>OZ004686.1:238040-1714381 GCA_963924505.1 Agonopterix alstromeriana | reverse complement strand
TTGCAACTACCTCGCTACTGTAGGTGACCGTGAAGATATTATTGACAAAGTTGTACCGTATAAAATATATACAGGGTGTAAGTGCTACCAAATACTGAAATGGTGAACTCTGACCATCAAACTGAACAACGTTCACTATGGAGCCTACCTCAGGAAACGCGAAAAAAAATCAGCTGTCCCATACAAAACTGCTGTACCTGTCCGACTCAAATGTATGGGACAGCAGATTTTTTTCGCGTTTCCTGAGGTAGACTCCATAGTGAAAGTTGTTCAGTTTGATGGTCTGAGTTCACCGTTTCAGTATTTGATAGGCTGTCACTTACACACTATAAACATGGTCCTTTTTAATATGCTGATACTTTTTAAGGGGATGATCAGACCATCAAACTGAACAACTTTCTCTGTAGGACCAACATCGAAAACGCGAAAAAAAAATCTGCTGTCCCATACGTCTCGAGTAAGTTTGCAGTTTTGTATGGAAGAGCTGATTTTTAGTTATAAAGTTCTGAAACTGAAGTTACATTGACCAGGCCCCCTGGCAAAAAGGTCAATATTGTATTTCAGAGAATTTTATTATAAGCAATAAATAAGACTTTGAGCGTAATTAGCTTTTAAGTTTGAACTCTACTCAAAAGTTTTATACAAAATTCATTTTGACTTCTAAAATATTGGAACCTTTTTGTAATATCTCTAAAGATAAGTGTTCCATTCATTGCGAGAGGTAAAGAAACTTAGTGCAACTTTGAGTCTTATTTCAAGGGCATAAAGGTGACCGCTGTCAAGGTAGCAGACGAAATGTGATACCTATAGTGTCAAAGCGGACAGTGTAATGATAGGTGTTATTAATATTCTACTCAGAATCCCTATAAAGGAGAAGGATTGTGTAAATTAATAAAAAAATCCATTATAATAATTCAAAACCTTTGACTATTTATATGTGGACTGGTTACGCGTGTAATTCTACTAACAAACATTTCTGCCACTTTTTGCGGGGGGCGAGGTAACATGTAATCACAGTTTTGGATTTTATTCCCCATAAATTTAGATTCTAATTTTGAATGTTAAAAATTATGAAAAGTAGTCTTGTGTGAACCCCAAACGTTCTAAGTTCGAAGTTATTATTTCGCAATTATAGGCTGTCTCGTTTAGTGATAAGGTGTAAAATTGAATGTAAATGCACAAGATCAATTGTGCTTATACTGTGGCAGAGGGGAAATGCTACCGCAAGGCTAGTCCTTATAATAATTAGACAAAGTTCAAAACGTATCGCAAATGGGGTTCCCAACATTAATTCGAAAGTCAACACGTATTGTCTTGTCACAGAATAAATACTAATACTATCCGTACAGAAGAATCTTATCTAAAGCCGTGGTGATCCAGTCGCGAGTAACCTTGCCTGCCGTGCAGGAGGCGATCGATGGTTCGATCCCCGTCCAGGCCGACTCGTACCAATGAGTTTGTCGGAATTTATGTACGATTTGTAACACCACCGGCTTTTCGGTGAAGGAAAACATCGTGAGGAAACCTGCATGCTTCAATTTCGAGGCATGTATTGTACCCACTGTCCATTACAAGTGGCGACGGGCTCACCCCCGTCACACTGGACAGAGTTTCGGTACTACTGGCAAAACGTGGATGTTCTGTGGTTTCAGAATATCTCTGACTACCTCCTCGGGGAATATAGTCGTGAACATTATGCTATGCTAATAAGGTTATGAATATACCTATACTCAGAAAGAGCCCAGGGGCAGTCAGCCTAGATACGACCATTATCTTTACACATATAGTTCATGGTGATGCGAAAGATTTGACGGCACGATAGCACAGTCTGTAGTGAACCTGCTTGCTGTGCCGAGGGTCGCGGGTTCGAATCCCGTAAGGAACAAATATTTGTATGATGAATATGAATATTTGTACCCGAGTCATGGACGTTTGTATCTATATATTTATTCTACAACGTGTTAATGAATAAGCGCAAAACCTCATACACCCCAACTGATTTATAACTAAGTAATTATATTAAAACAATAATTTCATTATTTTGAAAGTTAAAATTTAATGTTAATCGCATTTTAAGTTTTGAGGCAAAAATGATTTGTTATTATTTCAGCAATGAATGAAAGCGCTAGCGTGCTCATGGATACATTTTAAGAATCTTGTTTTGGTAGTAAGTAGTGTAAGTGTGCCCGTGCGGTGGGTTGAGATCGAGTTCAGAAAATTTTAAATTTTACAAACAAATTATTATTATATATTTTATATTTTGAAAAAAATTACCTATGTTGAAAACACGATAATTCGATTCTGCTCTCGATTCTAAACAAACTGCTTTGTAGTTTTGCGTGAAGATATTTCTTGCTAGCGATAGCACTGCCATAATTTATGTAAAATATTTTGTTACGGTAATCGTGTTATAAACACGTAACTGCGCTCCAGAACTCCCATAGCGGAACTGGGCCGCTAGACAGCTCAGCTGAAGTGGGGCTGGGCCGGGCATGTCTGTCGCATGCATTCGGAAAGATGGGCCAAAATCGCCACAGACTGGATTCCCCAGGATGGTCACCGACGTCGTGGTAGACCCAGGAAAAGGTGGAGAGATAACATGGATGCCTTCATACATACAGGGAGCAACTTAATATGCTGACACTTGGAGGGGATGACCAGACCATCAAACTGAACAACTTTTACTATGGGACCAACATACAATTAGCTAAAGTAGGTTTGCAGTTTTGTATGGAGCAGTTAATTTTGTTTTGCGATTTCGATGTTGGTCCCATAGAGAAAGTTGTTCAGTTTAATGTCTGATCATCCCCTTTAAAAAGTGTCAGCATATTAAGAAGGACCCTGTATAATTCATATTCATTTATTCAGTAATGAGCTTACAATGTCAATAGTTTATAGAATTAAGGTTAGTATATGTCAATTATATTAGGAAGGTACTTACAGTCGGGAAAATTTAAAAAGCCATATTTTTATATCTATTGATAGTTCATCAATCATAACCTTGTAACGGCGGGCATAGAATAATATAATTTTTTTCGAAGTTAGAACTGTATAATTGCTTTACTTTTTTTTATGACGATTACATATTTTTCACACATACAGATACAGATTATTGTAATAATGACCCAAGAAGGTAATTTTATGATTTACTTTCACCAATAAACCATTCTAAACATAATAAACAATTTCTGTTCCAAAGAACTGAATGTCGTTACAATGTTGCGTCTGTGAACCCTTTTTCTTTTTTAACACTAGGGATGTAACCCAAAAAAATCAATGTAAAACGTAGTTCCAACAAATCGCGATATTCACATATAATTCGATTCACGAATGTTTGAAATCCATATCGATTAATTCGCTTTAATCGATGTTTTTAAGCAGGTAACCTCACTATGAAGCTTAAACTGACAGATGTCAAATGTGGCTTATTATATTGTCCCGACTGTAAATATAGTAATCATTAAATGAGATAGGTTTATTTAAGTATAACATAAATGTAGAAACTGAGGTATACATAAGTACACCCAGTCTTATCCAAAATGAATTGCATTACAATTTGATTACATTCGAGTGAAATAAAATTATTACTAAAACTTTAATTTTATTATTATAGATAGCGTTATTTTGACACATTCACCCGTCATCCGAGAGGAATTCATCCACAGAGTAGTAGGCCTTAGAGATGAGAAATCGTTTGAGCTTACACATAAAGATGGCATTGGAATTAGCATTCTTTATTTCGTCCGATATTTTGTTGTAAATGCGCGGACCCATCACCATTAGAGAATTGACAGTTTTAGGAGAGTTGGCTAGAAGTTACACACAACAGAGAGGATTGGAGAGTAAAAGGGGGAAACTTTGCCCAGCAGTGGGACATTGAACAGGCTAAGTAACAAAAAAATTGCTGTAAAGTAATATTCATTGATTGAGAACGAATCTCGGTTTCTAACCAATGACTATTGGTTCGCAGTCGGATACGCTCACAAAACCTGCCTGACCGATCTTTCTAATATAACCCTATCTTTTTGAGCCAAAATATAAATATCAAACCCAACAAAAACTCCCATAACATTGACGTAAACAAAACATAATATGAAAATATACTACATACATATTCGTATTAGTATATATCTTCAATATGGAAGGCATCGATAGAAAATATAGTGGAATATGAATCATAATAATATCAGCTATAACTTATAGGGAATACGCTGGCTCTTACAACATTTATTATGTGAATGTATTAAATGTCGTATGGAAAATATGTTTTTGTATGTTTATGGGAAATTAGTTTTTAGTATAGGATGTCAAGTGGGTACGAATCATTTTGTTTGTTTCCGATGTTGTGTTCCAAACTCGGCATTGTACTTCGGCCAAGATCCTTTCAGCGATAGAGGAGCTCAGTAAATAAACCGTTTGAAAATAACGTTAAACTCACATTTTCAGTAATTCTGTTGCTTGAATACTATTTTTAATAACTGGATAAACTATAAAAAGGATCAAAACGACGACGAAACACAATGACGTCACTATTCAATTTTTAGTAAAATATTTCATACAAAGCACGCGTTTTGACGTTTGATAAAGAGTTGTTAATTTGACTGGTTGGTAACTAGCAGATTATTAGCCTAAAAAAGGGAACAAACATGCAGACAGACACACATTCGCATTTGTAAAAGTAAGTTATAGCCTGTAGAATCCCACTGCAGGGCAAATGCCTCCTATCACGAATATAGGTGAGAGGGAGTGGGTTATATTCCACCACGCGGGCTCAATTCGTGTTGGTGGAGGCAAGTTAGTGGTCAACTTGCTATCAGAGTATTTTCAAGCCGCTTACCTGCCTAACGAATAGGCCTCTGACCTGGCTTAACGAATAGTTACAACGCCATCTGACGGAACTATCCGAGACCAACTGCTTAACATGCTACCCGAAGCACGGAAACGTTCGAGATGAAATACTACTAAACGGTCTATTTGCGCACTTATTTTACATTTTATTAGTTCACAACAAACAAAGTTTTGGTTTGCAAATTTAATTTTTTTGGATTTTATTGTAGAACCTACTTACCTACCTACAATTTACCGATGCCCCTCACAATAAGCGTGCAGGAGGCCATGGTCCGATCCCCGTCCAAGCCGACTCGTACCAATGAGTTTTTTGTAATTTATGTACGATTTGTAACACCACTAGCTTTTCGGCGAAGGAAAAATTCGTGAGGAAACCTGCATGCTTCAATTTCGAAGCATGTATTGTACCCACTGTCCATTACCAGTGGCGACGCGCGCACTCCCCGTCACACTGGACAGAGTTTCGGTACTAGTGAAACGTGGATGTTCTGAGGTTTCAGAATGTCTCTGACTACCCCCTCGGGGAATATAGTCGTGAGCATATGCTTATTGAAAACGGTTGTTCATCAACCTGTATTTCGTTTACATGTCAACACTAGGTACTTATTTTTTGCCATCTCCGTAAAAGGCAGTAACATTAAAGTTACTTAACATCGCATGTTTTAATGTTACGTCCACCCTTGTAAATTCAAAACAATATGCAAATTGTTGTGAACCGGGACTCGAACCTAAAACCGGATGTTCTGAGGTTTCAGAATGTCTCTGACTACCCCCACGGGGGATATAGTCGTGAGCATATGCTTATGCTGCCCCACAATAAGCTAAGCCAGGCCATGTATTAGTGTGAAGTGCTATAAAACAACCTAAAATAAACCTTAGAACAAACTAAAGAAAGTCTAAACACAACATAAAACACAGCATAAACTTTAATAAACGAAAAGCAATGAGCGGAAACAAATTTAAAGCGGCTAAGGAAGATGCAGATAAATAAATAAAATCCCGTACATTTGGGATTGTTGTACGTCACAGTAAATTTAGCGAAAGAGACTAACACGGGATAGCTATCTCCTTAGAACTTGTGGGACAGGATTTACGGGAACAAATTCCGTGGAACGGGAAAGCAATTTGTTTTTCTTAGCCAACACCACAGGTCCGGCACTTCAAACAACGTTTTGATGCAAATTGTCTTTGACATATGTCAACCCTGACTTACCACGCATCTTAGTCGCGCTGCAATTCTGGCGGAGTACGGACGCGTGCGTATCGGCGCGTTGGGATTGCACGTGGCGCCACCATTTTGTGAACTCTTTTGTGTTTTAACCTTAAAACAATCACTTGAGATTATAACCTACTTACATTGGCAAAACTGCCACTCTAGACTTAATAAATACTACTGATCATTTTCCTTCATATACTATCCACATAACGAGACATTGGCTGAATTGTGATAACACATCGGATGCCACTAAACAAAAAATTGAATTGAATTGAACCATGCATCTTGCAGGGTTTGCCCCGAACACTTGTCTTTCGCGTCGTGTTCGCGCGGTTCGCGTTTCAGCCTGCCACGAGGCTCCGCAATCCTTGTTGAAGTCAGATTTTCGTTAAATATACAGTTTTAGTGCTAGGATTAATTTAAGATTTGTATGGAAACCTTTGAGACACTGTAACTTTAAAACTATACATTTTAACGAAAATCTGACTTCATACAAGCATAGAGATTAGTTTCTTGATTATATTTTCTGAAAAATGTAATTGACTTTAATTGATTAGTATTGAGAATATCACCAGACTTCGTTTGAATGAAGCGCGCTCTGAATTATATTCCCTTAAAATCCAATGAGCATTTGTACAGTTCGTTGTAACACCAAACCGTGTGTTTCCGAAACTCCGGTACTAGGATTAAATAATAGTAAAATCCTTGCCAACTCCAAATTCAAACAGTGCTGCCAAGTGGCACCGTTTCTGAGACGTAATTAATTTGAAAATTTTGGCCCCAAGTGAATTATGCCCCATCGTCGGTTAATTAAAAACGAAATTAGCTTCGCTTTTGATTGTTTGAGCAGATATTGCGGGTTCTGGAATTAATGATGTATTAAAAAAAATAGATTTAATTTCAGTCTAATGACAATTTCAGATTTTTTATGTAAAAATTATTTATGTTCATAGTTAATCCAGCTTAAAGATTTGGAGACTGATTTTAATCTTAAGGGTATATTACTGTTGGCTCGCTCCATACAAACGAAGTCTGGTGATATTTTCAATATTAACCGATTAAACTCAATGAAATTTTGCAATCTAGAAACAAATTTCTATGCTTGTATCATGTCAGATTTTCCTTAAAATGTATAGTTTTAAAGTTACAGTGCCTCAAAGATTTCCATACAAATCTTAAATTAATCCTAGCATTGAAACTGTATATTTTAACGAAAATCTGACACGATACAAGCATAGATATTTGTTCCTAGATTGTTTCTGCAAAATTTCATTGAGTGTAATTGGTTAGTATTGAAAATATCACCAGACTTCGTTTGTATGCAGCGCGCATTTACGCATTCGGAATAAACTTCTCTTAAGGCGCAATAGTAGGACGAAATACCTTGGAGGCATCTTTTATTTTTCGACTAGATTTATAAAATTTACCGAAACTAAAGTCATGCCTCAGTATTCTTGGATAGTTTATCTAGTGAAATCATAAATTGAATACAATAGGCTAACTATGAGTTTTCACTGCACTCTACTACTATAGTCACGTCACAAATTTCGATCGGTTTTGCTTCCATGGTAAAAGTTGTTCAGTTTGATGGGTATATAAACTCTTAGACCTGTGCCCAGCAGAGGGACGTAAAACAGTCCAAGGTTTGTTCCATGGAGAAAGTTGTTCAGTTTGATGCTCTGCTTCACCTCGTTTCGTCTGGACCACCTTAACTCGACCACCCTGCGTAACAGTTATAAGCATAAGCATATGCTCACGACTATATTCCCCGATGGGGTAGTCAGAGATATTCTGAAACCTCAGAATATCCACGTTTCACCAGTAGTACCGAAACTCTGTCCAGTGTGACGGGTGGTGAGCCCGTCGCCACTTAAAATGGATAGTGGGTATAATACATGCCTCGAAATTGAAGCATGCAGGTTTCCTCACGATGTTTCCTGCACCGGAAAGCCAGTGGTGTTACAAATCGTACATAAATTCCGAAAAACTCATTGGTACGAGTCGGCCTGGATGGGGATCGAACCATCGCCTTCGCCTCGCAAGTTATAATTTAAGTTATAGCTCAATTTCATAAATAATAACTGTTCTATTTTTATTTTTCAAGTGAGTCAATAAGCCCCCAATCAAAGATTTACTCCAACCTAATCAAAGTCAAAGTCAAGTCAAAGTCAATATAATTTATTCAATATAGGAGCTTACAGCACACTTATCAAACGTCAAATCTTTTTTAAAGCTACCACCGCGTCGAAACGTGTTGTCGCTGTAGAGAAGATGCGGCCAGAAACTCTACAACATAACACGACTTAATAACTATTACAATATAAATTCTTAAGCTAAAGTTATGTATACAATAATACATAGTCTATTTAATAAAATTATTGATACTAATCCACTTCATCCTCAAGAACACGTATACCTTCGGTTATTTACTGGAGATTGTTGATAAAACTGTACAAGGCTACAAGTACTGGCATCTTTAAAGTTTCCAACAAAACACTGCCTTAGAGCATTGCAGCTTGGTCGTCTACATTTTAAACTAGGTTATTTTTCCATCTCCGCTCCCTAGTTTGTCTAGGAGTAGAGTGGCTATGCTTTGCAGTGTAAAAGGATTGGCAATTAAAGCTAAACGTATGTTCAAGGCTGTTATCCCCGATTAAGAACATGGAATGACGTCACTGGATATCTTTGAGTATATAGCAAATGGAGCTGTCATGGCGCTCATTCTCCCAACAAATTTTTCTGATACTTTTAGCAGGGGGCAAGGTAGACACGTACAGCACACCACGACAAATTTAAAATACGCACAAACACAATGCATCATACTGATACAAACAAACACATCACAAAAGCGACAACACAAAGAACGACTTGTACTGCGTGCGAGTTACTTCTGTACCACTGTATCTTTCTATCGTTTTCATCTCGCAACGGCTTTTAGTTTATTTGGTGATTGTAATTAAATACAAACTTAATAGTTAATAAGAATACTCACACATGATAGAAAACGCCATGTTCATGCAGATTTGAAGTGGCAGATCGCCTTTTACATTGCAAAACTACACAATTAAACATTTTTCTGGGAGCACTATCTTGCGACACGAAACGATACCGAATGTTAGTGACGAACGTGAACTAGTTTTATATAACTCACATGGACAAAAATGGCCAAGTACTTTGGCAGAGGGGTACGCCTGTCGTTAACAGCTCCATTTGCTATATACTCAAAGCTGGATATAGGTAGGTATTAGCCGAACCCTTTTGCGGAATCCCAAAAAGTCGAATGCGTCAAGCATGCATTTCTTTGAATAAGGTCAGTTTTGGCATAAGCATATGCTCACAACTTTATTCCCCGAGAGGGTAGTCAGAGATATTCTGAAACCTCAGAACATCCACGTATTAACGTATTATTCCCGGTACAAATCTCGAATATTTATTTGAATTTGCGAAAAGCCGTAGTATCTAGTACGGCCACAGGGTTGCAGCCGTAGGCCGTGGATTTTGTGTTTTTTTGGCCTGAAAGCCTTAGAACAAGGTAATTACCGTAAGCATTGGCTGCAATCCAAACGAAGTAGTTTAATTTTTTTAAAGTTTATTTACATAGAAAAATCTTTTTCATCTTTTTTTCGTGTCAATGGTTCTGCATGTTCCTATATTTTATTGGCCAGGTATTATATAGAAAAATAACATAATAAAGTTCTCTGATAATTAAGAACCATGATGAAAAGAGATCATCGACGTAGAACTGCAAAAAAAGGAACAAAGTCAAAGTCAAATTCAATATAATTTATTCAATATAGGAGCTTGCAGCACACTTATCAAACGTCAAATCTTTTTTAAAGCTACCACCGCGTCGGAACATGTTGTCGCTGTAGAGAAGATGCGGTCAGAAACTCTACAACATAACACGACTTAATAACTATTACAATATAAATTCTTAAGCTAAAGTTATGTATACAATAATACATAGTCTATTTAATAAAATAATTGTTACTATACAGTAAAGTAAATAAACTATAAGCTAGTGACCTCAGACCCATTCAGAACAATTCCTTTTTACTTCGGAGAGAGTCGAGCGGTCGAGCTATGGTAGCAAAGATTTTTTCCCAGGGGGAGGGCGAAGAGGCAGGTCCAGGTTGAAAATCTAAAAGTTATACACGATTTTAATGGTCGATTCACACCAAAAAAGCAGTGAAGCGCATTTGCTCGCAGTGGCAATCTTATCACTAGTGAATAAAGGTCAAATTTATTTGGAGTGATAATTACCACGCGCGTCTCAGCGCGCAAATAAATTTAACCTTTATACACTATTGATTAGATTGCCGCTGCGAGCAAATGCGCTTCACTGCTCTTTTGGTGTGAATCGACCCTTATTAAGAGAAGTTTATTCCGAATGCGTAAATGTGCGCTGCATACAAACGAAGTCTGGTGATATTTTCAATACTAACCAATTAAAGTCAATGAAACAATCTAGAAACAAATCTCTATGCTTGTATGAAGTCAGATTTTCGTTAAAATATACAGTTTTAATGCTAGGATTAATTTAAGATTTGTATGGAAATCTTTGAGGCACTGTAACTTTAAAACTATACATTTTAACGAAAATCTGACTCTATACAAGCATAGAAATTTGTTTCTAGATTGATTCTGAAAAATTTCATTGAGTTGAATTGGTTAGTATTGAGAATTTCACCATAGTACGTTTGTACGGAGCGCGGTCCGAATTATATCCTCTTAAACCCAGAGCGAGCACGAGATCTTACTACACTATACTAACCTGGAGCGA
The DNA here is from genome assembly GCA_963924505.1 of Agonopterix alstromeriana. Classification (NCBI taxonomy): domain Eukaryota; kingdom Metazoa; phylum Arthropoda; class Insecta; order Lepidoptera; family Depressariidae; genus Agonopterix; species Agonopterix alstromeriana. Next base: position 1,703,534 of record OZ004686.1, on the reverse strand, counting down.
GCGAAACGATCTCGAGATTTTACTGCAATATTACAAATTATCAGTTAGGTATGTACTAATAAGTAAGTTATCCAAGGCCCTCTCAGCGTGTGGTCACCGTCGTTTCTAACTTGCGCAAACCGCTCTATACCGGTCCGTTTGTCACATCTAACAGACTTCCACTTTTGCTCCCCCAATATTCGTATGAGGTACAATGAACAAGTTGTTCTTGCTATGCTTATTTAAAAGTGAAAAATACAGTGTGTAAACTTAGGGTCCTTCTTAATATGCTGACACTTTTTAAGGGGATGATCAGACCATCAAACTGAAAAACTTTCTCTATAGGACCAATGTCGAAATCACGAAAAAAATATTGGCTGTTCCATACATTTGGCTCAAGTAGGTTTGCAGTTGCAGTTAACTGAAATCTTACTGGACCCAATTGTATGGGACAGCAGATTTTTTGGTCCCACATTGGTACCTAGATGGTCTGATCATCCTCTTAAAAAACTGTCAACATATTAAGTTGGACCCTGTATAGTGTTTAAGGGTCAGGTCATCAAACTGAACAACTTTCATTATGGAACCAACATTGAAATCGCGAAAACAATTCTGCTGTCCGATATGCTCACGACTATATTCCCCGAGGGGGGACTATATTCCCAGAGATATTCTGAAATCACAGAACATCCATGTTTCACTAGTAGCACCGAAACTCTGTCCAGTGTGACGGGGAGTGCGCCCGTTGCCACTTATAATGGACAGTGGTACAATACATCCCTCGAAATTGAAGCATGTAGATTTCCTCACGATGTTTTCCTTCACCGAAAAGCCAGTGGTGTTACAAATCGTACATAAATTCCGAAAAAATTGGTATGAGTCGGCCTGGACGGGGATCGAACCACCACCTCCTTGCACGGTAGGCAAGGTTACTCGCCACTGGAGACCGATTGCGCTAATTTAAAACATCGAAGTTCTATTCTTATCCAATTTCAGTTCTAATCACAATGCAATCCAATTACTATTCAACTGTGCTGAATTCCGCATCGCGCTAAACTCAATGTAACTGACAGCCTTCAACGTCTGAGCGATCTGTCAAAACGGCTCTAACGGTTGTCATGAGCTGTACCGCGATTAGCGAAATATCAAATGAGAGTCGCCCTAAAAAGGTAGTACGGACGGACGGACAACGTAGGCTTGTAATAGGATCCCGTTTTCACCCTTTGGGTACGGAATACTAAAAATGATGTCAGAAAGCTAACTATGTAATGTTGATTATCAAAGTGACTTTGAATAAGTTTTTTTTCGTGAAAAAAACTCGGAAACGTAAATTTAAAGTGGAGTCGCGCTGCAATTCTGGCGGAGTACGGACGCGTGCGTATCGGCGCGTTGGGATTGCACGTGGCTCCACCATTTTGTGAACTCTTTTGTGTTTTAACCTTAAAACAATCACTTGAGATTATAAGCTACTTACATTGGCAAAACTGCCACTCTAGACTTAATAAATACTACTGATCATTTTCCTTCATATACTATCCACATAACGAGACATTGGCTGAATTGTGATAACACATCGGATGCCACTAAACAAACATTGAATTGAAATATCAAATGTGTCAAAAGTTATAGTTCGTACGTAGTCCAGTCACGGTTCAATCACCGAATATTTACCGCCATTGCAACTCTGGACCACCACGGCTTTTTACTTTCCTTGTATTAAAGGATTCGTATCATCCTATACATGCGTTAAGCGTCTAAATCCATATAAATGATGCATATATCATATTTACAGTTCCCGAGTCACCTATTCCATCTATCAAATAGATTAGAACAAATTTATTGGTCGAAACATTTCACTTTTCACATAAAGTCCCACAATTTTCATACCAATATGAGGAAACTGTGGGACTTCGTGAAATTTAAGACATAGTCCCGATAGTGCACTATTCGGTGTTCGTTCTGACAGTTGTAAATGTTGTAATGTATGGAAAATGTTTTAGTAAAAGGAACAATTCGTCTTTGAAATGTTTTATGATTATTTGGGGAATTTGACTCATTGCATTTTCATATAAAATTATCATAAGCATATTTTTGTAAGTCATCAACACACGAAGCGCACGATGGCGTAGTGGAGCTTTGGTATTGGAAACGATCACCGAAGTTAAGCAACGTTAGGTTAGTGGTATTTCATCTCGAGCGTTTCCGTGTTTCGGAAGGCACGTTGAGCAGTTGGTCACGGATAGTTCCGTCAGATGGCGTTGTAAATATTCGTTAAGCCAGGTCAGAGGCTTATTAAGGCGGCTTGAAAATTCTCCGACAGCAAGTTGACCACTAACTTGCCTCCACCAACACGCACTGGGCCCGCGTGGTGGAGTATGACCCACATGGCTCACCCCTATTCGTGAGAGGAGGCCTTTGCCCAGCAGTGGGCTCTACAGGCTATAACTTAGCATATTTTTAGGTAGGTACTCTAGACACCTAGAAGAAGGTGGCATGGCGGAAAGAAATCGATGGCTTCTTTAGGAACTGTCCTATCGAATCATAGAACGGAGACCTTGGGAGATAGCCCAGTCATTTTACGGTTTGATCCGGGACTAATCAAGAATTGATTTTATGACGTGGTACGTAAGCTGCGACGGGCTACGTATACGTAGCCCGTACCACGTAGCTTACGACGCGATACTGGTTACGAGTGTTGCATCGGTATTTAAGTTGTCTCGTACTTCATAATGAAACTTTATTACTACCAGTCTACGTGGTACGTAAGCTGCGACGGGCTACGTATACGTAGTATTTTTTTCTCAGTGCAATTTTGTCTACTAGGTACGAGTAGAAGCGGAGGTATCGATACAATCGTGTCACATACCTATTAGTCATGGATTTCCGCAAAGTAACGCCTGATTTAATTAATTAAAAAGATGACGTAAGTATGAAGTTTTATCAATAAGCTGATTAATTAAACTTTAAAAAACTTTTATTTAACCGTTTTGAAGCAAACTTGGATGTTAAATGTAATTAACGGCAAACTTAAGTAATCAAACCGTTGAATAGCACTCAATGAAAGGATTTATTTAACTAACTCCCTTTGTTATTGGACGTCGATAAAGTTTTAAGATGCTGTGGACAACGATAAGGAAACTATGAAAACTTAAGAGGATGATACCCTTCAGCGCGCTTCATAGAAACGAAACGTCTAGAAACCTATACATATACAGGGTGTAATTGACAGTCTAGCAAACAACTGTTACTATTGAGCTACCCTCAGGAAACGCAAAAAAAATTCTGCTGCTCCATACAAAATAGCAATAATATACTTACTAGAAAAAACATGCATGCATGCATACATGCATATGGTCACGTCTATATTCCCCGAGGGGGTAGTCAGAGATATTCTGAAACCTCAGAACATCCACGTTTCACCAGTAGTACCGAAACTCTGTCCAGTGTGACGAGGGTAAGCCCGTCGCCACTTATAATGGACAGTGGGTACAATACATGCCTCGAAATTGAAGCATGCAGGTTTCCTCAGGATGTTTTCCTTCACCGAAAAGCCAGTGGTGTTACAAATCGGACATAAATTCCGAATAACTCATTTGTACGAGTCGGCCTGGACGAGGATCGAACCATCGCCTCCTGCACGGCAGGCAAAGTTACTCGCCACAGGACCACCACGGCTATAAGTTGTCTATTCAAGTCCTTCTCTCTTTTAAAATTGCTGTGCCCTAGATAACAGGGTTCACAATGTTGTACTAATTTAAGATTATACCAACTTTTGTATCTACCATATTGAAACGCAATAAAGCATTGAGTATAGCTGTACCTACTTCTTCTTATCGTGTGGGCAGGCCCTAGTGTCAGAGTTTTTACAGACCGCCTTACGGCCTCAGACGTGGTTTTTTATGTAACGACTACTACCACCAGAGATAGTAGCCGGGACTAACGGCTTAACGTGCCATCCGAAGCACGGAATCATCTTAAATTATTAGTGAAAGATGAGTTTATGCTTTTACTGTAGCTTTCTCAAGATAGTTTATTTAATAATACTAGGTGTTACAAAAGTAAAAATAAACATTTAAAACTTTTAAGGTGGTTGTTTAGACCATAAAACTGAAAAACTTTCACTATAGGACCAACACCCAAATCGCGAAAAAAAAAATTTGTCCCATACATTTAGCTCGAGTAGATTTGTAGTTTAGTACGGAACATCAATTTTTGTTCGCGATTTCGTTGTAGGTCCCATAGTAAAAGTTGTTTAGTTTGATGGTCTAAACCACCCCCTTAAATGTTTATTTGTATTTTTGTAACACCTTGTATAGTAATTCAACGACCTAATAAGGATTGTGGAAAGCAACTAGAACTATCAGGAGGCTGAGAGTAAAGTTTCTATGTTCAGAAGGGGATGATGATTATCTTCTTCTTATCGTGTGGGCAAGCCCTGGTGTCAGAGTTTTTCCAGACCGCCTTACGGCCTCTGACGTAGTTTTTATGTAACGACTACTACCACTAGAGATAGTAGCCGGGACCAACGGCTGAACGTGTCATTTGAAACACGAAATCATCATTCTTTTCAGTCAATCAGGTGATTCAGCCTGCAATGTCCTAGAAAACTGGGAAAAAACGCACAAAGTGACATATCACTAGGTGTCCCCCGTGGGAATCGAACCCACGACCTCCATGTCAAGAGCCCAATGCTCTTAACCATTAGACCACGGAGGCAGTTATTATGATAATGAGTGTAACGGAGAATCTAGGAATATTATTTTATGACACCAATATTTTTTTTAACGAAAATGTTTTTAGGGTTAATGAAACTTAACAACTTTCCCTAAATAGGAGACAAATTTGTTGACCTTCCATACATAATTGCGGATCAGCTGATCGATTTTCTGTGGGATGTCAAAAAAATGTTCTTGTCCAGATTCTGGATCCATATTTGCCACTCTTCTTTTGTTTTGGAAAGAGGGGTTGGAAAAAAATAGTTTTTTTATGTCGAGTGAGTTGTCATTAGATAGGTCATGTCCGATATCAATATAATGCTTCCATCCTAAGTAAGATAATCGATTGTATTACTCTTTTCTTATTCTACTTATGCAATGGCTACGGAACCCTAACATGAGCGAGGTCGACACGCTCTTAGTCGGTTTTTATTAAATTTGAAGTACTACTACCGTAAGTGACGATGACTTTCGAGTGAGTTCCGATAGTGGTCGGAGCAAACGAATAAGAATGAGGGTAGACAGATTTGTCTGCTCTTAAAAATCTACCTGCAGTTCTACAGTCATCCCGTGATCATGGCAGTTGCAACACTGTTGAAATATCGGGAGCTCCAAAAACATTAAAAACGCGGTAAGAACCCATTAAAATGATTACCTTTAGCTTAATTAACAACCGCGTAACTCTTAAAAATTTTTCTACTGCCGTATTAAAATATTTTCAACCCTATACTTAGACTAAACCAAAGAGATTATACCTAATAGAGTGAGCCATACCAATTGTAAAGTGTCCACTTTTTTTGGCGTTTAGTTTTGAGTGTGTGGTGTCAAGTAGTATGGACAAAAGGCACCAAGTGACATATGGCCTTATGTTTACGGTCACTTTTCACACACACTAGCTCAAAAAAAAGTGGACAGCCGCATAAACAAATATCTATACTTCCATCTCCTTCTACTATTAAAGGTACGTCATAAGTCAAAAGAGACTAACTACAATCGTAAATTTATGCGGACTCTATGGAGATCCTTCCTCTGAGGACTAAACTCACTCTTAAAAGACATATCTGAAGCTTGGCCTTGTTTCAGACCGATTGACTACCAACCTTACCACAGAGCTATCAGACATCTAAGAGAGCACACAAATGCAGCCATATTTCAAATAGTTCCATTTCGACGAGAGCACTTATCTAAGTTTGAATTGTGCGAGAAACTTGAAAAGTGGCAATTTCTGCATAGTTTGTCTTCGTCGGCCATATTCGAATGGATATTATTGCTGAGAATTTTGTGGGTTTCCGTGTTTCCATTGTGCGAGAGTTATATTGTATTGAATTGTATAAACACAATTTTTTAACAGTTGACATCATTGGCTCGGCACATTGCTGAGAGGTATGGACTTTCAATCATGAGGTTCGGGTTCGAATCCGCACGGACAACATACCACGTACCAATGAGTTTTTCTAACTTATGTACGTTTTCCCGACTGCTCTCAAACGGTGAAGGAAAACATCGTGAGGAAACCTGCATATGCTGAAGATGAAATTCTGATGCGTAGGTATGTGAAGTCTACCAATCCGCATTGGGCTCGCGTGGTGGACTAACGCCCATTCACCCTCCTAGAGGGTAGGCCTGTACCCTGCACTGGGACGTATGTATAGGCTGATGATGATGGTGATGACATCATTGACTTACAACAACTAATGGACGTTGGGTCTAATACAAAATTATCAAAAAAAGGTGTCCAAGACTAACTTTCATAAACATTAGTACGTGTTTGTAATATAAACCAACTAAAATCAATGAAACAGCTGTTCATTTTACATGCAAGTTATTCCAGTTGTAACCATTTTACTCTTACATTGTTGATCGGACGAGATCTTAAAATAGAATGAGTTAGTTTTCTTATTTTTTGAAAATTCATAAAAATTCATCCAAATTTTCAAAGAAAACTGCTAAATTTTGGACCGGAGCCACGCGCTCACATCGATTAGTATGGAGAGTCGTGTTCCCGGGCGGATACGCCTTAAAAAACAGAAGGATCTGAATCTGCTTTTCTAAATAAAAAGCGATCGCTTTAGGGTTGAGTTGAGACATATTACCCAACGGGGATCGACGGCCGGCCCATACAAAAATGACATTTGGGAAGCCGACCGCCGTCGTCGCCGCGTCGACCGCAGACGGCTTCCCATACTAAATGGCATTTTTGTATGGGCCCGCCGTCGGTCGCCGTCGGTCAAAAATGTTTTCATTCATTCATTTACGTCGACGATACGAGATAAATCGTCTACAGGCTGTTTATTATACGGACACGTAGAAACAAAGAACAAAACTCAACGCGAGCAATTCCTTAAAACCATAAATCCATTAATTCGACCCCCCATTTAGCTAATTTTAAAGCGATTTAATAATTCAATGCTGCAAGTTTTGTTGCGGTATTTGAAACTTTGTTTTCTTAAATTAGTAGAGCTCTGTTGTTACGATGATGTCAAAAAGATTGCAATTAAAAGTTACTGGAAGTGTTATGTACAGGGTCCTTCTTAATATGCTGACACTTTTTTAAGGGGATGATCACACCGTCAAACTGAACAACTTTCTCTATGGCACCAACATCGAAATCGCGAAAAAGAATCTGCTGTTCCTTATTAAACTGCAAACCAACTCGAGCCAGATGTATGGGACAGCAGGTTTTTTTTTCGCGATTTATATGTTGGTCACATAGAGAAAGTTGTTCAGTTTGATGGTCTGATCATCCCCTTGAAAAGTATCAGCATATTAAGTTGGACCCTATATAGTTCGTATTCACATTCGATAAAAATTTGCCCATGCAATACTAGGAAAGCCGTGGTGGTCCAGTGGCGAGTAACCTTGCCTGCCGTGCAGGAGGCTATGGTTCTATCCCCGTCCATGCCGACTCGTACCAATGAGTTTTTCGCAATTTATGTACGATTTATGACACCACTGGCTTTATGGTGAAGGAAAATATCGTGAGGAAACCTGCATGCTTCAATTTCGAGGCATGTATTGTACCCACTGTCCATTATAAGTGGCGACGGGCTCACCCCCCTTCACAATGGTCAGAGTTTCGGTACTACTGGTGAAACGTGGATGTTCTGAGGTTTCAGAACATCTCTGACTACCCCCTTGGGGAATATAGTCGTGAGCATATACATACATACATACTAGGAAAAATCCAAAAATGCGCTATACGAATTCAATCAATAACAGCCTATACAGCGTGAAATTGATAGAAACTAAGAGTCTACCCATCAAACTGAACAACTTTTACTATAGGAGCAAACCGATCGGAGCAAAAAAAAAGCAAGGAGTTCGCATCAGTGCGCTATTAACGGTACCGCTATGTAATTCCTAGTTGTTTTACATTACGGTTTTGTGACTGAACACATTTGAAAGGACTGGAATGTCAGCGGCAATGTATGACAGCCCTGCATAACTGATTCATACAAAGGTGACATTAGAGACATGTGCCATTTTAACCCGACTGCGCCAGAAGGAGGGTTATGTTTTTCGAGCGTATGTATGTATGTATGTATGTTTGTATGTCTAAACGGCTTGATGGATTTTAACGTATGTCATTAGATTCTTAAAAATTGTGAAAGTGACATAGGCTATATTATTTTATTATAGCGTCTGCAAAATAAAAAGAGAGGGGGAATAAAAATTTATGTTACCGTTTCGACACAAGAGTAAAAAGTATGAAATAAACTAAATTATTAAGAAAAACAAAAAACCCGACTGCATAAAAAACCTATTAACTGAAAAGAGAAAAACAAGCTCTATAATCACCAATCAGCTATAACAAATTTATTTGAGCTAATAAAATTTGAATGTTATTAGGTAGGTATTGCAGGCGGGGACAAACCAACAACCAACCAAAAATCTTGTTTGCGATATACTACCTAATAACATTCCAATTATATTAGCTCAAATAAAGTTGTTATAGCTGATTGGTGATTATAGAGCTTGTTTTTCTCTTTTCAGTTAATAGGTTTTTGGTTTTGTTATTGTATGACGTGGTGAGTCCTGTTTATAGAATGTCATTGGTTGTTGCATACATTTGAGTCGAGTAGGCATTGCATGTTTTCTTTCAAACGTTTTGGTTGTTATCTCAGAGGAAGGATCTCCATAGAGTCCGCATAAATTTACGATTGTAGTTAGTCTCTTTTGTCTTATGACATACCTTTAATAGTAGAATTAGATGGAACCATAGATATTTGTTTATGCGGCTGTCCACTTTTTGTTGAGCTAGTGTGTGTGAAAAGTGACCGTAAACATAAGGCCATATGTCACTCGGTGCCTTTTGTCCATACTACTTGACACCACACACTCAAACCTAAACGTCAAAAAAAGTGGACACTTTACAATTGGTATGGCTCACTCTATTAGGGATAATCTCTTTGCCGAAAATGCTGCCGCGACATCCGTGACATGGCACGTCACTTATTTTTATATTTTATTCTGTTCTGAAAACACTTGTTCCTTGTAAAATAATTCATTTGAATGTAAATACTTTAACACGTGTAAATAAATGTATATAGTTAACGGCGACTTTCCATTCTCGCCAAAAAATCTTAAATTAATCCTGGCACTAAAACTATATATTTTATTGAAAATCTGACTTCATACAAACATAGAGATTAGTTTCTAGATTGTTTTTGAAAAATTTCATTGACTTTACTTGGTTAGTATTGAAAAATACACCCGATTTCGTTTTTGCATCGCGCATTTACGCATTCGGAATAAACTTCCTCAATGTTCATAAATACCACCACTTCTAGTACCTATTTACCTGTCAAGTACGATCTTTGTACAAAAATCCGCCGAGTACAGTTTAACGCGTAAATTTCAGTAAAGTTCCGTTCCTGTTGGAAACTTGGCGAGATGAGCGCAAGTAGGTACCTGCCTCGCTTTTGTCTGTCTTACGTATATAATGTTCTCGTTACAAGGTTTTGTTTTTAAGCAGAACAGTGTATTTTAAAGAATGGATAAGATAAGGAATGAGTATATTAGAGGAAGTTTGAAAGTAGCACCTATGACGGAAAAATTGCAGGGTAATAGATTATCGTGGTTTGGTCCATGTAATGCGAAGAGACGAGTGTCATATTACGAGACGAGTGTTAAGTATGAATGTGGATGGCTGCGGTAGGAGAGGAAGGCCGAAGAAAAGATGGATGGATTGTGTGAAAGATGATACCTATGCGTAAGAAAGGAGTGAGTGCTGAAATGACGGCTAAGAGAGATGAATGGAAGAGGATGACATATTGCGCCGACCCCAAATAATGGAAAATGGGCAAGAGAATGATGAGTGTATTTAAAAGATAGAAATTGTTCTGATAGCAATAGTTTCACTTCAATCAATCATTAACGTAAATGTGATATAAACTTTAAGGGTTTTAGACAATCGAACTGAACAACTTTGACTATTCACATCGTATTTGCGAACAAAAATTTTGTTTCAGAGAAAACTCGTCCGAAAGGTTTTTTTTCGCGATTTCGATGTTGGTGTCATGGAGAAAGTTGTTCAGTTTGGCGCTGGCGGTCTGATCATCCGCCTAAAAAAGTATCTTCAATTAAGAAGGATCCTATAGGTGAAATATGGAGTGGGCTCTCCACCAGTGCCCGTGGTGGTCCAGTGGCGAGTAACTTTGCCTTCCGTGCAGGAGGCGATGGTTCGACCCGTTCCAGGCCGACTCGTACCAATTAATGTTTACGGAATTTATGTACGATTTGTAACACCACTGGCTTTTCGGTGAAGGAAAACATCGTGAGGAAACCTGCATGTTTCAATTTCGAGGCATGTATTGTACCCACTGTCCATTATAAGTGGCGACGGGCTCACTCCCCGTCACACTGGACAGAGTTTCGGTACTACTGGGGAAACGTGGATGTTTTGAGGTTTCAGAATATCTCCGACTACCCACTCGGGGAATATAGTCGTGAGCATATGCTTATTTTCTCCACCACGCAAGCTGAGTGACGATAGATGGATGCAATTTATTAAAACATACCATATCAAAACGCTCACGATTCCTGAATATCCGGGTTCGATTCCCAGCTCGCGCCCCAATAATTCACGAGTGAGAGAATTCCGATTACTGTTTGCTTAAGGACCCGATTCGATTTTAATACACACTCGAGCATTACATGATGTGATGCGGATTTCCGGTAAATTTTGGAGTAATGAAATTGAATTTGGTGAATTTTTGATTAAGTACAGAATACAAGGCAAACTGAACAACTTTTAGTAATAAAAAATCCCCAACGTCAAAAACAAACATTTTAAAAGAAAAAACTAATGCAGTCCGAATAAATTTACGATTGTAGTTAGTCTCTTTTGTCTTATGACGTCCCTTTAATAGTAGAAGGAGATGGAACTATATATATTTGTTTATGCGGCTGTCCACTTTTTTTTGAGCTAGTGTGTGTGAAAAATGACCGTAAACATAAGGCCATATGTCACTTGGTGCCTTTTGTCCATACTACTTGACACCACACACTCAAACCTAAACGTCAAAAAAAGTGGACACTTTACAATTGGTATGGCTCACTCTATTAGGTATAATCTCTTTGTGCAGTCACCTATTTGGGGATGTGAGCAAATTTTCGAAGCGGACCCCGACACATTAATTGCCCTAAAATATCTTAAAGAGAGTTAAGAAGAAAAACAAACATTTGCTTACATCCCTAAATAGGAGACCGTTTTTGGTTTATATATTAATGTTATTTCATCATTTTTAAAGTTACATGAAAACTGCTGAATCGATTTTTACCAAATATAGCCAAGAACTACCGCAAGGAAACTTGCTTTCACGTGAAAAAATCGCATCAAAATCGGTCCGTCCGTTCGAGAGCTACGTGCCACAGACAGACATACACACAGACATTGGCGTCAAACTTCTACCACCCCTCTTTTTGCGTCGGGGGTTAAAAAGCCACCCTCTTAAGTATTACTAGGGTGTCTTGTTACACCCCGAATAAACAGAATTATCTTTATTGACCCCATAACCTTTCCATAAGATCTTTTAAGTTATTTAAAACTTTAACTGTGAATAATAAAACTGGTCAAGTGCGAGTCTGACTACTCGCGTACCGAGGGTTCCGTACCACACGATCACACAACATAATTAACTTACAAAAAAGTTTTGTTTTCTCCGGGACCTTTAGCGTTAGACCGACTCACACTTGGCCGGTATTTATTATTTGTATTTAAACTGTAGAGTTTGTTTTATAATCACTCTAAGTTTGACGCTTATATGTATTACCGTTTTTACTATAGAGCGAGAAGAAAAAACGTTGATAAAAAATTTGTTTCTTGTATGAGGATTGAGGACCCCCCTTAATTTTTACTTTTTTAATGTTTTATTATTTGTTAGCAAATCCGCCGTAAAAATGTAAATTCTGTAAAAATTTGAACAGTAATACGATTCAAAAGTTACAGTCCATGTATAACAGACGGACGGACGGACGGAAAGCGTAGGCTTATGAATTGGGTCCCGTTTTCACCCTTTGGGCACGGAACCCTAAGGACGAAACTTACGTAACAAACTTAACATTGCTGTCAAGAAAAAGAAATTCTCAAACAATATCAAACCTTAACACCGGCGAGATAACTACAAAGTTAAATTTGTTAACTTTTCCGTAAAGTGCTAAAGGGGTAACTTGGCCGTCTTATTCAAAATCTAAAAGCCTTAAGTCTCAAATGTTATTTGCTAAAATCAACTTTATTTTACGAGTATTAAAACTGAAAATACTAAAGCGACAAATAGGATATTTTTGTGGTGGTTTAAAAATAAGGCATGTAAGAGTAGAAATAAGGTTAAAATTTCTTTATGTAAAGAATTTTCAGTGCAGTTTGAGCTCTCGAGTTATATCAACAATGTTGTTTGCAACTTTTCACTAGTTGACATTATTGCTCTAAGGATTTTCATATAAAGAAAACTTTTACAAGTCAGTTCAAGTTTTTTGAGAGCAAACTACAATATTTTACATATTTGGAGGAAAGGTAAAGATCTTCTAAGGATCGTATGGTAGGTACATAAATTAACTTTCAGAAAGCGCAAATATTTCGAAATGTGAGTAAAAGAATAATAAAATGTCATTGCCCATTTTCTAAGTCATTTTCTAGCGATTTCCTCAAATCAAAATTGTTTATTCCAAATAATATCACATAGATAACTTTCTGACGTCATGTTTTTTAATCTACTACCGCGTCGGAAGGTGTTCCGTTGTAGAGAAGATGCGGCCAGAAACTCTACAACACACTTCTTTGAAACAAATCAAAATATACAAAGTACAATTACAAAAATCCAATATTAAATTACATAGTGTAACATTATCAAGACCAGACATTTTGGTCATTCAAATGATCATCGAGTTTATAACACGTGTAACCTTTTTTACAGAGGACTTGTTTAACATGGGACTTAAGGGGATATAATTCGGAACGCGCTCTATACAAACGTACTATGGTGATATTTTCAATACTAACCAATTAAAGTCAATGAAATTTTGCTGAAACAATCTTGAAACCAATATTTATGCTTGCATCGAGTCAGATTTTCGTTAAAATATACAGTTTCAATGCTAGGATTAATTTAAGATTTGTATGGAAATCTTTGAGGCACTGTAACTTTAAAACTGTACATTTTAATGAATTTCTGACACGATACAAGCATAGAGATTTGTTTTTAGATTGATTCTGAAAAATTTCATTGTGTTTAATTGGTTACTATTGAAAATATCACCATAGTACTTTTGTATGGAGCGCGCTCCGAATTATATCCTCTTAAACGTGTTGTCTGGCAAGTTTAGAATATTCTCTGGTATCTTATTATAAAAGCGTAGCGTAAGATTTGTGAATAGAAAACAAAAGTGTCTTTATAAAAACTCTCATCTCTAAAATTTTCGAAAAGCAAACCAGCACAAGATAAAGCCATTTCTTTCGTTAACTTGAAACATTAAAAAGCTACTAGATTCAACATCCGGTACACATAAATACTAACTTCCTTCCTTGCCTCGAGTGTTGCACGTAACTTAACGTACTACGGTTTACATGAGATCAAATACGAGTTTAATAGTTTATTCAAATTCAAAACAATATACCAAAAATAATCTAATCCGCAACGCAGGCTTTCAGCAAATTCTTACAGTAGTTTTCATGTAACTTTAAAAATTTTAAAAATCCCCAACGCCAAAAACAAACATTTAAAAGTAAAAAATAATTCGCTCACCTATTATTTTTGATCTAAGCAAATGTATGTTTTACTTCTTAACTCTCTTTAAGATATTTTAGGTCAATTAATGTCTCGGGAACACAAGTGATTGTAAAAAAATTAATTGTCTTTTCATAAATTATCCTAAGTAATCCCGAGTTGTAAATTTCATACAAAAGTTTGACGCATAATACGCGTAGACGGTACAACTAAAAGTAATATTTTATATTTGAAAAATTGTTTAGAAAATCTAAATTGTCAATTTATAATATTTACATAATATTACTGTTATTAATACCATCTACGCGTATTATGCGTCAAACTTTTGTATGAAATTGACAACTCTGCAACCTTATTAAAGAGAGTTAAGAAGTAAAACATACATTTACTTACATCAAAAATAATAGGTGACCGAATTATTATTTACTTTTTCAATGTTTGTTTTCCCCTTAGCTTTCAAAGTACTAACCCATGTAAACCATCTCACAGTTGCTACTTACGTAGTAAGAGAAAATACCTAAGTTCTAAGAAAAAAATCGAGAATCGGTTCAGTAGTTAAAGGCAAGTAAACAATACATGTAAGTCATTGTTTCACAAATGAAAGGAAATGTTACTTCGAATAAAACACGGTTCCCATGTATGTATTATGTATGTATGTATGTATACAAGTTGAGGTTATAATAGAAAATAGTCGCGATTGTCATCCATTGTCTGCTATGCGAACAGCTGTCCATAAAATGCATACAAAGAAGATTAACTATACTTCATTTCAAATTTTCCGATTAAATAATAAATAAATAAATATCTTGGACATTGTCACACAAATTATCTAGTCACATTTAAAGTACCAGAATCTAGCCTGGACTTGTATTATTATGACTAGACAACGATATACAACGTGTTAATAAATAAGCGCAAAACCTCATACACCCCAACTGATTTATAACAAGATAATTAGATTGAAACAACAATTTCATTATTTTGATAGTTCAAATTTAAAGTTATTCGCATTTTAAGTTTTCAGGGGAAAATGATTTGTTATCATTTCAGCAATGAATGAAAGCGCTAGCATGCTCGTGGATACATTTTAAGAACCTTGTTTTGGTAGTAAGTAGGGTGAGTGTGCATGTGCAGTGAGTTGAGATCGAGTTCAGTAAATTTGAAATTTTACAAACAAATTATTTAATATTTTGAAAAAAATTACCTATGTTGAAAACATGATAATTCGATTCTGCTCTCGATTCTAAACGAACTACTTTCTAGTTTTGCGTTAATTCATTAACACGTTGTAGAATACACATATAGATTGAAACTTCCATGACTTTAGTACAAATATTTCTACCGATACCTACTTAACTTTCTGGCCAAACATAATTTATTTATCAGAAAGATATACTATCCGACATATCTTGGACGTTACTAAAGCTGTTCTAAGAATAAATGAGAGGAAGTGTTTCAAATCTCTGTTTCTGTAAATCAAAATAGCCTCAAAATTTTGTTGCCATTTGAAATGGAGTAGTTCTAGTCAACATTACTAGTTAACTCGATGAAGTCGATGTTATAATTAGAGATTAAACAAACTTACCTGTTAGTGAAGTTCTGAAGTATAATAATATGAGGTACTGCATAAATTTGGTGGTGGTCCAGTGGCGAGTAACCTTGCCTGCCGCGCAGGAGGCGATGGTTCGATCCCCGTCCAGGCCGACTCGTACCAATGAGTAATTCGGAATTTATGTACGATTTGTAACACCACTGGCGTTTCGGTAAAGGAAATCGTCGTGAGGAAACCTGCATGATTTAATTTCGAGGCATGTATTGTACCCATTGTCCATTATAAGTGGCAACGGGCTCACTCCCCGTCACATTGGACAGAGTTTCGGTACTGCTAGTGAAACGTGGATGTTCTGAGTTTTCAGCATATCTCTGACTACCCCCTCGGGGAATAAAGTCGTGAGCATATGCATGCATGCACTGCATAAATTTGTATTAAGCGTATTTTGGATTTCACCAAATGAATTGCCGATTCCAGATGGCAGATGGGGCCGAAGAGTTCTCGAGTGGCAACCGCGTACCTGAAACTTAGAGCATATAGCAATGGAGTTGCCATGGCGCTCATTCACCGAACATTCTGCCACTTTTAGCGGGAGGCAAGGTAGACACACCACGACATATTTAAAACACGGATATACACAAACCTTCATACTGATACCGAATGGTAGCGGACGAGCGTGAACTAGTTTTATATAACGCGCATGGACAAAAATGGCCATGTACTTTGAAAGAGGGGTACGCCCATCGTTAACAACTCCATTGCTATATGCTCTAGTACTGGAAAGCGCAGCGTGGACCGACGACCTGGTGAAGGTGGCGGGAACCCGTTGGATGAGGGCAGTTGTGGCGATCCTTGGGGGATGTCTTTGTCCAGCAGTGGACGTCCATCGTATGAGATGTTGATTAGTAGGTGTACTAGACTTTGCCCACGACTTCGTCCGCACCGGCTCACGTCATTATCCTATCCTATCCTACTACAGGGTGTAACAAAACACTCTAGTAATACATAAGGGGTGCTTCAGACCATCAAACTGAACAACTGTCACTGTGGAGCCAATCTTATCTTACTAATATTATAAATGTAAAAATTGGTGACGATGTTTGGATGTTTGTGAGATTGTAAGTTTGTGGCTTAATCACGCATAAACGAATGTACGGATTTGGATGAAATTAGACACACTGATAGAATATGTTCTGGATTCACACATAGGATACTTTTTTAAATTCCATGCAGACGGAGTCGTGGGCAACAGCTAGTAGTTAGATAAATTATTATACCAGTTTTTAAGTGTAAGCTTTTAAACACACAATTTTTTCGTATCATAATCGGTCTAGTACTTTTTGCGTGATGCTTAAACAAACAAAAAGCCTGACAAAAAATAGATAAATCAGTCATTATTGATGTTATAACTTTGAATCTATAAAAAATATCGCTTTCACTGCATTATAACCTTTAACCCTGCGAAATCCACATAGAAAACAATGAGTCGGTCATTCCTCAAAGTTCCCAGTAACCTCAGCCTGCCACTGGGAAAGTAGGAATACGTGTAATTATCGAAATGACCAGCTTAATTACAATCTGGCGTCTATAGTAGAGATTCTTGGGATCTCCGTGTCCGAAAAACAGAGAATATCCGAAAAATGTATTCCAAATCAAGCAACCAAAATTAAAAATATTTGAATGACATTGACATAGAAATCTATAGACTCCGTGTCAAATTCAATGTTAACAAAATTGTTTCCGAATTCACAAAACATATAAACTTACAAAAAAAGTTTTGTTTTCTCCGGAATCTTTAGCGCGAGACCAACTCACACTTAACCGGTAATCTCTCTATCTCTAAAAACTCTAAATTTTTTACATTTTGTTTACCCGCGACTTCGTCCGCACAAATTATATACCAGATTTTAAGTCAGATCATAAGCGATCAAAAAAAAATGTTTTAATGAAAATCAGTTCAGTAGTTTTTGCGTGATGCTCGCACAAACAACCACACAAACAGACAAACATTCAAAAAAAGGTTAATTTTCGTAATCTTTATTTTTTTTGTAAATATCTTCAATGTACAGACACACTTCTGTTAAAGTTTTATAATAGTTAAGAATAATCCGTAAAAAAGCCGTGGTGGTCCAGTGGCGAGTAACCTTACCTGCCGTGCAGAAGGCGATGGTTCGATCCCCGTCCAGACCGACACGTACCAATGAGTTTTTCGGAATTTATGTACGATTTGTAACACCACTGGCTTTTCGGTGAAGAAAAACATCGTGAGAAAACCTGCATGCTTCAATTTCGAAGCATGTATTGTATCCACTGTCCATTACAAGTGGCGACGGGCTCACTCCCCGTCACACTGGACAGAGTTTCGGCACTACTGATGGTCTGAGGTTTCAGAATATCTCTGAAATATAGTCGTGAGCAAAAGCTTACTATCATTTTCTTCCGTGTCAATTCATCAGTATCCGAATCCGAAATAAAATATCCGTTACATCCCTAGTCCACCGATAAGCATCGAAGTATTGTTGTAGGCAATTTCTTGTTATGAATAATTAAAAACTTTTTTGTTTCGAAACACGTCAAAAGTTAAATTATGGAGTGCCTATGTTCTAATTTAATTAGGTAACTTTTTGGATAACTTTCCTGTCTTATCAACTACACTCACAAATTTACTGTTATTAAAGTTATTATGCGTCAATCTAAATAAAAAACCAGCCAAGTGCGAGTCGGTTTCTCACACGGAGGGGTACCAACCAACATACAATAATACCAAAAAAATTGTTTTCTCTGGGTTCCCTATAGCCAGGCACACACTTGACCAATTTTCTTAACGATTTATTTTACTTTAGAGTAAGCACTATAAAAATACCAAACTTTTCTTGTATGAGGGCTATGAGGTAACCTACCTCAATTTTTTACATTTCGTTTTATTTCATTATAAAAGGTGTTACAAAAGTAAAATTAAACATTTAAAACTTTTAAGGGGGTTGTTTAGACCATGAAAATGAACAACTTACTCTATGGGACCAATATCGAAATCGCGAAAAAAAAATTCTGGTGTCCTAGTTGAGCCAAATGTATGGGACAGCAGATTTTTTTTTCGCGATTTCGGCATTGGTCCCATAGTGAAAGTTGTTCAGTTTGGTCTAAACCACATCCTTAAATGTTTATTTGTATTTTGGTAACACCTTGTAGAGTTTAACTGTATACTGAGTTTAAATGATGGACCTGACCTGGAAGACGTGATGACCTGGAATACCATACTCTCGCCAGACCTGATACCATGGAAACCCTCGTTTTCTTACATATATGTATAGATTTGTAACACCACTGGCTTTTTGATGAAGGAAAACTTCGTGAGGAAACCTCCAGGCTTCAATTTCGAGGCATATATTGTACCCACTGTCCATTACAAGTGGCGACGGGCTCACTCCCCGTCACACTGGACAGAGCTTTGGTACTTCTAGTGAAACGGGGATGTTCTGGGGTTTCAGAATATCTCTGACTTATAATGCTTATGTAAAGGCATTTAAAGAGTCATTAGTACTATAATAGTCGGTTAAAGACCTGAGGGCCTAGACAAAGTACCTTTCTATTAGCGTTAACGACAGTAGAAAACATAAAAAATGTATGGGACTGTAGAAAAGAACGAAAACGAATAGAAAAAGCCTAGACAACATGCAGTTTTTGACATTTGCTTTCGACAGTGAGCGTTTCGTTTTGAACGCTTCTTGTCGATCAACAAGACCTTGTAGATAACGCTAGAAAATGGCGGACGGAAAATTTGACAGCAATTTCAAGTTTTCCAATTCTTTTGAAAATCGAACACGATCCAGCGTATAAAAAAGAGAAAAGAGTGAATGGTTGAGTGAACTGAACGCTAATCGTAGAGCAGATTTAGCTTTTTATCTCTAACTAGCAGCCCGTCCCGGCTTCGCACGGGGTAGACAAATAAATTTTAAGATTCATTTTTCTACACCTTCGGTTACATTGTTCAAATTTTACCAAGGATCCCTAATTTTTTTCAAAATGAAATGTAGCCTATGTCAAATTGGAAGAATGTAGCATTCTATTGGTGAAAGAATTTTTTAAATCGGCCCAGTACTTTTTGAGCCTATTCATTACAAACATACAAAAATAGGTACAAATCTTTCCTCTTTATAATATTAGTGTAGATAAGCGATCGTCAATAATTTGTGACAGTGTCTAGCATTCTGTCAATTTTCTATCGTCGATAACGCTGCGGCGTTGACGTTTGTAGAAAAAGTAACGTGTACATTTTGTCTAGGCCCGTGGTCTTATCTAAAACATTTCTACGGAACTAAACGGGTCATAAACCGTGGCAAAACAATGAAACGTCATATAAATCAATCAAGCCTTATGATTGTTACAGATTTCCTCAATAAATGTTTTTATGAGGTCTGGTTTACGCATGGCGTGGAGTTTACTCTATTTACTCTAAGTATAAACCGGGAGCGACTTTAAATTACTTTTTTATCATACAAGGTCGAAAAAAAAACATTTGAAGCGGTTTAGGGTTAAGATTTTACAGGGTCCAACTTAATGTGCTGACAGTTTTTAAGGGGATGATCAGACGGTCAAACTGAATAACTTTCTCTGTGGGGCCAACATAGAAATCGCGAAAAAAAATCAGCTGTCCCATACAATTGGGTCGAGTAAGATTTCAGTTTCGTATGGAACAGATGATTTTTTTTTTCTCGATTTTGACATACAGAAAGTTGTTCAGTGTGATGGTCTGATCATCCCCTTAAAAATTTTCAGCATATTAAGTTGGACCCTGTATAAAACAGAAAACAAAAATGGTAAAATATGCACAAATCATTTATTTATTGCAAATCAAAAGTTGACCTTTCAAATTCCGCGCCAAAACGCTCACTGCCATGACGTGACGTCACTCCTTTTCATGACGCGTGAAGCTCATCACAAATCGTCCGCTATAATATGTTGCCGTACTCTTATAACGCACGCAAGTTGCTAATTGCTTCGCTACTTTGCGCTGATTGGTTTTTGAAATTACGTTCCGATCCACGTAACTTTTTTCGAAATATTTCGTAACAAATAAAAACATTTATTTATTATAAATCTTTCAGTAATGTTCTATTCACAACTATTAATATTTTTGAATAGGGTATAACACCTTTTTTTGAAAACTGTTTTAAAGTAATCCTGAGATCGTAATGAACCAGTAGAATTTAAATTTAAGTTTTATAAAGCTGACAAATTTCTTAAAAATTAAATTTTATTCGTGAGTTTGAATATGTCCGCCATGTTGTCCCGCTCGTGACGTCACTCCGTCAGTAAACAATACGACTGCGAAAGACTAAAGTAACAAGATTTGTGCAGTGTCAGTATCGAAGTGACGTCACGTCGGAATCCAACATAGCGAATGACATTTTAGACATTTGAAAAACAGAATAAAATATACGATTTTTAAAATTGAATTATAAAATGTACGAGTCACGTTGCAGGGTTAGCCCCGAACACTTGTCTTTCGCATGGTATTCGCGCGGTTAGCGTTTCAGCCTGCCACGAGGCTCCACAATCCTTCTCAGTTGTGTTCTTACTCAGAAACAATCCTCGAGATTGGATAGATACTCAAACCACTTGACACTGGCGGAAATGCGGTGCTAACGCACAAGCAAAAAGTCCATTAATTATAATAAAACAAAAAAATATAAAATGTACACTGCATTTTTATGAATTAATATCGACGTTTCTCGTTAACTTTTTTTCGATATCTATCATGAGTTTTTCGGAATTTATGTACGACTAGCAGCCCGTCCCGGCTTCGCACGGGGTAGACAAATAAATTTTAAGACTCATTTTTCTACACCTTCGGTTACATTGTTCAAATTTTACCAAGGATCCCTAATTTTTTTCAAAATGAAATGTAGCCTATGTCAAATTGGAAGAATGTAGCATTCTATTGGTGAAAGAATTTTTTAAATCGGCCCAGTACTTTTTGAGCCTATTCATTACAAACATACAAACATACAAAAATAGGTACAAATCTTTCCTCTTTATAATATTAGTGTAGATTTGTAACCACTGGCTTTTCGGTGAAGGAAAACATCGTGAGGAAACCTACATGCTTCAATTTCCAGGCATGTATTGTACCCACTGTCCATTATAAGTGGCGATGGGCTCACCCCTCGTCACAATATACAGAGTTTCGGTACTACTGGTGAAACGTGGATGTTCTGAGGTTTCAGAACATTTCTGACTACCCCCTCGGGGAATATAGTCGTGAGCATATGCCATGCCATAAACATGAATTTTATATTCTTAAATGATGTAAAATACCTACCCCATTATTAAGATTACTAACATTTTCTTTTCTTACCAAGCTCCTGGCCTATAACTACATAACAATGTAAAAGCAAAACTTCAATTATGTCACGGACGATTATTTGTTTCCTTACAAATCTATTGTTTATGCCCATTATACCGACTTAGTACACAGAGGGTTGTGTTTACCAAAGGGATTCTAATCGGGAAGGATTAGGGCGGGAAATTGTTAGGATATTTCAAGTTGGAATAAACCGGTGAAGGGATTATTGATAGAGTACTTCTTAGTACACAGGGTGTTAGGATATACAGTTGCAATATGTTAAGAGGATAAAATTCGAGCGCGCTCTATACAAACTAAGTCTGGTTACATTTTCAATACCAACCAAAACTCAATGCAATTTTTCAGAAACAATCTAGAAACTAATCTCTATGCTTTTATTGGGTCAGATTTTCGATAACATTTAGGGTCCTTCGGAATGATCAGACCGTCAAACTGAACAAATTTCTCTATGACACTAACATCTAAAGAGCGAAAAGAAATCAGCTCTGCCATAAAAAGCTGTGAACCTACTCAAGCCAAATGTATAGGACAGCAGATTTTTTTTTTCCGTATTCGATGTTTGTCACATAGAGAAAGTTGTTCAGTTTGATATTATTATTAATTAGAAGTAACAAAACATTTGCACAAAAATCTAGAAACTTTATTTACCACATTTATAATCCAAGTACACAAACATAATGACAACAAAATTAATCTAAATAATACCTAACCTAAAGAAACAGTGCACAAAAATATAAAATACTTATGAAAATGTGGGATAACACGGGATATAAAATTCCTAAGTATGAATGAGAATTGATGATTGTTTCCTGAAAATTACAAACTGCTTCAGAACATCAAACTGAGCAACTTTCACTATATCAAAAAAAAAAAACAGCTGTCCCATACATTTGAGAAGAATTGGTTTGGTACTGCAGTTTTTAGGGTTCCGTAGTCAACAAGGAACGTCTGTCCGTCCTGATTTTGATGTTGGCGCCATAGAGAAAGTTTTTCAGTTTGACGGTCTGATCATCCCCTTGAAAAAGTGTCAGTATAATAAAAAGGACCATGTATTGACATGGGCCCTATTTTGACATGGGCCCTATTTTCAAAATGAAAAGGTGTGCCAGAGTCGTAGCGTGTGGCGGTCCGTGGTCTCTGCCTACCCCCATGGGACAATGGCGTGAGCTTATGTATGTATGTATGTATGTAAATGCGGCAAATTATAAAAAAATTACGAGGTGTGCCAGAGTCGTAGCGTGTGGCGGTCCGTGGTCTCTGCCTACCCCCATGGGACAATGGCGTGAGCTTATGTATGTATGTATGTATGTAAATGCGGCAAATTATAAAAAAATTACAACGCTAGTAAATGTTACACACCGACCGTAGTGGATGTTAGAGTAACGTCGTCATATTTGAGCCCTCGATAGTCCTGAATCCATTTTTTTATTGTTGCCGGACTAAACGAAGGGGCTAACCTAAACATAATTAAAGCAATGTTGGAAGTGAATAGCCGTAAATTGTGATGTCAATCGGACATAATATTTCTATAAATCTCTCATAAATTGATTGCGAATGAGGTTGAAGGTTTATTTTGTTGAAAAGTACGCTTTTTTTTGCTAGTTTTCATAGAGATTTGATGCCAAGGAGATAAATTTTCTGTCTTTCATTCTTTATCACATTATAATTTCTAAAAGAGGGTCCATATAAACCTTTCTTGGGTTCGATTCCTACGGGGGACACCTAGTGATATGTCACTTTGTGCGTTTTTACCAGTTGGTTTCCCTGATTGTCTGAAAAGAAAGATGATTCCGTGCTTCGGACGGCAGGTTAAGCCGTTGGTCCCGGCTACTATCTCTCGTGGTAGTAGTCGTTACATAAAAACCACGTCAGAGGCCGTAAGGCGGTCTGAAAAAACTCTGACACCAAGGCTTGCCCACGCGGTAAGAAGATTAACATTTCAATGCGGCCCTGGAATGACCGGCAGAATCCGACCTCTGGTTATAACTAAAGACATTGCCAGTAGGCAAGAAAAAATATAGAGGAAATGGAAAACATTATATTAACGACAACCCCGTGTGGGGTAGGTACGCCTATTTCGTTAGGGCTATTCCTATCTACACTCTTTGGTTATTGTTACGCCCGGGCTACACTAACGGGAAATGCCGTTAATTATCGCGATGATTGACATAAAAATAAAGGTTTTTAGAGGACCTTTCAAAATATAGTAAAATACATCACATTAATTGCTTGGCTGCATCGGAGTTGTTCCATTAAGGTACAAGTTTTATGGGCGAAATAGCTTTTTAGCACTAAGACCGCCTTGTTTTGTATACAGGGTGTTACATAATTAACCAAAAAAAATAAAATCCGCCTTCGAAACCAATTATAAACAAATCCCAACTCTAGTGTGACATTTGAAACATAGACTATTTTTTCAGAAGGGTAGTGTTTGTAAGTCATTTGTACCTAAATAGTAAGAGACTAAGAAGCTTTCTTTGTCGATAAAAACGAATTGTAAGACGCTTAAATTATCTTACATGATGACAAATATGAATACTTTATTGAAATTATTCTAATTTTTTTATTTTTGTACCAATAATTTAAATATTTTTGTCAATCTATTTTGATTGTATTTTTTTTGCATTAAATAGGTCTTAATATTAATGTTAGCTTTAGTAATAAAGTTAACTTAGAGAAAAATCATCTTTTAAATTAAGTACTTAGAAGATAGGTAGTGACATCGCGGTGACCTTAGGACGTATCTACTGCCGTTTAGTCTTTGAACTACCGGCAGTCCGTAAAATAGTGCTGTGCTTCAACGATTACTATTTTATTATTTTATTATCGATAAATTTTTTTTCGGTAAATAATAATATTATACTACGGTTGTCATACATTGGCAATAGACTCTTTACATGAGACCCTTTAACACCCTTTTTTCTTTAGGGGTATTTTTGTAACACCCTGTATAAGTGTTACTAACAAAATATGTTTGTTTATACAGGGTTACAGGTTAAGTCGACCTAAATCCTTTAAGAGGTGATAGTTTCCATCATTCCTGACTGATTTGACTATGGAACCCCATACCCTAAACTTAACCGTTCTCAAGTTATGGGACTTTGAAGTTTTTTTTTAAAAAATCCAGATTTTTTTGTCTAATGTCCCCTTTTTTTGTGTTTTGTACATCTAATGTTTTTGTTTTTGTATTTTTTGTGTAGCAGATTAGCTGCTTCATTATTTTAAACACAAAAACTGCAAGTAACTGTACCAACTGAGTCGTATTAGACGATTGATAGTTAAAAAAAGAAATTAATTTGTGAAGAGTTTTTTTTTTCTTTCTTTTGTATTTAAAAAAAAATCTATGACAGTTGTGCTGCAGATGTGCTTAAAAATATCTACGGTTCTTCAGCTTTCCGATAAGGTATAATACAATAGGGTATTATTGGAATTTTATAACAAAAACATCGATGATATGCTACCAGGTAGTAGTAAAAAATAACGATATTTAAGCGTCAAATTTAACTTTACTCAGAAAACAAAATAAAACAATCCAAATAGGTAACGAATGAGGTTTATTAATCATTTTTACAATACATGTTCCACATGTCCGCCCCTATTTCGCACACATACACGCATTCTGTGCCTTAAGCCACTTTTCACTACCCCAGTTGTGAGTCCTCTTCTTATTTCGTTAGCAGCATCAATTATTTTCTGCCTCAAAACATCAACAGATGTTATTGGGTTAGGTTCATCGTAAACCAAACTTTTCATGTGCCCCCACACATAAAAATCCATTGGTGTCAAATCTGGACTTCTAGCTGGCCACGGTGTAGGCCCACCTCTCCCGATCCACTTATTTGGGTAATTAGTGTCTAGCCACTCTCTGACACTCCTTCTAAAGTGCGCGGGGCACCCGTCGTGCTGAAACCACATGTTTCGAATGAGGTTTAATGGTATGTCGTCGAGCAAATCGGGTAAATCTTGCCTTAAAAAATTTTCATAGGTCTCTCCATCCAAATTTGGAGGAAGAAAGTAAGGCCCAACCAGATGGTTTGAAATTATTCCCATCCATACGTTAAGGCTGAAACGTCTCTGTGACCCCTTTACCCTTTTCTTATTAGGATTTCTTCCTGCTTTCGGAGCCCAATGATGGGCGTTATGATAATTGGTTATCCCATCTTGATCAAATTTGGACTCGTCAGTCCACAAGATGCTTCGAAAAAACGAAGGATCTTCCAAATCTGCATTCAACATAAACCTGCAGAAATCCAGCCTCCTCACAGGATCTCCTTCTTCGATAACATGCACTGGCGTGTAGTGGTAGGGGTAGAGACCGGCAGTATGCACAGTAAACCACACTTTCCATTGTGAGATTCCAAGTTCTCGGGCAACAACGTTGGTTGACGTAGTCGGATCCAGTCGAAATCGTCGAACAATCTCATTATCTTCCTCTTCATCATCATCATTAATACGTGGTCTACCCAGGTCTGTTCGTCGCCTCGAAACAGAGCCAGTCTCTCTAATTCGTCGGTAAACTCCGTCGAAGACACTAATATCCGGAATTCGGCGGTCAGGAAAACGTGCTATGTATTCTTGACGAGCTTGTAAGGATACACAGTTGCAGTACCCATAACAAATCAAAATATCAGCATATTCTTCGTTCGTAAAGGTCGCCATCTTCAACAGTTCCAAATCAGAAGCACAAATCAAGGTCCAGTTAACAAGCACAGTCACGAATAGGAGGAAACAGTCCAGAAAAACAAGCTAAGTCGAGTAAAAAACGAAGAGCACCAAGTATCGCATCTACCACGGACGAATGGCGTAAGCAGACTAACCATAACCAAACACAATAACAACAAAATGGCGTTTGAAATAACTTGTCTCTCTTGCACCCGTTTACATTGTATGATATCCCGCTCGCACGTGACGCGCTACCCATTGTACCCATTGCAAGACAATGGGCGTTGCGAGCAACTTTACGAAATACCGTTATTTTTGTTATTACCTGGGAGTCTTTCATCGATGTTTTTTCCGAGAATCCTGATAACACCCTAGCAAATTATACCTTATCGGAAAGCTGAAGAACCGTAGATATTTTTAAACACATCTGCAGCACAACTGTCTTAGACTTTTTTTAAAATACAAAAGAAAGAAAAATAAACTTTTCACAAATTTATTTCTTTTTTTAACAATCAATCGTCTATTACGACTCAGTTGGTACAGTTACTTGCAGTTTTTGTGTTTAAAATAATGAAGCAGCTAATCTGCTACACAAAAAATACAAAAACAAAAACATTAGATGTACAAAACACAAAAAAAGGGGACATTAGACAAAAAAATCTGGATTTTTTTAAAAAAAACTTCAAAGTCCCATAACTTGAGAACGGTTAAGTTTAGGGTATGGGGTTCCATAGTCAAATCAGTCAGGAATGATGGAAACTATCACCTCTTAAAGGATTTAGGTCGACTTAACCTGTAACCCTGTATAGTACTATAATTATACAATACTTTCATTGGTGGCCGCGACTGTATAAAAATGGCAATACCTCTACTCATACCCTACACCTTACCTTTATATATATACTAATATATACTTTATATATACAACGTGTTAATGAATTAACGCAAAACTAGAAAGTAGTTTGTTTAGAATCGAGAGCAGAATCGAATATAGGTTTTTTTTTTCCAAATATTAAATAATTTGTTTGTAAAGTTTAAATTGACTGATTTCGATCTCAACCCACCGCTCAGGCACTCTCACCTTACTTAATACCAAAACAAGATTTTTAAAATAGTAGTATCCATGAGCACGTCGTTAGCGCTTTCAATAATTGCTGAAATGATAGCAAATAATTTTTGCTTCAAAATTTAAAATGTGAATAAATTAAAATTTGAAGTATCAAAATAATGAAATTATTATTTCAATCTAATTATTTTGTTATAAATCTGTTGGGTTGTATGAGGTTTTGCGCTTATTCATTAACGCTCTGTATATAATTATATACCCCTATTAAGACCAAAAGAATGCTGTAAGATTTTAATATAAACTAAATAAATATGGTGCAGATGGGAAACACCGATCGCTTACAACGGCCAAACAGGAGCATTTCGTCTGATGTCAACAATTTACACATATTACGGTCACAATACATTGTGTTTAGCGTAGACTCGATTCAGAGATACCGAGTCTTTATTGTTTTAGCCGACTGTGGAACTATGGTGGGTGTTGTGTTTACAAGCTTTAGGATTCAGTTAATTAGTTAACTATTTAAGGTGCGGTTTATACAGAAGAGACGTGTGGCGGTGGCGGATAGTCAAAGTAACACAATTATAAACCTTATAGTGCGCAGCATAGCGTCGTTTGGAGAATTACGTCCGCACCTCCAGGCGACGTCACCTGGAGGTACGGGCGCGATTCTCCTTTACGACAAAAACGACGCTATGCTACATACTATAAGGTTTATATTGTGTTACTTAGGTTATCCGCCACCACCACACGTCTCTTCTGTATAAACCGTGGCTAAGGACGTTAAGATTCGATTTTACGAAAGATTTATTCCGATTTGATTGCGTCATCGAATTATACTCACTTCAGATGCTCAATACAGATACAAAACTATGCTACTCAATATTGTATTAATCAACAGTTGATACGATAGTATGAGATTGTATATCTTATTTAATCATTTTCGGTGTGCTTATAAGTACCTTCCACTTACCAATCCTTGTATGTATGTATCGCTTTTAGTAATAAAATTGGTATTTTCGTGGCAAGTCGTTGGAGGTGGCACATCCTGATTGATCAATTTAATTTCGCGCAGTATTAAAATTTGTCAACTGCGCAGGTACGTCGGGGGAACTTATAAATCTGGTGCTACTGTACACTTTGTCTCATCGTAAGCGATGCGCTTGCTTGATTTCTACCACTCGCGCCAGACGGCAACATCGCATACGTCGTGCCCTGTACGAAGTAATAGCATCACCGTGGCAAGTTTCATACGCGCGTACCGTATGGCAGTAGGTAATTAAAGCGTGATAATTTATCGCTTTCTAAGGTCAAAGTCAAAGTCAAAAAAAATTATTCAATATAGGAGCTTGAAGCACACTTATTACACGTTAATTTTTTTTTAAGCTACCACAGCGTCGGAACGTGTTGTCGCTGTAGAGAAGATGCGGCCAGAAACTCTACAATATAACACTTATGGTACTTATAAATTCTTAAGCTAGGGTTATGTATACAGTAATACATAGTCTATTTAATTAAATAAATGACACTATACAGTAAACTATAAGTTAGTGACACTCAGACCCAAGCATTTTGATCATTTAAATAATCATCCAGTTTATAATATTCTTTTTTAGAGAGTGTGTAGTGAGAGGAAGTGATGTATATCGCACTTCGCGGTATACATCACTTCCTCTCGGATAGTGTTGCGAAGTAACTATATAGTAATCTGTGGCTTACGTCAAAGCTTCTGTTTAACTGTAGCAATAACTGTCTAATTTAATGATTAGCCGCTGCCTGCTTTAAGGCAAAGTTGTATTAATAAGTTAGCGAAGTTAGGATGCCTTTGTGTCGACGCAACATACGGACAAACAAACTTGTTTAATACTGAGAGAGTGCATGGACCTTGCTTTGTGGTCGTGCAAATTTACGTTTTAGATTTATGCAGGGTGAACTTGATATAATTAGCATAATTTTAAACTAAGAGTACCCATCAAACTGAACAACTTTTACTATAGGAGCAAAAAATATCAGCTGTTCCATACGAAACTGCAACGCCAACTTTTTTTGCTCCGATTGGTTTGCTCCTATAGTAAAAGTTGTTCAGTTTGATGAGTAGACTCTTAGTTTAAAAGGATTTAGTAGGTCGCGACCACAGTATAAAAAGAGTATACCAATAGGGTCCTTCTTAATATGCTTACACTTCAGTTGTTCACAACAACCCCTTTAAGGGCCTATGTCGAAAAATAATTGAAGCGAAATGGGCGTGTGATAGCTTATATTACTGCCTGATGCGAGAGAAAGAGATGGGGCGGCGCGCGCGCCTGAAACGACACAAGCGTAAAACAAACTTTATTTAATTGTGATTGTACTATTTATGTAAGTTCATTTCTGCTCTAATCAAACTTTATAAAATATCAATCTCTTTTTTTAAAATCAAGTCTCGTGTTTCAATTATTCACCGTTTAGCAGTTCCAAGCGTTTATCGATAAAGACGGAGGCTACTTTGGCTTAGTTTTCTATCGAGAAAATGTCTCTTAATCGTGTTTTGGCTCTAAACAAAACTTCAATTATATGTTCAATTTACACATATCCCCGTAGCATACTCCTACTGTTAGTACTTCATGATATATGATGCTTTGAAGAATCCTATTTTTTTACATATCCTCTTAAATATTACTGGAGTTTACTCGCGACTTCGTCCGCACATATTATGTATACCGGATTTATAGTCAAATAATTAGCTATCAAACAAAAAAGTTTCGTCAAAATCGGTTCTGTAGTTTTTGCGTGATTCTCGAATAAACAAACAGACCGACAACATTTCTAGTATAGATTTATTTTGGAGTGGAGGGACACCTAAAAACCAAATCATTATTTTTTTTCTTGTAAATATCTTCAATGTACAGTCCATTAATAATAGTCGGGGAAATCTACGGATTTTTGTATGGAGAAGGTTGCATTAATTGCACTTTTGGTGATAATTTGGAATATAGTAGATAAATACCTGAAAAACATAAATTCTCAATAATCCCCAATTTTTTATTGTGTATTATTGAATAATTAAGACATTTACAAAACATTAAATTTAGGTATGAACAAAAAATGGAAAGCTGGTTATTTTGTACAGGATGGCTTCATTCAATACATTTTACTTATAACAATAATAATCCCCGGTTAATATCGTAAATTTGAGTAGATATTTAATATTTTGTAAGTCTTCAAAAATTATAACCTCTAAACAAAATTATTTACTGTTTTTTTGTACACATTAAATTTGCCATTTGTGATAATTAACTGTCTCTTTTGCTAGTATGCTGGAAGATATATCTTTCGAAATAAGCTTGTCCTTTGTACATTTATATCGATTTTAAGGTATTTCTCAGGTTCCTGAGACAATATAACTATGAAATCTCGACAAAAGTGTTATAAACTAACAGTTATATTATTTTAAACACAATTTACTAAAGTGTCTTTAATGCAATCTCAAACCTTATTTTTCCTCGACTATAATTATTCTTATGGTACACACACACTTTTTTACAGTTTTATAATAGTTTAGATTAGGGGATTTTGATACACCCTATACAGAGTGTGGGTTGGTTCTTTATACAAAGCCAGCGGGAAGATTCGAAAGGGGTTGCAATTGTCACCCCTAAATCCTGTACCACTTAAGGTTTAAGCTGAAAAATTCATGCGTGAAATGTGTAGTTGGAGTGGATAGTATCTATTCTATAAGTACAAGGAACAAAGCAGTAGCTACTTATGTACAGTCGACTAAATATATTTACTCCAAGACCAAAATTTCAAGATAAGGTTCGCGAGGCCCAGAATAAAAACTAGTACCACCGGTACAGAAGAATCACTTCAAAAACAGCATAGCATATGCTCACGACTATATTCCTCGAGGGGGTAGTAAGAGACATTCTGAAACCTCAGAACATCCACGTTTGTTGTACCAGTAGTACCGAAACTCTGTCCAGTGTGACGGGGGGTGAGCCCGTCGCCACTTGTAATGGACAGTGGGTACAATACATGCCTCGAAATTGAAGCATGCAGGTTTCCTCACGATGTTTTCCTTCACCGAAAAACCAGTGGTGTTACAAATCGTACATAAATTCCAAAAAACTCATTGTACGAGTCGGCCTGGACGGGGATCGAACCATCGCCTCCTGCACGGCAGACAAGGTTACTCGTCACTGGACCACCACGGCTTTTTTACTTCAAAAACAGATTTAAATAAATAGCGAGTCTCTCTGCACGGCAATAAGGTACAGAGTTATTCGCACCCGTCCTATCGTACAATTCGCGAATAACCTACCAACCGTCACAACGGCGCGCGTGCAAACAAAAATGAACCGAGTCATTAGACATGAACGCTTACATACTCTCCCTCTTTCAATCTTTCACGTGCTGGCAGCGTGACATTGCAAGGGTTTTCAAGTCTCGCATTGACTACTCACAAAATGGCGGCAAGTCTAAAGAGATTTGACCAAGAAGTTTACACGGTATACCTAACCTATTGCCATTCACCACTCGGTGGGGTTCGGTCGTCAAGCGTACCTGAGCTGTGGAGTGAGACAGGCCTGCCCATGGCCTAGGGCACTTTAGATTGCAGGTTACTTTTTATGAAGGCACCTAGCATTAAAAAACTGCGAGCTCGACATCAAGCATTTAGAAGAAGATAGACAAAACAGTTTAGTAACAGAGCTCTGCGTGAAACATAGAAATAACGACTTTGGAGCGAGCGAAGCAGACTTGAAATTTTTCAGCGCTATGCTTCGTCTGTGGCCAGAACTCAGATAGTGTACTGTATAAAAGCAGTGCAATAATCATCATAGATCGAGCGAAGCGATCTCGAAATTTTCCAGCACTATGATTCGCTGTGCTTTTAATGGTCCTATCAAAAATATTTAAGATCGCACCCATAACTGACAAAATAGGTGATGCGAGGCTGAGATGGTACGGTCACGGATGAGAAAACCAGACGATCACGTTGTGAAAAAGTGCCTTTCCTTTGTTAAAAAGAAAAGGGGAAGAGCGGGACCTCAAACCACCTGGTTGACGAATGTCCAGAGAGACATGAAAGCGTTAGGACTCTACGAACAAGATGTCTACCAAAGGCCTGAATGGCGTAGCATGATTGGGAAAGCCGACCCCGTGTAAAGGGACAAGGCGAGGCAGAAGAAGAAGAAGTTATTATGTATTATTGGCTTCCTTAGCTTGGCGTCATAATTTTAATACTTTAAAGTATAGTCTGAAACCACTTATACAACGTGTTAATGGATAAGCACAAAACCTCATACATCCCAACTGATTTATAACCAAATAATTAGATTGAAACAATAATTTCATTATTTTGATACTAGTTAAAATTTAAAGTTATTCGCGTTTTAAGTTTTCAGGCAATAATGATTTGTTATCATTTCAGCAATGAATGAAAGCGCTAGCGTGCTCGTGGATACATTTTAAAAATCTTGTATTGGTAGTAAGTAGGGTGAGTGTGCCCGTGCGATGGGTTGGGATCGAGTTCAGTAATTTTAAATTTTACAAACAAATTATTTAATATTTTGAAAA
The DNA here is from genome assembly GCA_963924505.1 of Agonopterix alstromeriana. Classification (NCBI taxonomy): domain Eukaryota; kingdom Metazoa; phylum Arthropoda; class Insecta; order Lepidoptera; family Depressariidae; genus Agonopterix; species Agonopterix alstromeriana. Next base: position 1,670,413 of record OZ004686.1, on the reverse strand, counting down.
AAAATACCTATATTGAAAACATGGTAATTCGATTCTGCTCTCGATCTAAACAAACTACTTTCTAGTGTTGCGTTAATTCATTAACAAGTTGTATAATGTCTAAATGGACTAATCAAAGTCGTAGGCAAAGATAGTATCCATAGACTTGGAATACTATAGACCTTGGGTCCGCGCTCAAAAGTGTCCGAACCAAAAGAGAACCAAAATTCAAAAAGAGCAGCATTTGCGTGTCAGTCTTGGCTTGATGGTTCGAGCACGCGCAAGTTCATGATGCCGTACTGTGTTGTCAAAACACGTAAAAACTACTCAAGCAAAGTTAAAAAAGATGATGGTGTATCCTACTTTATGTAAGAATACCTTAGACTACTTATATGAGGACAAGTTACGCGTGTAATTCTACAAACAAACTTTTCTGCCACTTTTAGCGGGGGGCGAGGTAGCACGAGATACGCAACTTGGAATTTAACTAATTTTGAAAGTTAAAAATCATGAAAAACAGTGTCGTGTGAACCCCAAACGTCATAAGTTCGAAATTATTGTTCCGCAGTTATAGGCTGTCGCGTTTAGTGATAAGGTATAAAATTGTATGTAAATGCGTAAGATCTTTTGATCTTGCACGTTGGCAGAGGGGAAATGCTAAGGCGAGGCGGGTCCGTATATAATTCGTCTAAAAAGAAGACTATTGTTTTGTCATTTAGAAGTATGATTTTGTTTGCGATAACATTAAATTTTAATTAATTTGTAAAAACAAATCTGTCATCGCGTCAGCCATTACGTCTGCCATTTAAAAATTTAGAACAGAGATTATGGAGTCGTTTTCATATAAAATTTTTTAAGCAATTTTTTGTTACCTTACGAATTACTTTGTTCTATTTTCTTTAAAACACAGCATTACCTTAACCTATTTATTTCAGTTTTCCTAGAGACCCGATACATTGCTCATTATGGAGAAACGTCAAGCACTTTTGCTAAATAAACTAGATATCACGGACCTAAAAATGGTTCGTGCAGAACATTGGCAAAATCACCAACATTTTTAAAATTAGAATATATACGAGTAGGTATGTATGTATATGCTCACGACTATATTCCCCGAGGGGGTAGTCAGAGATGTTCTGAAATCTCAGAGCACCGCAGCAGTGAACCGTGGTGGTCCAGTGGCGGGTAACCTTGCCTGCCGTGCAGGAGGCGATGGTTCGATCCCCGTCCAGGCCGACTCGTACCAATGAGTTTTTCGGAATTTATGTATGATTTGTAACACCACTGGCTTTTCGGTGAAGGAAAACATCGTGAGGAAACCTGCATGCTTCAATTTCGAGGCATGTATTGTACCCACTGTCCATTATAAGTGGCGACGGGCTCACCCCCCGTCACACTGGACAGAGTTTCTGTACTACTGGTGAAACGTGGATGCTCTGAGAAATATAGGTTTCTCAGTCAAATTTACTAACACCATCTGCTGACTACAATTTTTACTGCACATGGAAAACGTCTTTATTATACTAACAATTACTTACATAAAACACTAATACAATTACTTACTATTAAACTAGAAATTACGCCCATAAAGTAAACTTAAATGTTATAAAATGCTGTAATAAAATTTATAATGTAAGTTTAAAAGAAATAACATTGTGAAGCTACTCCACTACTATGTTCCATGATTTTCACTCGAAGCTATGTGAAGTTAGTTCGGGACACTTTTATCGGGAATTTTGTACCAGACCCTGTGGCCATAGTATTCTAAGCCAATGATAGTATCGAAATATTTACTAACGATACCACTATTATGCAGTAGAGTGTACAGGGAGTACAAAATATAGCATATAAAGGGTGTTATTTACCTGCAGTGAGCCTCACTTCGGTTGCTTTGTGAGATAAGTGCACCGTCTTCTAGTAGGGTTGGCGATGCGGAGTTTTATTTATTGAAAAAAATATTGCTAAGCTTTATAGAAAAAACACTAGATTTGAAGTCAGATCATAAGCTATTAAACAATAAAAGTTTTATCAAAATCGGTTCAGTACTTTTCGCGTGATGCTCGCACAATCAAATACACAAACACACGGACACAAGTTCGAAAAAAGGTTGTTTTGCAGTCAGGGACACCTAAAAACCATATCGTCATCTTTTTTTTTAAATATCTTCGATATACAGACACATTTCTGTTACAGTTTTATAATAGTTAAGATAAGATTATAATGTTTATGCGTCGGTGGCGCGTTGGTGAGAGGTATGGACACTCGATCATGAGGGTCGGGTTCGAATCCGCACGGACGATGACATGCCATGTATTAATGAGTTTTTCTAACTTATGACCGTAGCACCGATTGCTCTCAAACGGTGAAGGAAAAAGAATATTCCGTATTTGTACATTTTCATTAAGGTATATATCTGTTGGCGCGCTCCATACAAACGAAGTCTGGTGATATTTTGAATACTAACCGATTAAACTCAATGAAATTTTGCAGAAACAATCTAGAAGCAAATCTTTATGCTTGTATCGTGCGCGATTTTCCATAAAATTTACAGTTTTAAAGTTACAGTGCCTCAAAGATTTCCATACAAATCTTAAATTAATCCTAGCATTGAAACTGTATATTTTAACGAAAATAGGACACGATACAAGCATAGAGATTTGTTCCTAGATTGTTTCTGCAAAATTTCATTAAGTGTAATTGGTTAGTATTTAAAATATAACCAGACTTCGTTTGTATGCAGCACGCATTTACGCATTCGGAATAAACTTCTCTTAACAGTGCCCAAACCGTGCCCAGTGTGGCAGACAGTGAATCTGTCACCACTTTTAATGGTTAGTTGACCAAAACACAAAATTGAAGAGCATGCAGGTTTTTCATGATAATTTCATTAACAGCAAAGTCGGTAGTCAAATATCTGCAAATCGTATAAAAAATCTCTATAAACACATTGGAATAAGATGGCCAGCCACCGCGATTTTTTTTACGAAAATATAAAAGTAGCATTATGCTTAGCATATGCTCACGACTATATAGTCGTTCCCCCGGGGGGAATATTGCCCCAGGGGGTATTCAGAGATATTCTGAGGCCACAGAACATCCACGTTTCACTAGTACCGAAACTCTGTCCAGTGTGAGGGGGAGTGAGCCCGTCGCCACTTGTAAATTACAGTGGGTACAACACATGACTCTTAATTGTAGCATGCAGGTTCAGGTTTCAGGTTTAATATAAAATTAATAATTTATTTACGATTTTCCTCTGCGTGGCAACCCTACTTTAGCAAGTCACCGGAACTGAACCCCGACTCTCCGCTCGCCTTCCTTCCTACACAACTACTCTCCTTTCTGTAAATGTCGTTGGCATTCTGTTAATTCTGCTCAGTTATAATAAATAGGAAGGAGTCACGTTGCAGGTTCGAGCCGAGCACTTGTCTCGCGCGTTGTTCGCGCGTCGCGTTTTTTCCTGCCACGAGGCTCCGCAAACCTCAATCTCTTCTTGTTCTTGATCAAAAACAATCCCTGAGATTGTGATAGATTCTCCCACAAACTGCTTGACATTGGCGGAAATGCAGTACTAACGCACAAGCAAGAGTCCATTAATTATACATAAAAAAAAATTAACTAGGAAAGAGACGGTAAGGTGTTTAGTAACCTTGCCTTTTCTGTCACCATACTTTTACAATATCAGAAAGATGATAAACAAGGAAATGAAACCAATAATGATATTTCCAAATTTTATTTATTAATGGGTAAGGTTGTATGGAGAAAAATTGCCTTTTTTTTTGATCGGCCAGTAATAAAACTTACATAGGTTTTTAGAGGACCTTTCAAAATACATGGCTCCACCCCCCGTCACACTGGGCAGAGTTTTGGTACTACTGGTGAAACGTGGATGCTCTGAGGTTTCATAACATCTCTGACTACCCCCTCGGGGAATATAGTCGTGAGCATATACACATACATACATACATACATTCAAAATACATTAAAAACATCACATTAATTGCTAGGCTGCATCGGAGCTGCTCTATTATAACGTCGGCTTACCGGCAAAACTCATTAACTGCCTAAAAGTCACTAACTCAGTTAGATACACCATGATACTCACCGCGTCCAGCTCTACAAGATGCAAAAACCGTTATTTTGATATCCCTTCTCGTTTAGATTTTACGACTTGCAAAAAGTCACTATGTTCCGTTTTTTGACATTCTTGTTGCAAGAAACTCATTTTATTTAAATAAGTTACTAGAATTTTTAAATGAGCTTAGCATAAAATTATCTACTTGAAATAATGAGTTCTCGTTGTAGAGGTTTACGTTGATTGAAGAAGAAAAATATATGCAAAATTCACTTGATGTAATTAATGAGTTTTAGGTGACAATCACACACCAAGAATAAACAATCCGCCTGTTTACAAACTTCACTAACATTGTATATCACGTTTTTGTTGTATCAAACTATTCATTTAGCTCAATGAAAAACATAGTAATCAAATATAATTACTTATGCATGGAATACGTCCTTTCCTAAAATTCACCAAACATTAGTTAGGTTAATACGCCCGTTACTAAAATTCACCTATCAATAGTTAGGTGAATTTTAGGAACGGACGTATTCCAAGCATAAGTAATTATGTTTGATTACTATGGTTTTCTTTGAGCTAAATGAACAGTTCGATATTACAAAAACGATTATTATTATTGTAACGTTGCGCGGCCTAAAATACTATAATTTAATATTCCACTTGGTAACAGTTTATGAAACTATAACTTCCTTACTTATTTAATACTTTAATTACTTCTTATTATTAAAATTAATTATGTTTTATTTTAAGTAAAAGTTACATTGTGAAAATTGTGTTAGCTGTAGGTAATGCAATGTCATGTTTGCTAAATAAACTATGAATTTACTTTATTATTTCAAAGTGTGATCACCTTTAACGAGAAAGAAGAAGATTATTTTCATGCTACGAATTGATACCACAAAGAAATGAGATGATGATTTCAAATATTAAAATGGTTAGTATAGCTTGTTTTACCACTTAATAATGTTCTTGTAAGCTTATCTAACAGATAGTTTGGCATATTTTTATGACAGATATGTCAAACAATTTGTCAGATAAGCTAACAAGAACATTATTAAGAAGTGGTGAAACAGACCCTGAATATCATATCATAAGTAAAGAGCTTAATTTTTATGTTACCTTTTAATTCTTTATTTTTCGACTGAGGCAATCTTAAGAAAACAACTAAGAATACGGGTGTAAGAGCCTGTTTCACCACTTCTTAATAAGATCGTGTTAGCTTATCTGACAAATATCTTTCAGACAACATAATAATAATTATGTCAAACGATAAGTCACATAACCTAAGTTTTTATTAATTATTAAGATAAACAAAAAACCCAACTGCATAAAAAACCTATTAACTGAAAAGAGAAAAACAAGCTCTATCATCACTAATCAGCTATAACAACTTTGTTTGAGCAAATATTATTTGATTGTTATTAGGTAGGTATCAGTCGTTGCGTTGCGAATCAGTCTCGATGTCGTCTCAATAATGACTATTGACACGACATCGAGACTGATTCGCAACTTTGTTTCTAAGTAATTGTGGAAGGCTGGATGCTAAGAAACATGAACAACGACCTTCTCACATTTATAATAGTACCTAAGTATTAAATCTAGACTACTATGGCTATAGCTTTAAAAAGCTAGGTTGCAGTTAATCTGTCCGTGGATTACTTCAACTGCTACCAGGTTAGAACCAAGTTAATAGTGTTTTAAATCAATCAAACACTATTAATAAATTTAGTTATAAATTTATTTAACTCTTTCAGTAAAAATAAGACATTGACAGAGCAAAGAAAATAATTGAATATCCACGTTCAAACTATATTATTTTTCATAGCTCGTAAATAGCATAGAGACTGGGTTATGTGTGAGACCTTCTTTCTAACACTCCTCCTTCTCATTCATCACTCATTCGCTCTCAGGCCCATCCTGAACACGCACCACTCAGACTTCCCTCTCAACAGGGGCTTCGTCAGGATGTCTGCCACCATTTTAGCAGTTTCCACATAATCGATCACGATTATGCCAGACTCTACTGTTTCTCTTATGAAATGGTACCGAACATCAACATGTTTAGTGCGCTGATGATGCACAGGATTTGTAGCGATGGCTATTGCAGATTGACTGTCACTGTGTATGTATATAGCCTCTGAAGGAAGTCCTTCCACCAACTCTGTCATAAACCTGCTTAAGAAGATAGCTTCCTTTGCAGCTTCTGACATAGCTACATATTCAGCTTCCGCTGTGGAGAGAGCGACAGTCCTTTGTTTCTTGCTTTCCCATACTACTGCTCCTCCTTGCATAAGATATGCAAACCCGGAGAAAGACCTTCTGTCTGTTATGTCTCCAGCGTGATCAGCATCTGCATAAGCTTCAACTAACCTTGTATGTGTATTTCCCTTTTCGTAGGTAAGTTGAAGACCCTTGTTACCTTTTAGATATCTCAGTACTCTTTTAGCAGCTATCCAGTGCTCCATGGAATAGCATGAGTTAAACTGACTGAGGTAACTCACGACGTAGGCTATACCTGGTCGAGTGCATTGGGCCAGATATAATAATGAACCTATTAGCCTTTGGTAAGGTATATTCGTCTCACCAATCTCTTTCGGCTTCTCTAGTCTTTGTCCTGGAGCTATTGGTGTAGCAGCTGGCTTGCACTCCTGCATACCATACTGTTTCAGCAATTCCTCAATATAATCTTCTTGATCAAGTGCGATAGACTTATCATATTGAGTCATTCTCATCCCAAGAATAAGTTCCGCTTTTCCAAGGTCTTTCATCTAAAACTTGGTCATAAGATCTCGTTTGACCTTCTTTAACTCCTCTGCATCATTCCAGAAGATCAACATGTCATCAACGTACACAGCCAAGATGATTATGAAAGTTTTTGGTTCAAAAGTTTAAGTACCTAATATCTAAATAATTGAGACTGATTTGCAATTTGTATGTTCCTACATAGTTTTAACATAGTTGTAAGTGATTCAAAAATCACTACTTGTCTAATTGTAAAAAACGGTAACTGCCAAAAGTCATCAACTATTTCTTTTGGCCTTTTAAAAAAAAACTGACAGTCCGATTGGATATTTTTTCATTTAATTTTGTTAATAAACGTTTATTACTACCGAATGCGTTTTCACTTATTCGACTAAAATCACACAAACAAAATTATGACCGATAACATTTCAAATCGTTTTTTGCGTTTCCTGTAAAGTTTGGGAACGATCACTTAATGAGTTTTGCCGGTAAGCCGACGATAAGGTACAAATAACTTCTAAGGTTGTATGGGAGAAATCGCTTTTTAGCGCTAAGACCGCCTTGTTTTATATCTTCTGCATTTCTTTACAGTAAATTTTGCTGAGTAGGTAATATGTTTCGATTGATTGATTGAAAATGATTTGATTCTTAAAGGCTTTGGTTAGTTTAAAACGCATGAAGGGTTACCAAAATGGATAAGACGTCTTGAAGGGTCACCAAGATCACTTTGTGAAAGCAACACAGTGACTTAATTGTAGTGGGTGTTAACAGGTGTCTTGACCCTGGTCAATTACCCTTTGAGGATTAGTTTTAGTAGTCAACTCTCTACTAAAACTCTAGGGTATCAGTGTCAACGTGTTAAGAGGATATAATTCGGAGCGCGATCCATACAAACGTACTATGGTGATATTTTCAATACTAACCAATGAAAGTCAATGAAATTTTGCTGAAACAATCTTGAAACAAATATCTATGCTTGTATGGAGTCCGATTTTCGTTAAAATATACAGTTTCAATGCTAGGATTAATTTAAGATTTGTATGGAAATCTTTGAGGCACTGTAACTTTAAAACTATACATTTCAATGAAAATCTGACTCTACACAAGCATAGAAATTAGTTTTTAGATTGATTCTGAAAAATGTCATTGTGTTCAATTGGTTAGTATTGAAAATATCACCATAGTACGTTTGTATGTAGCGCGCTCCGAATTATATCCTCTTAAGGGTTTCATAAAATAACGTTGGGTGGTAAGTGAGTATAGTCGGGTAAAATCGGATCGGTAGTAAGATCGAATAAATCAAATAATTCGAGAATGCGTTGGAATTTTGTATTTCTATCAACATAGCGTGAGACGCCACCAAAAAACCTGTTGGAGCCTTTAGGGGGTGCTTCAGACGATCAAACTGAATAACTTTTACTATGAAGCCAACATCGAAATCTTGGCATATTAGACCACAGAGGCAGTCTGGCATGAAGATATAGTAACTCAAGAAAAGTAATAATGTGGTAGTTAAGAAGAAACCTTTTTTTTCGACCCCTCTATGTACAGATCATGTAACATGGAAAGAAACACCCTATACAAACTAAGTCGGTCAGTAGAGATACCCCGTCTAACTTTTGAAATACTCGAATAAAAATCTGAAACTATTCTACAATGTAGGTCTTAATAATAGGAAAGTAATTTCAATCATAACGGATGCTGTAGAGCAAATATAACCTGTAAAATAAATATTGATATTGATTTTCATGTCTGTCAATAAAGGGCGCTAGGATATGGAAGCAATAAAAAATTTGTATTTGAATTATTATATTCGCGCTACGGTCTAGTGACCTTTATTAAAATACCACCAGACATGAAATTGCTACCTTTCTCACATGGCTTTTTACTCGGTTGATGAATTTTTGTTGTACCTACTCTGATCTTGGCGACTGCATTATTTCTTCATGCAGTCTGGCATGCTTCGGCAGTTTTTGGCTTTTCTTGATAATTAATTTTATTTCATACTTTTACTCTTGTGTCATAATTGTAGCATAAAAGTACTATAGTATATATTTTTGGAATATGCTATTAACTAGCTTTCATTTCATACCCTTGTAGTATTTTTTTTTTTAAACTTTTATTCCTCCACTATTTTTAAATTTGCAGACGCCATCTTGAAATAATATACCCTATGTCACTCTCACAATTTTACGGGTCAAAAGACACCTCTTACGTTAAAATCCATCAAGCCGTTTAGGCTGTAGGCCGTGACAAAGCAATAGACATACAAACAGACATAAATACATACATACGCTCGAAAAACATAACCCTCCATCTGGCGCTTTTTTTTTTTGGAATGACGTATACAGCTTTGCTCAGGGAGCATTTACTGCTTTTTACTGCGAACTATTGGAGGGACCAGAAGGGTCACCGAGCCAATTGAATAAACTTAAGCAACCGACCTAGGGGCACCCCAGGGGGGTACGGACCTCGGCATAGGACGTTGCTGGGGCTACGCGGCGCTTTGGGTAGCTGGGATCGGTGAGACCTTCTGGCGCAGTCAGGTAAAAAGTACTCACGTCACCGTCTCGTTGAAGCAAGCTCAAAATATTTCCATACCGTAAACAAAAACAAAAAATGACTAAATCTACACTATACTTTCATAGCTTAAAGGAAGTTTTTCTTGAACAATGTCAACTTTTAGACGCTTTACAAAATACTTTCTACCAGTCTAGTCTACAAAAGAGTTTGCGGACATTTTGTTTTTCAAAAGTTAAGTCCTTTGCGGCTTTGAATAGTTTTGAAAGTGCTTTAAAAATTCTTTAGCGGAAAAAAAACTTTGTGAATTTGCAAAATCTTTTGACAGCCAGCAGCTCACTGCGTTTGTTTTGTAGAGTTGAAATATAGCATATATGCTCACGACTATATTCCCCAAGGGGGTAGTCAGAGATATTCTGAAACCTAAGAACATCCACGTTTCACCAGTAGTACCGAACCTCTGTCAAGTGTGACGGGGAGTGAGCCCGTCGCCACATAATGGACAGTGGGTACAATACATGCCTCGAAATTAAAGGATGCCGGTTTCCTCACGATGTTCTCCTTCACCGAAAAGCCAGTGGTGTTACAAATCGTACAAAATTCCGAAAAAATCATTGGTACGAGTCGGCCTGAACGGGGATCGAACCATCGCCTCCTGCACGGCAGGCAAGGTTACTCGCCACTGGACCACCACGGCTTCGTTTCTAGATTGTTTCTGAATATTTTTATTGACTTTAAGGGTTGAACCTCATCTAGCAGCACGGAATCGCATTTTTTCACGCGCACCATCCTTTTCATTTGCTAGAGCGAGAAAGATAGCGGGAATGCGACAGCACGCGACAGCACTGCCAAAGCTGATATCTTTCTCGCTCTTACAAATGACGTTCCTGAGCGATGGAGTGTGAAAAAAATCCGTGCTGAAATGAACCCTAATTGGTTAGTATTGAAAATATAATCAGACTTCGTTTTTTATGGAGCGCGCTCCGAATTATATCCACTTAAGGAATACAGGGCCCAACTTAATACACTGACACTTTTTTAAGGGGATTATCAGACCATCACACTGAACAACTTTCACTATTGGAGCAACATCGAAATCGTGAAAAAAAAGTTGTCCCATACAATTGGCTAAAGTAGGTTTGCAGTTGTGTACGGAGCAGTTGTTTTTTTGTCGCGATTTCGATGTTGTCCCATAGAGAAAGTTGTTCAGTTTGATGGTCTGATCATTCCCTTAAAAATGTGTCAGCATATTTAGGACCTGTATTTTATGAATTTGAATCTAGAACAAATCTAATTTCTCCATCATTGATGTCCTATAAATAAGAGGTCAATGCTCTACATCAATATTTTCATTAGCTTAAGAAGTTTTTTTAAAAATATCAGACCACTTTCTCGGCTTACTGTAGGTACTTCATATTTGTCGTTGCGATATAATATTCGATAGTAGATTTAAGCAATCTTGTAGTGACAACAAGAAATACAAATCGATTAGATTGGGAACCGGTTGACAGGAGCGTGGGAGTTCACCGTGACATATAGACAGACATTTCGCCTACACGATTTGTTATTAGCACATGAATAAATATCCCTACAGAACGAACGCTTCGTACAAGCGGACGCTGTAGGTGAAATCACATACAGCACACATAAGAGGACGTACGAACAGCGGCCCTAAGCTACATCGCATTTTTTTTGGCCGGCACTTTCACGTTTTGGACCATAATTTATTGTGTTTTGACAGATAAAAAAAAAAAAGATATCTTGGACATTTGTCACACAAATTATCTAGTCACATTTAAAGTACCAGAATCTAGCCTGGACTTGTGTTGTGATGACTAGACAATGATATAGAATCCACATATACATACAAACATCCATGACTCGGGTACAAATATTCATATTCATCATACAAATATTTGTCCCTCACGGGATTCGAACCCGCGACCCTCGGCACAGCAGTTAGGTTCACTACCGACTGAGCTACCGGGCTGTCTTTATGGATGGATTTGTTATACAGGGTGCTACTTAATATGCTGACAGTTTTTTAACAGGATGATCAGACCATCATACTGAACAACTTTCTCTATTGAACCAACATCGAAAACGCGAAAAAAAAATCTGCTGTCCCATACAATTGGCTCGAGTAGGTTTGCAGTTTAGTATGGAACAGCAGTATTTTTCGCGATTTCATTGTTGGTGCCATAGAGAAAGTTGTTCAGTATGATGGTCTGATCATCCTCTTAAAAAAGTGTCTGAACTGAACTGAACAACTTTCTCTATGGCACTAACATTGAAATCGCGAAAAAAATCTGCTGTTCAATACAAAACTGCAAACCTACTCGAGCCAAATGTATAGGACAGCAGATTTTTTTTCGCTATTTCTATGTTGGTCCCATAGAGAAAGTTGTTCAGTTTGACGGTCTAATCATCCCCTTAAAAAAGTGTCAGCATATTAAGAAGGACCCTGTATAGTATTGGTTTTTTATGGCCGGCACTTGCACATTTGAACCAAAAATATATGAAACGTGGATGTCTTTTAGGTGTTAAAACTGCCATATTACATACATACATACATATGCTCATGACTATATTCCCCGAGGGGGTAGTCAGAGATATTCTGAAACCTCAGAACATCCACGTTTCACCAGTAGTACCGACTCGTACCAATGATTTTTTGGAATTTATGTACGATTTGTAACACCACTGGCTTTTCGGTGAAGGAAAACATCGTGAGGAAACCTGCATGCTTCAATTTCTAGGCATGCATGTACTGTCCATTATAAGTGGCGACCGGCTCACCCCCCGTCACACTGGACAGTTTCGGCCATTTTACATATTACGAATATTACCTTGATTGACTACGGTACCCTAAAAATGATACTACGGAAGTTCTAAGGTCAACGTCAGGGTCAAGCCTAGTCTATAAATATCATAGTTAATATCGCAAAAAGTTAAAACACAAATATTATCATCCTACAAACTAATATTGGCATCAGATAACTGAAGGTAACACTATATAAGTGAGGCCAGCGTTAAAAGTATTAAAATACGATCCTTAGTGTTGATATCGGATTGGATTTACGAAATTTAGAGGTAGCTGGCTGGCTTTGTATACACTGTGTTCAAATGTTTGGACCTCTCATAGAAAATCGATCGGCTATTCGCACTTTTGTATGGAAGGTCAAAAAAAAACACCCTTAAAGTTATGTTAGTATTTACAAATTTTTCGACTTTCCATACTAAATGCAATCCGAAAGTTTGTATAAAAGTGGAAATTTTTTTGGCGAATTTGCTATAGGTTTCCTTGGGAAAGTTGGCAACTGTTTACCCTAACACCCTGTATAAGGTTTAAAAAATTAACTGAAACTATTTTAAGGGGATGATCAGACCACCAAACTGAACAACTTTCTCGACTCAAATGTATAGAAGAGCAGATTTCGCGTTTTCGCCATTTTTTTTCGTGATTTGAATGTTGGTCACAAAGTAAAAAATTACAAATTAAATGGTCTGAATAACAAGCCAAAGCCAATGCATATCCTCAAGAACACATTGTACAATACCAACCAACTAGATGTTATGAGGTCAATAAATGTGCATAAGCATAAGCATATGCTCACGACTATATTCCCCGAGGGGGTAGTCAGAGATATTCTGAAAGCTCAGAACATCCACGTTTCATCAGTAGTACCGTAACTCTGTCCAGTGTGACGGGGAATAAATGCGTTACATGTAAAATGGAGCAATATCGAGCATCGGTGGCGCGTTGCAGAGAGGTATAGACACTCGATCACGTGTGTTCGGGTTCGAATTCGCATAAACTGCATGCCATGTACCAATGAGTTTTTCTAAATTATGTCATACTCAAACGGTGAAGGAAAGCATCATGATGGTAGGCCTGTGAGCTGCAGTCTTTGACTAATTATTATGAGGACTAGCCTTGCGGTAGCATTTCCCCTCTGCCACGGTATAAGCACAATTGATCTTGTGCATTTACATTCAATTTTACACCTTATCACTAAACGAGACAGCCTAGAATTGCGAAATAATAACTTCGAACTTAGAACGTTTGGGGTTCACACGAGACTACTTTTCATGATTTTTAACATTCAAAATTAAAATCCAAAGTTGCGGATTTCATGTTACCTCGCCCCCCGCAAAAAGTGGCAGAAATGTTTGTTAGTAGAATTACACGCGTAACCAGTCCACATATAAATAGTCAAAGGCTGCAGTGGGACGTATAAAAGCTGACGATGATGATATTAAAGGACGTTATTACGACCATCAAACTGAACAACTTTCACTATGTTGGTCCCAACATGGAAATGCTGCTCCTGATGCTGTCAGGTTTGCCGAATACCTGGCTACTAAAATATAAAACACCATTGAAGAACAATTGAAACGAAAAGAAGAAGAACATGGAAATAGCGAAAGCAAATTTTTTTCGCGGTTTCGATATTGGTCTCATTGTAAAAGTTGTTCAGTTTGATGGTCTGAAGCACGTTCAAGTACGCATTTTAGTTTACACTCTGTATAGTTAAGTCGTTATTTACTTAAAGGCCCTTGATAATTTCCTATCTCAACGTCGTTAAAAGGACAACGGCAACGCTCAAGAACAAAAGTGTTGCGTTACTTTTTAATAAGCTTTGGGAGGCCAGCCGTTATAATGTATCCAATAATATTAGCTAATATTATAAGGATGTTAATATTATAAGATCCTGTTACATGTTTTCTACACCCATATGTTTTACTAGAGGCGCACGCGATTTTTTATGTGTTTTACGCGCGAAGTTTATTCCGAATGCGTAAATGCGCGCTTCATACAAACGAAGTCTGGCGATATTTTCAATACTAACCGATTAAAGCCAATGAAATTTTTAAGAAACAATCTAGAAACAAATCTCTATGTTTGTATGAAGTTCGTTTTTTGTTAAAACGTACAGGGTCCAACTTAATATGCTGACAGTTTTTAAGAGGATGATCAGACCATCAAACTGAACAACTTTCCCTATGGAACCAACATACAAATCGCGAAAAAAATCAGCTGTCCCATACATTTCGCTAGAGTAGGTTTGCAGTTTTGCATGGAACAGTAGTATTTTTTTTCGCGATTTCGATGTTGGTGCCATAGAGAAAGTTGTTCAGTATGATGGTCTGATCATCCTCTTAAAAAAGTGTCAGCATATTAAGAAGGACCCTATATAGTTTTAAAGTTACAGTTACAGTGCCGGGATGTAGTCGTTGCCTTAATCGTAGGGTTCGGGAACCTAAAAAATAAATAGAATATGACTTAAAATTATTTAGTCGGGGAAATCTACGGATTTTTGTATGGAGTAGGTTGCATTAATTGCACTTTAGGTGATAATTTGGGATATAGTAGATACACAGCAACCATACATAGTAAACAGCTTATAAAGGAGATATCGGCACGCCTTATAGAGACCTCTGGTGATAAGAGGGCTGGCAGTTACCTACGTCAGCGCATAAGCTTGGCGATTCAGAGGGGGAATGCTGCCAGCGTTCTTGGAACAGTCCCTCGGGGAGAGGCTTTGGAGGAGGTTTACAGGTTGTAGGTCCCCCCGCCCCCCCCTTTTTTTTTTTTTTGATTGTTTTTTGTTGTTGTAGGAATTTGACGAAGCTTGTTGCAGATATACGGGATGTATTTATTGACGAAACGTGTTGTGGATCAGAGTGGTGTATTTCCTTTGACGAAGCCTGTTGTGGATGTGAGTGATGTATTACCATTGACAAAGCCTGTTGCGGATGTGAGTATTGTATTACCTTTGACGAAGCCTGTTGTGGATACGTATATTGTATTTTTTCTATAATTTCTGACATTTACCCTTAAAATAAACTGAACAAGTTTCACTGTAGATACATAAATGAAAAACATAAATTCATAATAATCCCCGATTTTTTATTTTGTAATATTGAATAATTAAGACAATTACAAAACATTAAATTTAGGTATGAACAAAAAATGGAAAACTGGTCATTTTGTACAGGATGGCTTCGTTCAGTACGTTTTACTTATAACAATAATAATCCCTGGTTAATATCGTAAATTTGAGTAGATATTTAATATTTTGTAAGACTTCAAAAATTATAACCTCAAAACTAAATTATTTACTTACTGTTTGTTTGTACACATTAAATTTGCCTTTTGATAATTAAACGTATCTTTGGCTGGTATTCTGGAAGAAATATCATAAGAAATAAGCTTGCCCTTTGTACATTTAAATCGATTTTAAGGTATTTCTCAGGTTCCTGAGCCTGTATAACCACGAAATCTTGACAAAGGTGTTATAAACTAACAGTAATATTAGTTCAAACAACTAAGACTCAGACTAAAGTGTCTTTAATGCAATCTCAAACCTTATTTTTCCTAGACTAATTGATTACATGCACAAGACGCTATTTTAAAAGAAAATTTTTGTAAGAGTATCTCAAAAAAGCTAAAGTACCTTGGGAGGAGGCCCAGCCGGATTTTCGGAGTCGACGGAGTCCTATAAAATAAATAAAATAGTATAACTAAAAATTATTGATACACAGGACGTTATTTTAAAATCAATTCAATATAAGGTACACTTACGGGTATCTCAAAAAAGTTAAAGTACCTTGGGAGGCCCAGCTGGAATCTAGGGCTCCTAAAATAAATAAAATTGTATGAATAAAAATTATGGATTACACAAGACGTTATTTTAAAATTTCAATTCAATATAAGGTACGAATATTAAAAAAAAGTTAAAGTACCTCGGGCGGGTCAGCCAGAATCTCGGGCTCCTAAAAAATAAATAATTCTTTATGACTAAAAATTATTGATACACAAGATATTTTAAAATTTCAATTCAATATAAGGTACGAGTATTTCAAAAAAGTTAAAGTACCTCAATTGGCTCAACCGGAGTTTCGGGCTCCTAAGAAATAAATAAAATTGTGTGAATAAAAATTATGAATTACACAAGACGTTATTATAAAATGTCAATTCAATATAAGGTACGAGTATTTCAAAAATTTTAAAGTACCTCGGGAGGGTCAGACGGAATCTCGGGCTCCTAAAAAATAAATAAAATTGTATGAATAAAAAGTAAGGATTACACAAGACGTTCTTATAAAATTTCAATTCAATATAAGGTACCAGTATTTCAAAAAAGTTAAAGTACCTCAGTTGGCTCAATCGGAGTTTCGGGCTCCTAGGAAATAAATAAAATTGTATGAATAAAAATTATGGATTATACAAGACGTTATTTTAAAATGTCGAAAATGACGAAAATTTTAAAAAAGTTAAAGTTCCTCGGGCAGGTCAGCCGGAATCTCGGGGTACTAAAAAATAAATAAATAAAATTTCATGACGGTAAAACGGTATTACATACAAGCGTCAAACTTGGTCAGATTTTAGAACAAACTCTACAGTATAATAACAAATAATAAAAACCAGCCAAGTGTGAGTCGGTCTCGCGCTAAAGGTACCGGAGAAAACAAAACGTTTTTTGTAATTTATTAAGTTTTTGTGGTGGTGTGGTACGGAACCCTCAGAGCGCAAGTAGCCCGACTCGCACTTGACCTGTTTTTTATTATTTGTTAGCAAATCCGCCATAATAACGCATATTCTGTGAAAATGTCAACTGTCTAGCTATTACGGTTTAACAGTTACAGCCCTAAATAGGTAGGACAAACAGACAAACAGACAGACGCACGGACGTACGGACAGCGTATGCTTATGAATCCCCGTTTTTGCCCATTGGTTACGGAACCCAAAAAAGTAAAAGTACCTTGGGAGCCATAGTCGCGGAATCGTCGGCGCCGCTTGAGTCCTAAACAATAAAAAAAAAATTTAGTTTTACAACGTGTTAATGAATAAGCGCAAAACCTTATACACCCCAACTGATTTATAACAAAAAAATTAGATTGAAATAATAATTTAATT
Organism: Agonopterix alstromeriana; assembly: GCA_963924505.1. Lineage (NCBI taxonomy): Eukaryota > Metazoa > Arthropoda > Insecta > Lepidoptera > Depressariidae > Agonopterix > Agonopterix alstromeriana. Next base: position 1,653,167 of record OZ004686.1, on the reverse strand, counting down.
TTTTTGATAGTTAAAATTTAAAGTTACTCGCATTTTAAGTTTTCAGGCAAAAATGATTTGTTATCATTTCAGCAATGAATGAAAGCGCTAGCGTGCTCGTGGATACATTTTAAGAGGATATAATTCGGAGCGTGCTCCATACAAACGTACTATGGTGATATTTTCAATATTAACTAATTAAGCTCAATGAAATTTTTCATAATTAATCTAAAAACAAATTTCTATGCCTGTATAGAGTCAGATTTTCGTTAAAATGTATAGTTTTAAAGTTACAGTGTCTCAAAGATTTCCGTACAAATCTTAACTTAATCCTAGCATTGAAACTGTAAATTTTAACGAATATCTGACTCCATACAAGCATAGATATTTGTTTCAAGATTGTTTCAGCAAAATTTCATTGACTTTAATTGGTTAGTATTGAAAATATCACCATAGTACGTTTGTATGGAGCGCGCTACGAATTATATCCCCTTAACAATCTTGTTTTGGTAGTAAGTAGGGTGAGTGTGCCCGTGCGGTGGGTTGAGATCGAGTGCAGTAAATTTTTAATTTTACTATCAAATTATTTAATATTTTGAAAAAAATTACCTATGTTGAAAACATAATAATTTGATTCTGCTCTCGATTCTAAACAAACTAATTTCTAGTTTTGCGTTAATTCATTAACACGTTGAATAAAAAGTAAATTATAGCCTGTAGAATCCCACTGCAGGGCAAAGGCCTCCTCTCACGAATAAGAGTGAGAAGGAGTGGGCCAGACTTATAAACCTGGTTCCTAATATAAAAGTTGAATTACCGTGGGAGTCGTAATCGTAGATATAGTAGCCGTTGTAGTCGTTGATGTCGTTGTCGTGGGTCTAAAAAATAAATAAAATTGTATGAATAAAGGCATGTTTAGACGATGACAATTTTGCGGTGCCAATTTGTTCGCACGATAAAGAAGCACGCCACGCGGTCGTTTACACGGTGCAAATTTTCAGCGCCAATCTTGTTCGCTATGTTTTTTTTTTTTGGAAATGAGTAATACAGCTTCGCTCAGGGCAGCAGTTACTGCTTTTTACTGTGGACTATTGGAGGGACCACGAAGGGTCTACCGAGCCAAATAAATGAACTTAAGCAACCAACCTAGGGACACCCAGAGGGGTACGGACCTCGGCATAGGATGTTGCTGGGGCTACGCGGCGGATTAGGTAGCTGGGATCGGTGAGAATCTTGTTCGCATGCGTATGGATTTGCTTGAGAAAACCGTGCCAGCGATTAGCACGACGTGTTAACACGAGTCGAAAAATATTGGCGCGGGGGATGCGAGGGATGCGGGCGGAAGTCACTGGCACCGACAAATAGATGCGTGCTCTATTCCGTGCTAACGTTCACATGCCGTGAAAAGTTCGTGCTAAAAGTGTTGAATCGGAACTTTTTTTTGCGCCGCAGAATACGCACCGCAAAATTGTCATCGTATAAACCTGCCTTTACTTTTTTTAAAGTCGGTATACAATTATACTTACGTAGATCTTTTCTTGAGTCGGTATATTGTGCGGCGGGTTGGGTACCGTTTCTTGCGAGTTATAGTTGAACTGTAAAGAAAAAATAAATTTTATTTGTATCAATATGTTCCACACATAATTCTAATAGCGACTGCTTTCAAACAGTGAAGGAAAACATCGTGAGGAAACCTGCATACGCTGAAGAAGAAATTCTGATGCGTATGTGAAGTCTACCAATCCACATTGTGCACGCGTGGTTGATTAACGCCCATACACCATCCCTGAGGGTAGGCCTGTACCCTGCAGTGGGACGTATATGTATAGGCTGATGATGATGTGGATAATTATAATACAGGGTGTAAGATGAATCTAAGGGTTGAAAGTAGCCATCAATATAAACAATTTACCAACTATGAGAAATAATAAAAAAACAACTATTTCATGCTAAAATTAAATAACCGCGCAAAGTGTATGGAACTGCAGATTTTTTATGGGTACTTTCACCCCTTTGGGTTTTCGGAAGAGGCCTTACACCCTGTATACTGGGTTCTATTCTTAATAACCTGACGCTTTTTATGGGGAATTAATTATTTTAGAAAAAAACTCAATTTAGAAGAAAAAGAAAAAAGAAAAGACGTGGTGGTGGCGAGTAACCTTGCCTGCCGTGCAGGAGGCGATGGTTCGTAACCCGTCCAGGCCGACTCGTACCAATAGTTTTAGGAATTTATGTACGATTTGTAACACCACTGGCTTTTCTGTGAAGGAAAACATCGCGAGGAAACCTGCATGCTTCAATTTCGAGGCATTTATTGTACCCACTGTCCATTATAAGTGGCGACGGGCTCACCCCCCGTCACACTGGACAGAGTTTCGGTTGTCTGACCTCTTAATTTTATTGCGGATATGTATTGATTTCGCTAAGATGCAAACTTTCCTAAATATTTTTGAATAGGTCTTAACTTAGTCCTTAAATTTTTCACTATGAATATAGGTCTTTTTATCGTATAGTTCAAAAAGAGTGTCCCTACTCTCTCTGATTCCAACCGTAGCCCATTCGCTGAATTTGAATTTCTTGGTTGATGTGGTTTTACGTATTTTGAAAATTTTGTCATACTCTGCACAAAGTGCATTATAAAAATCGTTGTAAAAATTATTAGAGTCACTCTGGTTTAAGGTAAGAAACGGCAATTTACTCTCTAACGTGTCTATCCTTCCAACTCCAAATATCTCTCTATCCTTCCAACAGTGACGGGCCTACTCTTTTTCGTAATTTTATCGTTAGTTTTTAAAGCTGGGAAAGAAACTATTTGTCCGCTGTGATCAGATTTAAGGCAATTAATTACCGCTTTATCAACGAACTCACAGTTACAAAATATGTTATCTATACATGTGGCGGTGGTAGCTGTTATTCTAGTTGGTTCCAAAAATAAGTTTTGTAGGTCAAATGAATTGAATAAACTAGTAATTCTAAGGCAGTATGTGTCTTTTTCAAGTAAATTAACGTTAAAGTCCCCACAGACTATGATGGATTTATTACTTTTCGATACTAATTTCAACGCATCCTCCATTACTGACTCAAAAACATGGAAGTTCGAATCATAGGGTGGCCTGTATACACAAATGATAATGTGGTTTTGTAACTCGACACAAGATAGTTCTATGTTACTTTCAACGGAAAGTCGGACAATATCTCTACGTTCCTTAACTTTAAGATTATTTCTACTAAATATGACTGATCCTCCGCGAGTTGTCGACTTTCGATTGAGAGCACTGGCTACTTGATAATTTTCGAAGCCAAATAACATTTCACTTTCTTTGAGCCAATGCTCAGTAACACAAAACGTTTTCGTCTGATGTCAACAATTTACACATATTACGGTCACAATACATTGTGTTTAGCGCAAACTCGATTCAGAGATACCGAGTCTTTATTGTTTTAGCCGACTGTCAAACTTTGGTGGGTGTTGTGTTTACAAGCTTCCCCCTCGGGGAATACAGTCGTGAGCATATGCTTATTTTAGAAGGAAAATGCATTTCTCACCTGGATGTTGTCCAAAAGTATGGATTTCTAGTTGTAGTTGTGGTATTATGTAGATGCTTTCTGAGTTGTATGTTTAATAAATGCGGGTGGTAATGGGGACGCGTTAATTGGTTCCAATTTGGATGCCTGTAACAAAAAAAATGGAATATTTATTTTAGTTTTCCTTCATAGGGTGTGAACTTAACTATAAGCATAGAATAATACTAGTGTTTAGTTGGTACTATATACAGAATAAGCTTTATACAGAGTGTTAAATGAAATGCGTTAAATATTAAACCGATGGACGTCCACTGCTGGACATAGGACTCTTCTAAGGAACGCTGTCCTCATCTAACGGGTTCCCGCCGCATTCACCAGGTGATCGGTCCACCTTGTGGGGGCCTACCTACGCTTTCCGGTACGCGATGATGATGATGATGATTTTAAACCATCAAACTGAACAACTTTCACTACGGAGCAAAGAACGAAATCGCGAAAAGAAAATTTTGTTCCAAACATTTCGGATGCGTAACCATTTCTACGGAATAGCTGTTTTTATTGGGATTTCGATGTTTGCTCTATAGTCAAAGCAGTTCAGTTTGATGGTCTGAAACACCCCTTTTGATATATAACGTATTTTAATTTTACACCCTGTATAACAGTTTTATAACATTGTTTATTTTTGACACTGTCTCCATTGTAAAAGTTATTTAGTTTGATGATCTCTAAACCACCCCATTACTAGGGTGTTTTGTTACACCCTGTAGTGAAAGTTGACCGGATGGATAAGCTACTGCGTAAGAAACTTTATCTCTTATAGTCGGGGAAATCTACGGATTTTTGTATGGACTAGGTTGCGTTAATTGCACTTTTGGTGAAAATTTTGAATATAGTAGATACATACCTGAAAAACATAAATTCTTAATAATTCCCAAATTTTTATTTTGTATTATTGAATAATAAACACATTTACAAAACATTAAATTTAGGTATGAACAAAAAATGGAAAACTGGTGATTTTGTACAGGATGGCTTCGTTCAATACGTTTTACTTATAACAATAATAATCCACGGTTAATATCGTTAATTTGGGTAGATATTTAATATTTTGTAAGTCTTCAAAAATTATAACCTCAAAACTAAATTATTTACCGTTTGTTTTTACACATTAAATTTGCCTTTAGATAATTAACTGTCTCTATTGCTGGTATGCTGGTCGAAATATTTTTAGAAATAAGCTTGCCATTTGGACATTAATATCGATTTTAAGGTTTTTCTCAGGTTCCTGAGCCTATATAACCACGAAATCTCGACAAAAATGTTATAAACTAACAGTAATATTATTTCAAACACAATTTACTAAAGTGTCTTTAATGCAATCTCAAACCTTATTTTTCCTAGACTATTAGTCGCCTTGTACGACATCCACGGAAAGAAGAGGTCCATTGCAGTGTTATTTTACCTCGTATTTTTATGACTTGCTTTCAATTTTCTCTTCATGGTAGTGGAAGTCGTTGAAGGTGTTGTGGACCTTGGTCTTCTATTCCTTTGAGGTCTTCGTTTGGGTCTAGTTATGTTGGTCGTTGGTGGTTTTGTGCTGAAAACGAGAACTGTATCAAAAACTGTTTATAGGTTTTTAGAGGAATTTGGAAGATCTTTCACGGGCTAGTTGGAATGCCCTGGACCGCCGTCCGTCTGTTTTTAAAGGGATGATTAGACGATCAAACTGAACAACTTTCTCTATGGGACCAAAACAGAATCCAATCGCGAAAAAAATAGCTGTGCATTTGGCTCGAGAAGGCAGTTTGCAGTTTTGTATGGATCAACTGTTTTATTCGAGATTTCGATGTTGGTGTCTTAGAGAAAGTTGTTCAGTTTGACGGTCTGATCATCCCCTTAAAAAAGTGTTAATACAATAAGAAGGAATAGGGTCCTTACAAGGTGTTACAAAAATACAAATGTAGACCATCAACTTTCACTATGAGACCAACACCGAAATCGCGAAAAAAAATCTGATGTTCCATACTAAACTACAAATCTACTCGTGCTAAATGTAAGGGACAGAGGATTGTTTTTTTTTGCGATTTCGGTGTTGGTCCCATAGTAAAAGATCCCACGATCAGGTGCGTTCGTGAGTGTACCGACATCAGTCGCTTTTATGACGATTTCCTTCTGTAGGGATATGTATTCATGTGATATGTATGTCACTCTCCCGAGACAGTGTCTGAGTGGAGTCGTTTCGGAGAGGCTGTGATATAGTAGCCACATATCCTCACATAAGGTGCTACTAAAATTTCAATTCCACCCCTGCAACCCACGATATTTCAAGGCTATCTTCATGGGCCTCCAAAAGCAAAAAAATCTACTTACGTCGTTGTAGTAGTGGGTCGTGGGGTAGGCCTTTCAGTTGATATGTTAAATATTGCTCTCACAGCTGTGTCGAACAGTTTGTAAGTTCCATATGTAACTAATAGTGCTATGAAGAATCTGCAAGAGTTATTTGATGTTTGTTATTTTTCTTTATCAAGGGACTTAACTGTCCTGAGCCTTTGGACTACGTGCGTGGAGCCGAAGTCAACACGTAGAGGCCCGTCAGACAATTTGATCTAAAATGTAATGTGATATCAAGCAGCAACTATCCCTGAAATCCCTGAATACAATATTTTTGAAACTCATTCGCTGAGCTCAGCAGTTGAAAATGTCAAAATTACTATGAGGATATGTATCTTTATACTGCTGATTTCACTTCCAAAAATCGCACTCCTGATTTTTGAAAGTAAAATCAGTAGTAGAAAGATGCATATCTCCATAGTAATTTTGACATTTTTCACTGCTGAGCTCAGCGAATGAGATTCAAAAATCGCACTCCTGGACTATTGTAAGGAATGGAAAAAATATAATATAATAGGTATAGTATAATAGGTTTAAAGATATCCATTCTCACTGAAGACACAACAGTACCTATCTTACATGAGAAGAAGACAAAGATATCTGGACTATTGGCTGGGGTGCTAATGGACTATATTCATAGGGTTATAGATGGGACTACGGCGCCTACCTTACCAGTGTATAAACATGAGAAAAACGGCAGACAGTGACTCGCTAACTCAAAATAAATGGAAACAGCCGCTCATGGAAACTCCGACTAGGGGGAAACATTTTAAGAGTGGCTTAGAGTGGAGGTGTTTCTAGACTTTAAACGACTCTTGATCCAAAAATGGTCTCATCAGGTATCCACTCGCCACTTACGCAACACATCCACTCTTCGAGCATATAGCTCTTGCGGACCTAAAGCCAGCCAATGAAGGCAAGCACATAGGTGGGGGATCTGATCCTCTTGGGGTCCTCTCCAATCGGAGACGAGAATCAGTGACTTCCCCCAGGAGCACTCGGGTCAGTGGTGTCGCCACTCACCAACAGCTCGCCACAAGCTGCTCTGCGGGTTTATTAAGATGTATCTCAGCAGATGTTTCACGGGCCGTAGCCCGGACCTTTGGAAGGCTTGCGTGGGGACACAGGTCCAACACGTAGAGGCCCCTTCGAGATATTTTTATCTAAATGCGATGGAATGCACCAACCGTGAATCTATCGCTGAATGCATTATGCAAATTTACTCATAGACAGACCACGCTTGGCAGTTGGCTCAATGACTGTTGTAAGAAGGACAGAATTTTACTTGGCTTATGGGGGTGAACTGAGTGGGCCAGTAAATCTGGGTTATTGCGGAGAGACTCGGGACGCCTGCGGTAACAAATGTCTCAAGTTTGTCCACAATGGCAGACGGGCCCCCACTCATTTGATGGGCCCCCAATATGGCTGCTCGCAAGGAGCGACAAGGCGGCAATATCTAGTGAGCGCGGCTGAGGTTGTAGAGAGGCGAGTCTGTGGGCGCCAGTTCCCGGTGCTAAGCGCACCAGTCAGCAGGTCCCGGCGTTATGACATTTGCGAGAGATCCAGCCATTGACAAAGGTATCGGCAACCTCATCTGCAGTGATGCTCGACATCGGCCATACTTCCGCCCCTCGAGAAAACCTGTCGACAGCTGTAAGACAGTATGTGAAATTGTTGGAGGAGGGCAGCGCGCCGTATCTTGGGTCACCATTAAGGAGGACACGTAGAATCATCCGGAGCAGGAGTGTCGATGAATGATAGGATTGATGTGCTTCAATACACTGCTTTATTTGGGTAAACTAATAATACAATAGAATCGCTCGAGAAACTCCAGCCTAGCAACCACTCTGTTAGAACGTAGATAAGCTACCAGAGACAAAACCAGTAAGCGTTTTAATACCATCGACAAAACCGTGGCGCGGTTACTCGCCACATTTCCAACCTGGAGCATAGGTCCGCTCTTGCAACTCAACTCCTGGCCGGCCGGTTAAGGCACGACAGGAGGTTAGGGCCAAATCAGTACGGGCCCTCTGGAGAATCGGGTCCGTGGTCTCGCCACTCACCAGCAGCTCTCAACAAGCTGCCTTGCGGATTATTATTATTATTAATGATGTATAGTAAAAATAAAATGTAATTTTGTTGAAATAACTTACACGTAGGAAAACATTTTTCAACCAAATTTTCATCTGTACCAAAGTCTTTGACCGAAACCGTTTCCCTCAAAATACTAAATCCAACTGAGCAATATCTATAATTCTTCAAAAATGATTAAACAATGCTAATTGTTGAATTTTTAATACCAAAGACTATTGATAACGGGAATATTTACATTATTTTTCATTATTGTTCTTTATCCATTCATCTTTGATATCCGTTTTTAGGGTTACGTCAGAGATTAATAATAAGTTACGGCACGTAAGGTACGTTACTAAGCCTACGCTGTCCGTCCGTCCGTCTATCCTACATATAGGGTCCTTCTTAATATGCTGACACTTTTTTAAGGGGTTGATCCTGAACATACAGCCCTTTATACAGGGTCCAACTTAATATGCTGACAGTGTTTTAAGAGGATGATCATACCATCAAACTGAAAAACTTTCTCTAAGGGACCAATGTCGAAATCGCGAAAAAGAAATCAGATGTCCCATGGGTCGAGTAAGATTTCAGTTTAGTATGGAACAGATGATTTTTTTTCGCGATTTCGGCATTGGTCCCATAGAGAAAGTTGTTCAGTTTTATGGTCTGATCATCAAGGGCTGTATGTTTTGAACCGTAATAGTTAATACGGTTGAAAGGGGGATGCCGGATTTAGGCCCAGAGGAGTTAACTTCAAATTGGATTTGGTGAGAATTGATAAAATATTCATTCATAATTTTCGCACTATTTATTAATTACTAGAATTTGTAATTGTTTTAGATAATGATAAGGACATTGTTTTTATATGATTTTTTTCTTTCTCTCAGTATAAAAAGCCTCCCAACCGATCCCGGGATCATTATGAAGTTGCAAACTACTTAATATTTATTATATTACGGATCCCGAAAACAGGTAAAACTACATTGACTTACCCACTACTGGACGCAGGGTCCGCGCTCAAAAGTGTCCGAACCAAAAGAGCACTAAAACGTAAAAAGAGAACCAATAACGCAACAGTCTTCGTTTGATTGGCCGACTACGCGCACGCGGGTGGAGTGGGATGGAAAAGCATTTTAGCATTTTCAATGTTATTAGTTGGTTTATATTACTACATGTACGAGTACTTAAGGTTTGTGTAGTTTAGTACCGGACACTTTTTTCGATAGGTTTGTATTAGACCCGGCGTCCATAGTATTCTACGTCAATGTAAAACTACAAATAAAATATAGGTAATTTCGCATTTTAGAATTGCTAACCACGAATTTTCTATAAACCTTTTCCTTGCCATTTAAATAATTGGCATTAAATAGTATTATTTTCATATATGTACACCGGAAGTTTAAGTTTTTTTGGAAACCTGGCATTGCCTTTTTCACAAAATTTGCGTTATTATAGCGGATTTGCAATCATTTAATAAGAACAACAAAAATATTTAAAAAACGGTCAAGTGCGAGTCGGGAGTGCAAATGTTTAACTTACAAAAAAGTTTTATTGTCTCCGGGACCTTAGCGCGAGACCGACTTACACTTGGCCGGTTTTATTATTTGGTGTTATACTGTAGAGTTTGCTCTATAATCACACCAAGTTCGACGCTTGTATGTATTACCGTTTTTACGGTAGAGCGAGAAGAAAAAACTTTGATAAAATCTAGTTTCTTGTATGAACTCACTTTAATTTTCAACTTTTTGACTCTTTTATTATTTGATGATAAATCCGCCGTAATAACGCATATTATGTAAAAAAAAATTACTGTCTAGCTATTACGGTTCAAAAGTTACAGCCCTAAATAGGTAGGACGGACGGACGGACAACGTAGGCTTAGTAATACGGTCCCGTTTTCACCCTTTGGGTACGGAACCCTAAAACTGTTGGGGTAAAAGATGGGTTCAGTATGTCTCTTTGTGCACTATGCGTATTATGTCGATATACCACACGACCTAATGTGTGCGAAGATACCAGATTATAAGGATGAAGATAATCTTTGTAGCGTCAGAAAAAAAAGCTAGGAAATTTTCCTATAGGTACTAGGCCTATCTGACTCCACAGGTCAGGTATGCTTGACGGCCGATCCCCACAGAGGGGTGAATGGCAATAGGTTAGGTATACCGTGTAAACATTTTGGTCAAGGTCAAATCTCATTAGACTTGCCGCCATTTTGTGAGTAGTCAATGCGAGACTTGAAAACCTTAGCGATGTCACGCTGCCACCTCGTGACAGAATGAAAGAGTGAGTACTATGTAAAGGAAGCTTTCATGTCTAATGACTCGGTTCAATGCAATGCAACAAGGCAAGTAAATTAAAAGCTTGTCATAATTTGACCATTTTAGTCGTTTACATTTTTCTTACTAAAAATACTCAAAACATTGACTAATTTAGCAGGATGCGCGCTTTGTGTGAATGCACCGACAGCGGCCGCTTGTATGGACCTTTCGATCTATAGGGATATTTAAGAGAAGTTTATTCCGAAAGCGCTAATGCGCGCTGCATACAAACAAAGTCTGGTGATATTTTCAATACTAACCAATTAAATTCAATGACATTTTTCAGAACAATCTAGAAACTAATGTCTATGCTTGTATGAAGTGTGATTTTCGATACAATGTACAGTGTTAATGCTAGCATTAATTTATGATTTGTATGGAAATCTTTGAGGCAATGTAACTTTAAAACTAGACATTTTAACGAAAATAGGACTTCATACAAGCATAGAGATTAGTTTCTAGATTGTTTCTGAAAAATTACTTAGTATTGAAAATATCACCAGATTTCGTTTGTATGGAGCGCGCTCCGAATTATACTCCCTTTATCATGTGCTTTTGCAGTGCTGTGGCGTGGCATCAATACCATAATAAATAAACTGACGATTGTTTTGCTATCGGTACTCGACGACCGCACGGACTGGCTTGATTTATTATCAGTCGTTTTTGGCAGCTGCCCACTGTGCCGGTTTAGGCTTAAACTTCATTGTCTCTGCTACTAATTTAGTTTAGTAGAATATAGGTTAAATATAGGTTTATATAATTTTGGTATGATATCGTGACAACAGTTGGACGAAATACCAGAAAACCGTTTATAAGACTTTGTGGTCTGTTTAGTCCTACTAGTAATGTCCGTTTAGTTCTTTGACTAATTATTATAAGGACTAGCCTTGCGGTAGCATTTCCCCTCTGCCACGGTATAAGCACAATTGATCTTGTGCATTTACATTTAATTTTACACCTTATCACTAAACGAGACACCCTATAATTACAAAATAATACCTTCGAACTTAGAACGTTTGGGGATCACACGAAACTACTTTTCATGATTTTTAACATTCAAAATTAGAATCTAAAGTTATGGGGAATAAAATCCAAAGTTGCGGATTTCATGTTACCTCGCCCCCCGCAAAAAGTGGCAGAAATGTTTATTAGTAGAATTACACGCGTAACCAGTCCATATAATAATTAGTCAAAGGTTTAGTTCTATTAAAGTTTGTACTGAACATTGTAGAACTAAAATGACTTTTATCCGTAAGTGTTCTTACATACTGAATATTGTAGACTTAAGAGTGAAGTACTAACAGGTAGAAATATGATTTGCGGATACGTATAAATTGAACATATAATTAAAGTTTTGATTAGAGCCAAAACACGATTTAGAGACATTTTCTCGATAGAAAAATAAGCCAAAGTAGCCTCCGTCTTTAACGATAAAGGCTTGGAACTGCTAAACGGTGAATAATAGAAATACGAGACTTAATTTAAAAAAAAGAGATTGATATTTTATAAAATTTGATTAGAGCAGAAATGAACTTACATAAATAGTACCCTCACAATTAAATAAAGTTGGTTTTACGCTTGCGTCGTTTAAGGCCCTTAAAATTATTTTTTTGTCCATTTAGTCCCATTAAATTTCCTACAAAAATTTTTAGATTTAAATTAATTTGTTCATGTCTTTTTGGATTTACTGAACGGTAGAACAATGCTGGCTAACACTCCAGACCGAATTTGCTCTGTGCATTTCTTATTGAGTGAATGGGACAACACACGTTCAACCTCTATAACTTCTCCCTCTCCCAATGAATTATTAGAAACGATATACTTACACTCAGTTGCAGAAACGTTCATTAAAGTTAAGAAATAATAAATATCTTGTACATTGTCACACAAATTATCTAGTCACATTTAAAGTACCAGAATCTAGTCTGGACTTGTGTTATGATGACTAGACAACGATATAGAATAAATATAAAAATACAAACGTCCATGACTCGGGTACAAATATTCATATTCATCATACAAATATTTGTCCCTTACAGGATTCGAACCCGCGACCCTCGGCACAGCAGGCAGGTTCACTACAGACTGTGCTATCGGGCCGTCAGAATAGTTAATCTTCCATTAAATCTCTTGCTGTCACTATTTGTCTTGTTGACGTAGTAAAAGCTAGCAAGAGATTTAATGGAGGATTCACTTTAATGAACGTTTCTGCAACTGAGTGTAAGTGTATCGTTTTTAAAAATTCATTGGGAGAGGGAGAAGTAATAGAGGTAGAACGTGTGTTGTCCCATTCACTCAATAAGAGATACACAGAGCAAATTCGCTCTATACTTCATTCCAAATAAGGAAGACGAGATTTTCCGATTCCTATTTAGCTTTCTGGCTAATTCTGATTACCAAATGTAATTAATTTATTGGATACATATACTATCCGACAAATCTTGGACGTTACTAAAGCTGTTCTAAGAATAAGTGAGAGGAAGTGTTTCAAATCTCTTTTTCTGTAATAAAAATAGCCTTAAAAATTTCGTTGCTATTTTTAACGGAGTATAGTTAAAAAGGGAGATTGCTATCTTATTGCTGTCCTTATCGACACCTACTTTTTTTACTACGGCCACCTGACTCCTACATGTCACTTCATATAAATTGTAAAGGATTTTTTGACTATCGCTCTCTCATACGCAGTTACACTGACATTCTGTCTGTCAGCATTAGCGAAAAAAATGTCTCTATTGGTATCTTTCTGAATCAGGCTCGTTAAAAAAAAACAACGAATTTTTTTTTCAAACTCCTTTCTTTTTTCTAATCTTCAAACCAAAAAATTATGTTCAATATATTAAGCTCCTATTCCCAGGCACATTTCAAATTATTTGAATCCTCAAACGTTCATAAATCTAATTGATAAAGCCTGCCAATAACCTAGAGATATCATAAATTTCATCAGAAAATCGTTCCCACATCCTATCAGTTATGTTTTACTTTTTTTTAGTTACTTATTATAATGAATTCAAACTGGTTTTTGCAATGTTATACAGCGGGCACTTAATAAAACTACACTCGAAAATAATAAAATAGTTCTTTTTTTAAAAGAAAGGTGGTTCTTTGTCAAAATAACGTTTTTTTTATCGTGACACGGTAGTATAGATGGTGTTACGATCATAAACATTTTTAATCGCATTGCAGGTTCTGACCCGAGCACTTGTCTCGCGTGTTGTTCGCGCGTCGCGTTTTTGCCTGCCACGAGGCTCCACAATCCTTAATCTCTTCTTGTTCTTTATCAAAAACAATCCCTGAGATAGATACTCCCATAAACTACTTGACATTGGCGGAAATGCGGTGCCAACGCACAAGCAAAAAGTCCATTAATTATAAATAAAAAAAAATAACATTTTAACTAAAATTAACCACGAGAGATAGTAGCTTGGACCAACAGCTTAACGTGCCATAATCTTCCTTTTCAGACAATCAGGTGATTCAGCCTGCAATGTCCTAACCAACTGGGGGAAAACGCACATAGTGACATATCACTAGGTGTCCCCCGTGGGAATCAAACCCAATGCTCTTAACCATTAGACCACGGAGGCAGTATGCAGCAGCAGGATTATGATGCTGATGATGGTTACAATGGGAAAGACGTTTTGATACTTTGAATTGATCGACTTTTTGTGTTGTAAATGTTCGTTAATATAACTATTGTATTATATTATTGACTATTGCGCATTTGCGCAATGTTATAAATATTACCATTGGCAACGCTGAGTAGTCTAAATTACAGTCAGATGATGACGATGAAACAAACCATAGAAAAAAACAATTTTACCTTCAATAGGACAGGTTTCTTAAAATTTAATACCGATTTTTTGTTTTAATAGTCTTACGACCCGCTTCGCTTTGATTCGCATCGGTTTAATTGAAACATAAAGTTTTGTCATTGTGGGATGTGCCAAAGAAGAAATTAAAAAGAACAATAGGTCTAATAACTCGATAGATGGCGTTGACGCGAGATGGATGAGAAACCTTGCAGAACAATAAAATACAAGTAAAAAAAAGTTAAATTCGCGTTTTAAGTAAGAAAAATATGAACGGATACGTCAAAAATGGATGCGTCTGACTCAGAGAAATTTTTTTGTTTACTTTTAAGCCTAAATTTCTGTCTTCGACTCAAAATTGCATCAACGCCATCTATCGCGGTATGTTGAACTACGTTTTTCTAGCTGTCAGAAAGCTCACAGTTAAGTATTAATGTTTGTAGGAATTAGGGATTCGCGCTGCAAGTCTGGCGGAGTACGGACGCATGCGTATCGGCGCTTTGGGCTTGCATGTGGCTCCACCATTTTGTGAACTCTTTTGTGTTTTAACCTTAAAACAATCACTTGAGATTATAAACTACTTACATTGGCAAAACTGCCACGCTAGACTTAATTAATACTACTGATCATTTTCCTTCGTATACTCTCCACATAACGAGACATTGGCTGAATTGTGATAACACATCGGATGCCACTAAACAAAAATTGAATTGAAAATGTAGGAATTAAAACACCCTATGTAACGTGTAAGTCTAGGTCACTGATCGTATAACGATGCAAGCGCATGAATGAAACTATGTAACGTTTAGAAAATGTTTAGTTTTTTCATTTATTATGACTATAAAGTTTCCATCAATCCTTTAGTCTTTAAGAGAAGTTTATTCCAAATGCGTAAATGCGCGCTGCATACAAACGAAGTCTGGTGATATTTTCAATACTAACCAATTAAACTCAATGAAATTTTGCAGAAACAATCTAGAAACTAATCTCTATGGTTGTATGAAGTCAGATTTTTGTTAAAATTAACAGTTTCAATGCTAGGATTAATTTAAGATTTGTATGGAAATCGTTGAGGCACAGTAACTTTTAAACTATAAATTTTAACGAAAGTCGGACTCCATACAAGCATAGATATTTATTTCAAGATTGTTTCAGCAAAATTTAATTGACTTTAATTGGTTAGTATTGAAAATATCACCATAGTACGTTTGTATGGAGCGCGCTCCGAATTATATGATATAATATAATACAAATATAATTATAGCTTAATTGGAATAAGTTTCTGGCCGCATCTTCTTTACAAAACGTAACACCTTCCGGTCGTAGAGTCAAAAATAACGTGGGAAGTATAACGGTACGGTATACCGAGATACCGAAATACCGAGATCTCACACGATTTTTCAATCCCGCTCGGCGCAGGATTACATCATGTGCAGAATCCCGCAGGATTTGCGGGATTGAATTTTGTAACGGGGTCCCCATTGTTTGTTTTAATTTGATTGTTCGTTCTTTTCAACTTCGTTTCGTTTCTTTGCAAAGTTATTCTTAATTAAAGCATGCTATGTTTTATTTACCAGTTACTTTAAACACTTTTATCATAAAATGCGGTATCCCGTTATACCGAGATCACGCACCATTATAAATTGTTGATCTCACTTATACCGAGATCCCGCAAGGTTTGCGGGATTGGGAGCTCTAGTCAGAAGGCTATTCATGTGATATTATTTTGAATAAATATTTTGAGGTTTGCGGATTCAAGTTCTTTAATTTGCATCATTAATTTGATTTGAAAATTTTCAATATGGCTGTAATATGTTAATAATCAAAAAATTATCATGGGTAAGTATGTACATACCATTACATGTATGAGAACTAATGTATTTAAACTTTATTACTGGCTTACTTGGCTGGCTCAGAGTTTCGGTACTACTAGTGAAACGTGGATGTTCTGAGGTTTCAGAATCTTCGGGGAATATAGTCGTGAGCATATGCTTATACTTATGCATTACTCGCCAAATTAAAAACTTAGGATCTATTTAAAAGGTTTTATGTAAATAAAATCAATAAAATGGAAAAAGTAAATCGATATCAGATACACCAGTTACATTTTATTAAAAGACCGTAAATAAATAAAAACAAACATCGAATTCCAAATTCAAAATGAAAAAAGTAAATCAACTGTTTAAAAAAAGAAATGGTAGGTCAAGATCCCAGCCACCGGTAGCAGAAACAGGTTGGTAATCGTTCCTGTAGTGTTGCCATATTAGCGCTACGAGCTATAAATGTTGCGCTTTTGTAGAGCCTATTTCACTCTCACTGATCCCAGCTACCCAATCCGCCGCGTAGCCCCAGCAACGTCCTATGCCGAGGTCCGTACCCCTCTGGGTGCCCCTAGGTCGGTTGCTTAAGTTCATTCATTTGGCTCGGTAGACCCTTCGTGGTCCCTTCAATAGTCCGCAGTAAAAAGCAGTGACTGCTCCCTGAGCAACGCTGTATTAGTCTTTTCCAAAAAAAACTATTTCACTAATTGGTTGATGAGACAATTTAGGGTCATGATTAGGTATTATAAACATGAGGCGAAGTAGGTGATGTTTCAGACCTAACCTAGACCTGTGCCTAGACCATCAATGAGGAGTTGTCTGACAGTAAAATGTAGTTCAACATACCGCGATAGATGCATGCTTATCCTTATTTTTTTGGCTTTCGTAAAATCCTTTATTGGGAAATAAGTATGAAGGTATGTATGAGTCGTACATAATTTATTATAACACTTTATTGTACACATAGACAAAATATTAACAAAGTTGAAAAAAAATTTACAAAGGGCGAACTTATTTCTAAAGAGATTTCTTTCAGCAGTCCCGCAAAACACCTGTGTTGTTTGAAAAACACAGAAGCATAAGAAACAGACAGAAGACAAATTATCGTTTGCTTTGTCTTTCTTTATACAACGTGTTAATGAATTAACGCAAAACTAGAAAGTAGTTTGTTTAGAATCGAGAGCAGAATCGAATTATCATGTTTTCAACATAGGTAATTTTTTTCAAAATATTAAATCATTTGATTGTAAAATTTTAAATTACTGAACTTGATCTCAACCCACCGCACGTGCCCACTCACCCTACTTACTACCAAAACAAGATTCTTAAAATGTGTTCATGAGCACGCTAGCGCTTTCATTAATTGCTGAAATGATAACAAATCATTTTAACCTGAAAACTTAAAATGCGAATAACTTTAAATTTTAACTATAAAAATAATGAAATTACTGATTCAATCTAATTATTTTGTTATAAATCAGTTGGGGTGTATGAGGTTTTGCGCTTATTCATTAACACGTTGTATAAGTACATATTGAATTTGTTAATAAAGGAAAATACATAATTTTGAAATCTAGAATTTGAACTCTACCGCCATCATCAACTTAGTACCTTTGTACACACGGCGACACATTAAAGTACGCAAAACGAAAATAAGCTGGCTGCGCGTAGGCAGGGTAATGAATAACGTCGCGCGGCTAGCTTATATTGGTTTTGCGTAGCTTGATGTGTCGCCATGTATACCTGAATATGACGTTGTAATAAAAATTAACTTACATGACGATGACATTTCCATAATTTTAACTCTGTATCGGCTTCTAATGGTCTCTATGATAGCGCTTTATCACAACCAAATGACCCAAAGCGCGCGGCGTCAAAGCCCCAAAGAATCTGGTATCACTACTCCCGACCGTTCCCGACGTTAACCGAAGTCATCCGAAGGGAAGGCGCGTGCGAGGATCGTGGTACGGAGATAGCCGAACAGCGGCGGAAAAACACGAAGGAAGGTCGCGTGTCTTGCGTGAGAATCGTTAGGGCATCGGCGGTTAGGAAACAGGTTTTGAATGGAGTACAACACAACAGTGTTATTTTGATTACTAAAACAGCTTTGATAGGTCTTGAATTGTTGATAAATAACCGGTCAAATGCAAGTGATATAAGGAAACACAGGTAGCTTAGACTTGACGAAACATTTTTTTACAACTACATTTTTGAAAGCAACGCCGCGCCGCGGTGATTTCTAGTTAATTTCTTACACAAGGTGTTACAAAAGTAACAATAAAAATGTTTAAAACTTTTAAGGCGGTTGTTTAGACCATCAAACTGAACAACTTTCACAAAAAATCCGCTCTTGCATACATTTGAGTCGAGTAGGCATTGCAGTTTAGTATGGAACATCAGATTTTTGTTGTTGCTCCGATCTCTTTGATCCTATAGTAAAAGTTGTTCACTTTGGTGGGTAGACTCTTAGTTTAAAAGGATGATAATGATATCAATTTCACCCTATATACAGAGTGTAAGTGACAGCCTTGCAAAACTGCTGTACCCACCCGACTCAAATGTATGGGACAGCTGATTTTATTTCCTGAGCTAGGCTCCATTGTGAAAGTTGTTCTGTTTGATGGTCTGAGTTCACCGTTTCAGTATTTAAATAACTCAATATCTGGCTCGAAAACTGTCATTTTTAGAAGTGCCGATTCCTAAAGTGATCATTCCCAGAAGTTTTAATTTTTAATATTTCTGCTTCAGTAATTATCCGTTGAACCAATTTCTTTCTTAAGTACAATATTATAGCATAAAAAATTACATTTAACATTCAATTTAATGCGAATTCGTTAAAAACTTTCTCACACACTTTATTTAAAAAGATCAAAGAATACACGTGTTTCTGCTTTATTAAAATATAATAAAATGCACTTTATGCGACGGTAATAAAGGTTAAATACACGAGCTCTCATACATGTTACTTACCCAAGATTATTTTATCTTTATTTTCAATTTTAGCGAAACACATTTAATAAATCCTAAACTGGTTGTCGGCGGTAAGGTAAACTTTAATAACTCACAATTTAATTTTTTAACCCTTGACGCAAAAAGAGGGGTGTTATAAGTTTGACGCCAAAGACTGTGTCCGTCTGTCTGTGGCATCGTAGCTCTCGAACGGATGGACCGATTTTGATGTGTTTTTTTACGTGAAAGCAAGTTTCCTTGCGGTAGTTCTTAGCTATATTTGGTAAAAATCGATCCAGAAGTTTTCATGTAATTTTAAATAATAGGAAGGAAGGAAGTGATGTGAATGAAGGGGCCCATGCAAATGGGTATAAGTAAAGGTATTGTTATTTTTAACAGTCGCGGTCACTAATCAAAGTACTATATAATTATAGTACCATAAGAATTTTTTGGAATTGACTAATACAGCGTTGCTCAGGAAGCAGCTACTGCTTTTTATTGCGGACTATTGGAGGGACCACGAAGGGTCTACCGAGTCAAATGAATGATCTTAAGCAACCGACCTAGGGGCACCCACAGGGGTACGGACCTCGGCATAGGACGTTGCTGGGGTTACGCGGCGGATTGGGTAGCGGGGATCGGTGAGAAGAACATATTGTAATAAAACATGGTAGGTACTTATGGCCTAGCTCGCATCGTAGCTGAGATATTTGACTCTAAAAGTTCATGAAAAAGTAACCAAAGAGTCTATGCGTAGACACAGCTCTGAAGATTGCTGGACGAGGATTGCAGGCAGAGAAATGAAGCAGCTGCTTTTGAATTATAATAGCGTATAATCAAATACTAAATAGTAAAAAGTTCTTAATTTTAGAAACTTTCTAATTACTAAACGTGGTGCGCGCATATGAGATTGAAGGGCAAGTGAATCAGCTGTGCTCATCCAGCTCCCTAAACTGTCGCTCATTGGCCGATGATCACGTGATAAACCGTCGCCATTGGATCTGCGTTACGTGACGTGATGCGAAGGACATCGGCTCGAGTGGTAGGGTTATCCGGTCGAATAGATGCGTATGTATGTGTAGTTGCGTATATAGGTGTGTAGTTGACTCGCCAACACACAGCCTTTAAGAATCAACTCATTTTCAATCAATCAATCGAAACATATAACCTACTCAGCAAAATATACCGTAAAGAAATACAGAAGATACAAAACAAGGCGGTCTTAGCGCTAAAAAGCGATTCTTCCCATACAACTTTAGAAGTTATTTGTTCCTTAAAAGCACAGCTCCGATGCAGCCTAGCAATGAATGTGATGTTTTTAAATTTATTTTGAAAGTTCCTCTAAAACCTATGTAAGTTTTATTACTTGCCGATCAACAAAAAAATGTTTTTCTCCACACAACCTTACTCATATCCATTTGTAGCGGCAAGTTAGTGATCAACATTCTGTGAAAATTTTCTCAAATAATCAATTTCGTAAGTTAGACTTTTGCGTCCACTGGACTTTGTGTCCATATACGCAAGCATTACTTTGCAAACTTACATCTTCAAATAATTAACTAAAACACTACCTTAACCCTTGGAAACAAGAACTGTTATTAATGCAAATAACATTGTATGAAAAACATTTCTAAATATAGAAAGACTTAAGATTCCCACGTTTGTAACTGATAAAGACAAAAAAAGAAAGAGTCGACGATACATTTTTGTATGTTTAAATGTTTATCGCGAATCGTTTACACTGAATCAATGATGATGATGATTTTCATAGCTGATTTCAGATAAGGCGACTGCTTCATTTGAATATTCTGAATCCAATCAAGAATATTGTTTGTAAAAAAACTGATAAGAAAAAATAAGTCCAGCCGTCTAGAATTCTGTTAAGTAATATTGAAAAGTATTTCACAGTTGGGGCCCATTATTGAGAAAATGGGTGGGTTCGATTCCCACGGGGGACACCTAGTGATATGTCAATTTGTGCATTTTTCCCCAGTCAAAGTCAAAGTCAAAGTCAATATAATTTATTCAATATAGGAGCTTGCAGCACACTTATCAAACGTCAAATCTTTTTTAAAGCTACCACCGCGTCGGAACGTGTTATCGCTGTAGAGAAGATGCGGCCAGAAACTCTACAACATAACACGACTTAATAACTATTACAATATAAATTCTTGATTGTCTGAAAGAAAGATGATTCCGTGCTTCGGATGGCACGTTAAGCCGTTGGTCCCGGCTACTATCTCTGGTGGTAGTAGTCGTTACATAATAACCACGTCAGAGGCCGTAAGGCGGTCTGAAAAAATTCTGACTCCAGGGCTTGCCCACACGATAATTTTTGAAGGGTCCCGACTGTTAAAGTCGCTTCAATATTACTTAACAGAATTCTAGACTACTGGACTTGTTTTTTTCTTTTTAGTTTTTATTTAAAGTTCACTTTTTACGCAGACGGGTTTTTTGATTTTTTAAATTTACATTTTCATTTTACACTTTTAGTTTTTTTCAACTTAAAATCGTTATAGATACTAAATGGTCATTCGAAATGAATAATAAGAGAAACCTAAAGATGATTTTCAAATACCTATCTATTCAATGATACCCCACATCGTGAGGAAACCAGCATGCTTCAATTTCGAGGCATGTATTGTACTCACTGTCCATTATAAGTGGCGACGGGCTCACCCCCCGTCACACTGGACAGAGTTTCGGTACTACTGGTGAAACGTGGATTTTCTGAGGTTTCAGAATATCTCTGACTACCCCCTCGGGGAATATAGTCGTGAGCATATGCTTATGCTTATGCTCAATGATACCCAACCCAACAAAGTTCGTCAATTATTTTTTCTTTTTCACAATATGGCGTCTGGTTGTCGCCATATTGAATTTTGATTACAGTCATGTCTTTAGTGACACTCGCAAGATTAGGACCAAAGAGATTATACCTAATAGAGTGAGCCATACCAATTGTAAAGTGTCCAGTGACGTTTAGGTTTGAGTGTGTGGTGTCAAGTAGTATGGACAAAAGGCACCAAGTGACATATGGCCTTATGTTTACGGTCACTTTTCACACACACTAGCTCAAAAAAAAGTGGACAGCCGCATAAAATTCCATCTCCTTCTACTATTAAAGGTACGTCGTAAGACAAAAGAGACTAACTACAATCGTAAATTTATGCGGACTCTATGGAGATCCTTCCTCTGAGATTAGGACAAATCGATTGACGTAATAAGAATCATCAGAATCGGCCCACGCGTTTGGTCTCTATAGTGTGCCACAAAGGAACAAACTTACAGACAAACACACATAGGCTGATAAACACATCACCCTTCCTTTGCGTCGCGCAGTCGGGTAAAAAGTAGCCAAGACCTACACAATTCTTACACTGTTAAAAATTACTTGATATCATGTAGAGCTTCGTCAGGGTGGCGCCCGAGAGCGCTGTATACAAACGAAGTTTCGGTTTATGTCAATATTGACCAATTAAGAAAAGTTTATTTCGAATGCGTAAATGCACGTTGCATACAAACGAAGTCTGGTGATATTTTCAATACTAACCGATTAAAGTCTATGAAATTTTACAGAAACAATCTGGAAACAAATCTCTATGCTTGTATCTTGTCAGATTTTAGATAAAATATACAGTTTCAATGCTAGGATTAATTTAAGATTTGTATGGAAATCATTTAGGCACTGTAACTTTAACACTATACATTTTAACGAAAATCCGACAAAGTTCAAGCATAGAGTAGATTACATTCCCTAGAAAAATTTCACTTACTTTAGTTGGTTAGTATTGAAAATATATCCAGACTTCGTTTGTATGGAGCGCGCCAACAGTAATATACACTTAATGTAAAAAAAAATGTTGTTGACACAATCTAGAAACTAATATCAATCGGATGAGTTGAGTTTTGTGTCTTCTCTAAGCTAGTGCGCCCACGTAAGCAACCCACGCGTTAATTTAATACCATCTTTAACGGTAACCACGATCTCTTAAGAGGTTCACAAAGAAATTAAAAGTTAGATTATGAGCTAAAATCTAAATAAATGAATATTTAATTTGAGATTATTGGTTATATAAAAACAGGTGGTCGATACAAATTGGTGATTTGTTTCTTGTTGTGTTGATGAGTTTCATTAGTAAATTAGTTGTTTCAAAATAAAGATATAAATTTGTGTGTTCAAAGGCATAAAAGATAAAGGTTGGCTGATTTCGGCTTAAAATTGACCAACCCATTTCTTCCCGTGCGTTTCTTAAGAGGCGACTAAGGAATAACTGCCTCCGTGGTCTAATGGTTAAGAGTATTGGGCTTTGAGCAATGGTTAAATGCCGTGGTGGTTCAGTGGCGAGTGACCTTGCCTGCCGTGCAGGAGGCGATGGTTCGATCCCCGTCCAGGCTGACTCGTACCAATGAGTTTTTCGGAATTTATGTACGATTTGTAACACCACTGATTTTTCGGTGAACGAAAACATCGTGAGGAAACCTGCATGCTTCAATTTCGAGGCACGTATTGTACCCACTGTCCATTATAAGTAGCGACGGGCTCACCCCCCGTCACACTGGACAGAGTTTCGGTACTACTGGTGAAACGTGGATGTTCTGAAGTTTCAGAATATCTCTGACTACCCCCTCGGGGAATAAAGTCGTGAGCATATGCATGCAGCATTGGGCTCTTGACACGGAGGTTGTGGGTTCGATTGCCACGGGGGACACTAAGTGATATGTCAGTTTGTGCGTTTTTCCCTATTTGGATAGGAAATTGCAGACTGAATCACCTGATTGTCTGACAAGAAAGATGATTCCGTCCTTCGGACGTCCTTCGGACGGCACGTTAAGTCGTTAGTGCCGGCTACTATCTCTGGTGGTAGTAGTCGTTACATAAAAACCACGTCAGAGACCGTAAGGCGGTCTGAAAAACTCTGACACCAGGGCTTGCTGCCCACACGATAAGAAGAAGAAGAGGGGATAATTTCTTCTAATGCAGTTTTTTTGCCATCAATGCTTGACACGTCATTCCCTCAACTATATCCTGAAACCTTCAAATACCAAAGGTCAGGCCTGTCTCACTCCACAGGTCAGGTACGCTTGACGGCCGATCCCCACCGAGGGGTGAATGCCAATAGGTTAGGTATACCGTGTACACTTCTTGGACACATCACATTAGACTAGGCTCCATTTTGTGAGTAGTCAATGCGAGACTTGAAACCCTACGATGTCACGCTGCCAGCATGTGAAAGAAAGAAAGAGGGAGACTATGTAAAGGAATCTTTCATGTCTAATGACTCGGTTTATTTTGAGGGTTCCGTAGTCAACAAGGAACCCTTATAGTTTCGCCATGTCCGTCTGTCTGTCCACAGCCAGCTAAACGGTTGTTTCTGGAAAACGAAGTAAGTGAAAACTATCACCGTTAAGTAGGCTTTCCAAGTTAAAGAGTAATAGTCGATCAACTTGTAAAATGTACTTTTTAGACTTTATTATCCGTTAAACCGTAGTATAAAACAAAAAGCCCCCTTCTAAGTCAATACATGGTAACGGGCAACTACGGAACCCTACCCTGCGCATGGCCCGACACGCACATGGCCGGTTTTTTTAAATTTAGATTTAAGCTGATACAATAATAAGCTGCATTCAACAATAATCCCCAAAAAAACTAATATACAAAAGCAGATGTCGTTTTATAGCTCACGAATGACGGACGAACAGACTGAAAAAAGCGTTACTTTTATATTAATAACTGTTTAATAATAATAAACAATACGGGTGGTATAGATGCATATGGTATTATTTTCTTGGAAATTGTTACAATTTTGGTTTTTATTTTATCGTTATTCATCATAAAGATTTTGGTGGTTGGTGAAGGAAGAGGGTTGTGGACTATTTATCAATGAGTTCTTCTAACGTAAGTACACACGACGACAGATCAACCTACCCATAGTTGAACTCTATGTTCATGGACATAAGGTCCAACTATGGGTAGGTTGATCTGTCGCCGTGCGTACGTAATACCGACTGCTCTCAAACGGTGGCGGAAAACATTGTGAGGAAACCTGCATACGCTGAAGAAGAAACTCTGATGCGTATGTGAAGTCTGCCAATCCACATTGGGCACCAGTGGCCGATCATCCTGAGGGTAGGCCAGTGTCATGCAGTGTGACGTATACGAGTTGTTACAAAAGTAAAAAAAATATTTAAAACTTTTAAGGGGGTTGTTCAGACCATCAAACTGAAAAAAATATCAACTGTTCCATATAAAACTGCAAACCTACTCGAGCCAAATGTAAGGGACAGCAGATTTTTTTACCCCATCTCGATATTGGTCCCATAAAGAAAGTTGTTCAGTTTGACGGTCTAATCATCCTCTTAAAAAGTCTCAGCATATTAAGAGGGATGTATGATAGCCGATTTGTTTCTCAAAATTTCAGTTTTGGCTCCATAGTAATAAAAAATCTACCTGGAAAGCTTGTCTTATTTTAGTTCCTACCTACTTAGGTCTCAGTTAATCAACACTAAATTAACCAAGTAGTAAGACCAAACAACCGTTAACAATTAGTATTCTGAGTCCCATATTACTACATTTCTGTTTTTGGGTTACTGTACTTATACTGTTATCTGTCTTCATGCCAAATTTCGATTCAATTGGTCCAAAAATGAACGAGTTATTGCGGCGGGGCATACAGACAGACAGAGAGAATTGATGAAATTAGAAGGGTTCCTTGTTTGATTACGAAATCCTAAAAACCGCTGCTGCATTCGTTTGAGTTGAGTTTTTTTTGCTCCGATCGGTTTGCTCCAATACTAAAAGTTGTTCAGTTTGATGATAGACTCTTAGTTTCAAACGATGCTAATGCTATCAATTTCATCCTACAATCGATGAAAGTAGCTTTTTGTTAATACGGTTGCGTTTTGGTACCAATCCAATTCAATAGTTATGCCAACTTTTAGAGATGTGGTTCTTTTTTAGAATTTCGCCAGTAAGTTTTTTTTTTATTATTCATAACTGGTTTTCGCATGGCTTCAGGTCACCTGATGGAAAGTGTAGATGAAGCCGAGCCTGTAGCGCGCTCACCCAGAAAAAGCCGATTAACACTTCTTTTAAAAATATCCTGATTGTATTTGCTTGGAAAGAAAGATGCAGGGAGAGAGTTCCAAATCTTACCGCATCTTCTGAATAAACGCAAAACTAGAAAGTATTTTTTTTAGAATCGAGAGCAGAATCGAATTATCATAGTTTCAACATAGATAATTATTTCAAAATTTTAAATAACATGTTTGTGAAATTTAAAATTGATTGAACTCAATCTCAACCCACCGCTCGGGCACTCTCACCCTACTTACTACCAAAACAAGATTCTTAAAATGTATCCATGAGCACATTAGCGCTTTCAATTATTGCTGAATTGATAACAAATCATTTTTGCCTCAAAACTTAAAATGCGAATAACTTTAAATTTGAAGTATCAAAGTAATGAAATTATTGTTTCAATCTAATTATTTTGCCATAAATCAGTTGGGGTGTATGAGGTTTTGCGCTTATTCATCTTTGACTATCTATATGTGGACTGGTTACGCGTGTAATTCTACCAACAAACATTTCTGCCACTTTTTGCGGGGGGCGAGGTAACATGAAATCCGCAACTTTGAATTTTATTCCCCATAACTTTAGATTCTAATTTTGAATGTTCAAAATCATGAAAAGTTGTCTCGTGTGAACCCCAAACGTTCTAAATTCGAAGTTATTATTTCGCAATTATAGGCTGTCTCGTTTAGTGATAAGGTGTAAAATTGAATGTAAATGCACAAGATCAATTGTGCTTATACCGTGGCAGAGGGGAAATGCTACCGCAAGGCTAGTCCTTATAATAATTAGTCAAAGTTATTCATTAACACGTTGTAGAAGAAGATGTGAACCTTTTTGTATGAATTGTTGGAATATCGACTATGTATGGACGCAGTCTCACACTACGCCTTCGTATTCAAATCAACATCAACGAATCAGTGGAAACGCCATCAATCTAGTCTAGTGTCAGTAAAAATTGTAAAATGGCATTAGAAAATAGCCTAAAATTGCCATAAACTCCTCATTAATGGTCGAGTATAGTCATTAATCAGTTTTTATGTGTCCCAAGATATCGAATAACCTTTGTCTTTTATGGCATATTGTTTTTATGACCGTTGCAACTTTTACTGCGCTTTTTAATGGGAGAGTTTAAATTTTTTGTCGTGTTTTTTTATTTTGTATTGGTATTTTTTTGGTTAACTGGATGTGTGATAAGAATTTTTAAATTTTTTGCCTCTAATTGATAAAATATCTGACTATTTATATTATTTTATGAACAGTTTATTTTGCTCGGTTTGCTTAGACTACTTATATGAGGACAAGTTACGCGTGTAATTCTAATAACAAACTTTGCTGCCAGTTTTTGCGAGGGGCGAGGTAGCACGAGATACGCAACTTTGAATTTTATTCCATTAGTTAAGATTCTAATTTTGAATGTTAAAAATCATGAAAAACAGTGTCGTGTGAACCCGTCATAACTCTACCCATCAAACGGAACAACATTTACTATGGGAGCAAACCTGTCAGAACAAAAAAATACCGTTTACTTACCGTTTGACCTTCCAGCAAGAATTTTGAGTGCAAACACCGCGATAGTCAAAGAAAACAGTCAATCACCCATTTCCGATTCTTTCTTGACTAAAATAATGTATGTATATTTAAGAAGAACCCGAACTAGAAATTTCGTGTATTAATCTGTTCCCAACAACCAAATACTTACAATAAGACAATTAAATTCCCCCTGTACCTAATCCGGCCTGGTGCAAAATATCCTCGGTCTTCTCTTTAACGTATGGACACCGCAGCCCGGCCGACCGCACCACCCTGTATTAATGTCATACCTAAACCTTTCGGCTACAAAGATGTTTACATTATGGATCTGACACTATACAAGCCAATAAGTGGAGTACCGGTAGCTTTAAAAAGTCCTCCAAAACTACTCCGATTTTCATGACTTTTTTTTAAAACGTCCGTAATCTAAAATACTACAACCTTTATAGTTTAAAAATTGACGTTCTTAGTCATTTAAAAAAAAGTATCCAAAAATATAAATAGTTTAGGTCTTGTCCGTCTAAACACTTTTTATTATAGCACCAAAGCTGTAGATCTTTTGTCCTTGGTTTTATTTGGGTTCAAAAAATCTGCCTTTTCATACAATTTCGATGAAATAAGCAATCCCTTTAAGACGCAATAGATTGGAAATTTCGTTCTCTGGGTAGTGGGTTCGGTAGCGGAATTGGATAACGCACTTCCCCGGTTTGGAAGAGTGCGGGTTCAAGTTCCGCCCGAGACAAATTTTTCAATCTTTAATTTGATTCGAAATAAGCAAAGGCTATATTCTTTAGAACTAGTCCGTCTCAGCATTTCTTAGTATGACACCAAAGCTAGTAGGGCCATTTTCCTTGGTAAAACCAGGTTTGAAAAATCTGCCATTTCATACATTTTAGGTGAAATAAAACTTATATTCATGCCATAATAATAAATGCTTAGACGGACAAGTTCTAACAGAATATAGCACTGGTTTTTGTTGGCCGCACTTTCACATTTGGACCAAAAATGTATAAAACGCCGATGACGTCTTTTCACTAAAATTATAAAAAATATATTTAAAATAATATCACATAGATAACTTTCTGACATAATTTTGTTGACTCTACCACAGCGTTGGAAGGTGTTCCGTTGTAGAGAAGATGCGGCCCGAAACTCTACAATGTTTAAATCGATCATTTAATTGATAGCGTTGTGAATGGTCGCCGCTTCTTCTTCTTATCGTGTGAGTAGCAAGCCCTGGTGTCAGATTTTTTTCAGACAGCTTAAAGTACTATCCGAAGCACGGAATCATCTTTCTTTTCAGACAATCAGGTGATTCAGCCTGCAATGTCCTAACCAACTGGGGAAAAACGCACAAAATGACATATCACTAGGTGCCCCCCCGTGGGAATCGAACCCACGACATCCGTGTCAAGAGCCCAATGCTCTTAACCATTAGACCACGGAGGATGGTCGCTGCTGTAAATCCTCGTTTACAGGAGTTACAGCGGTGGCAATGTGTGGCCGGCCAATGCCCGATAAAATAAAAATAAAACCTTTTATAAAATAAATAATAATAATAATAAATATCTTGGACATTGTCACACAAATTATCTAGTCACATTTAAAGTTCCAGAATCTAGCCTGGACTTATATTGTAATGACTAGACAACGATATAGAATACATAAATAGATACAAACGTCCATGACTCGGGTACAAATATTCATATTCATCATACAAATATTTGTCCCTTACGGGATTCGAACCCGCGACCCTCGGCACAGCAGGCAGGTTCACTACCGACTGTGCTATCGGGCCGTCTATTATTTATTTATTTAGTAAGAATAGAAATGGAATTGGTACAGAACAAAATATTGTCGGATGTATGAATTCGTCACTGATTTCGTTTCCCCTTTTATACTGCACACTATTGTCTCTTCCACCACAACTCTACATCCCCGTCACGTTCTAAACACAATGTACGGCTAATTTAGGCAGCTTCGGTTTAGTTTGCATGAAATTAAATTTTGTTCTAACCTTTTATTCGACCTAAAATGGGTGTTTAATCAGTTTTTAGTTACAGCCCTCATCAAAATAAACGTGATATAGACTCCTTCTTAAGGGTATATAATTCGGAGCGCGCTCCATACAAACGTACTATGGTGATATTTTCAATACTAACCAATCAAAGTCAATGAAATTTTGCAGAATCAATCTATGAACAAATCTATATGCTTGTATGGAGTCAGATTTTCGTTAAAATATACAGTTTCAATGCTAGCATTAATTTAAGATTTGTATGGAAATCTTTGAGGCACTGTAACTTTATAACTATACATTTTAACGAAAATCGGACTCCATACAAGCATAGAAATTTGTTTCTAGATTGATTCTGAAAAATTTCATTGAGTTTAATTGGTTATTATTGAAAATGTCACCATAGTACGTTTGTATGGAGCGCACTCCGAATTATATCCTCTTAATAAGGTTTTAGGGTTCCGTATTCCTTAGGCGCGGTTTATAAAGAAGAGACGTGTGGCGGTGGTGGATAGTCAAAGTAACACAATTATAAACCTTATAGTACGTAGCATAGCGTCGTTTGGAGAATTACGCGCGCGCCTCCAAGCGACGTCACCTGGAGGCGCGGGCGCGATTCTCCTTTACGACAAAAACGACGCTATGCTATGTACTATAAGGTTTATAATTGTATTACTTTGACTATCCGCCACCGCCGTCCGCCACGCGTCTCTTCTATATAAATTCTTGCAAAAGTATGCATAAGCAAATGCTCACAACTATATTCCCCGAAGGGGTAGTCAGATATATTCCGAAACCTCAGAACATCCCCGTTTCACTAGTAGTACCGAAACTTTGTCCAATGTGACGGGGAGTGATCCCGTCGCCACTTATAATAGACTGTGGGTACAATACATGCCTCGAAATTGAAGCATGCAGGTTTCACGATGTTTTCCTTCACCGAAACGCCAGTGGTGTTACAAATCGTACCATAAATTCCGAGAAACTCATTGGTAAGAGTCGGCCTGGACGGGGATCGAAACATCGCCTCCTGCACGGTAGGCAATGTTACTCGCCACTGGACCACCACGGCTTTCAAAATCATGACCATTATGAATACACAAACTTTATAATATTTGTGTCATTTTCTACTGTTGATTTCAACGTGTGACAAAAATCGCATATCTGTTATTATCTTCGCAAGTCAATGTCAGGTTTCACCTCAGATTGTATCAATAAAGATTTTTTTATGAATGAAAATATATCATCATGAATGGTTGGACAATGAAATTAACGATATAACATAACAGATAAACAAGTTTTATATAGCTATATTTACATAGATTTGCATGTGTGTTTTTATGTATTAGGTGGAGGATTAAAGAATGACTTGTACTTTTTGGATGTGGCATTTTGGATAATTTTTTTTCAGAGTTTCTGTGCTACTAGTGAAACGTGCATGTTCTGAGGTTTCAGAATATCTCTGACCCCCTCGGGGTATATAGTCGTTAGCAAATGCTTATTCTCATGCTTAAGTTTTTTAGGGTTCCGTTAGTCCAAGCACTTTAGTATCATCACAAACTGGACATCGTCATATCAGCCTATAGACGTCCACTGCTGGACATAGGCCTCCCCCAAGGATCACCAAAACGACCGGTCCTGCGCTGCCCTCATCCAACGAGTTACCGCCGCCTTCCCCAGGTCGTCGGTCCACCTTGCCTGACGGGTTCCACTGGGCCTACCCACGCTGCGCTTTCCGGTACGCGATCACCACTCGAGAACTCGGCCCCATCGGCCATCGTTTATGCGAGCCCATTACCACTTTAGTTTAGCAATTCTTTGGGCTATGTCAGCTAATCTGGTTCTTCTCCGAATCTCTTCATTTCTGATTGGATCTTGCAGGGAAACTTCGAGCGTAGCCCTCTCCATTGCCCTTCGGGTAACTATAAACTGCGACATCTATTAATGCATTCATATATCTCCACGCCCAATCATCACGTCTATGTCAACAGAGGTTAGCGGATCGCCCACGCTCACATACCTACACAAGTTTAACTATGTCAAACTATATTATTTTGCCAATTTGTTGAATGAGCGATGTTGACGGACAGACAAACAGACGTGGGTGGAACCGTGGTTTCTTTTTTTTGTAATTAGCTATACTGGTTTTTTGATAGCGAATTGTTTTGTGATTGAATTGAATTGTGGCGACGGGCTCACCCCCCGTCACACTGGACAGAGTTTCGGTATTACTAGTGAAACGTGGACATTCTGTGGTTTCAGAATATCTCTGACTACCCCCTTGGGGAACATAGTCTTAAGCATATGCTTATTGTTATGATAATAAGAGTAATACACCACTAGTTTTTAATTACTAACAAAACTTTAAGGGTGTATTCATACAATTAAACTAAATAACTTTACTTTAGGAACACGGGTCGAAATACCACTTGACGTCATGACCTACTATTAGCCACGGTTTATACAGAAGAGACGTGTGGCGGTGGCGGATAATCTATGTAACACAATAAACCTTATAGTACGTAGCATAGCGTCGCTTTTGTCGTAATGGAGAATCGCGCCCTCGCCTCCAGGTGACGTCCTGGAGACGCGGCCGTAATGCTCCAAACGACGCTATGCTATGTACTATAAGGTTTATAATTGTGTTACTTGGACTATCCGCCACCGCCACACGTCTCTTCTATACAACGTGTTAATGAATTAACGCAAAACTAGAAAGTAGTTTGTTTAGAATCAAGAGCTGGATCGAATTATCATGGTTTCAACATAGGATTTTTTTTTCGAAATATTAATTATTAGTGAGTAAAATTTAAAATTTTCTGAACTCGATGTCAACCCACCGCACAGGCAAACTCACCCTACTTACTACCAAACAAGATTCTTAAAATGCATCCACGAGCACGCTAGTGCTTTCATTCATTGCTGAAATGATAACAAATCATTTTTGCCTGAAAACTTAAAATGCGAATAACTTTAAATTTTAAGTATCAAAATAATGAAATTAATGTTTCAATCTAATTATTTTGTTATAAATCAGTTGGGGTGTATGAGGTTTTGCGCTTATTCATTAACACGTTGTATAAACCGCGCCTAATGGCGACGGACCTAATTGTCTTGAGACACCTCCGCACCTTTCAATCCTCCGTGATTCTGATAAAAACTAAATTTTTACAAATTTTTTGACATTTAAGTTCGCTGCGCCCTGTCGCTTACGCCCTAACAAACAAATCAATTGTGCAGTTACGACAACTGATGACGTCCCAGACACCCGTGACGGTGGACATACGTCACCGGCTGTCAGAATACTAATTGTTTACGGCTGTTTGGTCTTACTACTTGGTTAATTTAGTGTTGATTAACTGAGACCTAAGTAGGTAGGAACTAAAATGCATTACATACATTTGAGTCGAATAGGCATTGCAGTTTAGTATGGAACAGCAGATTTTTTTTGCTCCGATGGGTTTGCTCCTACAGTAAAAGTTGTTCAGCTTGATGGGTAGACTCTTAGTTTAAAAGGATGCTAATGATATCAATTTCACCCTGTAGTTAAAGTTGTTCAGTTTTACTAACATAGTTTACTTGCAACCATATTATGCCTAAGCCTAAAATGATTGGAGTAAAGTTCCTGGCCGCCCTAAAAAAGTATGCGGTTGTGAGTGCGTTAAGTATATCTTTTTAATATTTAAGCTACCCGCTGCCTGTCGCATACGTTATACTAACAAATTAATTGTGCAGTTACGACAACTGATGACGTCCCAGACACCCGTGACGGTGGACATACGTCACCGGCTGTCAGAATACTAATTGTTTACGGCTGTTTGGTCTTACTACTTCGTTAATTTAGTGTTGATTAACAGAGACCTAAGTAGGTAGGAACTAAAATGCATTACCCTAACCTAATACAAATGGATTTATGATGGTCTGAAATAAATGATTTATTATTATTATGTTGGTACATGAAAGATGCACGAGTCCACTGGGACCCGGTCCTTTGGGAGGCATACATGGGGCCGAAGGCAACACGAAGAGGCCTTTTTTGGTACCATTTATTATAAATGTGAGATGGCATGCACCTATCGAGGCCTATCCCTAAATACACCATGGAGATGCACTAGAAGATAATTCCCGACAGATGCTGAACTATTGCCAGGAAGGGATAAATTTGTCTGGGCTATGGGGATGGGATTCTGTGTACTGGATAACTGGGCTATGGAGTGAGATAACGGACGCCTGCTCTAGTTAAATATCTCACAAATTTAAAATCTAACAGGCGGTGACTTGCCAACTCATTGAATGGGCCCCCCAAAAAGGCCGCTCGCAAGGACCGACAAGGCGGCAACATCTACGGAGCGGCTAAGGTTGTAGAGAGGTGAGTCTGCGGGCGCCGGTTCCCGGTGCTAAGCGCACCAGTCAGCAGGTCCCGGCGTTATGACATTTTACACTTCCAACCTGGAGCATAGGTTCCGCTCTTGCAACTCCATTTCTGGCCGGCCGGTTAAGGCAAGACAGGAGGCGAGGGCCAAATCAATCCCGGCCCTCTGGAGAATCGGGTCCGTGGTGTCGCCACTCACCAACAGCTCGCCACAAGCTGCCCTGCGGGCTTATTATTATTATTATTACATACATTGCATACATTTGAGTCGAATAGGCATTGCAGTTTAGTATGGAACAGCAGATTTTCTATTGCTCCGATCGGTTTGCACTAAATTAACTAAGTAGTAAGACCAAACGTCTTACTACTTGGTTAATTTAGTGTTGATTAACTGAGACCTAAGTAGGCAGGAACTAAAATAAGACAAGCTTTCCTGGTAGATTTTTTATTAATATGGAGCCAAAACTCAAATCTCGAGAAAAAAATCAGCTATTATACAGGTTCCTTCTTAATATGCTGACACTTTTTGAGGGGATGATCAGACCGTCAAACTGAACAACTTTCTCTATGGGACCAATATCTAGATGTCGAAAAAAAAATTATGCTGTCCCATACATTTGGCTCGAGTAGGTTTGCAGTTTTGTATGGAACAGCAGTTTTTTTTCGCGATTTCGATGTTGGTCCCATAGACAAAGTTGTTCAGTTTGATGGTCTGGTCATCCCCGTTATAAAAGTGTCAGAATATTAAGTAGGACCTTGTGTTATTGGATTTGGTTACAAATAATAAAAACGAAGAAAAAATTCAAGAAATTAATATTATTCAAAATCCCATCACAACTCAACGATCATATATTTTTTTATATGTTGGTTCAGAACCCTCGGCGTTCAAGTCTAACACGCACATGGCCAGCTTTTTTAAGATCAATTTTATCTGGTACAGACAATTTCTTTGGCCATCCAGAGGGGCAATGCGGCCAGTATCTTTGGGACCTTTGAGCCGGGGTTCCGAAGGGCAGTGCCTTTAGATTAGTTAGTGATAGTCTGACGAAGCTTGCATGCGGATTTTATCTTGTGTGCTGCCATTGACGAAGCTTGTAGCGGATATAGATATATGTGATTAAGATTTGACGAAGCCTGCGTTGCGGATTAGATTATTTTTGGTATATTGCTTTGAATTTGAATAAACTTGATATTTTATCTTTAATTTTATTAATCCATAGCCAATCACATCCATATACCAATACAGACAACACAGTTTTAGGACATTACATGACCGTCAAAAATAGAGGATAGAAATAGAAATGTTTTCTTTTGGTGGTCCAGTGGCGAGTAACCTTGCCTTCTGTGCAGGAGGCGATGGTTCGATCTCCGTCCAAGCCGACTCGAATCGATGAGTTTTTCGGAATTAATGTACGATTTGTAACGCCACTGGCTTTTCGGTGAAGGAAAACATCGTGAGGAAACCTGCATGCTTAAATTACGAGGCATGTATTGTACCCATTGTCCATTACACGTGGCGACGGGCTCACTCCCCGTCACACTGGACAGAGTTTCGGTACTACTAGTGAAACGTGGATGTTCTGAGGTTTTAGAATATCTCTGACTACCCCCTCGAGGAATATAGTCGTGAGCATATACTTCTTTTTCATAGTTCCAAAATTCTCACCGATCCCAGCTACCCAATCCGGCGCGTAGCCCCAGCAACGTCCTATGCCGAGGTCCGTACCCCTCTTGGTGCCCCTAGGTCGGTTGCTTAAGTTCATTCATTTGGTTCGGTAGACCCTTCGTGGTCCCTCCAATAGTCCGCAGTAAAAAGCAGTAACTGCTCCCTGAGCAACGCTGTATTAGTCATTTCAAAAAAAAAAGTTCCAAAATACCCTTTTGTACCCTAATCGAGCTAAAAATAACCCAAACGGTTGATTGTTTTGAATTTCCACAAATAAATTGAGACCTCCGTACCGTAAGCCCCAAAATAATTAGCGAAGTACTTAAAACAATAAGGTCCATTATTGCTCGCCCTTCTTAACCCATTTCGTAAGGCTTCTCAAGCGTTACTCCCGTCACGTGGCAATGTAATGTGTGTTCTATGTACTTGTAAAAACAATTAAACACCCTCACAAGTATGCGAAGACAATGCCCTACAAGTTTAACACAGAAATTGGTTACTTTGTACACTGCAGTGCAAGAGTATTCGGCACACATTATTTTATTTTGAAACTCACTTTTATTTCATTGTGTAAAGATGTCGGAGACTTAAAAAAATTGTCCTGGTTAATTATCGGCAGTTTGAGTTTCGAAAAATAGAAACAATATGGATAGTGCTATCGATTTTCGATAGTATGCAGAGCTGTCTGCTCCTTCTTCTTCGGGTTCCTCTCCATTACTGGAGGTTAGCAGTCAGCTCTGTATGTCCCTGTCTCATCGTCATCATCATCAGCCCATCATCGTCCATTGCTGAACATAGGCCTCTCCCAAGGCGCGCCACAAAACTCTGTCCTCGGCCTTCCTCATCCAACCGCTCCCCGCTACTTTTTGTAGGTCGTCTGTCCAGCGGGCAGCAGGGCGTCCCACTCTACTCTTACCAGTTCGCGGTCTCCACTCTAGAACTCTGACACTCCACCGGTTGTCACTATCCCTGTCTATCTCTCGCCAAACGAAGCAGCTCTTCGACGCTGGTGATGTCTGTCCACTTTTTCAGCTTCGCGCGCCATGACATTCATGGCCTACCGACGCTTGTTTTACCCTCTACCTTGCCCATTATTATAGTCTGGAGCTGGCAGTTGGTATCGTTGATTTCTCAAGATATGACCGAGGTAGGCGACTTTACTCCTTTTAATGGTTTGCAACAGCTCCCGGGACTTCCTGACACGTCGCAGAACTTTCACATTGGTGACTCGTTGAACCCAACTAATTCGCAGCATTCTTCGGGAGAACCACATTTCTATAGCCTCTAGTTTCTGTCGGGTAGCTTCCTTTATGGTCCATGCTTCGCAACCGTAAAGAAATATTGGCCTCCCATTTAGCTGACTGTTACCCTCCAGTAATGGAGAGGAACTCTATGAATGCAGATTTTCCCACATAATTTGACTTTTGCGTTGTTGTCGTAAGCGCCAAGAACAAGTAACCAACTAACATTGTCCGCACACTCTCAGGCAAAGTAATTAATTAAACTCGGATAAGTTGGCAGGCAGTGTTTGCGGGTCCCGACTTACTGCCAACTCGGGCCTAAGTCAACTTACTAGCCTCGCTTATCTACGCGACATGTTAGTACTGAGACTAAGATTATAATGAGAAAACTTGCATTAGATTTTCTGGATTGAAAATTATCATTTTTAATTTTAAGTTTGGAGGAAAAAGGTAGGTCTTTCGCGGGCTATTGCACTGCCTAGGGCCGCGGTCCAACTGTTCTTGCAACTTCAGTCAAGAAAGTATCGGGAATGCCCCGTTTTCATTCAGTAGAAGACAAAAGAGAATTCGCGTCGAGAATTGAACTCAATTCCGGAAAAAGCGTTTAAAAGATGTTTTGATGATTTGATTTTCATTGGCGTAAGTGTAACGTTTCTGAAGGAACATCCTTTGAAGGTGATAAAATCAATTCGGATGATTAACTAACATTTTGTGCATCATTGATCTTTTCCCGGTACTTTTTTGACAGAGTAGTATTTATGCAAAGTATCTTGATAACTTTGATAGTGCGATTTGAGACTCGCCATATGATTGGTTAATATTCGAAACGAGCTAATAAAGCGGGCCTGTCGTCAGTGAATGTCCTATCTATACTGGAGCCTGGAGGTGTTACGATCGGATGGGAAAAGACCGGATGGCCCGTCCCTCATACCATGGAGTCTTGGTAAGTTTTTGGTTTGGGACACCACGTGTGTTGACGGGGGCAGGGGGGGTGAGCCCGTCGCCACTTATAATGGACAGTGGGTACAATACATGGCTCGAAATTGAAGCATGCGGGTTTCCTCACGATGTTTTACTTCACCGAAAAGCCAGTGGTGTTACAAATCGTAAAAAAATTCCGAAAAACTCATAGTTACAAGTCGGCCTGGACGGGGATCGAACCATCGCCTCCTGCACGGCAGGCAAGGTTACTCGCCACTGGACCACCACGGCTTTGTGATTTGTGTGTATGGTTATTAAGGTTTTTTCTCTGTTCTGTTAAGCTACCACCGCGTCGGAATGTGTTGTCGCTGTAGAGAAGATCTAGCCCAAGTGAAGGAAAAGGTTGATGTCGTGTCGTATGTTTTCCTTCACCGATTGGCAGCAGTCGGTATTACGTACATAAGTAAAAAAAACTGATTGGTACATGACATGTCGTTTGTGCGTATTCGAACCCAGAGTGTCCTCTCCTGCCCCCCTAGACAAAGTGACATTCTATTGGCGTTGACGCTAGTAGAAAATAACAGAATATATGGATTTGACATTAGCGATCGAAACATTTTGACGTTTGCTTTCGTCACCATACGTCAAGTCGATACATTTTTATGTGTTCTACTGTCGTTAACGCTAATCGAAAGATACTTTGTCTATAGGCCCTGGACTACTATCTCATAAATGTATGACACGTCCTAAATCTGTGATAGCACAAGTAAGTTTCAAAGCGACAGAGTTGATCGTCCAACTATTATCCATACATTATTTATTAGCGGTACCAAAATGTATTCTAAACTACTGAGAAGGCCTTTAATTTGTCCTAGAATGTAATTTGATAACTTTAAGGTAGTTTTGAATAATTATAAGGTGTTACTGAACTTTGTTTTAGGTTATTGAGGTCAGATGGCAATTGAGTTCACTTTATTAGTAATATTATTGGGTATTTCTTAAAATTTCTTTCCATAAGCCGTGGTGGTCCAGTGGCGAGTAACCTTGCCTGCCGTGCAGGAGGCGATGGTTCGATCCCCGTCCAGGCCGACTCGTACCAATGAGTTTTTCGGAATTAATGTATTATTTGTAACACCACTGGCTATTCGGTGAAGGAAAACATCGTGAGGAAAACTGCATGCTTCAATTTCGAGGCATGTCGCCCATTGACGGGCTCACCCCCCGTCACACTGGACAGAGTTTCGGTAATACTGGTGAAACGTGGTTGTTCTGAGGTTTCAGAATATCAGAATATCTCTGACTACCCCTTAGGGGAATATAGTCGTGAGCATATGCTAAAAAAATTAAGAGTTACTCATACAAGTTTTTTCAAGGTTTTTCGTTTTTGCTCTATTGTAAAAACGAAAAACCTTGAAAAAACTTGTATGAGTCGCTCTTAATTTCTTTTTTATTTGTTAGAAAATCTGCCATAATTACGCACATTCTGTGACAATTTTAACCATCTAGTTAATACGGTTCATAAGATAAAGCTCCCCAAAGGTAGGGCAGACGAACGGACGGACAGCGTGCGCTTAGTAATAAGGGACCCATCGTCGCGTCGGACCTCTATGTACGGAACCCTAAAAAAATTGCATTCAGTTGGATCGAGTACCTGCAGATTTTTTTCGATTCACCTCTCGGGTAATACAGGGTGTAAGTGACAGCCTAGCAAATACTGAAACGGTGAACTCAGACCATCAAACACACAAAATAGTGAAAGTTGTTCAGTTTGTTGGTCTGAGTTGCTAGGCTGTCATTTACACCCTGTATAGTCACATTAAAGTGGTTATTTTTTCTCGACAAACTTGAGTGAAATAAAATTTTCAAAAAATAAGGCGATATTTACTCAGAAATTCAGAATAAACAAAAGTTTCAACAAGTTCTCGATTTAATTAAATTATGAATTTTAATCGATATTAAACTCTAATAAGTATTAATGGACAATCAATCAAGTCAAGGCT
Organism: Agonopterix alstromeriana; assembly: GCA_963924505.1. Classification (NCBI taxonomy): domain Eukaryota; kingdom Metazoa; phylum Arthropoda; class Insecta; order Lepidoptera; family Depressariidae; genus Agonopterix; species Agonopterix alstromeriana. The sequence goes on along the minus strand of OZ004686.1, from coordinate 1,613,472 downwards.
TTCATACTAAAGTCAATCTAAGTTTTAATTAAATCTTCATTAAAATCGATACATTGTTGATAATTACGCGGTTTTACTTATTACGAGGAGTGGGGTGCCCTTCTTGTTTTCCCGGATATAGGATAGTAGGGTAGGATCACGGAGGGAAGAAAGGAGCGGAAGTATCGCAAAGCAATTAGGTCTGTCATTATAATTATTAGGTCATGCATGACTTAAGAGATGTTTATTCCGAACGCGTAAATGCGCGCTGCATACAAACGAAGTCTGGTGATATTTTCAATACTTACAAAGTACTTACACTGTAACTTTAAAACTGTACATTTTAATGAAGTCTCATATAAGCATCGAGATTCGTTTCTAGATAGATCAAGAAAAATGTCATTTTATTTAATTAGTTAGAATTCAAAATATCACCAGACTTGGTTTGTATGGAGCACGCTCTGAATTATATTCCCTTAAGACGCTCCCCATACGTAAACGCAGGGCCGGGCCATACTTTACTGGTTTTTAGAAGCTATCTTCTCGTTATTTGAAAGACATACAAATTAATGAAAAATATAGCAATGATCTTCAACATCTGGGCTTTATTTGCTATAAAGTATATTTCTTATTTTTCTATGAAATACATTATGCAACCTGTGTTCAAAGGAAAGCCTAAATATTGGAAATATTGGATTAAGTAGACAATATTAAGATCTAATAATGCTACGTAGTAAATGTTTTTAAGACCAATAATAAACTATTTAATGAGTTAATTAGATAAAAATGTAATTTTTTTTGTGTATTTTATGATTTTCGAATTTGATTTCCTATTGATTGGACTATTTGATTTAGATTAGCACCACAGTGACATGATGAAGGACAAGCCACAAGCCAGTCAAAAATAGGTATACCTACTAAAATGACATAGTTTCGAGGCGGCTCTGAAAGGATCAAGGTCGTTCGGTCAGGGAAACCTATTAACTGTGAGAGTGGCATATGATATGATGCTCATTCGAAGCGGACCGCCAATGTTTTTGCTGAGAGAGGTTTTGTAAATAAAATACAATGAAAACGACGAAGTGCGCTGTTCCTGGATTTGGTTTTAGCGGCGGAATCTGCGCTCCCGCCTTGTCCCCCGTCCCTGCACTTTGACGATACTTACTTTGATAGAAATTTTGCTTTGCAACACCTCCGCTCCTTTCTGTCCTCCGTGGGTAGGTCGCAATATAAGAAAAGTTCTTTAAATACTTATTAAAATATACATTTGTCTTGTACAGGGTGAAATTTATATCATTAGCATCCTTTTAAACTAGAGTCGACCCATCAAACTGAACAACTTTTACTATGGTAGCAAACCAAACGGAGCAAAAAAAATCTGCTGTTGCATTCATTTGAGTCGAGTAGGCATTGCAGTTTAGTATGGAACAATTTTTTTTTTTTTAGTTTGAGCCAAAGTTGTTCAGTTTGATGGGTAGACTCGTAGTTTAAAAGGATGCTCTTGATATCAATTTCACGATTTTTGATAAATCATCTTCAAATATTTATTAGTAGCGGCATATTGAAATTATCTTCTCTAGTCACACCATAAAACCTGTCTATCAGTCATGTAGACCCACTCAAGGCCAGGATTAATAAATTTGTCTCCATTAATCAATTCAGGACTTCATCGGAACCAAGTTTATCATACAGACAAACAGACCGACGATTTATACATGTGAAGGTATTGCTTGAACCATTAGTAAGATTCGTGTGGATATTCCACTAATACAAATATTTGGTTCTAATGTCTCACTTCTGTATGTAGGTATTATTATTATTTCTTACCCACTACCATTAGGCGTATCCGCCCGGGAACACGACTCTCCATACTAATCGATCTAAACGAGCGCGTGGCTCCGGTCAGAATACAAGGTCCAACGTAATATGCTGACACTTTTTGAAGGGGAAGGTCAAATCGTCAAACTGAACAACTTTCTCTATGGCACCAACATCGAAATCGTGAAAAAAATTTGCTGTTCCATACATTTTTCTGAAGTAGGTTTGCAGTTTTGTATGAAACACCAGATTTTTTTTTAACGATTTCGTTGTTGGTGCCATAGAGAAAGTTGTTCAGTTTGATGGTCTGATCATCCCCTTAAAAAAGTGTCAGCATACTAAGAAGGACCCTATAGACGTTTTCTTTGAAAATTAAGAAAACCAAATCATTCTGTGTATGACTAAAAAGGTTACAACTGGAAAAAGGGAGTGACTTCAGATTCCTTTTTCTTCGGATTTATTAATTGAAATTGATTTCGGGAAACACCAAATCACTTCGCATGTCCTTTAGATTGTTCAAGCCAGTCAAAAATATGTATACCTACTAAAATGACGTTGTTTAGTAGAGGTGAAAGGCTGAAAGGGTCAAGGTCGTTCGGTCAGGTAAACCTCTTAAGAGAATATAATTCGGAGTGCGCTCTATACAAACGAAGTCTGTTGATATTTTCAATACGAACCAATTAAAATCAATGAATTTTTTCAGAAACAATTTAGAAACTAATCTCTATGCTTGTATGAAGTCAGAAGTTAAAGTGCCTCAAAGATTTCCATACAAATCTTAAATTAATCCTAGCACTAAAACTTTATATTTTAACGAAAATCTGACTTCATACAAGCACAGAAATTAGTTTCTAGATTGTTTCTGAAAGATTTAATTTACTTTAATTGGTTAGTAAAAACATCAACAGACTTCGTTTGTATGCAGCGCGCATTTACGAATTCGGAATAAACTTCTCTTAAGCTTAAACTCTTTGCTATTGAGTGCGTTAGTCTACGAAGCTAACGTCCCTAAATTCCATGGGTTAGCCGCGAGATTGAGCTTCAAAAACTAGGCCGAGGCAACCTTTGGGTGTTGTGGTCAGATCATAGAGCTTAAACTTTAAAGGGGCTCATTAAAATGGCTTTACTGAGGTTTTATATGGGTGTGTTTTGTATTTTGTGTTATGTAAAAAAAGCCGTGGTGGTCCAGTGCCAGACCGACTCGTACCAATGAGTTTTTCGGAATTTATGTACGATTTGTAACACCACTGGCTTTGCGGTGAATGAAAACATAGTGAGGAAACCTGCATGCTTCAATTTCGAGGCATGTATTGTACCCACTGTCCATTATGTGGCGACGGGCTCACCCCCCATCACACTGGACAGTGTTTCGGTACTACTGGTGAAACGTGGATGTTCTGAGGTTTCAGAATATCTCTGACTACCCCCTCAGGGAATATAGTCGTGAGGTTAAGGTTAAGGTTTTTTAGAGAACTCTGAAATATTTTGATGAGGGCGAGGGTGCACTGTAAAAGGTCTCTTAATAGAGTTCTGATATATTTTAACCCCCTTTATTGACCTCTGGTTATCTCGGTGGTTACCTGTAGCCTAGACTGACACCACAATTGACCATTTGACACGCTATGTGTTTTCGAAACAGGATAAAAACTCTTTTTGAGTAGACGGGTGTCAATGCGTTATATATACGAAAAATCTTAGGCGCGGTTTATACAGAAGAGACGTGTGGCTGTGGCGGATAGTCAAAGTAACACAATTATAAAACCTTATAGTACGTACCACAGCGTCGTTTCGATAATTACGCTCGCGCCTCCAGGCGACGTCACCTGCACGCCTAGTATGATTTCTCTACACGCGCGCGACGCGTCTTCGCTGCATAGAAAATAACCGATTCCCGCGCTTTTTGGAGAGCGATAGCCGCGCTTGCCACGACTTTTAGTATGGGAAAAAGCAGAGTCGCGCGCAAGTAGAGAAATCATGCTAGACGTGCTGGAGGCGCGGCTGCGATTCTCCTTTACCACAAAACGACGCTATGCTACGTACTATAAGGTTTATACAGGGTTACAGGTTAAGTCGACCTAAATCCTTTAAGAGGTGATAGTTTCCATCATTCCTGACTGATTTGACTATGGAACCCCATACCCTAAACTTAACCGTTCTCAAGTTATGGGACTTTGAAGTTTTTTTTTAAAAAATACAGATTTTTTTGTCTAATGTCCCCTTTTTTTGTGTTTTGTACATCTAATGTTTTTGTTTTTGTATTTTTTGTGTAGCAGATTAGCTGCTTCATTATTTTAAACACAAAAACTGCAAGTAACTGTACCAACTGAGTCGTATTAGACGATTGATAGTTAAAAAAAGAAATTAATTTGTGAAGAGTTTTTTTTTTCTTTCTTGTGTATTTAAAAAAAAATCTATGACAGTTGTGCTGCAGATGTGCTTAAAAATATCTACGGTTCTTCAGCTTTCCGATAAGGTATAATACAATAGGGTATTATTGGAATTTTATAACAAAAACATCGATGATATGCTACCAGGTAGTAGTAAAAAATAACGATATTTAAGCGTCAAATTTAACTTTACTCAGAAAACAAAATAAAACAATCCAAATAGGTAACGAATGAGGTTTATTAATCATTTTTACAATACATGTTCCACATTTCCGCCCCTATTTCGCACACATACACGCATTCTGTGCCTTAAGCCACTTTTCACTACCCCAGTTGTGAGTCCTCTTCTTATTTCGTTAGCAGCATCAATTATTTTCTGCCTCAAAACATCAACAGATGTTATTGGGTTAGGTTCATCGTAAACCAAACTTTTCATGTGCCCCCACACATAAAAATCCATTGGTGTCAAATCTGGACTTCTAGCTGGCCACGGTGTAGGCCCACCTCTCCCGATCCACTTATTTGGGTAATTAGTGTCTAGCCACTCTCTGACACTCCTTCTAAAGTGCGCGGGGCACCCGTCGTGCTGAAACCACATGTTTCGAATGAGGTTTAATGGTATGTCGTCGAGCAAATCGGGTAAATCTTGCCTTAAAAAATTTTCATAGGTCTCTCCATCCAAATTTGGAGGAAGAAAGTAAGGCCCAACCAGATGGTTTGAAATTATTCCCATCCATACGTTAAGGCTGAAACGTCTCTGTGACCCCTTTACCCTTTTCTTATTAGGATTTCTTCCTGCTTTCGGAGCCCAATGATGGGCGTTATGATAATTGGTTATCCCATCTTGATCAAATTTGGACTCGTCAGTCCACAAGATGCTTCGAAAAAACGAAGGATCTTCCAAATCTGCATTCAACATAAACCTGCAGAAATCCAGCCTCCTCACAGGATCTCCTTCTTCGATAACATGCACTGGCGTGTAGTGGTAGGGGTAGAGACCGGCAGTATGCACATTAAACCACACTTTCCATTGTGAGATTCCAAGTTCTCGGGCAACAACGTTGGTTGACGTAGTCGGATCCAGTCGAAATCGTCGAACAATCTCATTATCTTCCTCTTCATCATCATCATTAATACGTGGTCTACCCAGGTCTGTTCGTCGCCTCGAAACAGAGCCAGTCTCTCTAATTCGTCGGTAAACTCCGTCGAAGACACTAATATCCGGAATTCGGCGGTCAGGAAAACGTGCTATGTATTCTTGACGAGCTTGTAAGGATACACAGTTGCAGTACCCATAACAAATCAAAATATCAGCATATTCTTCGTTCGTAAAGGTCGCCATCTTCAACAGTTCCAAATCAGAAGCACAAATCAAGGTCCAGTTAACAAGCACAGTCACGAATAGGAGGAAACAGTCCAGAAAAACAAGCTAAGTCGAGTAAAAAAACGAAGAGCACCAAGTATCGCATCTACCACGGACGAATGGCGTAAGCAGACTAACCATAACCAAACACAATAACAACAAAATGGCGTTTGAAATAACTTGTCTCTCTTGCACCCGTTTACATTGTATGATATCCCGCTCGCACGTGACGCGCTACCCATTGTACCCATTGCAAGACAATGGGCGTTGCGAGCAACTTTACGAAATACCGTTATTTTTGTTATTACCTGGGAGTCTTTCATCTATGTTTTTTCCGAGAATCCTGATAACACCCTAGCAAATTATACCTTATCGGAAAGCTGAAGAACCGTAGATATTTTTAAACACATCTGCAGCACAACTGTCTTAGACTTTTTTTAAAATACAAAAGAAAGAAAAATAAACTTTTCACAAATTTATTTCTTTTTTTAACAATCAATCGTCTATTACGACTCAGTTGGTACAGTTACTTGCAGTTTTTGTGTTTAAAATAATGAAGCAGCTAATCTGCTACACAAAAAATACAAAAACAAAAACATTAGATGTACAAAACACAAAAAAAGGGGACATTAGACAAAAAAATCTGGATTTTTTTAAAAAAAACTTCAAAGTCCCATAACTTGAGAACGGTTAAGTTTAGGGTATGGGGTTCCATAGTCAAATCAGTCAGGAATGATGGAAACTATCACCTCTTAAAGGATTTAGGTCGACTTAACCTGTAACCCTGTATATAGGTGTGACGTACGTAATATTGTGTTACTTAGATTATCCGTCACCGCCACACGTCTCTTCTGTATAAACCGTGGCTCAGAGAAAGCGAAAAATGCATGTACCGCACGCAGCTAAAGTTGTTGTAGCCCTAGACTCCGTTTCGCATGTGCTGACCTCATCTTGTCAATCTCTGTTCTTTACCCGACTGCGCCGGGATATGTTTTTCGAGCGTATGTATGAACGGCTTGATGGATTTTAACGTATGAGGTGTCATTAGATTTGTAAAAATTGTGAGAGTGACATAGGCTATATTATTTTAATATGGCGTCTGCAAAATAAAAAAGAGAGGGGGAATAAAGACATTTTTTTTTAACAATTACAGTATGGGTATCAAATGCAAGGTAATTAGTTGATTCAATAAATGTACTATAATATATATATATATATATTATAGTACATTTATGTTACCATTTCGACACAAGACTAACAAGTATGAAATAAACTAAACTATTAAGATAAACAAAAAATCCGACTGCATAAAAAACCTATTAACTGAAAAGAGAAAAACAAGCTCTATAATCACTAATCAGCTATAACAACGTTATTTGAGCTAAAATAATATGTCCCAAAGAATTTTTTTTTGCTTATTGTTTTATCCCCGCCTGCAATACCTATTGACATTCAAATTATTTTAGCTCAAATAAAGCTGTTATAGCTGATTAGTGATTATAGGGCTTGTTTTTCTCTTTTTAGTTAATAGGTTTTTTATACAGTCGGGTTTTTTGTTTATCTTAATAATTTATTGTAGGCAGTGTCCGGGGTGTGGTTTTAGTCTGGCCAAAACCAAAGGCAGGTCCATACAAATCCAACGTTACAACTCACGCCTCATTACTCCGATGTTGCAGTGAATCAAGGGGAAACCGACTATTTTAATTGTTCCTGCGTGGATCATTAGGAGCGGATCGGATCGGGCATTCTGCGGAATGGCCGTACTGCGCTGCGGTAAGAGTATTGATTTACGCTCTGCGAGATTGTGGAAGCAATTATTATTTTAGACATGACGGGTTTGTTCCTTAAGATGTGGTTTGAGTCCGTACTTGCATAGAATAATGTATGTTATGTAGAGTTTATACAACGTGTTAATGAATTAACGCAAAACTAGAAAGTAGTTTGTTTTGAACCGACAGCAGAATTGAATTGTTATGTTTTCAACATAAGTAATTTTTATTCAAAACATTATAAATAATTAAATTATACGTCAGTAAAATTTAAAATTTACTGAACTCGATCTCAACCCACGTACCGCACGGGCACACTCACCCTACGTACTACCAAAACAATGTATCCATGAGCACGTTAGCGCTTTCATTCATTGCTGAAATGATAACAATCAATTTTGCCTGAAAACTTAAAATGCGAATAACTTTAAATTTTAACGATCAAAATAATGAAATTATTATTTCAATCTAATTATTTTGTTATAAATCATTTGGGGTGTATGAGGTTTTGCGCTAATTCATTAACACGTTGTATGCAGGGTGAAATTGATATAATTAGCATCCTTTAAAGTTTAAGGGTATATTACTGTTGGCGCGCTCCATGCAAACCAAGTATGTAAGTAAAGTCAGTGCAATTTTTCAGAAACTATCTAGAAAGTAATCTCTATGCTAGTATCTTGTCAGACTTTCGTTAAAATGTACAGTTTTAAAGTTACAGCGCCTCAAAGATTTCCATACAAATCTTAAATTAATCCTAGCATTGAAAATGTATATTTTAACGAAAATCGGACAAGATACAAGCATAGAGATTAGTTTCTAGATTGTTTCTGAAAAATGTCATTGACTTTAATTGGTTATTATTAAAAATATAACCAGACTTCGTTTGTATGCATTAGCGCTTTTGGAATAAACTTCTCTTATAGAGCAAACATAACTGCATAACTGCATAACATATATAACTGCAAATATACTCGACCCAACCAAATACACATTTTTTAGGGTTCCGTACCCAAAGGGTGACGATGGGTCCCTTATTACTAAGCCAACGCTGTCCGTCCGTCCGCCGTCTGTCTGTCCTACATGTTAGGGGCTGTATCTTTTGACCCATTATAGCTAGACGATTCTAATTTTCACCGGATTTGCGTTACTATGGCGGATTTTTTTTCAAAATAAATTACAAAATTATGGCAATTCAAAAAACATGTAGTTTCACGGTTTTTTGTTTTTTCCTCTATATCGTAAAAACGGTAACACACACAAGCCTCAAACTTGATTATAGTGCATAATCGAAGGTAAACAAACAAATAATAAGAACCGGTCAAGTGTGTGCCGGGTTCGCGCTAAAGATTCGACTCGTACTTGGCCGATTGTTGTATTTTTATGAATAACTAGAGTTTACCCGCGACTCGTCCGCATAAATTATATACCAAATTTTAAGTCAGATCATAAGAAATCAAACAAAAAAAGTTTTGTTCAAAATCGGTTCAGTCGTGCGTGATGCTGTTACAAATATGCAAACAAAGAAACAAACAAACAGACGGGCAATAATTCTAAAAAAGGTTGATTTGGAGTCCGGGATACCTAAAAACCATATCGTAATCTTTTTCATATAAATATCTTCACTTCTGTTACAAAACAAAAAAACTTGTTTACTTGAGATTTTGGTCAATGTTCGAAACCTCATTAGGATCTGGGCCATAACTCAATACTAAATTAAGCAGGCATCTAGATTAAACAGCCATAAACAATGTCATGACATTACACTGCTTGACATATGTCCATCTCACGTCGTCAGGTTGTCATAACTACATGAGTTATTTGTGGTTACAGCTTAAGCGCTAAGAGGAAGCATCTCTCTTTAAGACTAGAGTGAGCCATACCAATTGTAAAGTGTCCACTTTTTTGACGTTTAGGTTTGAGTATGTGGTGTCAAGTAGTATGGACAAAAGGCACCAAGTGACATATGGCCTTATGTTTACGGTCACTTTTCACACACACTAGCTCAAAAAAAAGTGGACAGCCGCATAAACAAAAATCTATAGTTCCATCTCCTTCTACTATTAAAGGTACGTCATAAGACAAAAGAGACCAACTACAATCGTAAATTTATGCGGACTCTATGGAGATCCTTCCTCTTAGCTTAAGCGACAAGAAGGCAGCTAAAAAATCTACTTTTCATACGAACGTTAGATCAGCTGCATAGTCCAAATCCAGGGTTCAACTTAATATAGTCCGTAGTCAAACAAGGAACCCTTATACAGGGTCCTTCTTAATTTGCTGACACTTTTTAAGGATATGATCAGACCATCAAATTGAACAACTTTCTCTATGGCACCAACATTAAAATCGCGAAAAAAAATCAGCTCTTCGATACAAAACTGTGAACCTATTCAAGTGAAATGTATGGGACAGCTGATTTTTGTTTCGCGATTTAGATGTTGGTCCCATAGAGAAAGTAGTTCATTTTGATGGTTGGATCATCCGCTAAAAAATGTGTCAGCATATTAAGTTGGACCCTATACTTTTGTCCATTCTGTCTGTCTTTCCGTCTGTCTATCTGTATGCCCGCCTCAATAACTCGCTTATTTTTGCATCTATTGAATCGAAATTTGGCATGAAGGCGGATAACAGTAACCCAAAAACAGAAATGTAATAGTTATGATGGAATCGATTTTTTTCGACCCTCCCATACACCGAAAGAGGGGATGGAAAAAATAGTTTTTTTTAAAATAAATCGAGTTAGGTGTCGTTGGATAGGTCTTTTCCAAGGGAACAAAACTCGTACTTTGAATGAAAATTATAACGGATGCTGTATGCCCAACCAGTTAAAAAAAAACAGTAACTTAATTGGCATAGCATAGCATTATGCTGACGACTATATTCCCCGAGGGGGTAGTCAGAGATATTCTGACACCACAGAACATCCACGTTTCACTAGTACCGAAACTCTGTCCCGTGTGAGTCGGGGATTGAGTCTGTCGCCACTTGTAATGACAGACAGGGGTATTGCCTCGAAATTGAAGCATGCAGGTTTCCTCACGATGTTTTCCTTCACCGAAAATTCACTGAAATATATTTCCTAATGAAAACTAGATGGCATGATAGGAAATTAAATTGCGCTATCGTTAGGGTTCAAATTTTCTATTAGGTTAGACTTATTCTACTTATGCAATGGCTCCAGAACCCTATTTAAGAGGATGATCAGACCATCAAATTGAACAACTTTCTCTATGGGACCATTATGGAAATCGAGAAAAAAATCAGCAGTCCCACATTTGGGTGGAGAACGTAGAGGGATAAGTAACAGGTCGCAATGTGTTTTGTCCTATTCACTCAATAAGAGATGCACATAGCAAATTCGCTCTAGTTGAAAAAGGAGATCGCTACCTTATTGCTGTCCTTATCAACGTAACTACTTTTTTGTGCCTGACTCAATATAACTTCATATACAGGGTGAAATTGATATCATTTGCATCCTTTTAAACTAAAAGTCAACCCAGGTGAGCAACTTTTGGGAGCTAACCGATCGGAGCAACAGAAAAAGCAGATTTTTTTTCTCTGACAGGTTTGCTCCCATAGTCAAAGTTGTTCTGATGGGAAGAGCATATGGTTTAAAGGTTAATCATACTTTTTCTTACACCCTTTATTAATAATATAAATCTTACCATCTCTTTACCTCACATTGTGTCTCTTATTTTTAATCGTTCCTTATAGCTGATTAAATAAATTTAAAAGTTATATTTATATCGTAACCTAAAGTAACCTGTCCATCAATTTGTTAAAAGTGGTCGATAAAAAAAGTTGTGTAAGAAAAATAATGATTACACGATATACTATGATTTATTACTCAATGGTTTATGAATGGGTCTCGCAATGGATTCATTTACACCGTTACAAATATTTGCGTAATGTAGAGTACTTAATATTTAAAGAAACTAGATCGAATTCTTTTTTAATGAATAGTCTAGCAATCTAGGTCACTGACGGTCAGTTGCACGTACGTTCATTAAAGTTAATCCTGCATTAAATCTCTTACTAGCTTCTACTACGTCAACAAGACAAAAAGTGACAGCAAGAGATTTAATGGAGGATTAACTTTAATGAACGTACGTGCAACTGGCAGTCAAGGATTCATAAAAAGGCTGAACGACACCCAAAGGAAGTGAAAGGAGAGGGCTATGCTGGGACTTTCCTTGCGAGATTGTAGAGATCTGCAGAAGAATTAGAGTAGCCCAAGGAATTGCTAAACTAAAGTGGCAATAGGCGGGGCACATTGCTCGCGAAACCGATGGCCGATGGGGCCGAAAAGTTCTCGAGTGGCGACCGCGCACTGGAAAGCGCAGCGTGGGTAGGTAAGGTGGAACGACGACCTGGTGAAGGCGATGGCAACCCATTGTATGAGAGCAGCGCAGGACCGGTCATTGTTGTGGCGATCCTTGCATATATGCATCAGTGGATGTCCATCGTCCGAGATTTATAAAAACTGTTTTTATTAATTATCCTACGCAATACAAACTGTTCCTTCTCAAACGGTGAAGACAAACATCGTGAGGAAATTTGCACACGCTGATGAAGAAATTCTGATGCGTATGTGAAGTCTACCAATCCACTGTTCAAGCTACGCAAAGCAAATATAAGCTGGCCGCGCGATGTTATACATTACTCTACCTACGCGTGGCCAGCTTATTTTGGTTTTTGTAGCTTGATGTGTCGTCGTGTGTATATACATTACCCTTGCTATGAGTGTAAGCCTTTGCCCAACAGTGGGGATGATAAATAAATTAGAGATAGACACATACACATACATGGTCCTTCTTAATATGCTGACACTTTTTAAGGGGATGATCAGACCATGAAACTGAACAACTTTCTCTATTAAACCGACATTGAAAGCACGAAAAAAAAATCTGCCCATACATTTGGCTCAAGTAGGTTTGCAGTTTTGTATGGAAGAACAGATTTTTTTTCGCGATCTCGATGTTGGTGCCATAGAGAAAGTTGTTCAGTTTCAGCAAAAAAGGGTCAGCATATTAAGAAGGACCCTGTATGATTCGTGAATGAACTTTGGTGTAACAGCATTCCAATGACTCGCTTCCTCTCATTCATAATTTCGTTCTCGTATCATTCCTAACCGGTTTTCATTCAGTTTGGGTCAAGTTATGAACTTGAATCCAAGCTTACTTATTTATAGCTTTTTAGTACCAATCGATTTTAGCTATTGCTATCAAATGCAAATAGGTAAGGTTTCATTTTGAATATATTATGTGAAATGTTTTAGGTCGATGTTTTAATTGAGGTCCTCGGCAAAATGCCTTGTATTAACTTCATAGCATAGCATATGCTCACGACAATATTCCACAAGGGTGTCGTCAGAGATATTTTGAAACCTCAGAACATCTACGTTTCACCAGTAGTACCGAAACTCTGTTCGGTATGACGAGGAGTGAGCCCGTCGCCACTTGTTATGGACAGTGGGTACAAATCATGCCTCGAAATTGAAGCATGCAGGTTTCCTTACGATGTTTTTCTTCACCAAAAAGCCAGTGGTGTTACAAATCGTATATAAATTCCGAAAAAACTCATTGGAACGAGTCTGACTGGACGGGGATCTTGGACTTTACACTTTTTAGTTTTATCAACTTTAAATCGTTATAAATCGATCATTCTAAATGAAAAAGGGTAAGAGAAACCTAAAGATGATTTTCAAATACCTATTCAATGATACCCCACTCAATACGTCTCAAGCAATCAAGTAAGAGACAGCCCTCCGCAAACTGAAACGGTGGACTCAGATCATCAAACTGAACAACTTTCACTATGGAGCCTAAATCAGGAAGCGCGAAAAAAAAAATCTGCTGTCCCACACATTTGAGTCGGTTAGGTACATCCGTTTTGTATGGGACAGCAATTTTTTTCGTGTTTCCTGAGGTAGGCTTCATAGTGAAAGTCGTAAGTTTGTTGGTCTGAGTTCATGATGTGCCGACAGGATAGATGTGGTTCGAATTCCGGTTATAAGTATAAGCATATGCTCACGACTATGTTCCCCGGGTAGTCAGAGATATTCTGAAACCTCAGTACCAGTAGTACCGAAACTCTGTCCAATGTGACGGGGGGTGAGCCTGTCGCCACGTATAATGCAATACATGCCTCGAAATTGAAGCATGCAGATTTCCTCACGATGTTTTCCATCACCGAAAAGCCAGTGGTGTTACAAATCGTACACAAATTCCGAAAAACTCATTGGTACGAGTCGGTCTGGACGGGGATCGAACCATCGCCTCCTGCACGGCAGGCAAGGTTACTCGCCATGGACCACCACGGCTTCACCGATAAGATAAGATAAGATAAATATTCTTTATTTGCACACCAAGAATAGAAAAATACAATTTAAAACAAGAATGAGAAGGGTACAAAGGGTGGTCTTATCACTAAAAGCGATTTCTTCCAGACAACCATTGGATGGAAGAACTATTTACAGAGACAAATGCTACGGCGGTGCACTACACCGATTCAGGTTATAGCAGATCAATTTTATCATCCCATTTTATAACTTGCACCAAGCAATGTATGGTAGTAAGCATCCGAACCGTAATGATAATAAAACTCTAAGACCACTTCCACCAGTAGGTAGGAATTACTACAGCCGATGACTTTCCATGAAGTCATTGACAGTAGCCTGTGGTCAGATGAATGAATTTTTATTAGACCAGTGAATGAACATTGACTTCTTCAATGTCTAGACGACTTGAAATTAGAACTTTAGGTACATTGGTTCTAGTGCAGTAGAATTAAATTATCAATTTGCATAAATTGTGGTACTAATGATAATTTCCCCATCAACAGAGTTATGTATGGATATGATTACCTTAAATTTGCAACCGATTTGGAATTACGGAAAATGGTGAAAATTTGGAAAAACCTTAATTATTTAATAACTCCAAAACAAAAATTGTGGTACTAGTGGCGATTATACCATTTATTTAGAGAACCAGTACCTACCTTCTCAGGAAATTTGGAGCGGTTGCGACATACGGAACCTACCTAAACTTGTAAAACAGATTTTTCGTCTTTAACTCCTAGGCATAATTTGTGGTACTAGTTGCGAACTCTTTGACAACTTGTATTAGCCTTCGACATTTAGTTTTAAGTTCGCAACCGGTTGCGACCTACGGAACCCTAAAAAAATACTTTTTTCGAAATTCTACTTCGGGCAAAATTTGCGTAGTCTATATTATTGCTTCTATCATATTTATAAGTCGAATTCTATCTACCTTGTAATCGCAACTTAAGAAAACATTACGGAACATTGTCTATTTCATAAATAAAAACCGCGGGTGATGCGAGGGGAATGCGTGCGGCGCGCGGGGGTAGGTCGCAGCTTGTGCGTGTACGCGGGTGTTTCTACTGATTTTCGTTCGATTTTTACCGGTTTTTGTTCGATTTCTAAAAAAATTGCTCGATTCGAGCGCTCGATGCAATTGGCCAACTTTTAAAATAACTTGCCAGGTTAGGACGATACATTTTGATACAGGGTGTAAACTCAAAGTTGACATAGAAAACAAAATGTACCGCAGAGGTCTGATGGAAAACGGTGTTTTCTGTAAAAAGTATGGAACTAATTCTTTATTTTTGAATTGTCGACTGTAAAGTTTATTCAGAATTGACAATATAAATTTTTTTAACCACTTATTTTTAATAAAAAATATAAAATAGGTTAAAAAATATAAAATAGGTTAAAAAATAAGAGATACGTATTTTTCTGATTTAATTTTTGACCGATATTTCTATTTTTAATTTATTTTTGAATTTTATGAAAAACGTAGGATTTATGGCTAAGATACCTTGGCCGCAATAACATTAAAAATAAAAACTGTCAAATACAATAGAAAAGCCCAGCAGGCAAAGGAATAAAATCTCATTCAACCTCTAAAATAATTAAGTAAAATAATGGATAGAAAAATCTGATAATTTTGATACAAGCTTTGAATCACTTAATCTCCAAACGGTTTCCTTATTTTGATACCTTTCTTAAAATGAAATGAATGAATTTTTCTTGAAATGCGTAATGTTTTCATGAAAAAATTTACAAATTTGTAGTAACTACATCTAAAAGTTGAGCGCAGGGTGGCGAAATTTTCAAATGTAATTTTTTTTTCAAAATCTTGAAAACTATTAAACTTTGATTTTTTATTGTATTTTTCCCTGAACAGTTATAAACTCACCTATCTTCTGTATTCGGCTTGACGTTGAATTTTGGGACACCCTGTATACACTATGTACGTATAAACATAATGTAATTAATTAATTATGTATACGTACGCGTATGTTATTATGTATGTATGTGTGTATATACATTTTGTACGTGCGTACATTTACAACGTGTTAATGAATAAGCGCAAAACCTCATACACCCCATCTGATTAATAACAAAATAATTAGAATGAAGCAATAATTTCATTATTTTGATACTTAAAATTTAAAGTTATTCGCATATTAAGTTTTGAGGCAAAAACGATTTATTATCATTTCAGCAATGAATGAAAGCGTGCTCATAGATACATTTTAAGAATCTTGTTTTGGTAGTAAGTCGGGTGAGGGTAGAGGTGGGCGCCGCGCCGGGTTACCCGTGCCGCCGCCGCCGCCGCCGAGTTAAGGTACTGCCGGCGCTAGTTGCCGGGCTAAACTGTACTTTACATTGGCTCTCCGCTGAAGGCGCCAGTCGCTCATTTGGTTGCCGGCGCTGGTTGCCAAGCTAGCTGCCGGCGCTGGTTGCCAAAGTTGCTGCCGGCAGCCAGGTTGGGTGTCGGTGCTAGTTACTGTCATAATGTTAAATGAGGTTTTATGTTTTTAAAATGAATAAAGGTCTTCTGGAACTGGACTTCAAACATGTCAATGGTGTTTTAATAATTATCTCCAATTTAAATAATATAACAGTTACATGCCTAAACTTGGCTGCAATCGCAGGAAATATTCGGTGATTGAACCGTGACTGGACAACGTACGAACCATAACTTTTGACACATTTGGTATTGCGCTAATCGCGGTACATCTCATCATCTCAGCTCATGGCAGCCGTTATAGCCGTTTTGACAGATCGCTCAGACGTTAAAGGCTGTCAGTTACATAGAGTTTAGCGCGATGCGAAATTCAGCACAGTTGAATAGTAATTGGATTGCAATGTGATTAGAACTGAAATTAGATAAGAATAGAACTTCGATGTTTTAACTTAGCGTAATCGGGCTCCAGTACTTTACATGGGCTACTCCACATGCGAAAACTTATCATTTAAAATTGAAATTGTGACACTTTAATTGTTGTATGTTTCTTCGCCCCATATCATGAGAACCGGGAGAGTTGGGATTTAGTTCTTATTGTGATAGATTCTGGAAAAGTCCGTCTATAAACTACTTTAAGAGAGAGGCGTCCAAAATGAATCAGTTTTTCTGAAATGTAATAAATAGTTAACGTTTAATACAAAAAAATCCTATAAGTTATAATATCTTTGAAACTTTTTTGAAAAGTGTGTCTTACAAACGTAGGAAATGATAAACTGCATAGGATGCCAGCCAAAAAAAGGTTCAAAATCCCTAAGTCCACTTTTTATCCATTTGAAAACAGTGTGCGGCGCTGGTTATCCATATAGCTAGCTTGCCAAGCTAGCTGACAGCAGCGCCCCAGTTGCCAAGTTAGGTGCCGGCGGCGCCGGTTGCCGAGATACCTGCCGGCGCCAACAGCCAAGTTCGCTACAGGCCTAAACTACTTTACAAGGGCTACTCTTCGCTGACGGCGCCAGTCACTCATTTTCTTGCCGACGCTGGTTATCCATATCAGTGCCGGTGCTGCTTGCCAAGCTAGCTGCCGGCAGCACCCTGGTTGCCGAGTTAGGTGCAGGTGTCGCTGGTTGCCGAGATTACTGCTAGCGCCGACAGCCAAGTTGGCTGCTTACAGGCCTAAACTACTTTATAAAGGCCACTCTCCGCTGACAGCGCTAGTCGCTCATTTGGTTGCCGACGCTGGTTTTCCATATCAGTGCTGGCGCTGCTTGCCAAGCTAAATGCTGGCAGCGCCCCGGTTGCCGAGTTAAGTGCCGGCGGCGCGGGTTGCCGAGCTGGCTGCCAGCGCTGACAGCCAAGCCAAGCCAGCGCTTATTACCGGTTTAAACTGGAGAGCGGGGTTTCTACACATACCGGGATTAGTCTAGCGATTCCTGCTAATACGAACCCCGTTATTTTTTTTTACAGTCAGATTGGTTTTTTTGAATGCTGAGAGATCGCGTTTGTAGTTGTAATAACATGAGCACGTTTTTTTTCTTTTTGTTCTCGTTATATTTCTGGCTCCTGGAGCTTCTAGATAAACATTTAACACCTATAGTGTGAATTTTCAACAAAAATATTGTCGCCACGGCGTAGAGCCGCCGCGCCGCCGCCGGAAAATTTCAGGTCGGCTCCCACCTCTGGGTGAGAGTGCCCGTGCGGTGGGTTTTTTTTTTTTTTCTTGTAAAGCGGCTATTTGAGTCTTCTGCAGACTAGTATCACTTCGACCTTATGTAGATCTTTTGTGATCGCCACAATAGTTACTGTTCACTGCTAATACCCACTTCGTTTAGGAATTGTAGGATTTCTTTAGCAGTGAAAGATTTTACTTCACTCGGATGAACAAAGTGTTTACCCAAGTGTGCATATCGTTTGTGCATTAGTGGGGCACATTCACAAAGGATGTGAATGGGGGTTTCGTCCTCCTCCAGACATAATCTGCAGAGTTTCGTGTCCCTGATGCCTAGGATTGTAAGGTGTTTGTTCAGCCTACAGTGCCCCGTCAGCGCCCTCACTATAATGCGCAAGTTTGTCGTGCTGAGCGCGATTCTCTCCTTTGCCATTTTGCAGTCGTACGCCGCAATTAGTGCCTTGGAATGGTTTAATCCTGGCGTATCCATCCAGTGATCAGTCCATTTTTTAAGACATAGGTTCCTAAGCGTTAAATTGACTAGGCTTTTAGGGACCCCACAGAACAGCTCTGGTCCATACTGCGTACCACCAGCACCATCTCTCGCTAGCTCGTCGGCCCTTTCATTGCCTACGATGCCCGAGTGCCCAGGAACCCATCTTAAAATTAATTGTTCAATGCACCCAAGGTATTGAGGGAGTCAAGCAGTTTTCCACTAGCTTCGAACATATTGTGTCGGAAGCCAGCGCTAATAGAGCTGCTTGACTATCGGAGTTTATGTAGATAGTATGGTTGACGTAGCGCTTTTGCAGATTTGCCTCCGCACATTCTAGGATGGCATTACCTCTGCCTGGAATATTGAGGCGTACTTTCCGAGATTTGTTCTTTTCATAAACCTCGGACGCTCTCCATATACTCCACAGCCTACGTCATTTCTAGACTTGGAGCCATCAGTGAACCATACAAGACTGCCGGCTTTCCAGTGCACATTGTCACTTACCCAGTCAGTTCTGGATGGTAGCTCCACAGTAAAGCGTTTTATACATATGTTCTTAGGCTGCATAACATCTGTTATCATGCCTAGAATAGGAATTGCCATGACTGAGTCTTTAAAAGGTCTCAATCCTTCGGAAAGCCAGTTCGCTGTGGTCTGAGAGGCGATTCTGTGCATACTGGCCATTGCCACTCTTTGCACGTGTAAATGCAAGGGCGGCAGCCCCAACAGTGCATTTAGCGCCTCCCCAGGCGAGGTGGACATGGCTCTGGTTGCTATTAAGCAGGCGGTTCTTTCTAGACTGCTTAGCTGGGTGATTGCAGTCCGCTGTTTTGTCTTCCTCCATCATACCACAGAGGCATATGTTACTACCGGCCTCACAATGGCGATGTACAGCCACAAGGTTGTTCTGGGTCTTAGTCCCCAGTTCAGCCCTGCCATACGACTGCATGTGCCCAAGGCAATTTTGGAATTCTGCAGTACATTTTCTAAGTGAGGGTTCCAGGTAAGCTTCTGGTCAAAGGTTACGCCCAGATATTTAACTTCCGTGGAAAATTGTATTTGATTGCCATTCAGTGTAGGCTGCACAAGCCTGTCAAGCTTTCGCTTGTTCGTAAACGGCACTAAAACAGTTTTACCAGGATTAACCGATAATTCGTTTTATCTACACCATGCACTTATGGTATTGAGAAGCTCTTTGTATAATGGTTGATATCATGTATTGGCTATTGCCCCTTACTGTGATCACTAAGTCATCAGCGTAGCCTTGAGTGTCAATTCTGAGGTCAGCCATCTTATGCAACAGCTGGTCCACAGCAAGGGTCCATAATAGGGGCGATAACACCCCACCTTGCGGACAGCCCCTTGTCGTGGCCACTTCCACCGTGGTAGAACGAAGAGTAAGTTTTACTCTTCGGTTTGAGAGCATTGACTTAACCCATCTGATCGTGATCGGGTCTACCTGTTTCAGTTCGAGTCCCCTGACCAGTGTTCTGATCGGTGTATTGTCAAAAGCTCCCTCAATATCTAGGAATGCACACAGTGCAATTTGTTTGTCCTCCAGTGCCCTTTTTATTCTGTCGGTCAGGTCGAGCAGAGCAGATTCCGTAGATTTACCTCTGCGGTAGGCATGTTGGTTGGGGTGGATGGGTCTGCTAATTAGGACCCCATCTCTGATTTGTCTGTCCAGTACCTTTTCCATTGTTTTCAAAAGAAAAGAGGAGAGGCTTATTGGTCTAAATGACTTCGGCAATGAGAAGTCTTTTTTTCCAGCCTTAGGTATGAATAGAACTATAACCTTACTCCACTGTTCCGGTATGTGACCGCAGACATAGCTTGCTCTGAAGATCTTGAGCGGTGGGTTGAGATCGAGTTCAGTAAATTTTAAATTTTACAAACATATTATTTAATATTTTGATAAAATTTAAAAGTTGAAAACATGATAATTCGATTCTGCTCTCGATTCTAAACAAACTACTTTCGTTCTGCGTTAATTCATTAATACGTTGTATAATGTGACTATGTACACGTTTTCTGTAACTGACTATACGTACGAACGTTTTGTGCTGGCTGTGTACAATAACGGTTTTAATCCGTCCATGTGTAGTATAAGGTAAGTCTAGTAAAGTCACAGAATAGGTAATAACGAGTAGTAGTAACGAGCCGTGAACCCCCGCGACATCCCGCGCGTCTCACAACACCCGCGTACACACACAAGCTGCGACCTACCCCCGCGCGCCGCACGCATTCCCCTCGCATCACCCGCGGTTTTTATTTATGAAATAGACAATGTTCCGTAATGTTTTCTTAAGTTGCGATTACAAGGTAGATAGAATTCGACTTATAAATATGATAGAAGCAATAATATAGACTACGCAAATTTTGCCCGAAGTAGAATTTCGAAAAAAGTATTTTTTTAGGGTTCCGTAGGTCGCAACCGGTTGCGAACTTAAAACTAAATGTCGAAGGCTAATACAAGTTGTCAAAGAGTTCGCAACTAGTACCACAAATTATGCCTAGGAGTTAAAGACGAAAAATCTGTTTTACAAGTTTAGGTAGGTTCCGTATGTCGCAACCGCTCCAAATTTCCTGAGAAGGTAGGTACTGGTTCTCTAAATAAATGGTATAATCGCCACTAGTACCACAATTTTTGTTTTGGAGTTATTAAATAATTAAGGTTTTTCCAAATTTTCACCATTTTCCGTAATTCCAAATCGGTTGCAAATTTCAGGTAATCATATCCATACATAACTCTGTTGATGGGGAAATTATCATTAGTACCACAATTAATGTGAAATGATGCTTTATTTCGTGCTAATTCTACTGCACTATTCTACCTATCTTTGATTACAGATTATCTTTGATTAAAATTATACTGTTGTACCTATCTTTGATTACAAATTCCTTTATACTGAGGTTGATTTGGAAAATATCTTTTTAGCGATAGGACCGTCATAATTTTTGTATAGGCTTTTGATTGGTTGGTTGTTATAGCAATATAGATGGTAAGTTTATGTATGTGTATTGATAAATAACCTTAAAAAAAACAATAACAAAAAACGTTTTTTACTTTCATTTTGTTTCTTATTTTTTAGCAAATCCAAGATAATAAAACTTGTTCTAAGAAAATTTCAACTCGCTACTTATTACGTTCAATAGATCCAGCCCTTTAGAGTTACAACTGATGGACAGCTAATACAGCTAAACCAACAAACTGAACAACTTTCACTATGGAGCCTACCTCAGGAAACACGAAAAAAAATCAGTTGTCCCATATGTGTCAGTCGGGTAGGTACAGCAGTTTTGTATGGGACAGCTGATTTTACGCGTTTCCTGAGGTAAGCTCCATAGTGAAAGTTGTTCAGTTTGACGGTCTGAGTTCACTGTTTCAGTATTTGCTAGGCTGTCACTTACACCCTGTATAGGCTTAGTAATATGGTCCCATTGGTAACCTTTAGGTACGGAACCCCAAAATAGAAGCTGACTAAAAAAAATGAACATAATTTCATTCGCTAAGGAATGTTCACTTACTTGACCGCAAGTTGTAATTGTAGGTAATATCAACCAACGTTGTGCAGAGGAAGTAAGCTTTATTTTATTTTTGTTAACAGTACACCACCCGGGGGTTGATTGCTGGGTTATAAACATACGGGTGAAATAACCTGTTTTATATTAAACATGATACTAGTTCTGGCTTTGGTTCCATTCGGTTTCAAAAAAGGAACCCTTATTCTATTCTACATAAGCATATGCTCACGACTATATTCCCCGAGGGGGTAGTCAGAGATATTCTGAAACCTCAGAACATCCATGTTTCACCACTAGTACCGAAACTCTGTCCAGTGTGACGGGGGGTGAGCCCGTCGCCACTTAAAATGGACGCGGTGGGTACAATACATGCCTCTAAATTGAAGCATGCAAGTTTCCTCACGATGTTTTCCTTCACCGAAAAGCCAGTGGTGCTACAAATCGTACATAAATTCCGAAAAACTCATTGGTACGAGTCGGCCAATGATTGATGATTCTATTCTATATAGACAATATAACTAGGGACCAGCCCTGCGTTAGCATTTCCCCTCTGCCACGTTACAAGATCAATTGATCACGTGCATATGCATTTTATTTTATTTAACTCTTTATTGTACACACGGAAATATACATGAAAACAGCATAATAGACAATTACAAAGGGCGAGCTTATCTCTAAATAGATTTCTTCCAGCAAACCCGTGACAGAGAGAGAGTAAACAAAGTGAGGCGGGCATAGTGTGCACATTTAACTAATAAATCAGTATTTAATACTAATAAATACATACAAAAAAAGTATACAATTTGTATCCCTTATCACTAAACGAGACAGCCTATAATTGCGGAACAATGACTTCAAAATAGTTGCGATTAGGGTTCACACGAGACTATTTTTAACAATCAATATTAGAATCTAAAGTAATGAAATAAAATCCAAAGTTGCGGATTTTATGCTACCTCGTCCCCGCAAAAAGTGGCACAAACGATTATTAGTAGAATTACACGCATAACTCGTCCATAGTTAGATTGTCTAAGTTATTTCTTAAGAGAAGTTTATTCCACTCATATATGTCATGATATGTCACTGTGCGTTTTTCCCCAGTTGGCTAGGACATTGCAGGCTGAATCACCTGACTGTCTGAAAAGAAAGATGATTTCGTACTTCGGATGGCACGTAAGCCGTTGGTTCCGGCTACTATCTCTGGTGGTAGTAGTCGTTACATTAAAACCAAGTCAGAGGCCGTAAGGCGGTCTGAAAAAACTCTGACACCAGGGCTTGCCCACACGATAAGAAGAAGAACGCCCTGAAGTAGCTATTAATATGTGGAACACATAGAGGCTGTTGATGATCACATTCCTCTTGGCGGAAATTATTTAAATTAATTGATAATTTATGTACAAGCCACCTTTTAATGGAATTATTTGTACGAGGTTTAATTACTGACTGATTGTAATTAAGACCGATAATTATTTTACACAGAAATGCAGATTTGGTGTTTGTGAATAATTTTATTGTTTAAGTAATTATATTCTACCCAGTGCTGCTGATTTACTGCAACAGAATATTAATCAGTTAAAAAACTTAAATATATCTGGATTTAAACTAGCAGCGCCATCTATAATTTCAAAATCGAACTATGTAGTACGATACCATCGATCTACTAATCAAAGCTAGCAACGCTTCATTGTAGTTTTCAAAATAAATCAAAGATGGCGCTGATACAGTCACAATGCAGAGAGATAATACCTAGGCGGTGTTGCTCAAAATCGAAAGACTAAAAATAACTATACCTACTTAGTTAAAGATTCAAAAGGGTTTAAATAGAAGTCTTATCACTAACAACGATGTCTTCCAGACAACCGTAACTCGTTTAATGGCTTGTTTTTTTACGAGCGACGTTTTAACATTTTTGATTGGGAGAAAATCATATCAGCTTTCATTGTAAAAAGTTTATCAAAATGTGCAAATGCAAACGTAATTGAAACTTTATAGCTTTACGGAGGAATAAAAGAATCGTAAAAAAGTCGTAACAGGAAATTTTTGCGCCCTGAGTGTATTTAGCAAAACAACATTTCAGTTATTATGCCTTTGCCCTGTCTCAAGACTGAGGAAACAGGTTAAAAAGAATTTTCGAGCCGGTTTGAAAACACTTTTTTACGACGTAATTAAATAATGTAAACGGTTTTTGAATGAATGCTGATGATGATAACGGTCACTCAATTTATTTATATTCATCAAATGGCAACGAAATTTTAAAGTTATTTTGAATTACAGAAACAGAGATTTGAAAAACTTCCTCTAAACTTATTCTTAGAACAGCTTTAGTAACGTCCAAGTATGTCGGATAGTATATTTGATTAATAAATTATATTTGCAAATCAGAATTGCCCAGAGAGCTATACCTATACGAGTTAATGAATATAGCCTAGGAAAAATATGGTTTGAGATTGCATTTAAGACACTTTAGTAAATTGTGTCGAGATTTCGTGATTTTATTGGCTCAGGAACCTGAGAAATACCTTAAAATCGATATAAATGTACAAAGGGCAAGCTTATTTCGAAAGATATTTCTTCCAGCATACTAGCAAAAGAGACAGTTAATTATCAAAAGACAAATTTAAAGTGTACAAACAGACAGTAAATAATTTAGTTTTGAGGTTATAATTTTTGAAGACTTACAAAATATTAAATATCTACTCGAATTTACGATATTGACCGGGGATTATTATTGTTATAAGTAAAACGTATTAAATGAAGCCATCCTGTACAAAATCACCAGTTTTCCATTTTTTGTTCATACTTAAATTTTTGTAAATGTCTTAATTATGCAATAATACACAATAAAAAATCGGGGATTATTGAGAATTTATGTTTTTCAGGTATTTATCTACTATATTCCAAATTATCACTAAAAGTGCAATTAATGCAACCTTCTCCATACAAAAATCCGTAGATTTCCCCGACTAATAGGCGCAAAACCTCATACACCCCAACTGATTTTAAAAAAAAAATTAGATTGAAACAATAATTTCATTAATTTGGTAATTAAAATTTAAATTATTCGCATTTTAAGTATTCAGGCAAAAATTATTTGTTATCATTTCAGCAATGAATGTAAGTGCTAGCGTGCTCATGGATACATTTTAAGAATCTTGTTTTGGTAGTAAGTAGTTAGGGTGTGTGTGCCCATGCGGTGGGTTGAGATCGAGTTAAGAAAATTCTAAATTTTACAAACAATTTAAATAATATTTTGAAAAAAATTTACGTGTTGAAAACATGATAATTCGATTCAGTTCTCGATTCTAAACAAACTACTTTCTAGTTTTGCGTTAATTCATTAACACGTTGTATGTAGTATCTTATTATTAATCTGTGGTTGTACACTTCATGTCTAATAGCAATGAAATTTTAAAGCTATTTTGAATTACAGAAACAGATATTTGAAAATCTTCCTCTCACCTAATTCTTAGAACGGCTTTAGTAACGTCCAAGATATGCCGGATAGTATATCTTTTTGATAAACAAATTATATTTGCAAATCAGAATTTGCCAGAAAGCTGTACAAGGTGTTACAAAAATACACATAAACATTTAAGTTGCTGGGTTAGTCTATCAAACTGAACAACTTTCACAATGAGACTACTATCGAAATCGCGAAAAAAAATCCCTATAGAGAAAGTGATTCAGTATGATGGGTTGGTCATCCCCTTAAAAAAGTGTCAGCATATTAAGAAGGACCCTGTAAGATTCGGAAAATCATTTCGCCCTTATTCTGGAATGAAGTATAGGTAATGTTGCGGAAACATGGACCCTGGACGATAGGACTAAAGTCGCTCAGTGAGCTATGGAGAGAGCTATACTCAGTGTTTCTCTGAGAAATCCCATCAGAAATGAGGTGATACGTCGAGAACTAAAGTGGTTGACATAGCTCAGAAAATTAGCAAGCTGAAGTGGCAATGGGCTGGTCATATCTGCCGAAGAACTGACAACCGATAGAGTCTCAGAGTTCTAGACGTTGGAGACCACGAACAGCAATGCATTTCACTAAGCGCAAACATCCTCACAACCTTAAATTCGTCGTTGAAACATCGGCGAGCTGACAATTCGGTATTATCTATGGTTATGTCATGTGTCAAACTCATATACAAACTTCGACGATCTGAAGGATGCAAGAAGGATGTTACATTTGTGAGCTCGTCGATGTTTTGACAGCGATGTGATGCTTAGTGAATTTCACTCCAGGCAGGCGTAGTGTGGGACGCCCTGCGGCTCGCTGGACCGACGTCCTAATAAAGGTAGCGGGGAGCGACTGGATGAGGAAGGCCGAGGATAGAGTTTTGTGGCGCGCCTTGGGAGAGGCCTATGTTCAGCAGTGGACGATGATAGGCTGATGATGACACAATAAGTAACTAAATTTAACGGCGAACAAAATTTCAAATTTTTTCTCGTCTTTTGGATTGCCGACCCTACTATACAGGGTGTAAGTGACAGCCTAAACAAATACTGAAACGGTGAAATGAAACCATCAAACTGAACAACTTTCAGTATGGAGCCTACCTCAGGAAACGCAAAAAAAAATCTGCTGTCCCATGCATTTAAGTCGGGTAGGTTTAGGATGGGACAACAGATTTTTCTTCGCAATTCCTGAGGTAGGCTCCATAGTGAAAGTTGTTCAGTTTGATGGTCTGAGTTCACCGTTTCAGTATTTGCTAGGCTGTCACTTACACCCTGTTTAATTTAGTATCCTACTATATTAGTGGCCCTATTATATAATTCTGAGAAAAAGTGTAAGTGGAAAATTAAGTAGGGTAAATTGTGTTTTTTTTCCAAATCGGTGGAATAAAATCGTATCGTCTACCTAAAAATGAAAACTTATCTAAAATCTCGACCGATATCCTTTGCCATAAAACTTTAATAAAAATGGCTTTCGTCAAATCGGGTCGGCTGCGGGTCGGGTTTATCGCGATCGTTAAAAAGTTTCACTAAATTGACCTTTATCTTAATTTCGACCGATGTTCGAGGTTAGCTTTAAGGCGCATCTGCTATGGAACACGACTCTACATACTAATCGATGTGAACGAGCGCGTTGCTCCGGTCAGAATTTATCAGTTTTCTACACAATACAAATTACAAAAATCCAATATTAAATTACATAGTGTAACATTCTCAAGACCAGACATTTTGGTCATTCAAATAATCATGGAGTTTATAGTAACATTTTTTCCGAGGACTTGTTTAACATGGGACTTGAAACTTTTTGTCTATCAAGTTTAGACCGAGATTCAGAGACGATTTTTTTGGTCTTAGCTCGAACTAAGCGTGGCGAAAATGTATGGATTTTGACATACGGGAGTCCGAACTATGACTTACAAATCGTCTCTGAATCTCGGCCTTATGTTATTAGCTCTGATGTAGTCACTCTCCATCAATCTCAGTAGGCACTTTACCTCTTAAATTATAGTTCAATGAAATTAAACTTTGTGCATAATTCAAAGTTAATGGATATACTTGCATAAATAAACGTGTCTCGGCTGATAGTTTACTACGTAACGTGTTACGTTTCAGTAAACAATTCGCAATGTTATCATCATCATCATACGTCCTACTGCAGGCCTACTCTCAAGGAGGATGTATGGGCATCAGTCCACCACCCAATGCGGGTTGGTAGACTTCACTAACGCATCAGAATTTCTCTGGATGAAGTCACAATAAAACCGCCTAATTTATACTAGTACCGTTTTTTGTTTCTTTTTTTCTATTCTATATCCTATGTTTTTGGTATAAATAAAACTATATTTCATTCATACCGTGGTGGTCCAGTGGCTAGTAACCTTGCCTGCCGTGCAGGAGGCGATGGCTCGATCCCCGTCCAGGCCGACCCGTACCAATGAGTTTCTCAGAATTTATGTACGATTTGTAACACCACTGGCTTTTCGTTGAAGCAAAACATTGTGAGGAAACCTGCATGCTTCAATTTCGAGGCATGTATTGTACCCACTGTCCATTACAAGTGGCGACGGGTTCACACCCCGTCACGCTGGACAGAGTTTCGGTACTAGTGAAACGTGGATGTTCTGTGGTTTCAGAATATCTCTGACTACCCCCTTCGGGGAATTTACTCGTGAGCATATGCTATGCTTATATTTCATTCATTCATTAAATTTTAAAGTTACAGCCTGATCTATAGGTCTCCCCCAAATAATAATAATCAACCATCAACCATAGCAAAACAAGCGTCGTGTATAACATTGTGAAGTTAATCTCTTCTTAAGCCGCCATCTTGAATCTTAATCCAATGAAATCTTTTGTTTCCTCTTTTGAGGACTTAAATTTGACTTGTGATAAAGCGGTCCCGGTTTTATTATAAGCTTGGATTTGTTTTCGTGTACCGCTTCTCGTTCAGCTCCGATCCTAAGATTCGCAAGATAAGTCTCCTATACAGTTTCTAGAGGGATGATCTGATCATCTTTTCAGCCAATAGACGTCCACTGCTGGACATAGGCCTCGCCCAAGGATCGCCACAACGACCGGTCCTGTGCTGCCCTCATCCAACGGGTTCCCACCGCCTTCACCAGGTCGTCGGTCAGCCTGGACATAGGCCTCCCCCATGGATCGCCACAAAGACCAGTCCTGCGCTGCCGTGATCTAACGGATTCCCGCCGCCTTCACCAGGTCGTCTGTCAACCTTGAGGGTCTACCCACACTGCGCTTTCTGGTACGCGGTTGCCACTCGAGAACTCTACAACAACTTTCAGTATGGAGCCTACCTCAGGAAACGCGATAAAAAAAATCAGCTGTCCCATACAAAACTGCTGTACCTACTCGACTCAAATGTAGTATGAGTTGTTCAGTTTGATGGTCTGAGTTCACCGTTTCAGTATTTGCTAGTCTGTCACTTACACCCTGTATGTATCCAATAAATTAATTTCATTTGGTAATCAGAATTGGCCAGAAAGCTAAATAGGAATCGGAAAATCTCGTCGTCCTTATTTGGAATGAAGTATAGTACATAATATTGTACATACATACATACATAAACTCACGCCTTTTTCCCAGAGGGGTAGGCAGAAACTTTAGATCTCCACTTTGGGCGGTTCTGACACACCTCTCTTGCTTCCTCTAAGTCCATACATTCTAATTTTAACCTGGCATTTTTTAATGACGTCCCTGACCTGGTCTAGGTATCCTCTCCTAGGTCTGCCTCTACCAATGTTTCCTTCCACACACGCCATATATATCTGTTTAGTAGGTAGACTTTCATTCATCCTTTCAATATGTCCAAACCATCGAAGCATTCCCTTCTCTACTTTAACCATTACATCTTCATTCAATCCACAACGTTCCCTAATTACAGTATTCCTTATTCTATCCCTTATAGTCACACCACACATCTTGTGTAAAGCCCTCATTTCCACTGCATCATTCTGCTTTCATTCTTCTGCTGCCACACCCAACTTTCACTCCCATACATCATAGTCGGAACCAACACGATATTGTGAACAGCCAAACGAGCTTTGGTAGATACATTTTGGCTCCCCACAAGAGCGCTGAAATAATATTGTAAAGTTACGAAAATTACATTCTAAGGTAAAGTGACGCCTGAGGATTTAATAATAAATTTTAAAAAGCCCCCTTACCGCTCAACTTTTTTTAAACTACCCCCAGTTTCGTCTCTGGATCTCTCTTTTTTATTTACGATCAATTTTTCCGTCGTAAAACGTTGTAAGTTAGGTCATAACGGGGATTGTAGTACTTTTGATGTAGTAATTTGTATGTGCATTGATTTATTAGACTGGGAGAGGCTTACTTCCAGTTATTTGATGTAAAAATAATGTCTTAAGGGCCTATGTCAAAAAATAATTGAAGCGAAATGGGCATGTGATAGCTTATATTACTGCCTGATGCGAAAGAAAGAGATGGGGCGGCGCGCGCGCCTGACAAGACGCAAGCGTAAAACAAACTTTATTTAATTGTGATTGTACTATTTATGTAATTTCATTTCTGCTCTAATCAAAATTTCTAAAATTTCAATCTCTTTTTTTAAATTAAGTCTCGTGTTTCTATTATTCACCGTTTAGCAGTTCCAAGCGTTTATCGATAAAGACGGAGGCTACTTTGGCTTATTTTTCTATCGAGAAAATGTCTCTTAATCGTGTTTTGGCTCTAATCAAAACTTCAATTTTATTATATGTTCAATTTACACTTATCCGCAAAACATACTCCTACTGTTAGTACTTCATGATATATGAGGCTTTGAAGAATCCAATTTTTTTCACATATCCTCTTAAATGAAAACCGTTTTTACTTTCATAAGCGTGTCGGTGGCCCTTTGCGTTGCGGAGAGTTATAAACAATCAGTCATGGAAGACATGCCATGTACCAATGAGTTTTTCTAACATATAAGCATAAGCATATGCTCACGACTATATTCCCCGAGGGGGTAGATAGAGATATTCTGAAAACTCCGAACATCCACGTTTCAGTAGTAGTACCGAAACTCTGTCCCGTGTGACGGGGGGTGAGCCCGTCGCCACTTGTAATGGACAGTGGGTACAATACATGCCTCGAAATTGAAGCATGCAGGTTTCCTCACGATGTTTTCCTTCACTGAAAAGCCAGTGGTGCTACAAATCGTACATAAATTCCGAAAAAACTCATTGGTACGAGTCGGACTGGACGAGGATCGAACCATTGCCTCCGGCACGGCAGGCAAGTTTACTTGCTACTGTACCACCACAGCTTTTACAAGAAAAAGATTACGATACGGTTTTTAGATATCCCCGACTCCAAATCAACATTTTTTAGAATTCCATTGTTTTCTTTCTCTGTTTGTTTGTTTGAAACAGCATCAGGAAAAAAAATACTTAACCGATTTCGATGAAACTTTTCTGTTTGATACATTATGATTTGATTTCAAATCTGGTATGTAATTTGTACGAAGTCGCTGGTAAACTGTAGTTTAAAGTATAATCAAACTTCGTACATGCAGCGCGCTGTGACGGCTTCCCTTTAATTACACGACCCTGTCAACAGATGGCGCCGTTCGATTTTAAATCGCGCTATAACTTCGTTACTACAAATCCGATAACAGTGAACTAAAACAAAAGAACAGTGTGTAACTTTACATTAAGATATTATTTTTGGGTGCACGTTTCATGCAAGAATCGTGCGAGCCTGAAAACAACATTGCTAACTAAAGTCCGGCCGCTGAAAGATTGCGTTTGACAGTTCCCATGAAATTGTAAAAAACTGAATGAAAATATTGTTTACCTGTGCTCACTCTAGTACAAAAGGCACTAGCTGCCCTTTTAAGTTCAAAAAGCTACTAAATAATGATCGGCATTTATAGTTTTCATTCATTTTTTTACAATTTTTAACTGTCAAACGCAATCTTTCAGCGGCCGGACTTTAACATTACATACTTAGCCGTTGGGATGGATGGACATGCACATCTGAATTCTGGAGCCTTGTAGGGGGGCCTACACACGAAATAAAGTATCATCAACATCTCAGCCGGTGGATACGCTGCTCTCATCCAACGGGTTCCCGCCGCCTTTACACGGAATAGAGCACGCGTCTATTTTTCGGTGCCAGTGACCTCCGCCCGCGTCCCTCGCACCACCCGCGCCAATTTTTCGACTCATGTTAACACATCGTGCTAATCGCTAACACCGTTGTGTAGCTAGCATGCCTTGCACGTAGTATGATTTCTCTACTCGCACGCGACGCGCCTTCGCTGCATAGAAAATAACCTGTTCTCGCGCTTTTCGGTAAGCGAAAGCCGCGCTTGCCGCGACTTTTAGTATGGGAAAAAGCCGAGTCGCGCGCAAGTAGAGAAATCGTGCTAGATGTGCTGCACGACAAAGCAACAAAACGAGAAAACCATCATGCGCGCTCACTTTCGCACCCGTAAAGTAACAAAGACTGAGGCACATCTCCACTTTTCAGGGCCGTATTCTCCTAAGGGCAAAATGGACAAGTGCTAAGGGCGACCGCCTCAAGGGGGGCGGCCCGCAGCTCCGTACACATGGGGAGGAAATTGTTGCGCAAAGAAATTCAGTATAACCACAGACATATTGTGTAAAAATTACGAGTTCGCTTCGCTCGCTCTGGTTTTTCTTTTTTATTATATTAACTACTGCATGTATAGATCGACAGAGTTACAACAGCCAAGCCGTATTGCTGAAAAATTGCAAGCTCGCATCGGCTTCTATTTGTATTTTTAGCACTGTATGCGTATACATTAGTGTATAGTGTATACAGTGCTAAAAAATACAAAAAGACGAGAGTTCTGATCATAGCCAAGTTGTAGTATTGAGAAATTACGAGCTCGCTTCACTCGTTCATGTCTCTATTTTCATTCTAACACAGCCTAGTCATATAAAGGAAAAAACTAGAGCTCGTTTCGCTCGCTCCATATTTTCGACTGCTGTCTTCGGCTGTTAGATAAGTGATTATTCTTCAGCGCAGCGAAGAGCAAGCTGCAGTCATGCGGGGCGGCCAAATATATTTGCCCAGGGGCGCAATATTAGTAAATATAGCCCTGCGACTTTTGTCATTTTGTGGGGGGTGGCATACTAGGCGTACAGGTGAATGAGTTTGTGTACTTGGGATGCAATGCATGTTTACCAGAGACGGTAAGTGTGAGGGTGATATTTAGAGAAGAGTGAAAGCAGGAAATAGGGAACTCTGCATTCTTAGTGAAAAAGGCACGGATGGCAGTTCATAATGGAGTGTTAGTCACCACATTGATGCATGGAAGTGAATCTTGGGTATGGTAGAAGACGCACGAAAGTAGTATTAATCACTTAAATTTTTTAAGGGGATGATCAGACCGTCAAACTGAAAAACTTTCTCTATGGCACCAAAATCAAAATCACTACAAAAAAATCTGCTGTTCTAAACAAAACTGCAAACCTACTTGAGCCAAATGTATGGGACAGCAAATTTTTTTTTCGTTATTTCTATATTGGTCCAGTTGTTCAGTTTGACGGTCCGATCATCCCCTTTAAAAGTGTCAGCATAATATTAGGACCCTGTTATAATAAAATACGGGTGGCGAGTTTTTTCCGATGTTGCCTTTATTTTGAAAGTTGTTCAGTTTGATGGTCTTAACCATGTTGTAAGATGTCATAGATGTACGTTTGTAAAGCGTAAACAAAAAGGATTTCCAAAAATCGAAACAGCGAAGCACCGGCAGTAGTTTTAAAAAAAAAAGCTAGCGTGCAATTTAAATCCAATTAGCAAATGAAATTCTACCGGAAAAACGGTTTTTCCTGCATCGCTAATTTCCACTTGGCTTTCCCCAACTTTTGCCGTTGAGGATTCCGTGTTTAATGGAAACATAAATAATTAGGAAGTTGAAATATTTTTAAAATTATCGGTAAAATTTATTACTGGTTTTTTGACAGTCATTAATTTATTATTTATTACGAATATTAGGAGCATGAAAAAGTATAAATTTTATGTTACAGGAAATGTTTTTGTTTTCTATTTTTGTTTCTGATTAATGACGACAATAATAATTATTATACCTCTTGGTTTTGGATTTGGGGACCCGATGCAAAACAGCTTGTAAAGGAGATATCGGCACGCCTTATAGAGACCACTGGTGATAAGAGGGCTGGCAGTTACCTACGTCAGCGCATAAGCTTGGCGATTCAGAAAGGGGAACGCTGCCAGCGTTGCATAGAGTTTAGCGCGATGCGGAATTCAGTACAGTTGAATAGTAATTGGATTGCAATGTGATTAGAACTGAAATTGGATAAGAATAGAACTTCTATGTTTTAAATTAGCGCGATCGGGCTACAGCTCAGTCTGCGAGCTAATGTAATTTGAATTTTGTTTTAATGACTTCCAATGTACTATTTGGTAGTTTTTTAGGGTTCCGTTGTCAACAGGAACCCTTATAGTTTCGCCATGTCCGTCCGTCTGTCCGCGGTTTAGCTCACGCTTAGTACAAGAAAGGGAAAATTTTTGATAGAGTCAAGTGTCCTCCCCCCCTCCCCCCCTGCCAGCTATCCGGTTGTTTCTGGATACGTGAAAAAATTGACGGCAGTAGTGTACCTATATAACAAATTTAAAAGGAAAACTATCATCGCTAAGTAAGCTTTACAAGTTAACGAGTAATAGTCGATCAACTCGTAAAATGTACTTTTTAGAAAGAAGAACTACGGAACCCTATCCTGCGCGTGGCCCGACACGCACTTGGCCGGATTAAAATCTAAATTTGATAATCCTGCGCTAGTTTATTCTATAATGCCGCATTATTATAAAATCATGCCGCTTTTCTAAATTTTTTTTTTAAAATCCTAAGTAGTTTTATGTTTTGTTGTAATTCATTGTTAATTTAGAGGGAGCCATTTCTAATGAAAAAACTAAACATGATGACCAAATATTCTGAAATATCTTGCTGCACTGCCCTGCCCTCGCGTTCCCACGGGGCCAGCAGCGGTAGTCGAGAGAACACCACCTAGGTGGTGGGGGAAGCGAACTGCCCCTAAAATACAGGGTCCTTCTTAATATGCTGACACTTTTTTAAGGGGATGACCAGACCATCATACTGAACAACTTTCTCTATGGGACCAACATCGAAATCGCGAAAAAAATCAGCTGTCCCACACATTTGGCTCGAGTAGGTTTGCAGTTTTGTATAGAACAGCTGTTTTTTTTTCGTGATTTCGATGTTGGGTGCATGGATGGAGAAAGTTGTTCAGTTTGACGGTCTGATCATCCCCTTAAAAAAGTGTCAGCATATTAAGAAGGACCCTATACGAGGTGTTACAAAATACAAATAAACATTTCAATGGGTGGTTTAGACCATCAAACTGAACAACTTTCTCTATGGGACCAACATCGAAATCGCGTAAAAAAAATCAGCTAATCAATAAAAAAAGGGCTGTATGTTTAAATAATCACCTTTACCAAAGTTAGTTCAATCACGGTCTAAATCACATACCTATTAGATTAAAACCAACCTTAAGTAAACTCTACATAGGTACCAAAGTAACATTTGACATTCAAAGAACCTTCAATAATCCTTGGGGATATGTTCTTGCTCTCAGCTAATTTGATTCACTTTTTAATCAAGTAAAAACATTATTAGAATTTCAGTGGGATTTATCCTGATTAAGTTAAGTGAATTAAGCACTAAAATTTTATTTTTAAGTGATTAAAATAATAGAGAACCGATGTGGCTTAGAATAAATCACTATTATCCCTAGGGTTAAATACAACGTGTTAATGAATAAGCGCAAAACCTCATACACCCCAACTGATTTACAACAAAATAATTAGATTGTAAACAATAATTTCATAAGTTCGTTCAGTTTGCCGGTCTGATCATCCCCTTAAAAAAGTGTCCGCATATTAAGAAAGACCCTGTATACATTTCATCGAAAATCTGACAAGATACAAGCATAGAGATTACTTTATAGATTGTATCTGAAAAATTTCACTGACTTTATTGTATAGTATTGAAAATATAACCAGACTTCGTTTGTATGAAGCGCGCCAACAGTAATATACCCTTAAATGCGTTACATTGATGCGTATGCGTTTACGTTTAAAAGGTGCTACAGATCAACAAACTGAACAACTTTAACTATGGGATCATTGAAATCGCGAAAAAAAAGCCAGCTGTTTCAAACATTTTCAGATTCTAATTCCATTTCCTTTTCCAAATCAAAAGATTTACTTACAAAATATCAAACAATGACATTAACAAGGAAAAACAAAAATGTAAGTCAAGACCCGAGAACAAAAAAAAACCGGCTAAGTGCGAGTCGGACTACTCTCGCACCGAGAGTTCCATATATCACTACACAAATTATACAGGGACCTTCTTAATATGCTGACACTTTTTTAAGGCGATGATCAGACCGTCAAACTAAACAACTTTCTCTATGGGAACAACATCGAAATCGCGAAAAAATGTGCGCTGTCCCATAGATTGTATAGAACAGCAGATTTTTTTTTATCGCGATTTCGATGTTGGTACCATAGAGAAAGATTTTCAGTTTGTCGGTCTGGCCATCCTCTTAAAAAAGTGGCAGCATATTAAGGAGGACCCTATACAACGTGTTAATGAATAAGCGCAATACCTCATACACCCCAACTGATTTATAACAAAATAATTAGATTGAAACAATAATTTCATTATTTTGATAGTTAAAATTTAAAGTTATTCGCATTTTAAGTTTTGAGACAAAAATGATTTGTTATCATTTCAGCAATGAATGAAAGCACTAACGTGCTCATGGATACATTTTAAGAATCTTGTATTGGTAGTAAGTAGGGTGAGAGTGCCCGAGCGGTGGGTTGAGATCGTGTTCAGTAAATTTTTAATTTTACATACAAATTATTTAATATTTTGAAAAAAATTACCTATGTTGAAACCATGATAATTAGATTCTGCTCTCGATCCTAAACAAACTGCTTTCTAGTTTTGCGTTAATTCATTAACACGTTGTATAAACTTACCACACACTTGGTCAGTTATAGGTTATAACTATTTGTTGTTATACTTTAGAGTTTGCACTAACTCCAATCACACCATGTTCTACTCTTGTATGTATTACCGTTTTTACGATAGAGCGAGAAAAAAAAGGCCAATAACGTGTCGGACTCGCCCATGATAGGGTTCCGTAGCCGTTGTATACGTAGAAAAAGAAGAAAAGTTTTTAACCTGTTTATCTTACCTAAGATATGTTTAGAGTTATTTGAAATTGTTACTTATATTTGGCTTGTCTCTCAATATACGAGTACCTAAGTGATTTGTACCCGCTGGGAAGATGCGATTTCCTCCCAATACAAGCATTTATCATGCTCGAAGGGTGGATCTCAATTCAAATTATGTTAAAAGTATTGAGATATAATAAAAAAAAATATTTATTTATTTAAGACAAATTTTTGAAACACAATGATAGCGCGATTTATTTTCAACGCCATTTAGTTTGTCAATATAATTTTTACCGAAAATACTTACTTAATCTATATTATATAAGATTTTCAGATTTTTCATACCCAGTATTTTTTAGAAGTTAGAGGGAGGAGGGCGAAGGTTGGGGGACCATATTTTTGTCTTTGAGCGCAGTTGGACAAGCCCTATCCTCAATCGATTTAAAAAAAAAATTCCAACCCCTCTTTCGTGGTATGGGTTGGGGTGAACAAAATTGTTTTCTTCATAACTACCTACTCCATTTCTGTTTTTGGGTTACTGTTATCTGTCTTTATGATAAATTTCGATTCAGTAGGTGCAAAAATCAGCGAGTTATTGAAGCGGGGCATATAGACAGGCGGACAGAATGGACGAAAGTATAAGGGTTCCTTGTTTGACTACGGAACCCTAAAAAGGTTGCAAAAACTAATTTCATGTATGTCCTCTTACAACAAATGTTTACTACTTTTAACGTTTTGTTTTTTTAAATAATTTGTCATAAATTCATGACATATTCTGTGAAAATTTCAACCGCCTACGGATTACAGTTTAGAAGATACAGTCCTCCGAAGTTAAGACAGACGGACGGACAACGTAGGCTTAGTAATGGCACAGCATGTATAAGAAAGAGTATTTAGTACTACATACAGTAAGGACACAGAAAAATACTCTGTGGTACGGACCACAGAAAAGCGATACTCTGTGGTACGGCCACTCCCTGCCCCCTACAAATTTTAACCTCTCCCTTTCTGGCAGGAAGCGTGACGGATAATGTAGACAACCAAGTATACAACATATGCTCACGACTATATTCCCCGAGGGGGTAGTCAGAGATATTCTGAAACTTCAGAACATCCACGTTTCACCAGTAGTACCGAAACTCTGTCCAGTGTGACGGGGGATGAGCCCGTCGCCACTTATAATGGACAGTGAGTACAACACATGCCTCAAAATTGAAGCATGCCGGTTTCCTCACGATGTTTTCCTTCACCGAAAAGCCAGTGGTGTTACAAATCGTACATAAATTCCGGAAAAACTCATTGGTACGAGTCGGCCTGGACGGGGATCGAACCATCGCCTCCTGCATGGCAGGTAAAGTTACTCGCCACCACGGCTTTTTACCAAGATACAAGGTGATACTTGGTGATCTTATTACCAAGTATACAAGGTGTATAGAATCCCGTTTTCACCCATTGGGTACGGAACCCAAAAAATTATGTCGAAAAAATCGTAAGTACACAATATAAAGAATTTTCGCGTAATTGAACCAAGATACGACGTTATTATATAGAGCGAAAAGAAAATAAAGGAATTCATAAAATCGCACGAAAACAAAATGTAATAACAATATTTGTGAGGCGTCTTTGTAGCAAAATTGTTGCAATTTGAACCGTTGATTTCTGACAGGGCTGCCACGAGAGGCTTACCGTTTTTTTGTCTCTACAAATCGTTACAAACTTAAAATTACCGGTTATTATATGACATGCACAATGTAACATACAACTATTTAATGCAATATTAAATATAACCAAGAATAACGTTGCAGGTTCTGACACGAGCACTTATCTCGTGTGGCGTTCGCGCGTCTCGTTTTTGCCTGTCACGAGACTCTGCAATTCTAATATTTTCTTGTTCTGTCTGTGGTATCGTAGCTCCCAAAAGGGGGGACCGATTTCGATGCGGTTTTTTTTAAATAGAAAGCTAAATTTTTGCGGCAGCGTTTTTAGCTTTTTTTCATGAAAATCGGTTCATTAATTTTCATGTAACTTTAAAAATTATTCGGTAACCTATTATTTTTGATGTAAGCAAATGTGTGTTTTACTTCTTAACTCTCTTTAAGACATTTTAGGTCTATTAATGTGTCGTTAAATTTTCTATGGATAAGTTTAAAGCTTTATATCTTCTTAGTAATATTATAAATTACAACCGGCTTCGCGTATTACGCGTCGAACTTTTGTATGAAATTGACAACTCTGCAACCACCTTAAGGCAATGTCTGTAATTCAGGTTGTGATAACCCTATTTTATTTTGTATCTAGGCCCTAACGTAATATCAGGAATGAATTCGTTTTGTGATTAGGTGCTTGGATGTGATTGTGGTGCTGATAGGTTCACGAGGTCATGTCCTCAGTTTATTTTATTTATTTTATTTTATTAGGTACTGAAGATATTGTTTTTTTTTTCTAAAAGATGTTTAGTTGTTATTGAAGTGATATTTACGTTTACAGTTGATAGAATAATAAGTATGTTTAGAATTATAAGAAAACCGGTTTACCGGTTTTTAGGATTCCGAACCCAAAGGGTGAAAACGAGACCCTATTATTCCGTCCGTCCGTCCTACCTATTTAGGGCTGTAACTTTCGAACCGTAATAGTTCGACAGTTGAAATTTTCACAAAATATGCGTTATTACGGCGGATTTGTTAACAAAAAAGTCGGACACTTAAAATTTAAGGAGGATCCTCATACAAGGAACTAGTTTTGACCAACGTTTTTTCTTCTCGCTCTATCGTAAAAGCGGTAATACATACAAGCATCAAACTTGGTGTGATTATAGAGCAAACTCTACAGTATAACAACAAATAATAAAAACCGGCCAAGTGTGAGTCGGTCTCATGTTAGCTTAAGAAGTTATATTGTAATCGTTATTAAGTCGTGTTATGTTGTAGAGTTTCTGGCCGCATCTTCTCTACAGCGACAACACGTTCCGACGCGGTGGTAGCTTTAAAAAAGATTTGTCGTTTGATAAGTGTGCTGCAAGCTCCTATATTGAATAAATTATTTTGACTTTGACTTTGAAAGGTCCAGGACGAAACAATATTTTTAGATTTCATTTTCTTTGGTGGTGTGGTACCTCAGAGGAAGGATCTCCATAGAGTCCGTATAAATTTACGATTTTAGTTAGTCTCTTTTGTCTTATGACGTACCTTTAATAGTAGAAGGAGATGGAACTATAGATATTTGTTTATGCGGCTGTCCACTTTTTTTTGAGCTAGTGTGTGTGAAAAGTGACCGTAAACATAAGGCCATATGTCACTTGGTGCCTTTTGTCCATACTACTTGACACCACACACTCAAACCTAAACGCCAAAAAAAGTGGACACTTTACAATTGGTATGGCTCACTCTATTAGGTATAATCTCTTTGTGTGGTAAGGAATCATCGGTGCGCAAGTAGCCCGACTCGCACTTGACCGGTTTTTATTATTATAAAGAAAGCCAACATTTCAGATTTTTTTCTATTGGAATTTAAAAAAAAATGTTTGATATTGCCTTTTCAGACGACATTTGATACAAAATAAAGTTTTTAATATTCGCAAAGGACTTTTCGAATTTGAAACCGAAGCTGTGAATTTTTATGAGAACGGAAAAAACCTTTTTCCCAGGCCGAAAAATTTCGCAGCGTGTAGATGAAAAATGGTCGATGGTAGTTTCACAAAAAACCGGCCAAGAGCGTGTCGGACTCGCCCATGATAGGGTCCCGGAGCCATTGTGTAAGTAGAAAAAGATTTTTTTTAATATGTTTACTTACCTAAGAAAAACTTTAAGGGACTTTTGTTTGGACAAGACCTATCCATCGACTCGAATTAAAAAAAAATTTTTTCTACCTCTCTTTCGTTGTACACACGGCGACACGTCAAGCTACGCAAAACCAAAATAAGCTGGCCACGCGACGTTATACGTTATGCAACATACAGGCCAGCTTATGTTTGTTTTGTGTAGCTTGATGTGTCGCCGTGTGTACATAGGAGGGGGCCAAACAATTTTTTGTTTTCTTCATAACTACTACTGTTACTGTTATCCTGTCTTCATAATAAATTTCGATTCAATAGGTGCAAAAATGAGCTAGTAATTGAGGTGGGGCATACAGACAGACAGACAGACAGACAGACGGACAGACAGAATTGTCAGACTATGGAACCCTAAAAATTACACGAAAGGAACATAATGTTGTTAAAGTAATACAAGGTCCTTCTGAATATGCTGACGGTTTTTAAAAAGATGATCAGACCATCAGACTGAACAACTTTATCTATGGGCCAACATAGAAAATGTATAAAAAATCTGCTGTGCTATAAATTTGGGTAGAGTAGGTTTGTATGAAACAGCAAAAGTTTGATGATCTGATCATCCTTTTAATTTTTTTTTATTGAAGTCACTTTTGCACTAAGGAATAGAAGTGCTACATATTTTGAATATATAGTGTTACATTGTCAAGACCAGACATTTTGGTCATTTATCAGTCAGTCAGTCAGTCAGTCACGAAACTCTTTTATAAGTATAGATTTCTCCAGTCAAACTTTTACAGTACTTGTTTCATTTCGTCACTAGTTGACGTTGCGTTCCAATAAAAATGCTCCAGCCAACCAACCACCCGAAAATATCAGTCTACAAAAACCCTTGCTGTAACTCGTATTTCAAAGAATTAAAATTAAAAATAGCTTGGTTCATGGGACTTTTTTGGATGTACTGCTGTTACGTCACTCAGTTATAACCGGCACATTTTTTAGGGTTCCGTACGAAAAGATTTACAATCAGAATTATTGTTGTAAGATTCTGAGCGTCATTCCATACTGAAACTTAAGGGCCTATGTCGAAAAATAATTGAAGCGAAATGGGCGTGTGATAGCTTATATTACTGCCTGATGCGAAAGATGGACCGGCGCGCGCGCCTGAAACGACGCAAGTGTAAAAAAAAACTATTTAATTGTGATTGTACTGTTTATGTAAGTTCAATTCTGCTCTAATCAAGCTTTATAAAAATCAATATCTTTTTTTAAATCAAGTCTCGTGTTTCTATTATTCACCGTTTAGCAGTTCCAAGCGTTTATCGATAAAGACGGAGGCTACTTTGGCTTATTTTTCGAGAAAATGTCTCTTAATCGTGTTTTGGCTGCTGACACTTTTTAAGGAGATAATCAGACCGTCAAACTGAAAAACTTACTCTATGGCACCAACATCGAAATCACGAAATAAAAATCTGCTGTTCCATACAAAACTGCTAACCTATGAAGTTTTTGATGACATCTATTAGCGCGCCTTGGCAGTAGAACCGACTCGTGTGCCGTGACGGAAATGGATCTCACGCCGTTTGACAGCTGCGGAAGTTCAAAATTTTCGAAGTATAAGCATATGGTCACGACAATCCGGGGAATCCGAGGGCATAGTCTGATATATTCTGAAACCACAGAACAGAAATTTTCGAAAAAAGCGCGAAATCGAGGAGTGTAGTACCTATTTCGTTGTTTCACATCTGCCTAACAGTGAGGAAACCAGCATGCTTAATTTCGAGGCATGTATTGTACCCACTGTCCATTATGTGGCGACGGGCTCACCCCCGTCACACTGGACAGAGTTTCGGTACTACTGGGGAAACGCGGATGTTCTGAGGTTTCAGAATATCTCTGACTACCCCCTCGGGGAATATAGTCGAGAGCACATGCTATGCATGCATGCGCTTAGCATGCACATCATTAGCTTGGCATGTACATCTGCCTGGCATGTCATCCCGTGACAACCACTTTTTTTAAAGAACGGAACACTTAAAAACCAAGTTCGACTCACACTTGGCCAGGTTTTCTTTTTTTTCCATGCGAGCCGTGGAACGTGCTTAATTGCCGCGGCCTATGACAGGGGTCGTAGGACATGAAACCGTGGATGGCTGGGTTTTAGCAATGCACTGAACTCGTTTGTTAAGGACTTGGCTTGCTTTGTGTGGACTCGTTTTAGATTTTTGTTTAGGACTGGACGAATTTACAGGGTGCGTCTTAATATGCTAACGATTTTTTAAGAGGATGATCAGACCATCAAACTGGAAATCTTTCTTTATGGGACCTGTTGGGGATTACAACGTTTTTTGATACTGGCCTCTGATTTCGAATCAGTAGCTTTGCGCCGTCACCTTTCATTATTATTT
Organism: Agonopterix alstromeriana; assembly: GCA_963924505.1. Taxonomy (NCBI): domain Eukaryota; kingdom Metazoa; phylum Arthropoda; class Insecta; order Lepidoptera; family Depressariidae; genus Agonopterix; species Agonopterix alstromeriana. The sequence goes on along the minus strand of OZ004686.1, from coordinate 1,570,839 downwards.
TGGTTTTTTTTTTATTTATTTTTATATTTCTTTTTTTTTTAGTTGGGGCTGTTAACCCTGAGGTTATGCCAGCCCTTGTTTTCGATTGTTACTTCCTTTGTACAACCATTTTTACGTTTAATTTAATTATTCCAAAAACACTATAGTTCAAAATTTACAGTCCGATTCAGGACAAACATAGAAATCGCGAAAAAAAACTGCCGTCCCGTACATTTGGGTCGAGTAGGATTGTAGTTTTGTATGAAACATCAGATTTTTTTGCGATTTCTTAGTTGAGCCTATAATTATAGAAAGTTGTTCATTTTGATGGTTCTGATCACAATCATTCCCTATAAAAACCTATTAAGTTTGACCCTGTATAAGAACTAGCTTCAGTACCTCCAATATTAACATGCGGAATTATCCCAAATGGAATTACGATTTTGTATGTCCTATACATCAACCAAATTCGGATTCGGAAATCCAGATCGAAATTGCACACACAGCTTTGTCCTACAAAAGTACACTTTTCTGCCACCCCGGGCGCTGCGATCGATTTTCAGTTCCCATCACCACTTCGCACATAGCCAATAGGTAGATAAGTACTCAACCTATAATATTTTTTGTAATATTTATTTAAATTCACATTAGAAAAACCATTTTTAAATTATGAATTAGGTACTATTGACTATTTAGGTACTATTGGTAGACTATGCGTATGGATCATAATATTGTTAGATACAGCTGACATCATCAAAAGGCAGGTACAACCTATAGTATCAATTATTTTATTAAATATACTATGTATTATTGTATACATAACTTTAACTTAAGAATTTATATTGTAATAGTTATTAAGTCGTGTTATGTTGTAGAGTTTCTGGCCGCATCTTCTCTACAGCGACAACACGTTCCGACGAGGTGGTAGCTTTAAAAAAGATTTGACGTTTGATAAGTGTGCTGCAAGCTCCTATATTGAATAAATTATATTGACTTTGACTTTGAGTTTGACTTTGCCTGTGCTATTGACATCAGTTATAACCCTGAGAAATGTTACAAAAAAATTTGGTCATAGGTACAGGGAGCTGACAGTACTAACTACAGTTAATTAATTAAATTACACACTATAAAATACGATGAAAAGAATGAATTAGGTATCTTTTAGGTCAGGGGTCTAATATTATTTTGTAATTTGATTAAAGTCGGGCCAATTTAATAGGTCACATTTGACATATCTATTGATACTTCATTAAACGTAACTTTGTAACGGAGGGCATAGAATAATATACATTTTTTCGAAGTTAGAACTGCACTACTCTGTTAGAACTGCTTTACTCTTTTTAATTACGATTGCATACTTATTGTAATAATGACCAAAGAAGGTAATTTTACGATTTACTTTCACTAATAAACCATTCTAAACATAATAAACAATTTCTGTTCTAAAGAACTGGACGTCGTTACAATGTTGCGTCAGTGAACCCTTTTTCTTTTTTAACACTAGGGATGTAACCCAAAAAAAAATCGAAGTATAACGTAGTTCCAACAAACCGCGATATTCACATATAATTCGATTCACGTATGTTTGAAATCCTTATCGATACATTCACTTTAATCGATGTTTTTAAGCAGGTAACCTCACTACGAAGCTAAAACTGACAGATGTCAAACGTGATCTATTAAATTGGCTCGACTAAACATGGAGTCGCGCTGCAAGTCTGGCGGAGTACGGACGCGTGCGTATCGGCGCGTTGGGCTTGCACGTGACTCCGCCATTTTGTGAACTCTTTTGTGTTTTAACCTTAAAACAATCACTTGAGATTATAAACTACTTACATTGGCAAAACTGCCACGCTAGACTTAATTAATACTACTGATCATTTTCCTTCGTATACTCTCCACATAACAAGACATTGGCTGAATTGTGATAACACATCGGATGCCACTAAACAAAAATTGAATTGAAAGAGTAAAACATTTGTGACAATAATTCAGTAAGTACTACTTACTATTATACTTGTTTTGTGTCGACAGCGATCTGTCACTTGACAGATACATAAATTCCATTTCTCATAAACTTGAGTGACAATCGAAATTCCAAGAATTTTGTGAGTAATAGGATGAGAAATAAATAAAGTGTTTTTGTTCGGTTTTGATGTTCTAGTTGATATGCAAAAATACAGAAATCATCATCATCATTCTCTAGCCCATTTCCCATTATTTGGGGTCGGCCTCTTCCATTCATCTCTCTTAGCCGTCATTTCAGCACTCACTCCTTTCTTACGCATATAATTTTTCACACAATCCATCCATCTTTTCTTTGGCCTTCCTCTCCTACCGCAGCCATCCACATTCATACTTAACACTCGTCTCGTAATATGACACTCGTCTCTTCGCATTACATGACTATACCACGATAATCTGCAAAAATCTGAACGATAAAAAAAGATAGAACGGTTAGGGTCCTTATTGATATGCTGACACTTTTTTAAGGGTATGATCAGACCGTCAAGCTGAACAACTTTCTCTATGTAACCAACATCGAAATCGCAAAAAAAATCTGCTCTTCCATACAAAACTGCAAACCTACTCGAGCACAAACAAATGTATGGGACAGCAGATATTTTTTTCGTGATTTCGATGTTGGTCCCATAGAGAAAATTGTTCAGTTTGACGATCTGATCATCCCCTTAAAAAAGTGTCAGCATATTAAGAAGGACCCTGTATAATCATTGTTTTACTTGTGTTTTAATTGTCATTAAATAACGTTTTTAATTAAAATTTAATACTCAAATCTTCAAAGTCACCTCAGAACTTTTTTTTCTGCAGTTAGAAGCTAAGCAATACGGCATCAGATCCTCTGATTTGTTATCGATGTTTATCGTAGCGCGACTCAGTGCGTAATGAGTAAACGTATGAAATATTAAGAACTTTATTGCTTAAGCGCCTATTTCGAAAAATAATTAAAGCGAAATGGGCGTGTGATAGCTTATCTTACTTCCTGATGCGAGAGAAAGAGATGGGGCGGCACGCGCGCCTGAAACGACGCAAGCGTAAAACAGCGTAAGCATATGCTCACGACTATATTCCCCGAGGGGGTAAAACAAACTTTATTTAATTGTGATTGTACTATTTATGTAAGTTCATTTCTACTCTAATCAAACTTTATAAAATATCAATCTCTTTTTTTTTAAATCAAGTCTCGTGTTTCTATTGTTCACCGTTTAACAGTTCCAAGCGTTTATCGATAAAGACGGAGGCTACTTTGGCTTTCGAAATTGGCTCTACACAGGTGTTAGAAAAATACAAATAAACATTTAAGGGGGTTGTTTAGACAATCAAAGTAAACAATTTTCACTATAGGTTTACTATGAAAAATGTTTAGTATGAAAAATCTGGTTTTCCATATTAAACTACAACACTAGGTAGTTTTTTTACTCCCTTGTATATTTGTGAAGCTCGGTAGATGTATTATGGTATTCATATTGCATAGATTTTAGCAAATGTTTTCCAGCAGTCGACCCGCCTGACACCCCTGACCAACCCTCTTTGGGAATGCAATTGTTGTTGTTTCTCACCACTATAAGGTTAAACGAGGATGCGAGTTGGTATGTGTCAAGGTCGAGGGGATAAATGCTGCTCCTGCCTTGTGCCTTGGTCACCTTGTTTCCCACGGGTTGAGCTGGGTTAGTCGCATTCCTAGGGTTGGAATGTAAATGTAACCATTCCATTTGATAAAACCCCAACGCCAAAAACAAATATTTAAAAAGTAAAAAATTATATGGTCACCTATTATTTTTATGAAAGCAAATGTATGTTTTACTTCTCAAAGTCAAAGTCAAAATTGTTTATTCAAAATAATATCACATAGATAACTTTTTAACGCATGTTTTTGAATCTACCACCGCGTCGGAAGGTGTTCCGTTGTAGAGAAGATGCGGCCAGAAACTCTACAACACACTTCTTTTAAACAAAACAAAATATACAAAGTACAATTACATAAATTCAATATTAAATTACATAGAGTAACATTGTCAAGACCAGACATTTTGGTCATTCAAATAATCATCGAATTTATAGTAACCTTTTTTAGAGAGGACTTGTTTAACATGGGACTTAAATTTTTTGTCCGTCAAGTTAAGAATATTCTCTGGTATCTTATTATAATAACGTATACAGTGCCCCATGAAAGATGTGTTGACCTTACTAAGTCGAAAATGTGGGAATATTAATTTATTATTTATTTTTACTTCTTAACTCTCTTTAAGATATTTTAGGTCAATTAATGCGTAGGGGACCGCTATGAAATTACCATTGATTTTTTTACTATCACTTGCGGTCATTAATTGACCTAAAATATCTTAAAGAGAGTTAAGAAGTAAAACATACATTTGCTTCATCAAACATCAAAAATAATAAGCGACCGAATTATTTTTTTACTTTTAAATGTTTTTTTTTTAAATTACTAAATGGGTATGATGGGTATCAGATGAAAGCTAGTAAACAGACGATTCCAAATATACAAGGTGTTACAAAAATACAAATAAACATTTAAGGGGGTGGTTTAGACCATCAAACTGAACAACTTTCACTATAGGACCAACATCGAAATCGCGAAAAAAAAATCGGATGGTCCATACTAAACTACGAATCGACTCTAGCTAAATGTATGGGACAACTGTTTTTTTTTCGCGATTTCGTTCTTGGACCCATAGTGAAAGTTGATCAGATTGATGGTTGTCCAACCCCATAAAAGTTTTAAATGTTTATTTTTACTTCTGTAACACCCAGTATAAATATTGTAGTACTTTTATGTTACCGTTTAGACTTAAGACTAAAAATTATGAAATAAACTAAATTATTAAGAAAAAAAAAAACCCGACTGCATAAAAAGCTGAAAAGATAAAAACAAGCTCTATAATCACTAATCAGCTATAACAACATTGAATTTGAATGAGTAAATTTAATTTAAATGTTATTCGGTAGGTACTTTGACTAATTATTATAAGGACTAGCCTTGCGGTAGCATTTCCCCTCTGCCACGGTATAAGCACAATTGATCTTGTGCATTTACATTCAATTTTACACCTTATCACTAAACGAAACAGCCTATAATTGCGAAATAATAACTTCGAACTTAGAACGTTTGGGGTTCACACGAGACTACTTTTCATGATTTTTAACATTCAAAATTAGAAAAATTTCGGTGAAGGAAAACATCGTGAGGAAACCTGCATGCTTCAATTTCGAGGCATGTATTGTACCCACTGTCCATTATAAGTGGCGACGGGCTCACCCCCCGTCACACTGGACAGAGATTCGGTACTACTGGTGAAACGTGGATGTTCTGAGGTTTCAGAATATCTCTGACTACCCCCTCGGGGAATATAGTCGTGAGCATATGCTTATGCTTATGCTTATGCAAAATTAGAATATTAAGTTATGGGAATAAAATCCAAAGTTGCGGATTTCATGTTACCTCGCCCCCCGCAAAAAGAGGCAGAAATGTTTGTTAGTAGAATTACACGCGTAACCAGTCCACATATAAATAGTCAAAGGGTAGGTATTGCAGGGACAAACCAATAACCAACTAAAAATCTTCTTTGTCCCCGTTTGCGATCAGCTACAATCAGTGGTCCAATCAATATTATAAACTGGATGATTATTTAAATGATCAAAATGCTTGGGTCTGAGGTCACTAGCTTATAGTTTACTGTATAATATCATTTATTTCATTAAATAGACTATATATTACTGTATACAAATAACCCTAGCTTAAGAATGTATCATTAGCAATCTTAAGAATTGTTATGTTGTAGAGTTTCTGGCCGCATCTTCTCTACAGAATTTACGTTTAATAAGTGTGCTTCAAGCTCCTATATTCAATAAATTATTTTGACTTTATTTTCACTTTGACTTTGCTTTGGTCTTCTTGAGTTTGAATTCCAACCAAATAAAATATCAAAAAAACCTTCGCGTCTCCAAACATATTAACACAACATACTTGTAATGAAAAAACATTTTCTTTTTCAATGAAGACCTCATTTTCATTCGCGTTCATATTCTGAAGACAATTTTAATACCATGTTTGTTCTTTTTGTGAAATCTGGGTCACAGTAATTTCAATGTGTGGAATTAATCTTGAATTCTAGAGGCTCGGCAGTGTGTCAGCCAAGTTCGAGAAAAGGATGATATAGCCGCTAAAATCCCCATAAAAAATGTTGAATAAAAAAAGTTCGGGAAAATCCGTGATGTTTTAAATCTTTTTCTTATCGTGCTAGCCCTCGTGTCTTTTTTTTTCAGACAGTCAGGTGATTTAGCCTGCAATGTCCTAACCAACTGGGGGAAAACGCACAAAGTGACATATCACTAGGTCTACCCCGTGGGAATCGAACCTGCGACGTCCGTGTCAAGAGCCCAATGCTTTTAAACATTAGACCACAGAGCATACCTTACGACCATACGAGGACCCCTTATACTTTCATCTATTCTGACTGTCTCTCTGTGTGTATGCCCCCCCAATAACTCCCAAATTTTTGCCCCTAAAGAATCAAAATTTTGCATGAAGACAGAAACAGTAACCCAAACATAGAAATGTGGTAGAATAAGAAGTAGAAATTATTAATTATGAGGTATCCCCGACCGAACGACCTTGAACCTTTCACAGCCGCCTCACCTCTACTAAACTACGTCATTTTAGTAGGTATATCTATTTTTGACTGGCTTGTCCTTCATAATATCAATGTGGTGCCTTCTAATCCAAGAAAATCCAATTCGAAATAAGAATTCGGACCAAAATTGTACAATTATCTAATTAACTCATTAAACATTAGTCCTAAAAAAAATTACTTCATCATCTTCTTCTTCCTGCCCTTATCCCATTATTTGGGGTCGGCGCAATATGTCGTCTTCCTCCATTCATCTCTTTTAGCCGTAATTTCAGCGCACACACCTTTTTTACACATGTCATCTTTCACACAATCCATCCATCTTTTCTTTGGTCGTCCTCTCTTCATGCAGCCATCCACATTCAGATATAACATTCGTCTTGTAATATGCCACTCATCTCTTCTCATCACATGTCCATACAACGATAACCGATTACCGCCCAGCTTTTCTTTCACAGGAGCCACTTTCAAACTTCCTCTAATATACTCATTCCTAATCTTGTCCATTCTAGTAACCCCACACACACAAAAAATTACTTCATATATTGGTAATTTTTAGATCTTAATATTGTCTACACAATGGAGTGTGTCGCAAGTAAAAGTGACTTCAACTTATAAAGTAGATGCACATAATACAGATTTTTTCCAATATTTAAGCTTTCCTTTGAACACAGGTTTCATAATTATTTTATAGAAACATAAGAAATTTACTTCATAGCAAATAAAGCCGAGATTTTGAAGATCATTGCTATATTTTTCATTAATTTGTATGTCTTTCAAATAACGAGAAGATAGCTTCTAAAAATTAGAAAAATATGGCCCGGCCCTGCGTTTACCTATGGGGAGCATCAAGAAGCAATTATTTTTCAATCGGACAAACCTGCTACGAAAAGAGGATTAAAAATTTTTGTTTCTAATAAATAGAGTAAGGTGTCGTTGTTCTCTTCCCGTCGCGTCGTCTCTAGTCCATGATTTTCAGTAAGGTTTACCTTTAAGAGAAGTTTATTCCGAATACGTAAATGCGCGCTGCATACAAACGAAGTCTGGTGATATTTTCAATACTAACCAATTAAACTCAATGAAATTTTGCAGAAACAACCTAGAAACAAATCTCTATGCTTATATCGTGTCCGATTTTCGTTAAAATATACAGTTTCAGTGCTAGGATTAATTTAAGATTTGTATGGAAATCTTTGAGGCACTGTAAGTTTAAAACTGTACATTTTAAGGAAAATCTGGCACGATACAAGCATAGAGATTTGTTTCTAAATTATTTCTGCAAAATTTCATTGAATTTAATTGGTTAGTATTGAAAATATCACAAGACTTCGTTTGTATGGACTGCGCCAACAGTAATATACCCTTAAAATTATTTATTTAAGATTTCAACCCATACTATGATAAACAACGCTCTTACGCGGCCGTTTGTGGTGATTTTATGTGGTGTTTGGTAAATTATTTACGAAGGGCTGCCTTGCAGTAGGTCAGACAAAACTTTTATAGGTAATGCTGACTTTACTCACCTTGTTTTTGGGATTTTGTACTAAAAGGTAAGTACTCATTTAATTCAGTTTCAAAACCGGCCAAGAGCGAGTCCGACTCGCGCACTAAGGGTTCCGTAACACCATAATGATATGACATAAAACTATTTTATTTCTCCGAGTTCATAGCGCGAACCCGACACACACTTGGCCGGTTTTATTATGTTGTTTTACTTTTCTTGTTTTTTGTTTCTTTTAGAGTATGCACTACAATCACACGAAGTTTGACGCTTGTAATGTATTTCCGTTTTATGATAGATCAAAACTTAACTTCTAACATTTTATTTTATTATTTATTGTAAAATCCAAAATAAAACAGTCATGTTTTGTGAAAATTTTAACTCGTCGCAACCTATTACGGTTCAAAAGATACAGCCTTTTAGAGCTAGGACGGACGGACAGCATTGACTTATGAATAGGGTCCCGTTATCACCCTTTGGGTACGGAACCCTAAAAAAGTTGAAAATAAGAATTCATTCAAAATTCATGATCTATTGTTATGATGACATAGTAGAAAGAACATAAAATCTTCTTCTTCTTTTCTTCTTCTTCTTCTCTTATAAATAAAAATATACAGCTAGACAGGCTGGACAGATTTGGCTAATATTGGTTTTGAAATATTTGTGGAGGTCCAGGGAAGGTTAATAAGGTGAAAAAAGGCCAAGTGTGTGTCGGGTAAAAAAAGGGCATTGCAACGCATGCCGGGCCCAGATAGTATCTAATAAATATGCATTGTTCATAAATCATAAAAATCTGCATAATTTATTTTGCTCTAAAACTTTGTAAGGCCGATTTGCTACAAATACAATTATTATAATCTTACTAAAACCCTATTATTCGAAACTAAGCAATAAGCTTAGAAATCCAACTAATTTAAGTATATTATAGTACTTTAATCTTTAGTGAGAGATCGGGTAGGGTTAAACTGCGAGCGGAAAGGAAAAATAAATATCCTTGCTAATTTAACTGTAGATTTAAACTGCACCTACTGCTTAAGGTGGTTGCAGAGTTGTCAATTTCATACACAATTTTGACGCATAATACGCGACTACAAAGTTCCGACCTTTGAACGGCTGTATCTCCTAAACCGACTGTTAGGCCATGTCAGTTTTTGTACTGTTCGCATAGCTATTGTGCATATTATAATAATAATACCTGCATATTAATGTATGTTCATTTTTGGCAACCATACCAGACCTTTGAACGGCTGTAACTCCTAAACCGACTGGAGTTATGCAGGAGATGCTCTACACCCTATGAATACTGAATCAGCCTTGCAGCTGATGGTTACCAAAATTCCTCTTACCTCCTATACTGTTTCAATAACATACATGAAACCTCGCTCCTGAATCTGAAGAGTGGACAGGCATCGGCAGCGTTGAAGAGCTGTTAGTTTGGCGAGAGATAGACAGGGATATGCTGAGCTGACTACCAACCTCCAGTAATAGAGAGTGAAAATGCTGAAATTCTTTTCCGTCCCACTCCCCCATTGGAGAACGACGCGCCGCGCTCCCACGCGTGCGCATAGTCGGCCAATCAAACGAAGACTGTTGCGTAATTCGTTCTCTTTTTTGCGTTTTCGTTCTCTTTTTATTCTGACACTTTTGAGCGCGGACCCTAAGTCCAGTAGTGGTAAGTCAATGTTTTAATAGCTTATTTTTTATATCATGGTTACAATTCTTGCAAGTTTAAAAATTGTATTTTAAATTCTATCCGCTAACCGCTGCAACCCAACCCCCGCCCAAAGGAATTTTGTACAAAATGCCAAGGGTTCTGGGGGTGAGATGTATTAGTGAAATTCCTCCACCAGGGGTTGGAGGGTTGGGAGGGGGGGGGGGGACTTTCCGAAGCTTTAATGGGCTAAATATCTTGAGCCGAGATAATACGAAGAAATACTGTCGGCAAAATAAGTTGGTGTGAATTTAGTCTGTGATTTAATTGTTTTGCGGTGATTGTTTTTAGGGGAAGAAGCCGTAGTGGTAGAGTGGTTAGTAGCTTCGCTTCCAATTTTGTCAAAGCCTGAAAAACAGAGTATTGCGAGGTATCTGGAAACCCTCAATTTCTGTTTAGTTTAATTGTCCGTGGACGTGAGGTAACTGACATGCTTCAATTTCATGTGTATTGAAATAAATAAATACATTGACATTCTATCCGAAATTTTCACACAGATTATCTAGTCCCATTTAAAGGACCAGAATCTAGTCCGGACTTGTATTAGTGAGCAATGATAGGTAATACAGAGTGTAATAAAACACCCTAATAATATTTAAAGGGGTTGTTCAGACCATCAAACTCAATAACTTTCACTATGGAACGAACTGCACAACTGGTGAAAGCTCTCTTTTTTTTTCGACGTTGTCTCCATAGTGAAAGTTGTTCAGTTGTTCACTACCCTTTTAAACATTACTAGGGTGTTTTTGTTACATCCTGTAGAATGCAGAACTATGACTCTGGTACAAATATTCATATTCACCATAAAACTATTTTGCCTATTGCGGGATTCGAACCCATCTTCTAAATCTTTGTCTAGTCGTAATTTTTCAAATTTATGCATGCATATACTCACGACTATATTCCCCGAGGGGGTAGTCAGAGATATTCTAAAACTTTAGAACATCCACGTTCCACCAGTAGTACCGAAACTCTGTCCAATTTGACGGGGGGTGAGCCCGTCGTCACTTATAATGGACAGTGGGTACAATACATGCCTCACTAACCTCGAAATTAAAATAATCAAATCAATTATTATCTAAACTAAAAGCTTGTTCTGCTGTCGCTACCAGCTCGCTAAAGTATTAGCAAAGAAGATTGGCCGTAAGTCGCACCATTTGCCGACAGAATCGATGCGAGGCCGATACGATGCGATACGCGGATACACTCACTGCGGTGTTGCCAGAAGATTACTTTTGTAACCTTTTCGGTGATTTTTTGCTCTGTCAGGTAAGGTGATTTTTCGGAATTTGAATAATCAATTTTACAAATCTTGTTTTTCCATGAAACTGAATTTATATTCTTTGCAATGTTTTATAACGCAAAACGTTCGTTACTGATAGCGGAAATGTGGTTCTTGGCAGACCCCTCTGCTAGCTCTATGGATCGCCCCTTTTGGCTGCACTCGAAGACTGTCAATACTGACAGCGTCACTTCCTCCCCCGCTCCCCGCCGCGCGACGCGCATACGCAACCTCGAACCGCTCTGATATTGAGGAAAAGTCTATTAAAATGTATTCACCAGTACCCTGAGAGTTTTCAGTGTAATATTAGGTAGTAAGTGCAACTCCTAAAAAAACGTTTTTCTCCCTCGCAATATAAATCTGAGACCAAATCACAAATGACTAAAAATTAGGACTAAAGCGTGTCACTTACTCGCACGATCAATCAATCGGAGGAAAAATGCAACTTAAAATGGAAAACGCTACCGGATTGTTTATATTTCTGCCAACATCTATCAACTTTTAACTATTACTGGAAAAAAAAATTAAAGGTTTTTTTTTCACACTACTTACTTTTTATCTATTTCAGGTTACTTTTGATAAGATCCGGCTGGCAACACTGAATCACTGGGATTTTGTTGTTATACTATCATACTTATTAGTAATCTGTACTGAAATAAGAAAAACCGGCCAAGTGCGAGTCGGACTCGCGCACTGAGGGTTCCGTACCACCACGCAATATACAGGGTAAACAGTTGCATTACTTTAAGGGGTGATTGTACCCAAGATACTGAACAACTTTCCCTAAGTAACCAATTGGAAATTTAATAATATGGAAAAGTATCATTAAACTTTAAACCACATACTCTACTCATCAAACTGAACAACTTTTACTATGGGAGCAAACCTGTCAGCCCCAAAAAATATCGGCTGTTTCATACTAAACTACAGCGCCTGCTCGACTCCAATATATGAGACAGCAGTTTTTTTTTTGTTCTTACAGGTTTGCTTCCATAGTTAAAGTTGTTCAGTTTGATGGGTAGAGTATGTCAACCTTTAAACCACATACTCAAATAACCATCAAGCTGAACAACTTTTACTATGGGAGCAAACCTGTCAGAACATAAAAAATATTTTTGTTTTACTCCCATAGTAAAAGTTGTTAAGTTTGATGGGTAGAGTATGTTGTTTAAAGGTTAATTGATACTTTTCCTTACGCCCTTTTCCTTACGGGACTCTTAGCACGAAACCGACTCAAACTTGGCCAGTTTTTATTATTTGTTGTTAGTTTAAAACTACTGAACCGGTTTAGATGGGGGTTTCACCAAAGCATAGCGCTTCATTTAGATTAACATATAGGCTTTATTTCATCGCAATCAGTTTATTCAATCCAAAGCTATCAGTATTTAGAGTCAGTGGTCTGCGCGTACGAAGTTGCTGGCGCCGCGGCGCGCCGCTAGTTCGCATATGCATATGCTCACGACTATATTCCCCGAGGGGGTAGTCAGAGATATTCTGAAACCTCAGAACATCCACGTTTCACCAGTAGCACCGAAAATCTGTCGAGTGTGATGGGGGGTAAGCCCGTCGCCACTTATAATGGAAAGTGGGTACAATACATGCCTCGAAATTGAAGCATGTAAGTTTCCTCACGATATTTTCCTTCACCGAAAAGCCAGTGGTGTTACAAATCGTACATAAATTCCGAAAAACTCATTGGTACGAGTCGGCCTGGACGGGGATCGAACCATCGCCTCCTGCGCGGCAGGCAAGGTTACTCGCCACTGGACCACCACGACTTTTTTACTAACGCCGCTAGTTACTATATAAAAAATCAATTCAATACCGTATTAAAATGGCGGCCCGACCCCATACGAAAACATTGAAAGAGATCCACTCGTGATCTCGAAAGCTACGGGAATCTTTAGCGTTGTTGAGCTTTAAATTACACAAGCTTTCCATTTTAGTCCTGCTTTTATTTTCCATTCTATTAAAAGCTAAGGAATATTTTAAAGGTCAAGGTTTCAATCAACATTCAAAATTAATATGTATCGCCTTTATAAATAGGAAGGTTTTCTGATTGAACCATAATTAGATGTGTTATTTTTACGATTTTCTAAATAAAAACGGTCAAGTGCGAGTCCGGCTACTCGCCCACCGAGGGTTCTGTACCACAAAATCAAAAAATCAAATCAGCCCACATCAACCCACTGCTGGGCATAGGCCTCCTTTTTATTGCGCCACTCCTCACGGTCCTGTGCCAACCTAATCCATGTACGACCCACAACCCTTACAATGTCGTCTGACCATCGCATCGGTGGTCTACCCACGGACCTCCTTCCTTCTCTTGGCCACCATTCCGATATTGCCTTGGTCCACCGGCCGTCTTCCCTTCTAGCCAAATGTCCCGCCCATCTCCACTTCAACTTTGTAATCCGGTCTCCAACGTCGTCGACCTTAGTTCTTCGACGGATTTCTACTATGGGTACGCGGTCCAAAAGCGATATTCCCAGCATGGTACGAACCACACAACGTATTAACTTACAAAAGTTTTGTTTTCTCAGGGACCTTTAGCGCGAGACCGACACACACTTGGCCGGATTTTATTATTTGTTTTATACTATAAAGTTTGCTCTATATTCGCACCAAGTTTAACGCTTGTACCGTTTTTACGATAGAGCGAAATGAAAAATACCCCCCCCCCCCCCCCTAAATTTTTGACTTTTTGACATTTTTATTATTTGTTAGCAAATTCGCCATAATAACGCATATTCTTTGAAAATTTCATCTGTCTAGCTATTGCGGTTCAAAAGTTACAGCCCTGAATAGGTAGGAAGGATGAACGCGGACAGACGGACGGAAGGAAAACGTAGGCTTAGTAATAGGGTCCCGTTTTAACCCTTTGGGGTACGGAACCCTAGAAACTGAATTATAGACAAAAAGGAAGCTGAGCGTAGAGCGTTGGTTTAGCGTTGCGGACAGGTATGGACACTCAATCATGGGGATCGAATCCGCACAGACAACACTCCATGTAATAAAGAGTTTTTCTAAATTATGCACGTAATACCGACTGCTCTCAAACGGTGAAGGAACACATCGTGAGGAAACCTGCATATGCTGGAGAAGAAATTCTGATGCGTATGTGAAGTCTACCAATCCGCATTGGGCACTCCTATAGTGGACTGACGCCCATCTTGCACCCTCCCTGATAGTATAAGAGATAAGAGGAATTTTGGTAACCATCAGCTGCAAGGCTGATTCAGTATTCATAGGGTGTAGCGCACTTCTGTGATGGGGATGGACCAGGTCTGCCTGCATAACTCCAGTCGGTTCAGGAGTTGCAGCCGTTCAAAGGTCTGTATCAAACGAACGATCAGCTGCAAGGCTGATCATAGGATATTATTGTAATATGCACTGTAGCTCTGTGTACAGTACAAAAACTGTCATGTTCTGTCAGAGTCAAAGTTCCGACCTTTGAACGGCTGTATCTCCTAAACCGACTGATAGACCATGCCAGTTTTTGTGCTGTTCGCATAGCTATAGTGCATATTACAAGAATACCTACATATTCATGCATATTAATTTTTAGCAACCATACCAGACCTTTGAACGGCTGTAACTCCTACACCGACTGGAGTTATGTAGGCAGACCTGGTCCATCCCCATCACAGAGATGCTCTACACCCTATGAATACTGAATAAGCCTTGCAGCTGATGGTTACCAAAATTCCTCTTATCTGTTATACTATGAGGGTAAGCCTGTGCTCTGCAGTGGGACGTATACTGGGTGAAATTCATATCATTAGCATCCTTTTAAACTAGGAGTCTGTGGAGGAACTACTGTGGAAGGTTCCTCCGGTGAAAAGGGAAGATCTTCCGCCAGGCTAGGTATGAAGCCTGGGGACCGACCGTGGTCCAACAGATCTTAGTTGGACCTTGTATTTATATCGAATCTCTGTGATTATTTCTCTTGCGCGATTTATGTCTTGTATACGATTGTGAACCTTATGTGTAGCGGCTAACGGGTTACCAATGTGACGTCGCAAGTTGTTTTACGTGCACATTTGCGAGTGCGACTGTAGCGCCATCTGTTAGCTTCGTTGCTATAACTTGTGGGTGTTGACATCTGTGGCAAGTCCCCACAAGTCTATCCATCAAACTGTACAACTTTTAAAACGGGAGCAAACTGATCGGAGCAAAAAAAAAATCTGCTGTTGCATACATGCATACATTTGAGTTGAGTGGGCATTGCAATTAAGTATGGAACAGCAGATTTTTTTGCTTATGATATCAATTTCACCCTGTATAGGCTGATGAGGATGTACGTTTCCTCACAACGTTTTGGCTGAAAACTTTACTGTAAGCATATGCTCACGACTATATTCCCCGGGGGGTAGTCAGAGATATTCTGAAACCTCAGAGCATCCACGTTTCACTAGTACCGAAACTCTGTCCAGTGTGCCGAGTGAGACCGTCGCCCCTCGTAATGGACAGTGGGTACAATACATGCCTCGAAATTGAAGCATGCAGGTTTCCTCACGATGTTTTTCTTCACCGAAAAGCCAGTAGTTTTACAAATCGTACATAAATTCCGAAAAACTCATTGGTACGAGTCGGCCTGGACGGGGATCGAACCATCGCCTCCTGCACGGCAGGCAAGGTTACTTCGCCACTGGACCACCAAAGCTCTTACGCTTTATTGTACTTTCACTCTTAATAACATTGTTCATTCATCCATAGGAACATAAACAATTCCAAGAAGCCAAATAGCTTTGACTAATTATTATAAGGACTAGCCTTGCGGTAGCATTTCCCCTCTGCCACGATATAAGCACAATTGATCTTGTGCATTTACATTCAATTTTACACCTTATCACTAAACGAGACAGCCTATAATTGCGAAACAATAACTTCGAACTTAGAACGTTTGGGGTTCACACGAGACTATTTTTCATCATATTTAACATTCAAAATTAGAATCTAAAGTTATGGGGAATAAAATCCAAAGTTGCGTATTTCATGTTACCTCGCCCCGCGCAAAAAGTGGCAGAAATGTTTGTTAGTAGAATTACACGCGTAACCAGTCCACATATAAATAGTCAAAGCCAAATAGGCACATATGTTAAGATGGGTCGATTAAATTATCAATTCCAGCACCACCGATGATTATGCAGGATGAATAATACATTAGTTAGAGGCTCATTACATCCTGTTGATATTATTTGATTGCTACAGCCACGGTTCTAAAGACCTATCTAATTGAGTTGTCTAGGCTTGGGTGTTTTCGGAGCGGGCTCCATACAAACGTACTATGGTGATATTTTCAATACTAACCAATTAAACTAAAAGGTTTGCATGAAGATGTAGTGGTTAAAGTGGACATATTGAAAGGATGAATGAAAGTCGACTTACGAAACAGATATATATAGCGTGTGTGGAAGGAAACATTGGTAGAGGCAGACCTAGGAGAGGATACCTAGACCAGATCAGGGACGTCATCAAAAAATGCCAGGTTAAAAGTAGCCGAAATCGAAGGGAATGTATGAAAAGATGTATGGACTTAGAGGAAGCAAGAGAGGTGTGTCAGAACCGCCCAAAGTGGAGATCTATAGTTTCTGCCTACCCCTCTGGGAAAAAGGCGTGAGTTTATGTATGTATGTATGTATGTACCAATTAAACTCAATGAAATTTTTCAGAATCAATCTAAAAACAAAGTTCTATGCTTGTATAGAGTCAGATTTTCGTTAAAATGTACAGTTTTAAAGTAACAGTGTCTCAAAGATTTCCATACAAATCTTAAATTAATCCTAGCATTGAAACTGTAGCTTTTTGAACTTAAAAGGGCAGCTAGTGCCCTGTGTACTAGAGTGAGCACAGGTAAACAATATTTTCATTCAGTTTTTTACAATTTTATGGTAACTGTCAAACGCAATCTTTCAGCGGCCGGACTTTAGTATTGAAAATATCACCATAGTACGTTTGTATGGAGCGCGCGCCGAATTATATTCCCTTAATGTTGTAGGGAACGTCGCCTACCGGTGTTTTATCCGGCTCCGCTGGAGAGGTTTTAGTGGACTGTAGTTTTTCTGGTGGCAGGAGTGGTTCGATGTAAAGGAAAGTCTTGTTTGCAGCACTGGAGGTTTATTTTAGTGATTTTTACACCAGAGTTGGTTACACGCACAAGCACCGTACCAATATGGAAGGCGGAAACGGAAATACAACTTTTTTAAGTACTTCATTTTTTTTTATAATGACTTTAACGGCTCTGGATACTAGTCCTTTTGAGCCATTCGTTATTTTTTTTCTTTATATTCTTTATTTTGATGAAGGGATGATAGATGACGATGACTCTGTGGTCGATTTCGTAAGCTCGCGCGATGCCGCCAAAATGACCATGGACGAGTTAACTTGAACCAAAACCCTATTTTCTGTTATCGTATTTGTTTGAGATTCCTGTTACGTCAGTCCCTTTACGCAACTGTTTGGTACACAATCCGCACAAAATTATGTCACAAATATCACTAAAACCATTTTTTTACGAATTTCAAATACGACGAAACACAACAAGAGCAATGGCGCCAAGCAAACTCTAAGTACTTCATTTTATGTTGGTGTTGCCAACAAATGTCATCAAATTGGGTTGAGCGTTGGATATTTTTTGTAGCATGCTCAAGAATAATATTCCCCGATGTGGTAGTCAGAGATATTCTGAAACCGTGTCATAGGGAGTGAGCCCGTCGCCACTTGTAATAGACAGTGGGTACAATACATGCCTCGAAATTGAAACAAGCAGGTTTCCTCACGACGTTTTTCTTCAGAGGTGTTACAAAATAACCCCTTTCGGGATTCGAACCCGCGTCCCTAGGCACAGCAGGTTCACAACCGACTGCGCTATCGGGCCATCAAATATCGTAACCTCCCTTCTTTAAAGTAGGTTAACAACACACTACATCCAGTCTTTTCCAATTTAACACGGAGCTAAAGTCCGTTTTTGCTCTAATTGCAAAACCGTTACTAATTAAACGACCCGTGTCAAAATGGCGGCAAAAACGCAGTATTCTGTAAAATTACAGGGTTTCCGATGGTTTTATTTGCATCATGTTTTTACTTACATGGATTAAATAACAGTTAGTTATGCTCTCTCAAGAACAGAGATTACCGAAGACGGCAACGTGCCCCGCCCACAATTCTTTGGGCTATGTCGGATACTCTGTTTCTTCGGCAAATTTCCCTATTCTCTCCATTTCTGATTAGATCTCTCAGTGAAACTCCGAGCATAGCCCTCTCCGTTGCCCTTGGCGACCGCGTACTAGAACGCGCAGCGTGTGAAGCCTTTCACCAGGCCTTAACCAGGTGAAGGACGACCTGGTGAAGGTGGCGGGAACCCGTTGGATGAGGGCAACGCAGGACCAGTCGTTATGGCGATCCTTGGCGGAGGCCAAAGTCCAGCAGTAGACGGCTTTGCCCGAGTGCGCTGGGGTTAGTACAATTTATATCTTCACCACGATGGCAAGTCGAATCTTAGTGGAATGCCATCAATTCGGATATCCAACCATTCCTTCATTTTGCCACATGCCTATGAGTTTTTCTAACATAAGTACGCAACAGCGACTGCTCTCAAATGGTAAAGGAAAACATCGTGAGGGAACCTGCATACGCTGAAGAAGAAATTCTGATGCGTATGTGAAGTTTACCATTCCGCATTTTGCAGGCGTGTTGGACTAACGCCCACACATCCTTCCTGAAGGTAGGCCTGTGCCCTGCAGTGGAATATTTATAGGCTGATGACGATAACACCGCTTTCCAGGATTTATTTTTATTATTTAAAATGGGTTTGCTCTTGACCTCAATCCAGTCCTTAGGACAAAGATGGGGTCGAAGATGTATCGAGCTAACCCAGAAAAAGCCTATTCACTTGTACTTTAAAGTAATTCGGGTTGTAAGCGCTCGGAAATACTGACGCAGGCGGGCATTCCACTCCTTGGCTGTGCGCATTAAAAAAGAATCAGAAAGGCGCTTAGTGCTGATACGTGGGATATCAACCAAGAAGGGGTGGTATCCCGCGGTGCGGTGGAAGACGGGATAAGCTCATGCAGCTCTTGGGCACACTGACCGAAGTACAATTTGTAGAAGACCACCAAGCAGGCTACTCTACGACATTTAACATGTATTTGCTAAAAAATAGCATTATAAATATAAGAAATCCAAAGGTGATTTTCAAATTGTCATCCTCAGCAATGATCAACCAGTAGGTAAGCAAGTCTCAATACACAACACAAAGGCACTCGGCACGAACAAAAGAATCCTCAAAGATGAGAGATTAGGTGAATTCCGTGAAGAAACAAGCATGAGGCAACAAAACATTGTGGATGTGTATTGTTCCTCTCAATACGTTTTCACTGTTCTTTACGATTTTCTTAAATACATTTGAGGACAAGAAAAAGTATAATGATAGGAAAAATTTATAGACTTCATCAATTCCGTATCTTTTTCTATCGAGTCTTAGCAAAAAAAAAATGACGTGGTGGTCCAGTGGCGAGTAACCTTGCCGTGCTGGAGGCGATAGTTCGATCCCCGTCCATGCTGACTCGTAACAATGAGTTTTTCGGAATTTATGCACGATTTGTAACACCACTTGCTTTTCGGTGAAGGAAAACATCGTGAGGAAACCTGCATGCTTCAATTTCGAGGCATGTATTGTACCCACTGTCCATTAAAAGTGACGACGGGCTCACTCCCCGTCACACTGGACAGAGTTTCGGTACTAGTGAAACGGATGCTCTGTGGTTTCAGAATATCTCTGACTACCCCGTCTTAGCAAATTTTTGTCTGACTCTGACACATAACCCACACAAATCATGTATGCGTGCTGTTGGGTGACACGAATATATTGTTTTTGATTCATAAACTTAGTCGTGTTTCGCATGTTTACTGTCAGTCCAAAACAAAAGCTCTTAAGAGTAATTTTGGTTCTGCCATTTTTAGATCGTCAATTGTGAATCTATTTCTGTTCTATACAAGGTGTAAGTGACAGCCTAGCAAATACTGAAACGGTGAACTCAGACCATCAAACTGAACAACTTTCACTATCTACCTCACGAAACGCGAAAAAATATCAGCTGTCCCATGCAAAACTCTGTTGCTGTACCTACCCGACTCAAATGTATGGGACAGCGGATTTCATAGTGAAAGTTGTTCAGTCTTCATAATTGTTGACTAGTAAGTACCAACTAGATATTAGTAAAAACATTTTTTTTAAACAGAGTCTGTTGTACCTTTTATCATAACCGCCAGTGTACAGAAGTATGTGAGCAAAATGGATCAAGAAACGAAATCCGCTCACCAGCCGTTCTTAGATTGAGAGGATGTATACTGTTGTATATTTACTATATACTTGTATACTTTGTAGACCTCCAGATTTATTACCACAGCTCCTATACTATAGGTATAAGCTCTTTGTTATATCTTAGGCCGAGATTCAGAGACGATTTTTTTAGTCTTAGCTCGAGCTAAACAGGGTGAAATGTATGGATTTTGACATACGGGAGTTCGAACTACGACTTAAAAATCGTCTCTGAATCTCGGCCTAAGACATGGTGTTAGAAAATAAACGAAAGACTATTAAGATAAATTTATTCCGAATGCGTAAATGCGCGCTGCATACATACAAAGTCTGGTGATATTTTCAATACTAACCAATAAAATCAATGAAAATTTTCAGAAACAATCTAGAAACTAATCTCTGTATTTGTATGAGGTCAGATTTTCCTTAAAGTATACAGTTTTAGTGCTAGGATTCATTGAAGATTTGTATGGAAATCTTTGAGGCTGTAACTTTAAAACTATACATTTTAACGAAGATCTGAGTTCATAAAAACGTAGAAATTAGTTTCTAGATTGTTTCTGCATAACTTCATTGAGTTTAATCGGTTAGTATTGAAAATATCACCAGACTTCGCTTGTATGGAGCGCGCCAATAGTAATGGACCAACATCGAAATCGCGAAAAATATATGCTGTCCATTTAGCTGTCTGTACATTTAGCTCGAGTAGATTTATATGGTCGAGTAGTTTAGTATGGAACATCAGATTTTTTTCGCGATTTCAATATTGATTCTATAGTGAAAGTTGTTCAGTTTCATGGTCTAAACCAACCCCTTAAATGTTTATTTGTATTTTTGTAACACTTTGTATTTACAAAATTCCAGAAAAAGTGAAATATATTTCTCCGTTTATATTTGTGGCTATTAGTTGAATTATTAAATTACCTGATAGGACATTACACATTACTTCAAAAGAAAATGTACACCTAACATAATTTTCATTACCAACACAATAAGTACTTAAGTACTTTATTGTAATTTAAATCTTTGATCGAATAAAGACGTAAATGCTTGTAGGGACTAATGAGCTTTATACAATTCTCTTTCAAGAGAAACAAGTCAATTTAAACGGCTCCAGTTGAACCAATAAACCGGTTACATCCGGTTACAGGAATGTGTTTGGTGCAATTCATTAGATATACAACGTGTTAATGAATAAGCGCAAAACCTCATACACCCCAATTAATTTATAACAAAATAATTAGATTGAAAAAAACAATTTCATTATTTTGATAGTTAAAATTTAAAGTTATTCACATTTTAAGTTTTCAGGCAAAAATGATTTGTTATCATTTCAGCAATGAATAAAAGCGCTAGCGTGCTCGTGGATACATTTTAAGAATCTTGTTTTGGTAGTAAGTAGGGTGTGTGCCCGTGCGGTGGGTTGAGATCGAGTTCAGTAAATTTTAAATTTTACAAAGAAATTAATTATTATTTTGAAAAAAATTACCTATGTTGAAACCATGATAATTCGATTCTGCTCTCGATTCTAAACAAACTACTTTCTAGTTTCGCGTTAATTCATTAACACGTTGTACCTATACAGGTGGAACAATATACCCTTTTTAATTGAAATAATATAATATAAATAAAGGTTTTTAGAGTCTAAACCTTCAAATATCTTATTAATCTAGGGTGTATTGTATGGGTATTACTTGGGTGTAACAAAACACTCTAGTAATATTTAAAAAGGGTCGCTTTAGACCATCAAACTAAACAACTTTTACTGTGGAGACAACGTCGAAAAAAACTGTCCCGTACATTTGAGTTGAGTCGGTAATTCGGTTTTGTAACAACCCATTGTTTTTTTTTATGTTTGCTCTATACAGGGTCCAAATTAATATGTTGACACTTTTTAAAGGGATGATCAGACCATCAAACTGAACAACTTTCTCTATGGGACCAACAGCGAAATCGCGAAAAAATAAATCAGTAGGTTGTGGTCGCAGGTATATTTTTTTGTCGCGATTTCGTCTTTTGTCCCATAAAGAAAGTTGTTCAGTTTCACGTTCTGGTCATCCCCTTAAAAAAGTGTCAGCTTATTAAGAAGGACCCTGTATAGTGAAAGTCGGTCCGTGTGTCTAAACCACCCCTGAAGGATATAATTGGTATAGCGTTCCATACAAAACGAAGATCCGGCCTAGTGTAAACACTACGTAGGTAATTAGAAATCAACATCATTCAGTGCTTTTTTGTAGATTTCCATTCAAATAGTTTCGAAGTTATCGTGGCTCAAAGTTTTCAATACAAAATCTTAAATGAATCCTATAGAAACTGTATATTTTAACGGAAATCCGACAAATGGAAAACAGAGTCATTGCTTTCTAGATCATGTTTCAAAAACATCGACTTTAATTGGTTCATATTGAAAATAGGACGGAATTTTGTTTAAACTTCTCTTTAATATTTTCTAAAGTGTTTTGTTACAATTTGTAGAAACAGCCGTGGTGGTCCAGTGGCGAGTTACCTTGCCTGCCGTGCAGGAGGCGATGGTTCGATCCCCGTCCAGGCCGACTCGTACCAATGAGTTTTTCGGAATTTACGTACGATTTGTAACACCACTGGCTTTTCGGTGAAGGAAAACATCGTGAGGAAACCTGCATGCTTCAATTTCGATGCATGTATTGTGCCCACTGTCCATTATAAGAGGCGACGGGCTCACTCCTCGTCACACTGGACAGAGTTTCGGTACTACTGGTGAAACGCGCATGTTCTGAGGTTTCAGAATATCTCTGACTACCCGTCGGGGAATATAGTCCTGAGCATATGCTTGTAGAAACACCGCTTCATCCTAACAATTTGTGCCGCAAACCACCGCACGTGGAGTGATTGGATATGAAAATTTAATGTCTTTGTAGTTTCGACCCCAATCACTTAGAGCCCGTTCATAATGCTACCTTTAATTTACCAACTGAGCGTCTAATTATTTTGATATCTTTTAAAACGTGTTAATGAATAAGCGCAAAACCTCATACACCCCAACTGATTTATAATAAAAAAAAAAAAAAATTTTATTTTACTGTTATATTTTTATTTATATATTATATATTTATTATATATATTTTTTTCATAAACGAATTATTTTATTCAAATTCAAAACATAAAATAATCAAATCCGCAACGCAGGCTTCGTCAAAACTTAATCACATACATCTATATCCGCTACAAGCTTCGTCAATGGCAGCAATAATTATATTGAAACAATAATTTCATTATTTTTATAGTAAAAATTTATCAGGCAAAAATTATTTGTTATCATTACAGCAATAAATAAAATCGCTAACGTGCTCATGGATACATTTTAAGAATCTTGTTTTGGTAGTAAATACGCACGGGCACACTCGCCCTAGTGTGCCCGTGCGGTGGTGGGTTGACATTGAGTTCAGTAAATTTTAAATTTTACAAACAAATTATTCAATAATTTGAAAAAATTTCCTCATGTTGAAACCTAATTGAAACCATGATAATTCAACTCTCCTCTCGATTCTAAACAAGCTAGTTTCTAGTTTTGCGTTTATTAATAAACACGTTGTTAATTAATAAACGATTATAAAACTGTAACAGAAGTGTGTCTGTCTTTGACTATTTATATGTGGACTGGTTACGCGTGTAATTCTACTAACAATCATTTCTGCCACTTTTTGCGGGGGGCGAGGTAACATGAAATACGCAACTTTGGATTTTATTCCCCATAACTTTAAATTCTAATTTTGAATGTTAAAAATCATGAAAAGTAGTCTCGGGTGAACCCCAAACGTTCTAAGTTCGAAGTTATTATTTGGCAATTATAGGCTGTCTCGTTTAGTGATAAGGTGTAAAATTGAATGTAAATGCACAAGATCAATTGTGCTTATACCGTGGCATTCACTGTTATACGTGTTCACTGTAACCTATGTAATAATATTAATAATAACCCGCATGGCAGCTTGTGGCGAGCTGTTGGTGAGTGGCGACACCACGGACCCGATTCTCCAGAGGGCCCGGATTGATTTGGCCCTCGCCTCCTGTCTTGCCTTAACCGGCCGGCCAGGAGTGGAGTTGCAAGAGCGGAACCTATGCTCCAGGTTGCAAGTGTAAAATGTCATAACGCCGGGACCTGCTGACTGGTGCACTTAGCACCGGGAACCGGCGCCCGCAGACTCACCTCTCTACAACCTTAGCCGCTCAGTAGATGTTGCCGCCTTGTCGGTCCTTGCGAGCGGCAATTTTGGGGGGCCCATCAAATGAGTTGGCAAGTCCCCATCAACTATTTTTGACAGACTAGAGACACATTCCGCAATAACCCAGATTTCCCAGCCCACCCAGCTCACGCCCATAACCTGAGTAGTTTTTGTCCTTTCTACAATAGTCTCTGCACTGAACGTGGTATGTCTTCTGGTGCATTTGCATAATGCATTCAGAGATAGGCCACGGTTGGTGCATCCCATCGCATTTAGATAAAAGTGTCTCAAAGGGGCCTCTACGTGTTGGACCTGTGTCCCCACGCAAGCCTTCCAAAGGTCCGGGCTACGGCCCGTGAAATACCGTAAGAGATATAATAATTATAAAATAAAATAAAGAATAAATACTTATTTTAAGGGCTAGATCTAGCTCCGAAAGGGCTAAATTAGCAACGCTGCCAACGACGGTTCGATATGTATGTTGGTTTGACAATGTAGTTTTCGGGCTCGCTCGCACACTTTTTGCATGAAACGTACCTCCAAAAATATTATCTTAATGTAAAGACACACAATAGTGATTGGTTTTAGTTCAATCATATTAGATTTGTAGTAACGAAGTTATAGCGCGATTTAAAATCGAACAGCGCCATCTGTTGACAGGGTCGTGTAATTAAAGGTAAGCCGTCACAGCGCGCTGCATGTACGAAGTTTGATTATATTTTCAACTAGAGTTTACCGGCGACTTCGCACGAATTACATACAAGATTTTAAATCAAATCATAATGTATCAATCAAAACAAGTTTCATCGAAATCGGTTTAGTTTTTGCCTGATGCTGTTTCAAACAAACAAACATACAGAGAAAAAATTAAATTCTAAAAAGGTTGATTTGGAGTCGGGGATACCTAAAAACCGTATCGTAATATTTTTCTTGCAAAAGCCGTGGTGGTCCTTGCCTGCCGTGCAGGAGGCGATGGTTCGATCCCCGTCCAGCCCGACTCGTACCAATGAGTTTTTCGGATTTGTAACACCACTGGCTTTTCGGTGAACGAAAACATCGTGAGGAAACCTGCATGCTTCAATTTCGAGGCATGTATTGTAGCCACACTATCCATTATCTTCAAGTGGCGACGGGCTCACTACCCGTCACACTGTACAAGTGAAATGTGGATGTTCTAAGTTTTCAGAATATCTCTGACTAACCCCTCGAGGAATATAGTTGTGAGCATCTTAACTATTATAAAACTGTAACGGAAGTGTGTCTGTACATTAAAGATATTTACATGAAAAAGATTACGATATGGTTTTTACGTATCCCGGACTCCAAATCAACCATTTTTATAATTTTCGTCTGTCTGTTTGTTTGTTTGTATGTTTGTAACAGCATCACGCAAAAACTACTGAACCGATTTTGATGAAACTTTTTTGTTTGATGGCTTATGATCTGACTTAAAATCTGGTATATAATTTGTGCGGACGAAGTCGCGGGTCAACTATAGTATGCTATAAACTCTGAAAAATCTACTGGTTCATTATGATCTCAGGAGTACTTTAAAACAATTTTCAAAAAAAGGTGTACCCTAGGCATATGCTATTAGTTAGGGTCACCAAACTAGCTAGGTCCCCCTGTTCACCAAAGACCTTGAAGAGTCAAAACCGGAAATAAGAAACCAATCATCTTATTCGTCACTCGACTGTAAACGACTCCTTACATCACTAACTCCATCTCGCAGCAGTAATCAATGTTATGTCTGTTTGTTTGTACATAAGATATCCCGTTGACATTCTGTTAGTAGATTGAATTTAATATTGTATGTGATTGAAACGTTTTACGAGTATTATTGTATTAGCGCCATCTAGCGTCATTCCGAAGAAAATAGCTATCGTAATGTTTAATTGTATTTTTACTTCATTCAAAATATACAAAAAAAATACATATATCGACATCATTTTTTTATCTCTACCTGCACGGTTAGCATGCCACCCACGACAAAGCGTTTAAACAAGAAAAACGTCATGCGCTCTCTTTCTGGCATACGTAAAATAATAAAGATGGAGGCACATCTCGATTTTTATCGTTTTCTCGGGGGTGGCATGCGATGCCTACAGGTTGTTCCGTTGTAGACAAAAATGCGGCCGGAAACTCTACAACACACATCTTTCAAACAAAACCAACGTACAACAACAAAGTAGGTACAACTCTTTGACTAATTATTATAAGGACTAGCCTTGCGGTAGCATTTCCCCTCTGCCACGGTATAAGCACAATTGATCTTGTGCATTAACATTCAATTTTACACCTTATAACTAAACGAGACAGCCTATGATTGCGAAATAATAACTTCGAACTTAGAACGTTTGGGGTTCACACGAGACTACTTTTCATGATTTTTAACATTCAAAATTAGAATCTAAAGATATGGGGAATAAAATCCAAAGTTGCGGATTTCATGTTACCTTGCCCCCCGCAAAAAGTGGCAGAAATGTTTGTTAGTTACACGCGTAACCAGTCCAACTACAATAATAAATACAAAACTGAATTACATAACGTAACATTCAGGCATTTTGGTCATTCGTACATAATGATTCCACCATCATCATCAGGAATGTAATTTTTTATTTATTTTTCTTCATAATAATCTACTTACATGCATATTGTTTTATTTATTATGAACAATTGTAGTCTGAAATAAAATATTTATTAGTTAATTTTTAATTAATATTTTATACTTTCAATACTTGAAATACAAAAATTATAGAAAAAATACAAAGTGCGTATCCACAACAGGCTTCGTCAATGGTAATATACCACTCTGATCCACAACACGTTTCGTCAATTAATACATCCTGTACGGTGCAACCGTGCATTTTTATTATATAGTCGAGTCATCAATCAACGCGTGGTTCGATACTTTTATTTTACACAATTCAGTTCACGATTGGTAGCCGAACCGCGTGCTCTCATAGCAATCATTTCCATACTAGCATAAATCAGTTAATTCAATAAACTCTTCTTTTATCATATTTTCGGCATTTTACTTTACTATCAACTATCACTATCAACTACAGGTGTAGCCCGAACATCTTTATGGTCCTTCGAGCCTCCGGAAAGGCGGGATCACTTCACAAAAGACTGTATTATTCGGAACATTCGAAATCGCGTCAGTGAAAGTGTTTCTAATGCGCCCTCTGGACAGCAATCCACAGAAGACAGCACCCTCACGCACAGCAGCGCGAGGTATCTTCAACTTTCGCCTACGGACACCAGCAGTCCGGCGTCACAGACAAGCAGCCAACGACTCAGCACAGCAGCCGAGACACGTTTGCTAGCTATATAAGCATCAAGTAAGATCTTTCCTTTTTACTCTTATCATTTATCAATAACTCCAAAGCAGCAGGATGGAGAATATCATTGCAAACCAAGTCCAAATACTGGATGCTATCAAAACCTTGCTCACAAACTTTAAAAAGGATGGAAAAGATCGCAAAACTCCTGAATCAATCAACAGGAAGCTAAAAACTTTGGACTCTTATTGGCAAGAGTTCGAAAGTAATCATGATCAGCTGAATCAATTTGAAGAACAAAATCACGACTATTTTACTAGCGATTATTATCATAAAACAAGAAGTTTCTACAATGAAACAAGAGCGTTCATAGCAGGACATCTGACGCTGGAGCAAAAGCCTACGTCTCCATTGATAAAGCCTGCTACTCAAATGGGACCTCCTACAGGCCCCGCTTCACAGTTCCCTAGCGGATCTAATCCGCAACCAACATTTCATCATCAACAGCCGCCGAAGTCGAACACACAACAAACATTGGTAGAAGCATCTAAGCTAGATGAAATGCTTCGTAAACAGCAAAGCAATTTTAAAGCTTTTCGTTACTCCATGTCAACCATCAACTTCGAAGAAGACGCAGAGAAATGGGAACTTGAGGATACATTGCGAACAATTCAATCAAGATGGTCGGTTATTGACTCTCTTCACTGGGAGATCGACACAATATCTACGGAGGACAACACGGATTATGAAGCACGATTTAAGGATTTAGAAAAAACATATAGACTCATCAAAAAGACCATAAATAGCAAGATTTGGTCTGTATCACACAAGGAAAAATCAACCCCACAGATGGACATTCCCTCCTTCAATGGGAATTATCACCAGTGGTTATCCTTCAAGGACTTATTTATTGAGTCCATACACAGCAATAGATCCTTAAACGATGCTCAAAAAATGCAGTTTCTCAAAAGCAAGCTCAAAGGAGAAGCTGAAAAGATAGTTCAACATCTTCACATCACCTCCGAGAACTACAAGGTCTGTTGGGACATCCTAAACCACAGATACAACAACACTAAGATTATTTTCTCCTCTCACGTTAATATCCTCATGAATTTGCCTGTTATGCAGCAACAGTCAGCAGTGAACATAAAGAAAATTCATGACACAACGAAGGAATGTATCTATGCTATAAAAAACCTTGGTGTAGATACCTCAACATGGGACCCTCTCGTTGTTCACATTGTAGCACAAAAATTAGATTCCAGCAGTTATGACGATTACATACAATCATTAGCAAAGCCTAGGGACTTGCCAACCCTAAAGGATTTTTTAGAGTTCTTAGAATCCAAATTTACGGCCCTAGAAGCATCAAGGCGTAAACAAGAACCATCTAAACCGTCACAACATTTCAAATCCTTCGCGAGCAGCAAGGATAAAGGATCATCATCATCACCTCCTATCAAAACATTCAAGCAACCATCAAATAAAAATCGTTCGATGAAGTACACCGGATGTCCATTGTGCAATAAAGCGCACGGATTATTCCACTGTAATGATTTTTTGAAATTGCAATCGAGCGAAAAGAAAAATTTAGTTGCGAAATTAAAATATTGCAACAATTGTTTATACAACCACAACGGAAATGATTGCATTTCAGAAAAACGATGCCATGAGTGCAAAGAACCCCACAATACGTTGCTACATGAGGCGTTCGCAAAGTCACCAAAATCTGATGGCAACCCGCGACAGCACGAGAGTCACGTGGCACAAAATCCCAAAACTAGCATAGCCGAAGTCCTCCTAGCAACGGCATTGATCAAAGTGCAAGCGGTGGACGGTACCTTTCAAATCATGCGCGCCCTTATAGATCAAGGGTCGCAAACGTCGCTGATATCAGAGAGAGCGGCACAAAAACTAGGTTTACCTCGCCAACGTTGTAAGGGTGTGATTTTTGGTGTAGGAGCTAAAGAAAATAATTGCAAGGGCATTATACATATTACATGCTCATCAGCGCAGGGCGACTATACATTCACGACGGAAGTCCCTATTATGAAAAGTTTAGTAAACAACCTACCTAACAACACATTTCCAAAGCCAACATGGCAATTTCTACAAAATATACACTTAGCAGATCCAGAATTTAATGTTAGCAGCCCCGTCGACTTATTATTAGGTGCAGATATTTACTCATCAATAATTTTAAATGGTATAATCAGAGAAAATGACTCATTACCTATAGCACAGCAGACCCGCCTGGGATGGATCCTATGCGGGAATGTAAAGTCTTATCAGTGTAACGTTGTACTAAACAACGTGGAAGATTTAGAGCGATTCTGGAACACAGAAGATGTTATCACGGAGACCACAAGCATGTCACAAGAAGACGATCAGTGCGTCCAATTTTACAAAGCAACAACCACACGCAATGATGAAGGTCGGTATATCGTGAGACTGCCCCTGAAACCAAATCATAAGGAGCTTTTAGGAGACTCTAAAGCAAAATCAGTCGCACAGTTTCGACAATTAGAAAACAAATTTGTACGAAACGAAAATATAGCTCGTGACTATAAATCATTTATTCACGAATATATCGAACTAGGTCATATGCAGCGGTCATCGGACTCGAGCGGTAACAAGACACCAAACTGCTATTTACCTCATCATTGTGTGCGGCGCGCGGACTCCACTACTACATCGCTTCGAGTCGTCTTCAATGCGTCAGCGAAAACATCGACTGGCCATAGTTTGAATGACGTTATGTACAGGGGTCCGAACTTACAGCAAGATTTATCAAAATTAATTTTGAAGTGGAGACAATACGAGTTCGCATTTACAGCTGACATTGAGAAAATGTTTAGGCAGATCGAATTACACCTGGAAGACCAGGTGTACCAGAAAATCATATGGAGGGACTCTTCTAGGGATGTTCTGCAGGATTATCAATTAGCAACGGTTACCTACGGCACAAAAGCAGCGCCGTTCTTAGCCATGATGACTCTTAAACAGTTAGCAAGTGATGAGGGTCACAATTACACCTGCAGTCCAGCTGGTAAGGTCCTGGAAGAAGATCTGTACATGGATGACCTATTAAGCGGCAGCCACAGTCTTCAAACAGCAAAGCAGCTTCAATCTGACTTATCAAAACTCCTGAGATCTGGTGGCTTCAATCTAAGGAAGTGGAACTCTAACAATCAAAAACTATTAGAAGGAGTTGACACAGCACAGCAAAATTATCAACAGGTCTTCGATTTCAAGCACGAAGAATCAACAAAAACGTTAGGATTGCGTTGGTGTCCTAAAACCGACCAATTTGAATTTAAATTAAAAATCGATACGTCTCCCGGTCAAGCAACAAAACGGCAACTGTTGTCAGATATTTCGAAAATATTTGACCCTCTCGGATGGTTGTCACCCGTCTCCACAAAACTTAAGATCTTATTTCAAGAAGTCTGGCTTCATAAAGAGCTACAGTGGGATAGCAAATTACCTGAAAAAATCAACAAAGACTGGGACACAATCAAAAGCGATTTAGAGCAGATAAACGATATTAAAGTTGCAAGGTGGCTGAAAACGAGCAAAAATGACAGTATAGAGTTGCATGGCTTTTGTGACGCATCGATCAAAGCATACGCATGCGTCATATATTGCAGAATTAAGAAAACTCATAAGCCATCATCATCAGTAACGTTAGTAGCAGCAAAATCAAGGCTCATCTCTCCAAATAAAACAGTATCATTACCCCGCCTTGAATTAAATGGTGCCTTCTTATTATCAAAACTGATGAGCAACGTACTAGCATGCCTGCCTGAACACAACGTCAGGATTTATGGCTGGTCAGACTCCACGGCCGTTCTAGGTTGGCTCCAAGGGGACCCCGGGCGTTGGAAGACATACGTAGCAAACCGCGTCGCACAAATAACACCAATCATACCAGCCGATTGTTGGAATTACGTCAACACTACTGAGAACCCGGCAGACTGCGCTAGTCGAGGTATTACAGCAAAACAGCTTAAGCATCATCCTCTCTGGTGGACCGGGCCAACTTGGTTATCAACGTTTGACAATCAACCAACATCGATCAATTATGAAACAAATCAAGAAGTCAAACAAATAAAGCAAACGCTCTTATCAATGACGCCACACAGTGACGTGAAGAACGCAAACGCCTCGACAACGTCATGCAGTACTGACATAGTAGGTGACGTCATACGTAGACATAGCAACCTGACGCGCGCAATCCGAGTACTCGCTTGGATTTTACGTATTGTACGTCGAGACAATAATAAGCCATCGTACCTTACAATAAGCGAATACAGAAGATCACAATCGACTATTGTAAAAAATATTCAGCAATCAGAATTTACCGATGAAATAAAAAGCCTAAAGAAAAATGGTACTGTCGATTCAAAAAGCAAAACACTGTCTTTAAATCCATTTCTCGACAAAGAGGGGCTATTACGAGTCGGTGGTAGGCTTAAAAATGCGAACATAAGCCAAAGCATGATGTATCCTCTCATCATCCCACACAGCAGTCATTTTACAGACATTTTAATTGATCATGCGCATAAAATGACTTATCATGGAGGCCCACGTATTACATCAGCATGGTTACGCCAAACTTTCTGGATTATAGGAGGGAACCGAGCTGTAAAGAAACGACTTCGATCGTGTGTAACCTGCAGAAGACATAACCCAGTAAAAGAACACCAACTAATGGGCGATCTACCCCAATCAAGGGTGACCCCAACGAGAGCTTTTTATCAAACAGGCGTCGACTATACTGGATACGTGGACGTCAAGTCAAACAAGGGTCGAGGGATAAAGACCACTAAAGGCTATATTGCAGTGTTTGTTTGTATGGTGACGAAAGCCGTACACCTGGAGTTGGTGTCGGACTTATCAACATCAGCATTCCTGGCAGCATTACGTCGCATGGCAGCTAGACGAGGTGCCCCGAAGCATATATGGAGCGACAACGGCACTAACTTCATCGGAGCAAACAACACTATACAAAGAGAGTTTACGGAGTTAAAATCAATAGTAAACGAAGAATTCCTATCAGAGATCAGTATGATGGACATAGAGTGGCACTTCAACGCTCCATCTTGGCCGAGCGCTGGAGGACTCTGGGAAGCAGCAGTAAAGAGTCTTAAATATCATCTACGTCGCGTCGTAGGAGAACAAAAACTCACCTACGAAGAGTACAGCACGCTCTTAGCACAATTGGAAGCGTGTCTTAATTCTAGACCTTTATGTGCCCTCATGGAAGACCCAGACGATTTGGATTATCTCACTCCGTCGCACTTCTTGTCCAGTGGTCCTGTTTTGAACATCATCGAAACAGAAAGGGACGCTCGTACAAGATGGCAGTTAACACAAAAAATATTCCACGACATCTGGAAACGCTGGAAATCGGAATATTTAACACAAATGTCGACTAGATCAAAATGGCAGACATCTAAATCCAATATCAAGGAAAACGATATTGTGCTCATACATGAAGCCAACTTACCAGCAGCAAAATGGGCACTAGGCAGAGTTGTCATCCTTCATCCTGGACAGGATGGATTAGTCAGAGTTGTCTCCGTCAGAACTAAAAACGGAATTATGAAAAGACCTATCACAAAATTATCTATCTTACCCGTGAACGACGAGCAACCAAGTAGCAAACAATCAAAGGAGGACACAATTCATGCTGAAACTGTATCGTCGCCTGAAAGGCTAAAGGTACCTAAAGCAAGGCCTTCAGTCAGTCTCTTCACCACGGTTTTAATGCTAATGACTATGTTAGTATCATCAGCTTCCTGCGCCTACAATATAACTAACATCAACTCAAATCACAGTATCTATTTCGACAAAGGTGCAAACATGCACCTGATTCGAGATGTGTGGAAGCTTGTAGTATATTACAACTTAGAGCCATATTGGGAGAGCACAAATTTATTAGATAAATATATAAATAATCTAGAAGACAGGTGTCTAAAGACAAAGAGACGTATTCATTGTGACGTGATCCCCTTACAATTACGTCACAACTATATCGAACTACAATACTACAATGACATGTTCCTTAGTCAACACTTTGGCTCACATGTGCGATTACGTCGTGGCCTTATCGATGGCGTAGGATACGTGGCAAACAGTCTCTTCGGCGTTTTAGATCAAAAGTTCGCCGATCAGTATCAAAAGGATATAAAATTAGTGAGGGAAAATCAAAAACATCTTGGAGCACTATGGAAGAACCAAACTTCTGTACTCGAAGCTGAATTCAATTTGCTGAAACGTATGGAAAGTACGATGGTAAAACAACATAAGATCTTCAATCAACACCTTAACGAACTGGAGGAAACAAAGAAAGTACTAAGCAATGCCGTACAGCAAGGCGCGGAGACGAGCGACTTTGCAATTTATGCCATCATCGCTAACAATCTGGCGATGAACTTAAAAGGGATCCAAAAATCTCTAATTGACACAGTCACTAATATTTATCATGGCCAGTTCGACCTACATCTTATAACACCGAATCAGCTGAGAGAAGAATTAAACATCATTTCCCAACAGATATCAAAAGAATTATCACTACCTATTCAAAATGTTCAGACAGACCTTATCAAGATATATCAATTATTAAAGGTCCGAACTAGAATAACCAAAGACTACCTAATATTCGAAATTAGCATACCGCTCATTGACCGGGATAGTTTTGAAATTTATAAAATGATCACAATACCGCAGCAAGTGGGAAACAATATGATCAGCATCGCTACTATCGCGGAACAGGTAGCAATAAACATCCACAAGGATACTTTCGTGCCGCTATCAGATAAAGAGCTAAATACATGTATATCCTTCGATCCCGTAACTCAACTATGTGAATTACAAACACCAGTTTATCACATGAAGTCGGACAAAAACTTATGCCTCAGAGATCAAACATCGAACGAATGTATTTACCATACTACTCGTTGCTATGACAAATGGATACAATTGAGTAGTATAAATTCGTACCTATACTTTTGTTGCGGTCAATGCCCACTTCGGATCATATGTTCAGATCAAGTTACTTCTGAACGAGTCAGCAAGGCCGGCATTATCAGTCTACAAGAAAGCTGCGTTATCAAAGGCGAGTCATTCACCGTACCGTCACAGCGGCGTCAGATGTCCCAAGTGCAAACGCAAGCAGAAATCGTTACGCCGGACATTCCTTCTATTAATAACATTATTAATTTAACCATCCCTGTGAGCAAGGTAAAATCAGAAATAACAGACAATCAAGAGTATATGAAAGAGATAAATGATCAGATACAGAAACTGAAGGCGCAATCGCCTGAAGTGAATCAAATATCATATCACGACATACACCACTACACGGTGATCTACGTGCTGGTGGGAGCGGCAGCTGCAGCAGCAGCAGCATGCATAGTGTGGCGCGTGCGACGCGCGCGGCGCAGATCCGTGCACCTTGCCCTGCCCACCCCCCGTCCGCGCGGATTGACCGCCTCCCGTGATAGTGTTAGTGCTAATGTGATGTGCAAGTGTACTTGTAAGTGTACCATTGAACGGGCTGAGCCCTCTAGTGCAAGTGTAAAGTGTACAAGCGCGAGTGTTCTTAATAAACAAACGCTACCGTTGGCATTTGATTTTAGTGACACGGGTCTCTAATAGCATAAGAATCATCATAGACATAAGGCGCATTGTTCAATCACCTTGTTAGTAGCATAGTCTCATCACCATCAATATCATTTCATCATCTATCCTCTCAAGCCTCCCTTCTTTGGCCTGGGAACATGTACGGTGCAACCGTGCATTTTTATTATATAGTCGAGTCATCAATCAACGCGTGGTTCGATACTTTTATTTTACACAATTCAGTTCACGATTGGTAGCCGAACCGCGTGCTCTCATAGCAATCATTTCCATACTAGCATAAATCAGTTAATTCAATAAACTCTTCTTTTATCATATTTTCGGCATTTTACTTTACTATCAACTATCACTATCAACTACAGGTGTAGCCCGAACACATCCCGTATATTTGCAACTAGCTTCGTCAAATTCCTACACAAACAAAAAAAAAAGGGGGGGGGGGCCTACAACCTGTAAACCTCCTCCAAAGCCTCTCCCCGAGGGACGTTTCCAAGAACGCTGGCAGCATTCCCCCTCTGAATCGCCAAGCTTGTGCGCTGACGTAGGTAACTGCCAGCCCTCTTATCACCAGTGGTCTCTATTAATAAAATATTTTAATATTTTCTTTTATTTTCATATTTGTATACCTCAGATAAATTAAGACGAATTAAGATGAGCGAAATTAAAAAACCCGACTGCGAAAAAAACCTATTAACTGAAAAGAGAAAAACAAGCTCTATAATCACTAATCAGCTATAACAGCTTTATTTGAGCTAATATAATTTAAATGTTATAAGGTAGGTATCGCAAACGTGGACAAAGAAGATTTTTGGTTGGTTGTTAGTTTGTCCCCGCCTGCAATACCTACCTAATAACATTCAAATTATATTTGCTCAAATAAAGCTGTTATAGCTGATTAGTGATTATAGAGTTTGTTTTTCTCTTTTCAGTTAATAGGATTTTTTTATCAGTTGGGTTTTTTGTTTTTCTTAATAATTTAGTTTATTTCATACTTTTTAGTCTTGTGTCGAAACGGTAACATAAAAGTACTATAATATATATATTTTTGGAATCGTCTGTTCACTAGCTTTCATTTGATACCCATATTGTAATTTTTAACAAAAAAAATTATTTATTCCCCCCCCTCTTTTTTATTTCGCAGACGCCATATTAAAATTATATAGCCTATATCACTCTCACAATTTTTACGAATCTAATGACATGTCATACGATAAAATCCATCAAGCCGTTTAGGTTGTAGGCCGTGCCAAAGAAATAGACATACAAACATACATACATACATACATACATACTTATACATATACATATATACATACATACATACGCTCGAAAAACATAACCCTCCTTCTGGCGCAGTCGGGTAAAAAGACAACTCTCTAGGCCTCCTATAATTATCCCATTACATTTAAGGTATCTTACTTCCTGATTCGAAATTCGATGAAAAAATGTAGGATAGATATTCTAGAAGAAAAAATCGTTGAAACGAAACAAGGCTTCGTAATATTAGAAACGCCGTCTTATTAAGAACAAAATGTCCTAAAAACAAGAATGCGTTGTATTATGAAATGTCATAAGAAAAACAAGCCGTTATTCAAGATCAAAACACGTTACTCAAAAAATTCTGACGAAACTCAGACACATGTGGGGTTGAAATGGTCTAAATCAACGCAGTATGCGGTCGAGGTTACACTTTTCTGGTTATATCTGCCGAAGAGTGCCTACGTACACACGGCGACACATCAAGCTACGAAAAACCAACATAAGCTGGCCGCGCGACGTTATACATTACTCTACCTACGCTCGGACTGCTTATTTTGGTTTTGCGTAGATTGATGTGTGGCCGTGTGTACTGGAAAATAAATGATGTGGTGGTCCAGTGGCGAGTAACCTTGCCTGCCATGCAGGAGGCGATGGTTCGATCCCCGTCCAGGCCGACCAATGAATTTTTCGGAATTTATGTACGATTTGTAACACCACTGGCTTTTCGGTGAAGGAAAACATCGTGAGGAAACCTGCTTCAATTTCGAGGCATGTATTTTACCCACTGTCCATTACAAGTGGCGACGGGCTCACTCCCCGTTACACTGGACAGAGTTTCGGTACTACTGGTGGAACGTCTAAGTTCTGTGGTTTCTGAATATCTCTGACTACCACCCCGGGGAATATGGTCGTGAGCATATGCTGTTGCTATGAAATAGGTCAATACAGATGAACCAAAAACTGTCAGTCTAAATCTGCCTGTTTCAATCACCAGTAACAGGCCGATGAGTGAAAATTCCGCCACCGCGATCGCAAACCGCTTCAATTTGATATTATAAGATATACAAGAAACATTTTTCACAAAAATCACGTCTAGACTTGTAGACATCAGACCTTGGTATGAATTATTTAAATTTAGTCTTATACTGTTTTTACTATGATACTTTTTTGTATTCACAAAAGAACTTCGAGAAAAATGTGAGCAAACTCAATTCAATTCAATTTTTGTTTAGTGGCATCCGATGTGTTATCACAATTCAGCCAATGTCTCGTTATGTGGAGAGTATACGAATGAAAATGATCAGTAGTATTAATTAAGTCTAGCGTGGCAGTTTTGCCAATGTAAGTAGTTTATAGTCTCAAGTGATTGTTTTAAGGTTAAAACACAAAAGAGTTCACAAAATGGCGGAGCCACGTGCAAGCCCAACGCGCCGATACGCACGCGTCCGTACTCCGCCAGACTTGCAGCGCGACTCCTCGTGAAACTCTCCATATTACATTAGTTATATGTCAAAATTGACAGTCGAAGCTAAAAACGCGTAGAAATAAATTTCAGTATTGGAAACGATCACCGAAGTTAAGCAACGTAAGGTCCGGTCAGTCTTTGGATGGGTAACCGTTTAATGGTATTTCATCTCCAGCGTTTCCGTGCCTTCCGGCACGTTAAGCAGTTGGTCTCGGATACTTCCGTTAGATGGCTTTGTAACTATTCGTTAAGCCAGGTCAGAGGCCTATTAAGGTGGGTTGATAATTCTCGGACAGCAAGTTGACAACTAACATGCCTCCACCGACACGCACTGGCCCCGCGTGGTGGAGTATGGCCCTTACTAGCTCTCACCCTTATTCGTGAGAGGAGGCCTTTGCCCTGCAGTGGGATTCTACTGGCTATAACTTAATTACTTACTCGATCGGTTCGATCCCCGTCCAGGCCGACTCGTACCAATGAGTTTTTCGGAATTTATGTACGATTTGTAACACCACTGGCTTATCGGTGAAGGAAAACATCGTGAGGAAACCTGCGTGCTTCAATTTCGAGGCATGTATTGTACCCACTGTCCATTTAAAGTGGCGACGGGCTCACTCCCCATCACTCTGGACAAAGTTTCGGTGCTACTAGTGAAACGTGGATGTTGTGACTTTTCAGAATATCTCTGACTACCCCCTTGGGGAATATAATCGTGAGCATATGCTATGCTTACTTACTTAATCGATTCCTTACAAACGTTTTTTTGTAATTTTGCTTTTGGTGTAAATAAATTATATTTCATTCATTCATTCATTCATTCGATTTTTTAGGATAAGTTTGTTAATCCTTTTTAAATGTAACATATAGTAGGGGAAAAGAAACTCGTAGAAAAGATATGAAAGCCGCACATTTTGTAAAAGGCTTAGTTCCGGCTGCTGCAAGCGAATTACACGCTTATACGGAACGTAATAAGATGCGCTTTGTTCCTCCGCCTTTTTTCGGCAATGAATATTTTGTTTGATTACTGATTTTTTTTTCTCACGAACGAGGTTCGATGCTCGTTCATTTTAAATATCTTCAAGCTTTGTATCATCATAATCATCACCCTATACAGGATGTAAGTGACAGCCTAGCAAATACTGAAACGGTGAACACAGACCATCAAACTGAATAACTTTCACTATGGAGCCTACCTCAGGAAACGCGAAACGCATATTGAAAGTTGTTCAGTTTGATGGTCCCACTGCAGGGCAAAGGCCTACCCTCTAGGAGGATGTATGGGCGTTAGTTCACCACGCGTGCACAATGCGGATTGGTCTTAAGGACTAGCCTTGCGGTAGCATTTCCCCTCTGCCACGGTATAAACGCAATTGATCTTGTGCATTTTCATTCAATTTTACACCTTATAACTAAACGAGACAGCCTATAATTGCGAAATAATAACTTCGAACTTAGAACGTTTGGGGTTCACACGAGACTACTTTTCATGATTTTTAACATTCAAAATTAGAATCTAAAGTTATGGGAATAAAATCCAAAGTTGCGGATTTCATGTTACCTCGCCTCCCGCAAAAAGTGGCAGAAATGTTTGTTAGTAGAATTACACGCGTAACCAGTCCACATATAAATATGTTTCCTTCACCGTTTGAAAGCAGTTATTAATTACGTATACAGGATGTTAGGGTAAACAGTTTCATTACTTTAAGGGGTAGTTGTACCCACAGAACATTATAATAGGGGTTAGAAATGCAAATTAGCGCTTTTGCTTCGGAGACGGCTGTCGCCACTTGTCTTCCCGCTCACGTTGCTACAATTACTCATGCCCTCTCGCTCGCACCACGCCGCGCGCCTTATGGTGTTATGCAAATCATTGCATAACCTGTTTTGAGACGTTCCACGCCTACTTTGCACTTCTAACACCTCTTATAATGTTCTGTGGTTGTACCCATACTGCACAACATTCCCTAAGAAACACACAGGGTCCTTTTTAATATGCTGACAGTTTTTAGGAGGATGATCAGACCATCAAACTGAATAACTTTCTCTATGGGACCAACATCGAAATCGCGAGAAAAAATCAGCTGTCTCATACATTTGGCTCGAGTAGGTTTGCAGTTTTGTATGGAACAGCGGATTTTTTTTTGTCGCAAAAGTGTCTGCATATAAAGAGGAAGGTATAAGCTGATGATGATGATGATTAGGCAGTTGAGACAAAAAACGAACAAACAAACTCACTATAACATTTATAATACGAAGGCAACGTTCATGAAATTCAAATTTAGAATTCGTGTTCGCTTTTTAAATCTGGCCAGGATTACCGATTGTAGCCGCGATGTCAAACTAATCCCAGAGAATTCTTATTTCGAATTCGAATTTTATGCGTTCGATTGTAGACTTTGGCGCCTTTTTCTATTTGAATTTTAGCCTCCTGTTATTTCTTTTCTTGTAAAAGCTTTTTAGCTTGTTCGCTAAAAGATGCGATAGTTTTTTAAACTTTTAAAGTTGTTTTTTAGACTTAAATCTTTTTAATCTGCCTTTTGAGTTCATCTTAGTTTAAGTGATGTGCATTTAGATAGTTAGATAGTCGATAAGTTGTTCCATTTAATCTTCTGAAAAGTAAAAATAGGATGTTAGTGTAAACAGTTGCATTACTTTAAGGGTTGATTGTACCCATGATACAGATCAACATTCCCTAAGAAATTAGCATAAAAATGTTTTACTTTTCTAACAAACGTTCGATTAGCTGATTGCATTTAGAATTAGTATAAGAGATAAGAGGAATTTTGGTAACCATCGGCTGCAAGGCTGATTCTGTATTCATAAGGTGTAAAGCATCTCTGTGACGGGATGGACCAGGTCTGCCTGCATATCTCCAGTCGGTTTAGGAGTTACAGCCGTTCAAAGGTCTGGTATGGTTGCTAGAAATGAATATGTACGAATATGCAGGTATTATTAAGATAAGATAAGATAAATATTCTTTATTTGCACACCAAAATACACAAAAAAACAACAACAATAAACGCGAACAAGAAGGGTACAAAAGGCGGCCTTATCACTAAAAGTGATTTCTTCCAGACAACCAGTGGATGGAAGAAGTCTTACATGAGATAAATGCTATGGCGGTGTACTAATTGATACATAAAATTATAATTTACACAAAGTATAAATATATACATAAATGCATACATACTACTCAATATTTATACTAATGTTTTTGGTACTCAAATAAACATTTTTGTATTTTTGTATTTGTATTTTTTTTGTATAGCAAAATAAATGTAGAATTAGGTACCTTATAAAATAAATAAAAAAGTAGTAAGTAAAACTTTTCAAAATGTAGGTACCAAACTTAAGCGGAGATTGTCAAAGCAAAAGATAGTAGTTTTTCAACAGTTTTTTAAAGATAAATAGTGATATTATTATTATTATATGAGTATTATTGTAATATGCACTGTAGCTATGCTAACACTATAAAAACTGACATGGTCTATCAGTCGGTTTAGGAGATACAGCCGTTCAAAATTACCAAAATTACTCTTATCTCTTATACTAAATGGAAAGTGCACACTTTGCGAATTCCCTATATGTTTTTTTTTTAAAGTTGTTCAGTATCATGGGTACA
The DNA here is from genome assembly GCA_963924505.1 of Agonopterix alstromeriana. Classification (NCBI taxonomy): domain Eukaryota; kingdom Metazoa; phylum Arthropoda; class Insecta; order Lepidoptera; family Depressariidae; genus Agonopterix; species Agonopterix alstromeriana. The sequence continues at coordinate 1,528,899 of OZ004686.1, read as the reverse complement.
ATCCCCCCTTTAAGTAATGCAACTGTTTACCCTAACACCCTGTATAAGTAGTATAGTTCGGCAGTCACTGTAGTTCTGTTACATTTAAAAAGCATATAGCTAAAAATTTCAATACATGTGTATACAACGCGTTAATGAATTAACGCAAAACTAGAAAGTAGTTTGTTTAGAATCGAGAGCAGAATCGAATTATCATGGTTTCAATGTAGGATTTTAGATTCAAAATATTAAATATTAAATTATTGTTTCAATCTAATTATTTTGTTTTAAATCAGTTGGGGTGTATGAGGTTTTGCGCTTATTCATTAACACGTTGTATACAGGGTGTCGTTTTGGTCAGCGGCGCGCATTTAGCGTGCTTCAGACCATCAAACTGAACAACTTTCATTATGGTGCCAACTTCGAAATCGCGAAAAAATAAAAAGCTGACCCATATTTGTCGCTGACCACAACCACACCCTGTATATGAAAACTAAGAAACGGTTATACAATTTTCCCGTTCATTTCTAACACCTCGTGGTAACACATTCATATAAAGTTAACCCTTTCCCCCATTTCCCGGTTGCATTTCAAAGATCTTTTCAAATTAGGGCGTGAGAATTTCATCGCAGCATATTTCACTTGCTGTTGAAATTCACTCCCACCTCAGAGCAACAACTTAAGTCATAGAAAGAAATAGATATGGTTTAAGATATTTATTTCTCAAGAAGAAAGAATACAATTCACTTAAAATATTGAGAAATACAAAATAGATATTAAAACACATTAAGGTTAAAACTCTTTAAGAAATTAGGGCCATAAAATGCATGTGTCGCGAATCGCAGATGATTGCCGAATAGAATAGGGGAGTTGACTACATCAAATATATTTTAGTTTTAACTTCTCAGTAAATAAACCGTTTGAAAATAACGCTAAACTCACATTTTCGGTAATGCTGTTACTTGAATACTATTTTTAATAACTGGATAAACTATAAAAAGTATCAAAACGACGACGAAAAACAATGACGTCACTATTCAATTTTTAGTACAATATTTCATACAAAGCACGCGTTTTGACGTTTGATAAAGAGTTTTTAATTTGACTAGTTGGAAACTCGCGGATTATCATTTAAACCAGTCCCAATAACCTAATTGACAGAGATTTTAATTTAAAAGTAAACCAAAGATCGGCATTATATCACAAATAATGAAACCCGAATTATTTTTTACTTCTTAAGTGTTTGTTTTTTAGCATTGGTTTTTTTTAAAACTTTTAATTAAAGATGATCTCATCTCACAGTTTCGGCGGCACATCAAGCTACGCAAAACCGAAATAAGCTGGCCGAGCGACGTTATACGCTATCCAACATCCGCGCGGCCAGCTTATGTTGATTTTGTGTAGCTTGAGGTGTCGCCGTGTGTACATCTACGTAGTTCTTAGTCGTGGTATTCGAATGTAGCTCGTAGGTATAGAGGACTGGCGTTGAAAGTGCTTCGCACCAGACCCGTAATTTATTTTTAATTGGTCAGCGGAGTGTTCGCTTTTTGCATTTTTTGAAATTAAAATATGGGACGTGTAACTGAAGGGAACGTTCTGAATTGAATAAGGAATTGTTTAGTCCTATATTAAGGCCATGTGAGCTAAAAATAAAAGCGGGTAAGTTAAGAGAATGCTTTGAATGACGTGTGACTAGGATTTAACCTATGCAATGTTATGTTACGCAGGAGGCGATGGTTCGATCCCCGTCCAGGCCGAATCGTACCAATGAGTTTTTCGGAATTTATGTACGATTTGTAACACCACTGGCTTTGCGGTGAAGGAAAACATCGTGAGGAAACCTGCATGCTTCAATTTCGAGGCATGTATTGTACCCACTGTCTATTATAAGTGGCGACGGGTTCACCCCCCGTCACACTGGACAGAGTTTCGGTACTACTGGTGAAACGTGGATGTTCTGAGGTTTCAGAATATCTCTGACTACCCCCTCGAGGAATATAGTCGTGAGCATATGCTTTATATATGCTTTATGCAATGTTATAAATGAAACCTTGATAATTCGATTCTGCTTTCGATTCTAAACAAACTACTTTCTAATTTTGTGTTTATTCATTAACACGTTGTATATGGTCTTTCTTTTTAAGGGGATGATCAAACCATTAAACTGAACAACTTTCTCTATTTGAATTCTAATTGAATACGCGAAAAAAAATTGGCTATTCCATACAAAACTGTAAACCCATTTGAGCTAAATGTATGGGACATTTGTTTTTTTTTCGCAATTTGGATGTTGGTACCGTAGAGAAAGTTGTTTAGTTTGACGGATTGTGATCTGTAAGACTTAGATTTTTATATTAGTACTTTCGTACAATGCAACAATTTATAAACGGCATATGCTCACGACTAAATTCCCCGAGGGGGTAGTCAGAGATGTTCTGAAACCTCAGAGCATCCACGTTTCACCAGCAGTACCGAAACTCTGTCCAGTGTGACGGGGGGTGAGCCCGTCGCCACATTATGGACAGTGGGTACAATACATGCATCGAAATTGAAGCATGCAGGTTTCCTCACGATGTTTTCCTTCACCGAAAAGCCAGTGGTGTTACAAATCGTACATAAATTCTGAAAAACTCATTGGTACGAGTCGGCCTGAACGGGGATCGAACCATCGCCTCCTGCACGGCAGGCAAGGTTACTCGCCACTGGACCACCACGGCTCAAGTCCCGGGGCTACAGTACAGCACATAACGTAGGTAATTTCGGCTTAGCAAACTTCGAAACTAATATTCTACCTATTATTAACCAAATAATACAATATGTACAAAGCCAAGGAGTATGTCTGAGTGCAAAGTTTCAGTTTTCCCCTTTGTCTATGACAATATCCGGAGGAATGGTGCACCGGAAGTTCAATCAGTAGTTCGTTCGACCCACTTCCGGTTTTCCCTTGTTAGCAGTCAGCGGTTGTAGTATTTATTTACCTGTTTATATAAAGGTTGTATACAAGGTGTTACAAAAGTAAAAATAAATATTTAAAACATTTAAGAGGGTTGTTTAGACCATCAAACTGAACAACTTTTATTATGGGACCAACATCGAAATCGCGAAAAAAAAAATCTGCTGTTCCATACATTTAGCTCGGGTAGATTTTTAGTTTAGTATGGAACATCAGATTTTTTTTTCGCGATTTCTTTATTGTCCCCATAGTGAAAGTCGTTCAGTTTGATGGTCTAAATCATCCCCTTAAATGTTTATTTGTATTTTTGTAACACCCTGTATAGGGTTTTGAGGGTTCCGTAGTCAACAATGAACCCTTATAGTTTCGCCATGTCCGTCCGTCTGTCCGTCTGTCCAAGGATTAGCTCAGAGACGCTTAGTACTAGAAAGCGGTAATTTGCTTATACATATTTATCACGCCGACAAAGTTGTAAAATAACATCTTGAAAGATTTTTTTTAGGAAACCTACACGAAAAGTTGGGATGCATTTTTTTTTCTCGTTTATCCCATGGTGTGGGGTATCGTTGGATAGGTCTTTTAAAAATACTGTAGGTGTGGGAAAGCCATTTTTCGGTTTAGGGATCCGTTAGCGAAATAGTAAGCTTTAAAGTGAAAATTTTTTATAGAGTCAAGTTCCCCCCTACCAGATAAACGGTTATTTCTGGATACGTGAAAAAATTCATGGCAGTAGTGTATATAACGAATTTAAAAGGAAAACTATCACCGCTAAGTAGGCTTTCCAAGTTAACGAGTAATAGTCGACCAACTTGTAAAATGTACTTTTTAGACTTTATTAGCCGTTAAACCGTAGTATAAAACAAAAAACCCCCTTCTAAGTCGGCATCTGACGGGCATCTACGGAACCCTACCCTGCGCAAGGCACGACACGCACTTGGCCGGTTTTTTCTTAATGTGCTGGCGGTATTTTATGGAACAGCAGACTATTTTTTCGAGATTTCCATGCTACTCCTATTGAGAAGGCCTTCTTTTTATGCTGACACTTTTTAAGGGGATGATCAGACCATCAAACTGAACAACTTTCTGGGACCAATGTCGTAATCTTATCATAAATTTGCGATTTCGACATTGGTCTCATAGAGAAAGTTGTTCAATTCAATTCAATTCAATTATACTTTATTGCACACCAAAACAGAACATACATTTGAATACAGATAAAGAATTAAAAGTAGGTACAAATAAGGCGGTCTTATCGCTAAAAAGCGATCGATTGTTCAGTTTGATGGTCTGATCATCCTCTTAAAAAACTGTCAGCAAATTAAGTTAGACCCTGTATAAAGGTTGTATATAGGGTTTTTCTTAATATGCTGACGGTTTTTTATGGAACAGCAGACTGTTTTATCGTGATTTAGATGCTACTCCTATTGAGAACGTTGTTCAGTTTGATGGAGTTATGAAAATACTCTTCCGATTCAGGACTGTGTTTATTTTTGTAGTAAAATGAAAATTGGAAACTTGTATACAGGATGTTATGTATTAGGGAGTGCTTCAGAGTATCAAATCTAACAACTTTTACAATGGGATAAAATGTCAATACTACGAGGCAAATGTATGGAACAGGTGATTTTTGTGACCCTAGTATAAATCACTGTCTGTTTGTTTATTCCACCACATTGTAACCACAGTCCTGAATCGGAAGAGTATTTTCATAACTCCATCAAACTGAACAACGTTCTCAATAGGAGTAGCATCTAAATCACGATAAAACAGTCTGCTGTTCCATAAAAAACCGTCAGCATATTAAGAAAAACCCTATACATATAACAAAAAAAATGTTTAGTTATTATGTTGTGTGGTGGTGTGGTACGGAACCCTCGGTGCGCGAGTAGCCCGACTCGCACTTGACCGGTTTTATTTAATTCGGGCATAGGCCCACCACACATTCCTACCGCTGTAACTCCTGCAAACCAGGATCAACAGCGGCGACCATTCACAACACTAGACAATTACCTAAGTCCAGCGAGCCCGGGGGATCACTCTAATCTTTCTTCGAACCCGCAATGAATTTAATCAAAGAAGATAGGAGGAGTAGGAAACACAAATATCCGACTTCCCTTCATTGCGAACGAGAGACAGTATCAGAAAAAGCATTGCTATTAGAGAGCCAATTTCATAGAATCATTTATGGCAATGAATGTAACTGTATACATTAGTAAGAAATACTCATTGGCACATGGCACGGATTCAAACCAAGACCCTTACGATTGAAAGTCCACGCTTCCAACGGGCCACCGGCGGGAAAAATAGGGTAGTAAAAAAATCTTGCTTCACATTATTATAATGACGAAAAACTATCACTATTATACTTGGGATTATTCCGTATATAAAATGAAGGGAGGTCTACGCAAACATGTCAGTGTTGCCACAGTCAAAAATACATTTTTCTTCCGGAATAATGTTTTAATAATGTCCCCTCTTGCGGTCACAGCGAAAATGTAAGGGTGGACGAATGTGGAGACGGATTGTGAATTTCTAAGTTATGGCGGTAGTAACTATTAAGTAATCTGTGGTTATAGCAGGAACGACTTCTCGCAAAGATTTTTTTGTATTCTCTTTGGCCCTATAAAGAGCCACAAAGTTTTGTATACCTATAGGGTATTTTTAGGGTTCCGTACCCAAAGGGTGAAAACGGAGAGGATGATTGAAGGAAAGCCTAAATATTGGAAAAAATCTATATTATGTGCATCTACTTTATAAGTTGAAGTCACTTTTACTTGCGACACACACCATTGTTGTGTGCGACAATATTAAGATCTAAAAATGCTATAAAGTAAATTTTTTTACGACCAATATTTAATGAGTTAATTAGATAATTTGTATTCAAAATTTGGTGCGAATTCTTATGATTTTCAAATTTGATTTCCTTGGATTAGAAGGCACCACAGTGACATAATGAAGGGCAAGCCAGTCAAAAATAGGTATGCCTACTAAAATTACGTAGTAGAGGTGAGGCGGCTCTGAAAGGGTCAAGGTCGTTCGGTCAGGGAAACCTCGTAAAACAAGTCCGTCTCCTTACAAACCGAGCCTCAGCCCAGTTCGGATATGTCATGAAATTCTCATTTGCGCGGTTTGTTCAGGAGTCTTTTGATATTCCCTACTCTTAGCAACGAGTCGGGAAAAGTAAGTAATCTTTACTATGGACTGCTTTTATGATGTAGGTAGGTATTTGATTATGAAGACATCATTTACTTTAGTGGTTCTCGCTTAGAATAGAATGCTCTAATTTCTCAAGTGTTAATGAATTAACGCAAAACTAGAAAGTAGTTTGTTTAGAATCGAGAGCAGAATCGAATTATCATGGTTTCATCATAGGTAATTTTTCAACATTTTAAAAAGTTTGTTTATAATAATTTAAATTTACTGAACTCGATCTCAACTCACCGCTCGGGCACTCTCACCCTACTTACTACCAAGTTAGCGCTTTCATTCGTTGCTGAAATGATAACAAATCATTTTTGCCTCAAAACTTAAAATGCGAATAACTTTAAATGTTAACCATCAAAATAATGAAATTATTGTTTCAATCTAATTATTCATTATTCAATATTATTAATTATTTGTTATAAATCAGTTGGGGTGTATGAGGTTTTGCGCTTATTCATTAACACGTTGTATATTATCAGAACATATTTTTAGCATAAGCATATAAATGCTCAAGACTGTATACCCTGATTTGGTAGTCAGAGATATTCTGAAACCTAAGAACATCCACGTTTCACTAGTACCGAAAATCTGTCCAGTATGACGGGGAGTGAGCCCGTCGCCACTTGTAATGGACGGTGGATACAAGCCTCGAAATTGAAGCATGCAGGTTACCTCTCGATATTTTCCTTTACCGAAAAGCCAGTGGTGTTACAAATCGGGTTATTCCCGTTTTCCACCACCGCTACGCCGCGCCCCCAGTGGGGGTTTTGAAGAAAGATATTCTGAATGGGTATTTAAGTACTTTTCTAAAACCACAGTTAGGTTAGTCTCGGACACTCGGACCCGGCGTCCAATATTTTGTATGTCAATAAGATAAGATAAATATTCTTTATTTGCACACCAAGAATAGAAAAATACAATTTAAAACAAGAATGAGAAGGGTACAAAGGGCGGTCTTATCACTAAAAGCGGTTTCTTCCAGACAACCATTGGATGGAAGAACTATTTACAGAGACAAATGCTACGGCGGTCAATGTATTGTCACACTATTTTATTACACAACCAAAATACAGTTGATTACAAAACTAGTGACAGTGTTTTCATTAAAAAAAGACTTTTATTGAAGAACAAACTAATTCGTTAATGTCTACACAAAATAAGTAGTCAGCACAAGCTTCGTCAATAATAATACAACAGCCGGTAATCAGCAACATGCTTCGTCAAAACCTTAAATAAACAGTTAGAGATCCGCAACATGCTTCGTCAACTTACCTAACCAAAATCCACCTCACGCTTCTTCAGCAATACAACAAAAACAGGTTTAAATGCTCTCCGCACCACGGAACCCACCTGGCTCAAAGGAACTCATCACACTGGCAGCATTACTCGTTGATTGGCTAAAAAGTCATTGTTCATTAAAAACCCATTGATTCTAATTTAGTAGGGGACGACGATAATATATTGTTCCGTTGGCCCCCAGTGGGGGACATGCGGGGGACAGCGATAATTTTTTTCCCGTGGCCCCCACTGCACTGGGGACATAGCGGTGGGGGACAACGGGAATAATCCTTACAAATCTTACATAAATTCTGAAAAACTCATTGATACGAGTCGGCCTGGACAGGGATCGAACCATCGCCTCCTGCACGGCAGACAATGTTACTCGCCACTAGCCTACCACGGTTTTACTAACTTACTTTCACATTAAACACGTTACCCTCTTTTTCAACGTTGTAGAGTAAAAATCCAGTATCGTATAAGCTTGGAGTGCATCACTAAGTGATATTCCGAACGATTAACCCTCGGCCCGCTCGTTTTTCGAACAGTTTAACTTTATAGGCCCTTAAATTTGTGCCCTACTAAAATAAAGCATGGTTAGGGTTGACGCGGAAGATTGTAACTAAGTTTTTGTTTATTACATTTTTTTTATGACCGTCTTCTGAAGGGTTTTTTTGTTGTTGCTGCCTTTGGAAAAGGTATGTTTTCTGTTTATATTTTGATCTTAGACGATTTACATACGGACCCGCCTCGCCTTAGCATTTCCCCTCTGCCAACGTGCAAGATCAAAAAATCTTACGCATTTACATACAATTTTATACCTTATCACTAAACGCGACAGCCTATAATTGCGGAACAATAATTTCGAACTTATGACGTTTGGGGTTCAAACGACACTGTTTTTCATGATTTTTAACATTCAAAATTAGAATCTAAACTAATGGAATATAATTCAAAGATGCGTATCTCGTGCTACCTCGCCCACCGCTAAAAGTGGCAGAATTTTTTTTTAGTAAAATTACCCGCGTAACTTGTCCTCATATAAGTAGTCTACAAGTTTTGATTGAAAAAGGCGTTTGTAATCATCAGTAGGCATAAACAGGATAATTTTTGGACTATTAGTCAAAAGACATCATCGCATTTGGTCCAAAATGTGAAAGTGCCGGCCAAAAAGAAATAATCCAATATTCTGTTAGGACTTGTCGGTCTCATCATTTATTATTATTGCACCAAAGCTGTAGGTCTATTATCCTTGGTTTTATATGGGTTCGAAAACTCTACCTTTTTATACATTTTCTATGAAATTAGCTAAGGCTGTATTCTGTTAGAACTAGTCCGTCGCAGCATTTTTTAGTATAGCACCAAAGTTTTAGGAGCATTTTCCTTGGTTTTATTAGGGTTTGATTTTTTTGTTGCTCCGATTGGTTTGTTCCTTTGACTATTTATATGTGGACTGGTTACGCGTGTAATTCTACTAACAAATATTTCTGCCACTTTTTGCGGGGGGCGAGGTAACACGAAATCCGCAACTTTGGATTTTATTCCCCATAACTTTAGATTCTAATTTTGAATGTTAAAAATCATGAAAAGTGGTCTCGTGTGAACCCCAAACGTTCTAAGTTCGAAGTTATTAGATCGAAATTATAGGCTGTCTCGTTTAGTGATAAGGTGTAAAATTGAATGTAAATGCAAAAGATCAATTGTGCTTATACCGTGGCAGAGGGGAAATGGTATCGCAAGGCTAGTCCTTATAATAATTAGTCAAAGGTTTGTTCAGTTTGATGGGCAGACTTTTAGTTTAAAAGGATGCTAATGATATCAATTTCACCCTGTAGTTAGATAGTGAAATTTGAATATTCGAATTCTGCAATAAATATAGAATACCTATGAGTACCCTTGGGAAATTTATAGTCGTGAGCTTAACAACGTATGATTATAATACAATCCTCTTTTGCTTCAACGAATTCTATTTAAAATACCTGTGTTTTACGATAAAATATACTTAATTAAGTGTGCTAGGGTTGTACAATTTATATAAAGTGAAGTATTAATATTTCAAAAATGATCTTATACAGGGTAAAATTGATATCATTGCATCCTTTTTAACTAGCATATGTTCACGACTATACTCCCCGAGGGGGTAGTCAGAGATATTCTGAAACCTCAGAACATCCACGTTTCACCAGTAGTACCGAAACTCTGTCCAGTGTGACGGGGGGTGAGCCCGTCGCCACTTATAATGGACAGTGGGTACAATACATGCCTCGAAATTGAAGCATGCAGGTTTCCTCACGATGTTTTCCTTCACCGAAAAGCCAGTGGTGTTACAAATCGTACATAAATTCCGAAAAACTCATTGGTACGAGTCGGCCTGGACGGGGATCGAACCATCGCCTCCTGCACGGCAGACAAGGTTACTCGCCACTGGACCACCACGAATCCTTTTTAACTAACTACAATTTTTTTAATTTTTATTTATAATTAATGAACTCTTGATTGTGCGTTAGCACTGCATTTCCGCCAGTGTCAAGTAGTTTATGGGAGTATCTATCTAGAACTCAGGGATTGTTTTTGATCAAGAACAAGAAGAGATTAAGGAATGCGGAGCCTCGTGGCAGACAAAAACGCGACGCGCGAAAACCACGCGAGACAAGTGCTCGGGTCAGAACCTGCAACGTGACTCCTGAACAACTTTTACCATGGGAGAAAACCGAACGGAGCAAAAAAAATTTGCTACTATTTAAACTCGACTCAAATGTGTGCAACAGCAGTTTTTTTTAAATGATAGACTCTTAGTTTAAAAGGATGCTAATGATATAAATTTCACCTTCAGATACCAAAAAACACATGGCTTGGCTATAAATATTCGTATTCACCATACATAAATGTGCTTCTTGTGGGATTCGAACCCACGACCCTTAGTTACGCAGGCAAGTTCCACACTTACCTTATTTTCATCTTATCTATAGTGCATCCACGATAGTACCGTGATTTTGACAGATCCACGATAGTGAAAGTTGTTCAGTTTGATGGTCTAAACCACTCCCTTAAATGTTTATTTGTATTTTTGTAACACCTTGTATTTTAGTGTATTATAAAGTATTGACGGCACAACAACAAAAGTAAAACAAAATCTCTAAAATCGCCTGACAATATCACGTAGCTATCTTGGTATCTATAAAGATGAAAAACCTGCCAAGTGCGTGTCGGGCCAAGCGCAGGATAGGGTTCCTTAGTTGCCCGTCTCAATACAACGTGTTAATGAATTAACGCAAAACTAGAAAGTAGTTTGTTTAGAATCGAGAGCAGAATCGAATTATCATGGTTTCAACATAGGTAACTTTTTCAAAATATTAAATAATTTGTATGTAAAATTAAAAATTTACTGAACACGATCTCAACCCACCGCTCGGGCACTCTCACCCTACTTACTACCAATACAAGATTCTTAAAATGTATCCATGAGCTATTATTGGCATAATTAATATGTATACCCATGTCAAATTACAGCTTTCTAGTACTAAGCGTGTCTGAGCTAAGCCACGGACAGACGGACGAACATGGCCAAACTATAAGGGTTCCTTATTGACTACGGAACCCTAAAACCGACTTTTGTTGTCGACTGTACTCGTCCGAGAAAATTTAATTAGCGATCAAAGCACTATAAAAGAGGTTTCAGTGCCTATTGAGTGCAGCTTGCTTTTACTATTATAGGTATAATAATTCGTTTCAGTTCACTACAGGGAAACGAGCCTTTTGTTCGAGCCCAGCTATATTCATTTTATACCATAGGTACACACGGCGACAGATCAACCTACCCATAGTTGGACCTTATGTCCATGAACATAGAGTTCAACTATGGGTAGGTTGATCTGTCGCCGTGTGTACATCTTCAGGTAAATGAGTGCACGCGGTTTTTAAGAGAAGTTTATTCCGCGTAAATGCGCGCTGCATACAAACGTAGTCTACTGATATTTTCAATACTAACCAATTGAAGTGAATTAAATTTTTCAGAAAAAATCTAGAAACTTATCTCTATGCATAAATGAATTATGGATGATGCTTGTATGAAGTCAGATTTTTGTTAAAATGTATAGTTTTAAAGTTACAGTGCCTCAAAGTTTTCCATACAAATCTTAAATTAATCCTAGCACTAAAAGCTTTTCGGTGAAGGAAAATATCGTGAGGAAACTTCAATTTCGAGGCATGTATTGTATCCACTGTCTATTTAAGTGGCGACTGGCTCACCCCCCGTCACAAGGACAGAGTTTCGGTACTACTGGTGAAACGTGGATGTTCTGAGGTTTCAGAATATCTCTGACTACCCCCTCGGGGAATATAATCTTGAGCATATGCTATGCTATGCGATGCTACAAATTTAAAAAACCCCCGCTAAGAAAACATTAAAAAAGTGAAAAATCATTCGGTTACACTATTATTTTTGATGTAAACAAATTTTTTTTCCTTTTAACTCTCTTACAGTAAGTTGCAGAAACGCTCATTAAAGTTAATCCTCCATTAAATCTCTTGCTGTCACTTTTTGTCTAGTTGACGTAGTAAAAGCTAGCAAGAGATTTAATGGAGGATTAACTTCAATGAGAAAGACCGTTTAAGATATTAATTAAGGTCAATTAATGCGTAGAGGATCGCTATATACAGGGTCCTTCTTAATATGCTGTCAATTTTTTAAGAGGATGATCAGACCGTCAAACTGAACAACTTTCTCTATGGCACTAACATCGAAACCACGAAAAAAAAATCTGCTCTTCCATACAAAACTGCAAACCCACTTGAGCCAAATGTATGGGACCGAATTCTATGGGACAGATGATTTTTTTTCGCGATTTCGATGTTGGTCCCATAGAGAAAGTTGATCAGTTGGATGGTCTGGTCATCTCCTTAAAAAAGTGTCAGCATATTAAGAAAGACCCTGTATAATAGGTAACTAATGTCATAATCGAAAGTTCATAAAACATGTACGTACAGTCGCCATAAGATATATCGTAGCATACAAAGTGGTCAAATATTTCTGAGCAGTGCTAATTTTCAATAAATTCACTACACTAAGTGTTACCAATTATATCTAAACGTGTATTGGGTCATAAATATAACTTCTTTACTAATAAGTCTTTACTTTCTAATAATAAGGTCCTTTTTCCTCTTTGACTAAGTATTATAAGGACTAGCCTTGCGGTAGCATTTCCCCTCTGCCACGGTTTAAGCACAATTGATCTTGTGCATTTACATTCAATTTTACACCTTATCACTAAACGAGACAGCCTATAATTGCGAAATAATAACTTCGAACTTAGAACGTTTGGGGTTCACACGAGACTACTTTTCATGATTTTTAACATTCGAAATTAGAATCTAAAGTTATGAGGAATAAAATCCAAAGTCGCGGATTTCATGTTACCTCGCCCCCCGCAAAAAGTGGCAGAAATGTTTGTTAGTAGAATTACACGCGTAACCAGTCCACATATAAATAGTCAACGTTTTTCCTACGCTGCTGCTCAGATGTTTATGATCACCCTGACTGCGTAGATATATTTGATGTTCTAAGCGTTCAGATGTTTTTGATTGGTTATGTGTAAAGAATTTATTGAAAATAAGAACTGCTTAGAAATATTTAACAAACTTGTATGCTATGATATATCTCATGGTGACTGTACTTATATACAACGTGTTAATGAATAAGCGCAAAACCTCATACACCCCAACTGATTTATAACAAAATAATTATATTGAAACAATAATTTCATTATTTTGATTATTAAAATTTAAAGTTATTCACATTTTAAGTTTTGAGGCAATAATGATTGGTTATCATTTCAGCAATGAATGAAAGCGCTAGCGTGCTCATGGATACATTTTTAGAATCTTGTTTTGATAGTAAGTAGGGTAAGAGTGCCCGAGCGGTGGGTTGAGATCAAGTTCAGTAAATTTAAAATTTTACAAACAAATTATTTAATATTTTGAAAAAAATTACCTATGTTGAAACCATGATAATTCGATTCTGCTCTCGATTCTAAACAAACTACTTTCTAGTTTTGCGTTAATTCGTTAACACGTTGTATAATTAAAAAGTGTTAATAAAACTAATTAGTTAAAATGTCTGATGTCTCTATACAATGCCAATCTGTATTGTTCACACGCTAGACTTTTAGTACTTATTAGATAGTTCTTTACCCACCCTAGGTCCCAGACAGGCAATGACCTGGGTATATTTAAAAGGGATTTGTTTTGTATGAAAATACTTAGCGATTGTTTTAAATGTCGTTTGTTTTAATGTTCAGTTTTTTAAATAAATCGTCAATACAGGGTCCTTTTTAATATGCTGACACTTTTTAAGGGGATGATCAGACCGTCTAACTGAACAACTTTCTCTATGGGACCAACATTGAAATCACGAAAAAAAAATCTGCTGCCCCTACATTAGGTTCGAGTAGGTTAGCAGTTTTGTATGGGACACCTGATTTTTTCGCGATTTCGATATCGGTCACATAGAGAAAGTTGTTCAATTTGATGGTCTGATCATCTCCTTAAAAAGTGTCAGCATATTAAGAACGACCCTATATATTGCTTAACATAGCTTTAGTCCCCGAGAGGAATGTCAGAGGTACCGTTCTGAATCTCCTTAGCTTAAGAGAGCTAATCTTGTATGGAAAAACTTTACTTACTTTACACTACATAACAAGTGCAAAAACACGCTAGTAATATTTAAAGGGGTAGTTTTCGCCCATCAAACTGAACAACTTTTACTAAGAATCGATCGAGATCAAAGAATCAGCTGTTCCATACGACACTGCAATGCCAAATGTATAAAATTTTTTGCCCTGATCGGTTCGCTCTCATAGTACAAGTTGTTCAGTTTGATGGCTAGACTCTTAGTTTAAAAGGATGCTAATGATATCAATTTCACCCTGTATAAATGCAGAGTTACATTCGTTACGTATTCTGTGGTCTTCCCATAGAAGCAGAAACTTATCCACTAGAATACAACAGCTCTCGAAAAATATCCTTCATGCAGCATAACATTAGTCACCCAACCAAAAACCGACTACGCTTAACATCCCCGCTTCAAACGCAACAAACCATAGACAATAAATCAAATCAGAAATGCAACGAGATTTATTATAGGAAGGATATGAACAGTTGGTTCCTACGCCGTGTTTTGTGCTATTTGAGTTATGTTTTTGGCGCCAAAAAGCTTGCATTATGACATGTTGTTGTTTGGTTTTAACGGGTACCTACATAAGTTTGAGATAAATATCCTAATGCTTTGTTAGATTGTAGTACTATCGATATTGACGGTTGATAACATTGATTTACCAACTACTGGACGTAGAGTCCGCGCTCATAAGTGTCTGAACCAAAAGAGCACTAAAACGTATAAAGAGAACCAATTGCGCGACAGTCTTCGTTTGATCGGCCGACTACGCGCACGCGGACGGCGCGCGCCGTGCCGCGGTAGGCTAAAAGCTACGTAAACGAAATGAAAAAGAATTTCAGCATTTTCAATGTTTTAGTTGGTTTATATTATTAGACACGTACTTAGGTTTGTGTAAGTTAGTCTCAGACACTTTTTTCGATAATTTTGTACTAGACCCGACGTCCATTATGTTGTATGTCAATGGTTGATAACAAAAAAACCTATTCTAAAAAATGATTAGTAAATACGCAAGAAGCTTGGATGGTATACACCAATGCCTTTCAAACTATATTCTTCGACCCCCAAGGGGAGGGTACGAAGCAGTTCCAGGGGGTCGTGAGTGCTTCTATCTGGGTTAAATCAGTAAGGAATAACTATTATTTAAAACCGACAGAGCTCTAATCATAACTTATACATATTTCAGTAATATTTAGAAGTTTTTTGTTCTCTTCAGCCGCGTTACATTTTTTTTTTTTTTTTTTTTTAAGACTTGTCTATTGATAGATAGATCCTTGACTCACAACATAATGATCGCTCGCTTTGGCAACAGCTCGCAGTGCTGAAAAATTTAGAGCTGAATTCGCTCGCTCCAGATTTCTTTTTTTGTCGTTCTACATAGTTTTACGCATACTTGATTTACCAAGAGCTTTAACAACAGCTGAGTAGTATTATGCAACAAATTTAGACACCGCTTCGCTCGCTCCAATTCTTTTGATATTGCTGATGTTCAACTGTTACAGTTCGGTAGAGTTTTGATAATGATCAATTCGTTGTGTTGAGATAAATCACGCTCGCTTCGCTGGCTCCAGGTTTTCGTTGAGATGTTAATAGTAAACAGATGACATATTGAAACCACCACGCGCTGTTACCACGGATCCAGCTGGCTCTACCTATGTCCTAAGTTCAAAGTTGAAATTTGTTTAAATTTGCTTCAGAGAATATAATTCGGAGCGTGCTCCATATAAACGAAGTCTGATGATATTTTCAATACTAACTAATTAAAGTCAATGATTTTTTTTCTAAAACAAGCTAGAAACTAATCTCTATGTTTGTATGAAGTCAGATTTTCGTTAAAATGTATAGTTTTAAAATTTTAGTACCTCAAAGATTTCCATCTTAAATTAATCCTAGCATTAAAACTGTACACATTAACGAAAATCTGACTTCATACAAGCATAGAGATGTTTCTAGATTGTTTCTGAAAAAAATCATTACTTTAACTGGTTAGTATTGAAAATATCACCAGACTTCGATTGTATGCAGCGCGCATTTACGCATTCGGAATAAACTTCTCTTAAAATGTACACACGGCGATACATCAAGCTACACAAAACAAACATAAGCTGGCCGCGTGACATTATACTTTACTCTATCTACGCGCGGCCAGTTTATTTTGGTTTTGCGTAGCTTGATGTGTCGCCGTTTGTCCGTGGTGACATTTGTTTAACTGAAATTGCCGTTCTTTAGTTGACAAGTCAATGGTCACAACCAAAGAGATTATACCTAATAGCCATACCAATTGTAAAGTGTCCACTTTTTTTTACGTTTAGGTTTGAGTGTGTGGTGTCAAGTAGTATGGACAAAAGGCACCAAGTGACATATGACCTTATGTTTACGGTCACTTTTCACACACACTAGCTAAAAAAAAACACTCTATGGACAGCCGCATAAACAAATATATATAGTTCCATCTCCTTCTACTATTAAAGGTATGTCATAAGACAAAAGAGACTAACTACAATCGTAAATTTATGCGGACTCTATGGAGATCCTTCCTCTGAGGGAGATCTGAGGTCACAACCACATTCCGCCAAGATTAGAAAGCTAACCAACAATGCGAAAAAAATCACGATTTCTTTCTTTTGAGAAGAAAAAACGAAATCTTTAGTACATCTTTATAATGCCGACTTATTTCCTTTTTGGAGCTTATCCTAATGTTGGACACCCGCTGTCTAAGGTTCTCTGTCTGAAAACATAATTAACAAGTATTACTTCCTTTACCTTATCTTTGAGGGTGAGGCGTGAAATAGAATTGGCTTCGAGGTTCCGCAGATCTGAATTAATGAAATAATACCACAATATGGTTGGAATTATTTGTTTTGTTGTTTATTGTAGATTAAGTTTGCAAAATTAGCAGATTCTTTTTCTATACAATACATTTAAGCATTCGTCACTTTGCACATCGTCGGTTAATCGTAATAGAGTATCAAAACTTTGAACTTTAGTGATCCTACGTACACGATTCGAGATTGAGTGATATTTTAGGATTTTATTGTTTTGAGAGGTATACATTGAGAGACTATACATGTTATCGAAAATCGGACAACATATAAGCATAGAGATTAGTTTCTAGATTGTTTCTGCAAAATTTCATTGACTTTAATTGGTTAGTATTGAAAATATAACCAGACTTCGTTTGTCGCGCGCCAACGGTAATAAGATAACGTTTTAGGATGCGTTTGACGTTACTTAAGAGCCTATCAGAGTTGAATCTCATTTATTAATACGGACCTTAAGAATTTGTGAGACTATTCGGTGAAGAATAACATCGTATTTAAACAACAAAATAATGCATATACAGGATCCTTCTTAATATGCTGACACTTTTTTAAGGGAATGATCAGACCGTCAAACTGAACAACCTTCTCTATGGCACCAACATCGAAATTGCGAAAAAAATCAGCTCTTTTATACAAAACTGCAAACCTACTTGAGCCAAATGTATTGGACAGCTGATTTTTTTTGGTGCCATAGAGAAAGTTCTTCAGTTTGACGGTCTGATCCCCTTAAAAAGTGTCAGCATATTAAGCTGGACCCTATATTATACTGGAAAATTCAACAAGCATCGACAAAGTTTCAGTACATAGGTAGAGAGGTCATTCTATAGAGAATGTTTGACAAAAGCAAGTCAGATGGTAAGATTGTTCAATCTTTAATTTACTTACATGCTTTGTCTGTATGATACCTGAATTCAATCATGAACCACATGGTAAATGAATACAGAAACGGATAACGCTACAGAAGGAAGTAGGTTCGGTGTCCATTTCAAAATCGAAATAATTAAAATATAATAAAGGTTTTCTGATCTTGGTGCAAGGAACTCTAACAACCAAGCAGTTTTATCTTGTCCGTAATGAATTTTTAAACCTGACTTTGTTTGAAACAAGACTTGCTGTAGGAAAATAATTATAATAAAAATGCATTGAAGTGTCTTAGGTAGAACAATAAGACTTTAGTGTTTCAACGATTTATAAGGCGACTAAAGAAGAAATTTTCTTTTTTTACATTTATTATTCAGATTATTTATGTAACTACCTCTTTGACTAATTATTATAAGGACTAGCCTTGCGGTAGCATTTCCCCTGTGCCTAGGTATAAGCACAATTGATCTTGTGCATTTACGTTCAATTTTACACCTTATCACTAAACGAGACAGCCTATAATTGCGAAATAATAACTTCGAACTTAGAACGTTTGGGGTTCACACGAGACTACTTTTCATGATTTTTTACATACAAAATTAGAATTTAAAGTTATGGGGAATAAAATCCAAAGTTGCGGATTTCATGTTACCTCGCCCCCCGCAAAAAGTGGCAGAAATGTTTGTTAGTAGAATTACACGCGTAACCAGTCCACATATAAATAGTCAAAGAACTACCTACATAGATTTTTGCAAGCGTCGGTGGCGCGTTTAGGAGAGGTATGGACACTCAATCACGATGGTCCGGGTTCGAATCCGCACGGACAGCATGCCATGTACCAATGAGTTTTTCTAACTTATGTATACAAACAAGGCGTTACAAAAGTAAAAATAAACATTAAAAACTTTTAAGGGTTGTTTAGACCATCAAACTGAACAACTTTCGGTTCACTAATGTTTGTCCAAAAACTTTTTGGCAAATTATTACTTAACAAGCAACGTTTCATGTAATATTCATTTTACAAACACCTTGTTCCGCAAATTGATCATTTTACAAATAATCGCTTAACAAAAATATTTTTTGCAAAAGCTTGTCTTTACAAATGTACCTAATGTATTTTTTTCTTTTATGTATTTTTCATGTAATATTGTTACTATTTTACAAAATCACGTATTAACAAAATAGATAGCTTATAGAATATGGAACAGAAAATAACATTGATTTCAAACCAAAAGTCTGCATATTAGACTTTGAAAAAGCAGCTATCTTAAGCTTGCGATCAAATTTTTAAAACACAGTCCTGCACGGTTGCAATTTCCATTTGGGCCAAATAATTTAACAGGTAAGTACTAAAGTTTTTTTTTTTCTAAAAACAAGAATGGTTTCTGGCATCATTGTTGTCACAAGTCAAACCTAACCTAAGCTACTCATTTTACTTTGGATAGCCTAGTGAAGTCGGCTAAACTAGTTTAACACGAGCGATTCGGTTCTGGTGGCGGCGTGGTCGCGAGTCAAACCTAACCTAACCGACTCATTTTACTTTGGATAGCCTAGTGGAGTCGGCTAAACTAGTTTAACACGAGCGATTCGGTTCTGGCACTCGCCGGCCGCTGCCGCGGCACGCTCGCTCCGCTCGCTCGGCTCGTGCGGCGTGGTCGCAAGTCAAACCTAACCTAACCGACTTAATTTATTTTACTTTGGATTGGAAAACTATTAAGATCGTTAGCAATCCATTTAAAATTAAAATAGGCTGTTGTTAATTTTTACTTTTGTTGATTTATTAAAATTACGAATGATAATGATGTTTTTTTTATTAATTATTTTGGTTGACATTAGTAAAATTTGTGCCTAATAATAATGCAACATGTCAAATAATGCAATACACCAAGTGTTGTTTGTTTGAATAACATGAATGATAAATGAATCGTTTGTCAAATGATATGTCGCAAAATGAAAATAAGTCAGGTGATTAGTTTAATACTTGAATAATTTGTAAAATCAGTAATTGTGTAAAGATGAAATAACGATTCATTTTTTTGCCAGTAGTTGGTTGTCAAGTAAAAATTTGCAAATTGAATGTCGGTGAAATGACAGGACACCACAACTTTCACTATGGGACCAACCTCGAAATCGCGAAAAAAAAATCTTCTGTCCCATACATTTAGCTCGAGTAGATTTGTAGTTTAGTATGGAAAATCCGTTTTTTTGGTGATTTAGATATTGATCCCATAGTAAAAGTTGTTCCGTTTGATGGTCTAAACCACCCCTTAATTTTTTTTTTAACACCTTGTATAATACCGACTGCTCCCAAACGTTGAAAAAATCGTTAGGAAACCTGCATACGCTGAAAAAGAAATTCTGATGCGTATGTGAAGTCTACCAATCCGCATTGTGCACACGCTGTGGACTGACGGCCTTACACCCTCCCTGAGGGTGTTTTTGACCTAAGCCCTTCAGTGGGATGTATTAATAGGCTGATGATGATGATGACATACATTTTTAAGAGGATATGTGAAAAAATAGGATTCTTCAAAGCATCATATATCATGAAGTACTAACAGTAGGAGTATGATTTGCGGATATGTGTAATTGAACATATAATTGAAGTTTCGATTAGAGCCAAAACACGATTAAGATACATTTTCTCGATAGAAAAATAAGCCAAAGTAGCCTCCGTCTTTATCGATAAACGCTTGGAACTGCTAAACGGTGAATAATAGAAACACGAGACTTGATTTAAAAAAAAGAGATTGAAATTTTATAATGTTTGATTAGAGCAGAAATGAACTTACATAAATAGTACAATCACAATTGAAAAAAGTTTTTTTTACGCTTGCGTCGTTTCAGGCGCGCGCGCCGCCCCATCTCTTTCTCTCGCATCAGGCAGTAATATTAGCTATCACACGCCCATTGCGCTTCAATTATTTTTCGACATAGGCCCTTAACCGTGATGCTGTAGCACGGCTCACTTTTAGCAATCAATTCCTTCAGACTATCGTCAACATCAAAGTCAAAGTCAAAATTGTTTATTCAAAATAATATCACATAGATAACTTTTTGACGTCATGTTTTTGAATCTACCACCGCGTCGGAAGGTGTTCCGTTGTAGAGAAGATGCGGCCAGAAACTCTACAACACACTTCTTTTAAAGAAAACAAAATATACAAAGTACAATTACATAAATTCTCTGATACATCCCTTACTGTGTGGCTGCCGGTTATAGTCACTGCAACCGACTCCAACTCTAATCGTATCGGTTTCCTGGAGATCAATTGCGCTAATTTAAACCATCGAAGTTATATTCTTATCCAATTTCAGTTCTAATCACATTGCAATCCAATTACTATTCAACTGTGCTGAATTCCGCGTCGCGCTAAACTCTATGTATTTTTTTATTTTTTATTTATAATTAATGAACTTTTTGCTTGTGCGTTAGCACCGCATTTCCGACAATGTCAAGTAGTTTGTGGGAGTATCTATCCCAATCTCAGGGATTGTTTTTGATAAAGAACAAGAAGAGATTAAGGAATGCGTAGCCTCGTGGCAGACAAAGACGCGACGCGCGGACAACACGCGAGACAAGTTCTCGGGTCAGAACCTGCAACGTGACTCTAAACTCTATGTAACTGACGGCCTTTAACGTCTGAGCGATCTGTCAAAACGGCTCTAATGGCTGTCATGAGCTGTACCGCGATTAGCGCAATATCAAATGTATCAAAAGTTATGGTTCGTACGTAGTCCAGTCACTGTTCCATCAGATTCAGGAGGGTAAGAACGAGAGAGTGCATCTGTGTTTACCGCACACACTTTTGCACTTAAAATATCCTGCGCACCCCGCCCGCGGCATGACGGCGCGATAAAGCGCTATCGCGCCCTAGCTCCCTTTCTTTTTGAACGTGAACGAACGAGTTAGCAGGCGCGATAAAACGTTTATCGAGGCGCCATGCCGCAGGCGCTGATTGCTTTTCTAATAAAGCGGTCGCTGTAGTCGACATCGGCTATGAGAATTCATTCATTCAATCTCGTTCCTAGTGAAATTCGTGACACATTCATTCACCAAATCCGTCGTCAAAACGTAAACTAAAAAAACGACGCTAAAAACCATTCCATTGACACTGACAAGCGTGTTATGTACGCTGTCGTGTCTACATAGAACTGAAAGATAATAGAATTGACATCGGAGTCATGTTGCAAGTTCTGACACGAGCACTTGTCTCGCGTGGTGTTCGCGCGTCGCGTTTTTGCCTGCCATGAGGCTGATCAAAAACAATCTCTGAGATTGGGATAGATACTCCCAAAACTACTTGACACTGGCGGAAATTCAGTGCTTACACACAAGCAAGAGTCAATTCAATTCATTTATACTTTATTGCACACCAAAACAGAACATACATTTGAATACAGATAAAGAATGAAGGATTAAAAGAATCCATTAATTATCAGTAAAAAAAGTTAAAAAGAATTGACATCTTACTTTTCATCATCATCAGCCTATACACCGTGGATTCTGGATCGTTTTGAAGCCAGAAAGAGGTGATATGTCATCAATGAAATTTAGAAATTGGCACTGATATTTATAATACTAATTTATTTTCTAAATCCTTCTAAGTAGACAAAAATGTTTACACCATGTTTAAACTATGTACAATTGGTGAAGTCATAAATATGTGCATAAAAAAATTATCATCTTGTTTTTTAAAACTAGAAAATTGCTAAATTTTAAATTTGGAATTGTTGCAGACGAGATTTTCATTTTTGGTACATTTCCAGGCTCAAATTGGCTCTTAAAAACTATACCGAAAAAAATATAAATTCTTAATTACTCCCGGCTTAAACAGTAAAATGACTGGGCTAGTAGGTTAACCGACGACCTGGTGAAGGCGGCGGGAATCCGTTGGATGAGGGCAGCGTACGACCGATCATTGTGGCGCTTTGACTATTTATATGTGGACTGGTTACGCGTGTAATTCTACTAACAAACATTTCTGCCACTTTTTGCCGGGGGCGAGGTAACATGAAATCCGCAACTTTTGATTTTTTTCCCCATAACTTTAGATTCTAATTTTGAATGTTAAAAATCATGAAAAGTGGTCTCGTGTGAGCCCCAAACGTTCTAAGTTCTAAGTTATTATTTCGCAATTATAGGCTGTCTCGTTTAGTGATAAGGTGTAAAATTGAATGTAAATGCACAAGATCAATTGTGCTGATACCGTGGCCGAGGGGAAATGCTACCGCAAGGCTAGTCCTTATAATAATTAGTCAAAGTTGTGGCGACCCTTGCAATGTCCAGCAATGGACGTCTACCAGTTGATATCATGGTGAATTAACGTTTTTATTGGCATGTCTATATTGTACTCAACTCTACGTCAGTGATAGTGTCAGACGCGTCAGATTGTCACCCGTTATCCTGTCACTAGATATTGCGCTCGTTTTGATTCTAAAAGCTTATTGCTTCTGACGGACTTTAGTTAGTCGGATAGCTTTAATATATTAAGGGAAGTTTATTCCAAATGTGTAAATGCGCGCTGCATACAAAATGATGATATTTTCAAAACTAACCAATTAAAGTCAATGAAATTTTTTAGAAACAATCTAGAATTAAATCTCTACGCTTGTATGAAGTCAGATTTTAGTTAAAATGTACAGTTTTAGAGTTCCAGTCTCTCAAAGATTTCCATACAAATCTTAAATTAATCCTGGCACTAAAACTGTATATTTTAACGAAAATCTGACTTCATACAAACATAGGGATTCGTTTTTAGATTGTTTCTGAAAAATTTCATTGTTTTTAATTGGTTAGTAGAGAGTTCTTCTATCCCATGGTTGTCTGGAAGAAATCGCTGTTATTGATAAGACCGCTATTTGTACCCTTACGTTTTTTTATTCTGTTTTTGTTGCCGTATGTTTTTGGTGTGCAAATAAAGAATATTTACGTTATGTTGTGTTAGTATTGATAATATCACTAGACTCCGTTTGTATGCAGCGCGCATTTAGATAGTTAATATCCATACATCACAAATAATCTTGTCAAGAAAATTTACATTCATGGCTTTGGAACTATATTTTTTGAGCTTGTCAACAGACCGTGAAAATTAGCCTAAATCTCTTGAAAAATCTACTTGAACCTACTACTGAAATTATATAAAGGGTGTGAAATAAATGGGATGCATATTGAACAGGGTGCTTCAAACCATCAAACTGAACAACTTTTAATGTGGATCCAAAATCGGAACCGCGAAAAAAAATTCTGTTCTATACTTATGGGTCTAGTAGCCATTTTCACAATAGTTTATTTTCTATGGAACAGCAGATTCCTTTTTTCGCTTCTTCTTATCGTGTGTGTGGGCAGCAAGCCCTGCACGTCTAGCACGATTTCTCTACTTGCGCGCGACTCGCCTTTTTCCCATACTAAAAGTCGCGCCAAGCGCGACTTTCGCTGTCCGAAAAGCAGGGAACAGGTTATTTTCTATGCAGCGGCGTGTCCGGCACGTGCAGAGAAAACATACTAGTCGTTCTTGTGTCAGAGATTTCAGACAGCCTTACGGCCTCTGACGTGATTTTTATGTAACGACTACTACCACTAGAGATAGTAGCCAGGACCAACAGCTTAATGTGCCATTCGAAGCACGGAATCATCTTTCTTTTCAGACAATCAGGTGATTCAGCCTGCAATGTGAACTGGGGAAAAACGCACAAAGTGTCATATCACTAGGTGTCCCCCGTGGGGATCGAACCCACGACCTTCATATCGAGAGCCCATCGCTCTTAAACATTAGACTACGGAGATAGTTAGTTTTCTTCGCTATTTCGATGTTAGTCCCATATTAAAAGTTGTTCAGTTTGATGGTCTGAAGCATCTCCTTGATATGTAATAACACATTTAATTTTACACCCTGTATAATATACATGGTAGTCGAATGCAACGCTATCTCACATGTAAAAGTTTCATTAAAACGGTCATTCATGTCTCAAGAAATGCCCGATAGCTACAGAAACTCCACGCGTCAGTTTTTCTGTCAAAAACAACTTTTCGATCTCAAAAGTTTCTATACAGAAAATAATTTTCAATATTTCAACGCGGAAAATATATATTTTTGTGTCTAAAGTCGAATAGCACGTATCGACAAAACTTTAGGGTTGGCACTGCTTTAATAAAATAATAACACTCGATAATTTTGCATCACATAGTGGTGGTCGACTTTATTGAATTTTTATTACACCAGTCCAGGGCAGGTGATTGGACCGTGTGCAAACCACAACATTTATGGGTTGACATGAATGAGCATGACATTCACCACAAAGCGACAAAACGAGAGAACCAGCGTGCGTGCTTGGCATGCGTAAAGTGACAAAGACAGGGGCACATCTCGATTTTTCGTGTTTTTTCGGAGTTGGCATGCTAGCCCTGCTGGAATGTGACGTAACGGGAAACGATGTGACGGAAGTGACGACGGTTGCGATTCTACAAACATCTGCTCAATCAAATCATCAGCTAATGAAAAACATCGAAGTTCAATCCCTATTCAATTTCAGTTCTATAATATACCCGCACAAAAGAATCACTTCGAAAACAGATTTAAATAAATAGCGACTCTCTCTGCACGGCAGTAAGGTGCAAAGCTATTCGCACTCGTCCTATCGTACAATTGGCGAATAACCTACAAACTGTCACAACGGCATGCGTGCAAACAAAAATGAATCGAGTCATTAGAAAGCTTCCTTTACATAGTCTCCCTCTTTCATTCTTTCACGTGCTGGCAGCGTGACATTGCTAGGGTTTTCAAATCTCGCATTGACTACTCTCAAAATGGCGGCAAGTCTAATGAGATTTGACCAAGAAGTTTACACGGTATACCTAACCTATTGCCATTCACCCCTCGGTGGGGATCGGCCGTCAAGCGTACCTGAGCTACAATGGAAACAAATCACAACACTAAGAATGGCAATAGGATACTTGACAACTAGTCAAATCAGCAACTCTTTATTGGACGTCAAAAAGTGCGCTTTTTATGAAATTTGTACTCAATTGTGAGTTGTGACGTCATCAACATTTCATTACTTTTTAAAGTTTATCTTATTATTAAAAATAGTATTCAAGCTAAAGACTCAATGAAAATGGGAGTTAAGCGTTATTTTCTTACCTTTTTTTTATTGAGAAGATAAAATTTAAAATAAATTGTATGTGGTCAATTTATTTTAATTTATTTATTAAGGACAACCGACAAGTTAAACACTAATACAATTTTATGTTACAGTGGTACACAGTAGGTGTATAGACTAAGTGCTAACTTAATTATAGGCTGCCACGTCATTCAAAATGCGGAAATGGACAATATTACTTATCAAGTAGATGATTTGGAGTCACGTTGCAGGTTCTGACCCGAGAACTTGTCTCGCGTGTTGTCCGCGCGTCGCGTCTTTGCCTGCCACGAGGCTCCGCATTCCTTAATCTCTTCTTGTTCTTTATCAAAAACAATCCCTGAGATTGGGATAGATACTCCCACAAACTACTTGACATTGGCGGAAATGCGGTGCTAACGCACAAGCAAAAAGTCCATTCATTATAAATAAAAATAAAAAAAAGTAGATGATTTAATTTAATATAATTTGTGCGCTTAACTAGTGCAATAAATGACTTTGATTCATTTATTTTAATTATTGCCAAAAGTTTTAGTCGTAAGTAGAAAGAATAACCTTTTTAAATTTGTTGATGCTTTTTTTTTAAATATCTACGTTTGTTTTTTTGATTCCTTGAGAATTTTTCTTTAAATAGTACCTACGTATTTGGACTGGCGTGGCAATCTGTGAGGTGTAGCTTGAATAAACTTATAACAATCTATATTTCACTTCAGTAATTTATACAGAAAGACGCTGTCCAAGAGATATCTTCGGTTTTTGAGACTATTTAGTTTGAAATTCTTTACCCAATTTATAAGTAGGTACGTATTGAAAGTGGAAACCCTAAAAACTAAGCGACAACTAGTTGACAGTAGTCGACCGCGTCTAGAAATATGTTGCGGAATAATTTTAGAGAATATGGTTGTCCAGTTTAGCTTTTATATTTGTTTTGAATTTAACGTGACAACGATTTATTGGCCATTTATGGGTATATTACTGTTGGAACGCTGCATACAAATGAAGTCTGGTGATATTTTCGATACTAATCAGTTAAAGTCAATGACATTTTGCACAAACAATCTAGAAAGTAATCTCTATGCTTGTATCTTGTCAGATTTTCGTTAAAATGTATAATTTTAAAGTTACAGTGCATCAAAGATTTTCATACAAATCCTTAATTAAGCCTAGCTTTGAAACTGTATATTTGAACGAAAATCTAACAAGATACAAGCATAGATATTTTAACCTAGATTGATTCTGCAAAACTTCATTGATTTTAATTGGTTAGTATTGAAAATATCACCAGACTTCGTTTGTATGCAGCGCGCATTTACGCATTCGGAATAAACTTCTCTTAACGTAAGCCTGTAGAATCCCACTGTAAACGCGTGTCATTATTATTGACACGCTTTTGCCCTGCAGTGGGATCCCACTGAGCCAAATGCACAAATAAGGGTGAGAAATTACATTTTTAGGGGTCCGTAGTGAACAAGGAACGCTTATAGTTTCGCCATGTCCGTCCGTGTGTCCGTCTGTCCGTCTGTCCGTCTGTCCGTCTGTCCGTCTGTCCGTCTGTCCGTCTGTCCGTCTGTCCGTCTGTCCGTCTGTCCGTCTGTCCGTCTGTCCGTCTGTCCGTCTGTCCGTCTGTCCGTCTGTCCGTCCGTCCGTCCGTCCGTCCGTCCGTCCGTCCGTCCGTCCGTCCGTCCGTCCGTCCGTCCGTCCGTCCGTCCGTCCGTCCGTCCGTCCGTCTGTCCGTCTGTCCGTCTGTCCGTCTGTCCGTCTGTCCGTCTGTCCGTCTGTCCGTCTGTCCGTCTGTCCGTCTGTCCGTCAGTCCGTCTGTCCGTCTGTCCGTCTGTCCGTCTGTCCGTCTGTCCGTCTGTCCGTCTGTCCGTCTGTCCGTCTGTCCGTCTGTCCGTCTGTCCGTCTGTCCGTCTGTCCGTCTGTCCGTCTGTCCGTCTGTCCGTCTGTCCGTCTGTCCGTCTGTCCGTCTGTCCGTCTGTCCGTCTGTCCGTCTGTCCGTCTGTCCGTCTGTCCGTCTGTCCGTCTGTCCGTCTGTCCGTCTGTCCGTCTGTCCGTCTGTCCGTCTGTCCGTCTGTCCGTCTGTCCGTCTGTCCGTCTGTCCGTCTGTCCGTCTGTCCGTCTGTCCGTCTGTCCGTCTGTCCGTCTGTCCGTCTGTCCGTCTGTCCGTCTGTCCGTCTGTCCGTCTGTCCGTCTGTCCGTCTGTCCGTCTGTCCGTCTGTCCGTCTGTCCGTCTGTCCGTCTGTCCGTCTGTCCGTCTGTCCGTCTGTCCGTCTGTCTGTCTGTCCGCGGCTTAGCTCAGAGACGCGTCGTACTAAAAAGCTGTAATTTGACATGGATATAAAAAAAAGCTTGAAAAATATATTTTTTTAGGGTACCTCCCCTACACGAAAAGTGGGGATGCAATTTTTTTTTTCCATGGTTGGGGTATCGTTGGATAGGTCTTTTAAAAATATAGTGGGTGTGGGAAATCTTTTTTCGATTAAGGGATCCGATAGCGAAATATTAAGCTTAAAAGTGAAAACTTTTGTTAGAATCAAGTGTCGCGTCTACCCTGTCTACCCTGCGCGTGGCTCGACACGTACTTGGCCGGTTTTTTTAATCTGCCCTTGCCCCCTAGACCGCATAAACGCCCTCAATTTTCTCTAATCCTTCTACTGCCCCCCCTGAAAGCCTCCAGAGCCCACAAGTGGGCGTTATCGCCCACTTTGAGAAACGGTGGTGTAGACAATAATATTAAGATCTAAAAATGCTATAAAGTAAATTTTTTGAAGACCAATATTGAATGAGTTAATTAGATAATTGTAAAATGTTGTGAATTCTTATGATTTTCGATTTTTTTTCCTTGTATTAGAATGCACCATAGTGACATAATGAAGTACAAGCCAATCAAAAATAGGTATTCCTACTAAAATGACGTAGTTTAGTAGAGGTTAGCTCTGAAAGGGTCAAGGTGGTTCGGTCAGAGAAACCTCTTAAGTATGAAAGAGAAAATACATGTCTGACGGCCCGATAGCACACTCGGTAGTGAACCTGCCTGCTGTCGCGGTCGCGATCAGGGTCGCGGGTTCGAATCCCGTAAGGGGCAAATATTTGTATGATGAATATGAATATTTGTACCCGAGTCATGGATGTTTGTATCTATATATGTATTCTATATCGTTGTCTAGTCATCATAATACAAGTCCAGGCTAGATTCTGGTACTTTAAATGTGACTAGATAATTTGTGTGACAATGTCCAAGATATTTATTTATGTAACGTATTCAAGTTTACACCCTGTATAATATTGTACCAACAACATAACGAAGGTAACATTCCGTTCGTCTCCTTGTACATGTTAAACAAACACGACATCAAAAACATTGTCTCCAATTTGTGCCTGGTTTCCTAAAAACAGGGTTTCCGAGGATACTAATTGTACCTAGGTCATATGAACTCTTTCTAGTCCTTCGCTCTTTGCAGTAAAGTTCATTTTCGAGGTAAAAGCGGTAGGAAATATAATATCAGTAGTTATAAGGCTCGTGTGAGGAACATAGCCTCTAGTGAAATTTGTTCTGCAGTGCGTAAGAACAGGGGATGTATAGAGTAGGCGTAATAGTAGAAAATAAAAAAAAGAGATGTTTTCAAAGTATACAGGGTCCTTCTTTAAGGAGATGATCAGACAGTCAAACTTAACAACTTTCTCTATGGCACAACATCGAAATCGCGAAAAAAAAATCTGCTGTTCCATACTAAACTGCAAAACTACTTGAGCCAAATGTATGCGACAGCAGATTTTTTTTTCGTGATTTTGATGTTGGTCTCATTGAGAAAGTTGTTCAGTTTCATGGTCTGATCATCCCCTATAAAAAGTGTCAGCATATTAAGCAGCACCCTGTATAATGTGTTCTAAATACTGCCTGCCTCACTACCTGACACTATGCAAATAGTTGTGTGTCTGGCGGTATCATCATTATCAGCCTATAATATATATCCCACTGCAGGTCACAGGCCTACCATTTGGTGTATGGGCGTCAGTCCACCATGCGTACACAATGAAGATTGGTAGACTTCACATACGCATCAGAATTTCTTCTTCAGCGTGTGCAGGTTCCCTCACGATGTCTGTCTGTACGCTTGGTACCTTTTCACAGCTAAACTGGTGAACCGATCTTGATGAAATTTGGCAAAATGGTAGCTATTATTCTGAAATGATAAATAGAAATACAAATTGCACTTGGTCGTTATCATAATATGGCTAATAATTATGAGCATTTGGACTTCGTCCGTGTGATTCGGCTATCCACGGCCTGTCCAATTCATGGAGATTATCACATTTTTATGATATATCACAGGCTAGAATATTTATATGAAATATGATAAAAGCCGTGGTGGTCTAGAAAGCTGTGGTGGTCTAGAGGCGAGTAACCTTGCCTGCCGTGCAGGAGACGATGGTTCTATGTCCGTCCAGGCCGACTCGTACCAATGAGTTTTTCGAAATTTATGTACGATTTGTAATACCACTGGCTTTTCGGTGAATGAAAACATCATGAGGAAACCTGCATGCTTCAATTTCGAGGCATGTATTGTACCCATTGTACATGAAAAGTGGCGACTGGCTCACTACCCGTCACACTGGACAGAGATTCGGTACTACTAGTGAAACGTGGATGTTCTGAGTTTTCAGAATATCTCTGACTACCCCCTCGGGGAATATTATAGTCCTGATCATATGTTAACATATTTAGTTCTAAACGCGACTCCATCGCACTTCTGTGCGGTCTCATTACCACCCCATCTAATAAGGGCCACCGTTAATAATACCAGCCAGTGAATATTTACCATTTGTATGAACATCGCTCACTGTTACCTTAGTCTTATTTTGTTGTCCTCTTGGAAACGTTGTGTTTTGCATTATTACTATACTTGATAATACAACGTGTTAATGAATTAACGCAAAACTAGAAAGTAGTTTGTTTAGAATCGAGAGCAGAATGGAATTATCATGGTTTCAACATAAGTATTTTTTTAATATTAAATAATTTGTTTGTTAAATTTAAAATTTACTGAACTCGATTTCAACCCACCGCTCGGGCACTCTCACCCTACACACTACCAAAACAAGATTCTTAGAATGTATCCATGAGCATGTTAGTGCTTTCATTCATTGCTGAAATGATAACAAATCATTTTTGCCTCAAAACTTAAAATGCGAATTACTTTAAATTTTAGTCATCAAAATAATGATATTATTGTTTCAATCTATATATTTTGTTATAAATCAGTTAGGGTGAGGTTTTGCGCTTATTCATTAACACGTTGTATAAGGGTCCTTCTTATATGCTATCACTTCTTTAAGGGGATGATAAGATCGTTAAACTGAAAAACTTTCTCTATTGGACTAACATGGAAATCGCGAAATAAAAACCAGCTGTTCCATACAAAACTGCAAACCTACTCGCGCCATATGTATGGGACAGCTGATATTTTTTTCGCGATTTCTATGTTGGTGCCACAGAGAAAGTTGTTCAGTTTGACGGTCTGATCATCTCCTTAAAAAAGTGTCAGCATATTAAGAAGGACCCTAAACATTTTAGACGTGAATTGAAATTTTGAATTCAATTTCGAGGCATACATTGTACCTACTGTCCATTACAAGTGGCGACGGGCTCACTCCCCGTTACACTGGACAGAGTTTCGGTAGTAGTGAAACGTGGATGTTCTGAGGTTTCAAAGTCAAAGTCAATATAATTTATTGAATATAGGAGCTTGCAGCACACTTATCAAACGTCAAATCTTTTTTTAAAGCTACCACCGCGTCGGAACGTGTTGTCGCTGTAGAGAAGAGTTTCAGAATACTACCCCCTCGGGGAATATAGTCGTCAGCATATGCTATGTTAAAAATGTATCCTATAATCTGGGCCAGGCGAGAATGACCATACATCCAAGAGATTCCCCAAACAAGATAACTAACTACATCTTAGTTTAACAATACGGCCTGAAGCCTAGGATTAGCCAAAGTGACCAATAAAGGATCTAGACTCGACCATTCATGTACTAGATACGAGTACAATGACATTCTATAAACAAGGACGTCGCATCAGTGCGCTAGTAACGGGACTGCTAAAATGTGCGTGGTTGCAGAGTTGTCAATTTCATACAAAAGTTTGACGCGTAATTCGCGTAGACGGTACAATTAAAAGTAATATTTTATATACAGAAAAATAGTTTAGTAAATCTAGATGCCGCGTATCAAATAATATTTGCAATTTATAATATAATTATGCTTTGAACTTATCCATAGAAAATTTCAAATCTTTATATCTTCGTAATTATATTATAAATTGCAAATGTTATTTAATACGCGGCATCGAAATTTACTAAACAAATTTTCCATATATAAAATATTACTTTTAATTGTACCGGCTTCGCGTAATACGCGTCGAACTTTTGTATGAAATTGACAACTCTGCAACCACCCTAAGATAATATTATGCGTAAATACGCGCTGCATACAAACGAAGTCTGGTGATATTTTCAATACTAAACAATTAAAGTCAATGAAAATTTTCAGAAACAATCTAGAAACTAATGTCTATTGCAAACATTAAAATAGTTTATGTACACAACAATAACACTATAAAAATTAATCCTACTACTTAATACAATACCTAACCTAATCTAAACAATACAATATTTAAAAACTAAACTATTTTGTGTTCAGTCGAAGAGCCCGCCTCGAGTCGAACCCGGTTGAAATGTGCCCATCACGCTCTCTATTCTTGTATGAAGTCAGATTTTATTTAAAAATATACACTTTTAGTGCTAGGATTAATTTAAGATTTGTATGGAAATCTTTGAGGTACTGTAACTTTAAAACTATACATTTTAACGAAAATTTGACTTCATAAAAGCATCGAGATTAGTTTCTAGATTGTTTCTGAAAAATTTCATTGACTTTAATTGGTTAGTATAGAAAATATCACCAGAATTCGTTTGTATGCAGCGCGCTCCGAATTATATTCCCTTAATTGTTTTACATTACTGCTTTGTGACAGAGGATATTTGAAAGGACTGGAATGTCAACGGCAATGTCACTTACTGAGGTGACATTAGAGACAGAAAAAATGTTGATTTCGATGTTAGTCCCACAGTGAAAGTTGTTCAGTATGATGGTCTGATCATTCCCTTAAAAAACTGTCAACATATTAAGAAGGACCCTGTATTTTTCAGCTAACTCCTTGCCAACCAGTTTGTGTGAAAACGACTTTTCAAAAATCAGTCAAAGCCTCTATACTTCATTCAAAATAGCAACGCAATGTTAAGGCTATTTTGCATTACAGAAACAGAGATTTGAAACACTTCCTCTCACTTATTCTTAGAACAGCTTTAGTAACGTCCAAGATATGTCGGATAGTATATGTATCCAATAAATTAATTACATTTGGTAATCAGAATTGGCCAGAAAGCTAAATAGCTTAGACGAATTATATACGGACCCGCCTCGCCGTAGCATTTCCCCTCTGCCAACGTGCAAGATCAAAAGATCTTACGCATTTACATACAATTTTATACCTTATCACTAAACGCGATAGCCTATAATTGCGGAACAATAATTTCAAACTTATGACGTTTGGGGTTCACGCGACACTATTTTTCATGATTTTTAACATTCAAAATTAGACTCTAAACTAATGGAATAAAATGCAAAGTTGCGTATCTCGTGCTACCTCGACCCCCGCAAAAAGTGGCAGAAAACTTTGTTAGTAGAATTATACGCGTAACTTGTCCTCATATAAGTAGTCTAAGCTAAATAGGAATCAAAAAATCTTGTCGTCCTTATTTGGAATGAAGTATAGATGCAACGAGTTCTAAAGCCATCCCCAGACATTCGTTATCGGTGATGTGTGACGTCACATGTCATGTGTCAACATCAGTGTTGCTGCTAACTAGTGTCAAAATTGTTACTGCAGTAGCAGTTTGATGTTCGATCAACTCAAATCATAAGCATTTATGCTCACGACTATGTTCCCCGAGGGGGTAGTCAGATATATTCTAAAACCTCAGAACATGCACGTTTCACCAGTAGTACCGAAACTCTGTCCAGTGTGACGGGGGTAAGCCCGTCGTCGCCACTTATTATGGACAGTGGGTACTATACATGCCTCGAAATTTACGGGGGGTGAGCCCGTCGTCACTTATAATGGACAGTGGGTACAATACGATACATGGCGTTGGCGTGAGTTGGATGCGAAGATGGAAATTATGCTTTCGTCCATTCTGTGTGTCTGCTTTTCGGTGAAGGAAAACATCGTTTGGAAACCTGCATGCTTAAATTTCGAGGCATGTATTGTACCACTGTCTATTACAAGTGGCGACGGGTTCACTCCCATCACACGGGACAGAGTTTCGGAACTAGTGAAACGTGGATGTTCTGAGATTTCCTTTGACTATTTATATGTGGACTGGTTTCGCGTGTAATTCTACTAACAAACATTTCTGCCACTTTTTGCGGGGGGCGAGGTAACATGAAATCCGCATCTTTGGATTTTATTCCCCATAACTTTAGATTCTAATTTTGAATGTTAAAAATCATGTATGGTAGTCTCGTGTGAACCCCAAACGTTCTAAGTTCGAAGTTATTATTTCGCAATTATAGGCTGTCTCGTTTAATGATAAGGTGTAAAATTGAATGTAAATGCACAAGATCAGTAAGTAAGTGCTTATACCGTGGCAGAGGGGAAATGCTACCGCAAGGCTAGTCCTTATAATAATTAGTCAAAGAAGTTTTCAGAATATCTCTGACTATCCGAATATAATCGTGAGCATATGCTTATGCTTACAACTCCCTGCAAAGTATCTAGGAATAGTTAGTAGAAAAACGTTGACAGTTTGATCACGTCGACGCCCACCGGCCGTGTCAAGAGGCTCTTAGCTCCCACTGACTTCTACCAACTATTCGCTTTAGCTTTTTATATTTATTTAGCTGACCATGCTTTGTGTACGTTTTGGGATAATTTGAGGAAACTTGTCCCAAAATGTTTTTGATGATCGAGGTTCCTTTGTGAATGTTGTTCAGTATCATATGTATAATCACTCTGTAAAGTATTGCAACTGTCTACACTTCTTACACACTGTATACAGGGTCCTACTTAATAATATGCTGACAGTATTTAAGGGGATGATTTAAACCATCAGACTGAGCAAATTTCTTTATGAGACCAAAATCGAGATCGCGAAAAAAATTTTGCTGTCTCAAACATTTGGGTCGATGCAGTTTTGTATGGAACAGCAGATTTATTGCTATTTTAATGTTGGTCCCATAGAGAAAGTGGTTCAGTTTGGCGGTCTGATCATCCCCTTTAAATAGTGTAAACTAATTTTGTTGGACCTCAGATACCTACCAGAGACATATTATTATAAAAGAAAAACAACTCCCAGCAAAGTATCTAGGAATAGTTAGTAGAAAAACGTTGACAGTTTGATCACGTCGACGCCCACCGGCCGTGTCAAGAGGCTGTTAGCTCCCACTGACTTCTACCAACTATTCGCTTTAGCTTTTTATATTTATTTAGCGCTCCATGCTTTTTGTAATTTTTAGGATAACTTTAGGAAACTTTTCCTAACATATTTTTAATTATTAGAAATAAAGAGATCCGCAGAAGAACCAGAGTAGCCGATATAGCCAAAAGAAATGCTAAAGTGGCAATGGGTAGGGCACATTGCTCGCAGAACCGATGGCCGATGGGACCGATGAGTTGTCGAGTGGTAACCACGTACCGGAAGGCGAAGCGTGGGTAGGCAAAGTCAAAAGTCAAAGTCAAAATTGTTTACTCAA
This sequence comes from Agonopterix alstromeriana, assembly GCA_963924505.1. Lineage (NCBI taxonomy): Eukaryota > Metazoa > Arthropoda > Insecta > Lepidoptera > Depressariidae > Agonopterix > Agonopterix alstromeriana. The sequence goes on along the minus strand of OZ004686.1, from coordinate 1,493,177 downwards.
AATAATATCACATAGATAACTTTTTGACGTCATGTTTTTGAATCTACCACCGCGTCGGAAGGTGTTCCGTTGTAGAGAAGATGCGGCCAGAAGCTCTACAACACAGTTCTTTTAAACAAAACAAAATATATAAAGTACAATTACATAAATTCAATATTAAATTACATAGTGTAACATTGTCAAGACCAGACATTTTGGTCATTCAAATAATCATCGAGTTTATAGTAGCCTTTTTTACAGAGGACTTGTTTAACATGGGATTTAAACTTTTTGTCCGTCAAGTTAAGAATATTATCTGGTATCTTATTATAATAACGTATACAGTGCCCCATGAAAGATGTTTTGACCTTACTAAGTCGAAAATGTGGGAATACTAATTTATTTTTATTTCTTGTATTGTAATTATGAACGTCACTGTTTTTGGGAAAGAGAGACAAATTTTTGTGAACGTATAAAATATTTTCGTAAATATATTGACTGTAGAAAGTCAGAATATTGATATCTTTGAAAAGATCCACAAGGTGGACCGATGACCTGGTGAACCCGTTGGATGAGAGCAGCACAGGACCAGTAGTTGTGGCGATTCTTGGCGAGGCCTATGTCCAGTAGTGGACATCAGTCGGCTGATATTATGAAGATGGAATTGACTTAAAGCTTGACTATACATATTATTATTTGGGTTTTGGGGTCCACAGTTCCTTTCCAATCCCTACTGTCGCCAGAAATCGTAGTAGGTTTTTGATCAGGACGGTTTGTATCTCATCTGGTATTAAAACCTGTCTACCTAGATGAGTACTGCGTTTGTACATCAGGGGCCACAGTCACATAGAAGGTGCAGAGGAGTTTCTATTCCTCCTCCTTGCAGAATCTGCAGCCGGTAGTATTGACTCTACATAAGATCATCATCAGCCCATACAACTATACACATACGTTCCAATGCTGGGCACAGGACAGGCCAATAGGTAGGATGTAAGTGCGTCAGTGCTTCTTATTTCCAGACATAGAAAATCTTCTCAGGATTTCCTCATTCGATTTAACCACATAGACACTCTACCACCACTTCAGGCAGCAACATCAATCAATCTTTAATGACGTCACAGGTTCGTAGAAAAACTTCGAACGGAGTAGTGAGGCTTCGTAATTTTTTCATCATTTTCCCACTAGTTTGGTTTACTTTGAGGGTTCTTGAGTAGGTTTTATCCTTGGTAAATGAAATAGTTTTGGTGGGTTCGCCTAGCCTGGAGAAAATATTTGAGTTTTTTTTTTTTTGAAAATTAATGGATTTCTTGCTTCTGCGTTAGCACCGCATTTCCGCCAGTTTCAAGTGGTCTGAGGGAGTATCTATCCAATCTCGAGGATTTTTTTTGAGTAAGAACACAACTGAGAAGGATTGCGGAGCCTCGTGGCAGGCTGAAACACGAACCGCGCCAACACCACGCGAAAGACAAGTGTTCGGGGCAAACCCTGCAACGTGACTCTTGAGGTTTTTTATTGAGATGTTTATTAAGGTGCTTGCAGATTTGTCAATGCCATACAAAAGTTTGACGCATAATTCGCGTAGACGGTATTAACAACAGTAATATTTCATATTTGGAAAAATTGTTAAGAAAATCTAGATGCCGCGTATCAAATAACAATTGCAATTTAGAAGATATAAAGCTTTGAAATTTTCTAAGCTTAACTTCTTAACTTTGAATAAGTTCTAAGCTTTATATCGCCTTACGTGGCCTCTGACGTGGTTTTTATAAAACGACTACTACCACCAGAGACGGTAGCCGGGACCAACGGCTTAACCTGCTATCTGAAGCACGGAATCATCATTCTTTTCAGATAATCATGTGATTCAGCTTGCAATATCCTAGCTAACTGGGGAAAAACGCTAAAAGTGACATATTACTAGGTGCTCCCGTGGGAATCGAACCCACGACCTCCGTGTCACGAGCCCAGTACTCTTAACCATTAGACCACGGAGGCAGCTACTGATTATTTCAATCGTACATGCGTGCATATGCTCACGACTATATTCCCGAGGGGGTAGTCATTGATATTCTGAAACCTCAGAACATCCACGTTTCACCAGTAGTACCGAAACTCTGTCCAGTGTGACGGGGAGTGAGCCCGTCGCCACTTATAATGGACAGTGCGTACAATACATGCCTCGAAATTGAAGCATGCAGGTTTCCTCCCGATGTTTTCCTTCACCGAAAAGCCAGTGGTGTTACAAATCGTACATAAATTCCGAGAGACTCATTGGTACGAGTCGGCCTGGACGGGGATCGAACCATCGCCTACTGCACGGCAGGCAAGGTTACTCGCCACTGGACCACCAAGGCTCTCGTACGTTTGTACGTACGTACCAGAGACGTACGTCTTAATTAAACCACAGTAAACGTACGTAACTCAAATTATTTCACTTAAAACTCCTTTGTCATTGCGCTGTGAGGATACGTCTCATTAGACAATATTTCCGACTGAGGAATCTTGAAATGACAGACAAGAGACTCATTGGTAGACATGAAAGCCTATTAGAACCTTGTGCTTATAGAATTGAGGTTTATTTTTAATTGTTTGTGGATCTGAAATGTGTAAGGTGTTGTAAGCGACATTTCGTTGAAAAGGCTTTAGGAAGACTATTGCTTGTTCAATCAAAGAGCTTTGGTGTCGCGTTACGGAGAGTTATACAGGGTGTTAGGGTAAACAGTGGCATTACTTTAAGGGGAGATTGTATCCATGATACTGAATAACTTTCACAAAGAAACCTATAGGAAATTCGGACTTTCCCCACTAAATGCAATCAGCTGATGGAACTTTTGACTGAAAAGTCGAAATTTTTTTTTGCGAATTTTCTATAAGTTTCTTTGGAAAAAATCTTCAGTATCATGGGTACAATAAAGTAAACCAACTGTTTACCCTAACACAAGACACTCAATCATGGGTATCCGGGTTAGAAAAAGCGCGGACCACACCATTTTCCAATGAGTTTTTCTAACTTATGTACGTAATACCGAAAATACATACAACTGCCTCCGTGATCTAATGGTTAAGATCATTGAGCTCTGGACACGAAGGTCGTGGGTTCGATTCCCACCCACACACCTAGTAGTATGTCACTTTGTGCGTTTTCCCCCAGTTGGTTAGGACATTGCAGGCTGAATCACCTGATTGTCTGAAAGATGATTCCGTGCTTCGGATGGCACGTTATCCATTGGTCCCGGCTACTATCTCTCGTGGTAGTAGTAGTAGTCGTTAAATAAAAATCACGTTCCGCCATAAGGCGGTCTGAAAAAACTCTGACACCAGAGCTTGCTGCCCACACGATAAGAAGATCAAGATGACTTCTGTCACATGGTAAAGGAAAACATCGTGATGAAACCTGCATACGAAGAAATTCTGATGCGTATGTGAAGTTCACCAATACGCATCAGGCATGCGTGGTGAACTGACGCCCTTACACCCTCCCTTAGCTCAGGCCTGTACCCTGCAGTGGGGCGTATGTAGGCTGAAGATGATGATGAACCAGAGTAAGATCTATTGTAAATTTCATCGCAATGCCAATCAAAAGGTATACGCGAGTATTTAAAGTTTTCAGCCCGTATCTACCTACCGCTGTCCACAAGCCTCCTCCCCATTTTTGACAGCCCGGTAGCTCAGTCGGTAGTGAACCTAACTGCTTTGCCGAGGGTCGCGGGTTCGAATCCCGTAAGGGACAAATATTTGTATGATGAATATGAATATTTATACCCGAGTCGTGGATGTTTGTATCTATATGTGTATTCTATATCATTGTCTAGTCATCATAACACAAGTCCAGGCTAGATTCTGGTACTTTAAATGTGACTAGATAATTTGTGTGACAAATATCCAAGATATCTTATCTTATTTTGCCATCTATTTTAATCCTGCGCCAATCGCATTCAGGAGTGCAATTCTCTAAGCATCTCATAACTGTCAAAAACATCGACGAGCTCACAAATGTAAAATCCTTCTTGCATCTTTCAGATCGACGAAGTTTTTATATCAGTTTGACACATGACCATAACCTTAGCGAATACCTCAGAGGAAGGATCTCCATAGAGTCCGCATAAATTTACGATTGTAGTTGGTCTCTTTTGTCTTATGACGTACCTTTAATAGTAGAAGGAGATGGAACTATAGATATTTGTTTATGCGGCTGTCCACTTTTTTTGATCTAGTGTGTGTGAAAAGTGATCGTAAACATAAGGCCATATGTCACTTGGTCCTCTTCTGTCCATACTACTTGACACCACACACTCAAACCTAAACGTCAAAAAAAGTGGTCACTTTACAATTGGTATGGCTCATTCTATGCCTTTAGGTATAATCTCTTTGGCGAATACCGAATTTTTAGGTCGCCGATGTTTCAACGACGAATGTGTGCGCTTAGAGAATTGGATTGCTGATCTTGTCGGCGCGTTTGTTTATGTGATCAACCCAATTAACAGCCTGATGAACCACTCCTCTTTTGCCTAATTTCGGCCACCACTCTGTTAAGGTAATCATCATACTATCAGCCGATTGACGTCCACTGCTGGATAAGCCTCTCCCAAGGATCGCCACAACGACAGGTCCTGCGCTTCCCTCATCCAACGGGTTCCCGCCGCCTTCACCAGGTCATCGGTCATTGTGGGGAGCCTAGACAATAATAACCTGAAAACCAATCCAAATCAAGTTTCTAATAGGACGTATTACCACAACACGAAAAATAACTCAAAAATATAAAAAAAAGAAAAAAAATTATATAGGTATCTTCTATATTGAACCACAACAACTTTGCACTTCCGAAACTCCGTTATCATTGAAAAGAAAAAAAAATCCCAAACTTCCGGCCTATTTTCCCCGGGATGGAGACGTTGACTAACTTTTTTAATTTGCGGAAGTGGACATAATCGGCGGAAGTGACGACATCAATCTACAAGCCTGGCGGGTGAAGCTTTTAAAAATACTGTAAGAAAGTAAAACTGCTTTGTTTTTGGAATTTTGAAGTGCTTTAAAGTTTTGAAATTATACCGCACGCAGCGAAAGCTGTTAAAACGCTTTTGGTATATTTATCATGGAACCTACCTATAGGAAAAAGCAAAAAAATTTTTAATTTTTCATGTTGTTATTGTTATAATGTCTTTAACGGCTCTGGATACTAGTCCTTTAGTTATTTTTTTTTCTTTATATTCTTTATTTTGATGATGGGATGATAAATGACGATGAATCTGTGGTCGATTTCGTAAGCTCACGCGTTGCCGCCAAAATGACCATGTACGAGTTAACTTGAACCAATACGTTATGTTATAATATGTTCTGTTATCGTATTTATTTGAGATTCTTGTTACGTCGGTCGCTTTACGCAACTGTTTGGTACACAATCCGCACGAAATTATGTCACAAATATCACTAAAATCAATTTTACGAATTTCAAATAACACGAAACACTGCAAGAGCAGTGGCGCCAAACAAACTCTTTTTAATTTTTCAATCAAGCTAGTGTTGCCAACATTTTTTTTTTGACGGGGATCGTACCATAGGCCAGAAATGATCGTATTTTACTGGGAATTATCGTGAAAAAATTGTAAACAAACGAAATTTACACAAAAAAGTACTGGTAAAGAACATCTACATAAGATTTATACAGGATAAACACAGGAAAGTACCAAACGTTAATTAGGCAGGTACTATGAATTTGTAATATAAACCAACTATTTCCATCAATGAACAACTGAACAACACAAACCAAAAAAAAAGTAGTATGTTTACGATTTAAATCGTGGCAACACTGATTCAAACGTTCAATCAGCTGATTGCACTTATAGTATGACGAATCCAATTTTTTAGGATTCCGTAGTCAAACAAGGAACATACATCGCGCTATACACATACATAAGATTTATTCAGGATAAACACAGGAAAGTACCAAACGTTAGTTAGGCAGGTACTATGAATTTGTAATATAAACCAACTATTTCCATCAATGAACAACTGAACAACACAAACCAAAAAAAAAGTAGTATGTTTACGATTTAAATCGTGGCAACACTGATTCAAACGTTCAATCAGCTGATTGCACTTATAGTATGATGAATCCAAATTTTTAGGATTCCGTAGTCAAACAAGGAACATTAATCGCGCTATCATTGTGTTTCATAAATTTCTCTTAGGTTCTTACCTAACAGGTTAAAAACTTTTCTTCTTTTTCTACTTATACAGTGGCTACGAAGCCCTATCACGGGAGAGTCCGACACGCTCTTGGCCGGTTTTTGTTTTCAAATTTCCTATGATAGGAGTAGTCCTATCACCCATTAAAATAATAAAAACTAACTACACTTACATCCAATAACTATAATTTTTTAAGTTTTTGTGTGAGCTAGGAATCAACCAACACCAATGCGAAAAACCCACGGCCGAGACTTTTAAATACATAGCAATTTTCTTTGAAAAACAAATTCCAATCAAAAAATATGCAAAACAGAAAACATTAAAGCAACGTGAAACTTTAAAAGAAATCAGAATTAAGTTTAATAATTAAGATAAGGTACTCTGAATTCAGTACAGATTATGTCTGTTTTTTCTTTTTTTTTTGCACGTCGGCCATTACAACTGATACAATAGGAATTCCCTTGATGAGGTACTGCGATGTGGTAAGATATGAGCGGATGTGGCAATTAGTCAAGATTCATAGATTCATAGATAAAAACGCTCGTTGGCGTAATGTAGCTTTGGTATTGGAAACGATCACCGAAGTTAAGCAACGACAGGGTCGGTCAGTCTTTGGATGGGTGACCGTTTAGTGGTATTTCATCTCGAGCGTTTCCGTGCTTCGGAAGGCACGTTAAGCAGTTGGTCTCGGATAGTTCCGTCAGACGGCGTTTTAACTATTCGTTATGCCGGAGCAGAGGCCTATTAAGGCGGCTTAAAAATTTTCTGACAGCAAGATGACCACTAACTTGCCCCCACCAACACGCACTAGGCCCGCGTGGTGGAGTATGGCCCATACTACCTCTCACCCTCATTCGTGAGAGGAGACCTTTGCCCTGCAGTGAGATTCTACAGGCTATAACTTACTTACTTTTTCTACATCGATTTTTAGACGACCTATTTTTATCTTGTCTATCAGAATAATCATCTGTTCACAAACTCAAATTTTCTTAACGTTCAAATAGATCAAATAGTACAAAGTTTTGTATCCTTTTTCTCTTTGCCTTCTCTTACTCTTTCCTTATTTCTTATCTCTCCTTTTCATTCTTTCCTCCTCTCCATCACACTTACCCTCACTCTCTCCTATGCTCCTTTCATCATTCTCTTCAACACTCCTTTCCTCCTCCTAAACTTCCATGCACATGAAGTCAGAAAGCTATATTAGTGATATAATTTTGAATAAAAAGATTTTGAGTTTGACCTCTTCTCCTCCTCTACCGCATCTATCTGTCTCAAAGCATACATTAACTCAGTAGCAGTTCAATTATAGTCAGAAGAAGTTAATGAGACGCTCCGGCAGTAACATAGCAGTTTTCAACTTCATGCCTTCATTTAGTTATGTTATTGTAAATTTCATAGCATATTTTATCTATTATTTTCTCCGTCACTCCTTCCTCCAAAACTCCTTCCATTCTCTCCGTCACTCCTTCCCTTATTCTCTCGGTCACTCCTTTCCTCATTCTCTCCGTCACTCCTTCCCTCATTCTTTTCATCACCCCTATCATTATTTCTGTCACTCTTTCCTCATTCTCTCCGTAACTCCGTCCCACATTCTCTCCGTCTGTCCTTCCCTCCTCTCCGTCATTCCTTCCCTTATTATCTCTGTCACTCCTTTCCTCATTCTCTCCGTCACACCATACCTTCTTCTATCCACCTCTCGTCATCCCCTACCGCATCTATCCCCACAGTATAACTCTCAAAGCATTCATTAACTCAGGAACAGTTTAATTCTCGTCAGAAGAAGTTAATGAGACGCTCCGGCAGCGACATAGCACTTTTTAATTTTATGCCTTCATTTAGTGAACCTCGTTTTACTTTACCTCCGTTTTTATTGGTTAATTGATGGTTGATTTCTTTCTTTTTTTTTTAATTAGTTCGGAGGGGGGTTGAGAAAGTTGAAGGTTAGGAATGGTCGATATTAATTTCCATTATGTGAATATGAAAATATCAAAGAATATCCGCAGCTGCTCTAAAGATATCCTAATCTAGCTTTGAGGCGCGAGTTGGACTCGTGCACCGAAGGTTCCGTAACACATTTACAATTTTTTTTCTCTAGGGTCCTTAGCGCGTGTCCGACACCCACTTTGCCGGTTTTTACGCATTTCCGTTTTTACGACCTTCACGGTTTTACGATACACAAATGTATACACAACACTGATGGCCTGTGTCACTACTTCTGGATAAATTCTAAATAGGGTAAGGTGGAGTCTTGTAGGTGAAACAATGGAGCAATTGCACTTTTAAGAATCACGATTCAGTTCTTCTCTTTATAACATCTATCTTCTAGATGCCTGGACATGTGTCTATTGAGAGAAGAACTGAATCGTGATTCTTATGAGTGCAATTGCTCCATTGTTACAATTACAAGACTTCGCCTTATCTGATAGAACATTTGACATATTTTGTATGAACAATATGTCATACCAGCTGTCATATATGATATTAGGAACTTTCATTTATTTATTTATTTATTGATATTATTCAGAAGTGGTGAAACAGGCCCTCAGTCAGTAAACGAATCCGTAATTTAGAGCAGGTCTGTGCCTAGCGCCTTGAGGCCTTATCATGTTCAGCAGTGGACGCAGATGACTTAGACCATATAACTAAGGACCAGCCTGACGTTAGTATTTCCCCTCTGCCACGTTATAAAATCAATTTAGCATGTGCATTTACACACAATTTTATACCTTATCACTAAACGAGACAGCCTATAATTGCGGAACAATATCTTCAAACGAGTCGCGTTCGGGGTTCACACGAGACTATTTTTAACAGTCAAAATTCGAATCTAAGATAATGGAATAAAATTCAAAGTTGCGGATTTCATGCTAAAGTAGCAGAAAAGTTTGTTAGTAGAATTACATGCGTAACTCGTCCATAATTATATCACAGCATAACTATTATAGTCCTTACAGTATGGCAACGCTCTTGATGCGCCGCGCCCCGCCGCCGCGCCGGTGTACTTACGTTCTCATCTGCACTCAATCCCGTCATCTTCATACAGATCTCGGGATGACCCGCACCACCCGCTTCCCCGCTAGGCCCCCTCCGTTGCTCTGCGCAAGTACATCCGTTGCCGTACTGTATAGACTATTTATAGTTATGCTGCGGTTATATTGTCTAAGGCGGATGATGATGACGATGAATTTAGAGCAGCGGTGAATAAATTACTCAGATATTCTTATAAACCTGCATCCACACCACCATATTAAAATGTCATCTACATTTATGAAATAAAATTAAAATTACACACTTAACAATATTTATTTCAAAATAACAATAAACAAACCTGAAAGCAAATTTTCCACGACCACCCACTTGTCAAACGTGAAATCGTATAAGCCTCCATTCCTTACGGTCTAGTAAATTTTTCTATTAGGCTTAACTTAAACGGGACAAAGATTATGGTATAACTTTTTGCAGAAGCGTCTTTGCTCGATATTACTAATGATTGTTAGTATTTTACCTACATGCTCTAAGAAAAGATGAAGCAGTTAAAAAATTTTCAGTTATTCGTATGCAGTCACGAATTTTATTATTGAGTTCTGTAAATATACAGGGTGACATTGATGTCATTAGCATCCTTATAAACTAAGATTCTTCCCATCAAAGTGAACAACATTTACGAGCAAAAAAAAATCAATTTCAACCTGTATAACGTACAAAATACACATTTTACACTACAGTTGCTTGCTTACCATCTACAAACAATAGCTCCACATACAGACCTACAAATCAATTAACACTTGCTGTATGTAAGTCATCCATATCCAGTAGGCCTCGCATGCCACCCCCGAGATCAAAATCGAGATGTGTCCCTTCGTCGAGATCTTTGTTATTTTACGTATCCTAAAAAGATTACGTTTTTCTCGTTTCGTCGCTTTGTCGTGAGAGGCGTGCTAGCCTGCTGTCCGTTAAATTCCCAAAAATAAACATGTTGAACCGTGTTATTTATCAAAGATTAAATAGGGCTGTAACTAATCAATGCAAAACCTATAATAGTTTTTCATGGAAACTATAACATCTCTCATTCATAGCAATCTTTCATCGGCGGGTTGAGATCTGTAAGACTCAGGTTTTATATTAGTAATTTCGCATCTTACAACAATATCAAAACGGCAATCGGTAATCTTTTTGGTAATTAAAAAGTCCCGAGGCTATAGTGCTATCACGTCGACTGAATTCGAATGAAGATCAATATGTTTCGTTTCAGTTTGTGCGTTTAGGTAGAATACCCGCAGTAGTTTATTAATGCAATGCACTGTCTGTTATACTCCTGTTGTATATGATCTATGACCGGTATTAAAACAGAATAATTTTATGTATCGTTATTATGTTTGTTTTGTATAAATATTTAGAAATGGTTTCTTGTACAAACTATTTTATGTCTCAAATATTGAAATATTACTATTTTATGTGTTATTGACCTAAAACTCGCTTTATTATATTTATTTAGCTTTTTCGAAGAGTCACGAAATAATTATAGAAATTACATACAAAATCCCTATCCGTCGGCCAAATCTCTCGGTTTTGGAGATTGTATGATAAGTAAAAGTAGGATAGTAGATACGAGTACCAAAAAAAATTGTTTATTATGTTGATAGGTGGTGATGAAACATGAGATATGTATATATTGTATTGTCCATAATAAATTTTTATAAATAATTGATTGTATAAAAAGCCGTGGTGGTTCACTGGCGAGTAACCTTGCCTGCCGTGCAGGAGGCGATAGTTCGATCCCCGTCCAGGCCGACTCGTACCAATGAGTTATTAGGAATTTATGAACGATTTGTAACACCATTGGCTTTTCGGGGAAGGAAAACATCGTGAGGAAACCTGCATGCTTCAATTTCGAGGCATGTATTGTACCCACCATCCACTATGTGGCGACGGGCTCATCCCCCGTCACACTGGACAGAGTTTTGGTACTACTGGTGAAACGTGCATGTTCTGAGGTTTCAGAATATATCTGACTACCCCCTCGGGGAATATAGTCGTGAGCATATGCTATGCTATGCTAGTATAAAACGTGTTAATGAATAATAGAATAATGTTATATGAATCGTATAATTAACACGTTGTATATTGTAATTTTATCTAGGTATATTTTGTTTTAATATATGTAATGTTCAGACACAATGTATTATTGTTATTGAATGAATAAATGAATGAAATGAAATGACGGAAAAGGATAGAGCGTGAAAAAATTCGATTCCGTGCTGCGGGATGAGGGTCAACCTTTAAGAGAAGTTTATTCCAAAAGCGCTAATGCGCTTTATACAAACGAAGTCTGGTTATATTTTCAATACTAACCAATTAAAGTCAATGAAATTTTACAGAAACAATCTAGAAACAAATATCTATGCTTGTATGTTGCCCGATTTTCGTTAAAATATACAGGGTCCAACTTAATATGCTGACAGTTTTTTTAGGAAGATGATCAGACCATCAAACTGAACATCTTTCTCTATGGGACCAAAATCGAAATCGCGAAAAAAAATCTGCTGTCCCATACTTCTGGCTCGAGTAGGTTTGCAGTTTTGTATGGAACAGTTGACTTTTTTTTTCGCGATTTCGATATTGGTGCCATAAAGAAAGTTGTTGAGTTTGACGGTCTGATCATCCCCTTAGAAAGTGTCAGCATATTAGGAAGGACCCTATATAGTTTCAATGCTAGGATAAATTTAAAATTTTTATGGTAATCTTTGAGGCACTGTAACTTTAAAACTATACATTTTAACGAAAATTGAAAATCATACATTTGTTTCTAGATTGTTTCTGTAAAATTTCATTTACTCTAATTGGTTGGTATTGAAAATAAAACCAGACTTCGCTTATATGGAGCGGCACCTTTAAATCGGCCTGGGCTCCCAACTCATAGTATTTGATCACCTCCAAAGAGATTACAATCATAAGTATATTAATGTATGTATTTATATCGAGGGTTACAAACAATTAACCTAACACTAGCTTATTACAGGATATCATCATGCCGATCACGTAAGGGGCTGGGCAGTATGTAAATACTGTTTCATTAGCGAGCCCGTGATGCGGGATAACAAGAGGTGTCCCTTTAGACTGTTTCCATTGGGGCACTGACAGAAATAAGCAAATTACATTTCGACTATGAAAATTAATCGATCCATCAACATTCGTCAGTCAGCGGGAGAGTTACAGGACAGGTTAATGTTAAGGTATGTATGTATGTATATGCTCACGACTATATTCCCTGAGGGGGTAGTCAGAGATGTGCTGAAACCTCAGAGCATCCACGTTTCACCAGTAGTACCGAAACTCTGTCCAGTGTGACGGAGGGTGAGCCCGTTTCCTCACGATGTTTTCCTTCACCGAAAAGCCAGTGGTGTTACAAATCCTTTGACTAATTATTATATGGACTGGTTACGCGTGTAATTCTACTAACAAACTTTTCTGCCACTTTTTGCGGGGGGCGAGGTAACATGAAATCCGCAACTTTGGATTTTACTCCCCATAACTTTAGATTCTAATTTTGAATGTTAAAAATCATGAAAAGTAGTCTCGTGTGAACCCCAAACGTTCTAAGTTCGAAGTTATTATTTCGCAATTATAGGCTGTCTCGTTTAGTGATAAGTTTTAAAATTGAATGTAAATGCACAAGATCAATTGTGCTTATACCGTGGCAGAGGGGAAATGCTACCGCAAGGCTAGTCCATATAATAATTAGTCAAAGGCAAATAACAAATACAGAAATACAGACCATGCAAACGGCGATTGTTATAAACAAGCCTCACAATCTGAACATCGAAACCGTCCTTGTTTTTAGAGCTCATTTATATGGACCGCGTTGATCTGACTTAGACAAACTATGTTTTGTTGGAATATTGATGGAAAAAGGTGTACCTCGAAAAAGGTAGGACCTTTTTACTTTCGACCGACGATAGGCTCATAAAAACGTCTTCTTGTGATGCAGATAGTTTATGGAATCTTTTGATTTGATGGACAGGTTTTATTTGCGTTTTATTGTTAAGGTACCCGAGCCTTCAATGCTGCCTTCAATCTTATTTATTTTCTTATAATGACATAATACCAAAAAGAAGCAGATATGTTACCATCGTGCGCAAAGTGACTAATGACACATAGCATATACTCACGACTATATTCCCCGAGGGGAATACATTGTGACTGAACATTACATATATTAAAACAAAATATACCTAGATAAAATTACAATATGCAACGTGTTAATTATACGATTCATATAACATTATTCTATTATTCATTAACACGTATTATACTAGCATATCATAGCATATGCTCACGACGACATTCCCCGAGGGGGTAGTCAGAGATGTTCTGAAACCTCAGAACATCCACGTTTCACCAGTAGTACCGAAACTCTGTCCAGTGTGACGGGGGATGAGCCCGTCGCCACATAATGAACAGTGGGTACATTACATGCATCGAAATTGAAGCATGCAGGTTCACTCACGATGTTTTCTTTCACCGAAAAGACAGTGGTGTTACAAATCGAATATAAATTCTGAAAAACTCATTGGTACGAGTCGGTCTGGACGGGGATCGAACCATCGCCTCCTGCACGGCAGGCAAGGTTACTCGCCACTGGACCACCACGTCATGACCAATGACACATCATAATCTTATTTAACAGCTACGCTCTTGTCGGTGGAGTATTCGCCAATCCTGTCTCTTTTCCGCTGGTGTCTTGATTTCTTGATACGACTCGACATCAACCTTTTCCTCCACTTGGGGTAGATAACTCTGTCTAGGTCTTCGGACACTTGATACGAAATGACAATTTCTTTAAAACTAAACTGAGCCAGATATTCTGAGACCACAGTTTCCCTAACAGTACGTTTCCACGTTTCACTAGTACCGAAACTTTGTCCTGTGTGACGGGGAGTGACAGTGATGTGGGTCAGTGGGACAGTGGGTACAATGCATTCTTCGAAATGGAATCATGCGGGTTTCCTCACGATGTTATCCTTCATCGAAAAGCAGTTGGCCTGGGCAGGGATTGAACCTCCACCTCCTGCGCGGCAGCCAAGGTTACCAGTCACTGGATCAACACGGCTTAACATAAGTAGGCAAATATATATTTGCACACAATTCATTTATAGTCAGACGAAGGCTTTTCGATAATTTTCTGTATTAGATCATGCAGTAATATCCAAAAAGCATGTTCACATAACCGCAAACTATACATGATCAGTTCACAAAACGATGCATAGTAATAGCAAATGAATGACAATAGATCACTCACTATACTCAGCTAAATAGATCTTCACATAAATAGATCCTTTTTGCATAACAAATCCAATCCGTCTGTCCATCACTTGGCCAAACTATGTCATAGATCATAGAACCGTTTGTGGACATGGCATATCCCTATCGTGGTGTTAAAAAGATCGACTGTTTTTACACAGAATAAATACTAGTACTACCCGTACAGAAGAAGGACTTGGAAAATAGATTTAAATAAATAGCGACTCTCTCTGCACGGCCATAAGGTGCAAAGTTATTCGCACCCGTCCTATCATACAATTCGTAAATAACCTACCAATCGTCACAAATGACGCGCGTGCAAACAAAAATAAAAGATTCCTTTACATAGTCTCCCTTTTTCATTCTTTCACGTACTAGCAGCGTGACATCGCTAGGGTTTTCAAGTCTCGCATTGACTACTCTCAAAATGGCGGCAAGTCTAATAAGATTTGACGAAGAAGTTTACACGGTATACCGATCCTATTGCCATTAAACCCTCGGTGGGGATCGGCCGTTAAGCGTACCTGAGCTGTGGTGTGAGACAGACCTGGTCTTTAATAAAAGGAACACGATTATGAAAAAATTTTTAGAGGGTTCGCTTAAGAGGTAACGCAGACCGAGGCACTTGAAGAATAGGTTTTTACCCGACTGCACCAGAAAGAGAGTTATGTTTTTCGAGCGTATGTATGTATGTATGTCTATTTCTTTGGCACGGCCTACAGCCTGAACGGCTTCATGGATTTTGAAGTATGCGGAGTCATTTAATTTGTAAAAATTGTGAGAGTGACATAGGGTATATTATTTCAAGATGGCGTCTATTAATTAAAAAAGAGAGCGGGAATAAACAATTTTTTTGTTACAAATTACAATATGGGTATCAAATGAAAGCTAGTAATCAGACGATTCCAAATATATAAATATTGTAGTACTTTTATTTACGACATAAGACTAAAAAGTATGAAATAAACTAAATTATTACGATAAACAAAAAACCCGACTGCATAAAAACCTATTAACTGAAAACAGAAAAACAAGCTCTATAATCAACTTTGTTTGAGCAAATATAATTTGATTGTTATTAGTTAGGTATTGCAGGCGGGGACAAACCAATCAATAACCAACCAAAAGTTTTCGTTGTCCCCGTTTGCGATACCTACCTAACAACAATCAAATTATATTTGCTCAAACAAAGTTGTTATTGCTGATTAGTAACTATAGAGGTAGTTTTTCTCGTTTAAGTTGATAGGTTTTTAACAGATCTATTGCTGTCGCGCTGTACCAAAGCGACCGAACTACCAGTGCTATAGTTACAAGAGTTTGGATGTCTGTATGTTTTGCTTTAATGTTTATATTCGTCAAATTTGTTTGCTGGATGTCTGAAAACGGTGGTATAATTGGGCAATTTTAGTCATTTAGGTTACTTTAGTAATTAATTTATGGAAGAAAACAAAACATACGAACATGGCAGAGGTAACAATAATTGTATGGTAAAAATATTTGCTCTAGTTTCATTATTTAAGGCTTAGATAATGAAACTTAGATTCTAAGGGAATTGTCTATAGATTTGAAAACACCAATTTAACTTTTAATTTTGATTTTATTAAAAGTGGAATGTTTTGATAGTACTGTATCAAATAGTTTTTAGGCTTCGGTAGAAAGTTTGATGAACATTTTTTATTAAATGTTGTATACATTAACAATGGAACTTTTTAAGCAGAAAAAAAAACTTGACAATCTACAGGATATGAGAAGTGGTATGGTTGACTATTTTATTCTACATTGTTGATAGTAAGAAAATGAAAATTTACAATACCACATAGAATGATTTGGTTTTCTTATTATTTGAAAATTCATAGAAATTTATCTAATTTTTCAAAGAAACCGGATAAATTCTGACTGGAACCACGCGCTTGTTCACATCGATTAGTATGGAGAGACGGGTTCCCGTTTCGGGTTCCGATTATAAGGTCTAGCCTTGCGGTAGCATTTCCCCTCTGCCAGGGTATAAGCACAATTGATCTTGTGCATTTACAATTACCTATAATTGCGAAATAATAACTTCGAACTTAGAACGTTTGGGGTTCACACGAGACCACTTTTCATGATTTTTAACATTCAAAATTAGAATCTAAAGTTATGGGGAATAAAGTCCAAAGTTGCGGATTTCATGTTACTTCGCCCCCCGCAAAAAGTGGCAGAAATGTTTGTTAGTAGAATAACACGCGTAACCTGTCCACATATAAATAGTCAAAGGATATGCGTTAAATCCCTCAAAAATATTGACCACATTCAAAATCTTCTCACATCCCTGTCAACATCAATCCACTACACACGGAAAAAACACACTATGTTTACTAACACCCGCTATGTCCTTGATTGAATCCGGCTAAAACCGGACGGACCGGACCTCGCCGGTTCAAAGCGGTTTTGTTTTTTAATTTTTTTTTAAAGCATAGCACCAATTCTGTTCCGACACTGTTTGGTTTGGTTAGGACAAATTGGTTCACTGTGTATTAGAATTTGTTTGTTTTTTTCGTATCGGGGTTTAAAAAAGAAATGAAGAACTTGGGTAAAATGATTCAAAAACGATGAGAGCAGATATTTGAATACGTTTGACAGCTTATGCGTCATTCTGACGTTCTTTTAATAGTACCTGCTGTGGCCCCGGGACTTCTTAATTACCACAAAGGTTAATTTGAAATTTCGACGTTACCGTTTTTTTTCTATACTGTCATGTTCTTCACCTTAGTTCAATACCCATACAATAGTAAGAGAGTCTAAAGTTGCCATACAAAGCTTAATAACACAACTTAAAATTGAGTTTTTCATCTAGTATTATAGGTTTGAAGACATCGCGAGGAAACCTGCATGCTTCAATTTCGAGGCATGTATTGTACCCACTGTCCATTTTGTAGCGACGGGCTCACCCCCCGTCACACTGGGCAGAGTTTCGGTACTACTGGTGATACGTGGATGTTCTGAGGTTTCAGAATATCTCTGACTACCCCCTCGGGGAATATAGTCGTGAGCATATGCTATGCTATTATAGATTGGTGTGGCAACTTTAGACAATGATGAACTCACATTATTACTATAATATTATGTCAATACAGGCTCCTTCTTAATATGCTGACACTTTTTCAAGGGGATGATCAGACCATCAAACTGAATAACTTTCTCTATGGGACCAACATCAAAATCGAGATAAAAAATCAGCTGTCACATACATTTTGCTCGAGAAGGTTTGCAGTTTTATATGGAACAGCTCTTTTTTTTTGCGCGATTTTGATCTTGATGCAATAGAGAAAGTAGTTCAGTTTGACGGTCTGATCATCCTTTTAAAAGTGTCAGCATATTAAGAAGGACCCTGTATTGTAAAACCTCTTAGCAGGTAAGTAGGTACAGTAAATAATTTCTAATTTTACATTAAATGTTAAGAACATAACACCGTGTGTAGCAGACAGTATGTTAGTCACCGCAATATCTCAGGACTGAGCTCGCGATATATCTCAGGTCTAAGTGCCACTTACATGCGAACAAACGTGAATTTAATTTTTTTTCGCGGTCCTTGTAAGGTGCTGCTAATGCAAGCTCGACTTGCGTGGAAGTGGCTTTTTAGATAAAGTGTATATTAGTCTAGTAAGATAGTTATATTAACTATATTACGGTATACAGGGTGTAAGGAAAAGTATCATTAACCTTTAAACCACATACTCTACCCATCAAACTGAACAAATTTTACTGTGGGAGCAAACCTGTCAGAACAAAAAAAAATATAAGTTGTCCCATACATTTCAATCGAGTAGGTATTGCAGTTTAGTATGGGACAGCTTGGCAGAAAGATGGAAAAATTAAGTCTCGGGTGGGACTTGAACCCACACTTAAATCGTAAATGCGTTATCCAATTTCACCACCGAGCCCACTACCCACAGAACTAAATTTTCAATCTAATGCGTCTAAAGGTGACGTGAGCGCCATCTACTGGAAGTTATTACAAACTAACCAACCCGCAAGTCCAGTATTACAAATGGAATTCATACGATATAGATGACACTTTCGCAGAAAAACCAGAGTAGCTGACATAGCTCAAAGAATTGCTAAACTAAAGTGGCAGTGGACGGGGCACATTGCTCGCAGAACCGATGGCCGATGGAGCCGAAAAGTTCTCGAGTGGCGACCGCGTACCGGAAAGCGGAGCGTGGGTAGGTCCCACACGGTGGACCGACGACCTGGTGAAGGCGGTGGGAACCCGTTGGATGACGGCAGCGCCGGACCGGTCGTTATGGCGATCCTTGGGGGAGGCCTATGTCCAGCACTGGACGTCCATCGGCTGAGATGATGATGATGAGATGACACTTTAATTTCAAAGTCAAAGTCAAAGTCAATATAATTTATTCAATATAGGAGCTTGCAGCACACTTATCAAACGTCAAATCTTTTTTAAAGCTACCACCGCGTCGGAACGTGTTGTCGCTGTAGAGAAGATGCGGTCAGAAACTCTACAACATAACACGACTTAATAACTATTACAATATAAATTCTTAAGCTAAAGTTATGAATACAATAATACATAGTCTATTTAATACAATAATTGATACTATACAGTAAAGTAAATAAACTATAAGCTAGTGACCTCAGACCCAAGCATTTTGATCATTTAAATAATTTTTGATTCGAAATACGAGAATTTGATTGGAAATATGACAACATGGCTGCAACATGTTTACAATCAATAATATTTAAAAGCTGTTTCCATCCAAACCAAACAATTTTATTTCAAATCCATCTCCGTAGCACGCGCCGTAGCCCCGTAGCACCGTAGCACCTTTACGCCGTAGAGCATTATTAAAAACTCTTCTTTCTTCACTAATGTTCGTTTGATTTAACAAAATGTCTTACGATATTATATATGGAGTTTAATATCATTGTAAGGGTTAAGTTTGATATATAAGATAATAGTCGTAGTGGTTAAGCGGTTAGTAGCCTTCCCTTCCATGCAGATAATGGCAGTTCGGTCCCAGATCACACTCGGACCAGGGAAATCTGTTTAAGAGGATATGTGAAAAAAATAGGATTCTTCAAAGCATCATATATCATGAAGAACTAACAATAGGAGTAAGATTTGCGGATCGCAAAAATAATCTGCTGTTCCATACTAAACAGCAATGCCTTCTCGACTAAAATGTATGAGACAGCTGAATTTTTTTTGTTCTGACAGGTTTGCTCCCGTAGTAAAATTTGTTCAGTTTGATGGGAAGAGTATGTGGTTTAAAGGATAATGATACTTTTCCTTACAAACTGTATATAAAAAAACAACAATATGCTTTCCTCTGGAATATGCATCATTGCCTAAACAAATTCTCTAGAATACTTGCAGTGGGATCATATATCTTCTTAATATATTGACACGTTTTTAAGGGGATGATCAGAACGTCAAACTGAACAACATTCTCTTAAGCATCAACACCTAAATCGCGAAAAATAAATCTGCTCTTCCATATAAAACTGCAAACCTTGCCTGCAAGCCCAATGTATGGGACAGCTGATATTTTTTTCGCGATTTCGATGTTGGTCCCATAGAAAAAGTTGTTCAGTTTGATGGTCTGATCATCCTCTTAAAAAAGTGTCAGCATATTAAGAAGGACCCTGTATAATATATTCTTCTATCAAGTCGATGCCAATGTCAATCAACATTTTTCTAACTCAGTATTTTTCCTCACGGAATGTACTACGATACCGGCTCCTTATTAACTTTTATCTATATTTCAAAATGCTGTGCTATTAATTTCCTACCTGTGTTCTATAAAAGTAAATGAAATTACTATTTAGTCGTACAGAGGTCAGCAACTCCACCATTTACTATGATCCCACTGCTACGATTCAAGCTACAGGACGAAGCGAGATTTTTCCTTCGTAAATAGTATCGTATAAAGATGATTTTTTCTTCTATCGTAACTGGTTACGAACTTCTGGTTTCGTACCGGTAAAAATATTTGCACTTTGCGGCCATCAAACCTATGACCTGCGGCTCAGTGGACAGGATCACTACCATCAAAGCTATTGGGCCAACTGTTCTAAACCTGTGAAAACTTAGATTTTATTTTTAAATTAAAGATGACCTCAATCTAGTCCTCAGGACAAAGATGGGGTCGGAGATGTAGCGAGCTTATCCAAAAAAGCCTATTCACTCGTACTTTAAAGGAATTCGGGTTGTAAGCGTTCGGAAATACTGACGCAGGCAGAGCATTTCACTCCTTGGCTGTGCGCAATAAAAAATTCTGAAAGGCGCTTAGTGTGAATATGTGTGATGTCACCAAGAATTAAGTTTTCTTTTAAAATTTCAACTAATATTGATTATAAACATGTTACAGCTATGTTGTACTATTTCGAATCAAATTAAAAATTAAAAAATTAGTCTCGGGCGAGACTTGAACCCGCACTCTTCTAAACCGGGGAAGTGCGTCATCCAATTTCGCTACCGAGTCCACTAGCCAGAGAACGAAATTTTCAATCTATTGCGTCTTAAGGGGACGTGAGCGCCATCTACTGGAAGTTATTACAAACTAACCAAACAAGTCCCGCCCGAAACAAATTTTTCTATCGTTAATTTGCTTTTGAAATGCACCACAATCAATAGTGCAGCTTAGATGCAATTAGACCGAGCGACCACTCAGGCACGGTTCACCACCGACCACGTTGTATGTTATTATAGTCCTTATGCCGAGGTAATAGGGTCCACACTCAACAGTTCAGGTTAACTGTACCATTTAATGCGGTTTAGAGGCTTTTAAAACCGGCCTTTGTGTGTTTAATTTTGTTTATGATTTAAACTATTTTGATGCGTATTTTGTTGGTATTAAAGTGGTTTATGCTTTGGAAAAAACTTTGGTGCGTTTCAAAGAGGAATTATGGACAGTCAATCATGGGGATTTAAGTTCGAAGCCGGATGCTATGTAGCAAGTTTTTCCAACTTATGTACGTAATACCGACTGCTCTCCCCGTCCAGGCCGACTCGTGCCAATGAGTTTTTCGGAATTTATGTACGATTTGTAGCACCACTGACTTTTCGGTGAAGAAAAACATCGTGAGGAAACCAGCATGCTTCAATTTCGAGGCATGTTTTGTACCCACTGTCCATTACAAGTGGCAACGGGCTCAGTCCCCGTCACACTGGACAGAGATTCGGTACTACTGGTGAAACGTGGACGTTTTGAGGTTTTAGAATATCTGTGAGTACCCCATCGGGGAATATAATTCATAATTCATAATTCATAATCATTTATTGCGCACACAGAGTACATGGTAGGTGGTATAATAGGTGAGTAAGTTACATCTGTGAACCTTATAAGTTAAGGCATTGCAATTTTGAGAGTAGTACTTATAGTCGTGAGCATATGATATGCTATGCTACCGACTGCTCTCAAACTGTGAAGGAAAACATCGTGAGGAAACCTGCGTACTCTTCAGCGAAGAAGAAATTCTGGTATGTGAAACTCACAAATCCACATTGGGCACGCGTGATGGACTAGCATAATTATATATGGTGTAAGGGACACAGGCCAATACTGAAACGGTAAATTCAGACCATCAATCTTCTTCTTCTTATCGTGTGAGTAGCAAGCCCTGGGGTCAGACTTATTTCAGACCGCCTTACGGCCTTATAAGTGGCGACGGGCTCACCCCCCGTCACACTGGACAGAGTTTCGGTACTGCTGGTGAAACGTGGATGTTCTGAGGTTTCAGAATATTTCTGACTAGCCCTCGGGGAATATAGTCGTGAGCATATGCTATGCTATGCCTTACGGCCCAGACCAAAAACCATCAAACTGAACAACTTTCACCCTCAACAACCCTGTGAAAAAATATCATTAGCGTAGTCATTGATGTTTTCTGTTCTGTTGTAGCCTGTAGAATGCCACTGCATGGCAAAGGCCTCCTCTCGCGCATAAGGGTGAGAGGGAGTAGGCCATACTCCACCACGCGGGCCCAGTGCGGATTGGTGGAGGCAAGTTAGTGGTCAACTTGCTGTTAGAGAATTTTCAAGCCGCCTTAATAAGCCTCTGACCTGGCTTAACGAATAGTTACAACACCATCTGACGGAACTATCCGAGACGAACTGCTTAACGTGCCTTCCGAAGCACGGAAACGCTCGAGATGGAATACCACTAAACGGTCACCCATCCACAGACTGACCGGACATGACGTTGCTTAACTTCGGTGATCGTTTCCAATACCGAAGCTCCACTACGCCTCGTTGGTACATACCCCTTTTGATATGGATGACGTATTTAATTTCACACCCTTTTTGAGGCTAATATTTTTAGTCCCTCGTTTTGGCACCATATTTATCCTCTATTTCAAAGTTCAAAATAGTTTAAACTTTGTCTAGACACTATCTAAATATTTTGTTGACGTCTCGGACATTTGCATTTGACTATAACTTGCTCAAAATTCCAGGTCTCGTAAATGATTCTTATTTAGGCTTTATCCCATTGGCATAAGAGATTTGTAAGGGACTTTTTGATATTTAAATTGACCTTTAACATTTGCATTGAACTGTTTAATTTATAGTTAGAGCGTGTTAAATAAATTAAAGAGGTTATTCAACTATAAAATATAATTCATGTGTAAGGTCTAAAGGCTGAAACTATTTTAAGGGGATGATCAGTCACTGAACAACTTTCACTCATCATTTCAATTATCTATTCCATAACGTCGAATCGATTTTACAGTTTGGAATGAAACAACACCTTTGACTAATTATTATAAGGACTAGCCTTGCGGTAGCATTTCCCCTCTGCCACGGTATAAGCACAATTGATCTTGTGCATTTACATTCAATTTTACACCTTATCACTAAACGAGACAGCCTATAATTGCGAAATAATAACTTCGAACTTAGAACGTTTGGGGTTCACACGAGACTACTTTTCATGATTTTTAATATTCAAAATTAGAATCTAGTTATTGGGAATAAATCCAAAGTTGCGGATTTCATGTTACCTCGCCCCCATCAAAAATTGGTAGAAATGTTTGTTACTAGAATTACACGCGTAACCAGTCCACATATAAATAGTCAAAGAACAACACATGCTTCCCATACCACTGACTCCTACTCCTTCACCGTCCATGCTGCCTGCCTGTGGAACTCTCAAAGTCAAAGTCAATATAATTTATTCAATATAGGAGCTTACAGCACACTTATCAAACGTCAAATCTTTTTTAAAGCTACCACCGCGTCGGAACGTGTTGTCGCTGTAGAGAAGATGCGGCCAGAAACTCTACAACATAACACGACTTAATAACTATTACAATATAAATTCTTAAGCTAAAGTTATGTATACTCTCTTCCCGCAAGTATAAGGGACTGTCCAACAATAGGTTCTTTTAAAAAGAAAGTTAAACATCACTATCTTTCTCTGCCATAAATTAACATTATGTATTTATTATACTTATTTATGTATCTATGTATTGGTATGTTTGTAATATAATATTTATTTGTTTATAGTTTATTTTCTTTTGCAGTTTAACAATTAATAAGTTTTTGTTCAGATTGTGTGTTTTAGTTTGTTTATTTCTTTGATGTGTGTACACCTAGCCTGCCCCACTTTGTAAACTTTCTCTTTATCATGGGTCTGCTGGAAGAAATCTCTTCAGAGATAAGCTCGCCCTTTGTACTTGTCTATTGTGCTGTATTCATCTGTATTCCCGTGTGTACAATAAAGTGTTAAATAAAATAAAATAAAATCTTTTCTTTTATTACAATGTTGGCTCCATAGTGAAAGTTGTTTAGTGTGATGGTCTAAAGTTTATCTTAGTACAAACTAAGTGGAACGCTGATAGACAGTTTCGGACATCTATCGGTGATGTTTCGAAGCACTATGTGTTGAAATTTGGGTTCGTATCTAAACTGGAGCAATAGCGCGCTACACGTCACCGCTGCGCTTTATTAGGGAGAAATTTCGCCCATATCGATCACAGTCAGGTTGGTCTAGTAGTCTAGACAACCGGCTCACGATTTGGGTGCTTATGGTTCGAGCCTCGTGTCGGCGGTCGTCATTATCAATTTATTTTCAAATGTGACTCCCCCTTCTGCTAATAAGCGGCAACGACAATAATTAAAACGTCCTAAAATCCCAGGCGACTTACCTATCTATATCCAATAACCATATTAATATATGGTTTAGTTTTGGTTTAGACTCTAAACCTAAGAGGAAGGATCTCCAATGATTCCGCATAAATTTACGATTGTAGTTGGTCTCTTTTGTCTTATGACATACCTTTAATAGTAGAAGGAGATGGAACTATAGATATTTGTTTATGCGGCTGTCCACTTTTTTTTGAGCTAGTGTGTGTGAAAAGTGACCGTAAACATAAGGCCATATGTCAGTCGGTGCCTTTTGTCCATACTACTTGACACCACACACTCAAACCTAAGCGTCAAAAAAAGTGGACACTTTACAATTGGTATGGCTTACTCTAGTCTTAAAGAGAGATCCTTCCTCTTAGCTCTAAACCAACCCCTTTAAATATTACTAGGGTGGTTTGTTACACCCCGTAAAGTATGAGTTCTTCAAAATAGAGTATGATTAAAAACCAATGTATATTTTCCGTCCAAAAACTCATGTAACACAATAAGTAATAAACTCGAATGGGCACACATGGTGGAAATGAAAAAAATACGAGAGAAATAAAAATGTATTATGTCTATGCTAAGGTTCGTAAGTGCTTTCCTCCATTTACGGTTTGCATTGCACGATAATTAAAATTTCTTCTCGCATTAGTTAGTGTTTACATTCGATATTTAGATTTACAATCGTATGAAGTATTTTAAGAGGCTATGTGAAAAAAATAGGATTCTTCAAAGCATCATATCTCATGAAGTACTAACAGTAGGAGTATGATTTGCGGATATGTGTAAATTGAACATATAATTGAAGTTTTGATTAGAGCCAAAACACGATTAAGATACATTTTCTCGATAGAAAAACAAGCCAAAGTAGCCTCCGTCTTTATCGATAAACGCCTGGAAGTGCTAAAGGGTGAATATTAGAAAAAAGAGGCTTGATTTGAATTTTGATTAGATCAGAATTGAACTTACATAAATAGTACAATTACAATTATATAAAGTTTGTTTTATGCTTGCGTCGTTTCAGGCGCGCGCGCCGCCCTGTCTCTTTCTCATCAGGCAGTAATATAAGCTATCACACGCCCATTTCGCTTCAATTATTTTTCGACGTAGGCCCTTAAGATTTTTGAGGGCCAAAGAGTTCTCGATTGGCGAACGCGTACCGGAAAGCGCAGCGTGGGTAGACCCGGGACAAGGTGAACCCGTCGGATGAATTCGAGTTGGATTCGATTCGTCGTGAATTCGAGCCATTTATAATCTGCGTTGTCGAGATTCATTGAGAGATCTTTTTAAAAATATCAGTATATTGACTTTCTACAGTCAATATATTTACGAAAATATTTTATACGTTCGCAAAAATTTGTCTCTCTTTCCGAAAAACAGTGATGTTCATAGTTACAATACAAGAAATAAAAATAAATTAGTATTCCCACATTTTCGACTCAGTAAAGTCAACACATCTTTCATGGGGCACTGTATACGCTATTATAATAAGATACCAGTGGATATTCTAAACTTGCCAGACAAAAAGTTTAAGTCCCATATTAAGCAAATCCTCTGTAAAAAAAGGCGACTATAAACTCGATGATGATACGAAGGACCAAAATGGATGGTCTAGATAATGTTACACTATGTAATTCAATATTGTATTTTGTAAGTGTACTTTGTATATTTTGTGTTTTTTTAAAGATGTGTGTTTTAGAGTTTCTGGCCGCATCTTCTCTACAACGGAACACCTTCCGACGCGGTGGTAGAGTCAAAAATGACGTCAGAAAGCTATCCATGTGATATTATTTTGAATAAAACATTTTGAGTTTGAGTTTGATGAGGACAACGCAGGACCGGTCGTCTAAACCACCCCCTTACTAGGATCTTTTGTAACACCCTTTATAATTAAGTATACCAAACGACCTCCGATCTAGTGACAACAGCATCCTGTATAAAATAAATACAGGCTGATACCAACATTGTAATAAACAAAGCGCAAACTAAAACGAATTTACATAACAAAGCGTCCGGCGCCACTTCCGTATCCGCTATCACTATTATGTACATATGAAAATGAAACCTTTTGTTCGTCTGTCCCGTAATAATATAGAAACTTGTTTTATTAATTTTGGACTATTATATTTTGTTTATATTGTGAAAGTTATGGAGGTAAGCCTGAGTTATTGTCTAGGATATAATAGACTGAAGACTGTTACAGAATCTCATTTAAGCGGCTAGAAAGTACACGAGCAAGAATCGCTGAAAATAGTAAAACCTCAGGGCGTATGGGCGTTAGTCCACCACGCGTGCACAATACGGAGTGATAGACTTCACATACGCATCAGAATTTCTTCTACAGCGTATGCAGGTTTCCTCACTATGTTTTCCTTCACTGTTTGAGAGCAGTCGGTATTACGTACATAAGTTAGAAAAACTCATTGGTACATGACAATGTTGTCTGTGTGGATTTGAACCCGGAACCTCATGATTGAGGTAAGACGTTCTTGAGACCTTAGCCCAATTCGGACTAAAATATTTGTAGACCTCCACTGCCCTTCCAAAACTGTCCCTCATGAATAGAAATTAAGGTTTTTTTTACTTCATTTATGTAAATGCGCTATTAATTTGCATAACTATGCTAGTTTCAGCTTCCGATGTCTTCCTGTATCTGAGAACAGCGAGTATATACAAGGTCCTTCTTAATATACTGACACTTTTTTAAGGGGGTGATCAGACCATCAAACTGAACAACTTTCTATATGGGACCAACATCGAAATCGCGAAAAAAAATCAGCTCTTCCATACAAAACTGCTAACCTACTTGAGCCAAATGTATCCGTTATTTTTTCGCGATTTCGATGTTGGTAACATAGAGAAAGTTGTTCAGTTTGATGGTCAGATCATCCCTTTAAAAAAGTGTCAGCATATTAAGTTGGACCCTATATACAACGTGTTAATGAATTAACGCAAAACTAGAAAGTAGTTTGTTTAGAATCGAGAGCAGAATCGAATTATCATGGTTTCCATATAAGTATTTTTTTTCAAAATATTAAATAATTTGTTTTTAAAATTTACTGAACTCGATCTCAACCCACCGCTCAGGCACTCTCACCCTAATTACTACCAAAACAGGATGCTTAAAATGAATCCATGAGCACGTCAGCGTTTTCATTCATTGCTGAAATGATAAAAAAAAATTTTTGCCTCAAAACTAAAAATGCGAAAACTATAAATTTTAATTATCAAAATTATTAAATTGTGGTTTCAATCTGATTATTTTGTTATAAATCAGTTGGGGTGTATGAGGTTTTGCGCTTATTTATTATCATACACCCCAACTGATTTATAACAAAATAATTAGATTGAAACAATAATTTCATTATTTTGATGGTTAAAATTTAAAGTTATTCGCATTTTAAGTTTTCAGGGGAAAATGATTTGTTATCATTTCAGCAATGAATGAAACCGCTAACGTGCTCATGGATACATTTTAAGAACCTTGTTTTGGTAGTAAGTAGGGTGAGTGTGCCTGTACAGTGAGTTGAGATCGAGTTCAGTAAATTTGAAATTTTACATACAAATTATTTAATATTTTGAAAAAAAATACCTATGATGAAAACATGATAATTCGATTCTGCTCTCGATTCTAAACAAACTACTTTCTAGTTTTGCGTTAATTCATTAACACGTTGTATATATTTTATATTCCAAAAGTGATCCGTTTTGCCAATTTTGGTACGGAGCACTAAAAAAATCAACTACGTTTTTCCAATAAGAGTAACGGGCTGATGATGATGATAAGGACTATTAAATACTAAGAAATAACATACCTAGACTTACAAACAAAATATATACTTATATCCCTTGAAAGTTTCCCATTAACTTTGCCAAGGGGCGACCAATCCAAAAGAATTAGAACAACTGATCAACTTAGATCCTTCGGCTTAGTGGTTTTGTTGGATAGATACCTTAGTGGTAAAAGATAGCGATAGCGGGAAATTAAGAAGCTGTCCCAACACCTTCGTAATTTACCGCTACCGAAATCTTATCCATCACTAATTTATACAATTCAATTAAAGACAAAACCTTATAATCAATTATTATTCAAATTATATTAAATAGTCTAGTAGCTCACTTAGCCAAAGAATCATCTGTTGTAATAAACTGCGACTTGAGGCGAAGGCTTGGCTTTTCGGTAAAGGAAAACATTGTAAGGAAACCTGCATGCTTCAATTTCGAGGCATGTATTGTACCCACTGTCCATTATGTGGCGACGGGCTCACTCCCCGTCACACTGGACAGAGTTTCGGTAATACTGGTGAAACGTGGATGTTCTGAGGTTTCAGAATATCTTTGACTACCTCCTCGGGGAATATAGTCGTGAGCATATAGGTTATATATTACTGTTTGCGCGCTCTATACATACGAAGTCTAGACCAACCAATTAAAGTCAGTGACATTTTTCAGAAACAATCTAGAAAGTAATCTCTATGCTTGTATCATGCCCGATTTTCGTTAAACTTGTATAGTTTTAAAGTTAGTGTCTCAAAGATTTCCATACAAATCTTAAATTAATCCTAGCATTGAAACTGTATATTTTAACGAAAATCGGACGGACAAGCATAGACAAAATTTGTTTCTAGATAGTTTCTGCCAAATTTCATTGACTTTAATTGGTTAGTTAGTATTGAAACTATCACCAGACTTCGTTTGTATGCAGCGTGCATTTACGCATTCGGAATAAACTACTCGTAACGAAAACAAAGTCGAGAATGGTTTGCATAATGTTTGAAAAATGCTCTGCGCTGCGCTTTGCCAGGTATGAGCCGGCTTTAAGGAGCCAATGTGGCAGATTTTATCTTATAAGATCCTCCTTATACCTCCTTGTAGTATTATAGTGAGGTGACCCCCACGGCCCTTCACTCGGCACGCTATCTAAAAAAATACCACGGTACTATATTTAATGGTCACGAATTCTAATGCCTGTATAACTCAACATTTTTTAATCATCATCATCAGCCTATCATCGTCCACTGCTGAACATAGGCATATCCCAAGGCGCGCCATAAAACTCTGTCCTCGGCCTTCCTCATCCAATCGCTCCCCGCTACTTTTTTTAGGTCGTCTGTCCAGCGGGCAGCAGGGCGTCCCACACTACGCCTACCAGTTCGCGGTCTCCACTCTAGAACTCGGACACCCCACCGGTTGTCAGTTCTTCGGCAGATATGACCAGCCCATTGCCACTTCAGCTTGCTAATTTTCTGAGCTATGTCAACCACTTTAGTTCTCTGACGTATCACTTCATTTCTGATGTGATCTCTCAGAGAAACACCGAGCATAGCTCTCTCCATAGCTCGCTGAGCGACCTTGAACTGATGAACTAGTCCTATCGTCAGGGTCCAAGTTTCCGCATCATCAACATTTTTTAATATCTCATAAATACCACCGCGTCGGAAAGTGTTCCGTTGTAGAGAAGATGCGACCAGAAACTCTACAACGCATATATTTTAAACAAACCGAATTACAACCACAAATATAATACAATATTGTAGAACATATTGTAACATTGTCAAGACTAGACACGTTGGTCATTTATACGGGGAGAAATGGATATCATTACCATCCTTTTAAACTAAAAGTCTACCCATCAAACTGAACAACTTTTATTACGAGAGCAAACCAATTATAGAAGCAAAAAACTGCTGTTCCATACTAAACTGCAATGCCTACTCGACTCAAATGTATGCAACAGCAGATTTTTAGTTAACCTCTCGGCTGCCGGTACGCGGCTCCACGCGACGAAAACAATCGATTTCTGTTGTGTCTTTATTTCCCGGTATACGACAGGTTACCCTTTATATCGCTAATCGCTACCGCTTACCACTATATCCTCAACCTCAATGTATACCTGTTACTTCGAGACAAGAACCGACGATTTGCTAAAGAAAATGATTGAGTTATCCAACTTATATTATATCAGGGTTCCGCATTAAATGTGTGGTTACGGTTAGAAAAATTGTTGGTAACTTGCTTCTGGATTTTACTGATTTTGGAATTGAAACTGTTATTGTAATACATTTATTGAAAAAATAAAAGCAATTACAGGCATAGCATATTAGCATATGCTCACGACTATATTCCCCGAGGGGGTAGTCAGAGATATTCTGAAACCTCAGAACATCCACGTTTCACCAAAAGTACCGAAACTCTGTCCAGTGTGACGGGGGGTGAGCCCGTCGCCACATAATGGGCAGGCACATGCATAATCACTATTAGGCTTTTTGGTATGGAAACATCATGACCGAACCGGTATTCGAACCCAGGACCCTGTTAGAAACCTACTACAGTCAAGAACTGCAGTAGGTTTTTAACAGGGAGAGTTCGTATCTCATTTATTATTGGCGTAGTGGAGCTTCGGTATTGGAAACGATCACCGAAGTTAAACAACGTCAGGTCCTGTCAGTCCTTGGATGGGTGACTGTTTAGTGGTATTTCATATCGAGCGTTTCCGTGCTTCGGAAGGCACGTTCTTGGATAGTTCCGTCAGATGGCGTTGTAACTATTCGTCAAGCCAGGTCAGAGGACTATTAAGAGGTTTGAAAATTCTCTGACAGCAAGTTGACCATTAACTTGCCTCCACCAACACGCACTGCGCCCGCGCGGTGGAGTATGGTTCACTCCCTCTTACCCGTATTCGCGAGAGGAGGCTTTTGCCCTGCAGTGGCAAAAAATGCTGTTTCTGTAATTCAAAATAGCCTTAAAAATGTCGTTGCTATTTGGAGTATATAATATGGATACTTCGTTTGAATATAAATGGGAGTTTCAGTCTCCTCTTTGCAAAATTTGCAGCAGCGCGGTACTACGGTACCTAATGTTTTTCTTTGCCAGCATGTCTAGCATGATGTCTCTACTTGCACGCGACTCGGCTCTTCCCCATACTACAAGTCGCGGCAAGCGCGGCTTTCGCTCTCCGAAAAGCACAGGTTATTTTCTATGCAGCGAAGGTGCGTCGCGCGCGTGTAGATAAATCATACTAAACGTGCAGATCTTGTTCTGCTTGATATACCGAAGTAGTTATTGTTGTACAGGATCTCTTGTGGTTTAAGAGGAACAGTTGTCATAGTTACTTGCAAGTTAAAGTGTACTTAAAGTTAAGATTAACTAGAAATAGGTACTTTAAAGTTAAAGATCTCAAATTGAAAGACGATATTGGGAGTTCAATTGTTTTATTGTTTTTGCGTACATGAAAATCTTCCCATATATGATTTTTCATCGACTATTTTGTTTGGCATTCTCAACGCTATCTCTTCCCATGACTAAGAAATAAGGTTGAGTTATTTTTGTAACTTTCTGTTATTGAAGCTCGACTACTACGACCACTCTCGTATTTTCAAAATGTTTCCAAAAGGAGTAGATTTCTCCAGCTACGGGAAATAGGCCACCAAAAAATTTTAGTGTATAGTTGGCGTATAGTTATGGAACTCTTGTCGATTTGTTGCTCATAATCTCTAGATTATAGTGGTAATATTGGCTATACCTCATCTAAACTGAGTGTCGCTTAATCGAAGTTGGCGCACATCTTATCATATGTTGGTTTTTATTTTTATTTTCGTATGAACATCTAAGACGTTCCTGTACACGCATTGTTTTACATGAGCAGTTTTAACAGGAAAAAAGAATCTTAGCAAAAAAGTCAAAACGGTGCATTTTATATTGATTTCATAATTGCGGTTGCATCTTTCGTCCGATTACTATACTAAATTAAATTATGTTTTTAGAGTGTAATAACATCAATAATCGTTTCCTTTTGTGGGCCTAAAAGAAATTGACTCCTAAAATTGTTCACTACAGCATAATTGTAGTATTTTTAATATGTTCCCCATACGGGTCCAATAAATTGTAAGAATAGACAAAAAGAACCAATTTTGATACAAATAAAAGGCAAAACGCATGGAGGCGTATTTCATAGGCCGCGGTAAGACAGACGTGAATGAGTAATGACGAGGCTTTTATACGATACGACCACGATACGATACTCGCAACTAGATTCAATCATTTTAACGGGTTCTTACCGGGTTTTATTGATTTTGGAGTTCTGGATATTTCGGCAGTGTTACAACTGCCATGATCACGGTATGATTAACTTTAGCTTAATTAATCACCGCGTAACTCTCAAAAACTGTGTTGCAACCATTGAAATACAAAATCATGGACGCCGTGTCTAGTAGGTAAATAAGATAAGGCTGATGATTTTGATTGTCTTCCTAAATGGTATGGTGTTTATGTTATCATAGTTGACCGAGTTGTTCGTGTTAAATGAGTTGTTAAAATGTCCAAGTAGTATGTTGATAAAGCTTTTAACAATCCCGGGACTTCGGAACGATCCTGGGATGGTTTCATAAAATAAATGAATTTTGTTACCAACACAGTTGATAAGACCTACTAACACAAATGGATTAACTATGGTCTGTAATAAATTATCAATTATTATTAAGACGTGTCCACATTCGAAAAGTGAAGTTTAGGTAAAATATAAATGTATCCGAATATTTCTGATCACTGGGTATGACGTGTCAAAGTGGTGATAAAGGCTAACTTTTCGCTGCAATACTACATAAGAATATGTTATATAGTGTCCTTCTTAATATACTTTATTACCGGGATGATCATACCGTCAAACTGAACAACTTTCTCTATTGCACCAACATCGAAATCGCGAAAAAAAATCTACTCTTCCATACAAAATTGCCGACTTACTCGAGCCAAATGTATGGGACAGCAGATTTTTTTTTCGTGATTTCGATGTTGGTCTCATAGAGAAAGTTGTTCAGTTTGATGGCCTGATCATCCCCTTAAAAAGTGTCAGCATATTAAGAAGGACCCTGTATATCTACTCCCTTTGCCTCAGACGATGCTCAGACGGAAAGAAATTGGCTAACCATTCGAAGCCAAGTACGCGATTGTTTACTTAAGGGTATAATTACCGTTGGCGCGCTCCATACAAACATTTTCAATATAACCAATTCAAAAGTCAATAAAATATTTAAGAAAAAATCTAGAAACTAATCTCTATGCTTGTATGTTGTCCGAATTTCGTTAAAATGTTTAGTTTTATAGTTACAGTGCCTCAAAGATTTCCATAAAAATCTGAAATTAATAATAACATTGAAACTGGATATTTTAACGAAAATCGGACTTCATACATGCATATACAACGTGGCGACGGGCTTACCCCCCGTCACACTGGACAGAGTTTCGGTACTACTAGTGAAACGTGGATGTTCTGAGGTTTCAGAATATCTCTGACTACCCCCTCGGGGAATATAGTCGTGAGCATATGCTATATACAACGTGTTAATGAATTAACGCAAAACTAGAAAGTAGTTTGTTTGGTTTATTTTCCAAATATTAAATAATTTGTTTGTAAAATTTAAAATTGACTGAATTCGATCTCAACCCACCACTCGGGCACTCTCACCCTACTTACTACCAAAACAAGATTCTTAAAAATGTATCCATGAGCACGTTAGCGCTTTCATTCATTGCTGAAATGATAACAAATCATTTTAGCCTGAAAACTTAAAATGCGAATAACTTTAAATGTTAACTATCAAAATAATGAAATTATTGTTTCAATCTAATTATTTTGTTATAATTCAGTTGGGGTGTATGAGGTTTTGCGCTTATTCATTAACACGTTGTAGATTAGTTTCTAAATTGTTTCTGCAAAATTTCATTGACATTAATTGGTTCAGAATATCTCTGACTACCTCCTCGGGGTATACAGTCGTTAGCATAAGCTTATTAATTGGTAAGTATTGAAAATATAACCAGACTTCGTTTGTATGGAGTGCGCCAACGGTAATATACCCTTAAGGGGATATAATTCGGAGCGCGCTTCATACAAACGTACTATGGTGATATTTTCAATACTACCCAATTAAAGTCAATGAAATTTTGCTAAAACAATCTTGAAACAAATATCTATGCTTGTATGGAGTCCGATTTTTGTTAAAATATACAGTTGTAATGCTAGGATTAATTTAAGATTTGTATGGAAATCTTTGGGGCACTGTAACTTTAAAACTGTACATTTTAACGAAAACCGGACTCTATACAAGCATAGAAATTTGTTTTTAGATTGATTCTAAAAAATTTCATTGAGTTTAATTGCTTAGTACTGAAAATATCACCATAGTAATTTGTATGGAGCGCGCTCCGAATTATATCCTCTTAATTAAAATCGTACGTTATAAAAACGAAAACTGCAAACATTAGGGAGATTAAAATTGTTTTTTTTTTGCTGACAAGACGTCGACGCGGTATCTTTTGATAACAGTATTGCTTTCTCGATGTTTTGCTTATTTCTTACATCGGCCATTTTATTCTCTTACTTTTTGACTTTTCACTAAGTTGCGTAGGTACGAAACAAAGTCGGTAGCTTTTGGGTTCATGCTTCGTGCTGAACAGAAACAGGGTGTAAAAAACTCTGTTGGAGCCTTTAGGGGGTCAAGTCAAGTCAATATAATTTATTCAATATAGGAGCTTGCAGTACACTTATCAAACGTCAAATCTTTTTTAAAGCTACCACCGCGTCGGAACGTGTTGTCGCTGTAGAGAAGATGCGGCCAGAAACTCTACAACATAACACGACTGAATAACTATTACAATATAAATTCCTAAGCTAAAGTTATGTATACAATAATACATAGTCTTTATTACTAGTAACAACTTTCACTATGGAGCCAACTTCAAAATTGCGAAAAAAAAATCAGCTGTCCCATACATTTGAGTCTAGTTGGTACTGCCGTTGTTGGCCGCGCGCCCACGCGTGCGCGTAGTCGGCCGATCATACGAAAACGATTGCGTAATTCGTTCTCTTTTTATTTGGACACTTTTGAGCGCGGACCCTCCGTCCAGTAGCGGTAAGTCAATGGTAAAATCCAATAAACAGTTTACCCATCGATTTTACATTTATAATCCCACAAAACACTGGCATTTTCTCGATTTCTGTTCACATCGGTAACCTGGTATTAAACCGGTCGATTGATTGGTCGCTGCTTACTCTCCATTTGTTACATGCTCGGCGTAGTCTTATATGTAGTGGAATGTACATTAAATTCGGCTTAGTGATCGATTTTATAAGTCTATATATTGAAGTACCGATTCAATATGGTTCATTTAAGGTGGACTTCCGATGCCAGCGGCCGATGCGATTTACGCGCGCGTCTGACGCGTGGTGCTGTAATATGCCATATGTCTATCGCATCGGCCGCGCACGTCTGACGCACGCGTCAGTCGCTGGCATCGGAAGCGGTGCCATACGTTTTCATAGTAACTAGTATTGTCTCATCGGCCGTCGGCCGCGAGCCGCGCGCGTCAGACGCATCGGCTGCTGGCATCGGAAGTCCACCTTTAAGTTAGTTAGTTTACTAGTTACTATGAAAACGTATGGCGCCGCTTCCGATGCCAGCGACTGACGCGTGCGTCAGACACGCGCGGCCGATGCGATAGACATATTGCATATGACATAACCACGCGTCAGACGCGCGCGTCTGTCGCATCGGCCGCTGGCATCGGAAGTCCACCTTTAGAAGTATACTAGGTGTAAGAGTAAACAGTTGCATTACTTTAAGATACGTTTATTCCGAATGCGTAAATGCGCGCTTCATACAAACGAAGTCAGGTGATATTTTCAATACTAACCAATTAAAGTCAATGACATTTTTCAGAAACAAACTAAAATCTAATCTCTATGCTTGTATGAAGTCAGATTTTCGTTTAAATATACAGTTTTAAATTTAAGATTTGTATGGAAATCTTTGAGGCACTGTAACTTTAAAAATATACATTTTAACGAAAATCTGACTTCATACAAGCATAGAGATTAGTTTCTTAATTGTTTCTCAAAAATTTCATTGATTTTAATTGGTTCGTATTGAAAATATCACCAGAATTTGTTTATATGGAACGCGCGTCGAATTTTATTCCCTTAATGCATTCCATTACGTATCTTAAACGACCACAATTAATATTTTTGCAAATATCTTCACTGTACATCCACGCCAAGTTTACAATTTTATCAATGTATACAGGGTGTAAGGAATAGTATAATTAACCTTTAAACCACATACTCTACCCATCAAACTGAACAACTTTTACTATGGGAGCAAACCTGTCAGAACAAAAAAAATATCAGCTGTCCCATACATTTGAATCGAGTAGGTATTGCAGTTTAGTATGGGATAGCTGATATTTTTTTGTTCTGACAGGTTTGCTCCCATAGTAAAAGTTGTTCAGTTTGATGGGTAGAGTATGTGGTTTAAAGGTTAATGATACTTTTCCTTACACCGTGTATATTGATTAATTGGATAGTAATAAATTTCCCTATGATCACGACTGCTAAGTCCTCGACTCCTAGAATTTACAAAAAGGGGTCGGCAGGTAGTTTAATAATCCAAAATACTCATTTTTTACGATCATTCAACTAGAACATCAAACGGAACATGGTTTAAGGATTGCATAGTTACAAAAGGTAATTGATTTCAGAATAAGAGTACTCTGAATTAGTGTACATATTGTATTTCGAATCTGAAATACTATTATAATAAGTGGTGGTGGTCCAGTGGCGAGTAACCTTGCCTGCCGTGCAGGAGGCGATGGTTCAATTCCTGTCTAGGCCGACTCGTACCAATGTTTCGGGATTTATGTACGATTTGTAACATCACCGGCTTTTCGGTGAAGGAAAACATCGTGAGGAAACCTGCATGCTTCAATTTCTAGGCATGTATTGTACCCACTGTTCATTACAACTGGCTATGGGCTCACTCTCCGTCACATTGGACAGAGTTTTAGAATATCTCTGACCACCCCCTCGAGGAATATAGTCGTGAGCATATGCTAATTACTATTATACGGGAACATCATTATGTGTAGATTAACCGCGTGTACGTCAAATACTACCTAACAAATGTCAATGTATGGAGTTAAAGTAAGCTCACCACACACATCACATAAACCAAACGTGGTTTTCGTAGGGTGGCTTTGTATGGTAAAATGTATTATTATATAAATTATGTTTATCTTATCTTATTATCTCTACTGTTTTGGTTAAATAAACTGAAAAAAAAAACAATATATTGTGATATGATGCCAAGCCGATACAGTCCAATATGCATGTTCAAATATTGTCTTATCTATCTCGCTCACGACTATATTTTCTGAGGGGTAATCAGATATATTCTAAATATACTTACAATATTTAACTCCATTCAAAATAGCAACGAAATTTGAAGGCTATTTTGCATTACAGAAACAAAGATTTGAAACACTTCCTCTCACTTATTCTTAAAACAGCTTTAGTAAGCTTCCAAGATAAGTCGGATAGTATATGTATCCAATAAATAAATTACATTTGGTAATCAGAATTGGCCAGAAAGCTAAATAGGATTCGGAAAATCTCGTTGTCCTTATTTGGAATGAAGTATAGATGTTCCAGATTTTTTACGTTGTATAAACAGAATAATATACATTTAACTAAGAAATGCCCAAACTCTGTCCAGTGTGACGATTAATGAACTTATTAATCTAAATTTAATTAATCGTAGAGACTTATTATTAATCTGTGCCCATAGCCACTTTTGGACGGTGGACACAATACCTGGAAATTTAAATCGAGATGAAATACCATCAAAATGAAAATTTCTTACCGCATCTTTTCTAAAAAGCAATAACTCCATTTCATTTTCATTTATTTATTTACCATAATTTACATGTGTATACAGTGATGGTCTTAAGGTTAAAATTAGTTCCAATGTAAATTTGCTTTGATAAAGCGTAGTAAAATAGGATAGTTAGTAATTACATTTGAATATCTTATCATTCGCAACAAGTTGGACAATTTACGACATTTGGTACAATATAAAAAATACAAACAATCACGTATGTCAGGAAACATTACAACGAGAAAATGAATTTAAATACAATGTCAGAAAATTAGAAATATGAAATTAAAACATGTCAGAATAAAATTGAGCTACAAATAATATAAAACACAAAAATTATCAACCACACCTACTAATATAACGAATGTCACCCCAAATTAAAGTTCACTTGTACTGTATGGGCACTTACTAATTAAATATTTTTTTAATTCTATTTGGAATTTTTTGTTCGGCAAAGCTTTAAGGTCTGTTGGCAATTTATTATACATTTTCGCAGCATTGTACCTAGCGGTGCGTTGAAGGAGTGCGGTTTTTGCTCTAGGAAGTTGTAACTGAGACTGAGGCTCATATAGAACATTCAGCCTTCTGCTGACAAAGTTGCGAGCTACCGGGAACTTTTCTGGGTAGCGGCGTACCAGTTTACAAAGCTCTATTGTATATAGGGCAGCGAGGGTTGGAATTTTAAGTGCAACAAATGTTGACCTACACGAGTCCGTTCTGAAGCGTAATCTCCCCAATATCCGGACACACCTTTTTTGGAGTTTGAATATCTTTTCCGCGTCTACTGATCCTCCCCAGATAGCTATACCGTATATGACGTTTGACTGGAAGAATGCAAAATATGCCTGGAGAGCCGCTCTCTGAGTCGATATATGAATGAGATTTTTCAGAGCATAACAGAAACTACTCAGTCTGCTCTCCAAGTATTCCACGTGTTTCTTCCAGTTCAGACATGAATCGATGCAGAGTCCCAGAAATTTGGCATCTTCGACTAGTTCCATGGAAGATCCACCATTTGGTGCTATAGTTAGTCCATTTCTGACCATAGCGTTGCAGTTTTTGAAGTACATAATCTTGGTCTTGCTTGTATTGCATTGTAAGTTTAATGATTTAAAGAAACTAATAATTGATTCTAAATGCTGTGTGACTACTGTACTTATATCAAGGTCTGTTTTCTTGTTAAACCGGAAGAAAACTGAAACGTCGTCAGCAAACATGACCACCTTCTTACGCAAGAGCTGTGGCAAATGGTTAACGTACAAGATAAACAGTAATGGACCCAAAATGCTACCTTGCGGAATTCCCTGCTTAGTGTTGACGCTATCAGATTCAGTGTCTTCCATGGTATTATTCGCAGGATTGAGTGCGGATATACGTACGCTTTGGAAACGATTTTCTAAATACGATTTAAACCATTCATTTGTTTTGCCTCGTATGCCATATCTATTTAACACCTCCAAAAGTATTGCGTGATCCACCGAATCAAATGCCTTGGAGAGGTCTAATAGGACTGCCAGAACATGATCACCATCGTCGATTGCCTGAGCTACGTAGTCGTTCATCTCAAATATGGCGTCGACAGTAGAGAGTCCCTCTTGAAACCCATACTGTTCCTTTGTAAGTATACTATTCGACGAGAGAAATGATCTCAACTTAGTCTCCATTACTTTTTCAAATATTTTAGAAATAGTTGGGAGGAGTGAAATAGGACGGTAATTATTAGTCTCTAAACGTTCGCCCTTCTTGTGGATCGGCTTAACAATAGCTTTTTTGAGTCTATTAGGAAAACTCCCTTCGATAATCGATTCATTGACCATTAAAACTAAGGGATCCAATATAGCACTGCTAATTTTCTTTATGACCTTTGTCGATATATCGTCAGAGCCTGATGAATCCTTGGCTTTCAGATTTTTTATTATTTTTACCAAATCGCTTTGGTCTACGGGTGAGACAAACAAAGAGTGCGGATGGAAAGAGGGCAGTACGGGGGAAGTAGTGCTCTTTAATGAAGTTTTACAAAAGAAATGGTTGAAGATGTTAGTAGCTTCTAGGTTTGTTCTAGCAATAGTTGTTCCGTCTGTAAGTCCGACATAACCCTCATTAATCTTAGGAGAGCAGCCTTTTACCATTTCATTTATTAATTTCCACGTGCATTGTACTTTGTCTGGAGCAT
The DNA here is from genome assembly GCA_963924505.1 of Agonopterix alstromeriana. Classification (NCBI taxonomy): domain Eukaryota; kingdom Metazoa; phylum Arthropoda; class Insecta; order Lepidoptera; family Depressariidae; genus Agonopterix; species Agonopterix alstromeriana. The sequence continues at coordinate 1,452,697 of OZ004686.1, read as the reverse complement.
TTACTATCATTTGCGTATTGAACGCCTTTTTTGCATGCCTTATTACCCTCTGCAAAATACGGCAATAAGCTTTATAGTAGTCTAGTACTAATTCGTCGTTCGTTTCCATAGCGGTAACGAATAATTCTCGTTTGGTAGTACATGACTTTTTAATCCCTTTAGTGATCCATCCACCGGTGTACCTGGTGGATCGATCCCCTCGAGTCCTTTTTAAAGGAACATGTTTATTAAAGCTAGAGACTAAAATATCATGGAAACGATCGAAACTTTCATTAGTACTACTACCTATACAAACCTGTGACCAAGGTGTCGTCATTAAGTCTTCTTTGAGGCATCGCAGATTGTCTTCTCTCAAATCACGCACGAATTTATAAAATAGACTCGGTGTTTCAAGCATCCTCTTCGGGAACTTATGTCGCGGTGATGGTAGAGTCAATATAAACCGTTAAAAAGCTGATACAATTTGGAATCATTAATTAATTTTGAAGAAAAGTTATTTATTAAGAAAAAAACATTTGAATTTTGAATGAACATTCATCCCATAGTCTGAACTGAATGGTTATTTGTAGTTGAAACCAAGTGGTGTTCGAACTGACGCACAAGAAAAGCGGTATAAATCGTGTAGGCAATAAGGGTCCTATAATACCCAGCCGTTTTCTACCGGGAATCAAGAAAAAAACATTTTCAGATACAAATCACCGGCTCTTTGTTAACTGTAGGGATGCGCCATTTAAGGTTCTAAAACTATCGATAGGTTTTTTTATGGTATACCGTGATCGTGGTCATGCACTTTCAGGCATTTACTCGATTGGTAGATTCTGCTATCGCCGCCGCAATTGTTGTTTTCAAATACTAAGCTCACAATTTCAAAAAAGAGAACTACCCTAGATTGAGTAAGGTGGGAAAGGAGTAGTGAGTCATACCCCACCACGCAGGCAGGCTCTTTATTATAGTACTGTAGCTTACGTAGTAACTTATTATTAATCTGTGCTGTTAGATACACAGAAAAATCTGAAAAGATTTCTAATTGTTTCACTATTACTAAGTCAAAGTCAAAATTGTTTATTCAAAATAATATCACATAGCTATAGATAACTTTCTGACTTCATGTTTTTGAATCTACCACCGCGTCGGAAGATGTTCCGTTGTAGATAAGAGAAGATGCGGCCAGAAACTCTACAACACACTTCTTTTAAAGAAAACAAAATATACAAAGTACAATTACAAAAATACAGTGGAACATTGTCAAGACCAGACATTTTGGTCATGCAAATAATCATCGAGTTTATAATAACCTTTTTTACAGAGGACTTGTTTAACATACTTAAACTTTTTGTCTGACAAGTTTAGAGTATTCTCTTGTATCTTATTCTAATAGCGTGTACTAAAATCCAATATCAATACAACCATCGATAAAACTATCGACATGACCCCATCCCTATCAGGTGCGTAGCTGACGCAGCGCAGATCTCCAAATTGCCATCTATTTATTATAGGCAGTCATTCATGGCGTACATGTGTACCCGGCTTTATATGGGGGACAATGTTAGAATGCTGATGTCACTAGTAACGCTTTTTAACGGATTACGAGTTAAAAAGGGGGGATGTGGTTTTGTTATTCAATATATTTTATTACAGTGTTTATTTATTGTATACAAGGTGTTACAAAAATTTAAATAAACATTTAAGAGAAGTTTATTCCGAATGCGTAAATGCGCGCTGCATACAAACGAAGTCTGGTGATATATTCAATACTAACCAATTAAAATCAATGAAATTTTGCAAAAACAATCTAGGAACAAATAACTATGCTTGTATCGTGTCCGATTTTCGTTAGAATATACAGTTTCAATGCTAGAATTTATTTAAGATTTGTATGGAAATCTTTGAGGCACTGTAACTTTAAAACTGTTCATTTTAAGGAAAATCTGACACGATACAAGCATAGAGATTTGTTTCTCGATTGTTACTGCAAAATTTTATTACGTTTTATCCGTTAGTAATGAAAATATCACCAGACTTCGTTTGTATGGAGCGCACCAACAGTAATATACCCTTAAGGGGGTGGTTTAGACCATCAAACTGAACAACTTTCACTAAGGGACCAATATCGAAATCGCGAAAAAAAATCGGATGTTCCATACTAAACTACAAATCTACTCGAGCTAAATGTATGGGTGGTCTAAGCAAGTCCCTTAAGGGTATATTACTGTTGGCGCGCTCCATACAAACGAAGTCTGATGATATTTTTAATACTAACCAATTAAACTCAATGAAATTTTTCAGAAAAAATCTAGAAACAAATATCTATGCTTGTATCTTGTCCGATTTTCCTTAATATGTATAGTTTTAAACAGTGCCTCAAAGATTTCCATACAAATCTTAAATTAATCCTAGCATTTAAACTGTATGTTTTAACGAAAATCAGACATGATACGAGCATAGATATTCGTTTCTAGATTGTTTCTGCAAAATTTCATTGAGTTTAATTGATTAGTATTGAAAATATCACCAGACTTCGTTTGTATGCAGCGCGCATTTACGCATTCGGAATAAACTTCTCTTAAAAGTTTAAAATTTTTAATTTTGTAACACCGTGTACTATAGACATACAGCCAAGTTCTACCACCACTTGATACGTTTTTGTGCATACAGGGTGTATGGAAAAGTATCATTAACCTTTAAACCACATACTCTACCCATCAAACTGAACAACTTTTACTATGAGGGCAATCAGAACAAAAAAAAATATCAGCTGTCCCATACGTTGGAATCGAGTTATAGGTTTCGGAGTTACTTTAATATGGAACAGCAGATTTTTTTTGCTCCGCTCGCTTTGCTACGATAGCAAAAGTTGTGCAGTTTGATGGGTGCACTCTTAGTTTAAAAGGATGCTAATGATATCAATTTCACCATGTAGACAAGTCCTACCACCACTTGATACGTTTCACTTACATTTCTCTACAGCGTCCTTCTTAATATGCTGACACTTTTTTAAGGGAATGATCAGACCATCAAACTGAACAATTTTTGCTATGGGACCATCATCGAAATCGCGAAAAAAATCTACTGCTCCATACAAAACTGCAAACCTACTTGAGCCAAATGTATGGGACAGCTGATTTTTTTCCCGATTTCGATGTTGATCCCATAGACAAAGTGGTTCAGTTTGATGGTCTGATCATCCCCTTAAAAAAGTGTCAGCATATTAAGAAGGACCCTGTATAAACTCACTGGGTACTCTGGGTACGGAACCATAGAAACTTGTAACAGCCTGTTACAAGTTTCTATGGTTCTGTACACGTACACTACGCACGTAGGTACAATACGCAATTCCACTATAAATTCACAAATGAATCCCAAATTCTATATTTGAACAAGACAATCAATAAACATTCATAGTCGGGAAAATCTACGGATTTTTGTATGGAGTAGGTTGCATTAATTATACTTTACTTGATCCTTTGGAATTTAGTCGATACGTACCCGATTTTTTATTGTGTATTATTGAATAATTAAGACATTTACAAAACATTAAATTTAGGTAGGAAAAAAAAAATGGACAGAGTTTCGGTACTACTGGTGAAACGTGGATGCTCTGAGATTTCAGAACATCTCTGACTACCCCCTCGGAGAATATAGTCGTGAGCATATACATACATACATACATACATACATACATACATACATACAAAAAATGGAAAACTGGTGATTTTGTACAGGATGGCTTCATTCAGTACGTTTTACTTGTAGCAATAAAAATTCCCGGTTAATTACTGATTGTTTGTGCACATTAAATTTGTCTTGTGATAATTAACGTCCCTCTTGCTGGTATGCTGGAAGAAATATCTTTAGAAATAAGCTTGCCCTTTGTACATCTATACCAATTTTAAGATATTTCTCAGGTTCCTGCGCCTATACAGGGTGTAAAGAAAAGTATCATTAACCTTTAAACTACATACTCTACCCATCAAACTGAACAACTTTTACTATGGGAGCAAACCTGTCAGAAAAAAAATCTGCTGTCCCATACTGCAATACACGATGTCCTACACGATTCAAACGTATGGGACAGCTGATATTATTTTTGTTCAGGTTTGCTCCCATAGTAAAAGTTGTTCAGTTTGATGGGTAGATACTTTTCCTTACAACCTGTATAACCACGAAATCTCGACAAAAGTATTATTAACTAACATTATTAGGCCGTGGTGGTCCAGTGGCGTGTAACCTTGCCTGCCGTGCAGGAGGCGATGGTTTGATCCCCGTCCAGGCCGACTCGTAACAATGAGTTTTTCGGAATTTATGTACGATTTTGTAACATCACTGGCTTTTCGGTGAAGGAAAACATCGTGAGAAAACCTGCATGCTTCAATTTCGAGGCATTTATTGTACCCACTGTCCATTTAAAGTGGCGACGGGCTCACTCCCCGTCACACTGGACAGAGATTCGGTACTACTAGTGGAACGTGGATATTCTAAGTTTTCAGAATATATCTGACTATAGTCATAATATAGTCAGTAAAATATAGTCGTGATCATATGCTTATGCTTATGCTATGTAGTAATATTAGTTCAAACACAATTTACTAAAGTGTCTTTAATGCAATCTCAAAACTATTTTTTCCTGGACTATCATGTGATAAACAAATACCGTTTTAATCTACAACTGATTATTTTCAATCAACTTTCCTCATGACAATGTATACCCAATTCCCCATACAATTGATCCGTACAAATTACAAATATTTGTTTTTTAGAGGACAATATTTTTGATCGATTCTATTCCAAATTCATCACTGAACTGTGTCCTGTTGCGCTTTAATTAGTATCATCATCATCACCTTGTCAAGAGCATTTTTAGGGTTCCGTAACAAAATGGTACCGGGCCCTATTCATAAACCCACGCTGTCCGTCCGTTCTACCTATGAGAGGCTGTATCTTTTGAACTACAGGGTGAAATTGATATAATTAGTATCCTTTAAACTAAGAGTCTACCCATCAAACTGAACAACTTTTACCATGGGAGCAAACCAAACAGAACAAAAACAAAATCTGCTGTTGCATACATTTCAGTCGTGTAGGCATTGCAGTTTAGTATGGAACAGCAGATTTATTTTTTGTTCCGATCGGTTTGCAGGCAGTAATATAAGCTATCACACGCCCATTTCGCTTCAATTATTTTTCGACATAGGCCCTTAATACTGTCAGATTTGTAATGACATTACATAATTATTGTGCCGACCCCATACAATAGGATGAGGGCAGATAGGATAGAACCATAGACACAAATACATAATTTAAAAACAATAAAATCTCAGTCAAGCTCAATAAAATGTTAAATATGTTTGGTATAACCAATAAATTTTTTTTCTCCCGAATTTTCCAAAAGTACCTAGCTATATCTTTTTAGCAATTTATCGAAAAAATACAATATTTCTTCCAAAAAAAAGGTGGCACCCCTATGTGGACGTCATCGTACATGGACGTCATGGTAAACGGCACGTCGTCATAGATGCGTGTTGGTTTCCTCGCGATGATTCAAATATCAGCAGTTACAAAACAACAATAGTTCGAGTTTTCCTTAATTTGACATTAGGCTGACCTTATATACAGGAGGTTATTCCTGTTGTGTCATTAGAACAAGCGTGTGTCGGTCCACGGGTAGTGAAGGGTTCCGTAGTTGATTCAATTTTTCGGACTTTTCCTGTCCATAGTTGAAATGTTACAGGGGGCACATTTTTTACGACTTTAGAAATACAGAATGTAGCATCCTTCTTAATATGCTGACAGTTTAATGGTCTGATCATCCTCTTAATAAACCGTCAGCATATTAAGTTGGACACTGTAATCTGTCGAATTTTTAAAACCTAGTAAGTTTCGCTATGGAGAAAAATAAAAAAATCTGCTGTGTCATACAAATCTGCAGTACGAATGCAACTTAAATTATTTTTAGATTTTTTTTTTCATTATCTCCATAGAGAAAGTTGTTCAGTTTGATGGTCTAAAACGCCAAAGTTAAAGTAAAACATGAGATAAATATTCTTTATTTGCACACCAAAATACACAAAAAACGATAACAATATACACGAACAAAAAGGGTACAAAAGGCGACCTTATCACTAAAAGTGATTTCTTCCATACAACCAGTGGATGAAGAAGTCCTAAGTGAAAGTCAATTCTTTGAATATAACTATAAGTAGGGTGTTTTGTTACACCCTGTAGGTACCTATAGTGTTAATATTCTCGGAGTGAAATGGCTGTGACATAAAGACAGATGGAAATAACGTGATTATAGGATCCGTTTTATGCAATTTGGCTACGGAATCCTACAAATAAATCATAATAAAGTAAATAAATTAGGTTTAGTTAAATAAATAAATTACTGACGTAATTTTTCGTTACACTTATTTACTTATTTGGTTATCATCCATTCTGATTCATGATAGTATACGGTCATTCATCATTGGTGCATATAAAACGTTTGACTTTGTTCAACAATCATCTTATATGTTACTTGTCTTCACAAAACAACACAGTTTAATTTTGTTAGTTATTAAAACTACTGAAGCAATTACTAAACGTATTGATTCGCTAATTAAAGTTGGTAAGTTTTTGATTTTCTCTATATTTTATTGAATTTCTAATAATAATAAAAACCGGCTGACTGGCACCCACCACTACACCACTGGCTTTTCGGTGAAGGAAAACATCGTGAGGAAACCTGCATGCTTCAATTTCGAGGCATGTATTGTACCCACTGTCCATTATGTGGCGACGGGCTCACCCCCCATCACAATAGACAGAGTTTCGGTACTACTGATGAATCGTGGATATTCTGAGGTTTCAGATATATGCTATGCTATGCAATAATAAGCGGGGCGTGCTCCTATGGTAGGGCAGGGATGGCATACTTTTTATAATTAAGTGCCAATAATATGTGATGGATTAAAAGTTTTTTAATTTTTTTTATGGTGTTTCAAGGACCATTAAACATTTTACGTGTGATAATTTATAAATGAAATTACGTAGTTGGGATAGAATCCAAAATTTCCAAAACTTTTTCAACTTTCACCTATCAAGCTTTAAACAACTCGCACTTGGTCAGTTTACAATTTCGTATAAAACAATAAAAAAATCATCTCATAGCGTGATAGAATTATACAGAGTACCTAACCACTGTTAAAGGAATTATCTACATGCCATCAGGCGAGCATAATATGTTACCTTCTCTAACTACGCTATATGCCACTGAACTCTTGATAAATAATGTTTAGTGCCAAACGCATTAAGTAACAATATAACATTTTATTTTCAGATCCATTAAAATGACAACGAAATTCCTTCTGCTGCTCCTTCCAGCAATCGTCTACGGACGAATCCAAATCCAAATCAAACCATCAATGAACGAATATGACGCTTCAGTCGTTGCATCAGGATCCAGTGTCAATATTATCACCGATAAAGAAAGGGAAACCTTTAGAATCCAGCATGAGCCTCTAAAAAATGCTGTGAATAGTTTTTCAGGTGGAAGACCAGATGACGCGTTCGTACGCAGTCCGACACCATGGGGCGATTTGTACTCACGTTATGGTTGGAAACAGATCCAAAGAATAGCCTACCCTAAAAAAACTAGAATCCTCGAAATAAAAGCCGAACCCGTTATCGTGTCAACGCAAGATTTCATCAATAATAGTAAACTTGATGTCACATACAACGGTGCGATTTCGCAAGAAGTCGCAGAAACAGCTTCATCGACTTGGTCGACAGGCGGCGAGCTGTCTATGGGACAAGAAATATCGTACAGCATCGGCATTGGAGACGCCTCAATTGGAGGATCAACCAGCTTATCTTACACTTCTTCGTGGGGAGAGGAAACCAGTAAATCTAAGACCGTGACTGTAGGTACCACTTCTGGTGTGGAAGCGCTATTAAAACCAGGTCAAAGGGTTGTAGCTACGCTCTCTGCCATGAGAGGTTCAATGACAGTAGAGGTTGAATATGAAGCCCACTTGATTGGTAGTGTTGCATGTAACTACGGCAATAAATATAATGGACATTATTTCTGGCAGTACGATATAAATGCGGTGTTGGGAGCAGGCGGATTGCCACAGACGTTGGTATCTAAAGAGGTTATAAAGATAGAATTTTACTCGAAAGCTTCGGTGAGAGTTGACGATTTCGATACAAGGAAGACCTTGTTTACCGCTCCTGTGTCTTTAATGTAATATAATCCTAATAAGAATGAAAATTATCCTTGACTCAAAATGAACAAATAATAAAAACACTTTTATCTATACATTCATTGTTTGTTTTTGTCGTGTGGTTCCGGCACAGAATAGGTATTAGCATATAGTTCTACATACAGAACGGCCACTCCCCGCCACCCTCTGACTTCAGATCCCCCACCTCAACTCACACTTTCTGGGAAACTTGAGGGAAGCCGAACAAGGGAATGCAGTCAGACGCGCGCACCCGTAGTATTTAACTACATAAAATTTAGTCTTTTCAGTGCATAAAAACGTTGAAAATCACGTTAAATTCATATTTTCAGTAATTCTTTAGCTCAAATACTATTTTTAATAACGGAACGAACGATAAAAAGTAATCAAATGTAGATGATGTTCATACGATGCGTGGTAAGTCAACCCTACACATATATCAAAGACAATTTGCACCAAGTGCGCATGTGCGAACGCCATCACGTCTAATCCAAAACGTTGTTTGAAGTGCCGGAGTTGTGGTTCCGGCTAAGAATGGTTCATTTCACCCCGTCTGTGGATGCTGATCTACTACTCCATATATCGAATACTGTCGGCAATACCAACATAAAATGTAGTAATTAAAAAAGTTGTATTTCCGTTTTCCGCCTTCCATATTGGTACAATGCTTATGCGTGTAACTAACTCTGGTGTAAAAATCACTAAAATAAACCTCCAGTGCTGCAAACAAGACTCTCCTATACATCGAACCACTCCTGCCACCAGAAAAACTACAGTCCACTAAAACCTCTCCAGCGGAGCCGAATAAAACACCGGTAGGCCACGTTCCCTACAGATACTATACATCTACTCAACCCGAATGTATGGCAGCAGATATTTTTCGCGATTTCGATGCTGGTCCCATTGAAAAAGGTGTTCAGTTTGATGGTCTGATCGTGCTAATTTTGTTAGACCTTAATGTTTCCTTCATAGTTTGAGAGCAGTTGAAATTCTGGTTTTAATTTTATTACACGTTTACTCTTTAACTTTTTATCGTAAGAATTTAATCTAAAAAATGAAAAGGGTTCCGTAATAACCCAGAAAAATCCTCAAAAAGATAATCAAAGCACCTATCTCTCTAAGCTTCGAATTAGGCACAACTTAATTTTGCTACGTCATTTAATCCGAGGCAATAGAATTAAAGTGTCCCCTAACAAATTGGTGGACATTACACGGTAAGTCCGACGGAATGGTGCCGTTTACTTTCTAATGCGTTTTTTCTTTATTGTCCTTTTACACGGGGAATTTAGTCGCCGCGATCTTTATAAATTATCATAGCATAGCGTTTGTATAATGGTCACGACTAGTTCTAGGGGTTTATATCATACCGTATTATCACGAACAAGGTGACTCATTTACTTAGGTATTTTGGTAGTATTTTTTTGCGTAATCATTTCCTTCATTATGGCCTATATAGGTACACCACTAGTTTTTAGGGTTCCGTAGTCAACAAGGAACCCTTATAGTTTCGCCATCTTCGTCCGTCTGTCCGTGACTTAGCTCAGAGACGCTTAGTACTAGAAAGCTGTAATTTGACATGGGTATACATATTTGTCACGCCGACAAAGTGGAATAATAAAATCTTGAAAAATAATTTTTTTTAGGGTACCTCCCCTACACGAAAAGTCGGGATGCAATTTTTTTTTCTCGTCTATCCCATGATGTGGGGTATCGTTGGATAGGTCTTTTAAAAATATTGTGGATGTGCGAAAACCATTTTTCGAGTTAGGGATCCGTTAGCGAAATATTAAGCTTTAAAGTTGTTAGAGTCAAGTGTCGCCCTCCCCCAGCTAAACGGTTGTTTCTGGATACATGAAAAAATTCATGGCAGAAGTGTATATAACGAATTTAAAAGGAAAACTATCACAGTTAAGTAGGCTTTACAAGTTACCGAGTAATAGTCGACCAACTTGTAAAATGTACTTTTTAGACTTTATTAGCCGTTAAACCGTAGTATAAAACAAAAAGCCCCCTTTTAAGTCCATATATTGTGACGGGAAACTACGGAACCCTACCCTGCGCGTGGCCCGTTATGCACTTGACCGGTTTTTAATTATTAACATAATGAAACTAAACGACTCTCCCTATGGAACACGGGTCGCAAAACGAGAAACAATTTTGAACTTTTGTATGGGAGAAAAGTGCGGATCAGTCGATCAATTTTCTATGCGAGTTCCAAATTTTTTTTTCGTTTTTCGATCCATACGTTTTGTAGGCGGAAACACTACTATCACAAGGTTTTTTCCGGTCACTGTAAATCTTTTAGGATCTAAAAACTAGTCTACTTTTTAATGTAAATAAATTATAAATTACATCAAACATTTAGACTAGTTTCTAGATCGTGTCTACAAACCTTAGATAAAAGGATTCACTTAAGAAAAACTTATGTAGGGTCCTTCTTAATATGCCGACACTTTTTTAAGGGTTTGATCAGACCGTCAAACTGAACAACTTTCTGTATAGGACCAACATCGAAATGGCGAAAAAATAATCAGCTGTCTGTCCCATACATTTGGCTCGAGTAGGTTTGCAATTTGGAATGGAAGAGCTGATTTTTTTTTCGCGATTTCGATGTTGGTGCCATAGAGAAACTTACTTCAGTTTGACGGTCTGATCATCCCCTTAAAAAAGTGTCAGCACATTAAGAAGGACCCTGTATTAAACGTATAAAAATGAAACAACAATTAATTTTCTATCTTTGAATGTTTATTGACCAAACCTTAAAAAATCTGTTGAGCAAAGCAGCGGGTTCTGAGACCAGATTCTTTTAAGAACCCAAGTTTTGAACGAAACTGACAGCATTCGAATAATATTCAATGCTTATAATCTCAGTAGATAACACTTTAGTTGTCAAATTAGCTGCCTGCAAAACTGAATTGACATCATACCCCCAAAAATGATGTCCATTAAATTTATTTTCGTAGTTACACGCTATATCTCCTCTTAAAACGGCCACATAACCAATCTCTACTACCATAGTAGTTTTCGTAGCATTTAATGTTGTTAGAATCATTTGACCCGGCTCTAAAACAAGATCCTGTTTAGAAAATGAGCCTAAAGGCAAAACCTTCGATCTTCTTGTCGCTTCCCCCCATTTGGAAGAAAATTCTAAGTAATTAGAAACTCCGTTTTTGGTTGATCCCAAACCGATGCTGTAGTCAATTTCCTGGTCAACATACAACTTGCCGTCTTTGGTCCAGGAACTCGAAAATTTATCTTCAATGTCATGATTGATATGTCCCGAATATTTTATTGTTACTGTACTGTTATTGATGAATTCTTCGCTTGATATCACGACGGATTCAGTTTTTACTGATGTGATTTTAGCTTTGCGTGGATGTAGTATTCTTTCGACTTGCTTCCAAACATATGATTTGTATAGATCGCCCCATGGTGTTGGACTTTTTACGAATACATTGAGAGGTTTTCCTTTAGAGTAAATCGTCACTGCATCACTTAAGGATACATTCTGTATTTTGAAGGTTTCGCGCTCTTGGTCACTGATTATATCGACTATGGACCCCGTTGTGGATATAGAAGTATACTCTTCGGTTGGAGCTGTGATAATTTTTATTTGCACACGTCCGTAAGTGATTGCTGGTAGCAGGAGTAAAAGTATTTTTGTTATCATTTTGGTTACCTGAAAAAAAAAGCAATTTAAATACATTAACCGTCACTGTGCATAGTAGAGGTGCTATCCGTTGTTGTCTGTCTACCCTAGTGGGATATAGGCCCGGATATTTTTATTTACACTAAAGTCAAATTTTATAAGTTCTTTCTTGTCTCTACGTGAACAGGCAGCAAGTCAATTTCGGCATAAGCTCTACAATTAGTTATAACGTAGCAAAATCTCGTTTTTAGATTTTAGATCGTATTCCTTTCTTTATACCTGAACCTGGCCAGATTGGGAAGGCCGGGTGTCTCTAAAATGCCTGGGCCAGTATCAGGTCCCAGTCCGGCAAACATAGCATATGCTGGCGACTATATTCCCCAAGGAGGTAGTCAGAGATATTCTGAACACTCAGAACATCCACGTTTCACTAGTAGCACCGAAACTCTGTCCAGTGTAACGGGGAGTAAGCCCGTCGCTACATATTGTAATGGAGAGTGGGTACAATACATGCCCCAAAATTGAAGCATGCAGGTTTCCTCACGATATTTTCCTTCACCGAAAAGCCAGTGGTGTTAAAAATCGTACATAAATCCCGAAAAACTCATACGAGTCGGCCATGGACGGGGATCGAACCATCGCCTCCGGAATGGCAGGCAAGGTTACTCGACACTAGACCACCACGGCTTTTTCCGGCAAACATAACAATATGTTATCTATCACTTATCTTGAGACGTAATTCTATTTAGAAAACTTTACAATATACACAGTGTAAAAATAAATGCGTTACACTCACATACTTTATGGGGCGTTTCAGACCATCAAACTGAATACAATTATAATTGATAAGACTACCTAATTGCGGTTTATAGTGATCACGCTGTATCGTGCTGCCATACCAAGGCCGCTACAGTTTTTCTCTAGACCGCGATTAACATTTTCAAAAGTATCCGGACCGCACTTAAAATTACTTGCTAGAGCAAGTTTTTTGTAATACCGTTTTTTTTTTGTGGTTTAGAAATCACCCTATTAATTATTACTAGGGTCATTCGTTACACCCTGTACACAGCACACGGATAAAAAATTCGATATGTCAAGATATCTTTTTGTTTTTATTATACAGGGTCCTTCTTAATATGCTGACACTTTTTAAGGAAATGATCAGATCATCAAACTGAACAACTTTCTCTATGGGACGAACATCTAAATCGCGAAAAAAAATCAGCTGTCCCATACATTTGGCTCGAGTAGGTTCGCAGTTTTGTATGGAACAGCTGATTTTTTTTTGGGATTTCGAGTTTGGTGCCATAGAGAAAGTTGTTCAGTTTGACGGTCTGATCATCCCCTTAAAAAGTGTCAGCATATTAAGCCCCTAGCATAGCTTTGGACCCTATATATTTTTTATACATAATTTTAAGAAAAAAAATTTTTTTTTTGCGTTTCATCGAGTTTAATATTAATTTTTAAATTATTTTGATCTGTAATCTTTAAATTCAAAAATGGTTTTCTTCCTAACTTTATGCTGGAAACAGAAAGGCATCATAAAATGTCAAATTCTGAAATTGTGAATATTATTTTTCCTTAATGGTCAGTTATTTGAAGTTTACCAAGAAGTTTATAGGTCGGCGAGTGACGTCTCTTGACGAACTAAAAACTACATTAGGTATTTTATTTAAAATATCCTTTCATTGAAAATCGCTAAAAATAAAATATTGTTATTGAGACGGTTAATTATCTCGAAATGGTTTTCGATTCAGCCGTTCAAAAAAAAACTTGACATCCCGAATTGCTACCGCACATGCGCATCAGCGGGGTTTGATTTATTCATATACAATATATTCGACTTACCAATGCCAGCTATCTCACAATAGAACCAAAATGCACGTAATCTGCTTACTAGTATAGTTTTATGTTAAATACAATCGTATATAAAAGTTTTTGTATTAAAATTTATAGATGGTCAAGGATGAGTAGTCAGATCCGATACGACCTCTGCCGCAGACTGGCTAATTTTGTTGCAGGTTTCCTCACTTTATTAAGGACTGTGGACGTAGGGTTGCTACCCGTACTATATTATATAGTATCGTACTATATTTTGGTCAATTGTACTACATATATAATATCATCATCATCATCATCTCAGCCGATAGACGTCCACTGCTGGATATAGGCCTCCCTCAACGACCGGTCCGGCGCTGCCTTCATCCAACGGGTTCCCACCGCCTTCACCAGGTCGTCGGTCTACCTTGAGAAATTTTCGGCCTCATCGGCCATCGGTTCTGCGAGCAATGTGCCCCGTGCACTGCCACTTAAAATTCTTTGGGCTATGTCAGCTACTCTGGCTCTTCTGCGGATCTCTTCATTTCTGATTGGATCTCGCAGGGAAACTCCGAGCACAGTCCTCTCTATTGCACTTTGGGTGAATTTCAGCCTTTTTATGAGGCCTTGAGTGAGTACCACGTCTCTGTTCCATATGTCATCACTGGCAACACACACTGGTCGAAGACTTTCGTTTCAAGACACTGCGGGGTACAATATAGAAACTATAATATTGAGAAAAGATATACTTAGTACAGAAAATAGCAGCTCATTCAAGTGTCGCAAATGATGAAAATGAATGATAGTTTTTGTTTAAATCAAATCTAATCTAATTAACCGCACAATATAGCACAAATTTCTGGAATTAACTTGATTAATTTAGTCAATTCCTGCAACATCTGCTTTCACTACACAACTTTAATACTGTCAGGTTTGAAATGAAATTACATATTGTGCCGACCCCATACAATAGGATGAGGGCAGGGAGGATGATGATGATGTTAAGACAACCATAGACACAAATACATAATTTGAAAACAATAAAATCTCAGTCAAGCTCAATAAAATGTTAAATATGTTTGGTAAAACCAGTAAAAATTTTTTCTCCTGAATTTTCCAAAAGTACTTAGCTATATCTTTTTAGCAATTTATCGAAAAAATACTATATTTCTTCCAAAAAAAAGGTGGCACCCCTATGTGGACGTCATCGTACATGGACGTCATGGTAAACGGCACGTCGTCATAGATGCGTGTTGGTTTCCTCGCGATGATTCAAATCTCAGCAGTTACAAAACTACAATAGTTCGAGTTTTCCTTAATTTGACAATAGGCTGACCTTATATACAGGAGGTTATTCCTGTTGTGTCATTAGAACAAGCGTGTGTCGGTCCACGGGTAGTGAAGGGTTCCGTAGTTGATTCATTTTTTCAGACTGTTGCAGTCCATAGTTGAAATGTTACAGGGGGCACATTTTTACGACTTTAGAAATACAGAATGTAGCATCCTTCTTAATATGCTGACAGTTTAATGGTCTGATCATCCTCTTAAAAAACCGTCAGCATATTAAGTTGGACACTGTATATCTCACCAACTATTGACTTTTAAAACCTCTCTAATTTTTAAGACCTAGAAAGTTTCGCTATGGAGAAAAATAAAAAATCTGTTGTGTTAGAAGACTTAAATGGTTTTTAGATTTTATTTTTCTTTATCTCCATAGAGAAAGTTGTTCAGTTTGATGGTCTAAAACGCCAAAGTTAAAGTAAAACATGAGATAAATATTCTTTATTTGCACACCAAAATACACAAAAAACGATAACAATATACACGAACAAAAAGGATACAAAAGGCGACCTTATCACTAAAAGTGATTTCTTCCATACAACCAGTGGATGAAGAAGTCCTAAGTGAAAGTCATTTCTTTGAATATAACTATAAGTGGGGTGTTTTGTTACACCCTGTAGGTACCTATAGTGTTAGTATTCTCGGAGTGAAATGGCTGTGACATAAAGACAGATGGAAATAACGCGATTATAGGATCCGTTTTATGCCATTTGGCTACGGAATCCCACAAATAAATCATAATAAAGTAAATAAATTAGGTTTAGTTAAATAAATAAATTACTGACGTAATTTTTCGTTACACTTATTTACCTATATGGTTATCATCCATTCTGATTCATGATAGTATATGGTCATTCATCATTGGTGCATATAAAACGTTTGACTTTGTTCAACAATCATCTTATATGTTACTTGTCTTCACAAAACAACACAGTTTAATTTTGTTAGTTATTAAAACTACTGAAGCAATTACTAAACGTATTGATTCGCTAATTAAAGTTGGTAAGTTTTTGATTTTCTCTATATTTTATTGAATTTTTAAATAATAATAAAATCCGGTTGACTGGCACCCATCGAAACATCCAAAACATCGTGAGGAAACCTGCATGCTTCAATTTCGAGGCATGTATTGTACCCACTGTCCATTATAAGTGGCGACGGGGTCACCCCCTATCACACTGGACAGAGTTTCGGTACTACTGGTGAAACGGATATTCTGAGGTTTCAGAATATCTCTGACTACCCCCTCGGGGAATATAGTCGTGAGCATATGCTATGCTATGCAATAAAAATCGGGGCGTGCTCCTATGGTAGGGCAGGGATGGCATACTTTTTATATTTAAGTGCCAATATGATGGTTTAAAAGTTATATATTTTCTGGTGTGCCAAGGACCATTAAGAATTTTACGTGTGAAAATTTATAAATGAAATTACGTAGTTGAAATAGAACTTTTTCAACTTTCACCTATCAATCTTTAAACAACTCGCACTTGGTCAGTTTTCAATTTCGTATAAAACAATAAAAAAATCATCTCATAGCGTGATAGAATTATACAGAGTACCTAACCACTGTTAAAGGAATTATCTACATGCCATCAGGCGAGCATAATATGTTATGTCTCTTGATAAATAATGTTTAGTGCCAAACACATTAAGTAAACATATAACATTTTATTTTCAGATCCATTAAAATGACAACGAAATTCCTTGTGCTGCTCCTTCCAGCAATCGTCTACGGACGAATCCAAATCCAAATCAAACCATCAATGAACGAATATGACGCTTCAGTCGTTGCATTAGGATCCAGTGTCAATATTATCACCGATAAAGAAAGGGAAACCTTTAGAATCCAGCATGAGCCGCTGAAAAATGCTGTGAATAGTTTTTCAGGTGGAAGACCAGATGACGCGTTCGTACGCAGTCCGACACCATGGGGCGATTTGTACTCACGTTATGGTTGGAAACAGATCCAAAGAATAGCCTACCCTAAAAAAACTAGAATCCTCGAAATAAAAGCCGAACCCGTTATCGTGTCAACGCAAGATTTCATCAATAATAGTAAACTTGATGTCACATACAACGGTGCGATTTCGCAAGAAGTCGCAGAAACAGCTTCATCGACTTGGTCGACAGGCGGCGAGCTGTCTATGGGACAAGAAATATCGTACAGCATCGGCATTGGAGACGCCTCAATTGGAGGATCAACCAGCTTATCTTACACTTCTTCGTGGGGAGAGGAAACCAGTAAATCTAAGACCGTGACTGTAGGTACCACTTCTGGTGTGGAAGCGCTATTAAAACCAGGTCAAAGGGTTGTAGCTACGCTCTCTGCCATGAGAGGTTCAATGACAGTAGAGGTTGAATATGAAGCCCACTTGATTGGTAGTGTTGCATGTAACTACGGCAATAAATATAATGGACATTATTTCTGGCAGTACGATATAAATGCGGTGTTGGGAGCAGGCGGATTGCCACAGACGTTGGTATCTAAAGAGGTTATAAAGATAGAATTTTACTCGAAAGCTTCGGTGAGAGTTGACGATTTCGATACAAGGAAGACCTTGTTTACCGCTCCTGTGTCTTTAATGTAATATAATCCTAATAAGAATGAAAATTATCCTTGACTCAAAATGAACAAATAATAAAAACACTTTTATCTATACATTCATTGTTTGTTTTTGTCGTGTGGTTCCGGCACAGAATAGGTATTAGCATATAGTTCTACATACAGAACGGCCACTCCCCGCCACCCTCTGACTTCAGATCCCCCACCTCAACTCACACTTTCTGGGAAAGTTCAGGGAAGCCGAGCAAGGGAATGCAGTCAGACGCGTGCACCCGTAGTATTTGACTACATAAAATGTAGTCTTTTCAGTGCATAAAAACGTTGAAAATCACGTTAAATTCATATTTTCAGTAATTCTTTAGCTCAAATACTATTTTTAATAACGGAACGAACGATAAAAAGTAATCAAATGTAGATGATGTTCATACGATGCGTGGTAAGTCAACCCTACACATATGTAAAAGACAATTTGCCCCAAGTGCGCATGTGCGAACGCCATCACGTCAAATCCAAAACGTTGTTTGAAGTGCCGGAGCTGTGGTTCCGGCTAAGAATGGTTCATTTCACCGCCTCTGTGGATGCTGATCTACTACTCCATATATCTAAGACTGTTGGCAACACCAACATAAAATGTAGTGATTAAAAAAGTTGTATTTCCGTTTTCCGCCTTCCATATTGGTACAATGCTTATGCGTGTAACTAACTCTGGTGGAAAAATCACTAAAATAAACCTCCAGTGCTGCAAACAAGACTTTCCTTTACATCGAACCACTCCTGCCACCAGAAAAACTCCAGTCCACTAAAACCTCTCCAGCGGAGCCGAATAAAACACCGGTAGGCCACGTTCCCTACAGATACTACACATCTACTCAACCCGAATGTATGGCAGCAGATATTTTTCGCGATTTCGATGCTGGTCCCATTGAAAAAGGTGTTCAGTTTGATGGTCTGATCGTGCTAATTTTGTTAGACCTTAATGTTTTCCTTCATAGTTTGAGTGCAGTTGGAATTCTGGTTTTAATTTTGTTACACGTTTATCCTTTAACTTTTTATCGTAAGAATTTAATCTAAAAAATGAAAAGGGTTCCGTAATAACCCAGAAAAATCCTCAAAAAGTTAATCAAAGCACCTATCTCTCTAAGCTTCGAATTAGGCAGAACTTAATTTTGCTACGTCATTTAATCCGAGGCAATAGAATTAAAGTGTCCCCTAACAAATTGGTGGACATTACACGGTAAGTCCGACGAAATGGTGCCGTTTACTTTCTAATGCGTTTTTTCTTTATTGTCCTTTTACACGGGGAATTTAGTCGCCGCGATCTTTATAAATTATCATAGCATAGCGTTAGTATAATGGTCACGACTAGTTCCAGGGGTATATCATATCATATTATCACGAACAAGGTGACTAAGGGATATGATTATGGAAGGTGACGTGCGGACAAGAGGAAACTATGGAACATATCCTGAGTGACTGCGATGTCTTGGCGGCTAAAAGTCCTAGGAGATGGTTGTCCAAAACCGGGAGATTTTTTAAATTTTAATATGAGATGGTTTTGCTCTTGACCTCAATCTAGTCCTCAGGACAAAGATGGGGTCGAAGATGTAGCGAGCTTACCGAGAAGAAGTCTATTCACTCGTAATTTAAAGGAATTCGGGTTGTAAGCGCTCGGAAATACTGACGCAGACAGGATATCCACTCCTTGGCTGTGCGCATATGATGATAGGTAGATTCTTAGTTTAAAAGGATGCTGATATCGATTTCACCTTGTATACTATACTATAGTTTTACGTCGTTTTTAAGAGTATATTACTGTTGGCGCGCTCCATACAATACGAAGTCTGGTGATATTTTCAATACTAACCGATTAAGCTCAATGAAATTTTCTAGAAACAATCTAGAAACAAATATCTATGCTTGTGTCGGGTCAGACATTCCTTAAAATGTACAGTTTTAAAGTTACAGTGCCTCAAAGATTTCCATACAAATCTTAAATTAATCCTAGCATTGAAACTGTATATTTTAACGAAAATCGGACACGATACAAGCATAGAGATTTGTTCCTAGATTGTTTCTGCAAAATGTCATTGAGTTTAATTGGTTAGTATTGAAAATATCACCAGACTTCGTTTGTATGCTGCGCGCATTTACGCATTCGGAATAAACTTCCCTTAATCAACAGCTTAATTTAATCCCTTTCAAGTGATGAAAGTCAATTTTAAAATAAAATAAAACGGTCCAACTGATCCAATAATTTTAAAGTCACATAAATACTTGGCTGCAAATCTTGTCGTAAAATTGAAAGCGATCGGTATTTTAACTGCATGATCATAAAATTGCTGTGTATTACTAAAATATTTATATTTTGACGGCGCCTGCATTGTGTAGATTGGCCGAGTATTTTCAATTGGGGTGATTAGAGACCGTGCTCCAACGACTGATCTTTCAGTCAGTAATGAATGACCAGTATTAAAGTAAACATAAATGGTAATAAATGACTTTTAACCATGTTATTACTGCGTTGAATGAATCACCTGATTTCTTCCGGTTGTTGTTGTATGAGGCGACTAATGGATATGGTTTAACTTAATACGTCATTACATCAAAACAACTAGAAAATTCTCATAGCGAGCCCTTGCTAGTGGTTACCTTTAAAGGACGCCCTGGTGGACGCATATTTATCCGCAGCGAATGATTTGGCTCGTTACGGTTTAAGAGTCTTTATTTCTCATAAGAATAAACAAATTCACTTACATGAGAAAATTAAGAGGCTATGTGAAAAAATAGGATTCTTCAAAGCATCATATCTCATGAAGTACTAACAGTAGGAGTAAGATTTGCGGATATGTGTAAATTGAACATATAATTGAAGTTTTGATTAGAGCCAAAACACGATTAAGACACATTTTCTCGATAGGAAAACAAGCCAAAGTAACCTCCGTCTTTATCGATAAACGCTTGGAACTGCTAAAGGGTGAATATTAGAAACAAGAGGCTTGATTTAAAAAAAAGAGATAGATTTTTTATAAATTTTGATTAGAGCAGAATTGAACTTACATAAATAGTACAATTACAATTAAATAAAGTTTGTTTTATGCTTGCGTCGTTTCAGGCGCGCACGCCGCCCTGTCTCTTTCTCTCGCATCAGGCAGTAATATAAGCTATCACACGCCCATTTCGCTTCAATTATTTTTCGACATAGGCCCTTAACTAATAAATTAAACAAAGAATTTTATCAATTGAGCGTACATCGAATATAAGTGCAACAAACTCAACTAAACAAAGACATTATAATAAGACATCGATTTAAATTTACTGGAAGTGTCATTGTGAACTTGCTAAATGATTCTAGAAAATTCCCTCAAAATTTGTGTTTTTATAGCTTTCTTGAAGGTGCTTAGAGTTTTAGTATCTTTTACGTTCGAAGGCGAAAGAATCGAATTTTATAATATTTTGTATTAAATTCTATGACACCTCGCATACTTATCCGCGGCGAATCGGACGAATCGTCAGAATAATTTAAAGTTTCATTCGCCTCCTTCGACTCCTTCGTCACGGATAAATATGAGTCCACCCTTTTATCCTGTTATTTATCCTCCACTGCTCCACTGCATCAGTCGATGATGATGAATTATTTTGACATTAACTTTCATCTCTCAACCGTAATTTCTTACTCAATATTATAATCTTTCGCCCGCACGTTATACGTCATCAAAGCCAACAACGGAGTTGAAGCAGTTGACGTGGCCGAACATACAAACACAGTCTTTGACACAATCCATCCAGCATGCTTGAGTCAATAAAATCGTTTTCAGGTGTCCCTTGGATTACAGGGATCTTGTTACAACTAGGGATAACTTCCGTGCGTTCAGATGTTTTGCCACACTTATTGCTGGAAGCAAAATAGATTCAGTACAATGTTTGGTTCCTCTTTTCTTTGTTTTGTAATGTTTTTTTTTTAAATGACATATCACGTTGCTCAGGGAGCATTTACTGCTTTTTACTGCGGACTATTGGAGGGACCAGAAGGGTCACCGAGCCAATTGAATGAACTTAGCAACCGACCTAGAGGCACCCCAGTGGGGTACGGACCTCGGCATAGGACGTTGCTGGGGCTACGCGGCGGATTGGGTAGCTGGGATCGGTGAGATTTTTTCGTTAGGGTCTTCAACTTTGCCATAAATGATCTCTGAATTGGCTCTCTAATAGCCATGTTTTTTTTCTTATTGCTGTCTCCCGTTTCCAATGGAGGGAAGTCGGAATACTCCTCCTATCTCTTACCTCTCCTACTCCTCCTATCTTCTTTGATTAATTCCGAGACAGATTGGAGTAGTCTGTTGATCCTGGTTTACAAGAGTTACAGCGGTGGGAATTAGCATGAAAAAACATCCAGCCAGCATTCTATTGGTCTTCCTCTCCTATCCTAACAGCCGTTGTTTGATGCATTATAAGTAAATACTCCGCAGAGAGAAAGCTTCGAACAACCGTGCTGGTTGACTATGTGAGATATTGGGCGATCACGTGATTATTATGTGCGCTCCTAAAAGCTTGGTCTACGTGAGGCCAGGATCGCCCAAAATGATCACGTAACGCGCTCGCCCAAAGTCTTCCATAAATTTTGTCCACTATCGTGATTGTTAGAAGCTTTCCCTCTGTGGGGTATTTACTCATGTGCTCCTTCCGCCCTCTGACCAGTCGTGCCTTCTGTTCGTATACAAAATTGTCATTTCTGTGCTTGTTTAAAATCAAAAGTGCATATTTACCCAGTTTCACAAAGTGTTTGACTTATTTAAGACTTCCAGAAATCCTAACAGTTATCTAGATTCATTATTATGGATACTTTCCCGTGTAAATTGGACCTCACGTCACCGACGCTACCCTTTTTATGGGGTAAATTATTAGTATGGATATCTATGGGATTTCTTTTTTCCCCACATTGTGTTGGCAAAAAGAAATTACCAATAAATTTTGTTTAACTTCCATTATTGAATGAATACTGATCTATTTCTCTAATACTTTTGTGTTAAGTGTTTATTTTCGGTGGATATGATGCCTTGTTTTTAAATGAAAAGGTGTTACAAAATTACAAATAAACATTTAAGGGAGTGGTTTAGACCAACAAACTGAACAACTTTCACTATCGGGCCAATATGGAAATCGCGAAAAAATCTCATGATCCATACTAAACTACAAATCTACTTGAGGCAAATGTATGGGACAGGTGACTTAATTATCGCGTATTCGAGGTTGGTCCAATAGTGAAAGTTGTTCAGTATGATGGTCTAAACAACCCCCTTAAAAGTTTTAAATATTTATTTTTACTTTTCTAACACCTTCTTAAGCACATTTGCATGCATGTTTTGACATTTTGATAATGCATATAATCCGATATCTAATGATGATAAATCAAAATAAGTTAAAACACGTTCTAAATTCCACCTCGAAAGGTTTCCCATGTCAGCGGTTAAACTTTGGCTAAAGAATACTGTTATCAGCTCGAAATGCATCTAACGAACAAATATTTGTAACAGGTATCACTGTATCGACATCTTTGTCGTATGTGGAGGGTGGGCAGAAAAAATGGAGCACGATGAGGTACAGACTGCTCTCAAAAGGTGAAGGAAAACATCGTCAGGAAACCTGCATATGCTGAAGAAGGAATTTTGATGCGTATATGAAGACTACCAATCCGCATTAGGCACGCGTGGTGGACTAACGCCCATACACCCTCCCTGAAGGTAGGCCTGTGCCCTGCAGTGAGACGTATATAAGCTAAAGAAGACCTTTTTAAATTAATTTTCAGATTATTTACTCATTAAATGTTTCAGTGTTTATTATTATCTTTTTTTTTATTTTAACTTCATTCTTACAACTGCTATAAATAAAATACATTTTTTTTTATTGGTTGACTTACAGTTACACAATCATGATGATACTTAACTACTTCTTAAGCTAAATTCATCACCACTTAAAAGTGAACACCACACGAGTAATTCTTTTTCTTCGTATCGTGTGGGCAAGCCCTAGTGTCAGAGTTTTTCCAGACCGCCTTACGGGCTCTGACGTGGTTTTTATGTAACGACTATTACCACCAGAGATAGTAGCCGGGACCAACGGCTTAACTTGTCATCTGAAGCACGGAATCATCTTTCTTTTCGGACCATCAGGTGATTCAGCCTGCAATGTCCTAACCAACTGGGGAAAAACGCCCAAAGTGACATATCACTAGGTGTCCCCTGTGGGAATCGAACCCACGACTTCCGTGTCAAGAGCCCAATGCTCTTTACCATTAGACCACGGAGGCAGTTAATTCTATAATAAATTGCGTAATTTAACAGACAATAAGATTATATTTCAGACAATGTTTCAGAAAATAAGTAAATTTCAGAGAATAATAATGAGCAAGCTTCCTTCTGGTTTCTTTCATCGACTTTTCCCTTTCTACCCTCAAATACCCTGAACAACTTTCACTATGGAGCCTACCTCAGGAAACGCGAAAAAAAATCAGATGTCCCATACATTTGAGTCGGGTAGGTACGAGTACAACAGTTTTGTATTACCATACAAAACAGATGATTTTTTTTCGCGATTCCTGAGGTAGGCTCCATAGTGAAAGTTGTTCAGTTTGATGGTCTTAGTTCACTGTTTCAGTATTTGCTAGGCTGTCACTTACATCCTGTATACAACGTGTTAATGAATAAACGCAAAACATCATACACCCCAACCGATTTATGACAACATAATTAGATAGAAACAATAATTTCATTATTTTGATACTTAAAATTTAAAGTTATTCACATTTTAAGTTTTGAGGCAACAATGATTTGTTATCATTTCAGCAATGAATGAAAGCGCTAACGTGCTCATGAATCTTGTTTTGGTAGTAAGTAGAGTGAGTGTGCCCGCGCGGTGGGTTTAGATCGAGTTCAGTAAATTTGAAATTTTACAAACAAATTATTTAATATTTTGGAAAAAAATTACCTATGTTGACCTATGTCCAATGTTAAAAATGACCATGAAAATTCGATTCTGCTCTCGATTCCAAACAAACTACTTTCTAGTTTTGCGTTAATTTAGTAACACGTTGTAATTGTTAGATATCATATTTAAAAAATACAAAATACCGACAGAAACAAGACAAATAGCAGCTTATTCTTCTAACCGTACAAGAAGCTAGCATCTCGGTGTACAAAGCTAGTGCTCTGAAAACCCCGTGAGGGCCATTTTTGTTGCATCTTCCTTTGAATTCAAAATGTAAAGCTTTTCCCTTTTAGCCTTCTGTTTGACTGTCTCTCCATTTAACTGTTTTAATTTTGAACTTAATTAATGGTACGAGATCCGACCGTAAAATTATGCATCTATTTGTTTGGTGAACGAAATACGATTTAAGTGAATGTTAATACAGAGGTTCATAAAACGCCACCGGGTTGCCTAGCAAAATTTTGCCGCAAGACCTTTACCATGATGACTTATGGTACCGCATGATCACCGATCCGAAAGGAAATGAGGTGCCATCTGAAGGAGACCAATCTAAAGAACTGGAAAAACGAGGGTTGCCACCTCTCAGTCTGCCACAACTTCGCAACTCTAAGGGTTAAAAATGAATTCTTTGAACCTGGCAACCCTAGAGTTGCGGCAGACTGACAGGTCTCCTTCAGATGGCACCTCAATTACATCCCAAACAGATAGGTGGAAAAAATTGTATAATCAATCATCATGGTAAAGGCACTTGCGGCAAGATTTTACCAGGCAACCTGGCGGCGTTGTTTGAGCCCCTGTATAAATTTTCACTTAAATCACATTTCGTTCACCAAACAAATAGGTGCATAATTTTGCAGTTGGATCTTGGTATATAAAGAGGAGCTAATTAAATTGTTTCAAGGCTTACTGGTTAATATTTGGAATCTTGATGGAGATTATCAAACGTAAGTCGGTTGGTAAATAAAAGAGCAAGTGGAAAGGGGCAAATATTTATTAACCGCGATAAGACCACCTTATTTTGTGCCTCTTGTATTTTTTGTTAGTATTTTTTGCTGCTCATGTTTTTGGTGTAAATAAAGTATATTTGATTTTATTTATACGGTGATCATACGAATGTTTATACACGGTCCAACTTAATTAATATGCTGACGGTTTTTAAGAGCATGATCAGACCAGGCGCGGCGCCGTACCGTTTTACGGCGCCATAACGTGGAAATTCGTAGAGATACACCTTCCGACGCGGTGGTAGATGCAAAAACATGACGTCAAAAAGTTATCTATGTGATTTGAATAAACAATTTTGACTTTTGACTTTTTTGAATTTTACGGTGCTGCACCTGACCACGGTACGGCGCCGTACCGTTGAAATTTCCAGTGCGGCACCGTCGCTGGCACACGGTGTGGCGCCATATGAAATTTGTCCTGAACGAACATCCTTCGCCCCTCGATCTTCATCATTATCATCAGCAGCTTATATATACGTCCCACTGTAGGGCACAGACCTACCCTCAGGGATGGTGTATGGGCGTTAGTTCACCACGCGTGCCCAATGCGGATTGGTAGACTTCACATTACGCATCGGAATTCGTTCATCAGCGTATGCAGATTTCCTTACAATGTTTTCCTTCACAGTTTGAGAGCAGTCGGTATTACGTACCTACATGAGAAAAACTCATTGGTACATGGCATGTCTTCCGTGTGGATTCGAACCTAGACTTCAAGATTGAGTTTCTAGCCACTGACGCTGTATCGCCCCTCGATGAAACGACGAAATTAGACAAAACACGATCGTACCGAAACTTTTACGACACGGCGCCGCGGTACGGCGAACTGCCATGGACCGGCGCCGCGCTGTGGTGATGTGTCCGGGCCCTTATATCGCCAGTCCGACTCGCACTTAGCTAGTTCAAGACCCAATATTTCTTCCAATTTCCACCAACAGTTACAGGTAGCTTAATTGCGTCACAATACAAGTTCTCAAGTAAACTTCGGATACAAGGTTTTGCACTTATTTACTGTTTCATCTAAAAAGTCCCGAGGACCGATTGACTTTCATTCTTATGCTGTTAAGATAAGAGAGTAAAGATTGTTTTTGAATGGACTTTAAGTAAAAATTGGTTGAGTAATGCTTACTTCTTTGGAGAAAAAGCCTTAAGTAAAATGGTCATGGATTAAATATTTCATTTTACTTATTTGGCGCGCCGATAACATAACATAGGTAACATACAAGTAAGTAGATACTTCATAAGGGTATATTACCGCAAAGCTACCGTCTTTGGAAGGGTGACCGTTTTAGTAGAGTAAACGTACATTCGGGTTGAGTAGGTGTGTATTATTTGTAGGGAACGTGGCCTACCGGTGTTTTTTTCGGCTCCGCTGGAGAGCTTTTAGTGGACTGTAGTTTTTCTGGTGGCAGGAGTAGTGGAGAGTCTTGTTTGCAGCACCAGAGGTTTATTTTAGTGATTTTTCCACCAGAGTTAGTTACACGCATAAGCATTGTACCAATATGGAAGGCGGAAAACGGAAATACAACTTTTTTAATTACTACATTTTATGTTGGTGTTGCCAACAGTCTTAGATATATGGAGTAGTAGATCAGCATCCACAGAGGCGGTGAAATGAACCATTCTTAGCCGGAACCACAGCTCCGGCACTTCAAAAAACGTTTTGGATTTGACATGATGGCGTTCGCACATGCGCACTTGGTGCATATTCTCTTTGACATATGTGTAGGGTTGACTTACCACGCATCGTATGAACATCATCTACATTTAATTACTTTTTATCGTTCGTTCCGTTATTAAAAATAGTATTTGAGCTAAAGAATTACTGAAAATATGAATTTAACGTGGTTTTCAACGTTTTTATGCACTGAAAAGACTAAATTTTATGTAGTCAAATACTACGGGTGCACGCGTCTGACTGCATTCCCTTGCTCGGCTTCCCTCAAGTTTCCCAGAAAGTGTGAGTTGAGGTGGGGGATCTGAAGTCAGAGGGTGGCGGGGAGTGGCCGTTCTGTATGTAGAACTATATACTATTACCTATTCTGTGCCGGAACCACACGACAAAAACAAACAATGAATGTATATAAAGGCTCGTCATCAGGATGGTCCATTTTAGGAAACCTTGGTATAACCTTGGTTTAGAACACGGGCGTGGTATTACGGAAATAAAGGCACTTATTCCACAGTAATAATGTTATATTTCAGAATCTGAAGCTTTTTAACAGAAATATAGTCTCTTCTCAGCGATTAAACTCGATTACAATCACAGGACGTAAGTGATCCGTCGCTGTGACCGTTCCGCCAGGCTTCCGTTCGAAAAGTGACAACCGCAAGCTGGCTGCCCAGTCACAATGACGTTTCACTAGAGTGTTGCCACTCTCGTCCTCAAAAATTACCCATTAACATTAAACAAAAATGACAATTCTTAATAATGAAACTAGATGGCGCTTTTAGGCTAAATCAAAGTGACAGTTTTTAATAGATGGCGCTACAAGGCGCCGTCACGGCCGGACTGACATCCGCCCGTCCTCGGGTGATCAGGTATCAGTTCTCTGTAACAAACGTGCACACATTAGCTCACACAACTGGCTGGCTCGTCCACCCTGACAAGGTACCGCACAACCCACCACTAAAAAGAAATACTTGACACCATTTGATTTCACACAGCTACTTCCATCAAAGACCGGACAAATGCGTAGTATCGATCACCCAGATTAATTGGGCTGAATCGAGAAGCACCGTCCCCTCGACTTTGAGGTAGATTTTTGACCGAACAGATGCATCCTTTCGACTAAGCACGCATGCATAGACCGGACAACATTTATTCACCGCAAACTGGACCGGACAAATGCGTCCCTTCGACCATGTAACCAGACATGGACCGGACAACATCGTCCTTTCGACCATCTTAACTAATTGGACCGGACAAGTGCGTCCTTTCGACCACGCAGGCGTGCATGGACCGGACAACACCGTCCTTTCGACCATCTATCACGTGAACATCTTATGCGTCCTTTCGAATCACCAATCTGTGAAACCGGACAACATTATAATTACTCGATTCAGTACATTCAGTTATGGGGGATACCTTTTATGAGCGATGAACCTCCACATCCACCACATCAACATGATGAGATTCTTCTTCGGAATCGTCGCTCATTGTTTCAGAACATGCCGTCAAAGTAGTGGATCCTGCAGTTAAAGTATCATCACTGCGAGCAGACAACGTATCTGAATTATTGTCGTCCTGGTATCCCTCTAACTGTTCATCTGGCGCCGTCATGGCCTCATCTTCATTTAAAATACTCGTGGCTAATTCAGTTAATCCCTCGTGACCTCCTGGTACCGAACGCAAGTTCTCATGAGCGTACTTCAACGTCCTACTAGGGCCATTGACACTTTTTAGCTCGTAACGGTCGTTTTCAAGAACGTTAGTTATTACGAAGGGTCCTCTAAACTTACGATCTAGTTTAATTTGGTTTCGTTCAGAAGATTTTACGAACACGAAATCCCCTTTTGAAAACGGTTTGATAGTGGCCCGACCACGGTTAAAACGCGAGGTGTCGGCTTTAGCTGCCTTTTCAATATTTTTCGAGGCATCTGCGCGGATAGACTCAATATCTAACCTTTCAGTTTGCTCATTTCCTTGAGTTAATTTGGCGATCCCTAACGATTGTGCTGTAGCTCCAGTCAGAAGTTCAGTTGGCGTATATTTCGTGACAGTTGATCTCGTACTGTTCAGCGCCAACTGGACATTGCCCAGTTCATCTCGCCAGTTTTTATGCGGATCATTTTCAATAATTGTGAGCAAACATTTTAGAGTTCTCATCACACGCTCCACCTGGCCATTGGCCCGGCTGGAGCCAGTGGCGATGAAGTGAAGTGTGATGTTGTTCTCTGTGCAAAACTTTTTGAATTCGTTGCTAATATAGCAGCGACCTTGGTCGGCTATAACGCGTTTTGGGGCTCCAAATAGATAAACTGCCTTTTTAAGGGCAGTAACAGCGCTAGCCGCATCAAGGGAAGTTGTATGTTCTAGTAGCACATATTTTGTGAACGCGTCTATGATTACTGAGCAGTATTCTTTTTGGTCACTTTTGCCACTCAGTTTTCCGGTGAAATCTATATGTAATGTGTGCCATGGTACAGCAACTTTGGGGATCGAATGAAGACGGACTTGTTGAGCACCGGAAGGTCCCTTAGACGCCTTACACACGATGCACGAATCTACAAATCGCCGAACGCTTTTGGACATTTCGGGAAACCAATATAGCTCATAAATTTTGTCCAGAGTCTTATCCGGGCCTAAGTGTTGAATTTCCGAGTGGATATGATTAATGAGCGTCCATATCAAAGAACGTGGGACAATAGGAAGCCAAGAGACAGCTTTGTTTCGACATATTTTGCGATAAAGAATTCCATTTCTAACATCGTAGGTTTCTGCTACGGTTTGGGGTAATTCGTTGTTAGAAAATTTAGATATAAGGTCCTGAATTTCACTGTCTCGTTTCTGCTCGACAGACAGCCAACCCTCGTGCAATTCTACAAACCTAACAATCTTCGAAGCTACATTTCGGCTAGGACCGTGTTCTGATGAAACTACATCCGTTGCCGCCGTACTTAGTTCCGGTTCCGGTTGTAGATTACGCGATAGATAGTCTGCATGTCCCATATTCTTGCCTTCGCGGTAAATAATGTCAAAGTCGTAAGCTTGTAAAATAGCCCACCAACGATGTACACGAGGCGTAAGGTCCACTTTCGACTTTGAGGCTTTTAGTGAATTGCAGTCAGTATAGACAGTAAATTTACGGCCATAGAGGTAATGGCGGAAGTGTTCAATGGCTCGTACGACCGCAAGAGTCTCGAGCTCGTACGAATGGTACCGAGACTCGACCTCGGTCGTACGGCGGCTGAAGTAGGCGATGACGTGTGGCATGTCGTTCTTTTTCTGAATAACAATTGCGCCATAGCCATCACTGCTCGCATCACAGTGAAGCTCAACCGGAAGGTCCTGATCAAATATGGTCAAAACGGGCTCTGATGTAAGAATCCGGATAATGGTCTGCCGGATTTCCTCATGATTTTCTGTCCATTTGATTCCACCCTTCAGTTTAGTCAGGGGGTATAGTGGACCTACTATCCGTGAAAAGTTTGGTATGAACTTTCTAAAATATGAAGCCAAACCTAAAAATTGACGTACTTGGGTGGCGGTTTTCGGGGAGGGTGCATCTACTAATGCCTGTATTTTTAGCGAATTTGGCCTGATCTCCCCAGACTGAATAGCGTATCCTAAGTAGTTAACTTTATTTTTCATGAATTTGCATTTCTGTAGGTTCAGTGAAAAACCGGCCTGTGATAAAGCTCCCAGAACCAGATCGAGGCGACGAAGTCCCTCTGTTATATCTGGAGAGTAACAGAGTACATCATCCATGTACACAAGTGGTTTATCTTTTAAATCCCTGAACGCGTTATTAATACACCTTTGATAGACGGAAGGTGCATTGCGCAGCCCGAAAGGCATAGCGAGGTATTCGTATTGCCCCTCGGGCGTCACAAAGGCAGTCTTTTCTACGGACTCGGTATGGATCAAGATCTGGTGGAAACCAGCTGCCATATCCAGGGACGAAAAGAAGTGTGCTCCCGTGAGCTGATCTATCTGGTCATCGATTAGTGGTAAGGGGTAATGTTCAGGACGTGTGTTGGAATTCAGCTCTCGATAATCGACACACATTCTGTCGGTATTGTCCTTTTTTTTTAACTAGGATTATCGGACTGGCAAAAGGGGAGGTACTTTCCCGGATGATTCCCGCGTCCAACAACTCCTGAACTTTCTCCCTTACCACTTGTTTTTCCGGGGGTGATAATCTGTAAGGGCTCCGGTGCACTATCTTATGGGGGTCAATAAGAGTTATCTCCATTTGGCCTGTAGTAACGCGTTTGGTAGGAGTACCTTCAACAAAATGGTCAGTATATTTTCGCAGTATACATAGAAGTGCTTCTTTTTGTTCGCCTAGCAAATCAGTATCGATAGACTCAAAACTAATGCCTGTCTTGTGCTCACAAACGTTGGCCTTTTCTTTTTGCACGATGGAGAGGTTATCATGATCAATTTCGACACGCACGTTATGTTCAAAAATATCCCTACCTACTATTACAGGCTCCGTAAGACAGTCGTCCGGGACGACATGAAATAGAAGCGTCACTGACAAACCACTAATTTGAACCACACTTGAAATTTGCGTTGTGCATTCTACATTTATGCCCCCTATACCATTTAAGTAGACCAAGCTGTTACGTTCAGTACCCAGAAATTGTGAGGAAACACTCTCTTTTAGTAAAGAGCAAGACGAACCGCTGTCAAATAGAAAACGAAATTTCTCACCAGATAATACAGTCAGGGTACCTCTAGATGATCTGTGCTCGCAAGTGTTGACCTCCTTCACTACAGCTCCACCGCTCTTCTTCGCTGGACACGCAGTTGACACGTGACCTGGCATACCACATGAGAAACACGTCAATGATGCTGGCTTTTCCTTTCTATGGTCTGTAGAAGAGTTTTCCGCTGATTTCGTGGAGCTTGGTTCTGGACGAGGTCTTCTACAATCTGCCATTCTATGGCCAGGAACTCCACATCTATGACAATTTCCATTGAACTTTGCGTCATTCAGGCGAGGTTTCTTCGAATCGGTTGGATACGTTACATCATTGGATTCGGAACGTCTTTTCAAGGAAATGCCACCGAGTGTGCGAAGTAGTTGAGCTCGGGTGGTAATAGCGTGAGAGTTCAGCTCACGGCGGATGAGGTAATCTTTCAAACTCAAGACGGATATGACAAATCCGGTGATAACTTCTTCTGTCATCTCGACTTTAGGGATACTTTCAATTATATTCCACAAACGCATTGCTGACTCACTCGCAGTTTCCTTTGCTCCGATTTGGAATCGCATAACGTCATCGAAATAATCTTGAATCAATTTGGGCTTTGAGAACTTTGCAAGGAGTATTTGTTTTATGGTGTCCCATGTCAAATCTCCCAGTCGTACCTTGGTTAAGCAAGTGGCAGCTCGTCCTTTCAAGGCACTGGTCAATGATACCAAAAGTTCAACTCCACTTAACTTCTTTGCTTCGACGATGATCTCCGAGACTCGACACCAGCCCTCGATGTCTGCGTCACCATCATCAGGGTTGAATTGGACCAAATGCACCGCATTCGTCGTAGTTGTAGCTGCCGTAGGTGGATGAGGCACTGGTGGAGATGTAGTTAGTAAACGGGTCAATAAAGCCTCCATAGTGATCAAAAGTTTGCTGCCGTTGCCCTCGTCAGTTGCCTTATTCCCGCCTTTGGATCCCACTTCTGATAAAGGCTCGTCATCAGGATGGTCCATTTTAGGAAACCTTGGTATAACCTTGGTTTAGAACACGGGCGTGGTATTACGGAAATAAAGGCACTTATTCCACAGTAATAATGTTATATTTCAGAATCTGAAGCTTTTTAACAGAAATATAGTCTCTTCTCAGCGATTAAACTCGATTACAATCACAGGACGTAAGTGATCCGTCGCTGTGACCGTTCCGCCAGGCTTCCGTTCGAAAAGTGACAACCGCAAGCTGGCTGCCCAGTCACAATGACGTTTCACTAGAGTGTTGCCACTCTCGTCCTCAAAAATTACCCATTAACATTAAACAAAAATGACAATTCTTAATAATGAAACTAGATGGCGCTTTTAGGCTAAATCAAAGTGACAGTTTTTAATAGATGGCGCTACAAGGCGCCGTCATATAGATAAAAGTGTTTTTATTATTTGTTCATTTTGAGTCAAGGATAATTTTCATTCTTATTAGGAACATATTACATTAAAGACACAGGAGCGGTAAACAAGGTCTTCCTTGTATCGAAATCGTCAACTCTCACCGAAGCTTTCGAGTAAAATTCGATCTTTATAACCTCTTTAGATACCAACGTCTGTGGCAATCCGCCTGCTCTCAACACCGCATTTATATCGTACTGCCAGAAATAATGTCCATTATATTTATTGCCGTAGTTACATGCAACACTACCAATCAAGTGGGCTTCATATTCAACCTCTACTGTCATTGAACCTCTCATAGCAGAGAGCGTAGCTGTAACCCTTTGACCTGGTTTTAATAGCGCTTCCACACCAGAAGTGGTACCTACAGTCACGGTCTTAGATTTACTGGTTTCCTCTCCCCACGAAGAAGTGTAAGATAAGCTGGTTGATCCTCCAATTGAGGCGTCTCCAATGCCGATGCTGTACGATATTTCTTCTCCCATAGACAGCTCGCCGCCTGTCGACCAAGTCGATGAAGCTGTTTCTGCGACTTCTTGCGAAATCGCACCGTTGTATGTGACATCAAGTTTACTATTATTGATGAAATCTTGCGTTGACACGATAACGGGTTCGGCTTTTATTTCGAGGATTCTAGTTTTTTTAGGGTAGGCTATTCTTTGGATCTGTTTCCAACCATAACGTGAGTACAAATCACCCCATGGTGTCGGACTGCGTACGAACGCGTCATCTGGTCTTCCACCTGAAAAACTATTCACAGCATTTTTTAGAGGCTCATCCTGGATTCTAAAGGTTTCCCTTTCTTTATCGGTGATAATATTGACACTGGATCCTAATGCAACGACTGAAGCGTCATATTCGTTCATTGATGGTTTGATTTGGATTTGGATTCGTCCGTAGACGATTGCTGGAAGGAGCAGCAGAAGGAATTTCGTTGTCATTTTAATGGATCTGAAAATAAAATGTTTTATTGTTACTTAATGCGTTTGGCACTAAACATTATTTATCAAGAGACATAACATATTATGCTCGCCTGATGGCATGTAGATAATTCCTTTAACAGTGGTTAGGTACTCTGTATAATTCTATCACGCTATGAGATGATTTTTTTATTGTTTTATACGAAATTGTAAACTGACCAAGTGCGAGTTGTTTAAAGCTTGATAGGTGAAAGTTGAAAAAGTTTTGGAAATTTTGGATTCTATCCCAACTACGTAATTTCATTTATAAATTATCACACGTAAAATGTTTAATGGTCCTTGAAACACCATAAAAAAAATTAAAAAACTTTTAATCCATCACATATTATTGGCACTTAATTATAAAAAGTATGCCATCCCTGCCCTACCATAGGAGCACGCCCCGCTTATTATTGCATAGCATAGCATATATCTGAAACCTCAGAATATCCACGTTTCATCAGTAGTACCGAAACTCTGTCCATTGTGATGGGGGGTGAGCCCGTCGCCACATAATGGACAGTGGGTACAATACATGCCTCGAAATTGAAGCATGCAGGTTTCCTCACGATGTTTTCCTTCACCGAAAAGCCAGTGGTGTAGTGGTGGGTGCCAGTCAGCCGGTTTTTATTATTATTAGAAATTCAATAAAATATAGAGAAAATCAAAAACTTACCAACTTTAATTAGCGAATCAATACGTTTAGTAATTGCTTCAGTAGTTTTAATAACTAACAAAATTAAACTGTGTTGTTTTGTGAAGACAAGTAACATATAAGATGATTGTTGAACAAAGTCAAACGTTTTATATGCACCAATGATGAATGACCATATACTATCATGAATCAGAATGGATGATAAGTAAATAAGTGTAACGAAAAATTACGTCAGTAATTTATTTATTTAACTAAATTTATTTACTTTATTAGAATTTATTTGTAGGATTCCGTAGCCAAATGATATAAAACGGATCCTATAATCGCGTTATTTCCATCTGTCTTTATGTCACAGCCATTTCACTCTGAGAATATTAACACTATAGGTATCTACAGGGTGTAACAAAACACCCTACTTATAGTTTTATTCAAAGAATTGACTTTTACTTAGGACTTATTCATCCACTGGTTGTATGGAAGATATCACTTGTAGTGATAAGGTCGCTTTTGTACCCTTTTTGTTCGTGTATATTGTTATAGTGTTTTGTGTATTTTGGTGTGCAAATAAAGAATATTAATCTCATGTTTTACTTGGCGTTGGCGTTTTAGACCATCGAACTGAACAACTTTCTCTATGGAGATAAAGAAAAATAAAGTCTAAAAATCATTTAAGTCGAATTGGTACTGCAGATTTGTATGACACAGCAGATTTTTTTATTTTTCTCCAATGCGAAACATACTAGGTCTTAAAAATTAGAGAGGTTTTAAAAGTCAATAGTTGGTGAGATATACAGTGTCCAACTTAATATGCTGATGGTTTTTTAAGAGGATGATCAGACCATTAAACTATCAGCATGTTGCATGCTACATTATGTATTTCTAAAGTCGTAAAAAATGTGTCCCCTGTAAC
The DNA here is from genome assembly GCA_963924505.1 of Agonopterix alstromeriana. NCBI lineage: Eukaryota > Metazoa > Arthropoda > Insecta > Lepidoptera > Depressariidae > Agonopterix > Agonopterix alstromeriana. Next base: position 1,416,787 of record OZ004686.1, on the reverse strand, counting down.
ATTTCAACTATGGACTGGAAAAGTCCGAAAAATTGAATCAACTACGGAACCCTTCACTACCCGTGGACCGACACACGCTTGTTCTAATGACACAACAGGAATAACCTCCTGAATATAAGGTCATCCTAATATCAAATTAAGGAAAACTCGAACTATTGTTGTTTAGTATCTGATGATATTTGAATCATCGCGAAGAAACCAACACGCATCTATGACGACGTGCCGTTTACCATGACGTCTATGTACGATAACGTCCACATAGGGGTGCCACCTTCTTTTGGAAGAAATATAGTATTTTTCGATAAATTGCTAAAAAGATATAGTTAAGTACTTTTAGAAAATTCGGAAGAAAAAAAAATTATTGATTTTACCAAACATATTTTACATTTTATTGAGCTTGACTGAGATTTTATTGTTTTTAAATTATGTATTTATGTCTATGGTTGTCTTAACATCATCATCATCCTCCCTCCCCTCATCCTATTATATGGGATCGGCACAATATGTAATGTCATTTCAAATCTGACAGTATTAAAGTTGTGTAGTGAAAGCGGATGTTGCAGGAATTGACTAAATTAATCAAGTTAATTCCAGAAATGTGTGCTATATTGTGCGGTTAATTAGATTAGATTTGATTTAAACAAAAACTAACATTCATTTTCATCATTTGCGACACTTGAATGAGCTGCTATTTTCTGTACTAAGTATATCTTTTCTCAATTTTATAGTTTCTATATTGTACCCCGCAGTGTCTTGAAACGAAAGTCTTCGACCAGTGTGTGTTGCCAGTGATGACATATGGAACAGAGACGTGGTACTCACTCAAGGCCTCATAAAAAGGCTGAAATTCACCCAAAGTGCAATAGAGAGGACTGTGCTCGGAGTTTCCCGGCGAGATCCAATCAGAAATGAAGAGATCCGCAGAAGAGCCAGAGAGCTGACATAGCCCAAAGAATTTTAAGTGGCAGTGCACGGGGCACATTGCTCGCAGAACCGATGGCCGATGGGGCCGAAAAGTTCTCGAGTGGCATCCGCGTACCGGGAAGCGCAGCATGGGTAGGCCCCCCACAAGGTAGACCGACGACCTGGTGAAGGCGGTGGGAACCCGTTAGATGAAGGCAGCGCCGGACCGGTCGTTGAGGCGATCCTTGGGGGAGGCCTATATCCAGCAGTCGACGTCCATCGGCTGAGATGATGATGATGATGATATTATATATGTAGTACAATTGACTAAAATATAGTACGATACTATATAATATAGTACGGGTAGCAACCCTACGTCCACAGTCCTTAATAAAGTGAGGAAACCTGCATGAAAATTAGCCAGTCTGCGGCAGAGGTCGTATCGGATCTGACTACTCATCCTTGACCATCTATTAATTTTAATACAAAAACTTTTATATACGATTGTATTTAACATAAAACTATACAAGTAAGCAGATTACGTGCATTTTGGTTCTATTGCGAGATAGCTGGCATTGGTAAGTCGAATTTATTGTATATTAATCAATCAAACCCCGCTGATGCGCATGTGCGGTAGCAATTCGGGATGTCAAGTTTTTTTTTGAGCGGCTGAATCGAAAACCATTTCGAGATAATTAACTGTCTTAATAACAATATTTTCTTTTTAGCGATTTTCAATGAAAGGATATTTTAAATAAAATACCTAATGTAGTTTTTAATTCGTCAAGAGACGTCACTCGCCGACCTATAAACTCCTTGGTAATCTTAAAATAACTGAGCATTAAGGAAAAACAATATTCACAATTTCAGAATTTGACATTTTATGATGCCATTCCGTTTCCAGCATAAAGTTAGGAACAAAACCATTTTTGAATTTAAAGATTACTGATCAAAATAATTTGAAAATTAAAATTTTATAGATAAACTCGATGAATCGCACAAAAAAAAAATTTTTTTCTTAAAATTATGTCTAAAAAATATATAATAAAAACAAAAAATATCATGACATATCGAATTGTTTATCTGTGTTCTGTGTACAGGGTGTAACGAATGACCCTAGTAATATTTAATGGGGTGATTTCTAAACCACAAAAAAAGTCGGAATTAAAAAAAAGCTTGCTCTAGCATTTAATTTTAAGTGCGGTCTGGATACTTTTGAAATTTTTTATTGAGGTATAGAGAAATAGTTTAGCGGCCGTGATACAGCGCTATCACTACTAACCACAAGTTTGTAGTCTGTTCACTTATAAATTTGTTCAGTGTGATGGTCAGAAACACCCTTAGACTATTTATATGAGGACAAGACACGCGTGTAATTCTACTATCAAACTTTTCTGCCCCTTTTTGCGGGGGGCGAGGAAGCACGAGATACGCAATTTTGAATGTTATTCCATTAGTTTAGATTCTAATTTTTAATGTTAAAAACAGTGTCGTGCGAACCCCAAGCGAGATAAGTTCGAAATTATTGTTCCGCAATTATAGGCTGACGCGTTAAGTCATAAGGTATAAAATTGTATGTAAATGCGTAAGATTTTTCGATCTTGTACGTTGGCAGAGGGGAAATGCTAAGGCGAGGCGGCTCCGTATATAAATCTTCTAAGGAAACACCCCATAAAGTATGTGAGTGTAACGCATTTATGTTTACACTTTGTATATTGTAAAGTTTTCTGAATAGAAGTACGTCACAAGATAAGTGATAAATAACATAATAATATGTTTGCCGAACTGATACTGGCCCAGGCATTTTAGAGACAGTCGGCCCTCTAAATCTGGCCAAGTTCAGATATAAAGAGAGGAATACGATCTAAAACCAGGTGCAAGCGGCAAACTCGAGATTTTGCTCCGTTATAACTAATTGTAGAGCTTATGCCGAAATTTACTTGCTGCCTGTTCACGTACAGACAAGAAAGAACTTATAAAATTTGACTTTCGGGTAAATAAAAATATCCGGGCCTATTTCCCACTAGGGTAGACAGACAACAACGGATAGCACCTCTACTATGCACAGTGACGGTTAATTTATTTAAAATGTTTATTTTTCAGGTAACCAAAATGTTAACAAAAATACTTTTACTCCTGCTACCAGCAATCGCTTACGGACGTGTACAAATAAAAATTATCACAGCTCCAACCGAAAAGTATACTTCTATATCCACAACAGGGTCCATAGTCGATATAATCAGTGACCAAGAGCGCGAAACCTTCGAAATACAGAATGTATCCTTAAGTGACGCAGTGGCGCTTTACTCTAAAGGAAAACCTCTCAATGTATTCGTCAAAAGTCCAACACCATGGGGCGATCTATACAAAAAATATGCTTGGAAGCAAGTCGAAAGAATACTCCATCCACTCAAAGCTAAAATCACATCAGTAAAAACTGAATCCGTCGTGATATCGAGCGAAGAATTCATCAATAACAGTACAGTAACAATAAAATATTCGGGACATATCAATCATGACATTGAAGATAAATTTTCGAGTTCCTGGACCAAAGACGGCAAGTTGTCTGTTGACCAGGAAATTGACTACAGCATCGGTTTGGGATCAACCAAAAACGGAGTTTCTAATTACTTAGAATTTTCTTCCAAATGGGGGGAAGCGACAAGAAGATCGAAGGTTTTGCCTTTAGGCTCATTTTCTAAACAGAATCTTGTTTTAGAGCCGGATCAAATGATTCTAACAACATTAAATGCTACGAAAACTACTATGTTAGTAGAGATTGGTTATGTAGCCGTTTTAAGAGGTGATGTTGCGTGTAACTACGAAAATAAATTTAATGGACATTATTTTTGGGGGTATGATGTCAATTCAGTTTTGCAGGCAGCTAATTTGACAACTAAAGTGTTATCTACTGAGATTATAAGCATTGAATATTATTCGAATGCTGTCAGTTTTGTTCAAAACTTGGGTTCTTAAAAGAATCTGGTCTCAGAACCCGCTGCTTTGCTGAATAGATTTTTAAGGTTTGGTCAATAAACATGCAAAGATAGAAAATTAATTGTTGTTTCATTTTCATACGTTTAATACAGGGTCCTTCTTAATGTGCTGACACTTTTTTAAGGGGATGATCAGACCGTCAAACTGAATTGACTTTCTCTATGGCAAAAATCAGCTATTCCATCCAAATTGCAAACCTACTCGAGCCAAATGTATGGGACAGCTGATTGTTTTTCGCGATTTCGATGTTGGTCTCATACAGAAAGTTATTCAGTTGGATGGTCTGATCATCCCCTTAAAAAAGTGTCAGCACATTAAGAAGGACCCTGTATTAGTTTTTTTTTTTTTAAGTGAATCCTTTTATCTAAGGTTTATAGACACGATCTAGAAACTAGTCTAAATTTTTACGAAACACATAATTCAAAAAACTACAACATTAAAAAGCGGTAATACAAAAGTACTATAATATTTATATATTTTTGGAATCGTCTGTTCACTAGATACCCATATCTTTCATTTGATACCCATATTGTAATTTTTTACAAAAAAAAATGTTTTATCTCCCTCTGTTTTTATTTCGCAGACGCCATATTAAAATAATATAGCCTATGTCACTCTCACAATTTTTACCAATCTAATGACACCTCACACGTTAAAATCCATCAAGCCGTTTAGGCTGTAGGCCGTGCCAAAGAAATAGACATACAAACATACATACATACCCTCGAAAAACATAACCCTCCTTCTGGCGCAGTCGGGTAAAAAGTAGACTAGTTTTTAGATCCTAAAGGGTTTCCAGTGACCGGAAAAAGCATTGAGGCAGTAGCGTTTCCGCGTACAAAACGTATGGGTCGAAAAACGAAAAATTTTAAACAGAAAATTGATCGGCTCCGCACTATTCTCCCATATAAAAGTCCAAAATGTTTTCTCGTTTTTCGACTCATGTTTCTTAGGGAAAGTTGTTTAGTTTAATTATGGTAGTAATTCAAAGTTAGTGGTGTTATAGACCATAATGAATGAAATGATTACGGAAAAAACATACTATCAAAATATCACAGAACATTAGAAGAGGGGTTAGAAGTGCAAAGTAGGCGTGAAAGTGTCGCCACAGGTTATGCAATGATTTGCATAACACCACTTATGGTGGCGCCGGTGGCGTGCCAGCGTGGTGTGAGCGAGAAGGCATGAGTAATTGTGGCAGCGTGAGTGGGAAGACAAGTGGCGTCAGCCGTCTCCGAAGCAAAAGCGCTACTTTGCATTTCTAACCCCTCTTATAATGTTCTGTGCAAAATACCTAAGTAAATGAGATTATTAAGGGATAAATACATCCAAGTAATATTTTCCCGTGTAGGCTGCCAATCGAATGATTGATACGAGAGATTATCGATATTATTCTGTGAAAGGAAAATCGTGTTTATGAGCTTGGAATAAAGATCGACTTTCACTTTGGAATGTAATCTTAATTGCTTGTCGATATAAACGAAAAACTTGCCAGTTTTTCGTGTCGGGCAACTCATAGTGTAGTGTTCCGTAGTCAATAAGCGATGTTCTTTAAAATCCTCTAATAACTCAACATATAGGGACCTACTTAATATGCTGACACTTTTTAAGGGGATGATCAGCCCGTCAAACTGAACAACTTTCTCTATGGCACCAACAACGAAATCGCGAAAATAAATCTGCTGGTCCACACAAAACTGGAAACCTACTTGAGCCAAATGTATGGGACAGCTGATTTTTTCGCGATTTTGATGTTAGTCCCAAAGAGAATGTTGTTCAGTTTGATGGTCTGATCATCCCCTTAAAAAAGTGTCAGATATTAAAAAGGACCCTGTATATCATTTTAAATCACCAAAAAATATCGTTCGTTGATGGGATTACCGTTATTTACATAATAATGTTAAATCAATTAACACTATGTATGTATGTATATGCTCACGACTATATTAACCTCAGAACATCCACGTTTCACCAGTAGTACAGAAATTCTGTCCAGTGTAACGGGGGGGGGTGCCCCCCCCCCCCCGTGGGTCGCTTCAGGTTTTGCCGGAACGACATATAGTGTAAGAGACACAGACGTTCATTTGAGGTCTGACTAGATCATTTCACTGAAATACTCGACGTTTCTTTGAAGAACGTTCCCTAATACATTCTAAAACCAATACGTAACCAATAAAATGAAGAAATAGTAAAACTAGAGAAGGTTTAATCCACAAACGTGGGATTCCTTTTTATTTCCCGGGGAACTTTGTGGGACACTTAACCGCGGGATCCGGGATTACGGCCATCCTTGTTTTATAGTGTTCTTAGCTTTTTAATTTCTTTGTACTGTACTTTTGAGGTTAAGGTCATTGTTTGTTTAGAAAATAAAAGCGAATGTTTCTGGAATGGTTTTTAGAGTTCCGTAGTTCATTTCTGGAACATTTGATTTTATTTGTGACAATGGTGATGATAGAATTTTTAGTTAACGTCTCCATTAAGAGGATAGGCGGGCTGAAATGCTAATTTGGAGAATAGGTCACTTTTCCGACTGTAAACATATTTGATCCGCCCCACCCGTACACCCCACCGACTAGAGTGCGAAAGAGATAACTGCAGCTCGGACCAATTTTATCTACATAATATAATCGACTAAAACAGCATTTCCTATTCTTCCCAGATTCCTGTTACCTTCTCCAAAACTAAACCGATTTTAATAATTCTTTTATGAATAATGTAAAAAAGACTTTGGCTATATCTGTATGTTGTGTTTTTGTAAATCAAAACATAAGGACATAGCAGAGGTAACATAAATTGTATGGTAAAAAATGTTTTGCTCTAGTATCATTATCCAGGGAGGTAACAGGGTAATACGTTTGAATGGAAAAAACGGTACCGCGTATCCTCTTAAGTCTGCGACTGCTTTGTTTGATTCTCGCATTTCATTGGTAATTATTGTCCTTATTGGTAATCTACTCTAGATTTTGATTCTATATCACTCCTCCTTTGGTAGCTTGACGTGATATTAGGTTTACTACAAGTCAAATTCCTAACCGACGCCTGCCCGGGCGATGTAAGCTTGCCGGTCTCTTTACTTTCTGTTTAGGGATGAGCCATTTTATCGATATCAGTAAGAACTTTAAGGGGATATAATTCGGAGCGCGCTCCATACAAACGTACTATGGTGATATTTTCAAAACTAACCAATAAAAGCCCATGAAATTTTGCAGAAACAATCTAGAAACAGATCTCTATGCTTGTATGGAGTCAGATTTTCGTTAAAGTTTACAGTTTCATTGCTAGGATTAATTTAAAATTTGTATGGAAATCTTTGAGGCACTGTAACTTTAAAACTATACATTTTAACGAAAATTTGACTCCATACAAGCATAGAGATTTGTTTCTAGTTTGTTTCTGCAAAATTGTATTGACTTTAATTGGTTAGTATTGAAAATATCACCATAGTACGTTTGTATGGAGTGCGCTCCGGATTATATCATCTTAAGATGCTAAACTGAAGTGGCAATGAGATGGGCACATTGCTTGCAGTACAGATGTCTGACGGGAAAGAAGAGCTCTTGAGTGTCGACAGCGTAGCGTCGGTCTATCTTGAAGTGGGGCGACCTGGTGACGGTAGCGGGCACCAGTTGGATGAGGACAGCGCAGGACCGGTTGTGTGTGGCGATCCTTGGGGAAAGTATGTGTCCAGCAGTGGACATTTATCGCCTGAGATGATGGCGAAGAGTAGTTAGAACGTAAAATTTTGGATAAATGCTTGCGTTGTGTTGGTGGAGCGCCTGCATCTATAGATCAGGCCGTCATCAACCACTGCTGAACAAAGGCCTCTCCCTAGGCACTACAAAACTCTATACTCGACCTTCCTCATTCAGTCGCTTCCAGCATCTTATTGGTACTTAGCAGCCCATTGCCACATTCAGCTTGCTTTTCAGGGCTTGTTAGTATAAGAGATAAGAGGAATTTTGGTAACCATCAGCTGCAAGGCTGATTCAGTATTTATAGGGTGTAGAGCATCTCTGTGATGGGGATGGACCAGGTCTGCCTACATAACTCCAGTCGCTTTAGGAGTTACAGCCGTTCAAAGGTCTGGTATGGTTGCTAAAAATGAATATGCATGAATATGCAGGTATTATTGTATTATGCACTGTAGTTATGCGAACAGCACAAAAACTGGCATGGTCTATCAGTCGGTTTAGGAGATACAGCCTTTCAAAGGTCGGAACTTTGAATCGCTGTATCTCCTAAACCAACTGACAGAACATGACAGTTTTTGTACTGTTCACAGAGCTACAGTGCATATTATAATAATATCCTACGATCAGCCTTGCAGCTGATCGTTCGCTTGATACAGACCTTTACAACGGAGCAGAGTTATGCAGGCAGACCTGGTCCAGCCCCATCACAGAAATGCTCTACACCATATTAATACTGAATCAGCCTTGCAGCTGATGATTACCAAAATTCCTCATATCTATTATACTATGTCATTTTTATTTATTTTTCTGATGTGATGTCTCAGAGAAACATTTTAGCTATATCCTACTTTAAATAATGTGTTTTCTCCAACAGCGTGTTAAAAAACAATTTTGGTGTTTGGTTGTAATCGTAGTACTTATGTTGTAGTAAAGTTTTAGATTATGATGAAGATAAAAGCCCGCCCCGGGTGGGGCTTTAACCTGATCAAGTACTTCTCTCCAGACCAATCTGTTTTGGGCTTTCAGTCTCTAACTCTTAAATCTTGTTCAACGCTATCCAGTCATCTAAGCTTGGGTCCATTCTCATAACATGTCTTGTTCAGCATCGTACTGACTCGTCAACGTGAGTTTATACAATATGCATTGTATGATTGGTTGGTATAATTATCTATTCTCTCTTGCCCGACAGAGGCGCTACAAAGGTTTTTATCGACATCGATAACTAGCTACACATCCCAAACCCGTTTGCTCGGCAAACCGCATTTTGTGGAAGTCGCTCGCCGCGTTTCCGAAATTAGATTTGCTCTGCGAACTGTAATTCTGATTAAAGCCGTTCTGGCTCTTCGTTCACAAAGTAGCGTTTTGTCTACATTGTTCCGATATGGATACCGTTTAGACGTACAGACGGATGCGGTATGCGATCCTGATCGCAGATTCTATAGTCGCAATCTAGAAAGTGTTCAGTCAGTGTGTCGTGCCGGCTGCCAGTAATGACCTATGGTGGGGAAACCTGGACCACGACGATTGGACTTGTCCATCAAATTCAAAGTCACTCAGCGAGCTATATAGGGTCCTTCTTAATATACTGACACTTTTTTAAGGGGATGATCAGACTGTCAAACTAAACAACTTTCTTTATGACACCAACAGCGAAATCGCGAAAAAAAAATAGCTGTTCCATATAAAACTGCAAACCTACTCGAGCCAAATGCATGGGACAACTGTTTTTTTTTTCACGTTTTTGATGTTGGTGTCATAAAGAAAGTTGTTCAGTTTGACAGTCTGATCATCCCCTTAAAAAAGTGTCAGCATGTAGGAAGGACCCTGTAGAGAGAGAAATGCTCGGTGTTTTTCTGAGAGGTTTTCTGGAATGAGGTGATACGTCAGAGAACTAAAGTAGTTGACATAACTATGAAAATGTTCAAGCTGAAGTGGTAATGGACTGGTCATATATGACGAAGAACTGACAAATGATGGGAAGTCCAAGTTAATCTGCACGGAGACCACGAACTGTCAGGCGTATTGTGCGATTCGCTGAGTTTGGTAGCGGGGAACGACTGGAACAGGAAGGCCGAGGATGGAGTTTTGTGGCGCATCTTGGAAGAGGCCTATGTTCAGTAGTGGATGATGATGACGAATCTCAAAATCTCCTCGCGGACTAGATGCTGTTGGACTAATTTATATTTACATTCGTCATCAGACTATCTTCCCCACTACTTGGGGCAGAGTACTCAAACTCTGAAATCAAGTAACTCTAAAATATATAGTTTAAATATTAGCAACACGTCTATCGCTAAAGCACCACAGAAGCCACAATTCGTTAGAGTGTGAAATGAATGAGATACGAGTGCTAGGTGAATTATTTTAGTAGCCACATTGCCACAACATTTTGCCGATAAATTTTGTAGTTTTAATTAGTTAAGTACATAATGTTGACAGTTGCATAAAGTTTTTGAACATACCGAAGGAAATTGTCAATCTGTCTACATCTCTGAGTCTCTTCCAAAGGCCCGTCCACAGATTACTGATATGTAGCAAGCTACAGATGCAACAGTGAAATTTGCACTTAGTTCCAACATTTCCGTTGTGGCGCTGCTGTCGTCAAGCTAATTTGTATAGAACTTGTAGTTATAGGTATGTATACAGTTATTCCGCAATGCAAATATAGTAAGCCGTGGTGGTCCAGTGGCGAGTAACCTTGCCTGCCGTGCAGGAGGCTATGGTTCGATCCCCATCCAGGCCGACTCGTACCAATGAGTTTTTCTGAATTTATGTACGATTTGTAACACCATTGGCTTTTCGGTGAAGGAAAACATCGTGAGGAAACCTGCATGCTTCAATTTCGAGGCATGTATTGTACCCACTGTCCATTTTAAGTGGCGACGGGCTCACCCCCCGTCACACTGGACAGAGTTTCGGTACTACTGGTGAAACGTGGATGCTCTGAGATTTCAGAACATCTCTGACTACCCCCTCGGGGAATATAGTCGTGAGCATATACATACATACATACAAATATAGGAATATTTGACCAAGGAACAAAGTAATCAACGATATTATTATGTCATACAACGGAGAAGAATTAGGTATTCTCAAAGGTTCTCAACTCAAGCGAGAATACCAGGAAAAGCACAAGCTTCTGACGCAATAACACGGCATGACGGTGCTGTTGCTGTAAGTTCAATATGGCGTCCCATCATCGTCAAATTATGACGTTTCATGAGGGAAAATGTGAATTTAGCGCCACAACGGCTAAATCGGAACTCGGTGCGAAGGAAGGCCACAAGGTGTACCGACGAACTGGTGAAGACGGTGGGAACCCGTTGTTGTAACGATCCTTGGGGGAGGCCTATGTCCAGCAGTGGACATCTATCGGTTGGGATAAGGATGAGGATGAAGTGGAGCCCGCGTTTATAAAGATTCAGAAACAAGACTTATGAAGATAAGATTTTATTTTATTTGATTTGGTGGTAGTCCAGTGGCGAGTAACCTTGCCTGCCGTGCAGGAGGCGATGGTTCGATCCCCGTCCAGGCCGACTCGTACCAATGAGTTTTTCTGAATTTATGTACGATTTGTAACACCTCTGGCTTTTCGGTGAAGGAAAACATCGTGAGGAAACCTGCATGCTTTAATTTCGAGGCATGTATTGTACCCACTGTCCATTATAAGTGGCGACAGGCTTACCCTGGACACACTGGACAGAGTTCCGGTACTACTGGATGAAACGTGGATGTTCTGAAGTCGTGAGCATATGCTATGATATGCATGATTATGTTTTAAATAGTCTTCAAGCTATTTTTACTGGTTCTCTTTTCTGTGTAACAGATTATACAAATAATCTAACTAAATACAGACAGCTAAGCAACCAGGCCGTCCAATGTCATCAGAGTGCATTAGCAAATTAATATCGTAACACAATTAACCGTCGAGCTAAAACTAACTTAACTCGATTAAAGTGATTCGGTTACCCCTGCAAAATTACCTAGTGTGGCCAGCTGTTTCAATAAATGTTGATATTAAATACAAAAATTATTCTTACAGAGATCAGAGTTGTTTCATAAACTGAAGACCATAATCCGTATCGGTGTGGTCAGAAGTTCTGCTTTAGCTAAAAACTTCAGTTAAGAGGCTATGTGAAAAAAATTGGATTCTTCAAAGCATCATATCTCATGAAGTCCTAACAGTAGGAGTATGATTTGCGGATATGTGTAAATTGAACATATAATTGAAGTTTTGATTAAAGCCAAAACACGATTAAGACACATTTTCTCGATAGAAAAACAAGCCAAAGTAGCCTCCGTCTTTATCGATAAACGCTTGGAAGTGCTAAACGGTGAATATTAGAAACAAGAGGCTTGGTTTAAAAAAAAGAGATAGATTTTTTATAAATTTTGATTAGAGCGGAATTGAACTTACATAAATAGTACAATTACAATTAAATAAAGTTTGTTTTATGCTTGCTTCGTTTCAGGCGCGCGCGCCGCCCTGTCTCTTTCTCTCGCATCAGGCAGTAATATAAGCTATCACACGCCCATTTCGCTTCAATTATTTTTCGACATAGGCCCTTAAGGTGTTAGTTATGTAATATGAATTAAGTTTTTCTAACTTATGTACATACTGACTGCTCTCAAACGGTGAAGAAAAACATCGTGAGGAAATCGGCATACGCTGAAGAAGAAATTGTGTGGTGGACTGATACCCATACATCCTTTCTGAAGTTAGAACGATGCCCTGCAGTGGGACGTATACAACGTGTTAATAAATAAGCGCAAAACCTCATAAACCCCAACTGATTTATAACAAAATAATTAGATTGAAACAATAATTTCATTATTTCGATGGTTAACATTTAAAGTTATTCGCATTTTAAGTTTTCAGGCAAAAATGATTTGTTATCATTTTAGCAATAAATGAAAGCTTTAACATGCTCATGGATACATTTTAAGAATCTTGTTTTGGTAGTAAGTAGGGTGAGTGTGCCCGTGCGTTGGGTTGAGATCGAGTTCAATAAATTTTAAATTTTAAAAACAAATTATTTAATATTTTGAAAAAAATTACCTATGTTAAAAACATGATAATTCGATTCTGCTCTCGATTCTAAACAAACTACTTTCTAGTTTTGCGTTAATTCATTAACACGTTGTATACAGGGTATAACAAAACACCCTAGTAATATTTAGAGGTGTTTTAGACTATCAAACTGACCAACTTTAACTATGAAGCCAACATCGTTTTATACAAAACTACAGTCCCTATAGCCCAGTAAAGTTACTGTGCGCTTATAAGGCGAAAGTAAATAATTTATAATAGCCGTTTTGTTTCTATTTATCATTTAGATTGAAAATCCAACTACAAATTTTCTTAATAAATTTAACAAAGTAAAAAAAATCATGAGAAATTGGGAAAAAAATGTTGTTTTATAAAATTGTTTATGTCATAAATTTGTTCAATACATTTCTATTCTTTTATATTAGAAGTAAATCCAAAGAAAAATCATCACGGGACGGGACCTTTGCTTTTAAATAAGTAGAAATTAAGTTGCTTCCGCGTTGTATGTAGTAGTCACTTATGTATATAGTTAAAAAGATATGTATGTATGTACGTATTTATTATAGACTAGCTGACCCGGCAGACGTTGTTCTGCCATTTTCCCTACCCTAAATCTACCCTACAACTACCCTACACCTACCCTACACCTACCCTACACCTACCCTACACCTACAACTACCCTACACCTACCCTACAACTACGCTACACCTACCCTACACCTACAACTATCCTACACCTACCCTACACCTACAACTACCCTACACCTACCCTACAACTACCCTACACCTACCCTACACGTACCCGACACACACTTGGCCGTTTTTTTTGTTTATAAACCTTCCCTGGCATATGCACAACAACCCACCAAAGTTTCATCGCAATCGGTCCAGCCGTTCAGGCGTGATGCCGTGACCAAGGGAAATAGGGATTCATTTTTATATATATCGATTATTTTATTTTATTATTTTTAAGTATATTTATACACTCATTGCCATTTCCTTATTTTGAGCTACACCGCCTACCTATTTTTTCGATTGTTAATTCCTCTAACCTAAGATTGTCTGGAAGAAATCGCTTTTTAGCGATAAAACCGCCTTATTTGAACCTACTTTTAACTCTTTATCTGTATTCAAATGTATGTTCTGTTTTGGTGTGCAATAAAGTATAATTGAATTGAATTAAAATTACGAAATGCTCAATGTTAGTACTTTACACAATGTATGTAAACTCATATCCTAAAATAAACAATAAAAATAAAAAGAAAGAAATCTGACACTATAAATTAAAACATATATTATAGTCCTAAAAACTAAAAATACGAAATTTAGTTGGATTCGTTAAAATAAAGTATCTTAATATCATTTGCATAAACGATCTACCAAAAAGCAAAAAATAGGCTTACTCGTATTATAAATTATTTCATTTAGACCCGTATTTTTACTGGGCTAGTGGTTTAGAATATCAAACTGATCAAATTTGACTATGAAGCCACTATCGTTTCATACAAAACTACATACTACTCGACTCATGTATCAGCTGACTGTATTTTCAGTTTATTAGTTTGTATAGAGGCTGATGATGATTAATAGATATTAGTTAATCTGGAACCATAGCAACCGATCGTCTGATCAAGGGTCCTTAACTGCCTCAAGTTTAAACTTACCTAAGATTATCGCTACTTAGTTAAACTGGATTCCTTTGCTATGCCGAGTTTAAGTTCAAATCAAGTTAGAGATTTTAATTAAGTTCCAGTTAAATAAGATTTGGATAATAAGTCAGTTTGTTCGCAAGTTTTGGTAATTACTAGGTACTCTAACAAATAGAGAGTGGAGTTTTCTGAAACCAAGCATAGAAGAGCTATACAGGGTGTTTATTTAACAAAAGTTTTATTCCTTGGTTTTTTCTGTCGTTTTATTTTTCATGCGTCATACTGTGAAAGTTGTTTCAGAGCATGAAACTAAACAAATATTACTATAAGACATTAAAATCGCAAAGAAAAAATTTTATCCAGTGGCCCGTGACGTTTTTCTATGGGACAATTTTTTTCGTTGTTTCTATAACGTGTTAAATGACTAAGCGCAAAACCTCATACACCCTAACTGATTCGTAACAAAATAATTCGATTGAAACAATAATTTCATTATTTTGATAGTTAAAATTTTAAGTTATTCGCATTTTAAGTTTCCAGACAACATTCATTTGTTATCATTTCAGCAATGATTGCGCTAACGTGCTCGTGGATACATTTTAAGAATCTTGTTTTGGTGGTATGTTGGGTGAGTGTGCCTGTGTTTTTAAAATTTGAAATTTAACAAACAAATTATTTAATATTAAAAAAAAAATTACCCATGTTGAAACCATGATAATTCGATTCTGCTCTCGATTCTAAACAAACTACTTTCTAGTTTTGCGTTAATTCATTAACACGATGTATACCTAACATTCCAAATGTTAGGTTAGGTTGAAAGAATAATAATTGCGGTGGGGCATACTCGTACAAACAGAAAGAATTTATAAAACTACAATAACTTGTTTGACTACACAACCACCAACCAAACAAAGTAAAAATTATGAAACAGTACAAAATTCAAGACGCAGATTCTAACCGACCTTGGTTAAGAGCAACTAAAGTCCACTAAAATTTACACGAGCTTCTGTGAAGAACGTTGTATAAAACAAAAAGTCTCATATGAAAGTTATAAAAGCAGAAGTATGTCGGAATAAAGGCTAAGTTGCCGCTCACCTCTGAAGGCCGGTAATAACTTTAAACCTCCACAAATCCTTGTGTTTACCCTATTTCGGACAACTGGGCGATACCGTTGCGATATGTGGGTGAAATTGGCATCGTTTTAAACTACCACCCGAAGAGTCTACCCATCAAACTGAACAACTTTTACCATAGGAGCAAACCCGTCGCAGCAAAAAAGATTAGCTATTGTATACATTTTGAGTCGAGTTAAGCCTTGGTGGTCCAGTGGCGAATAACCTTGCCTGCCGTGCAGGAGGCTTTTTTTTTCTACAATCCTTTTGCTTCCATAGTAAAAGTTGTTCAGTTTGATGGGTAGACTCTTAGTTTAAAAGGATGGCAATGATATCAATTTCACCCTGTAGTCTCGTGTGCCTTCTGTATTTCTGTTTGTTTTCTCTCTGTATACTATGTTTTTTGGTGTAAAATAAAGTATAATTGATTGATTGATTGATTGATTGATTGAACCCCAAACAAGATAAGTTCGAAGTTACTGTTCTGCAATTATAGGCTGTCGTCTAGTGATAAGGTATAAAGTTGTATATAAATGCACATGATCAATTGATATTGTAACGTGGCAGAGGGGAAATGCTACCGCGAGGCTATAGTCCCGATATAAGTAGTCTAAGGCTGTACAGCGATCCTAAAACTACCTAAGCTGTCAGAATAGCCTCTCACCCCGAACAAGCTCTGCATACCAACTCATGCACTTTAATATATGCACTTTACGCCGCTGCAGAGCACGGCACACATGCGCTGAATACATAAGTATGTGTGCGTTTCTGTTTATTATTTCGCGACTTCACAGAGTTGGCTTGACTAATTGTTTTAAGAAATTTTGAGGTTTGTTTGCGACGTAACACCTAGTCATAGCGTAATTATTATGAAGTGATTGCGCTCCGCGGTCGCGGCGGGCTCGTGCTCGCGCGGCGTGCGGGGGACGGAGCACCGGTGAAGTCGGTACCGCGAGCAGGTAAGTCGGTACTGCGGTACTCGGCATAGAATAGGTAATAGTATTTAGTTCTACATATTAAATCTTCCGCACTTTATATAAACATTGTGGTTTCTGACAGTGCGGTTGGTATTTATATCTCGTTATGTGGAGAGTATACGAAGGAAAATTATCAGTAGTATTAATTAAGTCTATCGTGGCAGTTTTCCCAATGTAAGTAGTTTATAATCTCAAGTGATTGTTTTAAGGTTAAAACACAAAAGAGTACACAAAATGGTGGAGCCACGTGCAAGCCCAATGCGCCGATACGCACGCGTCCGTACTCCGCCAGACTTGCAGCGCGACTCCTCAAACTCATATAAAAACTTCCACGATCTGAAGGATGCAAGAAGGATGTTACATTTGTGAGCTTGTCTATGTTTTTGACAGCGATGTGACGTTTAGTGAAAAGGGGATTTGACAGGTTTTTAAAAATTGTTCTACGTTGTCTAAGGACTCTAGAGAAAAAGTATATTTTACGTTCCATTACATATAGTGCAAGGAAAAACGAAAACAAAAAATGTTATTTAAATATCCCGCGAAAACGCTTTTCCTGACAATATACGTGGCTACAAGCAGGTGACGTCACGATGACGTAAACTTTGTACGACACTCACACTCTACACGCAACTGTTTACAAGCAGTTGACGTCATCCACCATTCGGCCACTCAAAGTCGTCTACGATCATGTGACTAAAATAGACAAAAACATTACTTTCTTTGTTGATTTTCTCTTAAAATATCCAGTATTTTTATTAACTGACTAAATAGTTGTTTTCCAAAATTCGTATTCAATACGGATGCCATCAATAGATCCTATATTTTACATGTTTTCAAATACCCTATTGCACTCCAGTATGTGCTAAAATGAGAGAGACAGTGATGAAACTATAGGGTTACTTGTTTTATTAGTACGGAAAAAGTACACCACAATTCACATTCTTCAAAGAAATATTTCCAATCTAACGAAGCCTTAACCCACGTAGCAGCACTTAAGACCCTGTCTACCCCACATGTGCATCACCATGAGTTATGCATGTATCCAAACTCACATGTATGTATCCGAACTCAAATTGCAATATAGTTAATTCTACGACTCCCCTAACACTACTCTTAAGTAGTGGAGATAGGGATCAAAATGGAATGAATCATGGGGCATCGTAAAAGATTGAAAGTGACGCATACAAATGGGAAACCACTTTACACAGTCATCTCGGATGACTGATTCGGTTTGAGAACAGGATTACATATTATAAACGCTTTGAGGGTGAATTTGAAATAACTATAAGGTATAACAAAATACCTTAGTAATATTTAAAAGGGTGGTTTACGGAGTTACGTTGCAGGTTCTGACCCGAGCACTTGTCTCGCGTGGTTTTCGCGCGTCGCGTTTTGTGCCTGCCACGAGGCTCCGCAATCCTTAATTTCATGTTCTTGATCAAAAACGATCCCTGAGATTGGATAGATACTCCCACAAACTACTTGACATTGCCGGAAATGCAGTGCTAACGCACAAGCAAGAGTCCATTAATTATAAATAAAAATAAATAAAAAATGATGATTTAGCTCACAAAACTGAACAACTTTCACTATTGAGCAAACATCGAAAAAAAAGCTGTCTCATACATTTGAGTCGAGTAGGTACTGCAGTTTTGTATGAAAGCTGTACATTTTTCGCGATTTCGAAGTTGGCTCCATAGTGATAATTGTTCAGTTTGACGGTCTAAATCACCCCTTTCAATATTACTATTTTGTTACATGTATACAGGTGAAATTGATATCATTAGCATCCTTTTAAACTAAGAGTCTACCCATCAAACTGAACAACTATTACTATGGGAGCAAACAGATCGGACCAAAAAAAATCCGCTGTCCCGATAACTACTCGGCTCAAATGTAGGAAACAGAAGATTTCAGTCCTATCGCTTTGCTCTCATAGTAAAAGTTGTTCAGTTTGATGGGTAGACTCTTAGTTTAAAAGGATGCTGATGATATCAGTTTCACCCTGTAGACTAAATAATGTAACTTTATTGACAATTTTATTGAAATGAGGTGAATGAGGCTAAAGAGGTGTGTCAGAGTCGTAGCGTGTGGCGGTCCGTGGTCTCTGCCTACCCCCATGGGACAATGGCGTGAACTTATGTACGTATGTATGTTTATTGAAATCGGTTCAGAAATTTTGTTTACCATAATAGCTGCTAATTTGTAATATTTTCCGAGGTTTCAGGAATAATTGCATATTGAAAAATATTTAGGTACTTTGAGTTATTTCTTGTTATCGTTAGTGATTTTTGTCACAATTGGCCGCCCCTAATATATGACCGCCCTAGGCCCGAGCCTACTGGGCCTTAGGACAACTCCGCCACTGGGCAGAAATGAAGCACAATCTAAGTCAGAATCAGCTATTCAGCCTTTGACTATTTATATGTGGACTACGCGTGTAATTCTACTAACAAACATTTCTGCCACTTTTTGCGGGGGGCGAGGTAACATGAAATCCGCAACTTTGGATTTTATTCCCCATAACTTTAGATTCTAATTTTACTTTAGATTAGAATGTTAAAAATCATGAAAAGTAGTCTCGTGTGAACCCCAAACGTTCTAAGTTCTAAGTTATTATTTCGCAATTATAGGCTGTCTCGTTTAGTGATAAGGTGTAAAATTGAATGTAAATGCACAAGATCAATTGTGCTTATACCGTGGCAGAGGGGAAATGCTACCGCAAGGCTAGTCCTTATAATAATTAGTCAAAGTATTCAGCTAATCAGCATTACGTAGAGCCGCATCTTCTCTACAACTGAACACCTTCCGACGCGGTGGTAGAGTCAAAAATGACGACAGAAAGCTATCCATGTGATATTATTTTGAATAAAACATTTTGAGTTTGAGTTTGAGTTTGCTATTTTCACTGCTCCAACAAATTCTTTCAAAAATCCTTCGTTCTTCGCGCCAGCCAAACAAGCGCCTCACAAAGGCCGTCACATGTTCCATACATAAACTTACATAAAAATAGAAGCGGGAAGGCGTCCCGTAAAGATACTAAGCAGTTTAGAGGTTATACGTGCTGCTGCATAACTACGGGACAGACGTAGATTTTAAAGAAGAGTCTAGAAGAAAAAAATTCATACGTTGAACTTGAAGACTGGAGATTCGACTGCTATTTGCTATGTGCGAAGTGGTGATGGGAACTGACAAATCAATCGCAGCGCTCGGGGTGGCCGAAATGTCTACTTTTGTCGGACAAGCTGTGTAAAATATGCTTAAATCTATGCAAATCCACACACTAACTCAACACGAAATCTTAAAACTCTACAGACTACAAACTTAAAATTTGGCATAGAGGTTTCTATTGGTATCTAGGTGCTCACTTAAAAGGGTTTTTTGAAATGTTATCTGCAAAGGTGTG
The DNA here is from genome assembly GCA_963924505.1 of Agonopterix alstromeriana. NCBI lineage: Eukaryota > Metazoa > Arthropoda > Insecta > Lepidoptera > Depressariidae > Agonopterix > Agonopterix alstromeriana. The sequence goes on along the minus strand of OZ004686.1, from coordinate 1,397,002 downwards.
AAAACCTGGGTTAAAGTTTGTACGGAAATTGGCACTGCAAATATCGTAGATTTTAGCAAATAGGTATTTTAAAATTTTTAATATTGATGATGTTGTAATTTTTTTAGTTTTTATATTATTTTATTATAAAAATAACAAACGTTTAACTAGCATGTTACTTGAAATAATTCACGGCGGTCCGACACCGCTAGGGGCGCTAGTGTCGTGCACATAGCCAATACGGTGGTACTAGTATTTATTCAGTGGCTACACTACACGCTACAAACACGACTACCGATAAAATAAAGCCAGAAGTCAACTCAAACTCAAACTCAAAATGTTTAATTCTAAATAATATCACATGGATAGCTTTCTGACGTCATTTTTGGCTCTACCACCGCGTCGGAAGGTGTTCCGTTGTAGAGAAGATGCGGCCAGAAACTCTACAACACATTACTTTTAAAAAAAATACATAGGTTCTTTCTTAATAGAAAGACCCATATTTTTTCAAGGGTATGAAGGGGGTGCGTATTAAAAATACTTCTCTATAATTCCAAGTCTCTACCACACGGATGTTTTCTGACATACAGTATTTTTTTTTACTTTTTTTTACTGTCATATCCAGCTTTCCTATTTCCCAGTACCACACAGTATCGAATAAACAATAATTTAAATATTATCTCTGTGTACACGGGCTTAAAGCGTCGCTAACGTGGCTCTTAAAAAACTCGACTTGATTGTTATTATGAATTCTATTACACGCTATGTACGGTACGTTTTTCGCTGACAGTATGCTGACATTGATGGGTGTAGGACTCATTGGAATTAAATACAGCACCTCATCTTCAGCCTATACAGTAGGGTGAAGTTTCCTACCCGTCCTAACAAAACTCCGTAAAATGCATAGCATATGCTCACGACTATATTCCCCGAGGGGGTATTCAGAGATATTCTGAAACCTCAGAACATCCACGTTTCACCAGTAGTACCAAAACTCTGTCCAGTGTGACGGGGGGTGAGCCCGTCGCCACATAATGGACAGTGGGTACAATACATGCCTCGAAATTGAAGCATGCAGGTTTCCTCACGATGTTTTCCTTCACCGAAAAGCCAGTGGTGTTACAAATCGTACATAAATTCCGAAATTCTCATTGGTACGAGGCGGCCTGGACGGGGATCGAACCATCACCTCCTGCACGGCAGGCAAGGATACTCGCCACTGGACCACCACGGCTAACTCCATAAAATGACTGGGCTATATTTCTATTTTAAAGTTTACGGCCCCGTTTTAAAACAATATAAAAACCTAGCATTAATCAAGGAATTCTAGACAAATCTATAGTAATTTAGACTGTCTATCAAACACAAGGAAGGGTGTGTCCGTCTGACAGTGGAACTAAGGTCTAACTGCTCCAAATAGGTATAATTTTACATTTCAAACGTGTAGCGGAATTATGTAGACAACATTGACATTTCACGAATGTTTTCCAGCAACGTGCGTCGTTTGTTACGTAAGAATAAAGTATTTTATACAACGTGTTAATGAATAAGCGCAAAACCTCATATATCCCAACTGATTAATAACAAAATAATTCGAATGAAAAAATTATTTTATTAAATATTATAGTTAAAATTTAAAATTATTCGCTATTTAAGTTTTCAGGCAAAAATAATTTGTTATCATTTCAGGAATGAATGAAAGCGCTAACGTGCTCGTGGATACATTTTATGAATCTTGTTTGGGTAGTAAGTAGGGTGAGAGTGCCAGAGCGGTGGTTGAGATCGATTTCAGCAAATTTTAAATTTTATAAACAAATTATTTAATATTTTGAAAAAAAAAACCTATGTTGAAACCATGATAATTCGATTCTGCTCTCGATTCTAAACAAACTACTGTCTAGTTTTGCGTTAATTCATTAACACGTTGTATAAGTCGAAAGTCAAAGATCATTTCCTTGACCTATGATTTCTTTTAAACTTCACTTTTATTTCGTTTTATCCTCTTACAGTTGCTTCTAAGTTGTATGTAGTAGTCACTCATGTATGTATATACAGGGTCCTTCTTAATATGCTGACACTTTTTTAAGGGGACGACCAGACCTTCAAACTGAACCACTTTCTATATGGCACCAACATCGAAATTGCGAAAAAAATATCTGCTCTTCCATACAAAACTGCAAACCTACTCGAGCCAAATGTATGGGACAGCAAATTTTTTTCGCGATTTCGATGTTGGTCCCATAGAGAAAGTTGTTTAGTTTGATGGTCTCATCATCCCCTTAAAAAGTGTCAGCATATTAAGAAGGACCCTGTATAGTTAAAAGATATGTATGTATGTATGTATTTGATACATTATTTTTATTTTATTTGTAATAGTTTTCTATTGAGCAAAAGTGTTACAATTTTGAGTAGAGCAATGCCACTTGGTATAGGTGTAATACACGTCAAACTAAGCCCAAAGAGCCTGGTAGGCAGATATAACTCCGTGTCTGGGACGGGAGGGGGGGGGGGTTAAAGTACCGGACTGCCAGTACTCAGAACAAAAATTACCATCATTACCATTGGCCATCATCGATTTACCCGAAAACGATACCAAACTTGACCCAAGAGTTCAAATACATCCGCTAGAATTTTTGTTCTGAGTACTGGCAGTCCGGTCCCTCCCCCCTCCCTGACACGGAGTTATATCTGCCTACCAGACTCTTTGGGCTTAGTTTGACGTGTATTACACCTGTACCAAGTGGCATTGCTCTACTCAACATTGTAAATCTCTCCATACAACGGATCCCAATAAAAAACGGACTATAAGTATATTTATACACTCATTGCCTCTTCTTTATTTTGAGCTAAACCGCCTACCTATTTTTTCGTTTGTTAATTCCTCTACCCTAAGGTTGTCTGGAAGAAATCGCTTTTTAGCGATAAAACCGCCTTATTTGTACCTACTTTTAATGCTTTATCTGTATTCAAATGTATGTTCTGTTTTGGTGTGCAATAAAGTATAATTGAATTGAATTGAATTGTTATGGTGTTTTACAGCTTTCCTATCAAATCGCTCGTTGGTGTAGTGGAGTTTCGGCATTGGAAACGATCACCGAAGTTAATAGCCCAAAATCCGACCGCAAATTTATGCACCTTTTGTTTGGTGAACGACTGGCTGTCTTTTCGGTAAAGGAAAACATCGTGAGGAAACCTGCATGCTTCAATTTCGAGGCATGTATTGTACCCACTGTCCATTATAAGTAGCGACGGGCTCACCCCCCGTCACACTGGACAGAGTTTCGGTTCTACTGGTGAAACTTGGATGTTCTGAGGTTTCAGAATATCTCTGACTACCCCCTCGGGGAATATAGTCGTGAGCATATGCTTATGTTTTGTTTGGTGAACGAAATGTGATTTAAGTGAAAGTTTATACAGAGGTTCATACAACGCCGCCGGGTTGCCTAGCAAAATCTTGCCGCAAGTGCCTTTACCATGATGATTTATGGTACCATTTTTTCCACCGATCTGATTGGGAAATAAATGAGGTGCCATCTGAAGGAGACCAATCTAAAGAACTGGAAAAACTAGGGTTGCCACCTCTCAGTCGGCCACATAAAAGATCTGATCAGGATGAAGACTGACTGGCTTAGCCCTCATGAAAAGATAAGATAAGATGGTTTGGCTTGGTTTGGATGAATCTTTCCGAAAACATGTTGAAAACTCAAATCAAAAAAGTCCTCTGTAAAAAAGCATATTATAAACTGGATGATTATCTAAATGATCAAAATGCTTGGGTCTGAGGTCACTAGCTTATAGTTTAGTTACTTTACTGTATAGTATCATTATTTTATTAAATAGACTATGTTTTATTGTATACATAACTTTAGCTTAAGAATTTATATTGTAATAGTTATTAAGTCGTGTTATGTTGTAGAGTTTCTGGCCGCATCTTCTCTACAGCGACAACACGTTCCGATGCGGTGGTAGCTTTAAAAAAGATTTGACGTTTGATAAGTGTGCTGTAAGCTCCTATATTGAATAAATTATATTGACTTTGACTTTGGCCTTTGCCCTACAGTGGGATCCTACAGACCGATACAACTACAAATTTTTAGGGTTCCGTGCCCAAAGGGTGAAAACGAGACCCCATTACTAAGCCTACTTTGTCCGTCCATCCGTCGTACCTATTTAGGGCTGTAACTTTTGAACCGTAATAGCTAGACAGTTGAAATTTTCACGGAATATGCGTTATTACGGCGGATTTGTTAGCAAGTGATATCATGTCAAAAAGTTAAAAATTAAAGGGTGTCCTTATACAAGAAACTAGTTTTTATCAACGTTTTTTCTTCTCGCTCTATCGTAAAAACGGTAATACATACAAGCGTCAAACTTGGTGTGATTATAGAGCAAACTCTACAGTATAGCAACAAATAATAAAAACCGGCCAAGTGTGAGTCGGTCTCGTGTTAAAGGTCCAGGACAACAAAACATTGTTTTATTTATTATGTTGTGTGGTGGTGTGGTACGGAACCCGCGGTGCGCGAGTAGCCCGACTCTGACTTGACCGGTTTTTTTCATATTGTTTCTAAAAATAAACTCGTTGCGAACTTGTTATTTTTCAAACACAACACTTTATTACCAAGTCGGTTAGAATTTCGGATGATCCACTAGTAAAACAAAGATAATTAACCCTTCAGCCCCATGAATTTATTACGAGCCGCAACTTTAACAACCTTCTAAATCACTGCTATGGTTTATTCCTATCGCTACTTCACATTATTAAGGGGATATAATTCGGAGCGCGCTCCATACAAACGTACTATGGTGATATTTTCAATACTAACCAATGAAAGTCAATGAAATTTTGCCGAAACAATCTTCAAACAAATATCTATGCTTGTATGGAGTCAGATTTTCGTTAAAATGTACAGTTTCAATGCTAGGATTTATATAAGATTTGTATGGAAATCTTTGAGGCACTGTAACTTTAAAACTATACATTTTAACGAAAATCGGACTCTATACAAGCATAGAAATTTGTTTTTAGATTGATTCTGAAAAATTTCATTGAGTTTAATTGGTTAGTATTGAAAATATCACCATAGTACGTTTGTATGGAGCACGCTCCGAATTATATCCTCTTAAGAGAAGTTTATTCCGATTGCGTATATGCGCGCTGCATACAAACGAAGTCTGGTGATATTTTCAGTACTTTACCTACCAATTAAAGTCAATGAAATTGTTCAGGAACAATCTAGAAACTAGTCTCTATGTTTGTATGAAGTCAGATTTTCGTTTTAGTGCTAGGATTAATTTAAAATTTGTATGGAAATCTTTGAGGCACAGTAACTTTAAAACTATACATTCGACTTCATACAATCATAGAGATTAGTTTCTAGACTATTTTTCAAAAATTTCATTGACTTTAATTGGTTAGTATTAAAAATATCACCAGACTTCGATTTCGCTCCGAATTATATACCCTTAAAGTGCTAACATGAGTTACATGGCGATTTTTTTTTTATTCCTACTAGTTGCGTGTAATACAAAAATTCGTAATAATAATAATAGTCTTTTTATTTTATTTATAAATTCATTAATTTATAAATTAAATAAAAATACTATTATTATTATCCGCCCGGGAACACGACTCTCCATACTAATCGATGTGAACGACCGCGAGGCTCCGTCCGTTAGAATTTAGCCGTTTTCTTTTCTTTTTCCGAAAAATTAGATGATTATTTATGAATTTCCAAAAAATTTAATAAACAAATATGTTGTATTGTAAACTATATTGTAAATTTTCATGTCCTTACAATCTGCAATGTAAGAGTAAAATTATTACAACTGGAAAAAAAGGGGTAACTTTAGATTCCTTTTTCTTCAGGTATATTAATTAAAATAGATTTCTAGAAAAACCAAATCACTTCTCATGTCCTGTAGATTGTTCAGTTTTGTTTTATGCTTAAAAAGTGTCATAGTTAATGTATAAAATGGTTACAAAGTTACCCAATTTTACGTTAAAATCGGGCGGTAGAGCCTTTGAATAAATCTTACAAAAAATACTAAATATTTATTGAACCAACGTGTGATACAGGTTTTCAGGACTCTTTATGATTATGATTAACAACCTTAGATTACCTATACCTAGCACATTGTATAGATAATACAATAAAAGTTTTAAGCTGTGATCCCTCACTAGACTCAGGGCCTGGTCGGAGAGGATCAGCATTAGTATTAACATTTAGATACAAAATGAGCGGCAGTTATTTATAATATATGTCTTTACATCTAAGTAGTTTAAGTATGGTTTGGGTAATATATGTAATACTTGGCTTTGTTATAGCCTTGCTCTCAAAAACGTTTCATACAGGTACTCTCAAAAACATCTCCGTTTCATCGTATTATTTAGTTATATTAATAGGTGGAGCCTTAATATAAAAATAACTGGGATATTACTAAATGAAAATAATATTACAATATTGTTACTAAATCACTGAGCCTATTTAATAAGTATTAAATAAGTATGGCAAATTTGCGAACGAACCAACCTAGGTATAAACAGTTTATAAGGAAAATATAAACCAATTTCCGGATTTCAAACGAGGAAGTACCCAAGTTCGGGCACAATCGAAATCGGTTGATCAATCGATTCAATTTGTTTAGGAAACAATGACTCGGTTACAAGAACTGTCTTCTTTTGAGCTTAACTCTTTGATGGTTGATTCATTATTTTGGCGAAGGGTTCTCTAGAATTATTAATATTTATTGAAGAAGAAAAATCAACTAATCTGTATTTTACTGTTTATAAAACGTGTTAATGAATTAACGCAAAACTAGAAAGCAGTTTGTTTGGAATCGAGAGCAGAATCGAATTATCATGGTTTCAACATAGGTAATTTTTTTCAAAATATTAAATAAATTGTTTCTAAAATTTTAAATTTACTGATCACGATCTCAACTCACCGCTCGGGCAGTCTCACCTACTTACTACTTACTACCAAAACAAGATTCTTAAAATGTATTCACGAGCACGTTAGCGCTTTCATTCTTTGCTGAAATGATAACAAATCATTTTTGCCTCAAAACTTAAAATGCGAATGCTATCAAAAAATGAAATTATTGTTTCAATCTAATTATTTTGTTATAAATCATTTGGAGTGTATGAGGTTTTGCGGTTGTTGTATAAGACTTCTTTAGTCGTCTCAGATAAATTCCTGTTAATTTATCTGAGGTAGTCGTAAAAGTATACGTATGTTGCAAGTCTCAGATAAATGTTGCAAGTATCTTTTATGACAAAGTATAAAATAGAACTTATTATGATTATGAATCTCGTAATATGCCTAGGGAACCCTAAAAACCTCAAACCTGACCTGAGCCTATTATATAACCATTACTTAACCTTAATAAAGGGAGTCGTGACAGATTTAGATCGTGATCCGTCTGGTTTGTGACACTTTTAACCTACTTTAGAGAAGACGGGTTGAGAGTTTGGAATTAATTGTGATTTAAATTACGAGATCAACTACAAGGCTTTTAGCTACCGGTCGTTGTGCTTTTTAGGTTTCCGTACCCAAAGGGTGCCAATGGGACCCTATTATTAAGCCTGCGCTGTCCGTCCGTCCATTCGCCCTACCTATAGGGTCCTTCTTAATATGCTGATACTTTTTTTAGGAGATGATCAGACCTTCAAACTGAGCCACTTTCTCTATGGGACCAACATCGAAACAGTGGAAAAAAAAATCTGCTGTCCCATACATTTGGCTTGAGTAGTTTTGTATGTTTAACGAATTCGTAAAAATTTCGGCTGTCTCATACATTTGAGTCAAGTATGCATTGCAGTTAGTATATGGAACAGCAGATTTTTTCTATGTCATGTTTGGTCCCATAATAAAAGTTGTCCAGATTGACGGTCTGAACCACCCCTGAATGTTTCGAAACGGTGAAAAAATCTTCCGGTATAATCAGACTTCGTTTGTATGCAGCGCGTATTAACGCTTTTGGAATAATCTTCACTTTTGTGAATGGTCTATTTTCACCAGCGGACGATGATAGGCTGATGATGATGATTCTATGGTCTAGTAAAAACTAAAGCTTGATAATATCGCATAATCATACGGAAATATAATATACCTACTTTCCCAGATGCAAATGTGCGATAGTAAAGAAAACTTCACACCGTAATTATAATTAGTAACAAGTCTCTTAGGTAATTTCTGCGCTCGTAAAACTGATGCCAAGTTCTGTTATGATCAGAGGCCGTATTCTACCGGTCAATCCAGGGCCGCATTTTTATGTGGACATGGACCCTATTTTAACATTGGAACTGATCTTGAACAGATCGAAAGTTCACAAAGTTATGTTATAAATATAAAATGATGTAGGTTCTTGATCACCCCGCAAGGGATTATGGTCGTGAGTTTATGTATGTACTTATGTATAAATTTAATATGAAAGAGTGTTAGTCGAACTTCACCTAAAGCTAACAATAACATTAATCTTCAGGAATGTAAAATATTAACATAAAACTGTAAGTGTAGTGTATCGCTCGCATGTACAGACTGTTATTATGTAATTATAGATAAGAGCGTATCGCTAACAAACTGTTCAACAGTTTGGTGAATTTGTATTTTATTTATAGCAGTAGTAAGAATGAAGTTAAATAAATAAAAAATTTTTTTTTTAATGTGAATGCGAAAAATTTACAATATTATTAAATGATACACACAGTAGTGGATCTTAGAGTATTGTCGTCATATTTGAGCTTCGATTTCGGTTAGTCCGACAGCAATTTTTTTATTGTTGCCGGTCTAACCGAAGCGGCTTAAATTTAACCGAATGAATTAAAGCAATGTTGTAAATATATTGCCGTAAATTGTGATGTCAATCGGAAATCATATTTCTATACCTTAAGTCTCTGTCATAAATTGATTGCAAATGAGGTTGAAGGTTTATTTTATTGAAGAGTACGCTTATTTGCTTGTTTTAATAGGGATTGATGCCAAGAAGATCACATTTCTGTCATTCATTCTCTGTCACATTATCTTCTTATATATATAAAACATTCTCGGTCGCGGTGTTTGTAACAAAACTCCTCCGAAACGGCTTGACCGATTCTTATTAAATTTTGTATGTATATTCGGTAGGTCTGAGAATAGGACGTAAACTATTTTAGGGTAGGTGTAGGGTAGGTGTAGGGTAGGTGTAAGGTAGGTGTAGGGTAGGGGTAGGATAGGAGTAGGGTAGGTGTAGGGTAGGTGTAGGGTCTCAGGCCGTTCATTTCCAAGCGACCCCTGGAAAGCAGCGGTAGTACGGCGTGGTCCCGTCCCGCTGCGGGAGTGTTGGGCCGGTATCATTGCCGAGCCGGGAGAGCTTTGGCGAAGCGCTAGGAGGGCCGTGGACGCACATTGCTTCCCCATGGCCCTTCGACATGCGTTGAGGTGACTACCGGAAGGGTTTTAGTTGGTAAAAATCCCACATAACCCGACTCCTCCCCTAAGGAGCCGGGTATCTTTTCAAAGATTTCCGCCACGACAAAAAAAAAAGTTAGATGTAGGGTAGGTGTAGGGTAGGCCCTACACCTACGCTACCCTACACCTACTCCTAAGTAGGGTAGGTATAGGGTAATAAAAATGGCAGGACAACGTCTGCTGGGTCGGCTAGTAATTTATAAAAGAGGGTCCAAATTAACATTTCAATGCGGACCTGGAATGACCGGCAGAATCCGACCTCTGGTTATGATAAACAATTAATTTGTAAACTTACACTATACAATTTTAATGGCTGCTTAAGTTATGATGTTTTGTCTCTCTTGAGCAATCTTTTGATGATAAAATTAGTTAGTGTTTTGTTTTAATGGTTTTTCGTAAACTTAGGTACTTCATTATGAACATTGCTCGTATCTTACTTATGTACTCATTATTTAAGGCGCAATAGTAGGACGAAATACCTTGGAGGCATGTTTTATTTTTCATTTTTCGACTAGATTTATACAATTTACTGAAACCAAAGTCATACGTCAGTATTCTTGGATAGTTTATCTAGTGAAATCATAAATTGAATACACGATTGGAATTACTTCACTCGATAAAAATCGTCACAAAGATGACGAAAGATGTTTTTTTTTTAAATTTTCTCGTTTTAGAAGAATATTTTAAGAAGTAATATTTTTAGAAGAAAGAAGTAATATTTTAAAGAACCTAACCGTTTGATGTCAAAAATGGCATATTCACCAACGATATTAATATTACTAGAGTCAAGTCAAGTCAAAGTCAAAATTGTTTATTCAAAATAATATCACATAGATAACTTTTTGACGTCATGTTTTTGAATCTACCACCGCGTCGGAAGGTGTTCCGTTGTAGAGAAGATGCGGCCAGAAACTCTACAACACACTTCTTTTAAACAAAACAAAATACACAAAGTACAATTACATAAATTCAATATTAAATTACATAGTGTAACATTGTCAAGACCAGACATTTTGGTCATTCAAATAATCATCGAGTTTATAGTAACCTTTTTACAGAGGACTTGTTTAACATGGGACTTAAACTTTTGGTCCGTCAAGAATATTCTCTGGTATCTTATTATAATAACGTATACAGTGCCCCATGAAAGATGTGTTGACCTTACTAAGTCGAAAATGTGGGAATATTAATTTATTTTTATTTCTTGTATTGTAGATATACTAGATAAGGCAATCAGTAGGAATTGCATGTTCCACTTGATCGTTAGAGTGTAAGTCAATATATTTTACACTTTACATTACGTAATATAAAATGAATCCCTATTTCCCTTGGTCACGGCTGGACCGATTGCGATGAAACTTTGAAGGGTTGTTGTGCATATGCCAGGGAAGGTTTATAAACAAAAAAAACGGCCAAGTGTGTGTCGGGTAGGTGTAGGGTAGGTGTAGGGTAGTTCTAGGTGTAGAGTAGGTCTAGGGTAGTTGTAGGGTAGGTGTAGGGTAGTTGTAGGTGTAGGGTAGGTGTAGGGTAGGTGTAGGGTAGTTGTAGGGTAGGTGTAGGGTAGTTGTAGGTGTAGGGTAGGTGTAGGGTAGGTGTAGGGTAGTTGTAGGTGTAGGGTAGGTGTAGGGTAGGTGTAGGGTAGTTGTAGGGTAGGTGTAGAGTAGTTGTAGGTGTAGGGTAGGTGTAGGGTAGGGAAAATGGCATAACAACGTCTGCCGGGTCAGCTAGTTACGTAATATAAAGGTAAAATTGCGGAGGTCAGTAGGCAGACCACCAGCACATTGGTCTGATGACATTGTGAGGGTGACGGGTTCGCATTGGATCAGATTAGGACAGGACCGTGAAGAATGGCGCAATAAAAGCAAGGCCTTTGCCCAGCAGTGGGTTGGTGTGGGCTGATATGGGATACCTAATGATAGCGCATTATTTTTTTATAGTGAAATCATTTAAGCATAGCATAGCTCACGACTATATTCCCCGAGGGGGTAGTCAGAGATATTCTGAAACCTCAGAACATCCACGTTTCACCTAAGCACCGAAACTCTGTCCAGTGTGACGGGGGGTGAGCCCGTCGCCTCTTATATTGGACAGTGGGTACAATACATGCCTCGAAATTGAAGCTTGCAGGTTTCCTCACGATGTTTTTCCTTCACCGAAAGCCAGTGGTGTTACAAATCGTACATAAATTTCGAAAAACTCATTGGTACGAGTCGGCCTGGATGGGGATCGAACCATCGCCTCCTGCACGACAGGCAATGTTACTCGCCACTGGACCACCAAGGTTTTTATATCTTAAATATAACAGAACTTGTTTATCATCACCAAAAATGTAACGAATAAATAATTTTCATTTCATTACAAAATAATTTTCATTTCATTTCACTGTCCATTTATTTCTTATCCTTATCACTGTCCATATATTTTTTAAGTTGATTTTTAGTTTAGCAAAGAATTTACAGAACATGCGAGTGATTTCACTCGTAGGACGGAAAAACGACGTTATTTTATTAATGATATCTGTAATCCTTTCATTTTAAAATCTATGATATATAAAATACTGTTATTGGAGCAATTATCTCTAAATGGTTTTTGATTCAGCCCTCCCAAAAAAAACATGACATACCGAATTGTTATACATCATTATGATTAAATTAATTAATTCAATTGTATTATTATATTACATTTGAGTAACTATTAGGTACAGGAAAATATATTGTGTAAATTAGGTAAACTCGTGTTTAGTAAGAAGCTAAAGTCGTAAAAATATGCAACAATCAACAATAGAACTTTAGCACCATTTCTAAGTAGCTGTAACCACAAAAGTCTAAGGAAAACCTTCATCTAAACATTCGTTTTTACAACGACAAAGTTCTAAAGTTTCATAACAAAAGTTCACTATTATAGCTTTGGCACTTTATCAAAGTAAATTAATACCAAAATACAATGTTAAATTTTATAGTCCGAGTTTTATAATAGGTCTCTAAAATCAATCTATTTTAATGCTTATCACAAAGACATAAGAGTGGTTCTGTGAAACTTTATTGTGTAGAGAAAAAGTGTTCGTTGGAATATGAAAAGGTTCTAAAGCGAGGTTAGTACTTTCTATGCAAGTGATAAATAAGAGAGAAATAACGAAACGGTTGTCATTTCCTTATTAACCGTTGGGCTTTGAACGCGTTACGTAACTTTTTTTTAATCTTGGAACTTTTAAAAAATAATTAAAATTGCCTTTTTTTTATTCTTGGCGCGAATTTAAATTGGGTTGTTTTTGTGTTATCTGTGGTTTCTTGTGTTCTTTTTTTTTTGTTAATTTTTAAGTGAAATTGCGATGTGACGGAAAAGTAATTTGAGAATTTTCGTTTGTGCTTTCTGAGTTTTTATTTTGTTGGTAAGTAATTTTTTTAATTTTATTTTGGTTTGACAAGTTTTTCATTTTAACTTTGATAGGGTAGAATTTTTACAAAATGTCAGATTTTTATATCTTTATTGTGATTTGGAAAGGGGTAGGAAAAATTTTGTATGGACGGTGGTCAAGCTGCGTGGTGGTCTGGAACACTCTGGCCGTCCAATGGCACGTCACAGCAAACTGAACAGGGGTGTAAATTTTAATGCGTTACAGGGGTGCTTCAGACCATAAAATTTAACAAATTTAACCATGGGACCAACTATGAAATAAGCGAAAAAAAAAGCTATTAGCGACCGAAATGTATGAAATATTTGTGTTTTTTTTTCATTTCATAGTTGTTCCTATAGTAAAAGTTGTTCAGTTTGATTGTCTGAAGCACCCCTTTAAGTAGTAACGCTTTTAAGTTTAAACCCTATATTTTGGTGATTTCGACAATGTTCCAATTGGTGGCCTACATATTTTAAAATTGTACATAGTAGAAATGCTAATGCCAACCTATAAATGCTGATGATGATTATAATTGGAAATAGAAATATTTTATATTCTAGAAAAAAATTAAGGGTGTATTCCTAATGAAACTTAAAAACGTTTCCTAAAGAACATGCTCAAGAAAATGCATTTTTTTGAACTGCTGATCTTCCAATCGATTTTCAATAGGAAATTCCGAAATTTTTCCATTTTCCGACCCATTCTCCATCGAAACAGTTGTTTATTTTCATTGGAATTTGATTGCAAGCTGATTATGATGATAGAAAAAGACTTTGACTATTTATATGTGGACTGGTTACGCGTGTAATTCTACTAACAAACATTTCTTCCACTTTTTGCGGGGAGCGAGGTAACATGAAATCCGCAACTTTGGATTTTATCCCCCATAACTTTAGATTCTAATTTTGAATGTTAAAAATCATGAAAAGTAGTCTCGTGTGAACCCCAAACGTTCTAAGTTCGAAGTTATTATTTCGCAATTATAGGCTGTCTCGTTTAGTGATAAGGTGTAAAATTGAATGTAAATGCACAAGATCAATTGTGCTTATACCGTGGCACAGGGGAAATGCTACCGCAAGGCTAGTCCTTATAATGATTAGTCAAAGGAAAAAGAAGATAACAAATATTTGTCACAACCACCGTGGGAGAATCCAAGTATAGACGCATCATCGTAAGAAAGAGCCGCAAAAACAAGCAACAAAGACTTTTGACCTAAATTTCAACAGATAAATACCGCGATATATGCAGTTTCCCATGGATTTAAATTCCTTTAGTCTACACCTGTAAGTACTGCACACAGAAACCTAGAAGGAATGGAAAATGTACAGTCAGTAAAATATATTTAGGGCTTTGACTATTTATATGTGGACTGGTTACGCGTGTAATTCTACTAACAAACATTTCTTCCACTTTTCGCGGGGAGCGAGGTAACATGAAATCCGCAACTTTGGATTTTATCCCCCATAACTTTAGATTCTAATTTTGAATGTTAAAATCATGAAAAGTAGTGTCGTGTGAACCCCAAACGTTCTAAGTTCGAAGTTATTATTTCGCAATTATAGGCTGTCTCGTTTAGTGATAAGGTGTAAAATTTAATGTAAATGAACAAGATCAATTTTGCTTATACCGTGGCACAGGGGAAATGCTACCGCAAGGCTAGTCCTTATAATAATTAGTCAAAGGAAAAAGAAGATAACAAATATTTGTCACAACCGCCGTGGGAGAATCCAAGTATAGACGCATCATCGTAAGAAAGAGCCGCAAAAACAAGCAACAAAGACTTTTGACCTAAATTTCAACAGAAAAATACCGCGATATATGCAGTTTCCCATGGATTTAAATTCCTTTAGTCTACACCTGTAAGTACTGCACACAGAAACCTAGAAGGAATGGAAAATGTACAGTCAGTAAAATATATTTAGGGCCTGTTTTACCACTTTTGGATAAGTTCTTGTTACAAATATTATTGATTATAAATAGTCTAGGAAAAATAAGGTTTGAGATTGCATTAAAGACACTTTAGTAAATTGTGTTTGAAATAATATTACTGTTAGTTTATAACACTTTTGTCGAGATTTCGTGGTTATATTGGCTCAGGAACCTGAGAAATACCTTAAAATCGATATAAGTGTACAAAGAGCAAGCTTATTTAAAAAGATATTTCTTCCAGCATACTAGCAAAAGAGACATTTAATTATCACTAGGCAAATTTAATGTGTAAAAACAAACAGTAAATAATTTAGTTTTGAGGTTATAATTTTTGAAGACTTACAAAATATTAAATATCTACCCAAATTAACGATATTAACCGTGGATTATTATTGTTATAAGACCCCCCGACTAAAATGTGTTATACAGCCATTGCTATTTGTGCGACCGACGGCCCGATAGCACAGTTGGTAGTGAACCTGCCTGCTGTGTAGAGGGTCGCGGGTTTTATTCCCGTAAGGGACAAATAATTTGTATGATGAATATGAATATTTGTACCGGAGTCATGGATGTTTGTATCTATACAGGGTCGTTCTTAATATGCTGACACTTTTTTAAGGGGATGATCAGACCGTCAAACTGAACAACTTTCTCTATGGCACCAACATCGAAACCGAGATAAGAAAAATCTGCTCTTCCATACAAAACTGCAAACCTACTTGAGCCAAATGTATGGGACAGCAGATTTTTTTTCGTGATTTCGTTATTGGTCCCATAGAGAAAGTTGTTCAGGTTGATGAGCTGATCATCCCCTTAAAAACTGTCAGCATATTAAGAAGGACCTTATATATGTATTGTATATTGTTGTCTAGTCATCATAACACAAGTCCAGGTTAGATTCTGGTACTTTAAATGTGACTAGATAATTTGTGTGAGAATGTCCAATATATTTATTTATATTATTTATTTAATATAAAATGGAACGTCATGTAGGTAACGGAATGTTAATCTATACTTCATTCCAAATAAGGACGACGAGATTTTCCGATTCCTATTTAGCTTTCTGGCCAATACTGATTACACCAAATGTAATTAATTTATTGGATACACATATACTATCCGATATATCTTGGACGTTACTAAAGCTGTTTTAAGAATGAGTGAGAGGAAGTGTTTCAAATCTCTGTTTCTGGAATGCAAAATAGCCTTAAAATTTCGCTGTTATTTTGAATGGAGTATAGACAAGTTTCATCCCTTAAATAATCAATTTTCACACAAAAAAGTTGGCCGTCACGGGACGCCCGGCAGATGTGAAACTTCACCTACGAGGATCTTTAATTAAAGTTTTCTTTGAGACGGACGGTAAATCGCAGCTGTTAATATGACACCCGATTTAAATTTCGAACTACCTTCACACAAAAATTTATTTTGAATAGGTAACGAAAATCTGACTTCATACAAACAGAGATTAGTTTCTAGACCTTTGCGTTAATTGGTTAGTATTGAAAATATCACCTGACTTCGTTTGCATGGAGCGCGCTCCGAATTATATTCCCTTAAATTTGGGAGGAGAGAAAAATCTTTCATTCTGACAGCGTAATTAGGGTTCCGTAGTGAACAAGGAATCCTTATAGTTTCGCCATGTCCGTCCGTCTGTCCGCAGCTTAGAGAGACGCTTAGTACTAGAAAGCTGTAATTTGACATGGGTATACATATTAATCACGCCGACAAAGTGGTAGAACCTCCCCTACACGAAAAGTGGGGATGACAATTTTTTCTCTCGTCTATCCCATGGTGTGGGGTATCGTTGGATAGATTTTTTAAAAATATTACGGCAGTAGAGTATATAACGAAGTTAAAAGGAAAACTATCAAAGCTAAGTAGGCTTTACAAGTTAACGAGTAATAGTCGACCAACTTGTAAAAATACCTCATAACCTATTTACAACAACATAAAAGAACGAACTTTAAAAGGTACAAACATAGACAATAGACAGCAGACTGTACATTTTCATATGTAAACACGACACAAATCCAGCCATTTTCGCACGCGAGCGCGGGAAAACAATACGTGTAGTCATGACAACGCCAATATGGCCGCCGTATCTGTGACAGCCGCGCCGCGTTCACAAGACAATGACGCAATCAAGATAATAAACATTTGAATGCTACTTTTTTCTTTTCGCCTCTTTTTAGGGTTCCGTACCCCAGTGGCGTGCACTCAGGGTAGACACAAAGACAGTAAAACAAAAAACACAAAATTTACATTTAGCAAACAAAATGCTTTTTTGTTAAGAAATTATTCGTGTTTTGCACTCCGGGTAGGCAAAAAGACAGTGAAACCCTAATCATTTCTAAACTAAAAAGCATTTGGTTACTAAATGACTTTGATTTGTTTAAATACAGGTAATTAAACAATTAATTACTTTAGAAATGATTAGGGTTTTATTGTCTTTGTGTATACCCTGCGTGCACGCCACTGCCGTACCCAAAGGGTGCTATTTATAAGCCTATGCTGTCCGTCCGTCCGTCTGTCCTACTTATTAAGGGTTGTATTTTTTGAACCGGAATAGCTAGACGGTTGAAATTTTACAAAATACCTATGAGATAGTATGGCGAATTTGCTAACAATTATTTAAAAAAAATTATTAAGATAAACAAAAAACCCGACTGCATAAAAAACCTATTAAATGAAAAGAGAAAAACAAGCTCTATCATCACTAATCAGCTATAACAACTTTGTTTGAGCAAATATAATTTGATTCTTATTAGGTAGGTATCGCAAACGGGGACAAAGAAAATTTTTGTTTTGTTATTGATTGGTTTGTCCCCGCCTGCAATACCTACCTAATAAGAATCAAATTATATTTGCTCAAACAAAGTTGTTATAGCTGATTAGTGATGATAGAGCTTGTTTTTCTCTTTTCATTTAATAGGTTTTTTATGCAGTCGGGTTTTTTGTTTATCTTAATAATTTAGTTTATTTCATACTTTTTAGTCTTGTGTCGAAACGGTAACATAAAAGTACTATAATATTTATATATTTGGAATCTTCTGATTACTAGCTTTCATTTGATACCCATATTGTAATTTTTAGCAAAACAAAATTGTTTATTCCCCCTCTCTTTTTTAATTCATAGACGCCATCTTGAAACAATATACCCTATGTCACTCTCACGATTTTTACGAATCCAATTACACCTCATATGCTAAAATCCATCAAGCTGTTTGGGCTGTAGGCCGTGCCAAAGAAATAGACATACAAACATACATACATACATACATACAAACATACTTACATACATACATACATACATACATACATACTTACATACATACGCTCGAAAAACATAACCCTCCTTCTGGCGCAGTCGGGTAAAAACAAAAAGAAAAGCCGTGGTGGTCCAGTGGCGAGTAAGCTTACCTGCCGTGCAGGAGGCGATGGTTCGATCCCCGTCCAGATCGACTCGTACCAATGAGTTTTTCGGAATTTATGTACGATTTGTAACACCACTGGTTTTTCGGTGAAGGAAAACATCGTGAGGAAACCTGCATGCTTCAATTTCGAGGCATGTATTGTACCCACTGTCCATTATGTGGCGACGGGCTCACCCCCTGTCACACTGAACAGAGTTTCGGTACTACTGGTGAAACGTGGATGTTCTGAGGTTTCAGAATATCTCTGACTACCCCCTCGGGGAATATAGTCGTGAGCATATGCTATGAAAAAGAAAAGCCAAGCGTGTTTTTTCCAACGTTTTTTGTTTCAGTTCTGTCGTAAAAACGGTAATACATACAATCGTTATACTTTGTGTGATTATAGTGCATACTCTAAGGTACAATAACAATGAGGAAACCTGCATGCTTCAATTTCGAGGCATGTATTGTACCCGCTGTCCATTACAAGTGGTGACAGGCTCACTCACCGTCACACTGGACAGAGTTTCGGTACTACTAGTGAAACGTGGATGTTCTGAGGTTTCAGAATATGTCTCACTACCCCTTGGGGAATATAGTCGTGAGCATATGCATGCATGCACAATAACAATGATAGTATTGTATGGTGGTACGGAACCCTCCGTATACGCGACTTCGACTTCACTTGGCTGGTTTTTCTGCTCGTCTGTTTTTTTACGAATTGGCTGTCAAAACAATTGAGGTGATTGGCGTGTTTTTGTTGAGGTATTAAGGTTGATTATATTTTGATAGGCCTTGAAGGATTTGTCTGTAAGTCTGTAGGGAATACAATCGTTTTTGCTTAAGACGCTCCCCATATAATACAGGAATAAACTAAATTATTACGATAAACAAAAAACCCGACTGCTTAAAAACCTATTTACTGAAAAGAGAAAAACAAGCTATATAATCACAAATAAACTATAACAGCTTTATTTGAGCTAATATAATTTGAATGTTATTAGGTAGGTATCGCAAACGGGGACACGGACGATTTTTGGTTGGTTATTGGTTTGTCCCCGCCTGCAATACCTACCTAATAACATTCAAATTTTATTAGCTCAAATAATATAGCCTATGACACTCTCACAATTTTTACGAATCTAATGACACCTCAAACGTTAAAATCCATCAAGCCGTTTAGGCTGTAGGCCGTGCCAAAGAAATAGACATACAAACATACATACATACATACATACGCTCGAAAAACATAACCCTCCTTCTGGCGCAGTCGGGTAAAAAAGGGTTATTTTGGAGGCAAAATTTGTACATCAATGAAACATTGTTTTTTAACTTTATCTTGGCACTAGAAATGAGGATCTTCAGACCTCCAAATCAAGCTGAATCATGTACTGGGTATTTTCCAAAAAAAGAAGATAGTAATTAGGAATCTGTGCTCTCTTTCCACCAAACACTACATTTAGTTTGTAGTACCTATTTACGGGACACTCTGTATGGGACAGCAGATTTTTTTTCGCGTTTCCTGAGGTTCACCCTTTGACTATTTATATGTGGACTGGTTACGCATACGTAATTCTACTAACAAACATTTCTGCCACTTTTTGCGGGGGGCGAGGTAACATGAAATCCGCAACTTTGGATTTTATTCCCCATAACTTTAGATTCTAATTTTGAATGTTAAAAATCATGAAAAGTAGTCTCGTGTGAACCCCAAACGTTCTAAGTTCGAAGTTATTATTTCGCAATTATAGGCTGTCTCGTTTAGTGATAAGGTGTAAAATTGAATGTAAATGCACAAGATCAATTGTGCTTATACCGTGGCAGAGGGGAAATGCTACCGCAAGGCTAGTCCTTATAATAATTAGTCAAAGAAATTGTGAGTTATTTATTCAGCGGCTTGAGTTAAGTCTGATTCGAAAATGTATGGATTTTTACATAAAGAAGTTCAAACGCTATTGACTTTTGTTTCATAATCTCAGCATCTTTGCAATAGTCCTGATTGCCACATTATGGTTAACAAAAACTTAAACAATTAACAACTGAATTCCATACCACTTCCCATACTTGAACCTTCGGACAAAGGCTGACCTCGGCCCATAAAATTGATTCTAAACCATTGAATTTTATCATTAGTTTCACAAGACTTATATTCTATACTCACTCCCACAATTCTTTTTGTAAAGCCCTTATTATTGTTATCTCCTTTGTTAAGAGACGTTAATTCCGAATGCGTAAATGCGAGCTGCATACAAACGAGGTCTGGTGATGAACTCAAAATGTTTTATTCAAAATAATATCACATGGATAGCTTTCTGACGTCATTTTTGAC
The DNA here is from genome assembly GCA_963924505.1 of Agonopterix alstromeriana. Lineage (NCBI taxonomy): Eukaryota > Metazoa > Arthropoda > Insecta > Lepidoptera > Depressariidae > Agonopterix > Agonopterix alstromeriana. The sequence goes on along the minus strand of OZ004686.1, from coordinate 1,376,503 downwards.
TCTACTACCGCGTCGGAAGGTGTTCCGTTGTAGAGAAGATGCGGCCAGAAACTCTACAACACACATCTTTTAAAAAAACAAAATATACAAAGTACACTTATAAATACAATATTGAATTACATAGTGTAACATTGTCAAGACCAGACATTTTGGTCATTCATATATTATTCTAGACTAGATATTTTCAATACTAACCAATAACAGTCAATGAAATTTTGCAGAAACAATCTAGAAACAAATCACTACCCTTGTATCTTTTCGGATTTTAGTTAAAATATACAGTTTCAATGCTAGGATTAATTTAAGGTTTGTATGGAAATCTTTGAGGCACTGTAACTTAAAACTAAAAACTTAAAACTAACTATGTTAAAACTATACATTTTAAGGAAAATCTGACACGATGAAAATATAGAGATTACTTTCTAGATTGTTTCTGAAAATTTTCACTGGCTTTAATTGGTTAGTATTGAAAATATAACAAGACTTCGTTTGTATGGAGCGCGCCAACAGTAATATACCCTTAATGAAATTTTGCAGAAACAATCTAGAAGCAAATCTCTATGCTTGTATCTTGTCAGATTTTCCTTAAAATGTACAGTTTTAAAGTTACAGTGCCTCAAATATTTCCATACAAATCTTAAATTAATCCTAGCATTGAAACTGTATATTTTAACGAAAATCGGACACGATACAAGCATAGACATTTGTTTCTAGATTGTTTTTGCAAAATTTCATTGAGTTTAATTGGTTAGTATTGAAAATATCACCAGACTTCGTTTGTATGCAGCGCGCATTTACGCATTCGGAATAATCTTCTCTTAAAATCCGAACCAATTATAAATTCAAATGTGTAATTAAACTGGTTTTGACATTTTTGATTCTAATTAGACTCGATTGATTTAATTCGAAAGGTTTTTTGACGTGTATTTGGCTCTACATTCATTCGCAACAGTGCAAATTCAATTTCATTCATTTATTCACAACTAGCTGTTACCCGCGACTTCGTTTGCGTTAACTTTAAAAAAGTATCCTATTTAGGATCCGTCTTAATATGCTGACACTTTTTAAGGGCATAATCAGACCGTCAGAACAACTTTCTCTGTAGTACCAACATCGAAATCGCGAAAAAAATATCTGCTCTTCCATACAAAACTGCAAACTTACTCGAGCCAAATGTTTTGGTTAGCTGATTTTTTTTCGCGTTTTCGATGGTCTGATCATCCCCTTAAAAAAGTGTCAGCATATTAAAAAGGCCCCTAAATGCTAATCCAGACCATGTTCTATCTGTAAGCCAAATTTCATCCAAATCCGTTAAGCCATTTATGTGTGATTGAGTCACAAACATCCAAACATATTCGCATCATCTAGATAAAAAGTTTATCTATTCAAAGTATTATTGTATTGTAACCTTACGGTGTATTCTAACTTTGGTAATCAAACGAATTACCAAATCGTTCACTAAAATCAGGGAATCGAGAAAAACAAGGAACACTATCGTTCTGACAGCAAAAACGTCAGAAGAATGTAACGTCATCCGAACCAAGGCTGCAATCGCGGTAAATATTCGGTGATTGAACCGTGATTGGACTACGTACGAACCATAACTTTTGACACATTTGGTATTGCGCTAATCGCGGTACAGCTCATGACAGCCGTTAGCGCCGGTTTGACAGATCGCTCAGACGTTAAAGGATGTCAGTTACATAGAGTTTAGCGCGATGCGGAATTCAGTACAGTTGAATAGTAACTGGATTGCAATGTGGTTAAAACTGAAATTGTATAAGAATAGAACTTCGATGTTTTAACTTAGCGCAATAGGGAGCAAAAAAAATCTGCTGTTCCATACTAAATTGCAATGCCTATGCTAATGATATAAATTTCACCCTGTACTAAATCTTAAAAATACACTAAGAACAAAAGAATCACTCTAGTATTTCGTGCAACGAATCAGAGCTGGCATGAATATGCATGTTAACATGCAGAGTGTACGGACATGATAAGTAGAGACAATAGTCCAATTACAAGGTTCGACGAATACCACGTGTGAAAGCAGCTCGCGGGATATTTACAAAGCATTTCGTGACCTATCTGTACATTATTACATGTACATAAATAGGTACAAGATGAAAAACATCATTTTTAAAGCTTGAAGCACGAAAGAAAATGACAATATGCGTCTATGTATGGGCCGTTCGGCTAAGTTGTGATAGCTTTGCTATACGCATTATAATATAGATGAATATGATAGAAATACAATTCAATTGCAAAAATAGACCCAATTAAAGTAGTTTTGTGTTACAAAATATTCAAAGTAATATTATGACAACTCGAAGTAATTACAAATAGCGCAGTTAGCGATACAAAAAAACGATACTTCCACTATATCCGATCCGATTTGTTCAGCCATTTTTGCACAATTTGAACTAAAATAACCATCATGAAACTCACGAAATGTCGTTTGTACGACAAATATATCGTTGAAATATAAAGTTTTAGTAATGTGTTTATGCCAACTATTATTACTATATATTTATGACGCCGTACATAACATTCGGTAGTACAAAATTGCCTGTTTTGAAGGTTGTCTTTTACTAATCTCCATAAACAAACTGAAAACATTTAACCTTTCGCTAAAACTTTCATCATCATCATCAGCCTATACAGGGTGTAAGGAAAAGTATCATTAACCTTTAAACTACAACCCATCAAACTGAACAACTTTTACTATGGGAACAAAACTATCAGAACAAAAAAAATAAACTGTCTCATACATTTTAGTCGTGTAGGCATTGCAGTTTAATATGGAGCAGCAGATTTTTTTTTGCGCTGTCTGATTTCCTTCCTTAGTAAAACCTCCTACCCTCAAGGAGGGCGTATGGGCGTCAGACCACCACGCGTGCCCAATACGGATTGGTTGACTTCACATACGCATCAGAATTTCTTCTTCAGCGTATGCAGGTTTCCTCACGATGTTTTCCTTTACCGTTTGAGAGCAGTCGATATTAGGTACATAAGTTAGAAAGACTTGGTACATGGCATGTCGTTGACTTAGGATTCGAACCTGGACCTCAATGATCGAGTGTCCATTCCTCTCCGCAACGCACCACTGACGCTCTCCATTCGCATTCTGTATGTAGAAATATTATGTGCTTGGGACAATGAATTACCACTACTGGACGTAGGGTCCGCGCTCAAAAGTGTCCGAATACAAAGAGAACGAAAACGTAAAAAAGAGAACTAATTACGCATCAGTCTTCGTTTGATCGGCCAACTACGCGCAAGTTAATGGATGCTGACCCAGCATCCGACATCCAGTTCAAGTAAAGTAGATCACTACGGAACTGTTGATTCACAAGACGCACTTTGCACCTTTGCTTCTTAATCTGGGCCAGCGTCCGATGCTTAGTTAAAATTTAAGTAGTTTCTAATTAGTATATAAGCTATTATAATCGATTATAAGACCTCTTACTCTTGGCGGACGATCTCCGATCCACAATAAAAATATACTCCCGTAAATCTGCGTATCATTTCTTAATTCGCACGCGTGGACGCGCGGCGCGCGCCGTGCCCCGATGGGGGACTGGGACGGAAAAGAATTTCAGCATTTTCAATGTTTTAGTTGGTTTATATTACGTACTTAGGTTTGTGTATTTTAGTCTCGGACACTTTATTCGAGTATTTTGAACTAGACCCGCCGTCCATAGTATTCTACGTCAATGGCTCGGGATGTGCCTACACTGATATAAAAATCTCTTTCAAATCATGTTACCTTTCTTATTATACACGGTGCAAGAGAAAATCTACAAACAAAGAATGGATTTACAATCCAACTACTGTTCCCAGGAATATATATTTTCCACACCGTGTACGGATCATTTCTATTTGTTTCATTTCTTTTCATTTTATTTTATTTAAAATAACATAAAGTTCATTCTTTTCGTAGATGCAAGCAAACCTTGTTAACAAATCCTAGGCTAGAATCTCCTTCTAAGGTTGGCTTGCACCGAAATTTAATGAGGCTTATAATCGCATTTATTGAACGCTCTGTCTCTCTCACACTGCTCATACAGACAGTCATCATCATCAGCCTATCACCGTCCACTGCTGAACATAGGCCTCTACCAAGGCGCGCCACAAAACTCTATCCTCGGCCTTCTTCATCCAGTCGCTCCCCTCTACCATTTTCAGGTCTTCTGTCCAGCGGGCAGCAGGTCCTACACTTCGTCTACCAGTTCGCGGTCTCCACTCTAGAACTGACACCCTATCGGTTGTCAGTTCTTCGGCAGATATGACCAACCCATTGCCACTTCTGCTTGCTAATTTTCTGAGCTATGACATTGATGGCATCATAACATAATATCAATATTCTTTACTTGTACACGAGGCGTTTACAAGTGACGACGGGCTCGCTCCCCTTCACACTGGATATAGTTTCGGTACTACTAGTGAAACGTGTATGTTCTGAGTTTCAGAATATCTGTGACTACCCCCTCGGGGAATATAGTCGTGAGCTTATGCTTATGCTTTATTTGTACACCAAAAACATACAGCAACAAAACAGAATAAAAAGAACGTAAGGGTACAAATTGCGGTCTTATCTCTAAAAACGATCATCATAAAGCGAGGCATCATATTCAAACATGGATAAGTCTAAATACCTTTTTGTGTAAGTCAGTCTGAGAGCCTCCTCGCACATTTCAGTATCTTATTAAAAGAAAGTTTTGCAGTTTGATGGTCTGAATCACCCCCTTAATTATGTAATGAAACCTACATCCTGTATAGAGCCTGCGAGATCGAATCAGAAATGAAGAGATCCGCAGAAGAACCAGAGTAGCTGACATAACCCAAAGAATTGCTACACTAAAGTGGCAGTGGGCGGGGCACATTGCTCGCAGAACCGATGGCCGATATGGCCGAAAAGTTCTCGAGTGGCGACCGAGTACCGGAAAGCGCAGCGTGGGTAGGCCCCCCACAAGGTGGACCGATGACCTGGTGAAGGCGGCGGGAACTGGTTGGATGAGGGCAGCGCAGGACCGGTCGTTATGGCGATCCTTGGGGGAGGCCTATGTCCAGCAGTGGCCGTCCATCGGCTGAGATGATGATGATAGAGCCTGATAATGATTATAATAATTAAGTACAAACAATTTCCTTCCTGCAGGTATCAAAGTCCTCCACAATGGGCATCATCTTCCTTCTTCTACTCCTTCTAGAAGTTAATTCGGAAGAAGTCTCCACTCCAGCCAGTCTGCTTAGGCCGAGGAACTTCAATCATCACGCTTACAACGGCCAGTATTTACAGCAGCTTCCTCAGGCAGAGACTACCAAGTAAGAAAAAATGGTTGACAGTTGTAGCAAAGGGTCTAAGCACCCGGCAAAGGGAATTTATGGTCGTGAGTTTATACAGGGGGTTACAGATAGGTGCGGTCGTATTTAAAGGCGTGCTTCTCTATGGAGCTGTGGAGGAACTACTGTGGAAGGTTCCTCCGGTGAAAAGGGAAGATCTTCCGCCAGGCTAGGTGTGAAGCCTGGGGACCGGCCGTGGTCCAACAGATCTTAGTTGGACCTTGTATACAACGTGTTAATGAATAAGCGCAAAACCTCATACACCCCAACTGATTTATAACAAAATAATTAGATTGAAACAATAATTTCATTATTTTGATAGTTACAATTTAAAGTTATTCCCATTTTAAGTTTTAAAGCAAAAATGATTTGTTATCATTTCAGCAATGAATAAAAGCGCTAGCGTGCTCGTTAATACATTTTAAGAATCTTATTTTGGTAGTAAGTAGGGTGAGTGTGCCCGAGCGGTGGGTTGAGATCGCGTTCAGTAAATTTTAAATTTTACAAACAAATTAATTAATATTTTGAAAAAAAATACCAGTGTTGAAACCATGATATTTCGATTCTGCTCTCGATTCCAAACAAACTACTTTCTAGTTTTGCGTTAATTCATTAACACGTTGTATATATCGAATCTCTGTGATTATTTCTCATGCGCAATTCATGTCTGGTATACGATTGTGAACCTTATGTGTAGCGGCTAATGTGACGTCGCAAGTTGTCTTTACGTACACATTTGCGAGTGCGACCGTAGGCGCCATCTGTTATCTTCGTTGCTATAACTTGTGGGTGTTGACATCTGTGGCAAGTCCCCACAGAGCCATCAGAAAAATCATCTGTTCCATACATTTGACTTGGGATACTTAGGTACTTACTGTGGTATCGCAGTTTTGGATGGAACAGCTGATTCAGTTTGATGTTCTGAAATACCCCTTGAAAATATGACCACATCATTATGTAACAGCCTGTTCCTAGTAGGAAGTTATTACTATTTAGATTCATAAAGTTTAGAAGTAAAATATTTTATGCATATTATTAGGTACGTACGCTAAAAAATTATCCAACGAAAGGGGATATACCCTTTCGATATATGTATTATTGTATACATAACTTTAGCTTAAGAATTTATATTGTAATAGTTATTAAGTCGTGTTATGTTGTAGAGTTTCTGGCCGCATCTTCTCTATAGCGACAACACGTTCCGACGCGGTGGTAGCTTTAAAAAAGATTTGACGTTTGATAAGTGTGCTGCAAGCTCCTATATTGAATAAATTATATTGACTTTGAATTTGACTTTGGTGTAACAAAACACTCTAGTGATACTTAAGGGGGTCCTTCTGACCATCAAACTGAACAACTTTGACAGCCAACATTGAAATCGCAAAAAAAATTTGCTCTTTTATTGACAACTGCTTTTTAAATTATTTTCTCGACATTGGCTCCATAGTGAAAGTTGCTCAGTTTGATGGTCTGAAGCTCTCCCTTAAGTATCACTAGGGTGTTTTGTTACACCCTGTATACAACGTGTCAATGAATTAACGCATAACTAGAAAGTAGTTTGTTTAGAATCGAGAACAGAATCAAATTATAATGTTTTCAACATAGGTAATTTTTTCAAAATATTAAATAATTTTTTTGTAAAATTTTAAATTTACTGAACTCGATCTCAGCTCACCACACAGGCACACTCACCCTACTTAGTACCAAAACAAGGTTCTTAAAAAGTATCCATGAGCACGCTAGCGCTTTCATTCAGTGCTGAAATGATAACAAACCATTTTTGCCTGAAAACTTAAAATGTGAATAACTTTAAATTATAACTATCTAAATAATGACATTATTGTTTCAATCTAATTATTTTGTTGTAAATCAGTTGGGGTGTATGAGGTTTTGCGCTTATTCATTAACACGTTGTATATCCTTATTTTTTACTGTGAGCGCACATATCTAAATATCATCCCATTTTTTTTTCCATCTTATAAGACCTATCACTATCAAACTGAACAACTTCCCATAGAGAAAGTTGTTCAGTTTGATGGTCTGATCATCCCCTTAAAAAAGTGTCAGCATATTAAGAAGGACCCTGTATAATACAATTGCATCTATTTCCAGACACGGCCCAGTGCTCTTCCCAAACGATGCACCCCCTCCACCCCGGCCACCCCTCATCGTAACATCAAGACCACTCATCGAGAGCATCGCTAGAAGCGAACTTAACCCTGAGCCGATCCAAAACAACTCCATAGCAGAACAATCTCAAATAAACAGAGTTTCCTTCAAACCCGACTTTGAGTATAAACCAAGTTATTTGTCGAGAATAAATGAGTACAAGAATTTTGGGTATCCTGTGACTACAGTGGCGCCGTTCGATTATGTATCTTATGCTGATGTGGTTAGGAAGTATAAGTTTGCGAGCGATGGATATGGTGATTATGGGGTAAGTTCTAATTTTAGTACTCTATAAATAAAGATTGAGTAACTTTCATTGCATGCAATCTTACTTATTAATGACTACAAAGTAAATTACAGCCTATTAGATCCCACTTACGTAAAGACCTGACCTATAGGTAAATACGTACGAAAAAGATATAGAGGTATACAACGTGTTAATGAATTAACGCAAAACTAGAAAGTAGTTGGTTTAGAATCGAGAGCAGAATCGAATTATCATGGTTTCAACATAGGTAATTTTTTCCAAAATGTATCCATGAGCACGTTAGCGCTTTCATTAATTGCTGAAATGACAACAAAAATAATTTTTGCCTCAAAACTTGAAATGCGAATAACTTTAAATGTTAAGTATCAAAATAATGAAATTATTGTTTCATACTTATTATTTTGTTATAAATCAGTTGGGTTGTATGAGGTTTTGCGCTTATTCATTAACACGTTGTATAAGGTCTAACGAAATTTGTTGAAACTATTTTGAGGGGATGATCAGACCATCAAACTGAACAACTTTCTGTATAGGATTAATATCGAAATCGCGAAAAAAAATCAACTGTCCCATACAAACCTGCAAACATAACTCGACTCAAATGTATGGGACAGCTGACAGCTAATTTTGTTAGACCTTATATACACGATGAAATTGATATCATTAGCATTCTTTTAAACTAAGAGTCTACCTATCAAACGGAACAAATTTTACTATGGGAGCAAACCGATCGAAAAAAATCAGCTCTTCCATACTTAAGTGCAGTGCCTACTCGACTCAAATGTATGCTTAGGTGAGAACTGAGAAGGGATAGACCATCCTCCACAACGCCGGCCCAGAGTGTGTTTATCAGAGTATTTTCAAGAACTTTAGTTTGACAATACTATGGTTCTTCTGCGAATCTCTTCATTCCTAATTCTAGATACTTTATAAATAAAGTTTTAGTAACTTGCAATCTGACTTATTGTTGACTACAAAGTTAATTATAGACTATTAGATCCCACTGCAGGAGAAAAGCCTATTCTTACGTGAGAACTGAGGAGGGATAGGCCATCCTCCACAACGCCAGCCCAGATTGTGTTATATCAGAGTATTTTCAAGCCGCCTTAGCGAACTCTAGTTTGAAAATTCTTTAAGGGAATATAATTTGGAGCGTGCTCCATACAAACGAAGTCTGCTGATATTTTCAATACTAACCAATTAAAGTCCATGAAATTTTTCAGAAACTCTAGAAACTAATCTCTATGTTTGTATGAAGTCCGATTTTCGTTAAAATGTATAGTTTTAAAGATACAGTGCCTCAAAGATTTCAATACAAATCTGAAATTAATCCTAGCACTAAACTGTATGTTTTAACGAAAATCTGACTTCGTACAAACATAAAAATTGTTATCTAGATTGTTTCTGAAAAATTTCGTTGACTTTAATTGGTTAGTATTGAAAATATCACCAGACTACGTTTTTATGCACCGCGCATATACTAAACTTCTCTTAAAAAACCAAACTGAAAAGCATCGTGGTGATTATGAAATCAATAATGCTAATGCCATTCAAATGGTAACCGATTAGTAGAGCAGTAATATGAATCATTAGGTATTCGTGGCATTAGCTAAGCCGTTGGAAGCCATCTGAATTCATGACGGCGGGATGGAACCATAAAACGGGTTGAATGCAATATCTGCAATATGATTATTGTTTCATTTTAGCCTGGTGGCTTGGAATAAACAACGAAGTAAGGGAAATGTTTATTTTATGTGAAACATCTATTGGCATCTCCTTGGCAGTAAAACTGACTCTTAACCGTGACGAAAAATTGCATGACGATCTCACTCCACGTTCAAAGTTTTCACATCACCGACAGCAATTTTTTTAATGAATTATTTTTGTGGGTATAATGATATCTGTTTTATGATAGGCTAGCCAACTATCACTAAGTGACAGGCCAGGACCGTGACAGGTCATTCCATCCTGAAAACGTCTTTTCAGCCTTTGGTGAAACGAGACCCTATTCATAAGAATACGCTGTCCGTCCGTAAAAATTAAGGGTTTCCATACAAGAAACTAGTTTTTACTTCCGTGTTTACGTAGCATACCATAGCATATGCTCACGACTATATTCCCCGAGGGGGTAGTCAGAGAAATTCTGAAACCTCAGAACATCCACGTTTCACCAGTAGTACCGAAACTCTGTCCAGTGTGACGGGGGGTGAGCCACATAATGGACAGTGGGTACAACACATGCCTCGAAATCGAAGCATGCAGGTTTCCTCATGATGTTACGTTACGCCACATAAATGCTGAATTTGTTCCGGACAGAATTACGATTTCGAATCTTCGTTATCTCCAGAATTCCGTTCTGATTTGTATTGTATTGGTCGGAATAACACTGGACAGAGTTTCGGTACTACTGGTGAAACGTGGATATTATGAGGATTCAGAATATCTCTGACTATCCTCGTGGAATATAGTCGTGAGCATATGCTTATGCTATGCTTATGGTCGGAATAACGGAGGCATAGAATCTCATACAAAATCCTAATTCAGATTCGGAATTCCGTATGTGTGGAGAGCGTTAAAATGTTTGTAGGAACCTTTCCTAATCTAAAGTAATCTCCAAGCATTTGAGCAACAACACATGCGTAATGACAAACAATATAAGTACAGACCCTGTATCGAGGTCATCTTCCTTATTGTTACAATTCTTTTGGAAGTGACTTGCAATCTCTGTTGATCAAGCGATATTGTGTGGTCACAAAATACACGTTGTTAAAGTTTTCTGAAGAGTGCTGGAGACCGATTGAGCTAATTTAAAACAGTCTTATCTAATTTCAGTTCTCATCACATTGCAATCCAATTACTATTCAACTGTGTTCAATTCCGCATCGCGCTAAACTCTATGTAACTGACAGCCTTTAACGTCTGAGCGATCTATCAAAACGACTCGAACGGCTGTCATGAGCTGTAATTAGGGCAATACCAAATGTGTCAAAAGTTATGGTTCATACGTAGTCCAGTCACGGTTCAATCACCGAATATTTACCACGATTTTAGCCCAGACCCTCTAGCATGATTTCTCTACTTTCGCGCAACTCTGCCTTTTTCGCTAATACCCGTCGCGGCAAGCGCGACTGTAAAGCGCGGGATTGGATAATTTTCTATGCAGAGAAGGCGCGCCGCGCGCGAGTAGAATAATCGTACTAGACCTGCCGGCTTCATTAAACTGACAATCAAGCGAGTTATAAAATGAAGACTACTAACTGACCTAGCTACGCTTGTCAGTTCGTTGTCTCCATATTGGACGCTCTGTGGCTGGACCGACGATCTGTAGACGGTAGAAGGGAGCAACAGAAGGAGGAAGGCCAATGATAGAGTTTTGTGGCGCGCCTTGACCTATGTGCAGCGTCACAACGGAATGAGACGACATGATTTTACTCGCAGATATTAGTTGAAAGGAAGGAGAGTAATATAGGCTACATTTTACCGCGTTTCCGCGCGTGTGTGCTAAATAGTAGGAAGGAAGTACTATTTAGATTAGAGGTTCAATTTTTGGAAAACTATAACTTGAGTGAGTTATGATGCATCATGAGCTTATTAACTTATCAGCATTCGTTTTCAGGAAATTAATACTGGTTTAATTGGATTCTCAAAAACTAATACGAATATGATATTATCTCTTCAGGATAATTCCTTTTTGATAAGTTGACTGAGCAAAGTGTGGTCACCTTGATACCAACTATTCCAATTCTTCCGTCCGTTGAGGGTGACCATAAGAAAAAGTTTTTCCATAGACTCACTAGACCCCGCTTTTTTAATAGCCCAGCATCTCAAAAGAGCGAATTCGTAATACTATTTTTTTCTACCTATTCATGCCTTAAGGCGAATGATTGATAATGGCAAAGCTTTGTGCTTATGGTAACAAACAGGTGTTGTTTTATTTACGGAACTACCCCTTAAGGGAGGTTGATTAATTAATGATTGATTTTTGTTTTTGTTTTCTACTTGATTGTACCATGTAAGTTTCATTTCCCATACCCATGTCCCATTCAGTAGCAAAGTAAAAAATCTTGGTATATAGGGTCCTTCTTAATATGCTGACACTTTTTTAAGGGCATGATCAGACCGTCAAACTGAACAACTTTCTCTATGGCACCAATATCTAAATCACGAAAATAAAAACGGATCTTCGATACAAAACTGGAAACTTACTCGAACCAAATGTATGGGACAGTTGATTTTTTTTTCGCCATTTCGATGTGTTGATCCAATAGAGAAAGTTGTTCAGTTTGATGGTCTCATCATCCCCTTAAAAAAGTGTCAGCATATTAAGAAGGACCCTGTATACAAAGTGTTAATGAATAAGCGCAAAACCTCATACACCCCAACTGATTTATAACAAAATAATTAGATTGAAACAATAATTTCATTATTTTGCTTATTAAAATTTAAAGTTATTCGCATTTTAAGTTTTGGGGCAAAAATGATTTTTTATCATTTCAGCAATGAATGAAAGCGCTAATGTGCTCATGGATACATTTTAAGAATCTTGTTTTGGTAGTAAGTAGGGTGAGAGTGCCCGAGAGATTGAGATCGAGTTCAGTCAATTTTAAATTTGACAAACAAATTATTCGATTCTGCTCTCGATTCCAAACAAACTACTTTCTATTTTCAACTATTATTGATTATAAACATGTTACGGCCACGTTGTGCTATTTCGAATCAAATTAAAGATTGAAAAATTTGTCTCGGTCGGGACTAAAAACCGCACTCTTCCAAACCGGGGAAGTGCGTTACTCAATTTCGCTAACGAGTCCACTTGCCAGAGAACGTAATTTTCAATCTATTGCGTCTTAAGGTGACTTAAGCGCCATTTACTGGAAGTTATTACAAACTAACCAACACGTAAATCAAGCATTACAACTTCAACTTGCGTCTTTAATTTGATTCGAAATAGCACAACATAGCTGTAACATGTTTAAAATCAATATTAGTTGAAACTACTTTCTAGTTTTGCGTTAATTCTTTAACACGTTGTATATTGACTTCACACGGTCCTCTGTACCGCAATTAGTACATCTAAATCATAAATAGGAATATGTTAGCTTCGGGGGGAGCGTTGAGAAGGCTCGGCAATATTCTTCCTACTGCAACCAAAACTGCGCTTACCCAATCTCTCTTATTGCCAGTTCTCGACTATGCTGAAAAAAATAGTTCTTCTTCTTTGGGTCCCTATAGAACCCCAAAAGTTCAAAATAACAAATAAATAAAAAGAAAATAGCAAAGTGTTTAATGTTTCAGGGACACACAGTGCTGCCACCTATCTACAAAGCTATTTCTAACCACGCTGAACAAAATGTTTTGAAATTGAAGCAGAAACCATACAACTATGATTATCAGGTTAGTAATATAATACACTAAACATAGCATAGCATATGCTCACGAACATATTCCCCGAGAGGGTAGTCAGAGATATTCTGAAACCTCAGAACATCCACGTTTCACCAATAGTACCGAAACTCTGTCCAGTGTGACGGGGGTAAGCCCGTCGCCACATAATGGACAGTGGGTACAATACATGCCTCGAAATTGAAGCATGCGGGTTTCCTCACGATGATTTCCTTCACCGAATGGTGTTACAAATCGTACATAAATTCCGAAAAACTCATTGGTACGAGTCGGTCTGGACGGGGACCGAACCATCACCTCCTGCACGACAGGCAAGGTTACTCGCCACTGCTTCTAAATTAGCAAAGGTATATTTATAAGAAATGTGAGGTAAATATTAACATAGGTAAAAATAAAAACGGTCAAGTGTGAGGCGGGCTATGCGCGCACCGAGGGTTCCGTACCACACCACCACACAACATAGTAACTTACAAAAAAGTTTTTTTTCCGGCACCTTTAATGCAAGACAGACTCACACTTGGCCGGTTTTTATTATTTGTTCTTATACCGTAGAGTTTGCTCTATAATCACAGCAAGTTTGACGCTTGCTTGTTTGTATTATTTTTACGATAGAGCATAAAGAAAAAACGTAGATAAAAACTAGTTTCTTGTATGAGGACCCCCCTTAATTTAAAAGTTTTAAATGTTTATTTTTACTTTTGTAACACCATACAAGGTGTTACAAAAGTAAAAATAAACATGTTGTAAAAATATATGTTTTAGATACTTTAGGGGTGCTTTAGACCATAAAATAGAACACCTTTAAGTACAAGACCAATACAGAAATTGCGAAAAAAAAATGTTGTTCCATAAAAAATTACAATGATATTACTCGATTAAATTTAGGGAACAAAATCGAATGTTGCCATGCAAAGCTCTGAGACCGATCAAAATTGACTTTTTCATCCGGTCTTATAGCTTTGTATGGCATCTTTAGACTGTCTTACTATTATGTATGGGTTCAATAGCCAATTCTAAGATGAAGAACATGGCAGTATAGAAAAAAAAATAACCTCGAAATTTAAAAATTTCAGACATTTTTTATTCTTTTTATTTTCTTCCGGCGTGTTGTGATTTGTAAGACTTAGGTTTTTATATTAGTAATTTCGTACCTTACAACAATATCTAAACGGCAATCGGAAATCTTTTTGGTAATTAAAAAGTCCCGGGGCTACAGTACTATAAAATCTGTATAATATATTCAAAATTGTATTCGTGTTGTGTCGTGAAGCTTCAACAGGAACCATTTCAATGGAACTTTTTTCCCAGGTAAATGAGGCGACTCCTCGCAATTATAAAACTAAAGAGCACAATGGGGACAGCTATGAAGACGAAGAGGTATGTGAAACACACACAATCACACACACACACACACACACACACACACACACACACACACACACACACAAACACACACAAACACACACAAACAGAGTTAATTTTTTTCTTAACAATCCACCCATCCTATCACAGTAAAATGTGATCTATTTGAAAGGCATATTGTTGCTTTTGAATTTCCAATATGCTAGTCTCTCATTTCATAGCATAGTTTAAAACTTACGACAAAATTCCCCGTGGAGTCAGAGATATTCTAAAAACTCAGAACATCCACGTCTCACTAAGTAGGTACGGAAACTCTGTCCAGTGTGACGGGGACCCAGCTGTCCATTACAAGTGGCGACGGACTTACCCGTTGCCACTTGTAATGGACAGTGGGTACAATGCATGCCTCGAAATTAGAGAATGCAGGTTTCCTCACGATGTTTTTCTTCACCGAAAAGCCAGTGGAATTACAAATCGTACATAAATTCCGATAAACTCACGAGTTAGCCTGGATGGAGATTGAACCATCGCCTCCTGCTCAGCAAGCTTACTCGCCACTGGTTCACCACGGCTTCACTCATTTCAACAAATCATTATTTATCATCTACAGGCCCAAAACTACGCATTTTCCTACAGAGTGAAAGATCAGAAAACAGGCGATGATTTCTCACATTCCCAACAAAGCAGTGGCTCAGCAACGAATGGGGAGTACAGGGTTCGACTCCCAGACGGAAGAATGCAAATAGTTTCATATACAGCCGATGAAAATGGATACAAAGCCGATGTAAGATACGATGACGAAGATAAAACTGGAGATAACAGCGTCGATTATAGATTTAGCAATAAAAATAATGAGATCAATAAACATAAGAATTATGATAATAATTTAAATAAAGTTAAATATGACGCTCATACGCATAACAATCATAATGATTATGGTAATTATAGAAACGATTACACCGATTATAAACCTGTCTATAATGCAGCTGTTGATTATAAACATGACTATAATGAAAACAGGAATGATTATAATGACAACACGCATGATTATATCCAAAATAGAGATTATAAACCTGTTGTTGTTAAAAATTATGAGGTTCCAGTAAAAGATTTTAATCAATATACTGACAATTCCAAGGAATATTACAATACTGATTATTCGTTAGAATATGATGGCAAAAATGAGGATTACGGACCGCATAAGAGTAAATTTGATTTCATTAGTTCCACAGTTAATCCGATTACAAATTATATCAAAACTAAAAAAGTTTCAGCATCTACAGTGAAGCCTTCTTATGAAGAGTTAAAACCTCTTTTTGTTAAAAGAAAATTCTACAAAAATCCAGTAGAACTTCATGTACCATCAACGACCCCAAGTTCTTTTGAAAGTACAACAGAAAACGTCGTTATTATAGGTACAAAACCTCTTTATACTAATATAAGAAATGTACCTCTAGCAGTAACTACACCAAGTAGTGTTGTAACTCCAAGAAATTACTTAGTTTCAACTATAGCCAGTTTGAAGAATAGAATAGAAGCTAAACCAGTTCTGTCTAATAGTTTTATTGATAGAATAAATAAATATTTGACTTTTAATTAAAGAATTCGTTTTCCACATCAGATGTTCATCAAAATACAAATGTTTTAACCATCGTAAATGGCGTTTTAGGACTATTTTTAGGATGAAATGATTCATTTGATTTCACTACTCATCTTCGTTTTGAACAAGTAGATGTAGATTGTTCTTTATGGAGGACTTTGGGACTGAATGACGTGGAGAAATATAACCTTCAAAAAAGTAGGTCTATTGTATATATATGTGTAAATAATTCTAGTTAAAAGTAAATTTTATATATGAGTAATTAATGTTATTAGAATTATAAGTACTGTACCAAATATCTTTTAAGTAAATTTAATTCAATTTTTAAGAAATATAGACAAGTTATTCCCATAGACTTTAATATACTAGCAAAATAATACAGGGTGTAAACTTAAATTTGATACATACTTTAGGGGATGCTTCAAACCATCAGACTGAACAACTTTTGCTATGGAACAACAACGAAATCATAATTAAAAAAACATATTTTATTGTGATTTCGATGTTGTCTCCATACTGAAAGTTGTTTAGTTTGATAGTCTGAAACAACAACCCTTCCTCTATTGGTTAAAATACCTACTAACCCTAAGATACGTAGAGTATAAAATTTTTCGTGCTTCTTATATCAGTGCGGATAAGTCGGATAGCTTTTCCTTGTAATCTACTCATAAAACTGAACAACTTTCACTATGGAGCCAACTTCGAAATTGCGAAACATAAAAAGCTGTCTGTCCCACACATTTGAATCGAATAGATAGTTTTGTATGAAATAGTAGATTATCTTTTTCGCGATTTCGTAGTTGAGTCCATAAAGTTTTAGAATATACCTTACAGGAGTAGATGAACTGACATGAGTTGTCAAATGAAACCGTTTTTGGAGGTTTTCAGGAGATTATCGGCAGGGTAAAAATTCAACTTCTGTGTATAACTCTGAATGTAACGGGAAATCGTGGATAATTTAATGAAATAGTATCAGCATATTTCACAAAATTATCTACGATTTCACTTTAGATTCGCAATTATTCACAGAAACCGAATTTTTACCCTGCGATTAGATACCAAAAACGGTTCTATTGCCTCGCGTCTCGTATCTCTTTCTATTATACAGTGGTGCCGCTAGGTACATCTCGCTCTCTCAGCTGTTAGTCAGTCTATTAGTAACTTTATGGTTGACTCCATACTGAAACATGTTCAGTTTTATGTGAAGAATACCTATATGGGAAAGTTATCCGCCCTAATATGAAAATCCTGTAGGAATAAGTAAATTAATGTGCAAGCTCTGGTAATTTATCATACCAATAACATATTAAAAACAGAAAAGTATCATTAATCTTTAAACCACATACTCTACCTGCAAGAACCTGCAAGAACAAAAAAAAAATCAGTATCCCATACTAAACTGCAATACCAACTCGATTCAAATGTATGGGACAGCTGATTTTTTTTTTGTTCTGACAGATTTGCTCCCATAATAAAAGTTGTTCAGTTGGATGGGTAGAGTATGTGGTTTAAAGGTTAATAAAACTTTTCCTTACACCTTGTATACGTGATTTTAGGCTTTACGTATAAAGACTGAAATGTTCCACCATAATCCAATCTTTAATTTTAGAAGGTTCAACATTTTTCAAAAGTTAAATGGGTATGAGTAAGGTTGTATGGAGAAAAATTTGAATTTTTTTTGTTGATTGGTCAGTAATAAAACTTACATAGGTTTTTAGAGGACCTTTCAAAATACATAAAATAACATCACATTCAATGCTAGGCTGCATCGGAGCTGTGCTATTAAAGTACAAATAACTTGCTGGGTTGTATGGGAGAAATCGCTTTTTAGCGCTAAGACCGCTCTATTTTGTATCTTCTGTATTTCTTTACGGTATATTTTGCTGAGTATATTGGTTGATTCTTAAAGGTTTTGGTTACTTTTTCATTAATCTTTAGAGTCAAATATCTCAGCTCCGATGCTAAGTGTTTATAACAGTACCTATGTTGGTTCATTACAATCGCTTCTTAGCTATAAGACCGACTTAATTTGTGCCTCTTGGATTTTTTCTCTGTATTTTACTGCTTATTTTTTGGTGTAAAATAAGGAATATTTGATTGATTGATTGATTTCTTTTTATAGAACTTTTTTTTTTAATAGTTTATCCTTTCGGAAAGGCAATGGGAACTAGCCCTTACAGCCTGGTCTTTAGTGATATTTTTCTTTGTAATATAATTATGACAATACTTTGATTGGTGGCCGCGACTGTTAAAAAATTTTCTTTACTTATACCCATTTGGTTTGTCTATTATACTAGTATAATAAACTCTATGGTTATTCTACTACTTAGTCAAATTGAAATTAATTATTTAATCTTAAAGTGAATAAAACCTACGTTTTAAGTAAAATGTTACCTTAGTATAAGTAATTAATTAACTTATTAAATATTCAATAATGTTCCTTGTAGTTTTTTTTCGACACTTTTCTTGCTAACTGTTATTAATAGGTCATGATGACTTCTCTGCTTTGACTAATTATTATAAGGACTAGCCTTGCGGTAGCATTTCCCCTCTGCCACGGTATAAGCACAATTGGTCTTGTGCATTTACATTCAATTTTACACCTTATCACTAAACGAGACAGCCTACAATTGCGAAATAACTTCGAACTTAGAACGTTTGGGGTTCACACGAGACTACTTTTCATGATTTTTAACATTCAAAATTAGAATCTAAAGTTATGGGGAATAAAATCCAAAGTTGCGGATTTCATGTTACCTCGCCCCCCCGCAAAAAGTGGCAGAAATGTTTGTTAGTAGAATTACACGCGTAACCAGTCCACATATAAATAGTCAAAGATTATACAGGATGTTACTAAAGAGAGCGGTAATATTTAAAGGGGTGCTTCAGACAATCGAATTGGTCCTTACGTTGTGTGTTAGCCATAGGGAGCCTCATCTGGCAGCACGGAATCGCATTTTTTCACGCTCTATCCTTTTCTGTCGTTTAGGAACGTCATTAGCTAGAGCGAGAAAGGTCGTACTGCCGGTGCTGCCGCGTGCGATCGCATTCCCGCTATCTTTCTCGCCCTAGCAAATGACGTTCATAAGCGACAGAAAAGGATGGAGCGAAGGAAAAATGCGATTCGATACTGGCAGATGAGTTCAACCCTTAGTCGCCTCGTACGACATTCATAGATAGAAATGAGGTGGTAAATGAGAAACATCTATCAAATATACATTTTATTTCGTTTTGTTACAACGAAAATTTAATTAATACATAATAACGAATAAGAAGATGAGTTGACAACCCTAGCCCTCAGAAGTGTAAATAATTAAAAAGTTATAACTCTATGACTAGTTTACTTTGTCGATTATTGAATCTATCAATATTTTGTTTTAATTTTGTTAATTACTACTAAGAGACTTAGTTAATTACTACTTGAAGACTACTTTGAACGTTACCTACTTGAAACTGGCATCAAATACATGACAAATACCAGTTTTATAAATAAAGAACAGAATTCAAAAATGGAACAGATGCGATCGAAACTAAACGATTTTTTCTTTTTTTTCCTGCAAGTTTTTTATTCGCTTGACTTCGGATTTTTCGAATATACTACCTATAAAAATAAATTGGTGGTCAATTTGCTTTCGTTTATACAATGTATTTTTGTTTGTATTATTTGTCTCTTTTGTATTGTATATTCATTAGAGCAATCGATGGCCATTGCGTCTTCCTTAACAACTTTTGATTACTTTTTTCACGTATTATTTTTGTATTTGAATAAAAAAGATACATTTTTTTATTTGCAACATGTTTTAAATTCGATTGATATAGAATTAGGGATCAACAAGTCGTATAAAAAAGGAAAATCAAATGTTTCTCGTCTACCTAATCGCTGTTTTGTGCAAATGCATTTTAACTGTTATTTATTGTGCATTTTCTCATAAATATTGCATGAAACCAACATTTACACAAGTTATATTTTTTATTCCGCTAACTGGTTTTGATATTCCTCAAATAATACATTATTTTGTATTTTATTCTGTTTATCGTCGAATGAAAGATTTAAAAAAATATGTCGGCGAAAGCGATAATGTCGTAAAATGTCAGTATATTTATAAAACTTTGATTAATAGTACGGAGAAAGTTAAGGAATCATTCGATATAATGGTAAGTTAACTACTATACAAGGTGTTACAAAAATACAAAAAAACATTGGTTACAAAAATACAAATAAACTTTCATTATAGGACCAATATCGAAATCTTGAAAAAAAAATCCTTTGATCCATACTAAACTATAAATCTACTCGAGCTAAATGTAAGGGATAGCAGATTTTTTTTTTTGCGATTTCGATGTTGGTCCCATCTGAAAGTTGTTCAGTTTGATGGTCTAAACAGCCCCATTAAAAGCTTGTAACACCTTGTGTACTAATTTGAAAAATTTTACAAAATTACTTTAGTTATTTCTATTTGTAATTATGCCATATAAAGACGTTCAAAAAATGTATATAATGTTCTTTCCACTTTTTCATGCAACTTTCGATTTCATATTATTAGTCCTAAGTCGTTTTTACTGTAAAATTAAATTTCCTTTGCATTACAAAGCAGGTAGATCAGCCCCCGATTGCGCTAAGATAAAACATCGAAGTTCTATTCTTATCCAATTTTAGTTTTAATCACATTGCAATCCAATTTCTATTCAACTGTTCCTTATTTAACAGCCCTTAACGTCTGAGCGATCTGCCAAAACGGCTCTAACGGCAGTCAAGAGCAGTACCGCGATTATCGCAATACCAAATTTGTCAAAAGTTATGGTTCGTACGTAGTCCAATCACGGTTCAATCACCGAATATTTACCGCGATTGCAGGCCAGTACTTCGTTAACAAAAAGCATTAGGTATAGCAGAATTCACAATAAAATCGTCAACATTCTTAATTAATCCAATATCTTTTCCAGTTAATAATAACGTTCATATTCAAAATACCACTCATAATGATAATGATCTACTCCACACTAGACGAAGTGAAACAAACCTTATTGACAAACCAACGACCATCTTGGGCCACTGTCGAGTATTTCATGATTTTAGAGCCTTTCGTGCTTATGTTCGCGCCTGCCCTTGCTGCCGAGTGGTTGGGTAACGAGGCTCACGAGGTTAAGTTGGTTTTACATGACAGGTTGCTGGAGGAAAGAGGTAAGACACATAACTTCGACACTCTCTAGGAATAACAGTAACCCAGCTTCTATCTATGTCGAATCAAAGCATTTCAATGTTAAATAGAGATGCAATTAGATTAGTCAGTCAATCATTTACTAAAAACATATAAAATACAGAACATTGAAATGGTTTGCCAGCCCCCATAAGATAAGATTACTTATACTATAATAACCATACAACGTGTTAATGAATAAGCGCAAAACCTCATACACCCCAACTGATTTATAACAAAATAACTAGATTGAAACAATAATTTCATTATTTAGATACATAAAATTTAAAGTTATTCGTATTTTAAGTTTTCAGGCAAAAATTATTTGTTATTATTTCAGTAATTAATGAAAGCGCTAGCGTGCTCGTGGATACATTTTAAGAATCTTTTTTTTGTTAGTAAATAGGGTTAGTGTGCCTGTACGGTAGGTTCAGTTCGCGTTCAATAAATTTAAAATTTTACTAACAAATTATTTGTATTTTAAAAAAAAAAATCTTAAGTTGATACCATGATAATTCGATTCTGCGCCCGCGGAATGATGGCGCGCTAAAGCGCTATCGCGCCTTAGCTCCCTTTCTTTTTGCGAGTTAGCGGCCGCTATAAAATGTTTATCGAGGCACCATGCCGCGGGTGCTGTTCTCGATCCTAAGCAAACTACTTTCTAGTTTTGCGTTTATCCATAACACGTTGTATAAAATATTGAACCGGTAATAATGATGATGATGATATTTTGTCTTCTTTCAGATGAGAACCCCGAAGACATAAAACGGTTTATCAACTACATAGAAGCGAGACCGTTCAAGTTTAAAGTTTGTAGAATAATTCCAATGGATTATTCTCTACCCATTATTGTTATTAACATTTGTGTAACTTATTTAATTGTTATTGTACAGTTTACGCATTTGTATTAAGATTTTAACTAAATATTATCACTAGCTTTTCTATTCTATTGACATTCATAATATTATTATCATAATAACTGGGTTTTTTGCGTTCTGATTTGTAGAGTTGGCCAAGAACGTGGAGGTACAAAAACATTTTAATATAAACTCCAAAATTTAAAAAATAAATCGGTAAGATTGAGATTAACATTATTCTAGTAGGATTCAAATTCAGGCACTTGACTCTAACAAAAATATTCACTTTAAAGCTTAATATTACGCAAATGGATCCTTAAATCGAAAAATGGGGTTTCCACACCCTCAATATTTTTAAAAGACCTATCCAACGATACCCCACACCATGTATAGACGAGAAAAAAAATGCATCCCCACTTTTCGTGTAGGGGAGGTACCCTAAAAAAATATATTTTTCAAGATTTTATTCTACCACTTTGTCGGCGTGATGTCAAATTACAGCTTTCTAGTACTAGGCGTCTCTGAGCTAAGCCGCGGGCAGACGGACAGACGGACGGATATGGCGAAACTATAAGGGTTCCTTGTTGACTACGGAACCCTAAAAAAGGTTGATAGACTAGTGATAGACCACTTTTTTGCCCGACTGTACTTATATGGTTAGATGTTTTAGACTTCCCTTACAAAAGTGCCGATTAGCCGATTTTTCTATTGGAAGTCCCAAAAAATTTTTTTCGTCTTTCGACCCATGTTCCTTAGGGAAAGTAGTTTCATTGTTTGAATACACACTTAAAAGGAAAGTACTTCGTTACGTTCCACCCAGTATAATTATAAGGTCTAACAAAATTTGCTGAAACTAAGTATTTGCAGTTTTGTATGGGGCAGCCGATTTTTATTTCGCGATTTCGATGTAGGTCCCGTAGAGAAAGTTGTTAAATTTGATGGTCTGATCATCCCCTTAAAATAGTTTCAGCTAATTTTTTAGGCCGTATACAGGGTCCTTCTTAATATGCTGTCACTTTTTAAGGGGATGATCAGACAAACAAACTGAACCACTTTTCCTATGGGACCAACATTGAAATCACGCAAAAAAATCTGCTGTTCCACACAAAACTGTAAACCTACTCGAGGTCGAGGCTAATGTATGGGATAGCAGATTTTATCTTCGCGATTTGGATGTTGGTGCCATAGATAACGATTTCCAGTTTGATGGTCTGATCATCCCTTTATAAAAGTGTTAGCATATTAAGAAGGACCCTACATACTGCGCATCTGACTGCTTCTCTGCACACAACCTTCCTAAACAAGCTTGCAAAAAGATTACAAGTGAGTGGCTTCAAAAACTTACATACGACTCTATAGAAAACTTACTACACCCCCCCGAGTAACTTCGCAAATTAATTACTTCACATACTTACATACTTAACCAACCTAACACTCTACAAAGCACACCGATGTAACCGCATTTACACAAATAATACAACATAATTTTAATTCTTCTTCATCCCCTCAAATAGACATTGACATTAAAACACGCACAAAAACACACCCCCTACATACAAAATACAGACATATACTACACACATACATACATAATTCTGTTATTTACACAGTTATTTATAAATCTAACAACTTTATCAACATAAAATGTATTTTATAGTGGGTAATTTAATTAATTAACTGTAGTTAGTACTGTCAGCTCCCTGTACCTATGACCAAATTTTTTGTAACATTTCTCAGGGTTATAGCTGATGTCAATAGCACAGGCAGGTTGTACCTGCCTTTTGATGATGTCAGCTGTATCTAACAATATTATGATCCATACGCATAGTCTACCAATAGTACCTAAATAGTCAATAGTACATAATTCATAATGTAAAATGGTTTTCTTATGTGAATTTAAATAAATATTATTATTATTATTATATTATTTTGCAAAGCAGCTTCTGTAGTCGAAATTGACTATGAAATCGTCACTATTATTATTTCTATTCAGAGTTCTGGGAAACGTTTCTAAATGCAATTTACACACTCCATGCTCTGTCTTATGACTAGATAGCAGAACGCATAATGTCTTGCGTGGAAGCTAGGCGTGTAGTTCTACCTAGTTTACTCACTCAGATACTGGCTTAGTTTACCTACTGTCTGACAGGTTTACGAGCATTTTACTAATGGGGAACTTGCACCAAAATTATAATGAAGAATTATCTTAATAATTCAATAATATCAGCTATTACCTACACTAATATTATAAAGAGGAAAGATTTGTACCTATTTTTGTATGTTTGTATGTTTGTAATGAATAGGCTCAAAAAGTACTGGGCCGATTTAAAAAATTCTTTCACCAATAGAATGCTACATTCTTCCAATTTGACATAGGCTACATTTCATTTTGAAAAAAATTAGGGATCCTTGGTAAAATTTGAACAATGTAACCGAAGGTGTAGAAAAATGAGTCTTAAAATTTATTTGTCTACCCCGTGCGAAACCGGGACGGGCTGCTAGTTGATTATAAACATGTTACAGCTATGTTGTGCTTTTTCAAATAAAATTAAAGATTGAAAAATTTGTCTCGGGCGGGACTTGAACCCGCACTCTTCCAAACCGGGGAAGTGCGTTATCCAATTTCGCTACCGAGCCCACTAGCCAGAGAACGAATTTTTCCATCGTCTTAAGGGGTCTTCACTCCCCGTCACACTGGACAATTTCGGTACTACTAGTAAAACGTGGATGTTCTGAGGTTTCAGAATATCTTTGACTACCCCCTCGGGGAATATAGTCTTGAGTATATGCTCATGCTTATGCCGAAACGGTCCTTGCCGGTTTTTCTCCTGGTGTGTAAAAGATAGCAGGTAGGTTAGTTATGAGTGTCGAGGATCCAAATAACATTATTTTTCTTCTCTAATGTTTTTAGGGTTCGGTACCCAAAGGTTGAAAACGGGACCCCATTATTAAGCCAACGTTGTCCGTCCGTTCGTCCTACCTATTTAGGGTTGTAACTTTTGAACCGTAATAGCTAGACAGTTGAAATTTT
This sequence comes from Agonopterix alstromeriana, assembly GCA_963924505.1. Classification (NCBI taxonomy): domain Eukaryota; kingdom Metazoa; phylum Arthropoda; class Insecta; order Lepidoptera; family Depressariidae; genus Agonopterix; species Agonopterix alstromeriana. The sequence goes on along the minus strand of OZ004686.1, from coordinate 1,351,272 downwards.
CACAGAATATAAGGCGGATTTTTTAATAAACAATAAAAATGACAAAAAGTTTAAAATTACGAGAACCTCATACAACAAACTAGTTTTTATCAACGTTTCTTCTTCTCGGTCCATCACAAAAACGGTAATACATACAAGCGTCAAACTTGGTGTGATTATAGAGCAAACTCTACAGTATAACAACCAATAATAAAAACCGGCCAAGTCAAAGTCAAAGTCAATATAATTTATTCAATATAGGAGCTTGCAGCACACTTATCAAACGTCAAATCTTTTTTAAAGCTACCACCGCATCGGAACGTGTTGTCGCTGTAGAGAAGATGCGGCCAGAAACTCTACAACATAACACGACTTAATAACTATTACAATATAAATTCTTAAGCTAAAGTTGTGTTCTGCCCACACTTACTTATGGTGCAGAAGCATGGACGCTGACCAGGCAAAACATGCACAAAATAAAAGTCGCACAAAGAGCCATGGAGCGTACCATGCTGGGAATATCGCTTTTGGACCGCGTACCCAACGTAGAAATCCGTCGAAGAACTAAGGTCGACGACGTTGGAGACCGGATTACAAAGTTGAAGTGGAGATGGGCGGGACATTTGGCTAGAAGGGAAGACGGCCGGTGGACCAAGGCAATATCGGAATGGTGGCCAAGAGAAGGAAGGAGGTCCGTGGGTAGACCACTGATGCGATGGTCAGACGACATTGTAAGGGTTGTGGGTCGTACATGGATCAGGTTGGCACAGGACCGTGAGGAGTGGCGCAATAAAAAGGAGGCCTATGCCCAGCAGTGAGTTGATGTGGGCTGATTTGATTGATTGATTGAAGCTAAAGTTATGTATACAATAATACATATTCTATGTAATAATACATAAAGTGTGTGTTTCGTGTTAATGGTCCAGGACAAAGAAAATTTTAGTTACTATGTTGTGTGGTGGTGTGGTACGGAACCCTCGGTGCGCGAGTAGCCCGACTCGCACTTGGCCGGTTTTTATTTTTATGGAGTTCGTTAATCTACCGAGCAGTGAGTAAAGTAACTTACTGTTAAGTTCAGTATTAGATTTGTAGTTTAGTGCACCTTTACCTTATCGTATGCCGTACTTTGATGGATGGAGCGGGACGGAGATATGACGTGAACCCCAAGAGGGAGTGGCATGAAATATTTGATGCGTTAACTTTTCAATTACTTAGCTTGTGCCTTAGATGTTGTTATACAAGGTGTTACAAAATTAAAAATAAATATTTAAAACTTTTAAGGGGGGTTAGACCATCACACTGAACAACTTTCACTATGGGACTAACATCGAAATCGTGAAAAAAAACGGCTGTCCCATACATTTAGCTCGAGTCACTAGCTTATAGTTTATTTACTTTACTGTATAGTATCAATTATTTTATTAAATAGACTATGTATTATTGTATACATAACTTTAGCTTAAGAATTTATATTGTAATAGTTATTAAGTCGTGTTATGTTGTAAAGTTTCTGGCCGCATCTTTTCTACAGCGACAACACGTTCCGACGCGGTCGTAGCTTTAAAAATGATTTGACATTTTATAAGTGTGCTGCAAGCTCCTATATTGAATAAATTATATTGACTTTGACTTTGACTTTGACTTTGAGTAGATTTGTAGTTTAGTATGGAACATCAGAATTTTCTTTCGCGATTTCGAAATTGGTCCCATAGTGAAAGTTGTTCAGTCTGATAATCTAAACCACCTTAAATGTTTATTTGTATTTTTGTAACATCTTGTAGTAGTTATGCCGCGTTAGGTACATACAGACAGTGGCGTGGCGTGGGTTTCTGGTGCCCGGAGCACAGACCGATTTTGCCGCCTCCTTAACAACCTAAAAAAAATAACGGAGCGAGCGAAGCCAGCTCGAAATTTTCTTGTACGTCTATTCCGGTTGTGGTCAGACATCTTTTGGTTTATCCATGCAAAAATAGAAACTGACAGTTTTTTAAGGGGTTGACCAGACCATCAAACTGAACAACTTTCTCTATGCGACCAACATCGAAATCGGGAAAAAATAATTTGCTGTTCCATAGTATACTGAAATCTTACTCGACCCAATTGTATGGGACAGCTGATTTTTTTTGGTCCCATAGCGAAAGTTTTTCAGTTTGATGGTCTGATCATCCTCTTAAAAACTGTCAGCATATTAAGTTGGACCCTGTATACAGAGTGTAACAAAACACCCTAGTAATACTTGAAGGGGTGCTTCAGACCATCAAACCGAACAGCTTTCACGATGACGCCAATGTCGAGAAAAAATTTAAAAAATTAGCTGTCCCATACATTTGAGTCGAGGCGGTATTGCAGTTTTGTATGAAAGAGCGGATTTTTATCGCAATATCGATGTTGGCTCCATAGTAAAAGTTCAGTTTGATGGTCTGAAGTATTACTAGTGTATTTTGTTACACCCTGTATAAACCAAAACCAAACCTCTCAAACACAAATCGTACTAAAAGTAACATTCAAATGCCGTCGAGGGGTTTTAGGTCGTTAAATGCGGAACCCTAGAAAACTGCAAGTGTGTAGTGAGGAGCTCTATCGGAGATAAGGCGGTCTCTGCGGTCTATGGGCTGTCGATTATTGGCGACGATTCTTATAGGGATGTGACTAGGGATATCGATATATGTGTAAACTTAAGGGAATATTAAGAACGAAACGAATTCTGGTTATACTTTCAGTACTAACCAATTGCTAAGTGGACACAAAAGATAATCTTAATAACATTAAAATAAAATAGAGACAAACTAAATTAAACAGTTATGGTAAAAACTCTATAAGATTGTTATTTTGAATATTAACCAATCAAAGTCCATTAAATTTACAGAAACAATCTTGAAACTAATCTCTATGCTTGTATGATGCCGGATTTTCGTTAAAGTACACAGTTTCAATGCTAGGATTAATTTAAGATTTTTAAGTTAATCTTTGAGGCACTGTAACTTTAAAACTATAAATTTTAACGAAAATCTAACAACATATAAACATAGAGATTAGTTTCTAGATTGTTTCTGAAAAATTTCATTGACTTTAATTGGTTAGTATTGAAAATATCACCAGACATCGTTTGTATGGAGCACGCTCCGAATTGATGAAGCACAGACATGCTCGAGATAAAATACTACTAAAACGGTCACCCATCCAAAAACGGAAGCAGCCAAAAACAGAAACACAAACATAATTATTTATGTAAGTAATATGCAAACATCTATCAAAAAAAAACCCGAGTGCATAAAAAACCTATTAACTGAAAAGAGAAAAACAAGCTCTATAATCACTAATAAGCTATAACAGCTTTATTTGAGCTAATATAATTTGAATGTTATTAGGTAGGTATCGCAAACGGGGACAAAGAAGATTTTTGGTTGATTGTTGGTTTGTCCCCTCCTGCAATACCTACCTAATAACATTCAAATTATATTAGTTCAAATAAAGCTGTTACAGCTGATTAGTGATTATAGAGCTTGTTTTTCTCTTTGAGAAATTGTGTGATTAGAGATCGGTGTCAATTGAAAGAAGATGTTGTGACAAGAATAGTGAAGGGTATGCTTCGTTGGTTTGGGCATGTGGAGACCATGAGTGATAGCAGATGTACGAAAGAGATATATGTAGCTAAAGTGAGTGGAAGTGTCGGCAGAGGGCGCCCTCGTAGGACGTATTCTGATCAAATCGGTTGCGTCCTACAAAAAGGGAAGGTGCGGAGTACTCGAAACCGACGGGCATGTATGAAGAGATGTATGGATGTGAATGAGGCAAAAGAGGTATGTAAGGATCGTAGTATATGGCGCGCTCTGGTCTCTGCCTACCCCACTGGGAAAGAGGCGTGACGTTATAGATAGATAGATAGGTTTTTTATGCAGTCGGGTTTTTTGTTTTTCTTAATAATTTAGTTTATTTCATACTTTATAGTCGTGTGTCGAAACGGTAACATAAAAGTAATATAATATATATATTTTTAGAATCGTCTGTTCACTAGCTTGCATTTGATACCCATATTGAAATCTTTAACAAAAAAAAATGTTTATTCCCCCTTTCTTCTTTATTTCGCAGACGCCAAATAAAAATAATATAGCCTATGTCACTCTCACAATTTTTACGAATCTAAAGATACCTCATACGTTAAAATCCATCAAGCCGTTTAGGGTGTAGGCCGTGCGAAAGAAATAGACATACAAACATACATACATACATACATACGCTCGAAAAACATAACCCTCCTTCTGGCGCAGTCGGGTAAAAAACGAACGTAACCAATTTCGCCATCCCTCCGAAATCCCACCACTTCATCTCTCACACGTCTACCCACTCAAATTATCGATCACAATCTATCGATAAACGTCCCATCACTATGCCAATAGTGCATCTCACGTGTTCTGCTGAGTCTGGTTGGCGATGCGCCAAGGAACTACACTGGGTGACATACATACACACGTACAGAAATGTAGATGTAGAAGATAGTGATGAAAATGATAGCGGGATAATGCATACATTTCGTTAACTCACGACTAGATATATTTTTTCAAAAATCATACTTCAGGGCCCCTAGACAAAGTATCTTTCGATTAGCGTTAACGACTGTAGAAAACATAAAATGTATGGACTTGACGTATGGTGACGAAAGCAAATGTCATAATGTTTCGATCGCCAATGTCAAATCCATAGGTTTCTAATAGCGTCTACGCCAATAGAAATGTTACTTTGTCTATAGGCCCAGCACGTCTAGCATGATTTCTCTACTTGCGCGCGACTTGGCTTTTTCGCATACTACAAGTCGCGGCAAGCGCGGCTTTCGCTCTCCGAAAAGCGCGGGAACGGGTTATTTTCTATGCAGCGAAGGCGCGTCGCGCGCGTGTAGAGAAATCATACTAGACGTGCAGGAGTGCGATTTTTGAAAGTCAAATCAGTAGTAGAAAGATGCATATCTCCATTTTAACATTTTCAGCTGCCGAGTTCAACGAGTGAGTTTCAAATACCTATTAATTATTTGAGGTAATTATTATGGTGATTAGATTTTATATTGGTGGTTAGTGGCGACGGGCTCACCCCCCGTCACACTGGACAGAGTTTCGGTACTAATGGTGAAACGTGGATGTTCTGAGGTTTCAGAATATCTCTGTCTACCCCCTCGGGAAATATAGTCGTGAGCATATGCTGTGCTATGCTATTATTATTATGCTATTGACGACCCGATAGCACAGTCTGTAGTGAACCTGCCTGCTGTGCCGACGGTCGCAGGTTCAAATCCCGTAAGGGACAAATACTTATATGATGAATATGAATATTTGTATCCGAGTCATGGGTGTTTGTATCTATACAATATGTATTCTATATCGTTGTCTAGTCATCATAACACAAGTCCAGGTTAGATTCTGGTACTTTAAATGTGACTAGATAATTTGTGTGATAATGTCCAAGACATTTATTTTATTTATTTATTATGGTGATTATGAAATGTCATCGACTTTAATTGATTAATATTAAAAATAGGAAGAAACTTAATTTTTATGCAGTGCGTTGGTATACCAAACGAAAACTAACCTAACCTAACCTAACTACCTACCGTCTAAAACTAAAAGCTTGAATATAATAGTATCTACAACACTAAAAGACGAAGAAACATAACATTTGTAAGTAGAACACGTTCTAATTAATGATAATAAAATAAAACAAAAGTATGGGCTTAGCTAATTCGCGTAATGACCTCTCTTGCCTTAGAAACAAGAAGATATTGTTATGCTCCCTCCGCCATTTTGAAAATGAGTAAAATGGAGGTTCTTTGCACTCGGTGTAGCCATGTTGATTTTATTAATTAGATTTTCGTTTTAATAAGTAGAATTAGAAAAGAGAGCCGAGATATTATCCCGTTTTTAGAGAGTAGAAGTTGTTTAGTGTTCATTTATTATTACGGAATAATTATTTTAATTAAAGGAAATTAATCAGTGGTGGCTAGTAGCCATGCCTGTCGTGCTGGTTCAATTCCCATCCACGCTGATATTCGCGATTGTACGATAAGACGGGTGCGATTAACTTTGCACCTTATTGCCGTACAGAGAGAGTCGCTATTTATTTAAATCTGTTTTCGAAGTAATTCTTCTGTATGGGTAAAACTAGTATTTATTCTATGACACTAACGCTCATAAAATGAATCTGTGCGATGATGATGATGATCTGACTAATCTACTTAGTTGCAATCGGAACAATGTGGGTTAAGTTACATAACTTTACTAATCACATTTTGAAAATACAAAACAGACATGACATAACGTTAATTCGTATAGCAATGAAAATATTTAATATGGAATTATACATATAGCATTATTTGCCATAGTAATGAAAATCCATAATTTAAAAACTCGTTTTTAGACCCCAGATGTAACTAAATCGGTTAGGTTAGCGAGGAGCTAAGCGACGAGTATGTTAGGTCTCTTGCGACCACAGCGCACGAGCCGTGCGAGCGTAGCGAGTGTGCCGCGGCAGCGGCCGGCGAGTGCCAGAACCGAATTGCTACTGTTTACCTAGTCCACCCGAAAATATAAGTTTTCTCAAAGAATTCTCCCCCTTGAAAGGAGGGTTCACCTTTACCTCGCATTTTATAGGTTGCAGAGCGTGTCAAAGCAGGACATTCAGTATACCTACATACTAATTTATTAGTGTTACAATTATGTTTATTCATTTCAGGTTTTTTTAACGTTATTGATTTTACTGCTAGTGGTGAAACCCGGATGTTCTGAGGTTTCAGAATGTCTCTGACTACCCCCTCGGGGAATATAGTCGTGAGCATGTGCTATGCTATGCTTGATTATAATGTTAATCATATTAAAGATATGCTTTTAAAATGTATACATTTCAACATTATGGATTTTAATGATTGTGTGTTTTCAGTGTTAGAGGGTTTTCAATATATAGGGTCCTTCTTAATATGCTGACGCTTTTCTAAGGGGATGATCAGACCGTCAAACTGAACCACTTTCTCTATGGAAGGAACCTCGAAATCGCGAAAAACATCTACTGTCCCATTCATTTGGCTCTAGTAAGCTTGCAGTTTAGTATGGAACCACAGACTTTTTTTCGCGATTTCTATTTTGGTGCCATAGAGAAAGTTGTTCAGTTTGATGGTCTGATCATCCCCTTAAAAAAGTGTCAGCATATTAAGAAGGACCCTGTATGCATTTTCAATTATGGATTCTAATATACCTACTGTCAGCATCAAGTGAGTAGGTAAGCTATTATTTTATCCTGTGCTTTCTTACCATGAAAAAACATGCCAATATCATAGTAACAACGTAAAAAGATAAAAATATCGAATGAAACAAACTTTCTAGGGATGTGAAAGAATGACGCGGTAGGTAGCGAACTCGCCAATTATGCAAACGGCATCGGTGCGCCTCTATTTGTCGAGTGTTTTCTTCGAGAGCTAGTGATGGTACATATTGTTCGTTTTAATTAGTCGATATATTTCATACGGTACTTCGCGGGATACTGTACAGAAAAATCACTTCGAAAACAGATTTAAGAGAAGTTTATTCCGAATCTGTAAATGCGCGCTGCATACAAACGAAGTCTGGTGATATTTTCAATAGTAACCAATTAAACTCAATGAAATTTGCAGAAACAATCTAGGAACTCTCTAGAATCTATGCTTGTATCGTGTCCGATTTTGGTTAAAATACACAGTTTCAATGTCAGGATTAATTTAAGATTTGTATGGAAATCTTTTAGGCACTGTAATTTTAAAACTGTACATTGTAAGGAAAATGTGACACGATACAAGCATAGATATTTGTTTCAAGATTGTTTCAGCAAAATTTCATTGACTTTAATTGGTTAGTATTGAAAATATCACCATAGTACGTTTGTATGGAGCGCGCTCCGAATTATATCCCCTTAAATAAATAGCGACTCTCTCTACTCGGTAATAAGGTGCAAAGTTATTCGCACCCGTCACCCGTGGTATCGTACAATTCGCGAATAACCTACCAACCGTCACAACGGCAACGGCGCACGTGCAAACAAAAATGAACCGAGTCTTTAGACATGAAAGCTTCCTTTACATAGTCTCCCTTTCTCGTTCTTTCACGTGCTGGCAGCGTGACATCGCTAGGGTTTTCAAGTCTCGCATTGACTACTCACAAAATGGCGAAAGTCTAATGAGATTTGACCAAGAAGTTTCCACGGTATACCTAATCTATTGCCTTATTGAGACAGGCCTGGTATTGTGTCCAAATGTCAAGGCCTCACTAATTTGTTCAGAGTTTAAACACTGCACGACTATAACACTAAGATACTAACATAGGTGACGACTTTGTTGGACAAAAATATACTTCCTCTACCTAATTATATTTGAAACGAACAATTGCCTAAACTAATTTGGGAGGCGCTAACACTAATACGAGCAAATGGTGATTGAATTTCATACAAAAGTTTGGTGCAGTATACGCGTAGACGGTATTAATAAAAGTAATATTTTATAGGTAACTATAATTATGATTTAGAAAATCTTAATGCCGTCGTAAAATTTTCTATAATTCCAAAGCTTCGTAATTATAATACATCTACACCAATATTATAAAGAGGAAAGATTTGTACCTATTTTTGTATGTTTGTATGTTTGTAATGAATAGGCTCAAAAAGTACTGGGCCGATTTAAAAAATTCTTTCACCAATAGAATGCTACATTCTTCCAATTTGACATAGGCTACATTTCATTTAGAAAAAAATTAGGGATCCTTGGTAAAATTTGAACAATGTAACCGAAGGTGTAGAAAAATGAGTCTTAAAATTTATTTGTCTACCCCGTGCGAAGCCGGGACGGGCTGCTAGTATATTATAAATTGCAAATGTTATTAGTGACGCTGCATCTAGATTTTCTAAACTATTTTTCAATATATAAAATATTACTTTCATGAATAGTGTAGAGTATCTTCGTGTAGATTGCGTCAAACTTTTGTATGAAATTGATAACACTGCTCACGAAAGTTTATAAAAATGCATTTTGAACAAAACAACGCGGCCTTTTTGGTCTGACCGAAACCGACTGACCTCTCTTGAGCTCTTCAAAAAGATATTCTTTCAGTGCAGCACCTCGATGAGCTAACAATAATTTAATCGACAAAAATCATCGACAAAGTAACGTCTCTACAGCGACCCGATCGGAGACGTCGCATCGGAATCGACTGTTTTCCAACGCTTCACTATTGTGCTCGTTATCTCTGCATCTGGGGGCACGGCAGTGCATGTGCCAAGTTGTGTCAAACAGTACCTACTGTAAAGATACTAGATAAGTTGGTAGGTATACGTTACACTTATTTAGATCATAGTCACAGGTCCGGTACTACAAACAACGTTTTGGATTTGACATGATGGCGTTCGCACATGCGCACTTGGTGCAAATTTTCTTTGATATATGTGTAGGGTTGAATTACCACGAATCGTATGAACATCATCTACATTTCGTTACTTTTTATTGTTCGTTCTGTTATTAAAAATAGTGTTTGAGCTAAAAATGACTGAAAATGTGAATTTAGCGTTTTTTTCAACGTTTTTATGCTTTTGTTATTATCAGCTAAAATCACTATCTTGTCTCTAGCACCCTCCAACCAAAGTCACCACTGACCGGTGACTTAGGAAAAAATTCACCAATAGGAACGCTTGATTTTATTTTATCCTCTTGTAGAATCAACCTCCGCTGAACAGACATCCTAAAATTAGGTAAACTTAAGAGGATAGACTAGTACCGTTTCGTCCATACAAACCTTTGACTAATTATTACATGGACTGGTTACGCGTGTAATTCTAGTAACAAACATTTCTGCCACTTTTTGCGGGGGGCGAGGTAACATGAAATCCGCAACTTTGAATTTTACTCCCTATAACTTTAGATTCTAATTTTGAATGTTAAAAATCATGAAAAGTAGTCTCGTGTGAACCCCACACGTTCTAAGTTCGAATTTATTATTTCGCAATTATAGGCTGTCTCGTTTAGTGATAAGGTGTAAAATTGAATGTAAATGCTCAAGATCAATTGTGCTTATACCGTTGCAGAGGGGAAATGCTACCGCAAGGCTAGTCCTTATAATAATTAGTCAAAGATACAAACGTCTTCCAGTGTTTCCTCCCTGGATAATGACACTAGAGCCCAAAAAATGTTTACCCTACAATCTATGTTACCTCTGCTATGTCCCTATGTTGTGCTTTTTTGCATAAATTAATTACTGTAAGAACTAGAGACCTTCGAATATGACCAATTTTACCACCCATTTTCAGACATCCAGCAAACAAATTTGACGAATATAACCATTAAAGGCAAAACATACAGACATAGTTAAAGCCATTCTCATATTATTCTTGAAAGAAGTATTAAAATTGGTATTAGATTTGGAGGAGTAAACTGGGGAATACGATGAAACTTTTGGCAATTTGCAACAAAGCAATTGGCAGTTGAAACATTATTAGCGTAGTTAGTTTAGATCTGTCTGCCAAATACATACAGAATTCCATGAATCCGAATTGTGATTTTGTATAGGATTTGAAATTCTGAAGGGGAAAAATCCATACGAAATCGTAATCCTGATTCGGAATTCGGGGTGTGTGTTTGTGGCAAGTCTTAGGCCGAGATTCAGAGACGATTTTTTTAGTCTTAGTTCGAACTTAGAAGGGCGAAAATGTATGGATTTTGACATACGGGAGTTCCAACTAAGACTTTAAAAACGTCTCTGAATCTCAGCCTTAGTCGTGGCCCAATTTAAGGAAGTCTTGGCGCTATTTTTACAAACATTCCTTTGTACCATAGAGTAATCTCAGTGGGCCAGCTGCTTTGTTTGTTACTTTTATACAAAACTGAAAAATTAATACTGTCTCAAGGGCTCTCTTCTTTTTGATAACGATGTTTTGACAGAATATTAAATGCTAATGAATTAAATAAATTAACTTTTTGTGGTTTATTTCGAAATCGAACTGATTGGAAAATTGTATTTCCATTCATGTCTTCGAATCTGTTTTTATTCAACGATCTTTTATAACTCGTTTAAAAGTTTAGTTCGTGAAGACTTAGTAATAGGGTCCCGTTAGCACCCTTTGGGTATATTTTCTTTGCTTTTGGGTACGGAACCCTAAAAATTAAACATAATTCACCTAAAAACAGAACGCAATGTGAATGTATTTGGTATGTGTATCCGAACGTAGCATGAAATAACTGCGTTTTTTTATCAAACAAAATTACTTATACATTTAAAAGAAGATTAAGAATCCAAATTTGTAGAGCGCAGTCTTTGTCGCACACTACAAGTAAGTGTAAAACTGTGCAATTTAGAAATGATGTCACTGTCAACGTCAAAAAAAAGTTTGTTTTTTATTTGAATTTCTCTCACAACATATAACAGAAGAAAAACTAACTAATTACGGAATTATAAAACATGGAAAACGTAGCTAACAACTTGCAAAAGAACCCGCTAAAGCTATACATACAAGATATATTTCGCGCGCAACGTAATCAAGACAACAAATATATTTATGAAATCTTCGGTCTAACTTTCAAGAACGTACATATTCAAGGGGTGATCACAGCGTTATACAATAACATTAATGGTAAATCTGTTAATATAGAACTCAGTGATCCTACAGGATCTGTGCTTATTTACTACGATAGTACAAAAAACAACCATTTCATACCAATAGAAACTACAAAGGATTTGTTTAGAAAATACGCCGAAGTCAAAAGATTTGGGGACGGCAATGCTATAATGTCGAAAATGATGGATGCGATTGCAACAAAAAGACAAAATGTTGTTGTTTTTGAAGAAGGAAGCTACCTGAGTGTTGTTGGAGACATTTTTGTTGATGTTTTTAGAGAAATAAGAATGGTTTCAGCTTTTGAGTGTGTTAATACTTCTGTGGAATGTGATGTTGTGTGGTTGGAGGAATTGAGATATTTGTATGAAAAGTTTTATCTATGGAAGAAAGATGATATTGTCGCTGTAGAGTGAATACAGGGTGTAAAAAAACCTGTTGGGGCTTTAAGGATTGATTCAGGCTATCAAACTGAACAACAACTGGAGCCAACATTGAAATCTCGAAAAAAACTCTAGTTTCATACAATACCAACTCAACTCAAATGGATGGGAAAATTTTCAGTCCCCTGTCAGTTCCTGTATCATTTATACAGGGTCCTTCTTATTATGCTGACACTTTTTTAAGGAGTTGATCAGACCGTCAAACTGAACAACGTTCTCTATGGGAGCATCATCGAAATCACGAAAAAAAAAATGGGGTGTCTCATACATTTGGCTCGAGTAGGTTTGCACTTTTGTATGGGATAGCAGATTTTTAGAGATAGATTGATAGAGAAGTGCAAAACCGGGATGCGTGGAGAACAGAAAGGCCACTGCCCAAATATGGGACAGCGACAGCTGAAATAATAAAAAAATTGAATTAATAAACACAGCTAAACATCTGTGTATTCAATTAATAATAAATTTTTCATGAAATACCTAGTTGTTTCAGTTTTCCCAACGAAATTTTGGCAACGGAGAGGATTCCCTTTCGCCCTAAATTTGGGCCACAGCATATTAAATCCCACTTTTTTACTATCCCACATCCTGCTTTTACCCGTCCCTCTGCAGTCAAGACGAGTAACCGTTTTCGCATCGACATAAATACTATAGCTCTCGGTAGAGAGTAGTATATTCCTTGTACTATAGACTTCAAGTCTCATACAAAATCTTAGAAAATTTTTGTCAGAATCTGACGTATAACCCACACAAATCAAGTATGCATGCTGTTGGGTGGCACGAATATGTGGTTTTTTGATTCATTGATTGGCTGATTTGATTGATTGATTATGACACAAATCAAATAATTTGTTTTGTTTTAGCCTGTAGGATTTAGACTTTAGCAAAGGCCTCCACTCACGAATATAGGGGAAAGGAAGTGGGTCATACTCCACCACGCGGGCCCAGTGCGTGTTGGTGGAGGCAAGTTAGTGGTCAACTTGCTGTCAATGAATTTTCCTCTGTCCTGGCTTAACGAATAATTACAACGCCATCTGACGGAACTATCCGAGACCAACTGCTTAACGTGCCTTGAATTACACCGCCATTGGACGGACCTATCCGGGACTTCCTGATTAACGTGCGTTAATCAGGTAGTCCGAACGTAACGTTCCGAAGTATGGAGACGCTTATGATAAATACCAATAAACAGTTACCCATCCAAAGACTGACCGGACCTTACATATTGGTTACATTCGGTGATCGTTTAAAATACCAAAGCTCCACTTTAACGAAAATCTGACTTCATACAAGCACAGAGATTAATTTCTAGAATATTTCTATGAAAATTAATTGTCTTTAATTGGTTAATATTGAAAATATCACCAGACTTCGTTTGTATGCAGCTCGCATTTACGCATTCGGAATAAACTTCTCTTCAGACTACGGCTGTAAGGGCTAGTGCCCATTGCCATTCCGAAAATTTATTTTAAAAAATCAAGATGACATTTGCTGTCATCACCAAATATTTCCTTAGCGGACGGTCGGCTCTCTTAACTTGGAAAAACTGTAATTCGAAGCCATTTTCAACACCACTCAGGTACTTTAACTCTCCTATAACCATTAAGTAATGTTATCAATAAATTATATCTACATTGAAAACATTTTTAGGTTAGAAAATGTTTCTTATAAGCAACTTTTAAAATTTACTTTTTCGTTGCAGAAACATGGCCAGCGAAGGAATTTCTCCGCAGGAAGTCGAGGCTTTATGCCAAACACCTCATCCTTCTACCCAGGTAAGGGTTTCATAAATGTTCCACTATTACAATACAAAATACCAAAATATTTATTTCAATGAGCACTTTTCTTATATTTAAAACTAGCTTTTGCCCGCGACTCCGTCTGCGTAGACCTTTAAAAAGTATCCTACGTGTTAATCTAGATCATATTCTATCTGTGTGCCAAATTTCATTGGAATCCATTCAGTAGTTTTTACGTGAAAGAGTAACAAACATCCATCCATACTTACAAACTTTCGCGTTTATAATGTTAGTAGGATATTTAAAATTAGTTCACAACAATCTAGGTATAGGCACAGAATAGGTAATAGTATACAGGCTGTTAGGGTAAACAGTTGCATTACTTTAAGGGGTGATTGTACCCATGATACTGAACAACTTTCCCTAAGAAACCTGTAGCAAAACTGCAAAATTTTTTTTTGGCCTTTCCATACTAAGTTAAGTGCAATCTGCTGATCAAAAGTTTGTATTTTTTATATACTGTACAGTATATACAATTATTTACTAATTATTCATATGGTATTGTATAAATTATTATACAACGTGTTAATGAATTAATGCAAAACTAGAAAGTAGTTTTTTTAGAACCGAGAGCAGAATCGACTTATCATGGTTTCAACATAGGTAATTTATTTCAAAATTTTAAATAATTTGTTTGCAAAATTTAAAATTTACTGACTTTGATCTAAACCTATCCATCAAAACTTAAAATGCAAATAAATTTAAATTTTATCTATAAAGATAATGAAATTATAGTTTCAATCTAATTATTTTGTTATAAATCAGTTGGGGTGTATGAGGTTTTGCGTTTATTCATTAACACGTTGTATAGAGTCAAGTTACTATAATAAATAACTTTAAGGTAAATTAAAGATTGAAAAAGTTGGGCGGCGAGCAGGATTCGAACCCACGACCTGCCTATCCGGGGCATGTTCCATTCCAACAGAGCTGTCGGCGAAGGCAAAGACGATGATATAGATTGAAAAGTTCGTCGTGGCTTGTGGGGCGAAGACAGCTCTGTTGGAGTGGAGCATGCCCCGGATAGGCAGGTCGTGGGTTTGAATCCCGGTCGCCGCCCAGTTTTTTCAATCTTTATTTTGATTAAGCTAACATGGCATACATGTAGAATCAATTCAACTTTAAGGTAGTTTGTGAAAGTTTGGATGTTTGTGATTTAATCATTCATAATTTGAACAAAATTTTAGCACAAAGAGAGAATATGTTCAATTCAATTAAATTTTTGTTTAGTGGCATCGGATGTGTTATCACAATTCAGCCAATGTCTCGTTATGTGGAGAGTATACGAAGGGAAATGATCAGTAGTATTAATTAAGTCTAGTGTGGCAGTTTTGCCAATGTAAGTAGTTTATAATCTCAAGTGATTGTTTTAAGGTTAAAACGCAAAAGAGTTCACAAAATGGTGGAGCCACGTGCAAGCCCAACGCGACGATACGCACGCGTCCGTACTCCGCCAGACTTGCAGCGCGACTTTCAGAATATGTTCTGGATCAACACATAGGATACTTTTTAACGTTTATGCAGATGAAGGGGTTCTTTCTTAATATGCTGACACTTTTACGGGGATTATGAAACCATCAAACTGGACACCTTTCTCTATGGAACAAACATCGAAATTGTGAAAAAAAATCTTTTTGTCACAGGCCTGGAATCGAACCGCTGCCTCTACATGTTATCACTACTTTAATATGTTTAATAAAAACAAGCAATTGAAATGACTGGAATTGTTCAGAAGAATTATTGCATAACATTATTATAACTGAATTGTTATCTTATCTCATATTGTTATTGGCAAGTCACCTTTGACTAATTATTATAAGGACTAGCCTTGCGGTAGCATTTCCACTCTGCCACGGTATTACAATTGATCTTGTGCATTTACATTCAATTTTACACCTTATCACTAAACGAGACAGCCTATAATTGCGAAATAATAACTTCGAACTTAGATCGTTTGGGGTTCACACGAGACTACTTTTCATGATTTTTAACATTCAAAATTAGAATCTAAAGTTATGGTGAATAAAATCCAAAGTTGCGGATTTCATGTTACCTCGCCCCCCGCAAAAAGTGGCAGAAATGTTTGTTAGTAGAATTACACGCGTAACCAGTCCACATATAAATAGTCAAAGCAAGTCCCTTATAAGTCCATATCTTATGGTAATTTTAATTCTCGTTTAAGTATCTCAATAAGTCCAATCAACAAAATAAAAAGGAAAAAACATTTATTTTTACCCGACTGCGCCAGAAGGAGGGTTATGTTTTTCGAGCATATGTATGTATGTCTATTTCATTGTCACGGCCTACAGCTTAAACGGCTTGATGGATTTTAACGTATGAGGTGCCTTTAGATTCGTAAAAATTGTGAGAGTGACATAGGGTATAGCACAAGCCAATTAGAATTCCGTACGCCTCCTAAATAACATATTTATTAAATCTGATAATTTCTGAACATCGAATTCTCAAAATGACAAATTCGCTTTATGATCTGTTGCCAGCACCTCCGTCTGCGTGGATCTTAAAAAAGTATCATTCATATAGCATATGCTCACGACTATATTCCCCTAGGGGGCAGTCAGAGATGTTCTGAAAACTTAAAACATCCATGTTTCAACAGTAGTACCGAAACTCTATCCAGTGTGACGGGGAGTGAACCCGTCGCCACTTATAATGAACAGTGGGTACAATACATGCCTCGAAATTGAAGCATGCAGGTTTCCTCACGATGTTTTCCTTCAACGAAAAGCCCGTGGTGTTAAAAATCGTACATAAATTCCGAAAAACTCATAGATACGAGTCAGCATGGACGGGGATCGAACCATCACCTCCTACACGGCTGGCAAGGTTACTCACGACTGGATCACCACGGCGTTTTTGTAACACTAAGTTTAATCATTCCAGCAATTCATGTTCCAACAAACCATGTACCGCATCAAAGATCCTCGCAAGTCCATCCCGTTCTACACGGGCGTGCTCGGCATGACGCTGTTGAAGCAGCTGCACTTCCCCGAGATGAAGTTCTCCCTATTCTTCATGGGCTTCGAGAATCCGGCTGAAGTGCCCAAGGATGAGGCAGTGAGGGCAACTTGGGCTATGACCAGGAAAGCTACGTTGGAGTTGACACAGTAAGTTTTATTTTTCGATTACCAATACTCAATATTCACACTCCCGTCCTCCCCCTACGGAGCCGAGTGGAACAGGAAACCGCTACGATCAGAGAAGGGATCAGACGAGGCCGTGAGTAAGATACCGTTCGGTATGTCACGTATTTTTTTAAGGGCTGATTCGAAAACCATTTCGAGATAAAACCGACTTCAAAACTAAAAAAGTAAAAAATAATATTGCAGCTGATGAATTTTATTATTCTGAACTCGACCTTAAAAAAAGTCTTTGAATCTGGGCATGTGTGTGTGTGTCAGTGTCTGTATGTGTGTGCACGCGCTTGCGTTTGTGTATTTTCGCGTTAGCTCTGCGAAATTTAGCACGTGCTAGCAAATTGTCATTCATGAGTGTTGTGCCTTATCTACACTAACTATGTATTATAAAACTGTAACATAACCTAAATATCTCTGTAAATTGAAGATATTTACAAAAAAACCGGCCAAGAGCGTGTCGGCTCACCCATGATAGGGTTCCGTAGAAATAGAATAAGTGACATATCACTAGGTGTCTCCCGTGGGAATCGAACCCACGACCTCCGTGTCGAGATCCCAATGCTCTTAACTATTAGATCGCGGAGGCAGTAGGAGAAGAAACCTGTAATTTCCCGGTTTTGGATATCATCTCCCAGGAGGCACATGACGCTACTCCTAGCCGATATTCGGCTACGGCAACTGCCTCTGATCCCTTCGTTGTTGGCGCTCGTTCGCCCTAATATGGCACCCTCATACACCTCAACTGATTTATAACAAAATAATTAGATTGAAACAATAATTTCATTTTTTGATACTTAAAATTTAACCTTATTCCCATTTTAGGTTTTGAGGCAAAAATGATTTGTTATCATTTCAGCAATGAATGAAAGCGCTGACATGCTCATGGATACATTTTAAGAAACTTGTTTTGGTAGTAAGTAGGGTGAGACTGCCCGAGCGGTGGGTTGAGATCGAGTTGAGTAAATTTTAAATTTAACAAACAAACTATTTAATATTTTGAAAAAAATTACCTATGTTGAAATCATGATAATTCGATTCTGCTCTCGATTCTAAATAAACTACTTTCTAGTTTTGCGTTAATTCATTGACACTCTATTTGTGGTTTTGCGCTTATTCATTAACACGTTGTATATACATATTTGTCAAAGAGTTTTTTGCAGTGCCCGGTCAGGGTTTCACATAGGATCATAACTGTATATTTTGTAACATCTGTAAAACTTGTGAATGCAATAAATGATTATGATTATGATTAAATATAAGTTTTGTATATATTTCAGTAACTGGGGAACAGAATCGGACGATTCGAGCTACCACAACGGCAATTCAGATCCGAGAGGTTTTGGACACATTGGAATATTGGTACCGGATGTCGACGATGCCTGTGACAGGTCAGTAAATCTCTGTTATTTATTTAATAAAACTACCAAAGGTATTCGGGGAAATCTACGGATTTTTGTATGGAGTAGGTTGCATTAATTGCACTTTAGGTGATAATTTGGAATATAGTAGATACATAAATGAAAAACATAAATTCTCAATAATCCCCCTATTTTTATTGTGTATTGTTGAATAATTAAGAAATTTACAAAACATTAAATTTAGCATGTAACATAGCATAGCATAGGCTCTCGACTATATTCCCCGAGAGGGTAGTCAGAGATATTCTGCAACGTCAGAACATCCACGTTTCACCAGTTTCAGTTTTCAACCGTTTCACGTTTACCCAATATACTTCACAAGAAATATCAGTTTCACTGTTTTAGTTTAGTCAATTTCTTATTCAGTTGGTATCTGAATTCTGAATAATAAATGCCTAGTTAAGGACGTTTTAAATATTCATTACTTATGCCCGAAATAGTCTTTGTTTCTAATGTATAATTTATGGGTGTACTATATTTTATCGATTACTAAAACTTTATAACGAATTCGAAATCAAGGCCTGTTAAAAGGAATAGTCTTGCAGCGCGCTCCATATAAACGAAGTTTAATTATATTTAATTACTTACCAATTAAAGTCAATGCAAGTTTAGAAACCATGTTCTAGAAACTAGTCTCATCGCCGGTGATTTGTCAGATTTTCGTTTAAATTTATAGTTTGAAGTTACAGGTGTCTCAAAGATTTCCATACAAAATCACACATTAATCCTAGTATTGAAACTGTATATTTTAACGGAAATCTGACAAACCACAGGCACAGAGAATAGTTTCTAGATCATGTTTAAATAATTTTTATTGGTTAGTATTGAAAATATAATCAAACTTCATTTGTATAGAGCACGCTTCAAGGAATGTCCTTGTCAAGCAAAGCACGAAGCTTATACTAGTTTGTTGGGCTGTCCCTGATAAAAAAATGTATAAACCTACGAGGCTGTCATTGGGGTGATACAAGCCTTGGAAAAAAAATAGAAATAAAACAAGAGCGTGTCGGACTCGCCCATGATAGGGTTCCGTAGCCATTGTCGATTCCCTTACCTAAAAGAAAAAAGAACCTAACGATAGCGCGATTTAATGTCCTGCAACGCCATCTAGTTTATATTAGAAAATAATATTCAATTCAATACGTTTATTTCGGAAAACAAGTTCCATAAATATTTTATTAGTAGTACATAGTGTCATGTTACAACCTATGTTAGTAAATTACATTGAATGTCAAGATTTCAAATAAACAAATCAAAAGAAAAACAAAAATTACAATAATTTCGAATTTAAGATGAATCTACATATTATATCTAGTCATAAGCGCAGACCAATGACTGGCGATGGGACACTCGAACTTGCCCCCTACCACCTTCAGGATGCTGTTGGAGCCGCCGTGGACTCTACTCATCAGTGATGCAACTTTCTTACGCATTATAGCGTGAAAGCCGTCTGTACGCGCCTCGGCAAACATGACTGATGCACTGCAGAAGCGTGGCCGCCCCAACAACATTCTGAAAGCGTTATTGTACTGGACCCGTAAGGCGCGGTATATTTGTTACTTACTTACAGGTTTTTTACTTACTGAAATCTATATTTTATAACACTTTCTTATTTTTTACTCCAGTATTTTAGAAGCTTGAGGGGTAGGGGGCCTGGACTTGTATTATGATGACTAGACAACGATATAGAATATATTTATATACAACGTGTTAATGAATAAGCGCAAAACCTCATACACCTCATACACTGATTTATAACAAAATGATTAGATTGTAACAATAATTTCATTAGTTTAATAGTTAAAATTTAAAGTTATTCGCATTTTAAGTTTTCAGGCAAACATGATTGTATATCATTTCAGCAATGAATGAAAGCGCTAACGTGCTCATGGATACATTTTAAGAATCTTGTTTTGGTAGTAAGTAGGGTGAGAGTGCCCGAGCAGTGGTTTGAGATCGAGTTCTGAAAATTTTAAATTTTACAAATAATTATTTAACATTTTGAAAAAAAAATCTTGTGTTGAAACCATGATAATTCGATTCTGCTCTTGATTCTAAACAAACTACTTTCTAGTTTTGCGTTAATTCATTAAACGTTGTATATATAGATACAAACATCCATGACTCGGGTACAAATATTCATATTCATCATACAAATAATTGTCCCTTACGGGATTCGGACCCGCAACCCCCGGCACAACAGGTAGGGTCACTACCTACTGAGCTATCGGGCTGTCATACAGTCAAAAGTGTTTGACTACAGAACCCTAAAAATGGAATATTGAATTGAATTATCTGACATCAGCTTGATTCCACCTATTTTCACTGGGCCAGTGGAGTGTATCCCACTCCCTCTCACTTTTAATCATGAGAGGACGCATTTGCCCAGCAACGGGATCCTTAAATCTATAAATCACTTATGAATTTGAAAAATAAACCTCATAATCTTTATTGTACGTTTCAGATTCGAGCAGCAAGGTGTGAAATTCATCAAAAAACCCCAGGACGGTAAAATGAAGGGTCTCGCTTTCATACAGGATCCTGATGGATACTGGATTGAGATATTTACTGCCGACATTAGTAAGCTAGCTAAGTAGTCATAGCAACATAATTTACTGTAGTAGGTTTTTCAAACTGACTAGATCCGAAAAATGACTTGGGTGTCTATCCATGGTGTAACAAAACACCCTAGTAATACTTAAGGGAGTGCTTCAGACCATCAAACTGAACAACTTTCACTATGGAGCCAACATTGAAATCTCAAAAAGAAACCGCGTCTCATTCGACTTTTCACCGTCGAACTTTGACTATCTATATGTGGACTGGTTACGCGTGTAGTTCTAATAACAAACATTTCTGCCACTTTTTGCGGGGGGCGATGTAACATGATATCCATAACTTTTGATTTTATTCCCCACTAGCAGCCCGTCCCGGCTTCGCACGGGGTAGACAAATAAATTTTAAGACTCATTTTTCTACACCTTCGGTTACATTGTTTAAATTTTACCAAGGATCCCTAATTTTTTTCAAAATGAAATGTAGCCTATGTCAAATTGGAAGAATGTAGCATTCTATTGGTGAAAGAATTTTTTAAATCGGCCCAGTACTTTTTGAGCCTATTCATTACAAACATACAAACATACAAAAATAGGTACAAATCTTTCCTCTTTATAATATTAGTGTAGATAACTTTAGATTCTAATTTTGAATGTTAAAAATCATGAAAAGTGGTCTCGTGTGAACCCCAAACGTTCTAAGTTCGAAGTTATTATTTCGCAATTATAGGCTGTCTCGTTTAGTGATAAGGCGTAAAATTTAATGTAAATGCACAAGATCAATTGTGCTTATACCGTGGCAGAGGGGAAATGCTACCGCAAGGCTAGTCCTTATAATAATTATTCAAAGCCGTCGAAAGTTCAAAAATTTGTTTGCGAAGTTCCTATAGGTTTCTTAGGGAAAGTTGTTCAGTATCATGGGTACAATCACCCCTTAAAGTAATGCAACTGTTTACCCTAACACTCTGTATTGCATAAAATTGCTGACATTATTTCTGGCAAATCTACTTAAATTGGGTATTTGACTACATACAATATATTTTATTCTTATCTTCTCAATAAAAAAAAGATTTGAAAATATCGCTACACTCCCATTTTCATTGAATTTTTAACTAGAATACCATTTTTAATAACAAGATAAACTTTAAAAAGTAATGAAATGTTGATGACGTCACAACTCACAATTTAGTACAAATTTCATACAAAGCGCACGTTTTGACGTCTGATAAAGAGTAGCTGATTTGACTAGTTGTCAAGTAGCCTATTGCAGTAAAATGAGGCCTATTTAAACAACCTTTTGTATGTTTATTTTTGTTAGCATGTGCGTAGGCGTAAATAATTGTTTAGTCAGTTTTTAAAATCGTATTGATGTAGATTACACATTTCATATGACAAAAACATTAAATGTTTCAAAAGTTATGCGCATTTAGTTTTTGGAAACTTATTCTTTGTGATTACATTTTCTAGTTATGTATTGTATAAGATGTTAAATATTGTATATAAGGGGATTTTTATTATATTCATTTTGATAATTTTGTTGGTTCTACGGCATTTCTAAAGTTATGAACTTGCCAGTGATAGTCCAGCTTAACTTGACACTTAAGCGAAGGGAATTAACAATGGAGAGGTATCAAGTTTTGCTGGACGGTGATCATGAAGGACTTCTTTTATAAAAATGGTTTTATTAAGCGAATTAAGAACCATATCACACGAGCTATTTTTGAGCGTAGGCGTTGACAGAGCTATATCGTCCCGACATCGCCGCTTTATCGTCGCGATATTTCTAAGTGAGATCAATCAGTATCGCGGTTGAATCACGGCAATATTATGGCGGAATCGCGGCCATTTTGCGGCGATAACTTTTAGTAAAATCGGCAATTTAGTTGTGACGTCGCAGCGATCCAGTTGTAACGTCGCGGCGGTGCAGTAGCGGCGTCGTCACGGTACAGTTGTGACGTCGTCGCGGTGCAGTTGCGAAATCGCCTACGCTCATAAATCGCTTGTGAGTGTGTTTAGAGCCATATCTCTAAAAATACAAATTGAGTGCAATTATACGTGATGTATTTGTATACTTAACTATTATATAAAAGTTGAATTTAATACATAATTATAATTCGCACAGAAAACCGAATACTGTACATATTTTGAAAAATTATTTCGAGAATTTAAAAAATGTATCGCCTGTAATTTTGATACAAATAAGCATCGGCTACTCTATGCTCTTGCATACATTTGAGGCGAGTAGGCACTGCAGTTTAGTATGGGACAGCTGTTTTTTTTGCTCCGATCGGTTTGCTCCCGTAGTAAACTTTGTTCAATTTGATGGGTAGACTCTTAGTTTAAAAGGATGCTAATGATATCAATTTCACCCTGTATAGTGAAAGTTGTTCAGGTGGTTGGTCTAAATCTAAAGAAACCACCCCGTTAAATTAAATAAGAACTTTTGGACCACAGCCGGTCCCCAGGCAGCACACCTAACCTGTCGGAAGATCTTCCATTTTCACTGGATAAACCTTCCCAAGTAGTTCCACTTCCACCATAGATGCGACAGATCTCTGAATGTACAGGGTGTAAATTTAAATGCTACAGACCATCAAACTGAACAACTTTTACTACGGGAATTACAGACTAAACTGCAATGCCTACTCGACTCAAATTTATGAAACAGCAGATTTTCTTTATGAAACTTCAGGTTTGCTTCAATAGTAAAAGTTGTTCAGTTTGTTCACCTGAACCACCCTTGAAAGTTTAGAGGCAGAATTCTTTTTTTTTAGATATTACTTGTTTACTGTATTTGGTTTTTTGTGCGAAGTGTTTTTTATTATCTCTCCCTGGAACATAAATACCTACTGCATAACAGCATTTACACTGATTAAAATTTTTTCATAGCTGAATTAGACTTTAGCGACTGCTTATTTAGAAAAGCAGTCACGTACAAGGAAGCTGGAAATAGGTATTGTCTATACCTTGGAGTACAGACTGCCTAAAGGTGGACTTCCGATGCCAGCAGCCGATGCAACTGGCGCGCGCGTCTGACTCGTGGTTCTGTCATATGCCATAAATGTCCATCGCATCGGCCGCGCGCGTCTGACGCACGCGTCAGTCGCTGGCATCGGAAGCGGCGCCATACGTTTTCATAGTAACTAGCGCGGCTCGCGGCCGACGCGACAATACTGTCGCGTCGGCCGCGAGCCGCGCGCGTCAGACTCTTCGTCTGCTGGCATCTTAAGTCCATCTTTACAAGCGGTGAAAATGAAAATACTCCTTGGCGGTCGGTAATGTTCAACCTTCTTTCCTACGTTTTCTAATACAACGACGAAAATTATAAAAAGGATTTTTATTCAATTTGTTGTGACAGAAAGTGCCTAACCTAAAGTTTGAAACATCGACTTACGAAAGAAGGCTGAATATTACCGACAGCCATGGCCAATTTTCATGTTTCCATGCTTGTAATGAGGATTGGTATCCTTTATCATTCTCAATACTCAATACTCAATATTTTATTGCATTCCATAACTATGTCATGTAATAGTATACATTTAAATGCATTCGTGTGAACGCTAAACATAGACACACATGGGTGTTTCTCCTGAGCGTTTGAACGCCCCATAATTTTCATCTTGTTTATAAGAAAAGGCTGGAGTTTGAACGATCTCGCTGGGATATCACCGATACATCGCCGCAATTCCGCCGCGATATTTCTCAGGTTAATCAGTTTCGAGTGAAATAACGGCAATAACGTTAAGCAAAACTCGCGACAGTGTAAAAAATTGGTGCGAATTCTTATGATTTTAGAATTTGATTTCCTTGAAATAGAAGGCACCACAGTGACATAATGAAGTATAAGCCAGTCAAAAGAAGGTGTACCTACTAAAATCTCTGAAAGGTCGATCCATTTGGAATCCACAATTCCCACGTGCCGTTTTATGATTTCTACGACGTTATGACCTGATTAATATTACAAGATATTATAATATTATGCGCTATGATTTGCGTTAGCAGTTTTATATTTTTCCTGTTTTATAAATAGTCTATTTGCGAAGCATTAAATTGATTCGGCACTATAATATCCGATACATATTTTCTAATATTACAAAACATAATAATATTCATATTATGTAGATATTTTAAATTGGAGTTCACAGTCGATTATATGAACATTTCAATGGAATTTTATATATATATTGTAGGTACATCTTTGTTTTTCTCTTTAACAATGAAGACTTTAGTCTTGTTGGTCGTCAATTTATTGGTGACAACGATATTGGCTGGAAATGTAAGATAATTTTAATTAATAAGTATTGAAAATTAATTTAATGATTTATAATGTGACTGTGTTGTTTTTTTAGAATGTTCACCCGAAGTTAAAAGTGAGAGATATTTATTCAAGAAATAGTAATGAAGTTACGGATGGTGACCAGAAAGAGATAGAAGAACATTTGAGAAATATTCAAAAGCATCAAAGTGAAGGCAGTTTCAATTTGAAAGAAATAAAATCAAACGACAATTTTGAAGTAAAAAATTCACCAAAACGCTACAAAATTAAAATCACAAGTCGAGCATTACAGCGAAATGATTTACCTATAACAGAACATAGTAAAACTAAAAAGTATAAAGTTGTTATAAAACGAAAAGGTGTTGATCAGAAAAATATTTCAGGTATCGATTTTGACAATATAATAAAACAGATCAAATACGGAAATGATCTAACTAGAAGGGATAATGATGCAAGTAAAAATTACAGTAGTGTTTTGAAACAAAAAAATGGCTCAACTGAAGATTTGGAAAATTTTAGTCAAGAAGATGACGGAAAAGAAAATCTTTTAATAGATACTGCTGAAATAAGTACGTTTAAAATTGTAAATGAAACACATTTAGATCAAAATAATTCATCAAACGTTGATTCTGAACATTTATTGAGTCAGTTCACGGACAGAAACGATGGGCCTCTGTCTGAAAATTCAGAAAAGAAAGAGTACAAACTCTTATTGAAACTGAAGAGTAACGATGAAGAAATTAAGTCTGATGTTGATTCCGCTAGCGGTAGACAACCTGAAAACAAAAGATTAAAAACATTTTGGAAACCACAATACTATAATCAAGATTCACAATCATATTACGTTAATGAAAGACCTGAAACTGGTTATGCAAACATAATGCTACCAAATCAGCATGGATCGCTACAATATATACCTTTTAAACATCAAAACTTATTACACCGCCCCAGACAAGATAATAAAATCAGATATATTTATCAGCAAGATGGAAAAGAGCTGGTACCTTACAAATGGACAGAAACCGAAAACCCTACCGACCGATTACTTTTAAAACTTGACAGTGACTCCGAAGTCTTTAACCATCATTATGTAATTAGACCCCGCAGTACTGCTTATAATGTTCCTATAGAACATACAATAGAATACATAGAAAACCCTAATCGAAAGCCAATTGATTGGAAGGACAAACAAATTTTCAACAGCCGACCAAATGTGCCAATGGATTATGAATATAGTAACGAACGATCAGATTACTATAATATTTATAAAGGCTTAGATAGAGATACGTCATATAATCCATCACAAAGGCCTGATCTAACAAATAAAGGCTACTCATATGAAGTCGTAGTACCTTTTGATTCACAAAATACAGTAAATTCACGTTACAAGAATCAGAATGAAAAAAATAAACAAAGACACGCTCATTCACAAGATTACGACAACTATAATCCTTATAGTATAGAAATTCCAAAAGATCGGAACAAAAACATTCGATTATTAAGAGCAGATCTATTACAAGATTATAAAAACGTGAATTTTCACAATGAGAATGAAATCCCAATCGTTTCAACTGACTTTGACATCAAAGAACCAGTCTATTTAGATAAAAGCACAGCGATAACACAACCACAGACAATAAACAATTTACAAGACACGAATTTTGACACAATAAAAGTTATTTCAGAAGAAATTGATGACAATGATGAAGAAACGAAAGAAAACACAGCGATAACACAACCAAAAACAATAAACCATGGACCAGAGGCCAGTATTGACTCATTAAAAGTTATAGCAGAAGAATTTGATTACAATTATAAAGAAACGAAAGACTCTTCAAACGAAACTATGTTAAATGTTATTCCTATTCACGAAGTGAAGAATGAAAACCAAATTGAGGATGAACATCCGGTAAGTTATTTAAATAACCCTGTATTACGACAATTTATTTTGACTTCTGAATATAATTTGAAGCAATAGGTTATCATAATCATCAGCCTATCATTATCCACTGCCGAACATAGGCCTCTCAGAAGGCGCGCCACAAAACTCTGTCCTCGGCTTTCCTCATCCAGATGCTCCCCGCTACCTTTTGTATTAGCTAGTCTGTCCAGCGGGCAGCAGGGCGTCTACCGATTCGTGGTCTCCACTGTAGAACTCTGACACCCCATCGGTTGTCAGTTCTTCGGCAGATATGACCAGCCCACTGCCACTTCAGCTTGCTAATTTTCTGAGCTATGTCAACCACTTTAGTTCTCGGAAGTATTACTTCATTTCTGATGTGCTGAGAAACAATGAAGCAATATGTGAAAACCATAAAATACTCTTTATGCATCTCTGCAAACAGAAAAAAAGACAATTTGAAAACAAAATACTTAAAATTTACGCATGATGCGGGTTATAAGTAAAGGAGTGTACCCTAACTACATACTATACTATCTGCATACTACAGCCTCATCACTGAAAAAATGTTTAAGCATACCTTTATTTTTCAGATTATTGACACCAGAGACCTAAATAATAAAGGGAACGGCAAATTTCCGAGTGATGTCGATTTTTATGAAGCACAAAGTCCTTCGAATGTTAAACCAGATGTGACAAAAATCCAAATTTTGCCAATAGATGATGTTTTAGATTTATGTATGAAACTAAATGTTGATGTGTTGGTTAGAAAATTCAATTTGAATGAGCCCAAGTATGTAGCAGATTTAGAAAAATTCCTGAAATTACTTGAGCAGTTTGTTAAGGAACAACCATATTCGCCTTTAAGAGGTGTTGTTTTCAAATTATTGATAAAGGTGTACTTAGTTCTACAACACATAGAAAATCCTTCGAAATCTTTTGACACGAATGATGTAGAGTCGATAGGGTCAATTATAGAACAAAAAGTTAAATCTGTCGACAATCAAAATACAGACATTTTAGAAGTCATAAAACAAGCTGTAAACGACCTTGAAAAACCAGTTTCTACAGATAGCATAAAAATAAAACCGCAATATGAAAAATACTCTCCGGAACCAAAACTCCAAGACCCACATATTTCCTACTTAATTTTTGAAAACCCTGTTTTGAAAACTGAAGATACCGTGAATCCTACACTGGACACTATTTTATTTGCACCACAAAATCTACAGGAGAGTGGTGAAATTAATTTACAAAAAGATGACCTACTTTTAGAGAAGGAAGACTTAGATGTCGATCAAAATTATTATTTAAATCTAGACAATCAACCTTTTGGTCTTTCTGAAAATGAACCGAATTACAAAGTAGAACAACCTCTGATTGATGGCGTGAATAAGGAATATGAAGCCTTTTTAAACACAAAAAGTCCAGAAAAAATTAAGTTTTCACAAGAAAGGGAACAGTATTCAGACAACGATCAATTCCCAATGACTAAATACGTTGTTTTTGAAACTGCGAATGAAGTTCCAGAGCAAGTAAGGTTGGAAACATCTGAACAGTCTTTTTTTACAGAAAATAATAATTCTGATATTCCCGAACCCGTACAAAATCAGAGCAAATTACCACAAAACCCAATAGTGGACATAATTTCCTCCGATGTATCTGAAAAAAGTCCAATAGAAATCTTTGCAGATCCAAAGCAAATATACAATATCAAAGAACAAAATCCAGTAATTCACGAAATCAAAATATTAGAAGATCTTGACGGAAATATAGTTCCCACAAAAAATATTGTGACAACAGAGCAAGAAAATGATTTAAAAGAACCAGACTATACCGATAAACGAGTACAGATTGAAGTAGATGAACAGCATCCATTTGAACATAAATACTTTGAAAAACTGTTAGATACTGAAAAAGATCATTTGAATCCAGAATCAGTAAAAAAGTACAATTTTGACAAGGAACCAATAATACGTAGCATTCCTATTCATAAATCTGAAGAAACTTTTGGGGATAATCCTGACAAAGATTTGGTTCCTGCAAAAAATGATGATGTGGCAATAAAACCAGAACATGGTTTGTATAAGCCAGAACAGGAATCGGGGAATGGTATTATACCGGAATCTGAAAACATTAATGGACCCAACCATCAAAGCGTTTCCATTCCCAAAAAACCGAAGTTCGATGAAGATAAAGTGCATACAGCATACAATGAACATTTTGAACTAATTTTAGATCCAGAAATAGTAACAAATTTCGAAGATTCTGCCAACAAACCAGTGACAGACAGAATTCCTATTCCAGAAATAAACGTCTTGAATCCAGAACTAGTGAAAAAGTCTAAAGAATCTGGCAGCAGTGGAAACTATATTCAGTCAATAAAAGTGGAAAATGATAAAGCCCTAATTCCGCCTATTGACGAAACCGTGAAAATAGAACCAGAAACACGCCTACTCATTCCAGAACAAGTACAGTTTGAAGAAGATAAACAAGATCCTATCTACTATGAATATTTTGAAGAATTATTCGATCCAAAGAAAGACAATTTACCTCCAGAATCAATAAAAAATTACAAAGATGCCGACATAAAACCAGTGACGTCTGAAAATTCTGAAGAAACATTCGATTTGAATCCCAACGAATCCAATACAACTTGGAATCAAATCGATACCAAGCCAATATCAGAACATGTTGTTGAAAGACATTTCTATATACCAAAACAAGTAAAATTGGATGAAGATGTAAATTATCCGGGTAATAATGACTATTATGAAATACCAAGAACTAACATCAATAAAGCGCCGGTAACAAACGAAACTTCACCAGTAAATTCCAAAGAAGTAACATTCACAAATACAAAAGACCCCGTTTTGGCTCTCCTTCGAGAATTAGAGTCAAATACAGATTCAAATGAAGATTTGACACCAAGTGATAAGAACGTAAATAGCATCGATTACGATTTGTCATTAAAAATAATACTAGAATTAATAGAAAACTTATGTGCTCGTCTAAGAAAATATCACGTTCCAGGCCATTTAATTAAAAAAATAATAAAAAAGGTTTTAATAATAACAATACGAAAACTGGAAGAGAATGATTTAAAATGTTCAGAAAGAGTTAAATTTGACCGGTTTGTAAATCTATTAAAAAGAGACGTAGGTAATTTAGATTTTAGTAGTAAAAATGATACAGTAAATGTTAGTAAAGATGAGCTTAAACGAATTCTTCGTTTTGAGGAAATGGTACAACTTTTACGACAACTTTTTGAACCTAGAATACTTTTAGTCACACGAGTTTACTATTAAATCTATAAACAATAATTATTTTGCGGTATTGAAAGATTATAGGTTTGTGCGATATTCAGTTTCAAAATTATTACTATTATCTGTGATTTTATTGATGGGGTGATGTGAAAATAAGTATAAATTATTATTAACTTTTAAATGCAACATAAATTCTTAAAATTGTATCTCTCAATGAAAATATTTGTATTCAGTTAATAATTTTAACAGTTGTTCCAATGAAGATTATATTAGGTATTGAAAACAATAAGTACGTACTTACTACAGAAGATATTTGTTAATTTTATGTACAAAAATATAATACACAAATATGTACACGCGGTCTCATAATTTTAATAAATGTACAGTTTTGTCAGGCTTATGGCAGCTGTAGTTCCCCATCTTGCCGTTTTGGCGCTGAAGTCTCATTTTCCCTCTTAAAACGTCATCATTTGACGATAATAGGACGCCATATTGAACTTACGTTGCGTCAGAAGCTTATAATCTTGTGTTTTTCCTGGTATGTTCGTTTGAGTTGAGAATCCTTGAGAAACTCTAATTCTTCTCCGTTGTATTTGTATTACATAATAATATCGTTGATTACTTTGTTCCTTGGTCAAATATCCCTATTTTTGCATTCCGAAATAACTGAATATACAGGTTCTATACAAACTAGCTTGAGAACAGCAGCGCCAAAACGGAAATGTTGGAACTAGGTGCAAATTTCACTGTCGCATCTGTAGCTTGCTACATATCAAGATATCAGTAATCTGTGAGTTTAGTGAAGAAGGTAGATTTTAAGTACGTATGTACGTATCTATATTATGTGTATATAAATTGTTTTATTATTTTCAATATTCTTTAACAATACAATCTACCATATTCCTTAAACTTATTACATCAGCAGACCTTCATTTAATTTTAAAAATTAAATTAATTGTTATGAAAGTAAATATTTAGGCAACTGACTACATAGTCAGGATGGGATCGGTCGTAAAAGACACATGAAAAGAAAAATAATGAACTAAAAATGGATGAATGAATTGTCTAAATGATCTAAGATGAAAGCCTACAGAGCATTAATTAGGTACCTACCTATGGATAGGTATCTAATACTCTTTGACTACTTATATGTGGACTGGTTACGCGTGTAATTCTACTAACAAACATTTCTGCCACTTTTTGCGAGGGGCGAGGTAACATGAAATACGCAACTTTGGATTTTATTCCCTATAACTTTAGATTCTAATTTTGAATGTTAAAAATCATGAAAAATAGTCTCGTGTGAACCCTAAACGTTCTAAGTTCGAAGTTATTATTTCGCAATTATAGGCTGACTCGTTTAGTGATAAGGTGTAAAATTGAATGTAAATGCACAAGATCAATTGTGCTTA
Organism: Agonopterix alstromeriana; assembly: GCA_963924505.1. Taxonomy (NCBI): domain Eukaryota; kingdom Metazoa; phylum Arthropoda; class Insecta; order Lepidoptera; family Depressariidae; genus Agonopterix; species Agonopterix alstromeriana. Next base: position 1,319,471 of record OZ004686.1, on the reverse strand, counting down.
TACCGTGGCAGAGGGGAAATGCTACCGCAAGGCTAGTCCTTATAATAATTAGTCAAAGCTAATACTTGATGTTAACAACAGTCACCCTAGCTAGACTGTGATTTAAATGTATTAAAAAATCAAATAAAAATAAGAAAGATAAAAAACATCATCCGTTTTGGTTCAAAATGTGAAAGTGACATTTTTTTTTGTGGAAATGACTAATACATCGTTGCTCAGGGAGCAGTTACTGCTTTTTACTGCGGACTATTGGAGGGACCACGAAGGGTCTACCGAGCCAAATGAATGAACTAAAGCAACCGACCTAGGGGCACCCAGAGGGGCACCCATTTTCACTAATAGATTTGCTCGCATCGTAAAAGTTGTTCAGTTTGATGGGTAGAGTATGTGGTTTAAAGGTTAATGACATGATGATACTTTTCCTAACAAAATTGATTTGTAATTTGATTGACAAAATTTTGATAGTTTTTAGCGAGATTACTTTAGTGATCGCTACTAACGAACTTTGGAGACTAGGTACTTCAAACTACGTGAGGAAACGACAATGGACTGGAAATATACCACATTTTGTCTGAAATATAAGTTGGTACGTTGAAAATTTATATTGCTTCATTAATCTTTCCCGCTTTTGAACGGCTGTATCTTCTAAACTCAGTACGGACATGCTCTGTCAGTTTTTGTACTGTTCGCATAGCTACAATGCATATTACAATAATACCTGCATATTCATACATATTAATTTTTTACAACCATAACTGACCTTTGAACGGCTGTAACTCCTAAACCGACTGGAGTTATGCAGGCAGACCTGATCCATCCCCATCACAGAGATGCTCTTCACCCTATGAATACTGAATCAGCCTTTCAGCTGATAATAACAAAAAGTACGTCTATATCTTATACTATAGTAGTAACCATGTAATCTATAATTAGTTAGTTAGTTACATACAGGTGAAGCTGATATAAGCGTGTAAAAAAATTAAGCGAGTTTCAGAGGGCTATAATATACAAGGTGTTACAAAAATAAAAATAAAAATGTATGGGGGTGGTTTAGACCATCAAACTGAATCAAACTGACCACAAAACATCACTTTCACAGTGGGACCAATATCGAAATTGCGAAAAAAAATGATGTTCCATACTAAACTACAAATCTACTCGAACTTTTTTCGCGATTAAACCGGCCAAGTGCGAGTCGGGACTCGGGCAATTAGTGTTCCGTACTGCCAGTTGTTTTAGATGGGTCATAGGTAAGAACCATTATAAAATGATACTTACTAAGTATTTACGCTCATAGTAACTGAAGATCAGTTTACACTGGTAGTCCTTTTTTTTGGTAAAACCATTTAAGTTAGTTCCAACCTGATAATTGTCCCGCCATTTAGTTACACCTTATTTCATTCTTTTAATATTCATGATTTTTTTTCAGATTTAATATGGCTCTATTTTTTGAAATATCGGTTGGGGCAGCAGTTCTTCTGATTTTATTGAAAAAATTGTTTGACAAAGTTTAAAAAAAAATTGGAAAATAATATTTTTAATCGTATTTATATTTTTTGAAATTACTAATACAGTGTTGCTCAGGGAGCAGTTACTGCTTTTTACTGCGGACTATTGGAGGGACCACGAAGGGTCTACCGAGCCAAATGAATGAACTTAAGCAACCGACCTAGGGGCATCCAGAGGGGTACGGACCTCGGCATAGGACGTTGCTGGGGCTACGCGGCGGATTGGGTAGCTGGGATCGGTGAGAGTATTTTATAAGCTTTCATTTCATTACCCCACATAATATTTTCGGAAAAAAAGTTTAATCTCTTTCTGTCCCCTAAAACTGGCCCTCAGTATAAAAATTAAGCTTTTTCGACTTAATTTATGTCATTGGACCATTAATTGCTATATCTGTACCAATTGTCAGCTTCCTGTGTCTTACGATCTCCGAGAAAAATGCCAATGACAGACGGACGGACGAACGGACAGACACCGAGGTGATTCCATAAGTGTTTCGTTTTACCAATTTTAATACGGAACACAAATAAAACATTAAAATTATAATAAAAGCTAAATTCAATTTATAAGTTAATCGCAAAAAAGTTAAAGTTAATAAGTAAAAGTCATTAAATGTTTCCTAATTCGTTGTTAACACTAATAGAATAACACCATATCTTATTACAAAATTACTTAAGTGTGAATTTAAAAGGAAAAATCGTTGGACTTGAATATTGGATGCCTGATAATGATGTTGGCGATTATTTTTAATCTTTATTCAATTGTTATCGTGCTTTCAGATCCGTTGGTGAGATTTTTCTTAATTTATAAATTTTAACACTTTAATTTATTACTTTTAACATTATAGAGGTTATAAACTTAAATCATCGTGAGGAAACCTGCATGCTTCAATTTCGAGGCATGTATTATACCCACTGTCCATTACAAGTGGCGACGGGCTCGCCCCCCGTCACACTGGACAGAGATTCGGTACTACTGGTGAAACGTGGATGCTCTGAGGTTTCAGAATATGTCTGACTACCCCCTCGGGGAATATAGTCGTGAGCATATGCTTATGCTTTGTTTGGTGAACGAAATGTGATTTAAGTGATAGTTTATACTGGGGTTCATACAACGCCGCCGGGTTGCCTAAATTCATGCATTAGGTTAGGTAACTAGTGCTTCAGACCATCAAAATGAACAACTTTTACTATGGATATGGGACCAAACTAAACATCTAAAAAATACTCCCAGAAATCCCAAATAAATGGAACATTTGAATTTTGGTCCCACAGAGAAAACGTGTGTATCGCATTTAAGTTTAGGTATTCCCTGTATAAGGCGAGCGTGAATATTTGTTAACTCTTTTTTTTCTCTCGTTTTTGATATATTGGTGCTATTTTTGCATTATTTATTTATAAAATAGCACCAATATATTGTAAAAAATACGAATTTTTTACTTTTAAAATATTGTAAAATAAAATAAAATAAATTTGTACATATTACATACTAGTAGGTATGTTAAAGAGAGTGTGTACGTTCATAATAATTCAATCCAAACCGCTATAAATTGCGTGGACATTAAGAAAAAAAAAGGTGCGCAGTGACACTAACCACTGCGCCGGAAAGAGTTAAGGTAGATCGAAAGGGACGCAGGTACCTACATCAGAGGACGTAATTAGAAAATGCAGAAGAAGCGAGAGAGGTATTTCAACACCACCCAAAGGAGATATCTATGGTATCTGCCTGCCCCTACAGGAAAAAAAACTTGCTTTTATAAATGTGGTATATAGGTACACTAAATATAGAGACAGACATAACGAAGCGAATGCTCTTGACTCTACGCACCCGCGAGGGGATATTCTAAATAATACCATATCTATTCAGAATATCCACATTTCACAGCAGTGTTCAAATCAAACCAAAGAGTATCTACCTAATATAAGTGTTTTTGGAGACCAATCTCGGTCAGTTTTATATGTTATATAGGATGTCCCACTCTCTCCCACACTTATACATAAGGTGGTGGTGGCCTCCTGTACCCTTCAGTGAAATGTATTTTTAAGATACTGACACTTTTATAATAATTTAATGATTAATCTATACAACGTGTTAATGAATAAGCGCAAAACCTCATACACCCCAACTGATTTATAACAAAATAATTAGATTGAAGCAATAATTTCATTATTTTGACAATTTAAATTTAAAGCTAATCGCATTTTAAGGTTTGAGGCAGAAATGATTTGTTATCATTTCAGCAATGAATGAAAGCGCTAACGTGCTCGTGGATACATTTTAAGAATCTTGTTTTGGTAGTAAGTAGGATGAGAGTGCCAGAGCGGTGGTCGAGATCGATTTCAGCATATTTTAAATTTTACAAACAAATTATTTAATATATTGAAAAAAAACCTATGTTGAAACCATGATAATTCGATTCTGCTCTCGATTCTAAAAAAACTACTTTCTAGTTTTGCGTTAATTCATTAACACGTTGTATAAATTTTCAGCAAAACAATGCTGCGCCAGTTTTGCCTTTACCACCAAATTTTCCCGAATTTAACCTAGCAACGAATTCGCCCACACAAAATGATCCTAGACCGGAAATCCGAAATGTAAGTTCAAGTAGTAAATTCATTATTCTGTAATGTCATTAGTGTTGTATGCCAGTGTAAATGTCTGCAGCATTTGGTTGGTTAGCAAGCAAAATTACACATATCGTGTGATGACAGATACGCAAAATGCCAGATATGGTGGAATGTTACATACGCAAAATGACATATATGCAAAGCACGAACGCAAAATGTCAGTAACGTAAAATGCCATTGGCATCAAGCGATGGGAGGGGAGGGAGATGAGAAACGAGATGCCTTCACTCTTGCCTTGAAGACACCGAGGCTATATACTATGTGAAATATAACAAGAAGTTGGAAGACCTCTCAGCGCCTTGTAGTTCTGGTGGAGGAAAGTTGAGGATAGAATCTGAAAATTTAATTCCTAGTCACAATTATCAAAGAGTGCTGACTTGAACGATTATACTGATGTTAAAATCTAATATCAACGTTTTATTTTTGTAGCAAAACTTCGGAAAGCTGGTAGCAAATGATGCTAAATTCAGCACATTAAGAAATTCCCCCCAACAGAATGTTCCAGTAAGTTCAAGTATATAACATACATACATAAACTCACGATCGCAATCCTTTTCAGAGTGGTCAGAAACATTGCTAACTTCCAACTTTCTGTTTAAGAATGTAGTTTTAGCAATGCTCACATTCAATTTGAAAAGAAATGATATTTATTTACCAGAACATAGTATACATGTCATTTTATTACAATATTTATAGTCTCGAATGTTCTACCTCTAGAGGCATGCAAATTTATTTCTTTAAAAGATAAGATATCAGATATTCATAATTACAACCTCCCTATACCTAAGGCATTATATAAAACACTAGCAGCCCGTCCCGGCTTCGCACGGGGTAGACAAATAAATTTTAAGACTCATTTTTCTACACCTTCGGTTACATTGTTCAAATTTTACCAAGGATCCCAAATTTTTTTCAAAATGAAATGTAGCCTATGTCAAATTGGAAGAATGTAGCATTCTATTGGTGAAAGAATTTTTTAAATCAGCCCAGTACTTTTTGAGCCTATTCATTACAAACATACAAACATACAAAAATAGGTACAAATCTTTCCTCTTTATAATATTAGTGTAGATTTAAATATCAACAACATACTAATTCATTCAAAAAGATATAAAAAATACATTATCATAAGTAATTATTTTACAAACCAACTAGGATGTCACTAACATTATGACTTTTTAATGATTTTCTTCTATCCATTATAAATTTAAGTATCATTAATGTTCAGCCCTTATAGGTTTAGTCATTAAATGACCGATTCTAGAAATGAGTACATACTCTATAAATGAGCGATTCGTAAAATAACTGATTCTACAAATGACCGTTTCGTGAAATGACTCCCATTATGTGGAGTTGAGGATCCCTTTACATTATGCCGCCTCTTTCAGTCATCATTTCTGTGCACTCCTTTCTCAATTATACCTAATCCTATTCCAACTTCCTGTTTCTCATACATTTCGTTTACACCACTACTGCTACTTCCTTTCCTTTTGAAACATATTCAACAGTATGTTATTATTCCTCTACTTTATAATTATTCAACTGTAACAACAGAAAAGAGATGATAAGAGATCAACAATATTTAAAAAACGTATGATATATTAATGTAAATGTCTCATCCTAAAATATTATCATATCAAACTGTTTTCTTTTCCACACAGGATTCAAGCCCAACATTTGAAATAGTACAAACATCGATAGAAAATCCACCAGCATGTAAAAACTCAGAAGCTCTCATAAAAGTTCTAAACAACCTATTAGATGTGTTAAAACTTCAAAATGGCGAATCGAAAGCAGACACTGTAAATCATCAACTAGATTTGATCAAAAAGTATATGAACGAAACCCCAAAAGGTTTACAAAACTCTGAACTTTATAACAAATTCAAAACGGCACAGGAAGATTTAGAAAAATATAAATCGCCGTTATTGAATGAAAAACCAAAACTGCGCAGTGTTAGCGACGATGATGCAAAACAGAAATTTCAAACTAAAATAATTTTTAAATATCAATTACCTAGTATTGACCAGCCGGATTGCAAAGAAGCTTTTATGAAACTAATATCTATAGCACGTGATGCATATTTGCAGTTATCAAAGCAGCCAATGTGTAAAGGTACTCCAAGTAATCAGATAGTCTGGCCGAATTATTTAAACCCTCAAAACCAATTCGCGTCCAATAGTCAGGCCCCACCAATGCCAGTATCCCCACCAAGCCTAGATACTCTGCAGAACCCAAATATGCCCAATAACCAGTTTCTTCTAGATATATTGAAAATCTTGTACCCATCTACAAGTGATTCAAAAATACCTGTACCAAATCAAACAAACCAGAGCCCTCTTAATCAAAACACTGTTACAGTTCAGAATTATAAAAATCCTCTCAATCAAAACAATCCTCTTTATCAAAATTATCCGAACTTTCCTAATTTTAATTATCAAAACCCTATTCCTAGTCAAAATAATCTAAATCGTCCTCTTGACCAGAATAATCAAAGCCCTCTTCTATATCTGAATCGACCCCCGTACCAGAATATTCAAAGCTATATTCCTGAAGAGAATTATGTAATTAATGTTCATCAAATTCCTCCAAATCGGAATCCACTTCTTAATAAAATTCCTTCGCAGGATCAGAAATATCTAAATCCTCTTCCTTATCGGAATAATGAAAATCCCTCTCTTGGTCAGAATGATCTTAATTTTCAGAATCAGAATTATAAACCCCTTTTCGGTCAGAAAAATCAACACCTTGGCCCTCGCGTAACTATTCCTTCAATTTTTGTAGCAAATCAAGATACGGACCACCAGTTTATCGACATAATGTCCATTCTACAAAATTACAGACCAAATGATAATACGTCGAATCTTCAAAGATATTTTCCTTCTAGCTCTTATTTTGATAATCCTCTTCACGTATCACGTGATCAACCTTTAAATAGTCCTAATGGACAGCCGCTCTTAATTAATAATCAAAATCCTTTGCAATACAACGTGACTGGTCACAATCCGTTTACAGGAGATTTCGTTTCATATCTCAAACACGCTGATGTAATAGCGAATCAATTCAAAGATAGCGATTCGGAACCAAATAACAAAAGACCAAATTTGTTGAGCCCAAGTAATATAAACAACCCACAACTGGGCATTCCAAGCCTATCTCAAACTTATGTTCCAAATTTACATACCGTCGTTGGTTCGCCAACAAATCTGTTACCTCAAAACAATCGTACCCCGCAGAGCTGGCCTAATTCTAACCAAGTTGATTACCATCACGATGAAATAGTCGTAACTGATCCAAATCCAGGTGTTCCCAAAAACAATTTTCAACAAACATTACCCAATCAACTACAAAATTATCTCACTCCAAATCAACTCATATTATTGAAGCAACTTCTCCGTCAAAACGTTCTCTTAAACAGCCCGAATCAAAAACCTACAACCCCTTTAATAGATCCGTACCGACAACTTCTTCTTCAAAATTTGATAAAAAGACCTCAATTATTAGATCTACAAAATCAACAGCGAGTTATACATCCCAATCAAAACGCTCCCAATCCATTTCTAATCCCTAGTACATATAAAGATAAAGGTAACAATCAAAACCTAGATAAATATGGTATCTCAAACGGATTAATCAATAATCAACTTCAACCTTCATTATTCGATCTTATCGGATTACCAAGCCAAGAAAATATAAGTCCAGTCAACCAAATCCCAACTGGTGTTGACGATATAACTTCTTATTATCAACAACAAGCCAATTATCCAGAAGGTGTCGAAGCAACTGATGCGAAACAGTGGCCAAGCGTAACGAATTTACTTAAATTGAATTCTTTGCCTGACACGCCGGATGTAATTGAACTCACGTATTTGCTCAAACGACCTGAACAATTGTTGTATCAATATCAACCATACCTCTTTGTAAAATACAGATTGGCTTACAACACGTTCTTGCTCAATCTAAGAGACTTGCTTATAAGAAAACCTTATTTGAGAACAGATCCTGTCAAATTATACCGAGAGTTGATACCTAATTCCAATATAACGGCAGTTTCACCTGATTTAAAGAATTTCAACGAAGATGATATTATGAAAATAGTCTCTCAAAACTCCGCTTTCGTTGACGCCAAAATTGTAAATAGCAATAACACTATATTGGACGAGCAATTAAAAGCCATACAAAATCTAACATCAAATTTGAAATACGATGAAATTTTAAACCTACTTGATGCTATGATTAATAATAACATTAAAAACAAAGAATCTTTTGAACAATTACGCAAAGGACTAAATGATACAGCGAATAAACAACTTGGTAGTTTAAAATCAAACAATGATGTTGAGGCCAAAACCGCAAATAACGAAATACCTGCAGATATAAAAAATATACTGAATGCAGCAACCAGAAGAGATACCATAGACACTTCAGATCAGTATTCACTGCCCGAAGACGTTGGAAGTTCAAGATTACTTCATTTAAAGAGAAATCTACAGAATGAAACAGCAGTGTATATTGTATAAAATTATTCAATTATATAATTATTCTAGTGCTGGTTGAGGTAAAGAAGGGCTGTCCATATTTACCTACAATACTTATCAGACTATTTATTCTAAAGTAACATAATATTTTAGGACAGTTCAAAACCATTTGGCTTGTTTGGTTTTACCTCTTCTTATATAATTTCAATCTTTTTGTGTAATGTAACAATACCATTACTTAGGTCTGACAGAGACTCTCAATATGTAATTTTCGATACCAAAATAATTAATGAGAATTATTTTATAATTACATCGTTATCGTAAATTTCATTAATTAAAGATTTTAAGTACCTAAGTAATATTTGATTTTTTATTAAATTCACTCCGACAACCTTGAGCAAAATGTATGAAACTGCGTCTGCAGTCCTACTTGTCGGACTTGTCATATAACAAAAACTGGGAGTTTTGCGCGGGAAGCGAGAAGAAAATGACGGGCTAGGGTGTTGTTTATATTTGGAGAGCAGACTGCCTTTCAAGCGGTGAAACATGAAAATACTTCTTAGAGGTCAGTAAGATAATGTTCGACTTTCTTTCATTTTCCGTCCTTTCATAAATTTCCGTCCACATTTCCAACGTTTTAAGTTGGCCCCTTTCTATCATGCATAAAACCTAAGAGGAAGGAAAATCGGATCAACCAAAAAAGTTGTATCGTTGAGAAAGAAAAATAGTTGATCCGTTTCAGTTGGTTGGTTCAGTTGATCGGAGTGGAAAGACAGATATAAAGGGACAAAGTAAAAACGTTGGAAATATCGACGAAACCGTATACGAAAGTAGGACGAACATTGCCGACCGCCATGGTCAATTTTCGTGTTTCGATGCTTGTAAGGAGGATTGGCATCCATTGGTTTAATATCCATGGGACGGGATTTGTTCTTTATATTTTATAAATTAGTTTTGCGCGGCTATTGCTGTGATAATGTGGTGGAATTATTATAATAATGTGTCTGTAACGGAGACCATTAAATTAAAAGTGAAATAAGGAAAGGCGCTCCTGTTTGATTCGGATTGATCCTCGCGTAAAACTCCCTCGAACATTGGAATGTGTGAACCACCCTTGCATTTCTAGAGTTAGGTATGGGTTAGGTTTAAAGAAAAATAAAACTAAAGACAACGGCTGTAAGGGCTAGTTCCCATTGCCTTTCCGAAAGGAAAAATTATATTTAAAAATGTCAGTGACAGCTGACAGTGTAGATCAAACGGAATCAGGCCTATGACAGCTTTAGTTCCGATATAGCCGTTGTGGCGTGATGTCACATTTTCCCTCATGAAACTTCATCATTGGAGGATGATAGGACGCCATATTAAACTTACAGCAACAGCTACCGTTATGCCGTATTGTTGCGTCAGAAGTATTGTATTTTTCCTGGTATTTTCGTTTTAGTTGAGAATTCTTGTGAAGTCCTCATTCTTCTCCGTTGTATGACATAATAATATCGATGTTTACTTTGTTTCTTGGTCAAATATCCCTATTTTTGCATTCCGGAATAACTATATACATGCCTAAACCTACAAGTTCTATACAATTTGGCTTGACGATAGCAGCGCCGCAACGGAGATGTTGGAACCAAGTGCAACTTTCACCGTCGCATCTGAAGCTTGCTACTTGTCAGTAATCTGTGGTGGTGACATGACAGCCAGCTGATAGTGTAGTTGATTGAATGGAATTAAAATAGTTTGTTTATTTCGTTTATTTTGATTATTATTTGTCACAAAACTGGAAGAAAACATTTTTCTGTTCTTCATTCGTAGAAAATGAACTATATTTGGACAAATACTTAAATAGTTATTTGACAAAACTCCTAGGGGTTCAAAAGAATTCTTTTAAAAATGTTTGCACAAAGGCCGAAATTTATCAAGCCGGGCGGTATGTAATCTATCATTCATTTACTTTTGATTCATTTAAATACCTTATTAACACTATAATAATTCCTACTCGCTCCTTACTTTTATACGAAATTCCGAACTTTTTTCAATAACAAATTTTGAGGTTATATTTTTTGTTTTTTTTTCAGGCGAAGATTCTCTTTATCCGACCCGAAATAGAGATGGTGCCATAGAAACATTAGTCAACCCAAATTCGGATACAGCATTAACAATAGATAGTGATTCAAAAACGAATTTTGTTTACAACAGACATCATCATTTACCTTTAGAAACTCAAAGGCAGAAGCTGCCAGTGTTTCAGTATAGAAACCATATCTTATACCTCCTAGAGAAATATCAGACCCTGGTACTTATCGGTGAGACAGGATGCGGGAAATCTACTCAAGTTCCTCAGGTAAGATTAATTTAATCATGCATGCATATGCTCATGACTATATTCCCCGAGGAGGTAGTCAGAGATGTTATGAAACCTCAGAACGTCCACGTTCCACTAGTACCGAAACTCTGTCCAGTGTGATGGGGAGTGAGCCTGTCGCCACTTGTAATAGCCAGTGGGTAAGCTATCTCCTCGTTATTTGAAAGACATACAAATAAAAGAAATACATAGCAATGATCTTCAACATCTCGGCTTTGTATGCTATGAAGTATTTCTTAATTTTCTATAAAATACATATGAAACCTGTGTTCAAATGAAAACCTAAATATTGAAAAAAACCTGTATTATGTGCATCTACTTTATAAGTTGAAGTCACTTTTACTTGCGACACACACCATTGTGTAATAATTTATTGCATTATATGGTTACATGAGATCTTAGGAATACAGATAAAACACGCACATAAACCCTGTAATGGCACAGCAACATTTTAAAAACTAATAAAACAAAAAATTTAAATCTATTAGTTACTTAATTAATAAACTAAAACATTATTCAATTATATTATTCTTTTAATTCAAAGTATTCTAAATTATAAAAACATTCAGCTAATAAAAAGTCTTTTAAGGTTATTGTTATAATGTCTTTAAAGGCTCTGGATACTAGTCCTTTTGAGCCATTCGTTTTTTTTTTCTTTATATTCTTTATTTTGGTGACGGGATTATAAATGACGAGGAATCTTTGGTCGATTTCGTAAGCTCGCGCGTTGCCGCCAAAATGACCATGTACGAGTTAACTTGAACCAATACAAATGTTCTGTTATCGTATTTATTTGAGATTCCTGTTACGTCGGTCGCTTTACGCAACTGTTTGGTACACAATCCGCACGAAATTATGTCACAAATAACACTAAAACCATTTTTTTACGAATTTCAAATAACACGAAACACAGCAAGAGCAATGGCGCCAAGCAAACTCAGTCTTTTAAGGCTTTATGGAATAGTGTTGCCTTTTCTATATTTTTTATAAATACAGGTAGTTTATTATACATTTTAATTGACATGTGGTATGCACCTGAGCTGACTAAATGCAACTTTGTAGCTAAAATCAATCTATCTTTATGCCGTAAGTTGTGAGATCTGGATAGAATGTCTTTCACTAGTGGATGAAATGGATTCTTATGTTTTTTTACAAATTGACATATTTCTAGAATATACATCGAAGTTAGAGTCAGTATATTTTGATCTCTAAAGTGAGGCCTGCAGCTCTCCATTTCATTTATATTAACTAGAATTCGAATGCATCTTTTCTGTAATATAAATAGTTGGTGGACATCTGTACTATTTCCCCACAATATTAGTCCGTAGCTCAACCATGCATGGGCATATCCATAGTAAGCACTAATTGCAGTTTTCAAATCTGTTGACTTTTTTAGGTTGTATAAAGCGTATGTGAACCTAGACAGCTTGCCAGCCAATGTAGACAATATTAAGATCTAAAAATGTTATGAAGTAAATTTTTTTTTAAGACCAATATTTGATGAGCTATTATTCTTTGACTAATTATTATAAGGACTAGCCTTGCGGTAGCATTTCCCCTCTGCCACGGTATAAGCACAATTGATGTTGTGCATTAACATTCAATTTTACACCTTATCACTAAACGAGACAGCCTATAATTGCGAAATAATAACTTCAAACTTAGAACGTTTGGGGTTCACACGAGACTACTTTTCATGATTTTTAACATTCAAAATTAGAATCTAAAGTTATAGGGAATAAAATCCAAAGTTGCGGATTTCATGTTACCTCGCCCCCCGCAAAAAGATGCAGAAATGTTTGTTAGTAGAATTACATGCGTAACCAGTCCACATATAAATAGTCAAAGGCTATTATTAGATAATTGTAAAATTTTGTGTGAATTCTTATGATTGTTGTTCAAAGGGCTAGGCTAGGGTTTACAATCAGCCAAATAGTTTAATGTTGGGTGACGCTTGTTCAATCAACGTTCGGTCTAGTCATTTAATTGAGTGTCGCCATTCAATGAATGGGCTAGCCTTTTAATCAAATGACAGATTTAACCGGATGGCTGCGACTACATGGGTTTACAATGAAATAAAGCTGTGACTTGTATAATTTTTTATTATTATAGTTTTATTTTGGGATTTTTATGTGCAACATTGGGGAATCTCCCGCTTATCTAATCAAAGAGGCAACGGAAGTAAAAATCCGGCCTAGTAGTCAGACTCTCGCACTGAGGGTTCTGTATATAAAGACATTCTATACACATGGACTCATTGCATGGCATATGCTCACGACAATATTCACCGAGGGGGTTGTCAGAGATATTCTGAAACCTCAGAACATCCTAGTATTTATTCTGTGATCTTACTAATTTTATATGCATGCATAGCATAGCATATGCTCACGACCATATTCCCCGAGGGGGTAGTCAGAGATATTCTGAAACCTCAGAACATCAATGTTTCACTAGTAGTACCGAAACTCCCAGTGTGATGGGGAGTGAGCCCATCGCCACTTATAACACATGCCTCGAAATTGAAGCATGCAGGTTTCCTCACGATATTTTCCTCCACCGAAAAGCCGTTGGTGTTACAAATCGTACATAAATTCCGAAAAAGTCATTGCTGAGACGGGGATCAAACTATGGCCTCCTGCACGGAAGGCAAGGCTACTCGCCACTGGACCACCACCACATTATTTTCTGAACACGTAAAATAACAAAGATGGAGGCACATCTCGAATTTTAGGGTTCCGTAGTCAAACAAGAAACCCTTATACTTTCGTCCATTCTGTCTGTCTGTATGCCCCGCCTCAATAACTCGCTCATTTTTGCACGTATTGAATCGAGATTTATCATAAAGACAGATAACAGTAACCCAAAAACAGAAATGTAGTAGTTATGAAGAAAACAATGTTTTCGATCCCATCCCCAACGAAAGAGGGGTTGGAAAAAATTTGTTCTTTTTTATAATGGTGTGAGATGTCGTTGGATAGGTCTTGTCCAATGGAACAAAACTCCCATAGGAAATAAATCGATATAATGCTTCTGTCTCGAGCTTTGACTAATTATTATAAGGACTAGCCTTGCTGTGGCATTTCCCCTCTGCCACGGTATAAGCAAAATTGATCTTGTGCATTTACATTCAATTTTACACCTTATAACTAAACGAGACAGCCTATAATTGCGAAATAATAACTTCGAACATACAACGTTTGGGGTTCACACGAGACTCCTTTTCATGATTTTTAACATTCAAAATTAGAATCTTAAGTTATGGGGAATAAAATCCAAAGTTGTGGATTTCATGTTACCTCGCCCCCCGCAAAAAGTGTCAGAAATGTTTGATAGTAGAATTACACGCGTAACCAGTCCACATATAAATAGTCAAAGGTCTCGAGATATCTGGGCTTAAAGTCAAAAATAGGGCTCTTTGCCGGTTTTTATAATAGTTTTCTTGGGTGTGGTATGCGAGGTAGGTACTAAACAATAATAATAGAAGAATCTCTCCTTTAAAAAAAAAATATCACCCTTTCCTTTTTACCAAACACCAGGTAACAATAAAAGTTCTTTTCTTTCAACTTAACATGCAATTTTAGACTTTAAAACCAAGTATTAACGCATTATCTCCAAAGCTTTTTTCTACCACTAACCCATTTAACTCCTAGGTTAAACATAATCCGTATCACCTTGTATTAAGGAATAATTTCGCGTATCACTTTCATTATCAAAAATTTCGATGCTTGCATTCAGCTGTCAAGTCGACTTATTAATGAGTATCTAAAATAAAGCGATTACATAAATTTAAACTCTATTGACCCAGGTTTAGAGTTCAAAGACCTTTTTTGACAAATGTTTTGGCGGCAAACGGCGGCTATGTGGCGCTACATCGAACGATCTTGGTTTATTGTGGTCCTTTTCTAACCCGTGCTGTTAAATAGGGAAAGACTGTTAATCCAGAATGTATTGTGTCTGGTATAGGCCGGGAGTTGAATTTTTAAGCTTGCGTTCATCAAATATTATTGTTATTTAGTATTGTGCGATGTTAGCCTGTTGGCAAACCGAATAAATAAAAAAAAAATATCGTTAGAATATTGTTAGTGTATTTATATTTTATTGATTTATTAGTTACTAGCAGCCCGTCCCGGCTTCGCACGGGGTAGACAAATAAATGTTAAGACTCATTTTTCTACACCTTCGGTTACATTGTTCAAATTTTACCAAGGATCCCTAATTTTTTCAAAATGAAATGTAGCCTATGTCAAATTGGAAGAATGTAGCATTCTATTGGTGAAAGAATTTTTTAAATCGGCCCAGTACTTTTTGAGCCTATTCATTACAAACATACAAACATACAAAAATAGGTACAAATCTTTCCTCTTTATAATATTAGTGTAGACAATAAAAAAACAGATTACAGTTACAAAATGACCAAATATGGACAGATTTAAAGATAAAACGTGCGTGTCTGCAGTGTGCAATTATTACAACTTTTACTTTTAAGTTTTAACCTTTAATTAATGTCATATCTTATGAAATATTGACGACTGACTAAAACCACTTCTTGTAACTACAAAAAAAAGTGGCCGTTGCGGAACGACAACGAAATACCGCATTATCCCGATTTCGCGTGCTTTTTTCGATCGCAGCTGTCAATACCGTACTCCCCGATTTCGCGAGCTTTTTTTCGATAATTTCGAACTTCGCCGCTGTTAGTTGGCGTGAAATCCATTTCCGTCACGGCAAGTCGGTATTACTGCCAAGGCGCGCCAATAGATGGATCAACGAGAATAAACGACGATATTCCGCACCAAGCTCCCTGCCTATCACCTCTTATTTCGTTAACCCGCCCGCCTCCACACTCCACACTTCATTCGTAGCCCGCCGAGTCCGCACCACGCACGCGTATTACCGCAGTATAGTAACGCCTTTATTTACATCAAAGCTTTTTATCAACAAATACCTAAGAATTGAGTTACAATCGCCAGAAGCGAGTGCTGTGCTTTGTTTTGTAATGTGCCAATGTTTGATAACACAATCCCGTAATGAAGCGATTCGACGATGCTAAGTGAATAGTGATTCTGGAAAGAAATGTGTTTAAAGAAACAAGCATTTGTGGAATTATGATAATCTCAAGGCGAGTGAGATGAAAAAATGTGTTGTGAGAACCAAAGAATCTGGATGAAGTGACTGGAAATTTCAATTCTGGATACAACGATAAATCAACGTACAAAATTAAATGCCTTCGATATTACAGTTTATTATAAATTAAAAATAGGTATATGAACGTTAATTAGGTAACGAAATAGTGACGAATTCTTGTGGTGTTCCTAAAAATAAGTCCAGTGTGATTTCGTAAACTGAAACTGCTCCAATTTTAGGACACAAGAATGTGTAGTTATAATGTGTTTGTGTATATGTTTGTATCGGAGGGAAGCCCTTTAAAAAGTTACACGTGTAGACCGGAATAACATTGGATAACTCGATTGCATTGGATTCAAGACAAAATGATGTGGCCTTCGTCTCAAGCCAGTAAAATATTGACTGTTTTACTATTAATTATTCTAATCTACTGCATTTATATGGACACATTCCTCTTTTTAAGAATACAGAATTATAAACTAGATGAGTTTGAGATCAAAGTTGATAATACTACACAGGATTCGACGACGCAGTCAGTAAAAATACTGCCGAATTATGAAGATGTTACCTGGATACCATGCAGCATAAACCCTTTATGCAATCCTACAGTGAAAGGATTAATGATAGATCCTATTAACCACTATATTTATGGACCATTCTGTGCCATTGTTGATATAGGAATCGGTATATCTGATAGAATGTTATTCCTAACACCTAATATGATATCTTCCTTTCATGTTTTCATTGCGATAATTGGTGCTAAACTATTAACATGTAAAAATTTAGCATTGAGACGTTTAGCAGTGGTTCTATTTCAGCTTAGAATGTTTCTAGATGACCTAGACGGTCATGTTGCAAGAGAAAGAAAGCATATTAAAGGTGAGAGGTCGGAGGTAGGGACTTTGGGGTATTGGATTGACGGCCTTTGTGATTTATTAGGCGTTATAGCTATGATGTTAGGTATATTGTGGTATTTGAAGTACAATCCGCCCAGAAGGGGATATAAAGGAACCCCAGTCAGCACTCTGCCTTACCACCAGTTAAAAGAAATAAATTCGTCTGAAGACATCGAGAAAGATAACACGACAGAAGTAGGAATTTCGTATAAAACTAAAGTAACTTTCCAAAGAATTATTCAAGTTCTTGGCTTGTTTTCTGGCCAAATGGTGCTTTCTTCATTAGCGTGGAATAGATATATAGACATTTATCAGGAGCTATTGGAAAATTGTACGGAATATGATGTTTTTAAAAGACAAAACGCCTTTATGTCGGGCAGATTCTTCTTCGCTACAGGTCTTTGGAGGATTGTCAATCCCCACAGTTACTTACATTTGCTATCTCTGGCAGTTTTTTGTGATAAGACCTGGGGCTTTCTTAGAGTAGTACATTACTTTGGATATGTTTGTTTAGTAATAGTTTTTGGTACATCTGAGTTTTTAGTTGAAAATTTAAGCGCGTATGTTGTTGCGGATTCTGGGCGATGACTTAAGGGGATATAATTCGGAGCGTACTACAAACGAAGTCTTGTGATATTTTCAATACTAACCAATTAAAGTCGATGAAATTTTTCAGAAACTATCTAGAAACTAATCTCTATGTTTGTATGAAGTCAGATTTTCGTTAAAATGTATAGTTTTAAAGTTAAAGTGCCTCAAAGATTTCCATACAAATCTTAAATTAATCCTAGCATTTAAACTGTATACTGGGTGTTACAAAAGTAAAAATAAAAATTCAAAACGTTTAAGGGGGTTGTTTAGACCATCAAATTGAACAACTTTCACTATGGGACCAGCATCGAAATCGCGAAAAAATAAATCAGCTGTCCCATACATTTAGGTCCAGTAGATTTGCAGTTTAGTATAGAACATCTGATTTTTTTTCGCGATTTCGATTTTGGTCCAATAGTGAAAGTTGTTCAGTTTGATGGTCTAAACCACCCCCTAAAATGTTTATTTTAATTTTAGTAACACCTTGTATATTAACGAAAATCGGACTTCATACAAACATAGAGATAAGTTTCTAGATTGGTTCTGAAAAATTTCATTGACTTTAATTTGGTTAGTATTGAAAATATCACCAGACTTCGTTTGTTTGCAGCGCGTATTTACGCATTCGGGACAAACTTCTCTTAATATTGTTTATTAAGAGGAATGTTGTACTACATTCTTAACGGAACTAGGTACTAATTTTAACATATAGATGGAGCCATGAGGTGGTCGCAGATGACACGGCAAAGTAAATCTCAAAATAATTGATTCAGTATAGGAACTAAAAGCACAGATTAAATACTAGTACTGCCCGTACAGAAGAATCGCTATAATTTCAATACATTATAATTTCATAAGCTAAGGCAGGCCTGTCTCACTCCACAGCTCAGGTACGCTTAACGGCCGATCTCCACCGACAGGTGAATGACAATAGGTTAGGTATACCGTGTAAACTTCGTGGTCGAATCTCATTAGACTTGCCACCATTATGTGAGTTGTCAATGCGAGAAAACCCTAGCGATGTCACGCTGCCAGCACGTGAAAGAATGAAAGAGGACTATGTAAAGGAAGCTTTCATGTCTAATGACTCGGTTCATTTTTGTTTGCACGCGCGCCGTTGTGACGGTTGGTAGGTTATTTGCGAATTGTACGATAGGACGGGTGCGAATAATTTTTCACCTTATTGCCGTGCAGAGAGAGTCGCTATTTATTTAAATCTGTTTTCGAAGCGATCCTTCTGTACGGGTAGGTACTAATATTCATTCTGTGGGTAAGGTATGCATTAGCAAACTAGTCTAGTTTTAGAAAAACATTAGTTACAATTAAAACAATGAAATGACATCATTCAAATCAGACCGTTTTTATACCATACCTCATGCTTTGTACGACGTCATAAAAGTATTAATAACAGTTTGCCCGCTCATATTACTAAAACTGATTATTTGAACGTAATATTTTGTCGTACAAACGAGATTTATTACGGATATTTTTGGTCCAAAATTCGAATAAATGGCGGAATAAAGACTATCAATCTGAACATCTCACCGATCCCAGCTACCCAATCTGCCGCGTAGCCCCAGCAACGTCATACGCCGAGGTCCGTACCCCTCTGGGTGCCCCTAGGTCGGTTGCTTAAGTTCATTCATTTGGCTCGGTAGACCCTTCGTGGTCCCGCCAATAGTCCGCAGTAAAAAGCAGTAACTGCTCCCTGAGCAACGCTGTATTAGTCATTTCCAAAAAAAAATAAAAAAATATTAATCTGAACAACTTTCTCTATGAAGCGAAAAGCAAATAACCTATTCTACAATACATTTGGGATAGTAGCCATTGACGTTTTCTATGAAACAGATGATTTTTTTTCGCGATCTCGATGTTGGCTCTATTGTGAAAGTGCTTCATTTTTATGGTCTGAGGTACGCCCAAACTCAAAATAAAAACTCAAACTCAAAATGATTTATTTAAAATAATATCACACGCCTAGCTTTCTCACGTCATTTGACACTACCACCGCGTCGGAAGGTGTTCCGTTGTAAAGAAGATGCGGCCAGAAACTCTACAACTCAAATCTTATAAAAAAAAATACAAATTACACTTACAAATACAATATCGAATTATAAAATAGTGTTACATTGTCAAGACCAGACATTTTGGTCATTCATAATATAATCATCGAGTTTATAGCCTTTTTTACAGAGGACTTGCTTAACATGGGACTTAAACTTTTTGTCTGGCAAGTTTAGAATATCCTCTGGTATCTTATTATAATAGGTATACGAAAATGTGGGAATACTAATTTATTTTTATTTCTTGTATTGTAACTATGAACGTCACTGTTTTTGGGAAAGAGAGACAAATTTTTGCAATCGTGTAAAATATTTTCGTAAATATATTGACTGTAGAAAGTCAAAATACTGATATCTAAAAAGATCTCGTAGTGAATCTCGACAACGCAGATTATAAATGGCTCGAATTGTCCGCTTTTGAAGGATAAAGACAGACTCAACATCTGCATCACGGCCCCACAGGAGAAGCTTTGATGTGAAACTCAATTCATTTTACACCATGTATTAATTATAAGGTCCTTCTTAATATGCTGAAACTTTTTTAAGAGTATGATCACATCGAACTGATCAACTTTCTCTATGGGATCAATGTCGAAATCGCGAAAATGAAATCTTACTCGACCCAATTGTATGAGACAGCAAATTTTTTTTTCGCGATTTCGACTTTGGTCCACTAGAGAAAGTTGTTCAGTTTGATGGTCTAATCATCCTATTAAATACTGTCAGCATATTAAGTTGGACCCTGTATAATGCGTATAAAAGCTATCACATGGATATCACATCACATCATCATGAGCCCGTACTTTCCTTACATTTTGATTAATATCATTTAACGAGTCTCTGTATTAAACAATCTTACCCAATCGAAATACCTTTTTATCCAAAAACTATACTTTTTATTGTCAAAATTCCTAAACAAAAAAACCGGGCACGGCGACCGGGACAAAAAAAAGCTATTGTCTTTTTTGTTTACATTAGGTTTCGTAACTTCCTATCTCGCTTTCTCATTTCTTGGCTCCATCTATAGGTTTTCTAAGAAATTTAATCTCAAATCGAACTCGAAACCGCATTCTCATTAGATAATTGACACGATTACAGCAATTATTTTTTACAAACAATTTTCTGTTTTGATTCGAAACAAATAAACTGAAGAATTGTCACGTGACATTTTCCGATTTAATGAATTTACAATCCAAAGAGATTTCATAAAAACATTTACCGGATGACAAATCTCTAAAATTTTTCTATCAACCCTCCTAGACAAAGTGACATTCTATTGGCGTTGACGCTAGTAGAAAATGACAGAATGTATGGATTTGACATTAGCGATCGAAACATTTTGACGTTTGCTTTCGTCACCATACGTCAAGTCCATACATTTTTATGTTTTCTACTGTCTTTAACGCTAATCGAAAGATACCTTGTCTAGGGGCCCAGGTCTAAAGCATTTCTTAGAGTTTGTTTATCTCATTATGATAGTTACAATCTGAAAGACTTATTGATTCTCTGAGTTAATCTACTTTCTACCCATCTATTATAATTGGTTGATTAATTTATTTGCCTTTAAAATTCTCACGATAAACGTCACGTGACAATCTTGACACGTGATTTATGGATGCCCCCTTATCCGACTGATTGACCATGAAAATGGAAATGTAAGGCGCGGTTTATACAGAAGAGACGTGTAACGGTGGCGGATAGTCAAAGTAACACAATTATAAACCTTATACTAGCATAGCGTCGTTTGGAGAATTACGCCCGCGCCTCCAGACGACGCCACCGGAAGGCGCGGGTGCGACTCTCCTTTACGACAAAAACGACGCTATGTTACGTACTGTAAGGTTTATATTGTGTTACTTAGATTATCCGCCACCGCCACACGTCTCTTCTGTATAGACCGTGGCTAATAATTGATGGATAAGATGAGATGTCAGCGCGCATCAGTCCCGTGGGACACAGACTTTGTATTTATTAGCCGAGGTATCATCAAGCGAGGTTCATATACTTAACTATTTAAGCACAGAATATGAAATAGTACTACGTACAGATTGGCTACTGCCTCTCACTAACGCTCTAGACTAGGGTTGCCACCGTCCCGCGAGAGGCGGGACGTCCCGTTTCTAGAACCTTAAAGGATGCGTCCCGCTAAATATGTGTGCGGCCAATTGTCCCGTTTTATGGTACGTACGGCTTTACTTTAAGGCAAAAGAATTATTGTAGTAATTATTGTTTTAATTAAAAACAAAAGTGATAGTATGCGGTATAATTATTACAATTTTTTATTTGTTTGCTATGCCGCTTCTTCTGTCGAGGCGATGACATGTCATGAAGTTTGCCTTATCATTATTCATACAACTTTTTTAAGTAAGTTGATTTGTAAGCCAAAGACCACGTCTGCTCTTTCCACCTTGCCCTATAACTGACGTCGACTTCGGCGGCATTGCACTCGGTCATATCACTGTTAACTGTGTTCATCCATCTAGTCTACAAATGTATTAATTTAAAATGTGGAACCTAAATATAATTTCAAATTTTATATCTCGCCTTCCTTTGACAGCTGGGCCCGCTGTTTTTAGCCGCGTCCCGCATTTTGATTGCAAATGTCCCGCTAATCCGTGCAATATGGTTGGCAACCCTACTCTAGACACTCCGCACTGGATGAGAGATTTGAATGGCGCGTCAAAAAAGCTCATAGACAGACGCGTGCGTTCGAGCGGTGGGGTGTAGGCCTATGAGTAAATACCCCACAGAAACAAAGCTTCTCAAGAGCATCAGAATAGAAATCCTACCAGAAAACAGCTTCATACAAGCCGCGGCCCGTACACCCCTACATACGCAGATATGTTTCTATCTCGTACGTGAACGTTTACGTATTGACGTAATCTGCGTTTGTAGGAGTGTACCGGCTGCTGCGGGTTTGTATGAATCATTTCTTTTATCTATTCAGTGTCAGGAGCTCATTTATAGCCAGAGCCAGTTTGTCCATGGGCGGCATTTACGTAAACTCGTCAGTGAAAAGTCACGCACACTGCTGCGCTTTGTAATAGTGCACTATTTGTACGTAGCTTTGTATCTGTGGAGTATTTACTTATGTGGTAATCATCGTGAGATCGTTCTGTAGCGTGCTAGGGGTGTGATTTAAGATGATTCAAATTTTTATCACTTATGTTTTAGTCATAAAATTATAAGCGTTTAGGTATAGCTAGCTAGGGAATTAAATGTTGTGATATAAATGAGAATTCTATGTGCCAATGTTGAGAGATGTTATGCAGTAAATGTTTTAATGGTGTTTATAAATATACTGTAAACTTAAGGTGGTTGCAGAGTTGTCGATTTCATACAAAACTTCGACGCGTAATACGCGTAGACGATACTATTAACAGTAATATTTTATATATGGAAAAATAGTTTAGAAAATCTAGATGCGGGCGTATCAATTAACATTTACAATTTATAATATAATTACGAAGATATAAAGCTTTGAAATTTACTATGGATAAGTTATAAGCTTTATATCTTTGTAATAATATTATAAATTGCAAATGTTATTTGAAACGCGGCATCTAGATTTTCTAAACTATTTTTCCATATCTAAAACATTACTGTTATTAGTACCGTCTACGCGTATTACGCGTCAAAGTTTTTTATGAAATTGACAACTCTGCAACCACCTTAAGAGTAAACTTTTAATATTTTAGTAGACTTTATTAGAAAATTTGTTGTTGTAACTGGCAATTTTAGTTAAATTTACCAGATTTATATTTAAAACAACAAATTTTCTAGTAAAGTATACAAAATAAAAGGGTTGTCACCACAGAACATTATAAGAGGGGTTAGAAGTGCAAAGAAGGCGTGGAACGTGTCGCCACAGGTTATGCAATGATTTGCATAACACCATAAGGCGCGCGGCGTGGTGCGAGCGAGAGGGCATGAGTAATTGTAGCAGCGTGAGCGGGAAGACAAGTGGCGACAGCCGTCTCCGAAGCAAAAGCGCTACTTTGCATTTCTAACCCCTCTTATAATAATGTTCTGTGGTTTTCACAGATTTTTATTCCTGTGTAACGTTTATAAATTTCTTGTATATTTGATTTTTGATATTACACATTAACTTTTGTTCTACTATTATTAATTTATGTAATTGTAAATTAATTACTTATAATCATATTGCATTTTATAATTGAATTTTCTCTAAATTTTGCATTTTATTCATGGTAAAATTGATATCATTCTGACTGAGCAACTTTTACTATGCGAGCAAACCTATCGGAGTACAAAAAAATTCAAGTCAAGTCAAGTAATCATTGGAGTTTAGTATAGAACAGCTGATTTTTTTTGCTACGATCGGTTTACTCCCATAGTAAAAGTTGGTCTGTTTGATGGGTAGAATCTAAGTTTAAGGGCCTATGTCGAAAAATAATTGAAGCGAAATGGGCGTGTGATAGCTTATATTACTGCCTGATGCGAGAGAAAGAGACAGGGCGGCGTGCGCGCCTTTAACGACGCAAGCATAAAACAAACTTTATTTAATTGTAATTGTACTATTTATGTAAGTTCAATTCTGCTCTAATCAAAATTTATAAAAATCAATCTCTTTTTTTTAAATCAAGCCTCTTGTTTCTAATATTCACCGTTTAGCACTTCCAAGCGTTTATCGATAAAGACGGAGGCTACTTTGGCTTGTTTTTCTATCGAGAAAATGTGTCTTAATCGTGTTTTGGCTCTAATCAAAACTTCAATTATATGTTCAATTTACACATATCCGCAAATCATACTCCTACTCTTAGTACTTCATGAGATATGATGCTTTGAAGAATCCTATTTTTTTCACATAGCCCCTTAAAAGGATTCTAATGATATCAATTTCACCCAGTATATTAGAAAAATAATTTTCTCTGCCAATTTGAAAAATATTTACTCCCATGTTTTATAGGCTTATAGGTTATTTTTAATATATTATTTGACCTGACCAGAAATATTGGAAAACTGCCATCAGATCAACGTTAACAACTGTGTTTAATTGTCAAATACCTTCTTAAGTAGGCTACCGATATTAAGTCGGACGTCAAAGAAATTATTTTTAGATGACATAAACTTCTTCCATAGTTTTTGTTCCGGGTACATCACAGATCTTTTAAAAATAGCTAGAAGTGCCTTATGAGCTGATTCTGCACGTCACCGCGTTTTGTGCGAAAGCGCATTTGCCTAACTATCGATAGGTAATTTCGAAAAATAGTAACATTATTCATAGTTAGCCCCCAGTCATTTTACGGTTGGAGCCGGGACTAATTAAGAATTCATATTTTTCCGGTGTATCATTTAAGAGCCAATTAGGGCCTATAAATAAACCAAAATTAAAAATAAAATTACGTTAGCAACAGCCTCAAATTTGAAAAGCTAAATTTTCAATTTCTCGTTCTAAAAAACTTGACAGTAAATTTTTTTTTTCACATTTTATGGCTTTAACATTATACACCCTTCAAAAACGGAGTAAATATTTTTGTCTACGTTTACGAATGCTTTGAAAAATACATTCGTATTTTCTAACGAATAACTCATTTTTTATTTATATTAGTATTTTAATGCTCAAAAGTCATTTATATATTGCTGAATTTAATTAAAATGAGTGCATTGATATTACAATTATTAAGTTAAAAGCCTTCAGGGAGGTACGATTTGGATTTCTATGTTTCATAGTAACATTTTTAAATATGTTTTTACATATTTTTTTAAAAGTGCCATTCATAATTACTCCCCACCCCTCCTAACAAAACTCCGTAAAATGACTGGGCTAAGTATCGATATTACATTATGACCAATATTGACTGTGGGCAACACTATCGAATAGTATCGATTGTTTTTAAGTAATAGTATCGTATGAACAACTATTCAACTACATATATTCAGTATTATGACGCCATCTGCATTTTCATTACTTTTTACAGTTTATCCTGTAATAAAATAAGTATTCGAGGAAATTATTTTCTAGCGGTTTTTTAATGAGAAGATAAAATTAATGTTTCATGTAGGCATCTTTCAACCCTATTGTGATAGTGATTTTTATTGTAGTGATGCAATAGACAACTTCTATCTATACCTAATTTTAATGTTCTGTGGAATAAAATAATTATGTAGGGTGTAACAAAAAACCCTAGTAGTACTTAATAATGCTTGAGACCATCAAACTGAACAACTTTCACTATGGAGCCAACATCGAAATCGAGACTCGACTCAAATTTGAAATTCAAATGGGACAGCTGATTATTTTTATTTTTCTCGATGTTGGCTCCATAGTGAAAGTTGTTCGGTTTGATGGCCTGAAGCACCCCCTTAAGTATTACTAGGGTGTTTTGTTACACCCTGTATTCGTTCATAAAAAAATACCTAGCTCAATGAAATTATGTTACAAATTTATAGCTTTGAATGTGTGTGATGTATTGGACTGATAATTTCAACCTTAATAAAATCATATATCGCTCATCCGGGAAAATAACCGCACAATTGCAGTTTTTTCCAAAATTGAGTTATTAATTAATATCACAATAATTAGGTGGATATTTTTATCTGAAGGAATAAACTCACGACTGTATTGCCAGTAGTTTTCGCTAGATGGCAGTGTTATTGTTTCTTTGTCGAAAAATTGGCCCTCTCTTGGAGGGTGGACCTTTAAGGGTATATAACTGATGGCGCGCTCCATACAAACGAAGTCTGGTGATATTTTCAATACTAACCGATTAAAGTCAATGAAATTTTGTAAAAACAATCTAGAAGCAAATCTCTATGCTTGTATCGTGTCAGATTTTCCTTAAAATGTACAGATTTATAGTAACAGTGCCTCAAAGATTTCCATACAAATCTTAAATTAATCCTAGCATTGAATCTGTATATTTTAACGAAAATAGGACACGATACAAGCATATAGATTTGTTTCTAGATTGTTTCTGCAAAATTTAATTGAGTTTAATTGGTTAGTATTGAAAATATCACCAGACTTCGTTTGTATGCAGCGCGCATTTACGCATTCGGAATAAACTTCTCTTAAACCCTTCTCCTGTAAATTTTGCAATAATTTCCACCGGATGAGCGATATGGGCGTAAGACAAGCTCGACTTTCGCCATTAGATATGTCGAATGAATATTATTAAAAAAAACCTCTCGTTTTTTGTTATCTGTATTAGTGTTGTAGAAGATCGACTGTATCGAATCTAATCGATTCAACCTATCGATCGGTAACACTAATCGAATCTTTAGATATATTACTAAATAAACGGTATTTTAATGATTGAAGTAATTTAGTTTCGATTTGTAAATCGCCATAAGCATTTATACTTACTTATTTTGCGTTTCTTACTGATAGCTTAGATTTAAATCTGTTTTAATTATGTCAAGTGTAGGATAAAAACTGTGATTTTTTATCTATAGGGTCCTTAATATGCTGACACTTTTTTAAGAGTATGATCAGACCATCTAACTGAACAACTTTCTCTATGAGACTTATGTCGAAATCGCGAAAATTAAATCAGCTGTTCCATACTAAACTGAAATCTTACTCGACGTAATTGTATGGGACAGCTGATTTCTTTTTCGCGATTTCGACATTGGTCCCAAAGAGAAAGTTGTTCAGTTTGATGGTCTGATCATCCTCTTAAAAAACTGTCAGCATATTAAGTTGGACCCTGTATACACAACTAGTTTTTAATTACTAACATAACTTTAAGGGTGTATTCAGACCATGAAACTAAACAACTTTCCCTAAGGAACATGGGTCAAAAAACGAAAAAAATATTTGGACCATTCATAGAAAATCGATCGGCTGATCCGCACTTTTGTATGGGAGGTCTGGGAGGTCCACAAAATTATCTCGTTTTTCGACCCATCCTTCTTAGAGAAAGTTGTTAAGTATCGCCTGAATATACAAGGTGTGACAAAACAAAACAAAAATAATTAAAACTTTTAAGAGGGTTGTTAAACCAACAAACTGAGCAACTTTCACTACGGGACCAACATCGAAATCACGAGAAAAATAAATCTGCTGTCCATTAGCTCGAATAGATTTGTCATTTAGTATGGAACATCAAATTATTTCTTTGCGATTTCGATATTGTTGCCATAGTGAAAGTTGTTCAGTTTGATGGTCTAAACCTTGTTATACATTGTTATATACAAGGTGTTAAAAATACTAAGTTATGTTAGTAATTAAAAACTAGTGTAGTATTTCTGCTTTTATTTTGAACGGGTATGTTAAGGTGCTACTGTCAGTCAATCTAGCATCATTCCGAATCATTTAGTTCATTATTTAGTGATCGTTAATGAATATTTGTTTTGTTTCCTGTATATTTGAAGTTGTTTAGTCATTTGGTCCATTTTGTTTATTTATTATCCTGTTTTAAATCCAGGAAAACGCGCTCGAAAAATTATAGTTCGTGTTCGAAGATCAGAGGCGTGTATTTAAGAATATATAAATGAAGAAATAAAGAATTAATCGATAACCTGAGGCAGGCAGACCTGGTCCATCCCCACCACAGAAATGCTCTACACCATATGAATACTGAATCAGCCTTGCAGCTGATGATTACCAAAATTCCTCTTATCTCTTATACTATAACTACAGGGTGAAATTGATATCATTAGCATCCTTTTAAATTAAGAGTCTACCCATCAAACTGAATAACTTTTACTAATGTAGCAAACCGATCGGATCAAAAAAAAAATGCTGTTCCATACTAAACTGCAATGCCTACTTGACTCAAATGTATGCAACAGCCTTAGACGAATTATATACATCATTTCCCCTCTGCCAACGTGCAAGATCAAAAGATCTTACGCATTTACATACAATTTTATACCTTATCACTTAACGCGACAGCCTTTAATTGCGGAACAATAATTTTGAACTTACGACGTTTGGGGTTCACACGACACTGTTCTTCATGATTTTTAACATTCAAAATTAGTCTCTAAACTAATGGAATAATATTCAAAGTTGCATATCTCGTGGTAACTCGCCCCCCGTAAAAAGTGTTAGTATAGTTTGTTACACGCGTAACTTGTCCTCGTATAAGTAGTCTAAGGCAACAGCTGATTCTTTTTTGCTCCAATCGGTTTGCGCCCATAGTGAAAGTTGTTCAGTTTGATGGGTAGACTCTTAGTTTAAAAGGATGCTAATGATATCAATTTCACCCTGTAGAGATCGGTAACTATCGTGCGATTGGTGGCACTTTCAGGGTTGCTAGTAGGGTGGGTTTTGTAGCCTTGAGTTTTTATTATTATTAAGTCATGTTCTAACCGGTGTGCCATTCCAATTATACAGGGTGTAAGGAAAAGTATCATTAACCTTTGAACCACATACTCTACCCATCAATCTGAACAACTTTTACTATGGGAGCAAACCTGTCAGAACAAAAAAAAAATGGTCTTATACATTTTAGTCGAGTAGGCATTGCAGTTAAGTATGGAGCAGCTGATTTTTTTTTGATCTGATATGTTTGCTCCCATAGTAAAAGTTGTTAAAAAAGTTAGTAAAAGTAGGTAGTTGTGTCGCATTTAATTTTACACCTGGTATACAGGATGTAACAAACCAAATAATATTAAAAGTTGTTCAGTTTGATGGGTAGAGTATGCGGTTCAAAGGTTAATGGTACATCCTGTGTTATGGAGTTACCAATATGATACAAACATACAGTTGAGAGCAAGTCAAGCTCGACATAATGCGGGTTTTTGTATGTAAGGTGGCGCCTTATTATGGCGGCCATCAACCAAACTTGATTATTTTAATTCAGAATAAAGTAACAAACAAAATGTGTTATTACATGTATATTTCTAAACTCAGTCCGAACGGATTTATATATCTGCGTTCGGACTGAGTTAGACGCGTTTTATACAGAAGATACATGTAGCAGTGGCGGATAGTCTAAGTAACACAATTATAAACCTTTTAGTACATAGCATTGCGTCGTTTGGAGAATTACGCCAAACGCGACGCGATTCTCCTTTACGACAACCACGACGCTACGCTACGTACTAAAATGTTTATATTGTGTTACTTAGATTATCCGCCACCGCCACACGTCTCTTCTGTATAAACCGTGGCTTAGGCTTGAAGTTGAAAATGTATTCATTACGTTCACTTCAAGCCTTTATATCTCCGTTCGGACTGAGTTTAGAGACATACTTAGTTAACAAGTTGTGTTTGTAACTTTATTCTGAACTATAATATTCAAGTTAGATTGATGACTGCGCTAAAAAACGTGTAATTTTTTTAGGCATTGGTTTTTGATATTATTGTGTATGAAACTTGGAGTCTATAGTATTTAAGGTCAAAGAATAAAACTTTAATTTTTAATTTAAGATTTAATTATTTATTACCATGACTTGTTAAAATATAAAAATGTTTAGTTCAAATGATATTATAAGCAATATTTGTTGCCAATTATTTTAAGAGTTCAATATAAATTTAAGATTTTTGTACTAATATTAATTTCGTCAAAAGATAGACGGTGTACTTAAATAAATACTTGAAGAGTTTAATTATAAAATAATCATTTTATTTAACCACCGACGGCATTGCATGACGGCATGCATTCTCTTGCTCGGCTCTCCTAAAGTGTCCCCATAAAGTTTGAGGTGAGAGGGTATCTGAAGTCAGAGGGGGGCGGGGAGTTGCCGTTCTGTATGTATACCTATATACCACAGAACATTATAAGAGGGGTTAGAAATGCAAAGTAGCGCTTTTGCTTCGGAGACGGCTGTCGCCACTTGTCTTCCCGCTCACGCTGCTACAATTACTCATGCCCTCTCGCTCGCACCACGCCGCGCGCCTTATGGTGTTATGCAAATCATTGCATAACCTGTGGCGACCCGTTCCACGCCTACTTTGCACTTCTAACCCCTCTTATAATGTTCTGTGCTATATACTATTACCTATTCTGTGGTCATATTAAAGTTATCTACTGTCGCAATCTCTGTACCTATTTGCGCATAAACCTCTTTTTGCATCCGTTTACTAACTGCTTTCCTGATAACGTAGTTACGATCGGTTTTTAACTAATCTTCTTCTTATCAAGTGGGCAAACCCTGGTGTCAGAGTTTTTTCAGACCGCCTTACGGCCTCTGACGTGGTTATTATGTAACGACTACTACCACTACTACCACGATAGTAGCCGAGACCAACGGCTTAACGTGCCATCTTTCTTTCAAACAATCAGGTGATTCGGCCTGCAATGTCCTAACCAACTTGGGAAAAACGCACAAAGTGACATATCACTAGGTGTCCCCCGTGGGAATCGAACCCACGACCTCCGTGTCAAGAACACAATGCTCTTAACCACTAGACCACGGAGGCAGTTCGATTTCTAACTATTC
This sequence comes from Agonopterix alstromeriana, assembly GCA_963924505.1. Classification (NCBI taxonomy): domain Eukaryota; kingdom Metazoa; phylum Arthropoda; class Insecta; order Lepidoptera; family Depressariidae; genus Agonopterix; species Agonopterix alstromeriana. The sequence goes on along the minus strand of OZ004686.1, from coordinate 1,288,469 downwards.
CGTTTTTATACCGGTTTTTAACTAATTATTATTACCCATAAAGCTACTATACCAGGAATAGAGAAAGTAACGGTTGAGAGGGCGAGATGTACGCACGGCGACAGATCAACCTACCCATAGTTGGACCTTATGTCCATGAACATAGAGTTCAACTATGGGTAGGTTGATCTGTCGCCGTGTGTACCTAGCGGCACCACTGTATAATAGAAAGAGATATGAGACGCGAGGCAATAGAACCTTTTTTGGAACTGTTTGACAGCTTGTCGGCATGGTGAAAATTCGAGCTCTGTGTAATCTGGGAATCACGTTGCAGGTTCTGACACGAGCACTTGTCTCGCGTGGTGTTCGCGCGTCGCGTTTTTGCCTGCCACGATGCTCTGCAATCCTCAATCTCTTCTTGTTCTTGATCAAAAACAATCCCTGAGATTGTGATACATACTCCCACAAACTACTTGACATTGGAGGAAATGCAGTGATAACGCACAAGCAGAGTCAATTAATTATAAATAAAAAAAAGTGAATCTTAATATAATAGGATAATTTTTTTGAAATAATGTTAACATTCTTTCACAAAATTATCCACGATTTCACGTTGGATTTACAATTATTCTCAGAGCTCCGACAAGCTGTCAAACAGTTCCCGAAAACGCAAAAACGGTTTCATTTGACAACTCATGTCAGTTTCTCTTATTTCATAAGGTATAATAATAGCTTACCGAAAACCTAAACACACACTGGACGACCGCAGCCGCAGGTATAGCTTATACCGAACCCTCAGTAAGTAACAAACGCCTCTAGCTGAGAAATGTTGACCTTATCTGATCGGGCTTGCTTAACTTCGACACAATGAGACATTTTCCAAGACTAGTAAATCGAAAAGTCAGTAGATGGCAATATTAAAAGTTCAGAAAAACCTGTCACATTGACAGTAAAAAGTGCTGTTTGTCTATGGTTTGCATCATTCAAATGACTTGATAGTGGTGGTGTTGACAATGGAGAATTTTTCACTACCAATAAATACGCAATAGCACCGAAAATGTTGGTTTGTTGTACATAAACGAACATTTACTGCACAAAAAGTTAATCAATTTGAGGTAGCAAAACGTCTCTCATAAATAAACCATAATAATCTTATTATTAATAAAAAAATAGCTCCCTAAAATTAGGGAATCGAGAACAACACTTTCAACCTGACAACCGAATTGGCACGATTATAACGCCGAAACCTTCCAGTGTCTTTTTAACAATTTTTTTTTAATGAAAACGTCTCATAAACATCGATGATTGTTTCTAATGCCGACGCTCCACCACGCCAATGAGCGTCCACCACGCCTCAGTGAATTTATCATAAATAGGTAACTAGTAAGAGCGTTGGTGAAGAAAAACATCGTGAGGAATCCTGCATACGCTGAAGAAGAAATTCTGATGCGTATGTGAAGTTTATCAATCCGCATTGCTACAGGCACCAGACCACCACGACTTTGTAGCTGTATTACTGTGTTAACTGCCTACGTGGTCTAATGGTTAAAAGCACTGTGTTCTTGACACGGAGGTCGTGGGTTCGATTCCCACGGGGGACACCTAGTGATATGTCACTTTGCGCGTTTTTCCCCAGTTGGTTAGGACATTGCAGGCCGAATCACCTGATTGTCTGAAAGAAAGATGATTCCGTGCTTCGAATGGCACGTTAAGCCGTTGGTCCCGGCTACTATCTCTCGTGGTAGTAGTCGTTACATAAAAACCACGTCAGAGGCCGTAAGGCGGTCTGAAAAAACTCTGACACCAGGGCATGCCCACACGAAAAGAAGTCTGTGTTATTACATTGTAATTTCATAATAGATTCTAATTAGTGCTGCAAATAAATTACTAATATTATTATTGTATCTCCGGAAGGTATTTCACGGGCCGTAGCTCTGACCTTTGGAAGGCTTGCTTAGGGACACAGATCCAACACGTTAGAGGTCCCTTTGAGACACTTTTATCTAAATGTGAGGGGATGCACCAAGCGTGGTATATATCTGAATACATTATGTAAATGCACCAAAAGACAAACTACGTTCGGTGCAGAAAGGACAGAAAATAACTCGGGTTTTGGTGGTGAAAATTTGGGTTATTGCGGAGAGACTCGGGTCTCGGGTCGACAACAAGGTGGCAAAATCTAGTGAGCGGCTAAGTTTGTAGAGAGGTGAGTCTGCGGGCACCGATTCCCGGTGCTAACTAAGCGCACCAGACAGCGGGTCCCGGCGTTATGACATTTTACACTTGCAACCTGGAGCATTGGTTCCGCTTTTGCAACTCAATTCCTTGCCGGCCGGTTAAGGCAAGGCAGGAGGAGAGGGCCAAATCAATCCGGGCCCTCTAGAATCGGGTCCCTGGTGTCGCCACCCACCAACAGCTCGCCACAAGCTGCCCTGTGGGTTTACTGTTATATTATTGCTCACGCGTGGTCGACTAACGCCCATATTAGGGTTTCTGATTTCTAGACTTTTTTTTCCCGGAGCTCGAGAATTCTCGACTAAGAATTCCCAGGAATTCCCGAATTTTCGAGAAATTTCTCAAACCTTAAAAAATACTAAAATTCTCTTAACTCTAGTCTAAATTTTAAGCTTTTAAACACAATAAGTTGCATTAAAATCGGTCAAGTAATTTTTGTGTGATGTAGACTGGAAACATTTAAAAAACGGTGAGTTTTTCCACCACAACCCTACACCGACACCACCTTTTAACTTTTTTAAATGTATTGACACATTTCTGTTTTAGTTTAATAGGTACTTCTAGATTTCTCGTCTGGAATAAGGCCAGATTTCCCGGGAATTCTCGCTTCGAGAAGTCTCGGCCAGAAACCCCAGCCCATATGCGTTTATAGGTTGATCATGATGATGATGAAATAATAACAAGTGTTAACTTTACGATAGAGATGTTATTATTGTTTGTGAAGTGACTATTGCATTGCACGAATGCACACCGCGTCTTGACAAGGGCATATAAATATTTGCCTTTAGTCAATGTGCAGTGAAACCTATCGATGTCAAGCGTTGAAAAAAACAAGGTAAAATTTATTATTAACGAGTTTAATCACGTTTATTTAATATTTACAACCTTGGTTAGGTTAGCTAAGTCTGAGTCGGATTCGCGGTACAATTGGTCGGTTTTTATTATTTGTTGTTTTACCACAGAATAGGGTGTAAGCTGCTCTCAAACGGTGAAGGAAAACATCGTAAGGAAACCTGCATATGATGAAGAAGAAATGCTGATATGTATGTGAAGTCTACCAATCCGCATTGGGCTCGCGTGGTGGACTAACGCCCATTCACCCTCCCTGAGGGTAGGCCTGTGCCCTGCAGTGGGACGCATATAGGCTGATTATGATGATGATGATGATACAGGGTGTAAGGAAAAGTATCATTAAGCTTTAAACCACATACTCTACCCATCAAACTGAACAACTTTTACTATAGAAGCAAACCTGTCAGAACAAAAAAATATATCAGCTGTCCCATACTAAACTGCAATATCTACTCGATTCAAATGTATGGGACAGCTGATATTTTTTTTGTTCTGACAGTTTTGCTTCATAGTAAAAGTTGCTCAGTTTGATGGGTAGAGTATGTGGTTTAACGGTTAATGATACTGTTCCTTACACCCTGTATAGTTCTACATACAGAACGGCCACTCCCCGCCCCTCTCTGACTCGAGATACCCCACCTCACCTCGAAAGTTTCTGGGACACTTTAGGGAAGCCGAGCATGGGAATGCAGTTAGGTCCGCGCACCCGTAGTATTTGAATGCATCTAAGAGGAAGGATCTCCATAGAGTCCGCATAAATTTACGATTGTAGTTGGTCTCTTTTGTCTTATGACATACCTTTAATAGTAGAAGGAGATGGAACTATAGATATTTGTTTATGCGGCTGTCCACTTTTTTTTGAGCTAGTGTGTGTGAAAAGTGACCGTAAACATAAGGTCATATGTCACTTGGTGCCTTTTGTCCATACTACTTGACACCACACACTCAAACCTAAACGTCAAAAAAAGTGGACACTTTACAATTGGTATGGCTCACTCTAGTCTTAAAGAGAGATCCTTCCTCTTAGGACTGCATAAAATATATTTATTTGTATCCTCCCAGTAAAAATAAACGTTGGAAAATAAAGCTAAATTCACATTTTCAGTAATTCTTTAGCTTAAATACTATTTTTAATAATAGAATGAACTATTGAAAGTAACGAAATGTAGATTTGATTTTCGTACCATGCGTGATAAGTCAACTATACACACATGTCGTGCACAATTTGCGCAAAGTGCGCATGTGCGAACGCTATCATGTCAAATCCAAAACCCTAATAATACGAAACCCACGGGGAGTAAGATGGTGTTCTATTCTTAACAACGGATCACACAAAATATTTTAATCAACTCTTAACCATTAACCTACTTAACCAAAATCGATGAAACTTTGCATACGGCCTTGTTACGAAGGGCCTACCATGGCCCTTGTGACGAAATTCATAGATGCTATTGCATGAGACCAACATTCGTGGGTGTAACCTTATAGTTAAGGTTATTGACCCACTCCACAGTCATGCTTTGTCTTGTTTCTGACCACCTCTGTAGGGATTACGGTCGTGAGTTTATGTATTATGTGTAGTCTTGCCTAACTAGCGATAGGTGACCTTGAAAAATAGTAACTATATCGATAGTGCTATCTTAAGTATCGATATTTTCGTTAGTATTGCCAGGCCTATCTCACTCTACAGCTCAGGTTCGCTTGACGGCGATCCCCACCGAGTGGTGAATGGCAACAGGTTAGGTATACCGTGTTAACTTATTGGTCAAATCTTATTAGACTTGCCGCCATTTTGTGAGTAGTCAATGCAAGACATAAAAACCCTAGCGATTTCACGCTGTCAGCACGTGAAAGAATGAAAGAGGGAGACTATCAAAAGAAAGCTTTCATGACTAATGAATCGGTTCATTTTTGTTTGCACGCGCGCCGTTGTGACGGTTCGTACGTTTTTCGTGAATTGTACGATACGACCGGTGCGAATAACTTTGCACCTTATTGCCGTGCGTAGAGAGTCGCTATTTATTTAAACCTGATTTCGAAGCCGTGGTGGTCCAGTGGCGAGTAACCTTGCCTGCTGTGCAGGAGGCAATGGTTAGATCCCCGTCCACGCCGACTCGTACCAATGAGTTTTTCGGAATTTATGTACGATTTGTAACACCACTGACTTTTCGGTGAAGGAAAACATCGTGAGGAAACCTGCATGCTTCAATTTCAAGGCATGTATTGTCCCCACTGTCCATTACAAGTGGCGACGAGCTCACTCCCCGTCACACTGGACAGAGTTTCGGTACTAGTGAAATGTTGATGTTCTGAGGTTTCAGAATGTCTCTGATTACCTCCTCGGGGCATAAGGTCGTGAGCATATGCTATGTTTTCGAAGTGATTCTTCTGTACCGGTAGATAATAGTATTTATTTTGTGGAACTGCTTTAAAAAATATATATTATCGATTGTATTTATATAGTAACAACAAAAATAACAGATTGATCATTATTGACACGGTGTTTTGATTAGAATAGAAAACCCCCCCTCAATAGTCAGCCAAAAAAGTGGTCTAGTGGTTATGAAGTCCCGGGTGTGATTGAACTTTATGTAATCAGAGTGGAATTAAATAGTTCTTTGTTATACAAGAGTGCAAAGTTGCTTTTTAACCACGTGCTCAATTTTGATGACCGAGCAAGCGAAGGATTCTAAAATTAGAGTCCTGAGCGATAGAGAGGGAATCAAATGAGCACGAGGTGAAAAATCTTTGCACTCGAGTGCAACACGTAACTTTTCATCCCACCTCAGCGAGGAAATGACTAAATCCAAAAAAAAAAGTGTATATGATAATTTGGCACCATGGATGATGTTTTGAATTCACAAACTTAGTGCACACGATGTTCTAAATTCAATTTACTTTATCCTCTAGCGGATAAAAACGGCTTTTGCACTCAGATATCGAAGAGCAAAAATACTCTTTCCGAGATGAGGGGATGAAAATTATTTTATGACTGGATGATTATTTAAATGATCAAAATGCTTGGGTCTGAGGTCACTAGCTTATAGTTTATTTACTTTACTGTATAGTATCAATTATTTTATTAAATAGACTATGTATTATTGTATACATAACTTTAGCTTACGAATTATATTGTAATAGTTATTAAGTCGTGTTATGTTGTAGAGTTTCTGGCCACATCTTCTCTACAGCGAAAACACGTTCCGACGCGGTAGCTTTAAAAAAGATTTGATGTTTGATAAGTATGCTGTAAGCTCCTATATTGAATAAATTATATTGACTTTGACATTACAGTAGAATCGGATCACGCGATCGGTTTCTATAAAACCATGCATTTTATTTTAGCCGAAACTGATCACGTGATCAGAGTGCACCGTTGGCGTGTGATACGTTTCAGCAACGAATCGCGTCAAGTCAAGTCAAGTCAATATAATTTATTCAATATAGGAGCTTACAGCACACTTATCAAACGTCAAATCTTTTTTAAAGCTACCACCGCGTCGGAACGTGTTGTCGCTGTAGAGAAGATGCGGCCAGAAACTCTACAACATAGTGATTAGTGGACTAACCCGTCGTTGTCAAGCCAAGCCCAAAAATTGCTCCAAGCCCAGTTGCGACTCCGACTCGTACTTAGCGGCTAGACATCGACTACGATAAAACAAAATTAATTTCCTAGACGGCAAAGTATAGCTCTCCCATGGGAAGAAATTGGGTCATAGCCCAGTAAAGTTACGGTGAGCTTGTATAGCGAAAGTAAATAATGTATATCAACTGTTTTTTTTCTTTTATAGCACAGCATAGCTCACGACTATATTCCCCGAGGGGGTAGTCAGAGATATTCTGAAACCTCAGAACATCCACGTTTCACCAGTAGTACCGAAACTCTGTCCAGTGTGACGGGGGGTGAGCCCGTCGCCACTTGTAATGGACAGTGGGTACAATACATGCCTCGAAATTGAAGCATGCAGGTTTCCTCACGATGTTTTCCTTCACCGAAAAGCCTGTGGTGTTACAAATCGTACATAAATTCCGAAAAACTTATTGGTACCAGTCGGCCTGGATGGGGATCGATTCATCGCCTCCTGCACGGCAGGCAAGGTTACTCGCCACTGGACCACCACGGCTTATTCTTATATACGTTAGATTATAATTCTAGTTATCATTTAAATTGAAAATCCAACAAATATTTTCTTAAATTAAATCGGGAAGAAATTGGGTCATAGCCCAGTAAAGTTACGGTGCACTTGTAAGGCGAAAGTAAATAATTTATAACAGCCATTTGTTTCTTTTATACTTTAGATTAAAATTCTAGTTATCATTTATATTGAAAATCCGACTAAAATTTTATTAAATAATTAAACTTTAAAAAAAAACGTAAAATTTGTAAAAAATAGTACATACAATTTTTTTTTGTCATTTGTTAAATACATTTTATTCTTTTATATTAGAAGTGAATCCAAAGAAAAATCACCACGGGACCTTTGTTTTTACATACATACATACATAAATACATACATAAGCTCACGCCATTGTCCCATGGGAGAAGGCAGAGACCACGGACCGCTACACGTTGCGACTTAGACACACCTCTTTAGCCTCATTCTCATTCATACATCTTTTCATGCACTTCCGTCGATTGAGGATGCTACGCACTTGTCCTTTTCGGAAAAGATCATTGATTTTATCATGGTATGTTTCCTCGGACGGCCTCTCCCAACACTTCCGCTCACCTTTGCTTGGTATATTTCATTCGTAAGTCTTCTTTCATTCATTCTCTCTACGTGACCGAACCATCTAAGCATACCCCTCTCAATCCTTGTTACCATGTCATCCTTCAACTTAAAACTTCAACTTCAACTTACAACTTAAACTTTTTTGTTTTTAAAGCATAGCAAAGCATATGCTCACGACTATATTCCCCCAGGGGGTAGTCAGAGATATTCTGAAATCTCAGAACATCCATCCATCCATTTTGTTTTTAAATAAGTAGAAATTATGAAATACTCATTTTCAGTACAAACTTTACACAGTGTATAAACTCATAACCTAAAACAATCAATAAAAAATTGCTTATTATAAATTATTTTCTGTAGACTGGGCTATCAATTGTGTTGATTATTAATTACTACAATAAAATTAAACCACTTAGTGGCCTCACACGAATCCTCATACACAGAACAAAAATAGTACTTATCCGCTTGGATGCTTTAATTAGGGAATATAATTCGGAGCGCGCTCCATATAAACGAAGTCTGATGATATTTTCAATACCAATTAAATTCAATGAAATTTTTCAGAAACAATCTGGAAACTAATATCTATGCTTGTATGAAGTCAGATTTACGTTAAAATGTATAGTTTTAAAGTTACAGTACCTCAAAGATTTCCATACAAATCTTAAATTAATCCTAGCACTAAAACTGTATATTTTATCGAAAATCTGACATCATACAAGCATAGAGATTAGTTTCTAGATTGTTTCTGAAAAATGTCATTGACTTTAAATGGTTAATATTGAAAATATCACCAGACGTCGACACCACATTTCGGACGGGGACAATTTTTCAGGAAGAAGGTAAACGATAAATGTTTTTTTTTTTTTTTTTTTAAAACATTGTATCCACAGGCACCACAGCTGACCGACATGACAAATAACAAATTGAAATGTTTTGCATATCATTAAGAGAAGTTTATTCCGAATGCGTAAATGCGCGCTGCATACATACGAAGTCTGGTGATATTTTCAATACTAACTAATTAAACTCAATGAAATGCAGAAACAATCTAGAAACAAATCTCTATGCTTGTATCGCGTCCGATTTTCGTTAAATATACAGTTTCAATGCTAGGATTAATTTAAGATTTGTATGGAAATCTTTGAGGCACTGTAACTTTAAAACTGTACATTTTAAGGAAAATCTGGTACTATACAAGCATAGATATTTGTTTGTAGACTGTTTCTGCAAAAGGTCATTGAGTTTAGTTGGTTAGTATTGAAAATATCACCAGACTTCGTTTGTATGGAGCGCGCCAACAATAACATACCCTTAATGCGCTTAAATATCAGTCTTTTTTTAAATTTCTTTAACGGCGCTGGATACTAGTCCTTTTGAGCTATTCGTTATTTTTTTCTTTATATTCTTTATTTTTTGATGAGGGGATGATAGATGACGATGAATCTATGGTCGATTTCGTAAGCTCGCGCGTTGCCGCCAAAATGACCATGTACAAGTTAACTTGAACCAAAACTTATTTTCTGTTATCGTATTTATTTGAGATTCCTGTTACGTCGGTCGCTTTACGCAACTGTTTGGTACACAATCCGCACGAAATTATGTCAAAAATATCACTAAAACCAATTTTTTACTAATTTCAAATAACACGAAACACAACAAGAGCAATGGCGCCAAGCAAACCCCTTAAATATCAGACATGTGACAATATTTCCGCAAGCTAGTAACCAGATATCGGATATGTTGCGATTAAAAATCGAAAATTGATTTTATTTGACACGTGACATATTGCAGTATCAACGACGACTTACGAATTCGGAATAAACTTCTCATAAAAACGAGGTTTTTAACTAGACCATTAAATAACAAAAAAAAAAGGTTTATTCCCCCTCTCTTTTTTAATTTGTAGACGCCATCTTGAAATAATATACCCTATGTCACTCTCACGATTTTTACGAATCCAATGACAACCCATACGTTAAAATTCATCAAGCCGTTTAGGCTGTAGGCCGTGCCAAAGAAATAGACATACAAACATACATACATACATAGATAAATACATACATACATACGCTCGAAAAACATAACCCTCCTTCTGTCGCAGTCGGGTAAAAAAACAAATTATACGCTTTTACAAATGCTATCATGGTTCTTTACTCTGCAATTTAATATCGATTCTATTTCTAATAATGCACGTGTCATTTTGCTACTGCACCCCGTAATTTTTCTATACTTTCTCATACAATATTAATAAAATGGTATATTTAAGTAGATACACACGGCGACCAGGTCAACCTTCCCCTCAGAGGAAGGATCTCCATAGAGTCCGCAAAAATTTACGATTGTAGTTAGTCTCTTTTGTCTTATGACGTACCTTTAATAGTAGAAGGAGATGGAACTATAGATGTTTGTTTATGCGGCTGTCCACTTTTTTTTGAGCTAGTGTGTGTGAAAAGTGATCGTAAACATAAGGCCATATGTCACTTGGTGCCTTTTGTCCATACTACTTGACACCACACACTCAAACCTAAACGTCAAAAAAGTGGACACTTTACAATTGGTATGGCTCACTCTATGCCTTTAGGTATAACAAAGAGATTATACCTAATAGAGTGAGCCATACCAATTGTAAAGTGTCCACTTTTTTTGGCGTTTAGGTTTGAGTGTGTGGTATTAAGTAGTATGGTCAAAAGGCAAAAAAAGTGGACAACCGCATAAACAAATATTTATAGTTCCATCTCCTTCTATTATTAAAGGTACGTCATAAGACAAAAGAGACTAACTGGAGATCCTTTCTCTGAGAGGTATAATCTCTTTGACCTACCCATAGTTTAACCACTCCTTGGACACTGTCACCTTATAGCTGTCATTTCATATAAATGGGAAAATTTTTAAAGAAGAGTTAAGTAAGTACGATACTGTTGAGTGCGAGTGAGACAGGAATACGCATAAGACGCTCCCCATAGGTAAACGCAGGGCCGGGCCATAATTACTGGTTTTAAAATCTATCTTCTCGTTATTTGAAAGACATACAAATTAATGAATACAGCAATGATCTTCAACATCTGGGCTTTATTTGCTATGAAAAATATGTCTTATTTTTTTATAAAATAGATACGCAACTTGTGTTCAAAGGAAAGCCTAAATATTGGAAAAAATATGTATTATAGGATCTATTTTATGAGTTGAAGTCAATTTTACTTGCGACAGACACCATTGTGTAGACAATATTAAGATCTAAAAATGCTATGAAGTAATTTTTTTATGACCTATATTTAATGAGTTAATTAGATAAATTCGGCTTTTCGGTGAAGGAAAACATCGTGAGAAAACCTGCATGCTTCAATTTCGAGGCAAGTATTGTACCCACTGTCCATTATAAGCGGCGACGGGCTCACTCCCCGTCACGCTGGACAGAGTTTCGGTACTACTAGGGAAACGTGGATGTTCTGAGGTTTCAGAATGTATCTGGCTACCCCTTCGGGGAATATAGTCGTGAGCATATGCTGTGGATATGCCAATTCGATAAATTCAAAATTTGGTCAAAGTCAAAGTCAATATAATTTATTCAATATAGGAGCTTGCAGCACACTTATCAAACGTCAAATCTTTTTTAAAGCTACCACCGCGTCGGAACGTGTTGTCGCTGTAGAGAAGATGCGGTCAGAAACTCTACAACATAACACGACTTAATAACTATTACAATATAAATTCTTTAAACTAAAGTTATGTATACAATAATACATAGTCTTGTGCGAATTCTTATAATAGAAGCGCGAGTAGCCCGACTCGCACTTGTCGTGTTGTTTTATACTATCTAACGGTGAATTATACACGGTGGCATCATCGATTCTTCGCAGACGAAGTCTTGCAATAACCACGGCACAATCGTGTCAAGTGTTTTGAAGTGGCGTAGAATAATATTGCTCGACAAATAATAAATATAAACACAATTACTCGGTTTTCCTCGAACGTTTACTTTCCTTGTCTTTTGTTAAGTTAATAATAATAATAATATAATGTAGGTATACCGCAGTTGTGTGGTCTACATATTTGTTTGGAGACCACCTAAGAGGAAGGATCTCCATAGAGTCCGCATAAATTTGCGATTGTAGTTGGTCTCTTTTGTCTTATGACGTACCTTTAATAGTAGAAGGAGATGGAACTATAGATATTTGTTTATGCGGCTGTCCACTTTTTTTGAGCTAGTGTGTGTGAAAAGTGACCGTAAACATAAGGTCATATGTCACTTGGTGCCTTTTGTCAATACTACTTGACACCACACACTCAAACCTAAACGTCAAAAAAAGTGGACACTTTACAATTGGTATGGCTCACTCTAGTCTTAAAGAGAGATCCTTCCTCTTAGGAGACCACACATCTGCGGTATACCGTTTCTGCGGTAAGTTTGGTAACATTTTGGATAATAATCAATTAAAATCAATACAATTTTTAAAACACGGTCTGGAACCTAATCTCTTTGGTTTGTGAGATTTTTGTAAAAATGTATAGTTTCAAAGTTACAGTAGCTCAAACTGGCTCAAGTGACTTTATAAAGCGCGCTCGCGGGAATATAATTCGGAGCGCGCTCCATACAAACGAAGTCTGGTAATATTTTCAATACTAAACAATTAAAGTCAACGAAATTTTTCAGAAACCATCTAGAAACTAATCTCTATGTTTGCATGAAGTCTGAAAATCTGACTTCAAAAATGAAAATGTACAGTTTTAAAGTTACAGTGCCTCAAAAATTTCCATACAAATCTTAAATTAATCCTAGCACTAAAACTGTATATTTAAAAAAACTGTAACAAAAGTGTGTCATGAAGTGTACATTGAAGATATTTACATGAAAAAGATTATGATATTATAGGTTTCCCGGACTCAAAATCAACCTTTTTATAATTTTTGTCTGTCTGTTTGTATGTTTGTAACAACATCACGCAAAAACTACTGAACCGATTTTGATGAAACTTTTTTTGTTTGTTAGCTTATGATCTGACTTAAAATCTGGTATATAATTTGTGCGGACGAAGTCGCGGGTACACTCTAGTAAATTATATTTTCATATATTTTATTATCTTTTTCCTCTTTCTGTTTTAGGGAAAAACATTTTGAAAGTTCGATCCCCAGGAAAATTGCTAGAAAATTTTAGAACGCTTGTACCAATATACTCTTCTGTTAATTTTCAGTATCTCCACTCAATCGGACACAAAGTGTGTGTCACTCAGCCGCGCGTCACAGGCGCCGTGTCACTCGCTCGCCGCGTGTCCGACGAGCTCGGCGAACAGCTCGGCGAGCAAGTTGGATACGCTGCCAGTATGACGTCACAGCGCTCCGTCAACACTAGCATTGTTGTGAGTGTCGTTTATTTTACAGTATGTGCACTCGATCGAACACAGTGTGCATCTTTCACTCAGACTCGAAAGTGTGTGTCACTCGGGCTCAAAGTGAGTGTCACTCACTCGTCGCGTGTCGTATAAGCTCGGCGAGCAAGTTGGATGCGCTGCCAGTATGACGTCACAGCGCTCCGTCAACACTAGCATTGTTGTGAATGTCAATGTTTATTTTACAGTATGTGCACTCGATCGCACACAGTGTGTGTCACTCAAACTCAAAGTGTGTTTCACTCACTGTGACTCTAAAGTGTGTTAAACTCATCGGACAAAAAGTTTGTATCACTAATCGGACAAAACGTGTGTATCACTCGAGCTCAAAGTGAGTGTCACTCGCCCGTCGCATGTCGTAAGCACTCGGCGAGCAAGTTGGATACGCTGCCATTACGACGTATAGTGGTAACAGCGAAAAGGACGCGAAAACAATTAGCCAATCGTGGCAAGGCATTGAAGGTAGCACATCCTGATTCATCATCATCATCATCTCAGCCGATGGACGTCCACTGCTGGACATAGGCCTCCTCCAAGGATCGCCATAACGACCGATCCGGCGCTGCCCTCATCCAACGGGTTCCCGCCGCCTTCACCAGGTCATCGGTCCACCTTGTGGGGGCTGCGCTTTCCGGTACGCGGTCGCCACTCGAAAACTTTTCGGCCCCATCGGCCATCAATTCTGCGAGCAATGTGCCCCGCCCACTGCCACTTTAGTTTATCAATTCCTTGGGCTATGTCAGCTACTCTGATTCTTCTGCGGATCTCTTCATTTCTGATTCGATCTCGCAGGGAAACTCCGAGCATAGCCCTCTCCATTGCCCTTTGGATCACTTTCACCCTTTTTTGAGGCCTTGAGTGAACGACCACGTCTCTATTCCATATGTCATCACTGGCTCCTGATTGGTCAATATAATTTCGCGCTTATTCAATCTGGTACTACTGTACTGTGACTAAAATAAATTGTGTTCATACTATTATTATGATTAGAATACACTTGATAAACAACTAGGCGGTTTATATACAATAATTACATTATAAAATGCATGCTTTTTCTGTTCTGTGCGTTTTATTATCAGAGGTCAGAGGGTTCACTGCAGGTCAATTGCCTAGAAAATTTTATCACGCAAGTGCATTTTCACACGTTCTGATTGCCGGCTGTGCCCGGCATTGCAGTGTATGGGCAGGCCTGTCTCACTCCACAGCTCAGGTACCTTTGACAGCCGATCCCCACAGAGGGGTGAATGGTCGCTCATTGCAAAGCGCAAAGTTCGAAATTCGAAAAATCGGGTTTAGTGAAGTATCGGTAGCAACTATTAGGGTTGACACACTTTTACCGACGGCAAGCGACGGCGCGCCCATACAAAAATGTCATTTTCATCCCCCCATCTCGGAAAGAGTATTTTTGCTCTTCGATATCTGAGTGCAAAAGACGTTTTTATCCGCTAGACGATAAAGTAAATTGAATTTAGAACATCGTGTGCACTAAGTTTGTGAATTCAAAACATCATTAAACCTATTTACTTCTCCCTCCATGGTGCCCAATTTATCATACAACTTTTTTTTTGCATTTAGTCATTTCCTCGCTGAGGTGGGATGAAAAGTTACGTGTTGCACTCGAGTGCAAAGATTTTTCAACTCATGCTCTTTTTATTCCCTCGCTAACACTCAGAATTCTAATTTTTTCTTCTTATTTTTTAGTGTCCTTCGCTTGCTCGGTCATCAAAATTGAGCACGCGGTTAAAAAGCAACTTTGCACTCTTGTATAACAAAGAACTATTAGTACGGGAAGCCGTCCGCCATCGTCGCCGCGTCGGTGGCGGACGGCCTTACTAACTGACAGTTATGTATGAGCCCGTCGTCGGTCGCCGCCGGTAAATGTGTCTCAACCCTTAAATAATCTGTGGTATGGGCATATCATGTATGGAAGCTTCCACCCGTACAGTAAGTCTTTCCGATGTACCTGCGCAATTGACCAAATTCTATACGGCCCGAAATTATATTGTTCAATCAGGACGTGCCACCTTCGCGCGCCTGAAATCCCTTGCAGCGATTGGCTAATTATTTTCGATACCTTTTCGCCGCATTCGACATGGAGCGAGATAGAGAAACATTTTTATAAATTGCTACACCCACAGGGATAAAATTACACTTTTTATTTTTTCATAAATTACAAATGGTACAAATTTACTTTACATTTCGCCAAACTGCAGTACTGTTTGTCGGCGAAAGACATTACACTCTAGTTAAAACAATAGGTCTATAGTCTTAGCCACACCCAGTTTATAATTAAAAAAAATATATATATTAATAATAATAAGCCCGCAGGGCAGCTTGTGGCGAGCTGTTGGTGAGTGGCGACACCACGGACCCGATTCTCCAGAGGGCCCGGATTGATTTGGCCCTCGCCTCCTATCTTGCCTTAACCGGCCGGCCAGGAGTGGAGTTGCAAGAGCGGAACCTATGCTCCAGGTTGGAAGTGTAAAATGTCATAACGCCGGGACCTGCTGACTGGTGCGCTTAGCACCGGGAACCGGCGCCCGCAGACTCACCTCTCTACAACCTTAGCCGCTCAGTACCTACATGTTGCCGCCTTGTCGCTCCTTGCGAGCGGCCTTTTTGGGGGGCCCATTCAATTTTTGGGGGGCACCTTTCATGTACCAACATAATAATAATAATGTTTTTCACCGCTTGTAAGGTAGTCTGCTCTCCAGGTATAGACAATACCAATTCCAACTTCCTGACTGTGACTAAATCATTTTTTTTTTCTTATTTCAGTTTATGACTGAAGGAGTCTTGCTTCGAGAAATGTTCGCATCGCCTCTGCTAATGCAATATTCGTGCATTGTCCTTGATGAGGTAAATATCTTAATAATCATAATCATCACTTATAATAATCATCATCAGACTATCTTGTATCTTATTTTGACGGCCCGATAGCACAATCGGTAGTAAACCTGCCTGCTGTGCCGAGGGTCGCGGGTTCGAATCCCGTAAGGGACATGTATTTGTATGATGAATATGAATATTTGTACCCGAGTTATGGACGTTATCTATTTATGTATTCTATATTGTTGTCTAGTCATCATAATAGAAGTCCAGGCTAGATTCTGGTACTTTAAATGTGACTAGATAATTTGTGTGACAATGTCCAAGATATCTTCTCTTCTCTTGACGCACAGGCTGGCGGTTTAAGTATAAAAAACTGGCCATGTGCGAATCGGACTACTCGCGCACGGAGGGTTCGTTACCACACCACCACACAACATAATTAACTTACAAAAAACTTTTGTTTTCTCCGGGACCTTTACCGCGAGACCGACTCACACATGGCCGGTTTTTATTATTTGTTGATAGTTTTTACGATAGAGCAAAAAGAAAAAAACATTGATATAAACTAGTTCCTTGTATGAGGACCCCCCCTTAATTTTCCGCCATAATAACACACATTCTGTGAAAATTTC
The DNA here is from genome assembly GCA_963924505.1 of Agonopterix alstromeriana. Taxonomy (NCBI): domain Eukaryota; kingdom Metazoa; phylum Arthropoda; class Insecta; order Lepidoptera; family Depressariidae; genus Agonopterix; species Agonopterix alstromeriana. The sequence goes on along the minus strand of OZ004686.1, from coordinate 1,271,819 downwards.
AACTGTCTAGCTATTACGGTTCAAAAGTTACAGCCCGAAATAGGTCGGATGGTCGGACGGACAATGTAGGCTTAGTAATAGGGTCCCATTTTCACCCTTTCGGTACGGAACCCTAAAAATAGATGAAGATATGCTTTTAGGTGTCCCTGGCTCCAAATCAACCTTTTTTATAATTTTTGTCTGTCTGTTTGTGTGTTTGTTTGTGCGAGCATCACGCGAAAACTACTGAACCAATTTTGATGAATCTTTTTTGTTTAATAGCTTATGATATGACTTAAAATCTGCACGGCTAGCATGCCACCAACGACAAAGCGTTTAAACGAGAAAAACGTCATGCGCGCTCTTTCTAGCATGCGTAAAATAATAAAGATGGAGGTACATCTCGATTTTTGTCGTTTTCTCGGGGGTGGCATGCGAGGCCTACTGGTATATAATTTGTGCGGACGAAGTCACGAGTTAACTCTAGTAATTTATATAAAAATGTAAATTTCCTAATCCTCTACACTAAGGTTGTCTGGAAGAAATCGCTTTTTAGCGATAAGTTCGTCTGTTTTTGTACCTTTTGTGTCCTGTTTGTTTGCTCTCTGTATACTATGTTTTTTGTGTAAAATAAATACAACGTGTTAATGAATAAGCGCAAAACCTCATACACCCCAACTGATTTATAACAAAATAATTAGATTGAAACAGTACTTTCATTATTTTAATAGTAAAAATTTTAAGTTATTCACATTTTAAGTTTTGAGGCAAAAATGATTTGTTATGGTTTCAGCAATGAATAAAAGCGCTAACGTGCTCATGGATACAATTTAAGAATTTTGTTTTGGTAGTAAGTAGGGTGAGTGTGCCCTTGCGGTGGGTTGAGATCGAGTTCAGTAAATTTTAAATTTTACAAACAAATTAATTAATATTTTGAAAAAAATTACCTATGTTGAAACCATGATATTTAGATTCTGCTCTCGATTCTAAACAAACTACTTTCTAGTTTTGCGTTAATTCATTAACACGTTGTATAATTGATTGATTTAAAATTTTCTCGCGATCTGACTAAATTTTTATATTTTTCCCAGGTCCACGAAAGATCACAGATGACTGATGTGCTGATGGGATTATTGAAGAAAATTATTAAAGTAAGTTATGTGCTATGTAAGGTAGAAGGAACAGTCTTTTTTGGTGAACGGAATGCAGAAAAGACAGGATCTTCCTGTCTGTCTAAGGTTATCTCCGAAACTAGAGCAAGGATTTTAATATGGTTTTTCATATACAGGGTCCTTCTTAATATGCTGTCACTTTTTTAAGGGGATGATCAGACCGTCAAACTGAAAAACTTTCTCTATGGCACAAAAATCTGCTGTCCCATACATTTAGCTCGAGTAGATAGATAAAGGAAGTAGGAGTAAGAAGGACCCTATATTCAACGTGTTAATGAATTAACAACGCAAAACTAGAAAGTAGTTTGTTTAGAATCGAGAGCTGAACCGAATTATCATGTTTTCAACATAGGTCTTCTTTTTTTTCAAAATAAAAATTAATAGGTTTGTAAAATTTTAAATTTTCTTAACTCGATCTCAACCCACCGCATGGGCACACTCACCCTACTTACTTACTACCAAAACAAGATTTTTTAAATGTATCCACGAGGGCGCTTTCATTCATTGCTGAAATGATAACAAATCATTTTTGTTTGAAAACTTAAAATGCGAATAACTTTAAATTCTAACTATCAAAATAATGAAATTATTGTTTCAATCGAATTATTTTGTTATAAATCAGTTGGGGTGTATGAGGTTTTGCGCTTATTCATTAACACATGCTGATTCACGAGGCAGGTTGGTATTCCCGTGCAAAGTCAGGGAGATCGCTAGTTAAGAATATTTAGTTAATCAATTTCAGACAATAGAGATGATGATCTGAAAACAAAATAATTAATACATAATTACATATCTATCTTACATAGATCTATTATCAGAAACTTCAATGAAATAGCCTTTCAGTACTACCTCCACCACTATAACTACCACCACTACAACAGACAAAACTACAAATCCACCGCAACTACCAACACTACAACAACCAAATTTACAACCACCACCACTACAAACACCATAATTACAATTACCACAGTTACAAGTACCATCACTACAAATACCCCTCTACTACTATCTCTCGTCGTTATATAAAAACCACGTCAGAGGCCGTAAGGCGGTCTGAAAAAACTCTGACACCAGCATGTCTAGCATGATTTCTCTTCTTGCGCGCGACTCGGCTTTATTCCATACTACTTGTCGAGGCAAGCGCGGCTTTCGCTCTCCAAAAAATGCGGGAACCGGTTATTTTCTATGGAGGAAAGACGCGTCGCGCGCGTGTAGAGAAATCATACTAGATGTGCAGGGAGTGCTGCCTACACGATAAGAAGAAGACTACAAATACCACGACTACAACTACCACCACTACAACTACCAACACTACAACTACCACCACTACAACCACTACAACTACCATCATTACTACCACTTAATTGGATTGTATTAATGTTCAACTAACGGCATTGTTTGTTTTTAATATAATAACTTCCCATCGCATGTTTACAGAAACGAAAAAACCTAAAGCTGGTAATATCGTCGGCTACAATGAACGCGGAGTTTCTTCGAGACTTCTTCAATTTAACCGACAGGAAAGAGAAGGATAAAGCCAGTACGTCTGTCATTATGTCCGTGCAGGGCAGGACACACCCTATCGACGTGTTTTATACTGAAGGTACCTACTAGACCTTTTAATTACTTTAATTTAATATAACTTCATTATTACAACTATTATTATCATATATGGTCCAACTTAATATGCTGACACTTTTTTGAGGGGATGATCAGACCGTCAAACATAACAACTTTCTCTATAGCACCGACATAGAAATCGTGAAAAAAAAATCTGCTATCCCATACAATTGGCTAAAGTAGGTTTGCAGTTTTGTATGGAGCAGTTGATTTTTTTTTCGCCATTTCGATGTTGGTGCCTTAGAGAAGATTAATGTCATTCGATTGTGAACCTTAACTGTAGTAGGTTAAGGGTTACGTATTCACGTTGAAAATTGTATGGTGCACATTTGCGGTGGTGACAGGTAGCGCCATCTGTTAGCTTCGTAGCTATAACTAGCGCTGTTGTGGGTGACATCTGTGGCAAGTCCCCACCTTTAAAATTGGGGGAAATAGTACTAATTTACTAGTTTTGATTTTAATTTATTTTCAGAGCCAGTGCCAGATTACGTGAAGGCTACAATAGATACAGTTATAAAGATACACGAAAATGAACCTTTTGGAGATATATTGGCGTTTCTTACATCTCAGGTAAATATTACATCCCTTATTCTATCATCATCATCTCGGCTGATCTTAGACAATATAACTATGGACGAGTTAGGCGTGGAATTCTACTAAATCCGCAACTTTGGATTTTATTCCATTACTCTAGATTCTACTTTGGATTTTTTTAAATAGTCTCGTGTGAACCCCAAACACGACTAGTTTGAAGTTATTTTTAAGCAATTTATAGGCTGTCTCGTTTAGAGATATCGTATAAAATTTTATGTAAATGCACATGATTAATTGATGTTGTAACGTGGCAGAGCGGAAATACTAACGCGAGGCTGGTCCCTAGTTATATGGTCTAAGCGGCCGATAGACGTCCACTGCTGGACATATCCTCCTCCAAAAATCGCCACAACGAATGGCGGTCCGTTCTGCGCTGATATTTTATACTCACACGAGCTTTTGCCCGCGACTTTGTCTGCAAGGGTTCCTGTCATTGTATTACATAAGTTATGTAACAGTTTTTAAGTCAAATCTTAAGCTTTTAAACATAAAAAGTTTAATTAAAATCGGTTCAGGAGTTTTTGCGTGATGCCCGAACGAAAAAACGAACATACAACCGACAAAAAAACTAAGTAAGTCGGTGATTTAGAGCCAGGGGCACCTAAACGTCATAATTTGACCATTTTATTTTTAAAAGTGGCGACGGGCTCACCCTCCGTCACACTGGACAGAGTATCGGTACTACTGGTGAAACGTGGATGTTCTGAGATTTCTGAATAATTCTGACTACCCCCTCGGCGAATATAGTCGTGAGCATATGCTATGCTTATTTTTAAATATCTCCAATGTACAGACACACTTCTGTTACAGTTTTATACAGGGTGTTAGGTTTAACAGTTGCACTACTTTAATGGCTGATTGTACCCATGATACTGAACAACATTCCCAAAGAAACCAACAGGTAATTCGCAAAAAAAATTTTTGGACTTTCCACACTAAATGCAATCAGCTGATCGAAAGTTTGTATAAAAAGTCGAAAAATTTGTTTCCGAATTTCCTATAGGTCACTTTGCGAAAGTTGTTCAGTATCATGGTTACAATCACCCCTTAAAATAATTCAACTGTATATGCTCACGACTATATTCCCCGAGGGGGTACTCAGAGATGTTCTGAAACCTCAGAACATCCACGTTTCACCAGTAGTACCGAAACTCTGTCCAGTGTGATGGGGGGTGAGCCCGTCGCCACTTATAATGGACAGTGGGTACAATACATGCCTCGAAATTGAAGCAAGTAGGTTTCCTCACGATGTTTTCCTTCACCGAAAAGCCAGTGGTGTTACAAATCGTACATAAATTCCGAAAAACTCATTGGTACGAGTCGACCTGGACGGGGATCGAACCATCGCCTCCTGCACGGCAGGCAAGGTTACTCGCCACTGGACCACCGCGGCTATTAATAATTCAACTGTTTACTCTAAGGCCCTGTAATAGTGTAGGTTCGTGTATTTCAAAAGTACGTGGTCAGTAAGAGTCCGTTTTTTTTGGCTAAGGTCAGTAAAAGTAAGTTTTTGCGAAAAATGGTCAGTAAAGTCAGTATTTTGAGAATCAGGGGCTACGTTCCCACAAAAGTGGTCTGGTTTCAGTAGATTGAGGTGACAAAATAAATGCCGTTTCTGAGTCATACAACTTTTGCCGGCCACTGCTCGCATGTATTTGGCCAGTACAGCAATTTCGATTTATCTCGAAGAAGGTTGTTAAAATAATGCTCAAATTTCCAAGCATGTTTGAGAAAATGTTATGTAATTTCATTCAATGTTACAGGAAGAAATCCTAACAGCGCTAGAAACGCTGCAAATCTACGCCGACCAAAACAACGAGACCAACAAACACAGGAAACACTTCCCTAGCGGCATGAAAGCGGCGGACTTATCCGTCCTACCGATGTACGGTAGCCTGCCTATGTACAAGCAGGTCCATGTGTTCCGGAGCGCAGACAATAATGTTAGGAAAGTCGTGCTGGCTACTAACATAGCTGAGACTAGTCTCACTATACACGGCATCGTATACGGTAAGTTTATAGTGAATTGTAGTGGTGATGGGGACTGTCAAATCGATCGCAGCGCTCGGGGTGGCAGAAATGCGCACTTTTGTCGGACAAGCTTTGTAACATATGCTTGAATCTATGCAAATCCACACGATAACTCAACACGAAATCTCCAAAATTGTAAAGAACATAAACTTAAAATTTGGCACGGAAGTTTCTATTGGCATCTATACTTCATTCCAAATAAGGACGACGAGATTTTCCGATTCCTATTTAGCTTTCTGGCTAATTCTGATTACCAAATGTACTTATTTATTGGATACATTATACTATCCGACATATCTTGGACGTTACTAAAGCTGTTCTAAGAAAAAGTGAGAGGAAGTGTTTCAAATATCTGTTTCTGTAATGCAAAATAGCCTTAAAATTTCGTTGCTATTTTGAATGGAGTATAGGTGCTCACTAAAAAGGGTTTTTTGAAATGTTATCCCCAAAGGTGTGATAACCGGTATAAAAGTTTGTACGGAAATTGACACTGAAAATATTGTGGATTCTAGCAAATAGGTATTTTAACATTTTTAATATCGATAATATTGCTAATTTCTTTAGTTTTTACATTATTTTATTATAAAAATAACAAACTTTTAACTAACATGTTACTTGAAATAATTCACGGCGGTCCGGCACCGCTAGGGGCGCTAGTGTCGTGCACATAGCCAATAGTGAAGAAAAGAGAGATTTAAATTGGTAGAGTAAGATATAGAAAGAGATAGATAGGTAAATAACGCATTTATTTAATCTGAACCATACAGAGAGAGAGATAATTAGGGAGCGTGATATTAATCCTTAGTTAGATCACGCTCTCTAGTTATTATCTACAACGTGTTAATGAATAAGCGCAAAACCTCATACACCCCAATTGATTTATAACAAAATAATTAGATTGAAACAATAATTTCATTATTTTGATACTTACAATTTAAAGTTATTCGCATTTTAAGTTTTCAAGCAATAATTATTTGTTATCATTTCAGCAATGAATAAAAGCGCTAGCGTGCTCGTGAATACATTTTAAGAATCTTGTTTTGGTAGTAAGTAGAGTGAGTGTGCCCGTGCGGTGGGTTGAGATCGAGTTTAGTAAATTTTAAATTTTACAAACAAATTATTTTATATTTTGAATAAAATTCCATATATTGAAAACATGATAATTCGATTCTGCTCTCGATTCTAAACAAACTACTTTCCAGTTTTGCGTTAATTCATTAACACGTTGTATAAGATCTAACAAAATTAGAAAGTAGAAAGTAGTTTGTTTAGAATCGAGAGCAGAATCGAATTATCATGTTTTCAACATTGGTAATTTTCTTTTCAAATATTAAATAATTTGTTTGTAAAATTTCAAATTTACTGAACTCGATCTCAACCTACCGCACGGGCACACTCACCCTACTTACTAACAAAACTAGATTCTTAAAATGTATCCACGAGCACGCTAGCGCTTTCATTCATTGCTGAAATGATAACAAATCATTTTTGCCTCATAACTTAAAATGCGAATAACTTAAAATTTTAACTATAAAAATTATGAAATTATTGTTTCAGTCCAATTATTTTGTTGTAAATCAGTTGGGGTGTATGAGGTTTTGCGCTTATTCATTAACACGTTGTGTAGAAGTACCTAATGCAATTGTTTATCCTAACATCCTGTATTTGTCTTGCAGTGATAGACAGCGGTTTCCACAAGCTGCCGCATTTCAACCCAGCAGTGGGAGTGGAGAGTTTATCTGTGACCCCAGTTTCTAAACAAAACGCTACCCAACGAGCCGGCCGAGCGGGCAGGACCTGTCGGGGCAAGTGCTATAGGTATGTATGTTATTTGTACCTACACATCTTTGACTAATTATTATAAGGACTAGCCTTGCATTTCCCCTCTGCCACGGTTTAAGCACAATTGATCTTGTGCATTTACATTCAATTTTACACCTTATCACTAAACGAGACAGCCTATAATTGCGAAATAATAACTTCGAACTTCGAACGTTTGGGGTTCACACGAGACTACTTCATGATTTTTGACATTCAAAATTAGAATCTGAAGTTATGGGGTCAAAATCCAAAGTTGCGGATTTCATGTTACCTCGCCCCCCGCAAAAAGTGGCAGAAATTTTGTTAGTAGAATTACACGCGTAACCAGTCCACATATAAATAGTCAAAGCTACACATTTAATTTTGAAATGGAATCCGTCGGCCATAATATGAATACAAAATAACATTTTTGGTGAAAACCTTAATATTGAACTTTTATAGAGTCAAGTGCCCCCCCTGCCAGCTAAACGGTTGTTTCTAGATACGTGAATAAATTCACGGCAGTAGTGTATACAAAGTGTTAATGGATTAACGCAAAACTAGAAAGTAGTTTGTTTAGAATCGAGAGCAGAATCGAATTATCATGGTTTCAACATAGGTAATTTTTTACAAAATAATAAATAATTTGTTTGTAAAACTTTAAAATTTACGGAACTCGATCTCAACCCACCGCTTGGGCACTCTCACCCTACTTACTACCAAAACAAGATTCTTAAAATGTATCCATGAGCACGTTAGCGCTTTCATTAAATGCCGAAATGATAACAAATCATTTTAGCCTTAAAACTTAAAATGCGAATATCTTTAAATTTTAACTATCAAAATAATGAAATTTTGTTATAAATCAGTTGGGGTGTATGAGGTTTTGCGCTTATTCATTAACACGTTGTATAACGAATATAAAAGGAAAACTACACCGCTAAGTATGATTTACAAGTTAACGATTAATAGTCGACCAACTTGTAAAATGTGCTTTTTAGACTTTGTGAGCCGTTAAACCGTAGTATAAAACAAAAAGCCCCCTTCTAAGTCCGTATATTGTGACGGGCACCTACGGAACCCTACCCTGCGCGGAGCCCGGCACGCTCTTTACCAGTTTTTATTTTTAATAAAATTTCAGATTATACACAGAAGCAGAATACGCAAAATTAGCAGATGCAGTTCCACCGGAGATCTGTCGAAGTGATTTATCGTCAGTTTTATTACAGTTGAAAGCGTTGGGCATTCACAATCTGTTGAGGTTAGTTTAGCATTTTAGCATAAGCATATGCTCACGACCATATTCCCCGAGGGGGTAGTCAGAGATATTCTGAAACCTCAGAACATCCACGTTTCACCAGTAGTACCGAAACTCTGTCCAGTGTGACGGGGGGTGAGCCCGTCGCCACTTATAATGGACAGTGGGTACAATACATGCCTCGAAATTGAAGCATGCAGGTTTCCTCACGATGTTTTCCTTCACCGAAAAGCCAGTGGTGTTACAAATCGTACATAAATTCCGAAAAACTCATTGGTACGAGTCGGCCTGGACGGGGATCGAACCATCGCCTCCTGCACGGCAGGCAAGGTTACTCGCCACTGGACCACCATGGCTTTTTAGTATTTTAGTTTTAACTAGAGGTATCCCGCGACTTCGTCCGCTTAAATTATATACCAGATTCTAAGTCAGATCTAGAAGCTATCAAACGAAAAAAGTTTCATAAAAATCGGTTCTGTACTTTGACTAATTATTATAAGGACTTGCCTTGCGGCAGCATTTCCCCTCTGCCACGGTATAAGCACAATTGATCTTGTGCATTTACATTCAATTTTACACCTTATCACTAAACGAGACAGCCTATAATTGTGAAATAATAACTACGAACTTAGAACGTTTGGGGTTCACACGAGACTACTTTTCATGATTTTTAACATTCAAAATTAGAATATAAAGTTATGGGGAATAAAATCAAAAGTTGCGGTGATGTTACCTCGCCCCCCGCAAAAAGTGGCAGAAATGTTTGTTAGTAGAATTACACGCGTAACCAGTCCACATATAAATAGTCAAAGGTTCTGTAGTTTTTGCGTGATGCTCCTACAAACAAACTCACAGCCAGACAAAAATTCCAAAAAAAGGTTGATTTGGAGTCAGGGTTGACTGTCTAGCTTTTTTCAATCATCATCAGCTCATATCGTATTACACTAAAGGTTGAGTTACACCCACACATACACACCCCACTACTATAGAATTTTAAAAAATCGTTCTCGAACTGTACATAACGTAGAATCGACGTAGAGAGAGTCACTATTACGCGACGTGACGTAGCACGACTCACTATAAAGAGAAGCGGCGTAAGGGGAAAGCGGCGTGCCGGGAATAATTCATAACAGGTAGGTTATTTGTGTTTGCACAGTGGTTCTTCTGTACATTAGTACTACTATTTAATCTGTGCATCTGATTACTGAACAAATGTGAATATATTCGTCACTCAACTAGTATAATTCCCTAATGATTCCAGGTTCACATTTCCCACCCCGCCACCAGCGAAGAGCTTGCTAGCGGGCCTAGAAACTCTATACGCTTTGAAAGCCATCGACAAGGAAGGAGATCTGACCAAAGATATCGGCGTGTACATGGCAGAGTTACCTTTGAGACCTATGTGTGCTAAGATGCTATGTAATAGTGGTAAGAAATGTTTATTATTCACCTTTAAATAAAGAATGATTGTTTGACTTTAGACAAAGTATATACAACGTGTTAATGAATTAACGCAAAACTAGAAAGTAGTTTGTTTAGAATCGAGAGCAGAATCGAATTATCATAGTTTCAACATAGGTAATTTTTTTCAAAATAATATAACTTTTTTGAAAATATAAAATTTACTGAACTCGATCTCAACCCACCGATCGGGCACTCTCACCCTACATACTACCAAAACAAGATTCTTAAAATGTACCCGTGAGCACGTTAGCGCTTTTATTCATTACTGAAATGATAACAAATCATTTTTAACTTAAAACTTAAAATGCGAATAACTTTAAATTTGAACTATCAAAACTATGAAATTATTGTTTCAATTTAATTATTATATTATAAATCAGTTGGGGTGTTTGAGGTTTTGCGCTTATTCACGTTGTATACCATAATAGGAGGCGCGCTTCTTAGAAACCGCGCGATGAGCCGGCGATGCGGAAAGATGGCGGCCATGCTAAGGGTTGTTACAAACTTGTTCAAAGGATATGAAATAAATATAAGATAATCAACATGAAAAAGTCTTATCATTTAATATTTTATTAATTGGTAGTGATCATAATACCTACCTATACTTCATTCCAAATAAGGACGACGAGATTTTCCGATTCCCAGTTAGCTTCCTGGCCAATTCTGATTACCAAATGTAATTAATTTACTGGATACATATACTATCCGACATGTCTTGGACGTTACTAAAGCTGTTCTAAGAATAAGTGAGAGGATGTGTTTCAAATCTCTGTTTCTGTTATGCAAAATAGCCTTAAAATTTAATTGCTATTTTGAATGGAGAATAGGTATTTATTTTTGTTATGAACTGTTATTTACGTTTTTAATTGAACATTTTATATAAGAAAAAAAATGACAATTTACAACGTATTATTTCAAATCGTGTTAAAAATGCTTCAAATCACTTTATTTCTAACTAATCTTTATTGTTAAACGATGTGGAATCACACCCGTACACAGTACCATATTATATTCCGTGACAATTCAAACAAGAGACTGCTGCCGGCGCGTACCAATAGTCAAAGTTCAGAAAAGGGTATTTGACAGGATGTAAAATATAGGATCTATTGATGGCATCCGTATTGAATGTCAATTTTGAAAACCAACTATTTAGTCAGTTAAGAAAAATACTGGAGAAAATCGACAAATAAAATAATTTTTCCGTCTACTTTAATCTCGTGATTGTAAACGACTGTGATTGGCCGAATGGTCAATGACGTCAACTGCTTGTAAACAGTTCCGTGTAGAGTACGAGTGTCGTACAAAGTTTACGTCATCGTGACTTCACCTGCTTGTAGCCACGTATATTGCCAGGAAACGCATTTTCGCTTTCTATAGAGATTTTCTATAGAGTCCTTAGACATCAGTGATTAACGTAGAACACCTTCTTCAGCTGCAGGACGACGTTTGAGATCAGTCGGTAATACGTACATAAGTTAGAAAAACTGATTGGTACGTGGCAAGTTGTGCGTGCTGGTTCGAACCCTGACCTCATGATTGAGAGACCTCTCCGCAACGCGCCACCGAGCCTCTTTTTAAAAATAAATAGTACATAATTGAATGACATAACTGTATATTGTCAAGGCCAGGCATTTTGCTTATTTATAAAGACCTTTGTGATATTCTGTTCCGGGATTGTCTGAATTATATAAAAAAATCTATTGCAGGAGAATTCGGATGCATAGACGAAGCCTTGTCAATAGCAGCGATGCTTCAAGTGGACAGTGTCTTCATCAAGTCCAGCAGTGGGAAGGGAAACATAGCAGCTAAAATATCTAGAAGAAATAATTTTGAGGTACCTAATTTACTGATTTATGTGACCACGTGCTTTTCGTTTGGAATAATTAAATAAATAAATAAATATCTTGGACATAGCCATGACAAATATAACAACAAATAATAAAAACCGGCCAAGTGTGAGTCGGTCTCGCGGTAAGGGTCCCGGAGAAAACAAAACTTTTTTTGTAAGGTAATTATATTGTGTAGTGGTGTGGTAAGGAACCCTCCGTGCGCGAGTAGTCCGACTCGCTCTTGGCCAGTTTTTTATACTTAAACCGCCAGCCTGTGCGTCAAGAGAAGAGAAGATATCTAGGACATTGTCACACAAATTATCTAGCCACATTTAAAGTACCAGAATCTAGCCTAGACTTGTGTTATGATGACTAGACAACGATATAGAATACATATATAGATATAAACATTCATGACTCTGGTACAAATATTCATATTCATCATACAAATATTTGTCCCTTACGGGATTCGAACCCGCGACCCTCGGCACAGCAGGCAGGATCACTACCGTCTGTGCTATCGGGCCGTCATTGTTATTGTTTTGTACCTAAAGGGTGATTTTACTACGCCTACGTTTTCCGTCCGTTCGTCCGTCCTACCTTCAAAAGGTTGGCTTTTTGCAACTATAATAGATAGCCAATTAACGTTTTCACAGAAAATGTGATGAATTGATACAACAATATTTTTTAAATAGTTATTTAATTTAGATGCCGTCACAATAACAATGCAGTATTTAGTAAACAATTTTCGTACAAAGCTCGCGTCCGATTGAGAGTTGATGATTTGACTAGTTGACAAAATATTAGAATGTAAATTTAAAATGTGGAATCACGTTGCAAGTTAGCCACTTTGACTAATTATTATAAGGACTAGCCTTGCGGTAGCGTTTCCCCTCTGCCACGGTATAAGCACAATTGATCTTGTGAATTTACATTCAATTTTACACCTTATCACTAAACGAGACAGCCTATAATTGCGAAATAATGACTTCGAACTTAGAACGTTTGGGGTTCACACGAGACTTTTCATGATTTTTAACATTCAAAATTAGAATCTAAAAGTTATGGGGAATAAAATCCAAAGCTGCGGATTTCATGTTAACTCGCCCCCCGCAAAAAGTGGCAGAAATGTTTGTTAGTAGAATTACACGCGTAACTAGTCCACATATAAATAGTCAAAGGTTAGCCACGAGCGGTTATATGATTCGCGCGGTTCGCGTTTGAGCTTGCCACGAGGCTCAACCATCTCTTCTCAAAAGCCAATGCCTAAAAATGGCGCCTTTTTTCTCTTTTCCTATTTTTTTAACGCGACGATCAATCAAACTTGAACATTATTGTTCAGATTAAAGTAAGTAAAAAACAAAACTTGTTAACCGAGTATATCTCTAAACTCAGTCCGAACGGAGATATATAAGGTCCTTCTTAATATGCTGACACTTTTTAAGGGGATGATCAGACCATCAAACTGAGCAACTTTTTCTATGGCACCAACATCGAAATTGCGAAAAAAAATCACCTGTTCCATACAAAACTGCAAACCTACTTGAGCCAATTGTATGAGACAGCTTTTTTTCGCGATATCGATTTTGGTCCCATAGAGATAGTTGTTCAATGTGATGGTCTGATCATCCCCTTAAAAAAGTGTCAGCATATAAAGAAGGATCCTGTATAAAGCCTTGACGTAAACGTAATGAATATATTTTCACACTCAAGCCTATATATCTCCGTTCGGACTGAGTTTAAAGATATACAATAACAAGTTCTGTTAGTTACTTTAATTTAAACGAATATACTCAAGTTTGATTGATAACCGCGCCAAAAAAGTAGGTGAAAAATAAGGCTCCACCTTCCTTACAAAAACCCGCATTGTCTTTTGTTTTTGCTCAAAAAACCATCCTTAAGATTGGGACAGATACTCCCAAACTACTTAACATTGGAAGAAATACAGTACTAGACACAAGTAAAACGTCATTAATTTATGAATGAAAAATATGTCCTTATAGATTGTAAATTCCATTCATTCATACCATTCCATTTCGTTGAGACCACGGGGGTTTGGGGTGCCGAGGCTAAGACTTTCGTTGCGGAGATTGGCCGTCGACTGAGGGAGCGAAATTGTGACCCCCGTTCAGGGTCGTTTCTGGTGCAGAGACTAGCCGTAGCTATTCAGCGTGGAAACGCTGCTAGCATTATGGGCTCCTTTGCGCCAAGATCAACAAGGGGCGGGTCATTTGACTGAGCTTGTATTTCATTGTTATGACGAAGCTTGTTGCTGATTTATGTTTGTTTGTGTATTTTTGTTATTGACGACGCTTGTGCTGACCGCTATATTTTTGTAATTATTATATTTTTGATTAAAGTCAAAGTCAAGTCAAAATTGTTTATTCAAAATAATATCACATAGATAACTTTTTGACGTCATGTTTTTGAATCTACCACCGCGTCGGAAGGTGTTCCGTTGTAGAGAAGATGCGGCCAGAAACTCTACAACACACTTCTTTTAAACAAAACAAAATATACAAAGTACAATTACATAAATTCAATATTAAATTACATAGTGTAACATTGTCAAGACCAGACATTGTAAATTATATCTAAAATATACAATAACATTAACAGGTAGCGGAAGGTGATATCCTGATGTACCTGAACATAATGGATGCTTACATCAAACTGAGGCAGACAGGCGACGAGAAGAGGGCTTCAAAGGCGTGCAAAGCCTGGTGCCAGAAGATGTTTCTTAACCACAGAGTCATGGAAAAGGTTAGTCATATAATTAGACATAAGTACCTTCCAGACTAGAAAAGAATAACTAAAACAAAAAACCGGCCATGAATGGGTTCCGTAGCCATTGCATAAGTAGAATAAGGGTCGAATCACACCAGAAGAGCATCGAAGAGCATTTGCTCGCAAAGGCAATCTTATCTTCTCTTATCTGTTGTTATTTTTATTTTTCTGTGTGATGAATCTGTTTTGTACCTATTCTGTATTTTTGTGTGGCAATAAAGTGCAGTTTTTTTTAATGTTTTTTTTATCACTACTGAATTAAAGGTTATAGTACATTATGGTACGCATTGAAATTAAGAATGTAGGGTGGCTGAGTGAAAGAAGATGATGGATTAACTATTTATTGATGAGCAATATTGGTACATTATACGCATACAAACATCCCTAGCTATGCATCAGAGTGGACTGCGTGGCTATCTCACTCTTCTGATTAGGAACGGACTGCGTGGCTATCTCGATCCTCGACCTGGCCAGCACCTGAGGACTGCAGTGGCTATCTCTCAAGCGAAGCCGCCTAGCTAAGTGACATTCGCTGGCCGCGTCGGGTCTTATATACGATCCTCGAAGCGCGTACCGCGTGCATAACGATGGAGAGGGCGGTGCAGAGGACAAGGGCAGCTAGATGGGTGCGAGCGAGAAAGCATTCGGGTCCGTGCGCCTGTCGCTACAAGAATCAAATAAAATGATATCATCAGTCATCTTAAGTGAGCCGAGGACGGTAATCATCAATACACACGTGGATCATACGACGGTTTTCAACACACTTGTGAAGAAAATGATTTTATTTAGTAGTTAAAAAGTTTACCTATTTTGTACTATTGAACACGATCTTTTTGTATCGAAACTTTTTTAAGAACAAAGCCACTCAACCAAGAAAAAAACCCTATAACTCACTAGTGAATAATAGGAATGAAAAAGTAATAGTTTGATTACAGGTGTCATTATGTGCCTAATTGCGGTGAAATTAGAGCCATTTTATGAGCAAGTGTGTTGAAAAATTTATTTGCACGCGTTCGGCGCCGAGCTGCCCGTATCGCTCCAAATAAATTTGACCTTTATTCACTAGTGATATGGTTGCCGCTGCGAGCAAATGCTCTTCGATGCTCTTCTGGTGTGAATCGACCCTAAGAAAATAAGTTGTACAATCGATTATCGTCCCTCTTTTGTTGTATGAGAACAAAAAAATATCAGCTGTCCCATACTAAACTGCAATACCTACTCGATTCAAACGTAAGGGACAGCTGATATTTTTTTGTTCTGACAGGTTTGCTCCCATAGTCAAAGTTGTTCAGTTTGATGGGTAGAGAAGATGGGGAATAAGATGTGGTTTAATGGTTAATGATACTTTTCCTTACACCCTGTATACAAGGTGTTACAAAAATACAAATAAACATTTAAAGGGGTGGTTTAGACCATCAAACTGAACAACTTTCACTAAGTGGGCAGGTTGTATTTACATACGTGCATACAACTTTGTCTACTAGGTATTTAGTACTGGAGGTCTCAATACAATCGTACCTTTTAGTCATGGATTTCCGCAAAGTAACGTTTGACTAAATTAATTCTATTTCCAGGCGTATGAAATACGAGAGAGTTTAGAAAAACTGATTAAACAGAAATTCGAAATGGAAAATGCAATATTTGATGGTCTGGATTTGGGCACAGGTAAATTTTTTATTGTCTTATTGTTCAATTCAATTCAATTCAATTCAATATAATTTTATTCAATATAGGAGCTTACAGCACACTTATCAAACGTCAAATCTTTTTTAAAGCTACCACCGCGTCGGAACTTGTTGTCGCTGTAGAGAAGATGCGGCCAGAAACTCTTCCATGTTTTAATGTGTAGCGCTCGTTGGCTTAGTGGAGCTTCGGTATTGGAAACGATCACCGAAGTTATGCAACGTCAGGTCCGGGCAGTCTTTGGATGGGTGACCGTTTTCGGGCCAACCGGGCATTTCATATTTTTTTTATTTTATTGTTTTTGGAAGACCAACAGCACAATGCAATACATTAAACAGTATTATGTAAGTAACAGAAGGCCAATTAAAGGTCCTCGCTAATATATCTCGAGCGTTTCCGTGCTTCGGAAGGCACGTTAAGCAGTTGGTCTCGGATAGTTCCGTCAGATGGCGTTGTACCTATTCGTTATGCCAGATCAGAGGCCTATTGAGGCGTGGCATTTCATCTCGAGCGTTTCCGTGCTTCGGAAGGCACGTTAAGCAGTTGGTTTCGGATAGTTCCGTCAGATGGCGTTGTAACTATTCGTTATGCCAGATCAGAGGCCTATTGAGGCGGCTTCAAAACTCTCTGACAGCAAGTTGACCACTAACTTGCCTCCACCAACCCGCACTGGGCCCGCGTGGTGGAGTATTGCCCACTCCCCCTCACCCTTATTCTTGAGAGATGGCCTTTGCCCTGCAGTGGGATTCTACAGGCTATAACTTACTTATTTTTCCGTATAGTTGCTCTTACAAACATACTTTGATCAGAAGTCAAAATGGGTTTTTATTTTCAAAGGATTCCTTGATTGACTGTTCGTTTCACATTTAATTATTTATTTAGTGCACGACACTCCTTGACATATGAAGAAATGTTATTTAAAATTTTGTTAAGAAAATAATTAAAAAAAACTAAAGAGATGAGCAACTTTATCGATGCTGAAATACCATATAATCCACGATCTTTGCGCCAATTTCCGTACAAACTTGTATCCCAGTTTTCACGTCTTTGGTACTTTATGAGTTTGCTTGGCGCCATTGCTCTTGCTGTGTTTCGTGTTATTTGAAATTCGTAAAAAATTGGTTTTAGTGATATTTGCGACATAATTTCGTGCGGATTGTATACCAAACAGTTGCGTAAAGCGACCGACGTAACAGGAATCTCAAATAAATACGATAACAGAACATAAGTTTTGGTTCAAGTTAACTCGTACATGGTCATTTTGGCGGCAACGCGCGAGCTTACGAAATTGACCACAGATTCATCGTCATGTATCAAAATAAAGAATATACAGAAAAAAAATAACGAATGGCTCAAAAGGACTAGTATCCAGAGCCGTTAAAGTCATTATAACATAACATTTGGTACTTTATGAACATAAAGTACCTCTTTTGGACCGCTGATTTTGTATCTTGTTCTGTTAAAGAGGTCAATGCATATAGCCAATAGCTTTCAAATGTTTTCAGTTCCACGCTTTCCAAACCACGTATTTTTCTTTTCGTAGATTTAAAGGTCACACTTTCTAATGACATTAATTTTGCTTTTACTTTGCAGCTAAGACGGAACGCGTAATGAAGTGCATACTATCCGGCTGGTTCCCTCAGGCGGCGTACTTGAGTTTAGACAATACCTACCGCGGAATCAGAGGCGCGTTACTACATGTATCTACCGACTCTATTCTCTATCACGGACAGTTGCCTAAATGGTACGTACCTATGTTCTTCTTATCGTGTGGGCAAGCCCTGGTGTCAGAGTTTTTTCAGACCGCCTTACGGCCTCTGACTTGGTTTTTATGTAACGACTACTACCCACCAGAGATAGTAGCCGGGACCAACGGCTTAACATGCCATCCGAAGCACGGAATCATCTTTCTTTTCAGACAATCAGGTGATTCAACCTGCAATGTCCTAACCAACTGGGGAAAAACGCACAAAGTGACATATCACTAGGCGTCCCCCATGGGAATCGAACCCACGATCTCCGTGTCAAGAGCCCAATGCTCTTAACCATTTGACCACGGAGGCAGTACACTTTTACCGTTTAGTGGTGAGAAAATAAAAAGTGCTACTCTAACTTATGATACAAATGAGCAAAGTTGGTCATTACAGCCGAGGCGGGATTTCAGCAAGAGTTGCCAAGGCGAGTGCTGCATACTAGCCAAGGCTGTAATGACCAATGCTCACGCGTTTCATACGACGCTTTTCAACATACTTGCGAGGAAAAAGTAATACAATTTCATAAAATACTACAATTTTAGAAAAATATTTGTGGTAAATGGGCTTCTTTTTTTTTGGCCGTGCCTTTGGTTGAGATAGTAAATGTCGTCCAATAGGATTGTATAAAATCTCCACTCCGAGATTTAATGCAATCCTATTGGTTGATATTTCTTCGATTCTCCGCTCCGCAGCCTCGCACCGCTTCAGTGGACAGGCAGCCTAAGAACCAGTTAAAATGTTTAATTCTGAATTATTAATTTCCAAAAAACTAAATAAAAGCAGTCTATAAAAATAGCTTTTGCTTTCATACTATTATTTATTTATTGGAGTAGCACTATTTTAATGTAGGCTTTCTTTATTGAGAAATCTTTAATATGACAATGAGGGCGCCACTTTTAACCATATTCTCTTGTTCACAGGGTAGTATTTACGTCGGTGCAGACGGTCGGAGATAAGACATTCATGCGTGAACTAATGACAATCAAGAAAGAATGGCTTCTAGAAATTGCACCTCATTATTATAAGGAAACATAGTTTTTATATTTTTAGCCATCACAGCATGGCTCACCCACGACAAAGCGACAAAAACGGTAAAAGTCATAAGTCAAAATTGTTTATTCAAAATAATATCACATAGATAACTTTTTGACGTCATGTTTTTGAATCTACCACCGCGTCGGAAGGTGTTCCGTTGTAGAGAAGATGCGGCCAGAAACTCTACAACACACTTCTTTTAAACAAAACAAAATATTACATAAATTAAATATTAAATTACACATTTTGGTCATTCAAATAATCATCGAGTTTATAGTAACCTTTTTACAGAGGACTTGTTTAACATGGAACTTAAACTTTTTGTCCGTCAAGTTAAGAATATTCTCTGGTATCTTATTAAAATAACGTAAACAGTGCCCCATGAATGATGTGGTAAATAATCTAATTTCCATACAATGGGAAATTTTCTAAAAGCTTTTCTTTGAACTGGATTAGATATACTGTAGCAGTGTCCAAAATATTTATTTATTAAAGCCCATTTAATAAAAGATACTACTTTTTCTTTTTTTAGTATAACCATAACCACAGACTGCAAATAACCTGCAGCCCGTCACATATCATATTATAAACACAGGTCCGACACTTCAAACAACGTTTTAGATTTGAAATGATGACGTTCGCACATGCGCACTTTGCGCAAATTGTGCATGACATATAAGGGTCCAACTTAATATGCTGACACTTTTTAAGGGGATGATCAGACCGTCAAACTGAACAACTTTCTGTATGGGACCAACATCGAAATCGCGAAAAAAAAATCTGCTGTCCCATACATTTGGCTCGAGTAGGTTTGCAGTTTTGTATGGAAGAGCAGCTTTTTTTTCACTGTTTCGATGTTGGTGCCATAGAGACAGTTGTTCAGTTTGACGGTCTGATCATCCTCTTAAAAAAGTGTCAGCATATTAAGGACCCTATATGTAGAGCTGACTTACCACGCATCGTATGAACATCATTATACATTTCGTTACTTTTAATAGTCCATTCTGTTATAGTATTTAAGCTAAAGAATCACTGAAAATGTGAATTTAGCGTTATTTTCCAACGTTTATTTTTACTGTGAGGATAAAAATAAAATATATTTTATGTAGTTAAATCCAACGGACGGGAATCCTGACTGCATTCCCTTGCTCGGTGAGGTATTTGAAGTCAGAGGGGGGCGGGGAGTGGCCGTTCTGTATGTAGAACCGTATAATTACCTATTCTGTGTCATAAACAAGTAACTATAATAGCTCCCACGTTCTAATTATTAAGATAAACTTTCTCACCTATATGAAAGTGATGAAAGGTCAAATATTTTACTGTCTCCGATTACGAGATGACTACATCTGTCTGCTATTTAGAAAACACCACAGTTTTTAGGGTTCCGCAGTCAAACAAGGAACCCTTAGTCTTTCGTCCATTCTGTCTGTCTGTCTGAATGCCCCGCCTCAATAATTCCCTCATTTTTGCACCTATTGAATCGAAATGTAACCCAAAAACAGGAATGTAATATTTACGAAGAAACACATTTTTTTCGTCCCATACAACGAAAGAAGGAACGGAAAAAAAATTTTTTTTTAAAATATATCGTTTGAGGTGTCGTTGGATAGGTCTTGTCCAATGGAACAAAACTCCCATACAAACTACATCGTTATAATGCTTCTGTCTCGAGATATCTGCGCTCAAAGTACAAAATAAGGTAACCCTTCCCTTTTAACTTCTAAAATACTGGAGTAAAAAATCTTTAAATGTTCTAAAATATAGATTTCGGTAAGTACTTTCAATGAAAATTATAACGGATGCTGTAGCCCAACCAGTTTCTGAAAAAACCTGTAACATAAATAATATACAAGGTGTTACAAAAGTAAAAATAAACATTTAAAACTTTTAAGGGGGTTGTTTAGACCATCAAACTGAATAACTTTCACTATGGGACCAACATCTAAGTCGCGAAAAAAATAATCACCTGTCCCATACATTTAGCTCGAGTAGATTTGTAGTTTAGTATGGAACATCAGATTTTTTTTCGCGATTTCGATATTGGTCCCATACTGAAAGTTGTTCAGTTTGATGGTCTAAAATTTTTATTTGTATTTTTGTAACACCTTGTATATAGGGTCCTTCTTAATATGCTGACACTTTTTTAAGGGGATCAGACCATCAAACTGAACAACTTTCTCTATGGGACCAATGTCGAAATCACGAAAAAAAACAACTGTTCCATACTAAACTGAATTCTTACTCGACCCAATTCTATGGGACAGCTGATTTTTTTTTCGCGTTTTCGACATTGGTCCCATAGAGAATGTTGTTCAGTTTGATGGTCTGATCATCTTCTTAAAAACTGTCAGCATATTAAGTTGGACCAAACTAGATGGCGTTGCGGGAAATTCAATCGCGCTATTGTTAGGTTTTAAATTTTCTTTTAGGTAAGATAATCGACATTACTACTATTTTCCTATTCTACTTATGTAATGGCTACGGAACCCTATCATGGGCGAGTCCGACATGCTCTTGGCCGGATTTTTGTTACGATAACATGACCAAAGTCCGGCTGTGTCATCTAGACAATTATAAGGTATAAGATAGACCCTGAAACTTCGTAGTTTGGGTACTAAAATGTACTTATGGCACAATACCGAATGATTTTTTTTACCGTTCTCGAAATTTCCAGGGACGGTTCAGATTTAAACCGTCAAACTGAACAACTTTTAATATGGAAGAAAAACAAAAAATCGCAAAAAAATTATCTGCTGTCTCATAAGTTTGCGAGTAGGCATTGCAGTTTAGTATGGAACAGCAGATTTTTTTTGAGATTTCAGGTTTGCTCCCATAATAAAAGTTGTTCAATTTGATGGTCTTAACTATGCCCGAAAACTTCGACACGGTAGGTAATAAAAATCATCCGGTATGGACAAAGAGCACCCTTATTACATGGGTCTTGTTGCAACTAGGGATAACTTCCATACATTCAGATGTTTTTGCCATACTTATTAGCATAAGCATACGCTCACGACTATATTCCCCGAGGGGGTAGTTAGAGATTTTCTGAAACCTCAGAACATCCACGTTTCACCAGCAGTACCGAAACTCTGTCCAGTGTGACGGGGGCCACTTATAATGGACAGTGGGTACAATACATGCCTCGAAATTGAATGCAGGTGCAGGCATGCAGGTTTCCTCACGATGTTTTCCTTCACCGAAAAGCCAGTGGTGTTACAAATCGCACATAAATTCAGAAAAACTCATTGGTACGAGTCGGCCTGGACGGGGATCGAACCATCGCCTCCTGCATGGCTGGCAAGGTTACTCGCCACTGGACCACTACGGATTTTAATTTGCAATGGAGGGATGTCGGATATTTCTTTTTCCTACTCCTCCTATCTTCTTTGATTAAATCATTGCGGATTCCAAGACAGATTAGAGTCATCCCCGGGCTCGCTGGACTTCATTGTCTAGTGTTGTGAATGGTCGCCGCTGTTGATCTTGGTTTACAGGAGTAAAGCGGTGGGAATGTGTGGTGGGCCTATACACGTTTTAAAAAAAACTCATGACCGTAATTCTCTTTCGGGGTTGTCAGAAACATTGCTACAACTACCAACTGTCTGTATAAGAACGTAGTTGTAGCAATGCTCACATTTAGCAATTTAAGTTTCAGGATGGATCGACGTGTCCAGTGGTGAGAGGTGTTTAGCCTTTCGCCCACATAAACACTGCACAAGAAACCTTTAATCCCTTAGTCGCCTCATACGACACCCACGGGAAGAATCCGCGAGTTTCCAACTAGTAAAATTAACAACTCTTTATCAAACGTCAAAACGGGTGCTTTGTATGAAATATTGTACTAAAAATTGAATAGTGACGTCATTGTTCTTCGTCGTCGTTTTGATACTTTTTATAGTTTATCCAGTTATTAAAAATAGTATTCAAGCAATAGCATTACTGAAAAATTGAGTTTAGCGTTATTTTCAAACGGTTTATTTACTGAGCAGCTAAAATTAATAGTTATTTGTTGCACTCGAGTGCAAAGTTGCTTTTTAACCGCGTGCTCAATTTTGATGACCGAGCAAGCGAAGGATTCTAAAAAATTAGAATCCAGAGCGTCAGCGAGGGAGTCAAAAGAGCACGAGGTGAAAAATCTTTGCACTCGAGTGCAACACGTAACTTTTCATCCCACCTCAGCGAGGAAATTACTAAATGAAAAAAAAAAGCTATGATAAATTCGGCACCATGGAGGGAAAAGCAAATAGGTTTAATGATGTTTTGAATTCACAAACTTAGTGCACACGATGTTCTAAATTCAATTTACTTTATCCTCTAGTGGATAAAAACGGCTTTGGCACTCAGATATCGAAGAGCAAAAATACTCTTTCCGAGATGGGGGGATGAAAAATATATTTAATGTAGTCAACTCCCCCTATTGGGGTGGTCCATTCTAAGCCGTTTACTGGCGGACTTAGACTACTTATATGAGGACAAGTTACGCGTGTAATTCTACTAACAAACTTTTCTGACACTTTTTGAGGGGGTCGAGGTAGGACGAGATACGCAACTTTGAATTTTATTCCATTAGTTTAGATTCAAATTTTGAATGTTAAAAATCATGAATAACAGTGTCGTGTGAACCCCAAACGTCATAAGTTCGAAATTATTCCGCAATTATAGGCTGTCGCGTTTAGTGATATGGTATAAAATTGTACGTTGGCAGAGGGGAAATGCTAAGGCGAGGCGGGTCCGTATATAATTCGTCTAAGCTGGCGGTTAATCACAATGTTGTTCCCAATTGACTCAAGATTCTAGGGTCAATGGGGATAGGTCATCTTGGGCCAAGATGAACAAGGTAATATTCAAGGTATTTACATAAGTTGTTTACTTGCTTAAAATAACGGTTCCGGTTCAAGTGTCTAGTGATATTGAAAACAGGGTAAATAATTATTATACATTGTAGGTAATGTACGGAACACACAGGGCCGTCTGAACTCGAGCAGCGTCGGTCCAGGATTTCATTTAAGGGTATATTACTGTTGGCGCGCTCCATACCAACGAAGACTGGTGATATTTTCAATACTAATCGATTAAACTCAATGAAATTTTGCAGAAACAATCTAGAAACAAATATCTATGCTTGTATCGTGTCAGATTTTCGTTAAAATGTATACTTTTAAAGTTACAGTGCCGTAAAGATTTCCATACAAATCTTAAATTAATCCTAGCATTGAAACTGTATATTTTAACGAAAATCGGACACGATACAAGCATGGAGATTTGTTCCTAGATTGTTTCTGCAAAATTTTATTAAGTTTAATTGGTTAGTATTGAAAATATCAGCAGACTTCTCTTAAAAAGCCTAATCATGAACCTACAAGTCTAATCTATACTCCATTCCCAATAGCAACGACATTTTTAGACTATTTAGAATTACAGAAACTGAGATTTGGAACACTTAGGGCTTGTTTCACCACTTTTGGATAAGTTCTTGTTAGCTTATCCGACAGCTCATTTGACTTATTCTTCATACAAAATATGTCAAATAAGCTGTCGGATAAGCTGACAAGAACTTATCCAAAACTGGTGAAACAGGCCCTTACTCTCCCCTATACTTCGAACAGCACGTCTAGTATGATTACTCTACACGCGCGACGCGCCTTCGCTGCATACAAAATAACCTGTTCCCGCTTTTGTCGAAGAGCGCGAGCCTCTCTTGCCGCGACTTGTAGTATGGAAAAAAAGCCGAGTCGCGCGCGTGTATAGAAATTATGCTAGACGTTCTGCGTTAATAACGTCCAAGATAATTATGTCGGAGAGTATATCTTTTTTGATTAATAAATTATATTTGCGAATCAGAAATGGCCAGAGCGCTATACAACGTGTTAATGAATTAACGCAAAACATTATACACCCCTCGAAGAAACCTACTAAATGTAGGTATGTTACCTACTATATGTATGTTAAACCGTAGCACAGGGTGTGCTATTCCCCAAAAGTACCTACATCTTTCTTGCAAGGTTGCTTCAGCCCCTTTGACTAATTATTATAAGGACTAGCCTTGCGGTAGCATTTCCCCTCTGCCACGGTATAAGCACAATTGATCTTGTGTATTTACATTCAATTTTACAGGTTACATTGTAGCCAACGTTTAGGACGCTGTCTCCGGCAGGAAGGAAGAGTAGCAGGCAGGCGAGCAGGCAGGAAAAGAAGAGGAACAGCAGTTGGTATAAGGATAGATTTAATAGGATAGAAACAGCACTGAACAGGAAGAAACAAGATAAGAAAATTTATATACAGATTAGCAAATATGAAAATAATGCGAAAACAAAAGACGACGCTTTTACGGTTTTCGGCTAGCGCCGACGTGCGTCTCGCCTCTCAGTCAGTGGCAAACTGCAGTTTCTCTGCAGCTGTCGGGAATCGTTCTAGAACATTTTAGATCAAAATAAAGATCGCAAAATGTATATCCGTGATGTATACACGTTATTGGATAGCAACTGGCTGTACTATAGCCAGATGATAATAATAAAAGTTATATTGTGTCTATTTAGATTTGTAGTGTATTATATTTAGATACCGTTTTGCTTGGCTTATTCTGTCTCGAATAGGGCTATATGTATAGCTCTCCCTCTTTACATATCTAATTTAAAACGAGAAATTTTTTTTTTCTTTTCTTATCTAGAATAGACCTTTTCTACAATTTCACCCTTAGTTCATAAAATTGAAATTTTGAATTAAAGAATATGGTCGTAAGTTTATTTATGTACAACGTGTTAATGAATAAGCGCAAAACCTCATACACCCCAACTGATTTACAACAAAATAATTAGATTGAAACAATAATTTCATTAAGTGGCGACGGGCTCACTCCCCGTCACACTGGACAGAGTTTCGGTACTACTGGTGAAACGTGGATGTTCTGAGGTTTCAGAATATCTCTGACTACCCCCTCGGGGAATATAGTCGTGAGCATATGCTCATGCTAATAATTTCTTATTTTGATAGCTCAAATTTAAAGTTATTCGAATTTAAAGTTTTGAGGCAAAAATGATTTGTTATCATTTCAGCAATGAATGAATTTTCAGCATTTTAAATTTTCATGCAAAAGTGATTTGATATTATTTCATCAGTGAATGAAAGCGCCAACGTGCTCATAGATACATTTTAAGAATCTTCTTTTGGTAGTAAATAGGGTGAGAGTGCCCGAGCTGTGTACAAACAAATTATCTAATATTTTGATAAAAATTACCTCTGTTGAAACCATGATAATTCGATTCTGCTCTCGATTCTAAACAAACTACTTTCTAGTTTTTCGTTAATTCATAAACACGTTGTATAAACTCGGTCATCGAACCATCGTTATAATTTTTAAAACATACCTTGCTTAACCAAAACTAGATTCAACACACGCGAGACGTCCGGCCGTGCATGCATCACGTATGAGAATGACTTCAAAGAAAGCTCCATTGTAGAAATAATTTCCACAAAATATCTGAATCGACGTTTTGTTTGCGCATTTTGCTCTGATATTTAATATTAGCCGATGGAATGAGAATTGGAAAGATGGTTGAAGAGTTTGGAATTCTTTGCTACAGTATTCGATAAATAATATAAAACTAGTGACGTCTCCTGTAAAATCTAAGAAAATGTTACAATTCAATTCAATATTTCGTATTATGGCTCCATCGTAAGCGATGATACTGAACCAATTTTGTAACTGAAGTTCATGTAATTGTTTTATCTTTAATTTAATTAAATTATCTTTATTGGTTATCAAACAGCAAATAAAACAGCTAAGGTAAAATAATATTTTTTAGGCTGATGATGATTGTAATATATTTGCAGACGGATGTATGTATGTCACAGCTTGGTTGTTAAATGATCCAGACAATTTAACACCTAGGCGATTAGTTAACTGCCATTTGATTAATAGCTTTATCAACGACCTAATTAAAATATTTTAATTAATTATAATAATTTAAATAGGTAGTTATAGAAAATTTTCTGACCACCCCGAAAAGGATAATGGTCGTGAGTTTATGTTTGTATATGAATGTGATTCAAATTTAATGCTCCTTACAAAATAATAACCAAAACTTTTTAATCACAACCTATTCGTGACGAAAGCGAAATTGGATATCCAAAATCCTTTTTTTTTTCGATAAAAGTAACCCTACAAGAATTTTACATCTAGCCTGTTAGATAGGTGTTTGCTAAGAGGGTGCGAGGGGCGCACAACCCCGTACCAGGCACTGAAAAACGCCTGTAATAGCCTTTTGTTATTTAAAACGAGGAATTAAGAGGTATAAACGTGCGGTGGGATTTCATTTAGGTGCGCAAACTCCCGGCAATAATTGGTACGTTTACCCTACACGCTATAGCTAGCTCAAGTTTAATATAGTGCTTTGCTTTTGTATAATAACTAGCTGGATTCTAGTGCTTCGCTACAAAATTTTCATATACAATTTCACCCCCATTTTCACACCTTTAAAGGATGAATTTCGAAAAAAAAATGTTTTAGTTTAGTCGCTCTGTGTTGTATTATTTTTGTCTATTAAACCTTACAAAATACAATTAAATTTTAATGTGATGAAATCGCCTTTAAATATAATTATACAGGGTCCTTCTTAATATGCTGACACTTTTTTACGAGGATGATCAGACCATCAAACTGAACAACTTTCTCTATGGGACCAACATCGAAATCTCGAATAAAATATCAGCTGTCGCATACATTTGGCTCGAGTAGGTTTGCACTTTTGCATGGAAGAGTGATTTTGATTTTTTTTCGCGATTTCGATGTTGATGCCTTAGAAAATGTTGTTCAGTTTAACGGTCTGATCATTTTAAAAAAGTGTCAGCATATTAAGAAGGACCCTATATATATTTAGGTTAAGGTTAGATATTAGAGGAAGCTTGAAAGTAGCCGCCAGTAACCGAAAAACTGTGCAATAATAGATTATCGTGATATGGGCATGTGATGCGGAGAGATGAGGTCATATTACAAGACGAGTGTTAAATATGAATGTGGATGGCTGCATGAAGAGAGGACGACCAAAGAAAAGATGGATGGATTGTGTGAAAGATGACATGTGTAGAAAATTAGTGAACGCTGAAATGGCGACTAAAAGAGATGAATGGAGTAAGCCTACATATACTACTACTTCATATTGCGCCGACCCCAAGTAATGGGATAAGGACAGAAAGAAGATATAGGGTTCTTCTTTATAATTTGATGATCAGTCCATGAAATTGAATAACTTTCTATATGGGGCCAACAACGAAATCGCGAAAGTAAAATCATCTGTCCCATACATAACTGCAATCCTACTTGACCCAAATGTATGGGACAGCTGATTTCTTTGATGTTGGTCTCAAACAGAAACAAGTTGCAATCAAAGATAAGGTAATTATACGTCCCACTGCAGGGGCATACGTAAGTATTACCTTATTATTAATCTGTGCTGCAAGGCACAGGCCTACCCCCAGGTTGTGTATGGGCATCAGTTCACCACATGTCCCCAATGCGGATTGGTAGACTTCACAAACGCATTAGGATTTCTTCTTCAGCGTATGCTGGTTAATTATTATTGTACCAATTTTTTATAATAATTTTTACATTCGACAAGGGACTACTAAGGTAACGAGAAATAAGAGACAAAAACAAAGTTAAAATAACTCTGTCTTCGTAAACTAATACAATTTTGATTGATATTTTCATTCTATTAATTCCCACGAAGTTCACCACACGTCCCCAATGCGGATTTGTAGACTTCACAAACGCATTACGATTTCATCTTCAGCGTATGCTGGTTAATTATTACTATACCAATTTTTTTATAATAATTTTTACATTCGACAAGGGACTACTAAGGTACCGAGAAATTAGAGACAAAAACAAAGTTAAAATAACTCTTCGTAAAGTAATACTATTTTGATTGATATTTTCATTCTATTAATTCCCACGAATTTTCGCCTCATTTCAACGAAGCTTTTGACTTATTATAATTGCCTAAAATTTTCCACGAATCTTTACTATTTTTGGGATATTTCAACCAGAGCACATTTACTTCATAATTTTGTGAAAAATTACACCATACATTCTTAAATTTACTATACTTCATTCCAAATAAGGACGACGAGATTTTCCGATTCGCTTTCTGGCCAATTCTGATTATCAAATCTAATTAATTTATTGGATACATATTATACTATCCGACATATCTTGGACGTTACTAAAGCTGTTTTAAGAATAAGTGATGTGCAATGCAAAATAGCCTTAAAACTTCGTTGCTATTTTGAATAGAGTATAGGTAGGTATTAACTCTTTTGGGGTGAAAAGAATCTTTGAAAACCCTAACTATATTTTTAAGCGTAGTTACAGCACATTGAAGATTTTTGAATGGAATAACATGTCAAGTGATAAAAGGTGGCTAGCCTACGCCCACAAAGAAACGTTATTATTTAGTCGCCTCATACGACACCCAACGGAATAAAATTGGGTAGTATATTCTAAAAGAAAAGAAAATGAAAAAATTTCAAAGTTAGTTGCGAACAAGTTTTTTTCGCTGCTCGCTTTACCTTTATAGTGTAGCAGTATTAAAACGATTCCAAACATGCTCGCTTTCGTGATTCAGGTCGTTTTCAGAATATATTTACTTTAAATAATTACATTAAAGAAATCTTAATATTCTAACGACCAAACGTTTTACTTGGCTCGATAAATAAACGGTGACTCGACTAAAAAACATCCTATCATTTACACACTGCCGCGTTACACGCCACCACACATTCGAACCATTAATGAAAAGGAGATATTGACAGCGTTTTTTCCATTTATCTTTCTCCACCCTTAATTTAACTTTGCCCCCTTCTAAATCTGCAAGTCACAGGCCATCTTGATATACATCTGACGTGTTAATACGTAAACAATTGAGTGAAGGAGAAATGGTGCATTTATTCTATTTATTGGGATTGTGTGTGGTCCCAAGCGCACGTCCGTTTCGTACGAGCGTCGACAATTGAATGTGCATATCAATGTGAAGACAGGTGCGTGCGGGCCGAGGGGGGAAGCTTTTGAATAAATTCGGGTGGGGCTCCTAGTTTTACTATTCGCGGAGACCGGAGACCTTTTGAAATTATCATAATATTAATCATTTTCATTTATGTCTTCATGCAGTATTTTAACTCAACTATGGGTAGGTTGATCTGTCGCCGTGTGTACATGCTGAAAAAGATATGCCGCTGCTGTGAAGTCTACCAAGCAGCATTGGAAACGCGTAGTCGACTAACGCCCATACACTCCCTAATGTTGGTTTTGCATAGATTAGTTAATTGTCTCTAACTCGCTATCTGTCAGTTGCACGTACATTCATTATAGTTAATCCTACATTAAATCTCTTGCTGTCACTTTTTGTCTTGTTGACGTAGTAAAAGTTAGCAAGAGATTTAATAGAGGATTAACTTTAATGAACGTACTGACCGTAAGTGTTATATTTTATGTCCTATTTACTTTGACTATTTATATGTGGACTGGTTACGCGTGTAATTCTACTAACAAACATTTCTGTCACTTTTTGCGGGAGGCGAGGTAACATGAAATCCGCAACTTCGGATTTTATTCCCCATAACTTTAGATTCTAATTTTGAATGTTAAACATCATGAAAAGTAGTCTCGTGTGAACCCCAAACGTTCTAAGTTCGAAGTTATTATTTCGCAATTATAGGCTGTCTCGTTTAGTGATAAGGTGTAAAATTGAATGTAAATGCACAAGATCAATTGTGCTTATACCGTGGCAGAGGGGAAATGCTACCGCAAGGCTAGTCCTTATAATAATTAGTCAAAACCTATTTATTTCGTGTAATAAATTAATGTTTCCCTAGAAACGTAATATTTTCCTTGAACCAAGAATTCCCACTGATCACGAGAGATCCAATTGCTTGAACCCACGATGTTTTTGCGTGTATATTTTCACAGCAATCTTTGAACATTTTTGTCATTTAAATTAATTAGGTTTTATACCTATTAACCTTTTATTAATCTAGATAAATACTTGGTTACTTACAGTTTAATTGTAATTTCTTGAGGTCATTCCGTAAATAATTATAGTTATCGGTTTGCAAATTTTTATTTTATCATGTTTATGAGGAAAGAATTCGAAGAAAACATGTGTTTGATTACGATTACGATTTTCTATTAAATCCCCAAATAATCGTCGATAACGATTACGATTCGATTATTTCGAACTCATACTCAATACAATCATCATCATCAGCCCATCATCGTCCACTGCTGAACATAGGCCTCTCCCAAGGCGCGCCACAAAATTCTGTCCTCGGCCTTCCTCGTCCAAACGCTCCCCGCTACTTTTTTTAGGTCGTCTGTCCAGCGGGCAGCAGGGCGTCCCACACTACTCGTACCAGTACTCAATACAATAGGTTTTTTAAATTAAACCATGGAAATGATAGAAAACAAACGTTATTTAATAATCAAAATTGAAGTAGTGCGGTTTTGTGCGATTTCGATTAATCGCTAAATGCCGATGATGATTACGCTGATTTAAAACATCGAAGTTCTATTCTTATCCAATTTCAGTTCTAACCACACTGCAATCCAATTACTATTCAACTGTATTGAATTCTATGTAACTGACAGCCTTTAACGTCTGAGCGATCTGTCAAAACGGATCTAACGGCTGTCATAAGCTGTACCGCGATTAGCGCAATACCAAATGTGTCAAAAGTTAAGGTTCGTACGTAGTCCAGTCACGGTTCAATCAAATTGTAACCGAATATTTACCGCGATTGCGACCCTGAATAGTCGCACTACTTTTTTCTCAACTTTCTGTAGCATAACCGGCTCTTCCTAAATATTTCCTGTACGTAATAATTATCAAGTCATCTTATAAAACATTACATAACGTAAATATCTGAACAAGATTTCCAACTAAACTGTGATACTTCAGTATCAATTATGACATCATATTTTTATCTCTCAGAATGTAGACGCGCCCTTTTACCCGCTCTGATCTTGGCACATGCTTCCACCTTATCATTCTCTAATCAAGTCTTGTTCACCTATCGTGGTTTATAACTTGTCAATTGCTAATTAAAATTTAATTGTTTATTCATTAATAACATTAGAAATTGTAAACATAGTCCTTTAGTTGTGAGAAATCTTGTGTGTACGTATCTTTGACTGTTTATATGTGGACTAGTTACGCGTGTAATTCTACTAACAAACATTTCTGCCACTTTTTGCGGGGGGCGAGGTAACATGAAATCCGAATCTTTGGATTTTATTCCCCATAACTTTAGATTCTAATTTTGAATGATAAAAATCATGAAAAGTAGTCTCGTGTGAACCCCAAACGTTCTAAGTTCGAAGTTATTATTTCGCAATTATAGGCTGTCTCGTTTAGTGATAAGGTGTATAATTGAATGTAAATGCACAAGAGGCAGAGGGGAAATGCTGCCGCAAGGCTAGTCCTTATAATAGTTAGTCAAAGGTACTTAGTATAAATAACATAGATCCACCTCCTTTTCAAAACTTTGCTATAACTACTTACTTGTTTTTGACTCAAAAATTAATAACACTGTACCGTTAATGCTGGTGTATAATAATACTAAAACCTTCGCAGTAATATTAAGATCCGATATGTGAAAGAATCATCAATCACAATCAAAATCAGTGCAGCCGTTTTGTACGTTAATCGCGAATATACAAAACAAACTTGTAATTTATGTAATTGTACTTTGTATATTTTGTATTGTTTAAAAGAAGTGTGTTGTAGAGTTTCTGGCCGCATCTTCTCTACAACGGAACACCTTCCGACGCGGTGGTAGATTCAAAAACATGACGTCAAAAAGTTATCTATGTGATATCATTTTGAATAAACAATTTTGACTTTGACTTTAAAACAGAGAACTACCCAGATGAACTTCCAAATGACAGTACAAAGGGGAAAGACCTTGGGCAATCACCGTCTAGAAAACAGTAATATAAATTACCTTTAATAATAATTATAAATCAATAACTTTCCACTCCAATGAATAAACAAATTAATCACACAATTTATTTTTAGTCTGTCTGTCTACGTAAAAGGTGTTCTTTAAACTATATTTATACAGGGGGTAAATAAGAATTAGGTATGCTCATATTCGATTTCGACTACATAAACTGCTTATAAAAGCAGTCAAATAAGCTCGACTCTACTACCACGTCGGAAGGTGTTTGTAGAGAAGATGCGGACAGAAACTCTACAACACAAAAATATACCTACTGAGTACAATTACAAATATAGGGTCCTTCGTAATATGCTGACGATTTTTAGGGGATGATCAGACCATCAAACTGAACAACTTTCTCTATGGGACCAACATCGAAATCGCGAAAAAAAAATCAGCTGTCCCATACATTTGGCTTGAGTAGGTGCGCAGTTTTGTATGGGACAGCAGATTTTTTTTCCAAATGTCGATGTTGATCCCATAGAGAAAATTGTTCAGTATGATGGTCTGATCATCCCCTTAAAAAGTGTCAGCAAATTAAAAAGGACCCTGTTTGAGTACAATATTGAATTACGTAGTGTAACATTGTCAAGACCCTTTGACTATTTATATGTGGACTGGTTACGCGTGTAATTCTACTAACAAACATTTCTGCCACTTTTTGCGGGGGGCGAGGTAACATGAAATCCGCAACATTGGATTTTATTCCCCATAACTTTAGATTCTAATTTTGAATGTTAAATATCATGAAAAGTAGTCTCGTGTGAACCCCAAACGTTCTAAGTTCGATGTTATTGTTTCGCAATTATAGGCTGTCTCGTTTAGTGATAAGGTGTAAAATTGAATGTAAATGCACAAGATTAATTGTGCTTATACCGTGGCAGAGGGGAAATGCTACCGCAAGGCTAGTCCTTATAATAATTAGTCAAAGTCAAGACCAGACATTTTGGTCATTCATATACTTACCTACATAACATTCTTTTTCTTATCGTGTGGGCAAGCCCTGGTGTCACAGTTTTTTCAGACCGCCTTACGGCCTCTGACATGGTTTTTATGTAACGACTACTACCACCAGAGATTGTAGCCGGTACATATCATTGAGTTTATAGTAAGATTTTTACAGGACTCACTTAAATAAATAATGAAAATAAAAATTTGTTTATTTTTCCTTACTTATAAATATTTACAATGGTCTTATGATAAGCTAAAGTTAATCATTTTAACGGGTTCTTACCGCGTTTTTATTGTTTTTGGAGTTCCCGATATTTCATTAGAATTAATAACAGCGTAACTCTAAAAATTGTGGTCTTATGTTACTTAACATTTCGAAGAAGTTGAATTCAAACCAATTTCTAATTTATTTTTAAGCTGGGCATGAAACCATTTAGAATTACACTATGTTAATACATTTGCACGCTTGGAGGTAAATAACCTTAGTTATTTAGCAGCCGTTGTATCAGGACATCGCCAAGTGATAAATTTATCAAACAATAGTAAAATAGATCACGTACAATGTATGTGTACGGTTACGCATGTAAAAAGCATGCTGGACACGCCTTCAGACGCGTGGCGTGACTATTAGGTACTACGTATCTTACGTTAAGTGGCACAGATGTTTATCCATTAAAGTTTCGCTAATCAGCAGCTAAAAAAAATCAGCGGTCCCATACATTTGGCTCGAGTAGGTTTGCAATTTTATATGCGGGAGAGCAGATTTTCGCGATTTCGATGTTGGTGCCATAGAGAAAGTTCTTAAGTTTGAAGGTCTGATCATCCCCTTAAACAATGTCAGCATATTAAGAAGGACCCTATATATTTGAGATGATCAGAGATTAAGTAGTAGGAAGTATTCATGAATTTAACTTCAGTGGTAGCAAGACACGTTTTTAGCAATTTGTGGGGACTTGCCACAGATGTCAACACCCACAAGTTATAGCAACGAAGCTAACAGATGGCGCTACAGTCGCACTCGCAAATGTGCACGTAACACAACTTGCGACGTCACATTGGTAACCCGTTAGCTGCTACACATAAGGTTCACAATCGTGTACAAGACATGAATCGCGCAAGAGAAATAATCACAGAGATTCGATTTATATACAAGGTCCAACTAAGATCTGTTGGACCACGGCCGATCCCCAGGCTTCACAACTAGCCTGGCGGAAGATCTTCCCTTTTCACCGGAGGAACCTTCCACAGTAGTTCCTCCACAAATTCACAAAGCAATCTTTAAATTGTAAATGTTGTAAATAGACACTTTAAATTAATTATCTATTACGATCTCTTCTTATCTTGAACGAGTTCGTTTTGTGTAAGTAAACCTTGAATGAATGAATGAAATATACTTTATTTACACCAAAAGCAAAATACAATACACAATAGGAAACAAAACTGATTATGGTACTTACAAATAATGCGGTCTTATCGCTAATAAGCGATTTCTTCCAGACAACCTTAGGGTAGAGGAAATATAACAAAGAACGGGTCGGTGTTTCAATAAAACAATAATAGTAATAATGTGAGGGAAGTGAATACTACATACTACAAATAATTAGAGGTACATGGATAAATAATACATAGAATATATATATATACATATAATATGTGTATATATATACACTATTAATAATACATATTCATACAATGCTACAACAACACATAAAACATACCGGATTGATTCAGATAGAAACTACAAGGGGGGAAAAGAAAAATCAAACCTTTCATTTGTAAATAAAAAATTTCCACATCTGTTTCGAAAAATTATAGCAATGAAGTATAAAATTCAAGCATAGCATGCATGTAGCATATGCTCACGACTATATTCCCCGAGGGGTATTCAGAGATATTCTGAAACCTCAGAACATGCACGTTTCACTTGTAGTACCGAAACTCTGTCCAGTGTGACGGGAGTGAGTCCGTGTGACGGGTAAAATTTACCTAGTAAGTAAGTTATAGCTTTGTCTTTTAGGATCCCAATGCTGGGCGACGGACTCTTGCGAATACCAAAGGTTGAGAGAAATTGGGCCAGGCCCAGGGGTGGAAGCAAGTTACCTCTTATGAAAACGAAAATTATATAAGCATAAGCATATGCTCACAACTATATTCCCCGAGGGGATAGTCAAAGATATTCTGAAACCACAGAACATCCACGTTTCACTAGTACCGAAACTCTGTCCAGTGTGACGGGGAGTGATCCCCCCACTGGGAGTGACGCCACTTGTAATGGACTGTGGGTAGAATACATGCCTCAAAATTGAAGCATGCAGGTTTCCTCACGATGTTTTCCTTCACCGAAAAGCCAGTAGTGTTACAAATCGTACATAAATTCCGAAAAACTCATTGGTACAAGTCGGCCTGGGCCGGGGTCGAACCATCGCCTCCTGCACGGCAGGCAGGGTTACTCGCTACTGGACCACCATGGCTTTTTTTAGCGAAAATTATATGTTTATAACTAAAGGTGTGTCAGTATGCATGCAGCAAATTCTTCGAAAATCCGCAGTTGCGCTAATTAACTGCAAGTGGCGCCTTAAGAGAGAAGTATATTAATTTGATTTTATGAGAATCCGGGTGCAAATTCTTAACCTTGCGATAAACAATTATGAGTAATAACTGATTTATGTACAGGTGTACAGGATTGAAATTTGGACTCGGGCACG
The DNA here is from genome assembly GCA_963924505.1 of Agonopterix alstromeriana. Classification (NCBI taxonomy): domain Eukaryota; kingdom Metazoa; phylum Arthropoda; class Insecta; order Lepidoptera; family Depressariidae; genus Agonopterix; species Agonopterix alstromeriana. The sequence continues at coordinate 1,235,159 of OZ004686.1, read as the reverse complement.
TGCATGACATGATAATTGATTTTAAAGATAGGGATGGATGATAAGATATTCTGATTCCTATTTGTGGATAATTCTGATTAGCAAATTTAATTTATTTATCAGAGAGATACACTATCTGACATAATCTTGGATGTTAGCAGTTCTAAGAATAAGTTGAGAGTAAGTGTTCGAAACTCTGTTTCTGTAATTAAAAAAAAAGATACAGATATTGTTGCTATTTGGATTATATTGTATAGTTTTACACATTGACGCAGAATACTATGGACGCCGGGTCTAGTACCTACAAAATACTCGAATAAAGTGTCCGAGACTAAAATACACAAACCTAAGTACGTATAGTAATATAAACCAACTAAAAACATAGAAAATGCTGATTTTTTTTTCCAATCCACTCCCCCATCGCGGTACGGCGCGCGCCGCGTGCCCACGCGTGCGCGTAGTCGGACGATTAAACGAAGACTGTTGCGTAATTCGTTCCCTTTTTTACGATTTCGTTCTCTTTTTATTCTGACACTTTTGAGAGCGGACCCTCCGTCCAGAAGTGGTAAGTAAATAAATGGTTTCACATTATTATACTGTGGTTTTACCTTATAATAATAATAATAAAGCCTCTTTATTCCTTAATTTCAATTAAGGAAAAGGTTTTACCTTACTTGTCACAAATTATGATGCGTACCTATGTGAAGTACCTATTAATACCTATAGTGGCGACAAGGTGTACCGACGACCTGGTGAAGGCGGCGGGAACCCGTTGGATGAGGGCAGCGCAGGACCGGTCGTTGTGGCGATCCTTGAAGGAAGCCTATGTCCAGTAGTCGATTTGCATCGGCTGAGATTATGATGATGGTTATATTTTACGGTAGCGATAATAAAACTAAAATAATGGTAATAGCAAAAAATGGACCAGTTAATAGTTCGGTGAAAATTAATAACACTCCAATAGAACAAATAAATAAATTTAGGTACTTGGGTAGTCTCATTACAAATGACTCCAGATGCAGCCCAGACGACGTTACAAGGATTGCTGTGGCAAAAAAAGCTTTCAACAACCAAAAACACCCTTTAAAAGCAAAAATATCGAGCAAAACGCCTAATTAATGTGTACATCTGGAGCATTGCACCAAACGAGATGGAGTCAGGCTGGAGTCGAGCTTTTGAGATGTGGTGCTGGAGGAAAATGGAGGCTATACGTTAAACAGAACGAATAACAAAGGAAGAGGTGTTAAGAATTATTGAGGAAAAGAGAAATATTTTAAAAACAATCGAACACCGGAAAGGAAAAATGATCGGACACTTGATACGAAACGACAATTTCTTTAAACCATACTGGAAGAGAAGATAGAGGGTAAGAGAGGCAGAGGAAGACCTAGACAGAGTTATCTAGCCCAAGCGAAGGAAAAGGTCAAAGTCACAGTCAGTATAATTTATGCAATATAGGAGCTTGCAACACACTTATCAAACGTCAAATCTTTTTTAAAGCTACCACCGCGTCGGAACGTGTTGTCGCTGTAGAGAAGATGCGGCCAGAAGCTCTACAACATAACACGACTTAATAACTATTACAATATAAATTCTTAAGCTAAAGTTATGTATACAATAATACATAGTCTAGGTTGATGTCGAGTCGTATCAAGAACTCAAGACAATAGCGGAAAAGATACAGGATTGGCGAATACTTCACCGACAAGAGCTTAGTTCTTAAATAAGATGATGATGGTAACGGTATTATTGCGCATCTTTCATGTTACGCATTGAAATAATTCACATGACTCTTTAATTTTTAATTGATAAAACTAATTAGGTTATACAAAAGGTCTTTTGTGACACATTTAGTGATGGCTGACGAAAGGATATCACGTGCTTGCGCATGAATAAAAATAATAAAGTTATGTTAGGTCGTGGTAAATGAAGCTTATAGTTTGTCTTGATACCTCGGCACATGTGACTGATAATAAATTTTTTTTTAGGGTTCCGTACACATGAATAGTAGTCTAGGAAAAATAAGGTTTGAGATTGCATTAAAGACACTTTAGTAAATTGTGTTTGAAATAATATTACTGTTAGTTTATAACACTTTTGTAGAGATTTCGTGGTTATATTGGCTCAGGAACCTGAGAAATACCTTAAAATCGATATAAATGTACAAAGGACAAGCTTATTTCGAAGGTATTTCTTCCAGCATACTAGCAAAAGAGACTATTATCACAAGGCAAATTTAATGTGTACAAACAAACAGTAAATAATTTAGTTTTGAGGTTATAATTTTTGAAGACTTACAAAATATTAAATATCTACTCAAATTTACGATATTAACCGGGGATTATTATTGTTATAAGTAAAACGTATTGAATGAAGCCATCCTGTACAAAATCACCAGTTTTCAATTTTTTGTTTATACCTAAATTTAATGTTTTGTAAATGTCCTAATTATCCATTAATACACAATAAAAAATTTGGGATTATTGAGAATTTATGTTTTTCAGGTATTTATCTACTATATTCCAAATTATCACCAAAAGTGCAATTAATGCAACCTTCTCCATACAAAAATCCGTAGATTTCCCCGACTATAGATGGAGATATCTCGGCGAGGCAGTAATCTTTATACAAGCGGGGCGCTGTCGAAGCCATACACAGGGTCCTACCTACTCCTACTTAATAATGCTGACGGTTTTAAAGAGGATGATCAGACTATCAAACTAAACAACTTTTAATATGGGACCAACATCAAAATCGAGAAAAAAAAAAGAATAAATGAATGAATGACATACTTTATTTACACCAAACATACAATACATTGCTCAGGAAACAAAAATTGGTTATGGTACAAATAAGGCGGTCTAAAATCTGCTGTCTCCTTTGACTATTTATATGTGGACTGGTTACGCGTGTGATTCTACTAACAAACATTTCCGCCAATTTTTGCGGGGGGCGAGGTAACATGAAATCCGCAACTTTGGATTTTATTCCCCACAACTTTAGATTCTAATTTTGAATGTTAAGAATCATGAAAAGTAGTCTCGTGTGAACCCCAAACGTTCTAAGTTCAAAGTTATTATTTCGCAATTATAGGCTGTCTCGTTTAGTGATAAGGTGTAAAATTGAATGTAAATGCACAAGATCAATTGTGCTTATACCGTGGCAGAGGGGAAATGCTACCGCAAGGCTAGTCCTTATAATAATTAGTCAAAGGCTGTCTCATACATTCTGGTCAAGTTAGGTTAACAGTTTTGTATGGGACGGCAGATTTTTTGCACATCTATTCGGGTTGTAGTCACACTTTTTATTGGTTTATCCATGCAAAAATAGAAACTGATGGCGAGCGAAGAAAATACGAATCTGTTAGAGCCAGATCTTTTTACGTTCAAAACATGTGCAAAGTAACCTAAGTAAAAGCTCAAATTAAAGATTGAAAAATTAGTCTCGGGCGGGACTTGAACCCGCACCCTTCCAAACCGGGGAAATGCGTTATTAAATTTCGCTACCGAGTCCACTAGCCAGAGAACGAAATTTTCAATCTAACGCACTTCCCCGGTTTGGAAGAGTGCGGGTTCAACTCCCGCCCGAGACAAATTTGTCAATCTTTAATTTGATTCGTAATAGCACAACATTGCTGTAACATGTTTATAATCAATAATAGTTGAAATAAGTAAAAGCTATATACAACGTGTTAATGAATAAGCGCAAAACCTCATACACCCCAACTGATTTATAACAAAATAATTAGATTGAAACAATAATTTCATTATTTTGATGTTTAAACTTTAAAGTTATTCGCATTTTAAGTTTTAAGGCAAAAATGATTTGTTATCATTTCAGCAATGAATGAAAGTGCTAACGTGCTCATGTATACATTTTAAGAATCTTGAAAAGAGAAAAAAATTACCTATGTTGAAAACATAATAATTCGATTCTGCTCTCGATTCTAAACAAACTTCTTTCTGGTTTTGCGTTAATTCATTAACACGTTGTATAGATCGAGCGAAGCAAGCTCGAAATTTGTAGCACCACGTCTTAGCCTTCCGATACCAAGATTCATTTAAAATAGTATCGTAGGTCTAAGCAGGATATCCCTCCCCCCCACCCCACACCCCCTTTCCGCCACACACACACACACAGTTTTTGTGTATACTTTTTAATTTCATCATCTGTTAAGTCTCACTACACTCTGACGTGTTTTTTCTATAATATAATATTTTTATCACTTTATACTAAGGTTCCACCTAAATGTGAAGAGCGCCGACTCATATAGCCCAGGCTATCCTTGTTTGGGAGTCAGAGGTTCCATTTTGATAAATCAAATCCCCATTTACTATGTTCATGCCTGGTGTACTAAGTAATTAATTTTTACATTTGGTAAAGAATTGTAAATTAGGCTACTCGTAAGTTGAAGCAAATAAACCATTTTTATTTTATTTTAGCTCTGGTCAAAACTCTTTAGGATTATGTGTAGGAATACAGTAATTAAGGGCCTATGTCGAAAAATAATTGAAGCGAAATTGGCGTGTGATAGCTTATATTACTGCCTGATGCGAGAGAAAGAGATGGGGCGGCGCGCGCGCCTGAAACGACGCAAGCGTAAAACAAACTTTATTTAATTGTGATTTTTCTATTTATGTAAGTTCATTTCTGCTCTAATCAAAATTTATAAAATATCAATCTCTTTTTTTAAATCAAGTCTCGTGTTTCTATTATTCACCGTTTAGCAGTTCCAAGCGTTTATCGATAAAGACGGAGGCTACTTTGGCTTATTTTTCTATCGAGAAAATGTCTCTTAATCGTGTTTTGGCTCTAATCAAAACTTTAATTATGTGTTCAATTTACACATATCCATAAATCATACTCCTACTGTTAGTACTTCATGATATGTGATGCTTTGAAGAATCCTATTTTTTTCACATATCCTCTTAAAACAGAAACTTAAGGGTAAGCGAAGCGAGTTCGACTTTTCTCTGCTCTATTAATAGGTCATAGACGGGGCTCAATCAATCATATATTTTTCCAGAATTTGCCGCCCCTAGTAAAGTGCCGCCCGGGGCATTTGTACCTCCTGTCCCCGCCCCCCCTCGCTACGCTACTGGATGTGACCCTTACTACATAAAATCCAACGTTACAAAGTTTCTGCCCAACCCAAAAGTGATTACGGTTTTGAATTTATATGAAAACTATATCAGTTATGCTATGGCTTGATAGCAAAAATCAATTAAAATAGTCTAGTCTATATAATCGAACTTTGGAGCTAGATAATCTGTAGGACAAATGTTCAAGACATTTATTTATGTTTCTCAAAACAATGATTTCAATAATAAATAAAACCAAGGGTAATGGCCACCCCACAGCATGCATACATCATATGCTCACGACTATATTCCATGAGGGGGTAGTCAGAGATATTCTGAAACCATCAAACATCTTCGTTTCACTAGTACCGAAACTGTTCAGTGAGACAGGGAGTGAGCCGCCGCCACTTGTAATGGACAGTGGGTACAATAAATGCCTCGAAATTGAAGCATGCAGGTTTCACGATGTTTTCCTTCACCGAAAAGCCAGTAGTGTTACAAATCGTACATAAATTCCAAAAAACTCATTGGTACGAGTCGGCCTGGACGGGGATCGAACCATCGCCTCCTGCACGGCAGGCAAGGTTACGCGCCACTGGACCACCTCGGGTCAGCAGAATATAGCCATAGCTAATTTCATCGAAAATGTATGATAGCTTTGGTGTCATAATAATAAATTTTTAGATGGATAAGTGATAACAGAATATCGTTTTTTTTGGCACGTTCACATTTTGCACCTAATAAATTGATGTCTATTAAAGACTATAAATTGTATATTAATGATTAATGGATTATTTCTGATTCTATATTGTGCATCTATTCAAATTAGATATCATATAATTATTTCATGTTTACGCTAGCTATACGGTCACAGTTGGGTATTTGACTACATACATTATATTTTATTTTTATCATCTCAATAAAAAAAAAGTTAGAAAATAACGTTAAACTCCCATTTTCATTGAGTTTTTAGCTTGAATACTATTTTTAATAACAAGATAAACTTTAAAAAGTAATGAAATGTTGATGACGTCACAACTCAGAATTGAGTACAAATTTCATACAAAGTGCACGTTTTGACGTCTGATAAAGAGTAGCTGATTTGACTAGTTGTCAAGTAGCCTATTACACTGGTTTACACTTGTTACAGTTCCGAAGTTATTGACCGTTTCCCCGCATTTCAATTAGGCAAATGAACCCTAATTTTTATCTCAATCACCAGTCTACCACGCGAGACGAAGGTGTTTCCGATATACCTACATACATACGAACAACAGATATACACGACAGAGATATAGTTAAACGATTATTATTTATACCAGACACGAATTATAATGAAACAGATTGAACTCGAACGGTAAACTGAACACATCTCGAAATAATTATAAATAAATAATTACGAGATACCAAATAAAATATAAATCGTATCCGTACTTAATAAAAATAATTAATTTAATTATTTTTATCGGATACAGCGGAAGTGTTTTTGAAAAGTGTTTTGTTTTTAAGTGTACAAAAATGGCGGCGAAAGTGTTTTTAGTTGCGGTAGGTTTTATTTATTATTTTTTCTTGTTTCGTAATTCCATATTTTTATTTTTTTATTTCGTAAAAGCCGATAACTCTTTGCATCTTTAATGACTTTGATAATTATTTACGAGTACTAAATAATTAATTAACTAACATTTTTTTTAGTTTTTTATAAATAAATGTAATAAATATCTTGGACATTGTCACACAAATTATCTAGTCACATTTAAAGTACCAGAATCTAGCCTGGACTTGTGTTATGATGACTAGACAACGATATAGAATACATATATAGATACAAACGTCCATGACTCGGGTACAAATATACGGGTACGAATATTCATATTCATCATACAAGTATTTGTCCCTTACGGGATTCGAACCCACGACCCTCGGCACAGCAGTCAGGTTCACTACAGACTGTGCTATCTGGCCGTCGTTTATTCCTGTTTATTATTATGAATAAATAGTGAAAAATTAATCAAAATAATAATAACTATACTTTCACTATTTTTTAAACCCGCGTTTTTTTATTTTATAAAACCAGACATTAATCGGTATTAGGTACCTTTCTTTAACTAATTGGATAGATATCAATTCACACACGTGATTTCTCTATAAATTGTATATCCAAAAATATAATCTTATCTCTTTTTCAAATATATTTAAAGCCTATAATAGATAGCATAAAGGGATTAAAAGTTTCTGAAGCCTTGTTTATGTGGACAAAAGGCTAGCCACCTCTACAAATAGCTAAATGCGAGCATTTTGCTACAATTACATTCATAAACAAAAAGCTGGTAGTTGTACCAATGTATTTCCGACCACCGAGAATTAATAAGTCGTGTTATGTTGTAGAGTTTCTGGCCGCATTTTCTCTACAGCGACAACACGTTCCGACGCGGTGGTAGCTTTTAAAAAAAGATTTGACGTTGGATAAGTGTGCTGCAAGCTCTATATAGAATAAATTATATTGGCTTTGTCTTTGCACACAATTAATATTTTTGAAACTAATATCTTTAATGTACACACGGCGACACATCCAGCTATATAAAACCAACATAAGCTGGCCGCTCGTAGGTCACATAACGTATACGTCGCTCGGCCAGCTTATGTTGGTTTTGTATAGCTTGATGTGTCGCCGTGTGTACCTTGCATCCTCACCAAGTTTAAAATTGTATTATATCTATAGAATAGATACTAGTAGGTATGTTTGAAAGACATGTATATTGGTACGTAATTTATTTGATTACATACACAATAGTGGCGAGTAAACTTGCCTGCCGTGCAGGAGGCGATGGTTCGATCCCCGCCCAAGTCGACTCGTACCAACGAGTTTTTCGGAATTTATGTACGATTTGTAACACCACTGGCTTTTAGGTGAAGGAAAACATCGTGAGGAAACCTGCATGCTTCAATTTCGAGGCATTTATTGTACTATTACAAGTGGCGACGGGCTCACTCACCGTCACACTGGACAGAGTTTCGGTACTAGTGAAACGTGGATGTTCTGAGGTTTCAGAATATCTCTGACTTTCCCCTCAGGGAATATAGTCGTGAGCATATGCTGTATGCATGCTGTGGGGTGGCCATTACCCTTGGTTTTATTTATTATTGAAATCATTGTTTTGAGAAACATAAATAAATGTCTTGAACATTTGTCCTACAGATTATCTAGCTCCAAAGTTCGATTATATAGACTAGACTATTTTAATTGATTTTCTGCTATCAAGCCATAACATAACTGATGTAGTTTTCATCTAAATTCAAAACCGCAATCACTTTTGGGTTGGGCAGAAACTATGTATTGCTAGGGTCACATCCTACTACCGGCACTTTACTAGTGGCGGCAAATTCGGGAAAAATATGGATTGATTGAGCTCGAATAGCTAGCAAGCTATAACCAATTCGTAGACCAGAGAAAAGTCGAGCTCGCTTCACTCGCTCTAAGTTTCTGTTTTAATTACTATATTCCTACACATAATCATAAAGAGTTCTGACCACAGATAAGACGTGCTATTAGTCAGAATATCTCTGACTATCCCCTCGGGGTATATAGATGTAAAGTAAACCATTATTAATTAGTTTTAATTGTATGTGAAAACTGCTGTTTCTAAACATTAACAAATGTTAATTGATCTTAAAACTAATTAATCGTTATTCAAAACGTACCGAGTGTAATCGCAGTGATACTTTGCAATTATAACATTGTCATAGTAAAATCTGGTTTTAACTAGTTTACAACACTCGAAATAATCAGCAAATTCTTTGATAAAAACAAAACAACAATAATAAAGAGATATCTTCTTTTTATTTCTTTTCTTTTCTATGAACTTGGGACATTTACATATAGTCTAGGAAAAATAAGGTTTGAGATTGCATTAAAGACACTTTAGTAAATTGTGTTTGAACTAATATTACTGTTAGTTTATAACACTTTTGTCGAGATTTCGTGGTTATGGCCAGTGTGACGGTAAATGAGCCCGTCGCCACTTATAATGGTACAATACATGCCTCGAAATTTAAGCATGCAGGTTTCCTCACGATATTTTCCTTCACCGAAAAGCCAGTGGTGTTATAAATCGTACATAAATTCCGAAAACTCATTGGTACGAGACTGCCTGGACGGGGATCGAACCATCGCCTCCTGCACGGCAGGCAAGGTTACTCACCACTGGACCACCAAGGTTTTTTTTTTAACTATGCAGAAAAAAATATTGTAATAGTCTGTTAAACGATTTCAATTTCTCATGACCCAATTTTGTAACACCGAATTGGCCCATATTACAAATCCTTGAATATTTTTATCTACATTTTTTCTGCGCATACTATAATATCATACCTACCTACTTGCGAGATAATTTAATCTTGCATGGATAAAACCAATTTTTAACTTTGTCTTCTTTTTCACTTACGATAACAACAACATACATAGCTATGCATAGGTAGTATACTAATATATCCATTTCTATCTATACAGGGTGTAACAAACACCCTAGTAATACTAACACCATCAAACTGAACCACTTTTACTATGGTGCCAACATCGAGAGAAAAAAAAATCTGCTGTCTCAAACATTTTAGTCGAGTCGGTACTGCAGTTTTGTATGGGACAGCAGATTTATAAAAAAAAACGATAGATTGTTTTTTTCGATGTTGGCTCCATAGTGAATGTTGTTCAGTTTGATGGTCTGAAACACCCCTTTAAGTATAACTAGGGTGTTTTGTTACACCCTGTTGTATTGCACACTTTGACTAATTATTATGAGGACTAGCCTTGCATTTCCCCTCTGCCACGGTATAAGCACAATTGATCTTGTGCATTTACATTCAATTTACACCTTATCACTAAACGAGACAGCCTATAATTGCGAAATAATAACTTCGAACTTAGAACGTTTGGGGTTCACACGAGACTACTTTTCATGATTTTTAACATTCAAAAGTAGAATCTAAAGTTATGGGGAATAAAATCCAAAGTTGAGGATTTCATGTTACCTCGCCCCCCGCAAAAAGTGGCAGAAATGTTTGTTAGTAGAATTACACGCGTAACCAGTCCACATATAAATAGTCAAAGGGGACAGCAGATTATTTAATTTTTTTTTCGATGTTGGCTCCATAGTGAATGTTGTTCAGATTGATGGTCTGAAACACCCCTTTAAGTATTACTAGGGTGTTTTGTTACATCCTGTAGTATTGCAACAGAAACAATATGATCATGAACAAGATGACTTCGGCACACGCGTGCCATCTCGTTTCCACGCGCGGCTGTTAGTATTTCTTTCTCCGCTCTCCTAAAGTTACCCTCAAAGTGCGGGGTGAGGAAGGGTATCTGAAGTTAGTGGGAGGCACGGAGCCATTCTGTATATACTTAGTATTATCTATTCTGTCAGTCAGAACAAGAAAATTAATTCATGCACCGAAAACTATGTCACGACAATGCGTATGTTATTATCAGCTGATAATATATCGATTATATATTATACTAGCAGCCCGTCCCGGCTTCGCACGGGGTAGACAAATAAATTTTAAGACTCATTTTTCTACACCTTCGGTTACATTGTTCAAATTTTACCAAGGATCCCAAATTTTTTTCAAAATGAAATGTAGCCTATGTCAAATTGGAAGAATGTAGCATTCTATTGGTGAAAGAATTTTTTAAATCGGCCCAGTACTTTTTGAGCCTATTCATTACAAACATACAAACATACAAAAATAGGTACAAATCTTTCCTCTTTATAATATTAGTATAGATATAGATATAGTACTTTAAGTATCTATATTTAGGCCATGATTGTTGTTTACAGTCAAATAGGCTAAGCAAACTGGAGGGGTGTCAATAGGTTAGATTTAAGGGGATAACTTTAGCTTAAGAATTTATATTGTAATAGTTATTAAGTCGTGTTATGTTGTAGAGTTTCTGGCCGCATCTTCTCCACAGCGACAACACGTTCCGACGCGGTGGTAGCTTTAAAAAAGATTTGACGTTTGATAAGTGTAATGCAAGCTCCTATATTGAATAAATTATATTGACTTTGACTTTGACTTTTGACTTTGGGATATAATTCGGAGCGCGCTCCATACAAATGTACTATGGTGATATTTTCAATACTGACATATTAAATTCAATGAAATTTTGCTAAAACAATCTTGATGCAAATATCTATGCTTGTCAGATTTTCGTTAAAATATACAGTTTCAATGCTAGGATTAATTTAAGATTTGTATGGAAATCTTTGAGGCACTGTAACTTTAAAACTATACATTTTAACGAAAATCTGACTCTATAGAAGCATAGAAATTTGTTTTTTGATTGATTTTGAAAATTTTCTTTGAGTTTAATTGGTTAGTATTGAAAATATTACCATAGTAGTGCGCTCCATATAAACGATGGAGCGCGCTTCGAATTATTATTCCCTGGTGATATTTTCAATACGAACCAATTAAAGTCAATGAAATTTTTCAGAAACAATCTAGAAACTAATCTCGCAATTTATGCAGTCAGATTTCCGTTAAATATACAGGTTCCTTCTTAATATACTGACACTTTTTAAGAAGATGATCAGACCGTCAAACTGGACAACATTTTCTATGGTACCAACATCGAAATCCCGAAAAAAATCAACTGTCCCCATACATTTGACTTGAGTAGGTTTGCAGTTTTGTATGGAACAGCAGATTTTTTATTAGTACCGATTGGATATTAGTACCAAGGGAGTTGTTAAGTTTGACGGTCTGAACATCCTCTTAAAAAAGTGTCAGCATATTAAGAAGGACCCTGTGTTTACAATATTGAAAATATCACCAGACTTCGTTTGTATGCAGGGCGCATTTACGCATTCGGAATAAACTTCTCTTAAGGGCCTATGTCAAAAAATAATTGAAGCGAAATGGGCGTGTGATAGCTTATATTGCTGCCCGATGCGAAAGAAAGAGATGGGGCGGCGCGCGCGCCTAAAACGACGCAAGCGTAAAACAAACTTTATTTAATTGTGATTGTACTATTTATGTAAGTTCATTTCTGCTCTGTTTCTATTATTCACCGTTTAGCAGTTCCAAGCGTTTATCGATAAAGACGGAGGCTACTTTGGCTTGTTTTTCTATCGAGAAAATGTGTCTTAATCGTGTTTTGGCTCTAATCAAAACTTCAATTATTGTATGTTCAATTTACACATACCCGCAAATCATACTCCTACTGTTAGTACTTCATGAGATATGATGCTTTGAAGAATCCTATTTTTTTCACATAGCCTCTTAAATACAGTCGACACAAATGTAGGACATTTTTTTTATGACAAGCCTCATACGTAATGCGCTACCGAGACGTTTAAATAAACCTGTATACAGGGTGTAAGTGACAGCCTAGTAAATACTGAAACGGTGAATTCAGACCATCAAAATGAACAACTCTCACTATAGAGCCTACCTCAGGAAACGCGAAAAAAAGTTTGATGATCTGAGTTCACCGTTTCAGTATTTGCTAGGCTGTCACTCACACCCTGTATATTCGAATGTCAGGAACCCACACAGTTATTCTATATTTTATTTATCATACTTATTTTATCTCTAACGAGTATTAATAAGTTAATCATACAAATTCGTCTCGGCTGGCCAGCTTCATTAAATAAAATTATCTCGAGACCTCTTAAACTATTCTTCCGTACATACATTGTTTAGCCTTATCTATATACAGAATACGAACTGATAGACTGAGATCCCATTACAAGTTTTCTACACCCATATGTTTAGCAGATATACAGTATACAAAAACCCTGTTGGAGCCTTTAGGGTGCTTCAGACCGTCAAACTGAAAAACTTTCTCTATGGAGCCAACATCGAAATCTCGAAAAAAAAACACCAGTTTCATACAAAACTGCAGTACCAACTCGACTCAAATGTATGGGACAGAGGATTCTTTTGCGATTTCGATGTTGGCTCCATAGTGAAAATTGTTCAGTTTGATGGTCTGAAGCACCCCCTATAGGCTCCAACAGGGTTTTTTACAAATTTTTGTAAAAGATATAGATAAGATATGTCATAGAATTATTAAAAAATTTGAACTAATAAATCTTTTATTAGGATTGTTGCAACCCCCTGGCAGCCGGGTGCAAAAATGTAACTCCCTTTGATCGTCTACAGGCAAATTTGTTTAGGAAATTAAATTGCATACAAAATTGAAGCTTAAGTCATCAGATACAAGGAACAATACGGTTCTCCTGCATAAAATTATCGCGACATAAGGCTAGTTTTTTAAAAGTATTTTTCGTTTCCCCTGAAATATTAGAGGTGCTTTCTTAATATGCTGACCATGTATAAGGGTTAGGGCAGACATTAATTTAATTGGTGATTGTACTCATGATACTGAATAACTTTTCCAAAAGAACAAAGGAAAATCGGAAAGAATAAATCAACTTTTATACAAACGTTCCATCAGCTGATTGCATTTAGTTCGGAAAGTACAAATTTGTATGCTAATTTCCTATAGGATTCCTTGGGAAGGTTGTTCAGTATTATGGGTACAACCACCCCTTAAAGGAATGCATCTGTTTACCCTTATACTCTGGACATATTATTGCCTGTACAGATGAGCGTGGAAAACTTGTTATGGGATCTTGTAATAAGACACAGGGTAACATGCTCTCATCTTGTGATTGTCACAAATTGAGATGTCTTTGTTATCTTAGCAGCTTATAGATACTTCCGTATAAATATTTGTATGTATACACACATTCCTTCATTCTTTGTCATTAAGAATAGCCCAGTCATTTAACGAAATTTTGTCAACCTACCCCTCGATAGGGAGTAATTATGAATGGGACTTTTAAACTGTAACCTGCACCATTTAGTGACAAGACCGTGGTCTTGTCACTAAATGGTACAGGTATCTGTAAAAATATATTTTTTTAATTCACTACGCAACATAGAAATCAAAATTGTATCCAGAAGACTTTTAAATTAATAATATTATTACCAATGCACTTATTTTAATTAGATTCAACAATATTAATGACTATTGAGCAATAAAATAGACATAGAAATTTTAAAAATGAGTTATTTGTTAGATAAAAATATTAACTCCGTGTTTGATGTGTGTATAAAGCCTTACAATGAGAAAAAAATTAACTGTTTGTTATTAGAACGAAATAAATGCAGGATTTTAAATTTGTGGCTGTTAATGACGTGTTTTTTTTCAAATTGGCTTTTAACAAAATTCAATTCTTAATTTGTCCCAGGTCAAACCGTAAAATGACTGGGCTATAAGTTTTCAGGATGTAAATGAATTTTCAAGTGATTGTAGGGCGAATCCGACACGCTCTTGGCCGGTTTTTTTTGCTTCGATCGGTTTGCTCCCATAGTAAAAGTTGTTCAGTTTGATGACTTTAAAAGGATCCCAATAATTTCAATTTCACCCTGTTTGCGCGTTGCTGTGTGTATTATGTGTTATTTTAATCATCTTTTTTCCTCTCTTTTCAACAGAAACACTCAATAGGATGTCTACTTGTCCTTCTATGCCTATCTTACCTCGTCCGAGAATCGAACTCACTACCCGCAGCTCGACCACCCTGGATGGCACCCGGCAGTGGAGTTTTCACGGAGTCTGCTGGATGTCACAATGACGTATGTACCTTACCTATTGATTTTTTATTTATAAAATTGATGAATAATAAAAAAAAAGGAATTAAGGCGTATCCGCCCGAGAACCACTGGCTTTTCGGTGAAGAAAAACATCGTGTGGAAACCTGCATGCTTCAATTTGGCATGTATTGTACCTACTGTCCAATATGTGGCGACGGGATCACCCCCCCGTCACACTGGACAGAGTTTCGGTACTACTGGTGAAACGTGGATGTTCTGAGGTTTTAGAATATCTCTGACTTCCCGAGGAATATCGTCGTGAGCATATGGTATGCTATGCTATGCCGCCCGAGAACACGACTCTCCATACTAATCGATGTGACCGAGCGCGTGGCTCCGGTCATTTTCTTTGAAAATTTAGAAGATTTTTTATAAATTTTCAAAAAATAAGAAATAATATCATTCTATGTTGTATTGTGAAGCTTATCGTAAATTTTCATTTTCTTCTGATCAACAATGTAAGAGTAAAAAGGGGTGAATTTAGATTCATTTTTCTTCAGTTTTATTAATTAAAATAGTTTTCGAGAAAAACGAAATCACTTCTCATGTCCTGTAGATTGTTCAGTTTTGTTTTCTGATTAAAAATGTCATAGTTAATGTATAAAATGCTTTGACTAATTATTATAAGCACTAGCCTTGCGGTAGCAATTCCCCTCTGCCACGGTATAAGCACAATTGATCTTGTGCATTTACATTCAATTTTACACCTTATCACTAAACGAGACGAGCCTATAATTGCGAAATAATAACTTCGAACTTAGAACGTTTGGGGTTCACACGAGACTACTTTTCATGATTTTTGACATTCAAAATTAGAATCTGAAGTTATGGGGAATAAAATCCAAAGTTGCGGATTTCATGTTACCTCGCCCCCCGCAAAAAGTGGCAGAAATGTTTGTTAGTAGAATTACACGCGTAACCAGTCCACATATACATAGTCAAATATAAAATGGTTACAAAGCTACCCAATTTTTCGGTAAAATCGGGCGGTAGAGCCTTAATGTATTATTTTACAAACTTAATTACTTGACAGTGTTAAAATACTTTACAAATAAACTAGGTAACATCATAGAATAAGTATCAGTCTTAAAACTTAAAATGCAGGCAACATATTTAAATTATACAGGGTGTTACAAAAGTAAAAACAACATTTAAAACTTTTAAGGGGGTTGTTTAGAACATCAAACTGAACAACTTTCAGTATGGGACTAACATCGAAATCGCAAAAAACGTAATCAGCTGTCCCATACATTTAGCTCGAGTAGATTTGTAGTTTAGTATGGACCATCAGATCTCATGGCAGTCTCTATGGCACCAACATCGAAATAGTGAAAAAAAAATCAGATGTTCCATACTACACTGCAAACCTACTCGAGCCAAATGTATGGGACAGCAGTTTTTTTTTCGCGATTTCTATGTTGGTGTCTTAGAGAAAGTTGTTCAGTTTGGTGGTCTGATCATCCTCTTAAAAAAATTTAAGCATATTAAGTTCGTATACAAATTTATGAGATAAACGTAAAAGTCACGTTTTGTAAAATCTGTGTTTTGTTATCTGTAGATAAAAAAGGTCGCGATCTCGCGATTCCTGACGGTAGAAGATATTCCACGGTCAAAAATCATATCTATAATACGATTTTTACCGTGTAAAATTAGTTTTATTAATATAATAGTAATTATTTACTATTTACCTGATTCATACTTAAGACGCTCATTAGTGAAGAGCATTGGTATTGGAAACGATCACCGAAGATAAAGCTGACCATCCACTGGGGATGTGCGAGGCAGAGAGGCGGCGAGCGATAAAACAATCTACCAATCAGAGCGCTTCTTGTCCTTACGACGTGATCGAGCGAGCGCGCTATTGGTTGATTATTGCAATTACTCGTTTGCGGATGGCCGGCCAGCCCGATTAGAAGGTTTACCACGAGTTGATACTAGTATACCTACTATTGTAGTGTGACGCCCCTTATTAACACGTCGCAAAAAGAGGGGTGTTATAAGTTTGACGCGTATGTCTGTCTGTCTGTGACATTTAGGTAGCTCCCAAACGGGTGAACCGATTTCAATGCGGTTTTTTGTAATAGAAAACTAATTTTGCCTGCCGTGCAGGAGGCGATGGTTCGATCCCCGTCCAGGCCGAATCGTACCAATGAGTTTTTCGGAATTGACGTACGATTTGTAACACCACTGGCTTTTCGGTGAAGGAAAATATCGTGAGGAAACCTTCATACTTCAATTTCCAGGCATGTATTGTACCCACTGTCCATTATAAGTGGCGACGGGCTCGCCCCCCGTCACACTGGACAGAGTTTCGGTACTACTGGTGAAACGTGGATGTTGTGAGGTTTCAGAATATCTCTGACTACCCCCTCGGGGAATATAGTCATGAGCATATGCTATGCTTCATTTTATTATTTGTGATGTATGCCAATGTTGGTTTTTCTCTCTTTAAGATATTTAAGGTTAATTAATGTTTATTTTGGATTTGTTGTTGGTGGCTCCTTTAGCTGTACCAAAATCAACATCTCAGATGCCATCACTGTGTGTGTGGCTTCAGGTTATAGCCCCTGTCCATCTAGCGTAATTCAAATCAATGGCCGTTGATTTGAATTACACAGACTAACCTATTTAATCCTCTTTTCCAGGATGAGCTTCTAGATCTCTGCCAGAGATGTGCAAAGCTGACAAAATCCCGGCTAGCATACCCGGCGTGTTGCTCCTCAGATCTTCAAGCGAGAAAGTGGTGTTCTGATTATGTCTACTTCGGAAGAGGAGAGCATGACTTCTATAAGTAATGAGGTACCTACATAATGGCTAGCGGTTGATTGTAGAAAACTTTTTGTGTGTTTTTGGAAGTATAGTTCAGTAAAATTAATCCATAAAATTTGGATTTTCGTGTATTAAATCAACATACTGGGAACGCTCAGAGGAAGGATCTCCATAGAGTCCGCATAAATTTACGATTGTAGTTAGTCTCTTTTGTCTTATGACGTACCTGTAATAGTAGAAGGAGATGAAACTATAGATATTTGTTTATGCGGCTGCAACGGCTAGCAACGAATGTGAATTTTTTAAATGTATTTTAAAAGGTCCTTTAAAAACCTATGTAAGTATTAATACTGGCCGATCAACAAAAAAATTACATTTAGACCCAAAAGGAACCCAATATTGTATATTTGAAAAAGAAAAACTGTATCCATACTGGTGAAATAAGTACTTCCAAAAATATCAAAAACGTTCTTCGTTCCAATAAAAATTGGCAAGCACAGTTTACGATATTTCTCATTGTACATAAAGGAATGTAATTTATGAATTAAATGTAAGCATTATAATAATAGAATGATAGTGAAATTTTGTTGTGAATACAAATTGTGATATTTAGGATTAAAATTCGTGGTTTTTAAAGTTAATTGTTGAACTGTCACTCTCCGCGTAACTTCGCTAACAAATACCCAATTGCGCTCGATACAAACGAAATCTGGTGATATTTTCAATACTAAGCATTAAAATCAATGAAATTGTTCAGAAACAATCTAGAAACTAATCTCTATGTTTGTATAAAGTCAGATTGTGAGAAGTCAGATGAAGATAAGTGCCTCAAAGAATACCATACAAACCTTAAATTAATTCTAGCACTAAAACTGTATTAACGAAAATCTGACTCCATACAAACAGAATTAGTTTCTAGATTGTTTCTGAAAAATTTCATTGACTCTGATTGGTTAGTATTGAAAATATCGCCAGTCTTCGCATTTATTCCGGATGCGCATTTACGCATCCGGAATAAACTTCTCTTAACCATAACACACCAGCGATTTTTCCGCGTTATCGCTGCGATATTTGTGAAAAATCTGTGTTGCTGCGGAATAGCGACCGCGGCGATGTCGTGGCAATAACGTTCAGTAAAAGTCGCGGCAATTTAGTTGCAACGTCGCTTCAATACAGTTGCGAAATCGCCTACGCTCAAAAAACGCCAGTGTGGATATGACTCTTATATTTTTTCCAATTGATTATAGATTTGTAGATAAAAGCATTTCGATTTACGCATAGTGCTGCCGAATTTATTTGTTGTACAAAAATGTTGCGACTTTAAAGATAGGTATTGTGTAATGAACCAATTAACACCAAAACCAATTTCTGTAAGATTTTAGTGGAGTAATACGATTTCCTTTTTTGTATGGAGACTGCTAGCTTCACATTCCTCTAAAGGTAGGCGCATATTAGGAAGGGCCGAAGTTCAAAATGTGTACTTTGCACACTAGAACGGGCCGGGTCGCAACACATTAACAGATTTCTAGTTTGACATAAAGGCAGGTTTATACGATGGCAATTTTGCGGTGCGAATTTTGAGGCGCCTAAAAAAAAGCACCGTATAAACACTTTTCGCACGAATTTTTCACGGCATACGAACGTTATCAAGGAATAGAGCACGCGTCTATTTTTCGGTGCTAGTGACCTCCGCCCGTGTCCCTCGCATCCCCCGCGCCAATTTTTCGACTCGTGTAAATACGTCGTGCTAATCGCTGGCACGGTTTTCTCAAGCAAATCCATACGCATGCGAACAAGATTGGCGCTGAAAATGAGCACCGTGTAAACAACCGCGTGCCGTGCTTTTTTTTCGTGCGGAGAAATTGGCACCGCAAAATTGTCATCGTCTAAACTTGCTTTAATACTGGCAGATATTGTAGAAAGTTCCCCTTGGTATAGCACACTACGACGTGCCGTATCGCACGGACGGAAATCCGCCGTAAATTGTATAGAAGCGATTTGGGCGGATTGCGGCCCGACCTAATATGCGCTTATCTTTATGTTATAATTATGCGTCTTAAAGCAGAAACATTATTATTGTAAATTTGTATTTTAGCGTATAACTTATTATTTTATTCAAATTTGAATATAATCAGTAATTTTCTGTGAAATAATCGTATAATATAGGCTAAGATACTTCTTAAATTTAATTATTAGTCAAACTATTATTCGCATAATGCAAGGTGTAAAAAACACATTAGTACCTTTATGTTTACAGTGGCTGTTTAGACCTACAGGGTGTTAGGGTAAACAGTTGCATTACTTTAAGGGATGATTGTACCCATGACTCTGAACAACTTTCTCCAAGAAACCGATAGAAAATTCGCAAAAATAAATTTCGACTTTTCATATGCTTATTCAGCTGATTGCATTTAGCATGGAAATTAGAAAACATTTTTTGCCAATTTCCTATACGTTTCTTTGGGAAAGTTGTTCAGTATCATGGATACAATCACCCCTTAAAATAATGCAACCATTTACCCTAACACCCTGTATAAAACTGAACAACTTTGACTATGGAGTAAAATATCGAAAGAAAATAAAAATATCAGCTTCCATACCTACGTTTGAGTAGTTTCGTATGAAACAGCATATTTATTTATCGATGTTGGCTCCATAGTAAAAGTTGTTCAGTTTTATCGACTAAACCACCCTTTTAAATATTACTAGTGTTTTGCTATACAGTGTATATCGATAATGTCCTTTATAACTATTTTGTGTATAAGTACTAAAATTTGTAAAAATTTCTCATCAGCATTGATTTGGCCTCCAAAACAATTCCCTGCACCTAAAGTCCGGCCGCTGAAAGATTGCGTTTGACAGTTACCATAAAAATGTAAAAAACTGAATGAAAACTATAAATGCCGATCATTATTTAGTACCCCTGTGTACTAGAGTGAGCACAGGTAAACAATATTTTCATTCAGTTTTTACAATTTTATGGTAACTGTCAAACGCAATCTTTCAGCGGCCGTACTTTAATAAATCATTGCGCTCTTTTTAACCCCCGACGCAAAAAGAGGGTTGTTATAAGTTTGACGCCAATGTCTGTGTGTCTGTCTGTCTGTGGCATCGTAGCTCTCGAACGGATGGACCGATTTTAATGCGTTTTTTTTCGTGAAAGCAAGTTTCCTTGCGGTAGTTCTTAGCTATATTTGTTAAAAATCCTTTCAGAAATTTTCATGTAAGTTAAAAATTTTATAATAACATTAAATTACAAATAAAGAAGGCCGAAGGATGATGTTGATTATGTTTTTGTCCGACTCGCACTTGGCCGGTTTTTTTAAACACGTTTCAAAGTACCTAGTTCAACAAAGTGTGATGTAAAAAGAGAATGGCTGTGATAAAATTAATATTTAATAAGTAATTTTATGATGTTAAAACGCAGGAGAAATATAAATAAACCAATATTATAAAAGTAGAATTTAATTGTTTCATTTTGTAGGGACTTGCCACAGATGTCAACACCCACTAGTTATAGCAACGAAGCTAACAGATGGCGCTACGGTCGCACTAGCAAATGTGTACGTAAGACAACTTGCGACGTCACATTGGTAACCTGTTAGCCGCTACACATAAGTTCACAATCGTATACAGGACATGAATCGCGCAAGAGAAATAAACACAGAGATTCGGTATATAAACAAGGTCCAACTAATATCTGTCGGACCACGGCCGGTCCCCAGGCTTCACACCTAGCCTGGCGGAAGATCTTCCCTTTTCACCGGCGGAACCTTCCACAGTAGTTCCTCCACAATTTCTTATTCTACAAGGTGTTACAAAAGTAAAAATAAACATTTGAAACTTTTAAGGGGGTTGTTTAGACCATCAAACTGAACAACTTTCACTATGGGACCAACATCGAAATCGCGAAAATAAAAATCAGCTGTCCCATACATTTAGCTCGAGCAGATTTGTAGTTTCGTATGGTACATACGATTTTTTTTCGCGATTTCGATTTTGGTCCCATAGTGAAAGTTGTTCAGTTTGATGGTCTAAACCACCCCTTAAATGTTTATTTGTATTTTTGTAATACCTTGTATTCATATTACAATACAGTACTACTATTAATATGAAATAACACTGCACGTCACAAAGCTGTCCCATTGTTACTATGCGCGTTATACTAGGCGCGTACAAACAAAAATGAACCGAGTCATGAAAGCTTCCTTTACAAACTCCCTTTTTCATTATTTCACGTGCTGGCAGCGTGACATCGCTAGGGTTTTAAAGTCTCGCATTGACTACTCACAAAATGGCTGCAAGTCTAATGAGATTTGACCAAGAAGTTTACACGGTATACCTAACCTATTGCCATTCACCCCTCGGTGGGGATCGGCCGTCAAGCGTACCTGAGCTGTGGAGTGGAACAGGCCTGGCTCGGTGTTTCGGTGTTGAAAGATCACATCAGAAATGAGGTGATACGTCAGAGAAGTCAAAGTCAAAATTGTTTATTCAAAATAATATCAAATAGATAACTCTTTGACGTCATGTTTTTGAATCTACCACCGCGTCGGAAGGTGTTCCGTTGTAGAGAAGATGCGGCCAGAAGCTCTACAACACACTTCTTTTAAACAAAACAAAATATACAAAGTACAATTACATAAATCCAATATTAAATTACATAGTGTAACATTGTCTTAACCAGATATTTTGTTCATTCAAATAATCATCGAGTTTATAGTAACCTTTTTTACAGAGAACTAAAGTGGTTGACATAGCTCAGAAAATTAGCAAGCAGAAGTGACAATGGGTTGGCCATGGCTAGGGTGTCAGTTCTAGAGTGGAGACCGCGAACTGGTAGGCGTAGTGTGGGACGCCCTGCTACCCGCTAGACCGACGACCTAAAAAAGGTATCGGGGAGCGACTGGATGAGGAAGTCCGAGGACTTTTGTGGCGCGCCATGGCATCCTAGCACTAATTTTAACGAAAATCTGACTTCATACAAACAAAGATTAGTTTCTAGATTGTTTCTGAAAAATTTCATGGACTTTAATTGGTTAGTATTGAAAATATCACCAGACTTCGTTTGTATGGAGCGCGCTCCGAATTTAACGGGATAGGTAGTTATAATTCCTAACTGCAATCTGTTTCTGTGATAAATGAACCTTCGTTCTCATACTATTAACTACAGGGTGAAATTGATATCATTAGCATCCTTTTAAACTAAGAGTCTATCCATCAAACTGAACAACTTTTACTATGGGAGCAAAAAAAAAACATCAGCTAATGCAGACATTTGAGTCGAGTAGGCACTGCAGTTTAGTATCTTCTCTACAGCGACAACACGTTTAAAATAGATTTGACGTTTGATAAGTATGCTGCAAGCTCCTATATTGAATAAATTATATTGACTTTGACTTTTGACTTATGGAACAGCAGATGTTTTTTTTGCTCCGATCGTTTTGCTCAGATAGTAAAAGTTGTTCAGTTTGGATGAAGGATGAAGGATGCTAATGATATCAATTTGACCCTGTATATTGCGATAGATGGCGAAATTTAACTCATTGGCATCCTTTTAAGCAAGACTCTACCTACCCAACTGAACTATTCGTTTAGTTATAGAACTATTCGTATAGAAATAAACAATATCATAGAGAAAAAAAAACAATCAGCTGTTTCATACATTTGAGTGGTATTCAGTTTGATGGGTAAAGTCTAAAAGGATGTCGATGATTTAAATTTCACCCTGTATATGTTACAGTCCAAACTCATAACCGGTCAAAAACACTTTTGACTGCAAAAATCAGGCAAAAGTGGCTTTGACCGGATATGAGTTTTTAGATCCCAGGTCTAACTCAGGCCGGATTGCAAATTTTATGCTTAGATTAAGTCGCCGGTTCCTCTAGAGTAAAATGTTTTTGCGTTTTACCACCACTAATCTATGAATAAGTTGAGAGTAAATTTTACACGGCCAATTTTGACGGCGTAAAGCTTAAACCGAGCCTAATGAAATGTCAAAGTCTCTTAATTAAAAAAAACATAATAAAAATAAACCTAACAAATAAAAACTGTATAACCTCACATTGCAATAAGTTAGGATACAACAACCACTTTCTTTTGGTGCATTATACATTCGTTCCTTTAGTTTGGGTTTAGTGCTAGAACGAAATATTGAACACAGATGAAGTTATTTCGGAGTAACTAACAGTAAAATTATTCCTTGTACAGTTACTCTTCTGTTAAATCAAAGTTTGGTCGAATCCGGCCTCAGTCGGTTAGGTTAGAGAGGAGCGTAGCGACAAGCATGTCAGGTTTCTTGCGACCACAGCGACCAGAACCGAATAACTACTGTTTACTCGAAAATATAATTAAGGGCATCGGTCAAAACAGCTTTAGCCTGATTTTTGCAGTCAAAAGTGGTTTTGACCGGTTATGAGTTTTGACTGTAACATAAATATACGTCGGACGTCAGTATTCGAGTAGAAATAATCGTGTGTTTTCATCTACTCTCGTCTCGTTAAAAATAAAACCAATTTAAAAAATCCATAAATTAATTTATTAACACTATCTGACAATATCATAACAAGTTGTTGTATGTACAAAACCTTCATCTAAATACTTTTAATGTATTTTTTGTTCTAACATTTCGTATAGTCGGCATATAGTGATCTTGATCGTTATAATATGAATATTCATATTAATGAAAATAATGAATGCATTCTTTTCTTTGACTATTTATATGTGGACTGGTTACGCGTGTAATTCTACTAACAAACATTTCTGCCACTTTTAGCGGGGGGCGAGGTTACTTGAAATCTGCAACTTTGGATTTTATTCCCCATAACTTTAGATTCTAATTTTGAATGTTAAAAATCATGAAAAGTAGTCTAGTGTTAAGTTATTATTTCGCAATTATAGGCCGTCTCGTTTAGTGATAAGGTGTAAAATTGAATGTAAATGCACAATATCAATTGTGCTTATACTGTGGCAGAGGGGAAATGCTACCGCAAGGCTAGTCCTTATAATAATTAGTCAAAGATTCTTTTCCGAACCATATCTTAATTTTTAAATAAACATGATTTTTACATTATGAATATTACAAACCAATTTATAGTCTGTTGAGCCACACTGCTGGTCAATAGTCACAACACACCAACCGACTCAGTTTGTGACAAGTTAGTGGTAAATACGTAGGTATACATATTTTAGGCATGATAGTGTTCTATATGAAAAATTATGAAAGCGGCCACCAATCAAAAGTATTCTCAACATTGCTTTAGTTGTAAGATCGCGACAAATCACCAAAGTAAGACTAATTCATGAGCACCACGACAAACAAAATGTTGTAAAAAAAGATCTTCTACTACGCTAAGAATCTAAATGTATGTAGAACGAAAACAAGATCAAAATATCAGTATACGCCATCTATAAAATTTACAATCAATATTCATCAAATTGAGCACAGTTCTTAATTGAAGTGCTGTTTCATTAATTTTTGTTTAAAAGTAATAAAAGCTGTGCAGATTTTTAAAAATAAGACTGAAATCAATAATATGTTGGCTTGCTGAGTAACAATAATAATCGTTGAATAGGCATCAGAGTTAAAAAAAATGTTTATTGAATGCGATGATTTTATAGTGTTTCTAAGACTTCTAGGCCCACGTGTGGGTATGGACAGTTCTCTTTCACCCTTATTCGTGAGAGTAGATCTATTCCAGCAGAGTTACTATACGATTCTTTTTTTTAAAACCTCTGTAGTCAGTTTTCTGGTCTCATTTTCACTATTTTTGAATATGTTACTTTTTTCTACTCGTCTTTAAGAATAAATCCTTTGATATTTATTATTGTTAGATAGCAAGCTTCGAAATCTGGACAAATTTTATAACTTTTACATATTATTATATTTACATTAGTATGACAGTAAAACTTATTTCACCAAAAATTGTTTTAGTCTCACAAAAAAATTTTATTAATTCACGACAGTTTTTGAATGGTTAAACTTAACTTATATCTAGCCGAAATACCATTTTAATAACTCTTCATTTTTTCGCTTTATGTTGTTTTCAGCGAGAAATTTATGAGCTTTAAAATCGCGGTACCACACCAGATTACAACAATTCAGACTATTATCACAATTATTACATTAACAATGTTATTTCTAAAGCGATGTTAAAATTACCACTGACAGCTTTAAAAATATAATCTACTAGTAGACAAAAATATCCCTAAAAAAATTCGTAATTCGTTGCAATAGTAAACTTAGAAGCAGTGACAGAAAAAAAAGTATAAAAGTAGAAAATAAATGCCGATTTCTACGGGCCGCAAGTATCAAGATTCGTGAATACAACTACAGTATTAGTGCGAATTTCACACATGTGCACAAACATTGTGCACATTTGTGAAATGTTTGTGCATATGCACGAAATATATGCATAGTTTACTCTATCTTATCTACATTGTATTCTTTGGGTAGTCTTTGATCGTTTGACTATTTCTTTAACATAATATTAATTATTACACTAATAATTATAGACATGGGTATAACTCGACTTAGTTTGTAGACATTCCCGCTTGGACGGATATCAAAATCTCTAAAAGTGTTGTTATCCTACTTTAAGCTTTATTTTGATGTTATTAAGTATCTATTTTAAAACAAATAGTGTCTCAATGTCACTTAAGTAAGGGTTTTGGTTGGTCGCTAGTTCCTTTTTTAATGTACAAAGATGTCCAAGATTTGTCTCGAATCTGTACTTTTTTAAATCAAAATTGACCACTGCACTGAGAAAAAAATGCTACGTATATGTAGCCCGTCGCAGTTTATACGTAGCCCGTCGCAGTTTATACGTAGCCCGTCGCAGCTTATACGTAGCCCGTCGCAGTTTATACGTAGCCCGTCGCAGCTTATACGTAGCCCGTCGCAGCTTACGTACCACGTAGCTTACGACGCGATACTAATTACGAGTGTTGCATCAGTATTTAAGTTGTCTCGTACTTCATAATGAAGCTTTAGTAAGCAGTATCGCATCGTAAGCTACGTAGTACATAAGCTGCGATGGGCTACGTATGCGTAGCATTTTTTCCTCAGTGTGGAACTCCTCTACAACCAAAATTATATATTGGATCCCGTAAAGTAGGAGAGTAAAAAGAAGTCTCCGATTCCAATACAAACGGGAGATAACTATCAGTAAAAGTAAGTCTAATAAGCCTATGCTTAGCTAAAGTTGTAGTGAACTCATATTCATGCTAAAGTCTCATCGGTTCGAGAAACAAAACTATTTTCTCAATTCCTCAGATAACTACTTTTTACACAAATACAATTTGCCGTTTACCCTGTTCACAGAATAAGGACTGCGACCTGATAGTATAACTAAAAATAATTCAAGAATAAGACAACGTTGCTTGCAATCACGTGATGTGTAACCAATAAGGGACGATGCGAATTATGTCACGCGTTCTCATTGGTCGGTGATCACGTGATGGAAAGCAATGACATAATTCATTATTCGGTGGAAGATAGGGTTGACAAATTTTGATAGACGAAGATTCGATTTAAGTTTGAAACAATTAACATTTTTATTTATCACTCTTACAAAAAGTTACGTTTAAAGAAAACTAATGTTTATTTACAACATTTAGATTACAGCTAGGCTAACTGTACAAACAGGCTATTTTAATAGTTATGGGGTCATATTACAACGCCGATTCGAGTATTTACTTTTTAATTTACAGTCTCGCATTTTTTTCTCTCTTTAATTTCACAATATTAAAAGTCAAAAATTAAGTACAAAATCATTTTAATGAATTGGCTTTTTAAAATGATTGATAAATCTAAAGTTGGAAACATAATTAAAATAAAGCGTGAATTATTTTGATGAATTAAGATCGTTTGAACTTTCGCCAATAAAGAACTCAATAAAAACTGCTCTCAAAATACAATTTGATTAGCAAAAAGGAACCCTATAACATATAACTAAAGATATTTTTGACTGGTTTTATAATTGTCTTATAATGACCAAAAATACGTGTTCTCGATAAGTTTCCTTTTCAATAACATTGACACGATATTTCGCTAATCATATTTCACACAGTATATTAAATAAAATTAATATTTAATGGGGTTGATTAAATAACAACCAGGAATTCGAGTTCTATTGTAACTAGACAAAATAATAATTTCTGTAAATAGATTTTGAAAGCGACTACTTAAAGTAAATCATCGTCAGGATGCTGTTTATCGTAAATTTCTTGCATTTTCTGTTGTTCCTTAATTTTTTTCATTTGAGCGTAGATGGAGGCAGCTTTGTAGTTGATTGGCCCATAGTCCTTCATATCGGCATCGGCGTAAATAAATTGGTCTTCAGGTCTGAATGGCTGGGGAAAACAAATCAAAATATTATTAAAATTATATTAGTGACATCCCTATAAATCAAAGAAGGTTTGTAGGGGAGTGAGTAATTTATGCCTTTAAAAATTTACCAAACTTTAATATTTTTATCTTTAACCAGAGAGTATGCGTTTTTAAGTAATTTTTGGAATCATAAAATACTCATACAATGATCAATCCTAAACATTTTGTTTAATGGTAACATGTGGTTAAGTGTAAGCGAAAATAGCATTTATTATTTATTGCTTTTGCGTGTGTTAGTTTAAAAGCGTCAAAATAAAAGTTAAACTTTAATTATTAAAAATGTTGTGAACTCAGACCATCATACTGAACAACTTTCACTATGGAGTCTACGTCAGGAAACGCGAAAAATAATCAGCTGTCCCATACCTGAGATGTGTTGTACCCTGTTAAATTTTGTGCTTACCACCTATTTAACCATTGTTCTACAAATAAACAATTTCATTTCATTTATATTTGAGTCGGGTAGGTACAGCAGTTTTGTACGAAACAGCTGATTTCTTTTTCGCGTTTTCTGAGGTAAGATCCATAGTGAAAGTTGTTCAGTTTGATGGTCCGTTCACCGTTTCAGTCTGCGGAGGGCTGTCCCTTACACCGTGTATACAGGATGAAATTGATATCATTAACATTTTGAACTAAGAGTCTATCCATCAAATTGAAGAACTTTAACTATGGGAGCAAACCGACCGGACCAAAAAAATCAGTTTTTCCATACATTTGAGTAATTTCTTTACAGTTTCGTATGGAACAGATGTTTTTTTTGCTCCGATCGGTTTGCTCCCATAGTAAAAGTTGTTAAATTTTATGGGCAGACTCTAAGTTTAAAAGGATGCTAATTATATCAATTTCACTCTGTATATTACTACCCTCTCTGGGAATATAGTCGTGAGTAGTCTAGTCCAAATTGAAGTTCCTATTAGAAGAAATAGTTCAAGTAGAAGTAGTTAGTATCTAGTCTAGACTTGTATTATGATGATATATGATGCACAATATGGATACAAAAGTCCATGACTTGTATTAGCCCCTTGTAGAAATCGAACCCCTGAGCCTTGGTATCTTAGCTAGGTTAACTTAGGTAGTTCTAGCTTTGACTAATTATTATAAGGACTAGCCTTGCGGTAGCATTACCCCTGTGCCACGGTATAAGCACAATTGATCTTGTGCATTTACATTCAATTTTACACCTTATCTTACTAAACGAGACAGCCTATAATTGCGAAATAATAACTTCGAACTTAGAACGTTTGGGGTTCACACGAGACTACTTTTCATGATGTTTAACTTTCAAAATTAGAATCTAAAGTAATGGGGAATAAAATCCGAAGTTGTGGATTTCATGTCACCTCACCCCCCGCAAAAAGTGGCAGAAATGTTTGTTAGTAGAATTACACGCGTAACCAGTCCACATATAAACAGTCAAAGAGTTCTAGACACAGTCTTCGTGGAAACAATCGCCACATTTTAAAGTAAAAAGTTAAACCAAAAAATAAGCAATCTACAAAAAGCGTTTCGGAATTAATTTTGAAAAAATTACCTTTCATTTAAAAAATGTACGTGTCACTCTTGGTAAAGCGGGCCTAGAAATAAAAAATAGAAAACGTCACAACACTGCAGGAACATGCTTTGTAAATCAAAATAAATTTTTGGGCTCAAACAGGTGTGAAAATGTACCAATGCAATAATTTCAAAAAGTGTTAAGAAATTTCATAGTTGTGCACAAATCCGATGAAACGCCACGCAAAGTTTGTTTTAAAATATTGATACATTTTATCAAGACACCTGCATTTTCTTTATATTGGGATTATCATGCTTGTAAAGCATTTTTACTTGTGCACATATTACCATTATCGAATCCAAAATTTCAAACTCAATAATTATGTTGGAATTACTGAAGCAGTAATATTTACTAAAGATCCAGACAATGTATTTCAGAGAATAAAAATGTATAGACGATAACAGACTATTTATAAATTAAGTGCATCTGATAAACTATGTGTTAGAACTTCTATAATTTTTTACATAATTCTTTATTTTCTAGACTGGCTTAATGCAATATTATCCTTATTAACTAAACTCCGGCCGCTGAAAGATTGCGTTTGACAGTGACCATAAAATTGTAAAAAACTGAATGAAAATATTGTTTACCTGTGCTCACTCTAGTACACAGGGCACTAGCTGCCCTTTTAAGTTCAAAAAGCTACTAAATAATGATCGGCATTTATAGTTTTCATTCAGTTTTTTACAATTTTATGGTAACTGTCAAACGCAATCTTTCAGCGGCCGGACTTTAATGTGTTACTGTATAGAAACTACATGAACAAATATCCCCACAGAAAACTTCATACAAGCGGCTGATGTCGGTGCACTCACACATACGCGCGCTAGAGAACGTACGAACAGTAGGCCATGAGTTTTCACTATACTTTACTACAGTAGTTACGTCACCAATTTTGTATGGCAGAAATTAGTTCTCAACGTAACCACTAGGAGCGCTGTACGAAATTCAGTACAAAATTGGTGACGTAACTACAGTAGTAAAGTACATTGAAAACTCATGGTAGGCCTACAGGTATCTCGGCTGAGTGTGTGCACCTGTTCGTACGTCCTCTAACGCGCGCTATGTGTGAAACCACCGACAGCGGCCGCTTAGATGAAGCTTTTGTTCTGAAAGGATATCAGCTAAAGAAGGAACGAATTTATGATGTGTATAAGAAAAACTCACCTTTCAAACATCAATTTCGTTAAACTTAAGCGTTGCGTAGTCGCTTCTCTGTTGCGCGTGACTACCTTTTCTCTGTGTGCTATTAGCCACATTACTTTTATTGTAACTACTACTATTAGTCTCTTTATTATTACTACCATCATTCCCTATAGTATACGTATCATACAAATGTCTATTTGAATTGACAGTATTCTTAAATTTCAAATTATGATTCCCTAAAGCTAAATCGGCGTACACTAACTTTTTATGTTTAGGTTTTTCCTCTTTAGGACCTATTGTGTTAAAATTCGAGCTGTACCCTTCTGGAGCTAGATTTCTTGTTGAATTTGATATGTAGTTTCCTTTTAACAGTTGCAAGTATGATCTTCTTTCAGATTCGTTGTATTCTGGTTCGGGATAGTCTGGTTTTTCGTAGTTGTCGTATACTCCGACGCATGATAGCTTTTCTCTAAGGCTTTCGGATTTTTTTAGTCTGTTCAATTTGTGGCTGTTTTTATCTCGACTTCTGTTTAAAGTTTTTGTGTAATATTGAGTTTCAGCTGGTTGATAGATTAGAGGGCCTATTGTATTATTATAGGACCTTTCTTGGTCTACAGGGATTCGTTTGTCGACTCTAATAGGTTGGAAGTAGCAAAAGCTATGGTGTTTTTGTAGGGGTATTTGGAAGTTTTTCTTATTTTTCCCTTTGGAGTTTAGGTTAGTGAAATGATTACGTTTTTGGAGGTACTGCTGTTGGAGGATGTTAGTGTTCTGTAAATGAAAATATTAGTTGTTAGTTTGTTATTTTATTAGACACAAGAATGAGGAAAACCACAGAGCCTTGTATAAATTCAAAAAACGACTTGTATAATAGATTTAATCCTGAATTTTATATTAGGCTTTGTGTTTTATATGAAATAGCAGGAAAATAAAACAAAAAAAAGCATTATACCTGTACATTTTCACTGTCAGCTAAGCTACTTTGAACCGAATTACTACGCCTTACTAAAGTCCTTTTAGGTACAGGTTTCTCTGTCAACTTTGGTATTTGCAACGTCTTATTTGGTGTAATCACTTGTTTCTTTGGCAATCCAACTTTGTTTATACCAGCTTGGTCATTCAATTGATTAACAACAGATTTTACTAAAGAACTAGAAGATAATATAGTAGATAAATTCCTTTTAGGAGTTGCTCCTATTATATTTGGTTTCGAAAAATCATTTTTTGTTTCGTCGTCATCATCTTTGGCTTCTTCTTCGTTTTCACTGACATTATCGGTCAAACCACTTTTACCTGTTCTTTTTGGTAAAGTTTTAATATCACCATCTCTTAGACTTAATCCTGGTTTAGAAACATTCTCTGCAGATTTGCTTGGTCTTATTGGTGCATCTACAACGTCAAACGATTTCGAATATTTTGTGCTTATAAGTGGCATTGATAGGTTTACGTAGACATGATCAGTTTTAGCTTGTGCCTTTAGTGGTGATAACTTAGTTCTCGGGGCAGGTACAGGTCTATTTAAAGATGTTGTCGATACATTTATTTGGTCTAAACTTTCTTCGCATACTTGTATGGAATCAGTTAGGTTTTCAAACTGCTCAACTCCACTTATATCCGATTTTACTTTCAGTAGAGATGGATAGTTTGCATAAATTATACCATCGTTAAGTCCTTTATCTTTGTCGCTGCTAGATTCTTCACTATCTTTATTATTATTGATTTCAGCGAAATTTTCTCCATATTCCGTATTAGGATAAAATCGTTCAATATTCCTTTTTCTAACTACTCTCATAGATTGAAATTGAGGTAGCTTTCTAGAGTTTCGAGTATTCAGCGAAGAAAATTTCTTAGTGTCCGGTTCCATTTCTTCATCTATGGTAGGAAATTGTTTTAAAAAGGAAGTTTGCATTGCTGGTAAATACGGATTAAGGAGTACCGTCTGATGCAGTGGATACATTTGTTGTATGGGTGATAATACTGGGATTCCATAAGTAGTTGGGTATTGAGAATTTGATGGATACGTCATTGCGTTTTGAACGAATGGAGGGCAGACGATTCTTGGAGTGAAGGAAGGGTTAGTCGTCAATTGTTTTTGTAATGCTTCAATTCCTTTGGCGGTCTTCTGATTGGTTTCGACGACTCTAGGCTGTATAGCTTGTACAGGCTTTTGTTAAGCATGCCACAAACAAAACATGAAATCAACGAAATAAAAATATTAATGCAAAATAATAGGTAAGTGAAGCAAAATTATAACACTTATAAAAGTTGAATCCAAAAAGTTGTTGAGTAAAATGTCAGTTATAATTGTATACTTAGATTATTAAAGTTGTGGAAATGTTGTTATATACCAACAACATGAGAGTAGAAATTGATAGAACGAAAAATAAAGAAATATGAAATGCTTGCACGAAAATTATAATAAGAAAAAGTAGAGTAGCAGGGTGACTTGGTTACATTAAAACCAAGGACATTTTCAGAGTTCAATTACTTGAACTTACTTACTTTTACTTTATTTACATAAACAATGTACTTTTTTGTCATTTTACAGAATAGAGATGAACCTTGATAACATCCGCGTGCAAGTGAATGTAGTTAAAAATTAGTAAACTGAACTTTGCTCCTCTAAATTGAATGCACCTGCTAGTAAACACACGGTGATGGCTGTATTCCAACTATTACGACTTGAGCGAGTCAGAGAAAAAATTGAAAAACTGAGGAAATACTTAAATACAAAAAATACTTAACAAAATTTTGGATCCAACGAATGAAATACTTTATCAACACAACGTTAATCATGTTTAACACAATCTAGCACTTATATCACTTAGATAAAATATAAAATACCTTATTGGGTGGTTGTTGAAGGCCATGGAACGGCAGGTTCTCGTAGAGACCTGGATTGTCCGCTCCAAGGTTGCCGTTTGCTGCATTATCTACGCCATTCGTAGGTGGGCCTGGAATTTAAAAAGGGAGTGTATTAGTTTATGCATTTGTCTCGTCTGTATTTTACTGCCTTATTTTGGCCTGTTCACAGTTTATTCTAAAAGACTCGTGTAAAAGTTTGTACATCTAGGGTATTATTATACGTTTTTCAAAGTCCCTTTTCTGAATTTATTTGTCTCAACTAGGGAACTGGGGATGTCAAGTTTGCCATACAAACTCGCTTCGTGATTATGTATTATATATATATTATTGACAACTACGGTTAGTGTCCTGATAATGGTGTAATGAAATATATACCGAATACATTCAGTATACTGCCTGGTATAATAATGCATTGCCTAATCTTTCAAATGCGTTCGTTTCAAAGATATGGAAAGGGAATGAACTGGGCTGTGTGTCATGGATGAGTTTGGAATGGATTCGAAAGAAAAGTCATATGTTTAAAATAAAACCGAAAAATATTATTATTATTATACCTACTAAATTGGAAACTCAACGATTCACTCAGAAAAATTGTTACTAATAAAGCAATTATGGACATAAGATTGTTAACTCAATTTATCTTCTGCAATAACTTGACTTCTATTGGTTTCAAAAATGGATTCCTTTGATGGAAAAATTGATGGAATGGATGGATTGGATGGATGGATGGATGGATTTGGATGGATGGATTTGGAGGTATGGATTTCGATGAACGGATTCTAGTTTTGTATGATGCTTAAAAACTAGAAACAAATGCAACTAAAACGTAACTAGCAAATCGTGCAACTTACTGTCACCAGGCTTTTTCCTTTTCCTCGTAGCTCTTGAAGTTTCATCAGAGAACGGTTTGACTGTAGCGCTTGTTGCTATTCTATCAGGCCTTTTAAACGATACAACTAAAAACATGCCAAGATTTAAAGCTTTGAATAAAACACGACTGGTCGTGGTTGCGTCTATTTGATGAATGATGATGCATTTCAAATAAAAATTATTACATATACCACAGAACATTATAAGAGGGTTTAGAAATGCAAAGTAGCGCTTTTGCTTCGGAGACGGCTGTCGCCACTTGTCTTCCCACTCACGCTCTGCTACAATTACTCATGCCCTCTCGCTCGCACCACGTCACGCGCCTTATGGTGTTATGCAAATCTTTGCATAACCTGTCGCGACACGTTCCACGCCTACTTTGCACTTCTAACCCCTCTTATAATGTTCTGTGACACTTACATACGGCCGGTTGCACGTACGTTTATTAAAGACAATCCTGCATTAAATCTTTTGCTGTCACTTTTTGTCTTGTTGACGTAATAAGAGCAAGCAAAATATTAAATCGATTACCTTTAATCAACGTACATGTAGCATTCTATATTTAGATTCAGAAAATTGTATCAAATAGAAAATAATGTTATTACTAAAGAAGATGATGCAATTTTAGAATCAACTTGAAATGCATTCAAGACGCAACCAATGCTAGTCGAGTTTTCTTCAGAGATTAATAAAACAATCGTGCGTGTAGCAAACTAGTTAGCAACCATAGAAATCGAACTGATAAAAGCAAATGCAATGCAAGACAGTGCAAAATAATAAATAGTACAGTTTTTTGTGGTTTACATTAGACGATGCATGATTTATCTAGATTTCAATTTTGGGATGTATTATTATGTTTATAAATTTAATGGAAAAATTATAAATGAAAAATAAAACGACTTGACACGATATTATACAGCATAGTGCCTAGACTAATGGTAATTGGCATATAGCTGAAGTGAACGTAATATTAGATAATATTGGCTTAAGGCCCCTTTCGATATGAGATTTAAGAATAAAGATTGAATCGTCGTGATCGTAAATCGTCTACCTTTTGAATTGTTAATTTTAGATCAATAGACCGATACATCAAACATTGTCTAAAGTAATGTAACTGTGTGTGTAAAATGTGATAAACAACTACCTCCTTCTGTAACGATAACGTTCGGTGTTTCGCTTTGAAAGAACGATCTAAGCCTATTCTTTGGTAAAGAGTAACCCGATTTATTTAAATTTACTAGCGACACAGCTCTTTTGTTCGATTTATTTATCTTCTTATATTTTCCGCTGTCGTCATCAGAATCATTATCGCTTTTCTTCCTTAAATTTTTAAATATTCCCGTTACGACATTTTGAGTGTTTCGTCTTGGTTTACCAGTCTTTTTTGAATATTCAGTCTTAGATTTATCATTTTCATCAGTCGTACTTCTATTTCTTTCCAACAAACCAAGGTTTGCGTCATCTTCTTTTTCTTCTATCTTTGCCGCATTTGCTGCTTGAAGTCTGGCTTGATTTTTTGGACTCAACGTATGATTTGAATTAACATGCACTAAGACACCAGGTTTTAACGGCCACTTGTTAGGCGTGACTACAGTTTGAGTCTTATTAGCATCATTTTTGACTTCAGTCTTCGGGGTTTCAGTTTCTTCTCTCGCTTGCGATCTGCTTGCATTTAATGTTGCTTCCAATTGCGAAAGGTTTGCTTGCAAGCTTGAGTTTTCCTTGAATTTATTCATTTCTAGATTATGAGCATAGTTTTGTGTGTCAACAAGTCTTGTCCTGTCTGATGATTTAGGGCTAAAAGACATGTTGATACGCGGCGACAAAGCAGGTAAAGCTTGTGATATGATAGACTGGGCTATTGACACTTCGTTTAAACAGCTACCATCCGGACTGATTGGGAAAGAAATTAAAAAACCAAATGTTAGGATCATGCTATGAGAAAATGATGAATAATAAAATATGTCATGGGTTTTAAGCTGGGATCAGATAACTGAAATTACAGGTAAAACATCGATTTCATAAAAATATATCTGAAAGATCTTGTAAGGTCTCCAAAGTCAATAGATATCTGACCGCAGCTGCGTACAAAACAAATAAGGTTTAAGATCTATGTATACAAGAACTTAAGAGTAGAATACAAAAAATAATGTATTTTATAATACCATTACAGAAAAACGGGAAAGGATAAAATATGAAACGGATGGGAATTATTAATAAAACATGAACAATATACATACATACGAATAAAATAAAATAGAAGAATGCTTTCCAAAACCTCTTTTACATGCAAAGAATTTCACAAATACGAAAATTTTGACAAAAACGCAACTACTTCAAAACGAATTCTACAGAAAATCACACGTGAAACTTCAAATAGCTACTGAGCCAAAAACTGCGGTAACAAAATAAAGAAAGCATTCTTTATCTATAAAAATGATACAAATATGGATTCTGTTAGTAAAATACCTGAGGTATTGATTGTTGTCAATCTCAGAACATCTGGAGTTAGAGCGGTAAGGAACCTAAGCAAGAATAAACATTTAGTTTCATACACATTATAATATTAAATCTCACGAAAATAAAAATAAAAATTGTGTTAGTCAGTTTAATTGAAAATATATAATCCATGCTACTAAATTTTAAGTATGGTTAGGATTACTAAAGATTCGTTATTTTTTTACTAATAAAATTTATTTAGTAAGTGACATAAATAAATAAATAATAATGATTAAGTCACTTTATAGAATGGTTTATAAAAAATCCGGTTTCTTGGAGCATTTTTAAGAATCCTCCAGTTTCAAGTAGAATATTGTCACCAACTAAAAAAGTTGAATTAGTTATTTTTAGTTATAAATTCCTATTTTTCAAACTAAAATAAATCTATCAGCCGTTGGTCCAAGCATTTAGCAAAATACAAGCTCAAACTCAACTAAAGGACTCTACACACGTGTTTAATTCAGAAAATGAGATTTGTCACTTCATTATAGAACAAAACCGATATTATAATAAAAAATATCGTATCCTTTCATTATAAAATTAAGATAAATATGAATAATAAGCATCTATTTTATGTTTACAACAACACGTCGATGATCATTTCAAATCAAATATAAGTGCTTTATTTTACAAGAAAACATATTTTAACCAGCAGTTCATTCATACTATATTTAATGCAGTTTCCCCGTAATTAAAGGCGTCATGACAGTTCAAGATGGCCTTAAAATTGCTTCGTACATTATCACCTTCATTCGCCATCGAAACCGTAGTTTTGTAACCTATTAGGCATAATTTGATCTGCTTTGTAATAGATAAAATGATATTGTACAGGTGATAGCTACTGAATTAAACACGTGAGAAGCCCTTGGCCTTATCCTTCGACCTTGCCTAGTATCTCTGCATGGGAACAACAACTGGTGACCTTGAAGGTGGCATTGACAATGTATGCCATGAATCTGCTCGGACCAAGGGCGTAGCTGAAAATTTTATTATTAAAAACTATTAAATCTACGAGAAAGGGATTCTTGAACGGGATCTATTTTCTATTGGGTATATTGTGTGGTACTGTTAACAAGTTTTCGTATGGATAATATAAAAGAAATAAAGTTAACGATTAATATTTTTTTTAATTAAAAATCTAGCTTTTTATTCTACTGATCGGAATAAAATATTTAAATAAATAAAAGTGCAAGAGTAATAAATATAAAATAAGGATCAAAATAATAACAATAAAGAAAAGTAGTATTAGTTTAAACTCTATTATACATAATACTGAAAATGGCTAGCTTATAAAATTTA
Organism: Agonopterix alstromeriana; assembly: GCA_963924505.1. Classification (NCBI taxonomy): domain Eukaryota; kingdom Metazoa; phylum Arthropoda; class Insecta; order Lepidoptera; family Depressariidae; genus Agonopterix; species Agonopterix alstromeriana. The sequence continues at coordinate 1,197,046 of OZ004686.1, read as the reverse complement.
TGAGAAAATGCCTAGACTGGATTTGTTTTAAATAAATGCACTAATAATGCAACATTTTCTAGAAATAATAATAAAAACTAAATAAAAAAATAATAGTTGCTATTCATGTCAAAACTTTAAAAACAGTCTAGGGATTTTTATGCTCATAAAATGTACTAAACATTCTCTATAACCTACATTTGAAAAAATAAATATTATAAAATAATTAAGACAAAAAAATAATTAACAATGAAACTTACTTCTCTCTCTCCTCTAATTCCACTGGGTTATTGTCTAATTAATGGTTTTTCATTCATAGTTAGTTTTCGTGTTTAGTGTTATTTAGTAGGCAGCGTCCGGAAAAAATAAAAATAATTAATTAGTTCGATTTAGCACTAAAAAGTGAAATTATAGTTTGATTTCACACCAAACCATCTTAAACTTGTCTAACATATTTGAAACACTTTGTTATAGTAAAAAGGATTTTCATATTTTTCATATTTTTTCATATTTAGCAGTTTAGGATTTTGATTTTTTTCATATTTAGCAGGTTATGAAAAAAAAAATTTTGTAGATTAGTTATGGTTTAGTGTGAAAAAATGATTGTAAGCAAAAGAAAATAATAGTGACTAAAAGTTTTGAAGTGACACGTGACACATTAATTAATTAAAAGATTAATTCAAACAAGCAAAAAAGACAAAACAGACAAACAACAAAACAATACTTTATTTCCAAATGACAATAAAAGCAAAAAACGTAATATACTAAACTAAAATACCAATGTTTAGTAACTAATAAAAATAACTTACATTTGGATTTCGCTCTCATCCGTCGACATACGCAGATGATGATGATGCAGAGAATGACGGTGATGACCAGGATAGCAAGAGCGATGCCACCTATTAGAATCAGCTTCTTTTGATCCCTCCACCAAGGTAAGGCAGCTGTTAAGTAAAAGTATCGTTTATTAGTAATTCAGACAAACTTTAGTAGTTTTATTAGTGTGAAGAATCTCCTGAATTATTTGAATTAAATAAATGTTGTACATAAAAAAAATTTTTTTTTTTTTATTTTACGATCGAGAAGAATGTGACTAGTTACTGAATAAAAAACGATTCAATTTTCTTATATTGAATTAGCATCCAAGTGGATAAGCGCGATGTTTGTTATATGTATTTCTGAAATGTGCTGTTTATTATTCGCTGGCGTTGCTACAATAAATAAAAAAAATAAAAAAAGTGGGCACACAGTTTTTATAAAATAATGTGAAATACGCATAATTCATGTACCTAAGTAATTTATAAGCCAAACATAAAAAAAAAACATTAAAGAAAGCTGATTGTTCCAATTTTATTTTATACTTACTCAAACTTTCCCAGTTGGCTATAAACCAGAAAAGGTAACAGTTTAGAAATTGTAACTGTAATTTTGTATCAACATTTTCAAAGTCCTTACTTTAAAAACGTGAGAACTCATGAGCAAATCTTTTAATCGAGATCGAGACGTATAATACCCGATTTGGTTTTCCAAAAAGGATATCTAGCATAAACTCAGACGACTGTCGTAAGAGGTGATTAATCGGGTACGCAGGAAATATTTTTAATGTATACGTGTGAGCCGTTTGGTTCTGGCTTAGAATGGACGGCCCATTTCTTCCCGTGGATGTCGCACAAGGCGACTAAGGGATTGAAGGTTGCTTATATAGTGTTATAGTAATGTGGGCGAAAGGCAAGCCATCATCCCCCATTTGACACGTCATTCCATCTTGAAACTTAAATTTCTAAATGAGAGCATTGTTACAACTCAAGTTGTTAGTTGTAGCAATGTCTCTGACCACCCAGAAAGGGATTACGGTCGTAAGTTCATGTACGTGTGAGCTTAACATAGAATGCAATCCCTTGTCCTGTCCTGAATCGAATGGAAAGAGAGACCGCTACTCCCAGTCCAGTTAAGAATCCGGTTAGAGAACTGGTAACCATAGATGTAGCATACGCCTTACTGCAGGATAATAGCCTATCATCAGGTATTCAGGGTATCAGGTATATCCACTACGCCTGACCAATACTGATTGTTGGACTTTACATCCGTATGAAATCTTCTTCAGTACATACAGGTTTCCTCAAGACGTTTTTCTTCAGAGATGTTTTATTATCACCGTCATATCGGCTAATAGACTTCCACTGCTGGACATAGGTCTCCCCCAAGACTGATATGTTTATTATCTTCAGAATATCACGTTTTCAAAGACACTTACCAACAACATCTCTCTCACAAGGCCTCGACATGCCGACGCTGTTGTTAGCGTGGCACAGGTAAGTCCTGTACACCCCAACGCTTGTGCTCAGCTTGAGGAAGCTCTGGTGTCCAGTCTGCCAGATCTGTTCGTCTGTTAAGCTGTCGTTGTCGTTTTTTAATTTCCATGAGAAGGATACCTGCGGGTGAACAACTTTTATATACATCTCAGCTAAGTCAACATCAATAGTCACATTTTGGGAAAGGGGCATTCTGGGAAAGCATCATTTTGAAAAAGAGACAACAGTAGGTTCATAAGAAGCTAAACGTAATCAATATTCTTTACTTTTCTTCTCAAAATACCAAACTGGAACAAATGAAACAGTCTATGCTGTTATAAAAGAACAAAAGATATGTATTAGATACTGAATTACAGATAATAAATCATGACATAATAATTAATTAAAAAATTGGCAACATGCCTCGTCCAAAGGATGTCCTCAACACGAGAAATAAAAGAAATTAAAAAAAAACTACTTACATCAAGTGGATTAGCGTGAGCGGTGCAAACGAGTACTTGATCTCCTTTCAACTCTATCTGCTTTATTCCACACTCCGGCACAACTGTGAAACAGACAAATTAAATTATAACTAAGAAACTGACGATCCTATGCAGGCAGATACGACTTTTCAAATTTGTAGATCGGGTTTTTGCAAATCATTTGGAAATGTAGGTCTCTTTTTCAATGTTTGATACCGTCACAAGGTACTTGTAGACTGACCGCTACGAAGACAGCCAAATCTTTTGTGGACCTGGAGAAATCTGCATTGCATGTCTTTGGGCTGAAATAACCATAAATATACTTACACATAACATCCAGCAAAACCGTAGTATTAACGGAGCCATGTCTGTTATAGGCTTCACATAGATAATTGCCAGCATCTCTCCTTTGCACCGGTCCGAGAAGCAACGTGTTAGAAGAAGACAGCACGAGAGAGTTGTTGCCGTGGTCTTTAGCACCACTTTTACTTGGATGTTCTCTTCTCCACGAATAGCTGGGCATTGGGAATCCTCTGAAATTGAAAAAAAGTTTGGTATGGAGTAGCTATAACATGAAGAAAAAAATAACTTTGTTCGCAGCTTCGGTGGCGTAGAACTATTTTTGGGATAAAAAGGTACCTATTCCATGTCAGATTTCATGAAACAAGCTGGCTGATGCACATAATGTACCATCCACAAAGTGTACAGTACACCGTGCGAAAAACTTTCCTTCGTAGAATGTACCCTTTCGTGAACAGTGAACGAGACACAATATAACTTTTATTGTTATCACTGCTATAGCGCGTTATTGTCCACGAACGTGTTAACAAAACGTCCCTTTCGCAGAATGTACCCTTATTCTTAGATAAGCATAAGCATATGCTCACGACTATATTCCAGAGATATTCTGAAACCTCAGAACATCCACGTTTCACCAGTAGTACCGAAACTCTGTCCAGTGTAAATGGGGGTGAGCCCGTCGCCACTTATAATGGACAGTGGGTACAATACATGCCTCGATATTGAAGCATGCAGGTTTCCTCACGATGTTTTCCTTCACCGAAATGCCAGTGGTGTTACAAATCGTACATAAATTCCGAAAAACTCATTGGTACGAGTCGGCCTGGACGGGGATCGAACCATCACCTCCTCACGGCAGGCGAGGTTACTCGCCACTGAACCACCACGGCTCGCTGGATTCTCAGATAACCTACAAATATTTGGATTTGTTTATATTATTACCTTGCCGAGCAAACCACTTTCGCAGGAATTTCATTTTCGATGACCGGTACAACTTTAGGAGTCACCGTGATATTTTCCGGCTCATCTGAAACAAGAAGGCATTGTTAAAGCGAAGAAGTAATATAATTCTCCTGACCGATTTCGGTCATGACGACTGTTTCAACTTCGTCCCGAAAATTTCACATTCTAACTATATCAAATGTACAAAACTCGGCTCCAAGGAACTATTTAAAAATTTTCAACCGTTTTAACGTAACCCGTAACGATCCTAACGTTATTTCGGGCGAACGGCGGTAGCGTGCGTGTTACGCATATGGGTTGGTAGCATGATCAAGAATTATTTTTCATAGTTAAAATAGTGTCTGTAACAAATAGTAATCATTATAAAACGATTACACTTCATTAATATTTTGCGATAGTTTAGAAAAAAATCCCTCGTTCAGTGCCACGCAGTATAATATTACTATGAGAACAGTATGCTCACATGCCCGCCATTCACGAGAATCTTCTCTAAGAAAATAACTAATTTTCTTATAGAATAGCTAATTTTCTTCCGAGAGAGTGCCTCGTTCAGTGTCAGTTCACCCAGTATAGCCGCGAGTGGTCGGGCATTCAATTCATCGCGTTTGGTATTTAGCTGTGATCGCCTACTCGCTTCAAAATTATATAGACGAGCTCTCTATGTTGAACGATTGGCCGTCAAAACACGAAAAACGTCTTCACGCTCCCACATCTCGCCGCGCAGCTACCTACAGAGTGGTTTAGCCTTTGTGGTTGAACTATACTCGTAGCACGACTAGTACTCACACTCAACAGCGAACTTGGTGGTACTGTTAACAGGTGGTCCAGCGTCGTTGCGAGAGGAGCGGCACGTGTAGCTCGCCGTGTCAGCTGCGCGGTCCAGCACGCCACCCGGCCATGCTGACATGTTCCAGTGCTGTGGAGAGACAGGGATATAAAAGAGAAGCCCCTCATACTACTGATTTGTTGGTTGGGCTATTGCATGCAAGGGTCAATACAACCGTATATAAATTCCGTAGAACTTAGTGGTACAGGCCAGGAATCGAACCACCGTCTCATGATTGAAGCTCTCTCCGGATGGGCTATCATCGCTCGTGAAAGTCGCTTGAAAAGTTTACTATAGAAATCATCCTATGAAGTAAGATCTGTCTAAGAGGGGGTCGTATGAAGCGTTGTGTCTGTGCGTGTTTTAAATTTGTCGTGGTGTGCTTTAACGTGTCTACCTCGCCCCCCGCTAAAAGTGGCAGAAAAATTTGTTCGGTGAATGAGCGCCATGACAACTCCATTGCTATATGCTCTAAGAGGTGAAAGGCTAGCCACCTGTCACCAGCTACACTAACGTAATTCCATCTTGAAACCTTCAATTTGCTGAAAGTTAGCCTTGCTAGTTGTTAGTTGTAGCAAAGTTTTTAACAACCCCGAAAGGGATTATGGTCGTGAGTTTGTGTGTGTGTGTAATCCTTACCAAAGTAGACTCGGTGGCTTCGAAGTCGTTCCTATTGACTTGAGGCTCGATCCTCTTTTCGACCACGTAGTATCTGTCATTCTTGGGGTCTATTACAGCGCCATCTTTGAGCCAGTCCACGCTGCACAGCGGGGCACACTCTACTGTGCAGGATAGGGAAATGTTCTGCAAAATAAAAGAGAACTCTATGTTATACAGGGTTACAGGTTAAGTCGACCTAAATCCTTTAAGAGGTGATAGTTTCCATCATTCCTGACTGATTTGACTATGGAACCCCATACCCTAAACTTAACCGTTCTCAAGTTATGGGACTTTGAAGTTTTTTTTTAAAAAATCCAGATTTTTTTGTCTAATGTCCCCTTTTTTTGTGTTTTGTACATCTAATGTTTTTGTTTTTGTATTTTTTGTGTAGCAGATTAGCTGCTTCATTATTTTAAACACAAAAACTGCAAGTAACTGTACCAACTGAGTCGTATTAGACGATTGATAGTTAAAAAAAGAAATTAATTTGTGAAGAGTTTTTTTTTTCTTTCTTTTGTATTTAAAAAAAAATCTATGACAGTTGTGCTGCAGATGTGCTTAAAAATATCTACGGTTCTTCAGCTTTCCGATAAGGTATAATACAATAGGGTATTATTGGAATTTTATAACAAAAACATCGATGATATGCTACCAGGTAGTAGTAAAAAATAACGATATTTAAGCGTCAAATTTAACTTTACTCAGAAAACAAAATAAAACAATCCAAATAGGTAACGAATGAGGTTTATTAATCATTTTTACAATACATGTTCCACATGTCCGCCCCTATTTCGCACACATACACGCATTCTGTGCCTTAAGCCACTTTTCACTACCCCAGTTGTGAGTCCTCTTCTTATTTCGTTAGCAGCATCAATTATTTTCTGCCTCAAAACATCAACAGATGTTATTGGGTTAGGTTCATCGTAAACCAAACTTTTCATGTGCCCCCACACATAAAAATCCATTGGTGTCAAATCTGGACTTCTAGCTGGCCACGGTGTAGGCCCACCTCTCCCGATCCACTTATTTGGGTAATTAGTGTCTAGCCACTCTCTGACACTCCTTCTAAAGTGCGCGGGGCACCCGTCGTGCTGAAACCACATGTTTCGAATGAGGTTTAATGGTATGTCGTCGAGCAAATCGGGTAAATCTTGCCTTAAAAAATTTTCATAGGTCTCTCCATCCAAATTTGGAGGAAGAAAGTAAGGCCCAACCAGATGGTTTGAAATTATTCCCATCCATACGTTAAGGCTGAAACGTCTCTGTGACCCCTTTACCCTTTTCTTATTAGGATTTCTTCCTGCTTTCGGAGCCCAATGATGGGCGTTATGATAATTGGTTATCCCATCTTGATCAAATTTGGACTCGTCAGTCCACAAGATGCTTCGAAAAAACGAAGGATCTTCCAAATCTGCATTCAACATAAACCTGCAGAAATCCAGCCTCCTCACAGGATCTCCTTCTTCGATAACATGCACTGGCGTGTAGTGGTAGGGGTAGAGACCGGCAGTATGCACAGTAAACCACACTTTCCATTGTGAGATTCCAAGTTCTCGGGCAACAACGTTGGTTGACGTAGTCGGATCCAGTCGAAATCGTCGAACAATCTCATTATCTTCCTCTTCATCATCATCATTAATACGTGGTCTACCCAGGTCTGTTCGTCGCCTCGAAACAGAGCCAGTCTCTCTAATTCGTCGGTAAACTCCGTCGAAGACACTAATATCCGGAATTCGGCGGTCAGGAAAACGTGCTATGTATTCTTGACGAGCTTGTAAGGATACACAGTTGCAGTACCCATAACAAATCAAAATATCAGCATATTCTTCGTTCGTAAAGGTCGCCATCTTCAACAGTTCCAAATCAGAAGCACAAATCAAGGTCCAGTTAACAAGCACAGTCACGAATAGGAGGAAACAGTCCAGAAAAACAAGCTAAGTCGAGTAAAAAACGAAGAGCACCAAGTATCGCATCTACCACGGACGAATGGCGTAAGCAGACTAACCATAACCAAACACAATAACAACAAAATGGCGTTTGAAATAACTTGTCTCTCTTGCACCCGTTTACATTGTATGATATCCCGCTCGCACGTGACGCGCTACCCATTGTACCCATTGCAAGACAATGGGCGTTGCGAGCAACTTTACGAAATACCGTTATTTTTGTTATTACCTGGGAGTCTTTCATCGATGTTTTTTCCGAGAATCCTGATAACACCCTAGCAAATTATACCTTATCGGAAAGCTGAAGAACCGTAGATATTTTTAAACACATCTGCAGCACAACTGTCTTAGACTTTTTTTAAAATACAAAAGAAAGAAAAATAAACTTTTCACAAATTTATTTCTTTTTTTAACAATCAATCGTCTATTACGACTCAGTTGGTACAGTTACTTGCAGTTTTTGTGTTTAAAATAATGAAGCAGCTAATCTGCTACACAAAAAATACAAAAACAAAAACATTAGATGTACAAAACACAAAAAAAGGGGACATTAGACAAAAAAATCTGGATTTTTTTAAAAAAAACTTCAAAGTCCCATAACTTGAGAACGGTTAAGTTTAGGGTATGGGGTTCCATAGTCAAATCAGTCAGGAATGATGGAAACTATCACCTCTTAAAGGATTTAGGTCGACTTAACCTGTAACCCTGTATACTTTTTGAATACTTTGTTGAACAAACAAAAGTTGTCTTGTGTTATGGTAATCGCACAAAATAGTTTTGTTTTTGAAAAAACGAAACTATCGTCTAGTCTCAGTAGTTCGGTACTAAACTTTTGACTATATGCGAGATGATTCGAGCTTATTCGTTTAGATTGTTAACACATTAGCTGCTAAGCTCACAATAACGGCACGACGCGTGTGCTCAAACCGATGAATGCGATACTATCTGGACTCACCATGCGAGTCATGCGCATTTAAGTTCAATCTCACAATATTCTTTTTTAAGGTTGGATCTGTTTATTTACATTTGAAGCACACATTCAAGGTCATTATTGTGTTTTGTTTATTTGAATCCAACATACTTTATCCTGTCTAAAAAAGTTATCGGACTAAAAGAACACTAAAAACATATTCAAATAGGTTCATCCCGTTCTCAAGTGATGCGTTTGCAGGGTGTAAGAGAATTGCTTACAAACACTCTAAGGGGTGAAAGTACCCATCAATATGAATAACTTTAACTATGGGACCAGCTATAAGATCTCAAAAAGAAATCTGAGATCTCGTAGTTGATAAAGTTGTTCATATTGATGGGTTTTTTCACCCCTTTAAATTTCTGGAAGCATTTCCCTTATTATACTTACTAACTACTAGGAGTCTAAACTTACCTGAGATTTGTACAAAGCTCCACTGTAGTGGTTCATGGCATATTTGAAGCTTGGGGGCGCTGAAAAAGAAAACATTTTAATGATAATTAATTATTAGTTTAAATACGATAGATCTTTAATTTTTATTATATTGTCTACAATGAAATAAATTTACAATCGATTACTAATTCAACAAAAACGAAGTAAAAAATAAAAACCGGTCAAGTGCGAGTTAGGATACTCGCGCACCGAGGCTCGAGGGTTCCATACCACAGCATAATTAACTTTTAAAACAGTTTTATTTTTTCCGGGACCTTTAGCGCGAGACCGACTCAAAGTAAGCCGGTTTTTATTATTTGTTGTTATACTGTAGAGTTTGTTACATCATCACACTAAGTTTGACGCTTGCATATATGACCGTTTTTACGAAAGAGCGAGAAGAAAAATTGTTGATAAAAACTTTTCTTGTATCAAGACCCCTCTTAAAATTTAACTTTTTACATTTTATATAATAACGCACGTTCTGTGCAAAATTTCTACTGTCTTTCTCTTACGGTTCAAAAGTCACAGCCCTAAATAGGTAGGACAGACAGATAGATGGACGGACGGATGGACAACATAGGCTTAGTAATAGTGTCCCGTTTTCACCCTTTGGGTACGGAACCCTAAAAAATTACGCTCACAGGCACATACATTGTAATCATCCCAAACGTTTGCGAAGGCTCTTGGTTACGGAAACCATAAAACAACGGCACTAACATAGAGAGTCCTTCTTAATATGCTGACACTTTTTAAGGTGATGATCACACCGTCAAACTGAACAACTTTCTCTATGGCACCAACATCGAAATGGCGAAAAAAAATCTGCTGTTCTATACAAAACTGTAAACCAGTTAGAGCCATCCAGTATGGGACAGCAGATTTTTTTTTCACGACTTCGATGCTCGTCCCATAGAGAAAGTTGTATAGTTAGACTATCTGATCATCCCTTTAAAAAAGTGTCAGCATATTAAGAAGGACCCTGTATAACATCCATGACCGAATCGGGATTCGAACCCAGGTCCCTTATTCGGCAGTCCGGCGTCCAACCATTACACCAACCGGGTCGATATCATCACGTGTATTGATTTCTTCGATTAACTCACCAAGAACATCAATAGTAATATAAGCAGCTTCTCCCTCCCCTCCCGCGTTGATACCCCGACAAGAGAAGTTGGTTCTGTGGTCCAGCGTGACAGGATCAATAGTCCAGTTTTGTGAAACGATGTCGCTGACTAGTCGTCCACCTCGGTGCCAACGGAATCTGAATGTTGGAGAAAAATTGATTAATTGATTCATCGTCCTGCTGGACATGGTCCTCAAAAAAGGGACAAATACAGACAAATTGAGACCTACTCCTTTTTTCAAGTCGAGGGAATCTGCTATTAACACTTGACAGAAGGATTGGAAATCTATATTCGGTGTATTTTATTTGTTCTCATTCACAAATACAAAATACAAAATACAAAATCATTTATTTACTAAAATTTGTTTACACATACGGTTTACTTGAGGACCCGTACAAGGGAATGCCTGGAGTACGATGGTCCAAAACAGAGGATTACTAATATATATGTTTACAACACAACTCAGAGTACAGTTAAGACTAAAAGAATAAATACAAATTAAATTTGCAATACAGTTGAAGTTAGCAAACGAGCAAATAAATTACTGAGGCTATTTATTTATTTTTCTTTTTACACAATAGCAAAATATTTTTCTCTGAGAAAAGAGCATGCAAGTGAAGTGTGTGTGTGTATGTGTGTGTGTGTGTGTGTGTGTGTGTGTGTGTGTGTTTGCGTAAACGAACGTACGTTTGACGTTTTTGAGCGTTTGTTTAGACGGGGATGTTTAGAAGAAGCTCTGTTTCGGAATAGTTTAAGGTAGCTAACCAAGTTCTTAATTTATATTTAGACTCTCGAATACAACATCGTTTTATATCACATTGCTTATTTATTTTATTGTAAATGTAAGGAAACAGGAAGTATGGAAAACGCTGCGCAAAGACTGTTCTCACCAGTGGAGTTTCAGCTCTGAAGACACGTTTTGATAGCATGTCGTGGTAGTTTGGGGAGTTCAAGACTATTTTGTGATACGCCAGGGCAACTCTTAGCAAGAAGAGCTGTCGGACAGACAACACGTTCGCTTCACGATAGAGTACCGCAGTGGGATGGCGGAAAGGTTTCCTCAACATCACCTTAAGGACAGATCTTTGGCCCCTTTCAAGAGTTATGAGAACAGACTTTGCGGCACTACCCCATGCAGTTATGCAGTAAGTAAGGAGAGACTGACAAAGGGACAAATAAACCAGACGCAATATCTCTCCGTCCGCACCGTCACGGAGTAGCTTCATTATTCTTATCATACGCCTAATGCGTCCGGTTAGAGCCGTGACGTGTGGTTTGAATGTCAGACTCTCGTCAAGAGTTAGGCCCAGATATTTAAGAGCTGGCACCCTTTCAATGAAAGGACAGGTGCAGCTCTGGGTTTGAGTGCAGTTGTGCACCCTAACGTTGAGATTCGGCGGTGGTTTGGAAGCTTTGGTCTTATGGAAGCATACGTATTTCGTTTTCAAGACATTAAGAGTTAGTAAGTTTGTGCTTAACCATTTTGACACTATATCCATTCCACGTTCCGCTCGAGAAAAAGCATCTGCCCAGTTACTGTCCCTAAATATAACAGCGGTGTCATCTGCGTAACACACTACCTCGACATTTGGTTCTCCATCAAACAAACCAAAGACGTCGTTAATGTAGACAGTGAAGAGCGTTGGTCCCAGAATACTGCCTTGTGGAACACCGAAGGCATTACGAGCCAGCTCACTGGTATAACCACCCACCCTAGTGCACTGTTTGCGATCTGTTAGGTAGCTTTTGAACCACTGCAAAGCTATACCACGAATACCAGCGACCTCTAGTTTGCGCAGTAGAATGGTAGTGGACACCGTATCAAACGCCTTCGCGAGGTCCAAGAAAACTCCCACACAGGCTTCCCCCGCATCCAATGCCGAAGAAACCCCACCCAGCAACATGGTAACCGCATCCCCTGTCGATTTCCCTCTCCGGAAACCAAATTGTTTGGGAGATAGTATTTGAGTGGACTCAAGGAAGTTCACTAGGCGCTTATTTATTAGCTTCTCCAGTACCTTCGAAAAAATACCCAGCAAGGATATTGGTCGATAGTTAGACGGGTCAGATTTATCTCCCCCTTTATGAATTGGCACAACCACAGCTGTCTTCCAGCAATCGGGAAACAGACCTGTGGACATGCTGAGGTTAAAGACATAAGTAAGAGGGACCAATAAGTGCTTTAGAATTGTCTTTATAAGTCCAACCCTTAGACCGTCCAGGCCGGGGGCTCTGTCATTGTTTAATTGCTTTATGATGGTTTCAACCTCTTCGGGATCTGTTGGGTGAATGAATATAGAGTGAGGAGATGGCGTAGTTTTTATTTTGTCTATCAGGTCGTCCTGCGTTTCCCCGAGCCTGGTCAGAATACCCTCCGCAAGGTTACGTCCAACATTGGCAAAATAGGCATTACAATGAGAGACTGTTGAATCAGGGGAATTACCTGCTCCAAGTAACGCTGATGGATTGTTTGTTTTCTCTCCTAGCTCACATATATTTCGTATAGTACCCCACAATCTCTTAGGGTTGTCTTTTTGTTTAAGTAGTTCTCTGTTTTGATGCTCTGTTTTCAGTCTCTTTAGAAGGTCATTGCAGAAGTTCCTATACCTTTTGTACACAAGAAGCGCTTGTTCGTTGCTAGGATCTTTGCGAGCTTTCATGTGCAGTTTATCCTTGTGTCTTATACATCTTAGAAGGCCAGGAGTGATCCATTCTTTTAGAATATGTTTCCTACAACTAACACGAGCTATATGTGTATGTTTTTTTACAACTAGATCGAGAGTGGACATGAGTCGATTTGCCGCTTCAGAAGCATCTGGTGCTTCGTATATTGGAGACCAGTCTTGTCCCGACAAGTCCTTAGCTATTGCTTCTTGGTTCACTTTAGTTTTTTCTCTCCTTTGCCGCTTCTTCTCTTCGTTTGCTTTTGCCAAGAAACCAGCTACCACTATATCATGATCCGTTACATCAGTTCTACATACCAGGCTTGTAGTGTTCAGTGTCGAGGTCACAAAGATGTGATCTAGGCACGCATTCTCCCTGGTGGGCACATCAATAACAGACTTTAGGCCCAACTCCTCTGTAAGACACAGTAGGTGTGAAACTTTGGATCTATCACTATCAGCGTCCGAAATTATATTAATATTCATATCACCCATGAGAATAATGTTAGACAACGGTTTTAGAGAGCAGATTGTTTCTTCCAGTGATGTCAAAAAATTATTTACGTTAGAGAAAGATGGAGGGCGATAGACCCCTAGGACAGTGCAAGAGTTAGGAAGTTCGACCGATAAGCAATTGGCGTCAAGTATTTTAGGCTCTTTAACAACTACATCCCATGACTCCTTGACATATGCCACGACACCGGCGTTCTTGTTAATGTACTTTGTACTGTGAAAGTGACTGTATCCTGGAAGGCTTCTGATCAAAGGATTAAGGCCCAAGTGACATTCCGTTAACACAATTACATCAACATTTAAATTCAGTCTTTCAAGAGCAACCAAGAAGCCATCAAAATTTTTCTGAAGACTACGAATGTTAAAAGTTAGGACTTTAAAGTTGAATTGATCGCTCAAAAACGCTTTCCCTTCCTCAAGTTTGGTTACTACATAGCATGGGACACGTAACGTAGTATCAATATCGATTGCTACGTCAATCAGTTGATCAGTCATTACAAATTTTTATAATCTTTGTTAAAGCCATGTCGATTAAACGCCTACCGCATCCCATGAGCACAACGAGAAAGAAAAAGAGTAATACGTTGAAAAATGATGAAGTTAAAAAGTAGTGTGAAGAGATTCTTGTGTGTTGTGAATGTGAAGTCATTTTTTTATTTACATTGTTTCTCTTTAAATAATAACATTTAAGATTTAAAATTATCGTAAGCAGTAGCAGTGACACAAGGATATATCGAAATTGACGTTTATTATTCGTCGCCCGTCCGTTCGTCTTTTGAGGGTCCAAAAGAATTTTCCAAGGCTGCGAACGAACGAATGTGAGTGGCAGGATAGTCTTCTTGCTTCCGGACATAAATGTTTCCTCTTCTTGTCCAGCAGTACTTGTATCCCGCTTCGTTGGCTCGAGCTCTTGTTTCTCGAAATAACCGGCGGTTTTCCTTAGTCAGCCGTTCATTGAAGTACAGTTTATTTGGGATATGTCCCGCTTCGATATCCTTAGAGGTTAGGTGTTTTCTGCTTTTTGAGGCTCGCAGTATCTCGTCCCGTGTCCCTCTCCGAACCAAGCGCACGACTACGGGTCGAGTCGTTTGCACTTCATGCTCAGATAACTTCTCACCTTTCGGTTCCTTAGCTGTACGTCTAGGCCCTACCCTAGCAACCCAGTCAATGTCTGTGTCCTCTATTGGAACGCCGAGCTTCTGGGCGGTTACCATTACGGTATGGTATAGGTTTTCGTTTGGTGTTTCCGTTATACCCACTATTTCAACTTCGTTACATAGGGAAGCTTGGGACTGCCATTGTAGTTCCTCCTGGAGTTGTGACACTTGACTTTTGAGGAAAATTACTTCTGCGTCTCTCTTTTCTAGGGCCTTGAGTCTGCTTTCCGACTGGACAGCGTTTGCGACGACGTCGTCTAATCTTTGGTGACATAAAGATAAAGAGGATATCATCTCGGCAAGTTGGTCCTTAATTGACGACATATCTTGTCTTAGCAACCGGATCTCATTCGTGAGGGTTACCATTTCCGACGGGGGCTTAGGCTTTTCTGTGCCTGGTTTGCCTTTCTCAAACAGCAGTTTTGATTTGTCCAAAGTGGATTTACTTCTATCCGATGTTCCTTTATTCTTTTCTCGTAGAGTTACATTGCTTCTTTCATGTAAGCAATCCGGTCTGACAGGGGTGGAACTGTTATCACCGCCTTTTTTTAGGTCGCACCGGCATTTAGGACAGATCCAGCTAGCACCTTCATCTTTATTAGGAGCAATTCCTCCACAGCATATCTCTTTATGGTAAATTTGGCTACAATCTTTTAGAGCGCAGGCGACATAGTTTTCATCCCCGATCTCGGCCAGGCAACCGGCACAGACGCGTGTCGATCCCTTCTTTGGAGCCATAGTTTAATATTGGGCACCAAATTGCAAATAGGAAAAGAAGACAGATTTACCCCACTCCGGATACACAATATTGCTCATCCGCAAAAGCAATGACATAAAGGTTATGTTTTCCACGAACCCGCTGTGCACCCGTTATTAATAAAATAAAATTTGTCCTCTCAGAGACAGATGGTCGGTCTCTGTAGGTGTGACGCTTCTATTCTGTTTATCTATGACGGATGAATCGTCGGACTTGCAATACAATGGCCGCCACAGGCGCGCGCAGAAATGGCACTTACGTGTTGCGCGTAGCCTTGAGAGTCGCCTGCGGTAGCTAAGCGAACTGTGGGTACGTGGATAACTGCGGACACTCAAATTCACTAGTAATTTTGTTTTATTTTTGATTAATGCACTGTTGTACGCTTTATTACTTCTTTTTATAATGTTCGGTGATTAGTTTGCTATCTTAATTATAACTTTTGTTGTGATTAGCACTGAATTACGCACTGAATTATTAAAGTTTATGTGGAGATAAAACTGAGCAGTGTTGACGGTTTTGCCGATGACAGACCAACGGTCTGACGAAAAACCACCCTCATAAAGCAAGTGTATTTTCCTGAAGTGTTTGTTATTCCCCGTCACAGATATTTTCCAAAATATTGTTCAGTGCCCAAACTTTGACCATTATGACAAGTCGTGCACACATTATATCAGAGAGAATTTGCCCCAATCTTTTTGCATCACAAGCGGAATGCAGATAGATGCAATTTGAACACAATAATCTGAATGCTGCTTGCTGTTCATTGGTTTATATTTGCCTCATAGGACACCAAAACGAAGCTGGTGGTACGATGTTAGCGAGGCAACTCTAAAGCTAAGATACAACTGTTAGCAGCTATGTAATGATAGCTGCCGATACTTGCAGCAATGATTCTGACAAACCATGCAGAAGATTATGGTGCTGATGTATCTTACCTATGAGCTTCTGGTCGTCCTCTCTCCTGAATGCTGCAGCTAAGGACAAGCGACTTTCCTTTTACTACACGCCATGGAGAATATGTCAGCTTAGCCGGTCCTGGTGGATCTGGAATTTGGAAAATATTCTCAATTAGAGATCATTGCTAAACATTATCGTTCACCTTCAAAGTCTCCTGCTTTTCATTAAATAAAGTAAAGGAATAGATATAAACCGCCAAGCCGTGGTGCAAGGGTAGAGCCTCCCGATTCATGAAACCTCAGTTCATCTGGTGCACCCTGGGCAATTAGCCTCAATACATTGCTGGCTGGCTAGTCTTTCCATTACATCATGAGTTATTGTCATGCGAAATGGCTCATGCTGACACAAAAGAAGAAGAATGTTAATATCCATATCTTAGTACACGTGTGAAGTACCTACAAGTCTATCAGACGAAGATCTTCTTCTTCTTATCGTGTGGGCTAAAGCCCTGGTGTAAGAGTTTTTTCAGACAGCCTTACGGCCTCTGGCCTGGTTTTTATGTAACGACTACTGTCACGAGAGATAGTAGGACCAACAACTTAACGTGCCATCCGAAACACGGAATCAACTTTCTTTTCAGACAATCAGGTGATTCGGCCAGCAATGTCCTAACCAACTGGGGAAAAACGCACAAAGTGAAATATCAATAGGTGTCCCCCGTGTGTATCGAACCCACGACCTCCGTGTCAAGAGTCCAATGCTCTTAACCATTAGACCACGGAGGCAGAGAGATGAAGATGAAGAATGCATTAGTTAAGAAAATATCATGACCGCGGTCTTTAAGGACATTATTAAGACTCGAGAACAAAGATACTTACAGTTTACAATAAGTTCAGCTTTAGTACTCTCATTGCCCCATCCGGCATAATTCTTGCCCATACAGGAGTAGTTGCCGTGGAAACTCTTCGTCGTGTCTTGGAGAAGCAGCATTGATGGATCTACTTCGTTGCAGAGGTTATCTGGAATAGGAAAAAAAATGGTAAGTGGTGGACGGTGGTGCTAGTGGAGGAACCGATTTGAATATTATATAGAGTCCTTCTTAATATTCTGATGGTTTTTTAAGGGGATGATCCAACCAGCATAGTATATCCATGGGACGGGTTTTCAGGTTTCTAAGCAAACGGGAACGCAGGGTACCTAGTCTATGTATTATAGTTTAGGCAGAGATGCCGCATTCGCTGGTGGCCGTGCTATTTTATAGCGCCCTTCTGTTATCTTTGCAACCTTCAACATTAATCATTCAAAATTAATTAAAAGCCAGAGAAAAAGGAAACTGATTGCATGTTTTTCTGTCATGTGGATCTGGTCTGGTCTGAGAAGTACACACTGAGAAGATTATTATAAGGCATGCAGTCATTATACATATCTTATGGATAATAGGTACCTTCTCCCTGAGTGCCATTGCACTCTGGCAAATGCTTCAGAACTTCCCCATCCAGGTACCAGATGACTTCATCCAGGAGCGACGGGTTCCCGGAGGTCACTTCGCAGGTCAGCGTCACGTTCTTGTGATCCGTCTCCAAGATTGGACTGGGAGGATCCATTCGAAGTCTTACTTGGGGTTTATCTGGAATTTTGTACATAGTAATGATTTTTTTTCGCTATGCAGATATTAGTGGAAGACCTAAACAGAGGAAAGGATTGCTGTCGGGTCGAATTAGGAAGCCAAGTCTATTGCTCCACCAATAATCGTAGCAGGTCTTATAAAAAAGAAGTGAGTATGTTAGTTTTTAGAAACTGATCATAAGTGTTCAAGTATGGGTATTGCTATTGGTTTCTGGCTTTGAGAGACGCACGCAGTAAAAAATCACCATATATATATGGTGTCAAGTGACTAGCTATTTGTGAAATGTAAGCCACGGTTTATATAGAAGACATGTGTGGTGGTGCCAGATAATCTAAGTAACACAATATAAACAGTTTTTGTCGTAAATGAGAATCACGCCCGCGCCTCCAGGTGACGTTGCCTGGAGGCGGGGGCGTAATTCTCTAGACGCTATGCTGCATACTGTAAGGTTTATAATTGTGTTGCTTTGACTATCCGCCACCGCCACACTTCTCTTCTGTATAAACCGCGCCTAACACAGTTGTTATGTTAAAGGCTTATTTTTGTCATCTTACTTGACTGTACTTAGTTCATATTTGAAAGTTCAAATATGAACATTTATACCTAAGTAAGGTGATGTCACCATTCTGCGATATCCTTAAGATACCCACGATAAAAGCTAGCAGACACGTAAGAAAATACTCACAAAGTACATTGACATCTATTAATTCTTCGCTGGTTCCATTGCCGACTGCGTTGGCAAGCAGACATGAGTAGTTTCCCATGTCTTCTCCTCTTGAGTCCAGGATGATCAGGGAGTGCTGGTCGGTGGTGCCTCCTTGATAGCGGGAAGAGTTCACGTTCACTACTTTCTCGTTTCGATACCTGAGGGAATAAAGTACTTGGTATTATTGAAAAGAAGAGAGGAATAAGAAGAGAAAGAAGAAGATTTCTATGGTACAGTCTCCATCAGATAGATAATAGCAGACAAGGTGTTCAAATATTTCTGAGCATTATCTATTTTGAAAAAAAAATAAAAAAAAATTAAAGTTCGGGTTTAAGAATCTTTATTATCCTCATAAGAATTACAATATTATACTTTATTGCACACAAAAACAGAACATACATTTGAATAAAGATAAAGAATTACACGTAGGTACAAAACAGGCAGTATATTTAATTATTAATTTATATAAAATTAACACTGCTCAGATATACTTAAACACCTTGTCTGCTATGATCCATTTGATGGTGACTACATTAAACTCACGATTGTCTTAAGTTTCGGTTTTAATTTAGTCTTTGCCAAAACTATTGCGATAGAAGTCAGGATTTAATAGTTCTGCAGATTTGGGAAAATGAGTCTGTCAGAATTTTATGCCAATGCAGTCAGATATCAGTCGAGTTGTCGAGTTATCAGTCTTGGCATGTCATTCTATATTTTTCAGGAATAACACTCTATAAGCTAGACATAAGCCAGCAAGTGCATGGGAGGCATGGATTTAGAATTATAAAGGATGCTAATCCTCCTTAAAGCCATTGAAACACGAAAATTGGCCTTGGTGGTCGTTAATGTTCAACCCGTATATATTCTACCTTCTTTCCCTCGTCGATGTTTCAAACTTTAGGATTTCCCCTTTCTGTCACAACATAAATTAAATAAAAACTCTTTTTTTTATTTTCATCGTTGGATTAGAAAGGGACAAACCAACAACGACGATGAAAACGTACGACAGAAGGTTGAACATTACCGACCGCCAAGGAGTATTTTCATGTTTCACCGCTTGTAAGGCAGTCTGTGCTCCAGGTATAGACAATACCTATTTCCAGCTTTCTGATGGTAGGTAATTGGATAAATAACATATTTATTAAAGTGTTAAAATAAATACTGGAACATACCAAAACACTTCGTTCAGCGATGAAGGGTTACTTTCGTATTCACACTTGAGCAATATCTTGGACCCTTCGACGACTGTAATGTTGGTTGGCTCCACTCGAACGATGGGAGGATCTGAAACGTTTCATGATCACCATCATTATCATTATCACCATCATTATCATTATCACCGTCATTATTACTATCATCTTTATAATCATCGACATCATCAGTCTACCCACAGGGTCAGACCACCAAACTAACCAATTTTCTGCAAAAAATTCAGCTGTCCGATACATTTGTGTCGATTAGGTTTTCAGTTTTGTATGGAACAGCATATATTTAACCTGGTATTTTATCATACTAATAACACACTTAAAAATGCACCTGTAAAACCGTTTATTTTCTTATAAACAGTGTAGAGTGTTGTATACAACTTCACAAACTACCCTCTCTCTGCCTACCCCAATGGAAGACAGGCGTGAATATATGTATAGCATCATCATCATCTCAGCCGATGGACGTCCACTGCTGGACAAAGGCCTCCCCCAAGGATCGCAACAACGACCGGTCCTGCGCTGCCCTCATCCAACGGGTTCCCGCCGCCTTCACCAGGTCGTCGGTCCACCTTGTGGGGCCTAGCCACGCTGCGCCTTCCAGTACGCCGTCACTCTAGAACTCTACGTTCCCGTAAGCCATCGGTTCTGCCAGCAATGTGCCCCGCCTATTGCCACTTTAGGTTAAAAATTCTTTGGGCTATGTCGGCTACTCTGGTTCTTGTGCGAATCTCTTCATTTCTGATTCGATCTCGCAGGAATACTCCTAGCATATTGTCACGGATGCTACCAAACGTCGAACGTAAAAAGGCATTCAAAAATTCGGACGGTTTGTTGACAGTCTCCGTGGCGCAATCGGTAAGGTGCGTTCCCTCAAATCGAGAAGTCCTGGGTTCGAGACCTCACCCCTATGAAAACATTTTTAGATTTTAATGTTGTATAGGAATGTTCTAGAAGAGAGAGGGAGAAGGAATATTTAGAAAGAAACAGAAAATAACAAAAAGACAGTCGTGTTCAGGAATGTTCGGGAAGGGAGTAGAAGCGTTTGGAAAGGAACAAAGGAATAACGAAAAGACGATCGAAATTCAAATTGTCTAGAACATTCTAAGGGGTATATAAACCGGCGAGTTTGCGGCCACAGGGCAGTATTGAGTTTAAGAGAGTGCTAAACAAAAGGAAGAAAAGTGGAAGTGAAAAAGTGAATAGTGACAAGTGCAAAGTGAACAGTTAAGTGACAGTGTAGTGCGTTTTAGTAGTGACGTAGTGAACAGTGAAAAGTGGTGTAAGGGGAATCCCTGCGCGGATAACCGTAAGTAAGAGAAACCCAAATAAACTCTGTAAATTTGGACTTGGCGTTTCACTCCAATCCCGTAACCCGTCGCTCGTAACAATATCTATCTCCTTTGGGTGACTTTCAGCCTTTTATGAGGCCTGAGTTAGCGATCACGTCTCAGTTCCATATATCATTACTTCTACTATACGAGAACTCTTCGGCCTCATCATCATAAAATAGATGTTTATATGTAATGTAAATATATTCAAAATGTTAAACAAGCTCCTCAAATTAGAGCTATAACTAAAATACTTGAGTAACATAAGTTGAAACTTTGATTCAGAAAGATGAAAAGAAAAATTTACATGATGACTCCAGGTTTCAATCTTTACTAAACAAACTCTATTTAAATACATACACCAAACTTCCAGCTCTCTGGTAGCATGAATAGGGTCCTCTTTCGTCTGCTTCATTACTTCGTTCACCGCTTCGCAGCGAAATTTATGTCCGTTTTCGAATCGAGTCGCTTCAAATGTTAGATTTGAGATCGTTTCGAATGTTGTATCCCTCTGCGAAAGAAGAGAAATGATCTTTTAATAACGGTAATAAGATTTAAAATCCTAGTTTCGTCAGTAGCTATACATGTCTATACAGTACCAGGGCCCCGTTTCATAAACGTGACAATTGTAATTTAATATGACAATTCAGGGTGCATTGCTGAAAATGTTAGGCACATGTTACCTACTGCATGTATAGCGTTATCAATAACCAGCAATATACTCTGAATTGTCATTGTGAGTTACAATTGTCACGTATATTAAATAAGGTCTATTACTCACAATTGTATATAGTGCCTTAGAAATATTAGGGTGATTGTACCCATGATACTGAACATCTTTCCCTAAGAAACGTATAGGAAATTCGCAACGAAAATTTTGAACTTTCCATACTAATATAATAGAGTTATCAGTACAATCACCCTTAGAAACAGTATATGTCTAGAATGAGCCTAACGCTTCTACCGTATAAAAAAAAACGGGCCAACTTTCTTAGTTTGGTGTGCGTGAGGCGTCATACAAATTATGTCTGTGTGCGTGTATATGGATAGGGTTTACAGGACAGTACTGTTTGCAATTTTTTTCGACGCTTTCTTAGCTTCGACTGTCAATCTTGCCATATAACTTATCCAAGACAATCACCCTTTGAAGTAATGCTCTAACTGTCTATTATAGTCTAGGAAAAATAAGGTTTGAGATTGCATTAAAGACACTTTAGTAAATTGTGTTTGAAATAATATTACTGTTAGTTTATAACACTTTTGTCGAGATTTCGTGGTTATATCGGCTCAGGAACCTGAGAAATACCTTAAAATCTATATAAATAAACAAAGAGCAAGCTTTTTTCGAAAGATATTTCTTCCAGCATACTAGCAAAATAGACAGTTAATTAAAAAAAGGCAAATTTTATGTGTACAAACAAACAGTAAATAATTTGGTTTTGAGGTTATAATTTTTGACGACTTACAAAATATCAAATTTACGATATTAACCGGGGATTATTATTGTTATAAATAAAACGAATTGAATGAAGCCATCCTGTACAAAATCACCAGTTTTCCATTTTTTGTTCATACCTAAATTTAATGCTTTGTAAATGTCTTAATTATTCAATAATACACAATAAAAAATCGGGGATTATTGATAATTTATGTTTTTCAGGTATTTATCTACTATATTCCAAATTATCACCAAAAGTGCAATTAATGCAACCTTCTCCATACAAAAATCTGTAGATTTCCCCGACTACTACCTTAACACCCGTGCATAGATTAAAAATTGAGGTTTAGTTTATTTTTCTATTTATATTTATAAAATTACGGCGAGAAAACGTCCGTAAGAGAGCCTGAACCGATATTGATATAGTTTCTCGAAATTGAACAGATAAATCCACCCACTACCCACCCACAATACACAGTCAAAATCGCAGACAAAAGCTATGCCACTATACTATGACTAAAAAGCCATGGTGGTCCAGTGGCGAGTAACCTTGCCTGCCGTGCAGAAGGCGATGGTTCGATCCTCGTCCATGCCGACTCGTACCAATCAGTTTTTCGGAATTTATTTACGAATTGTAACACTACTGGCTTTTCGGTGAAGGAAAACATCGTGAGGAAATCTGCATGCTTCAATTTCGAGGCATATATTGTACCTAATGTCCATTATAAGTGGCGACGGACTCACTCCCCGTCGCACTGACCAGAGTTTCGGTACTAGTGAAACGTGGATGTTCTGAAGTTCCAGAATATATCTCACTACCCCCTCGGGGAATATACAAGGTATTTCTTAATATGCTGACACTTTTTTAAGGGGATGATCAGACCATCAAACTGAACAACTTTCTCTATGGCACCAACATCGAAATCGCGAAAAAAAAAAACAGCTGTTCTATACAAAAATGGAAACCTACTCGAGCCAAGTGTCAGCATATTAAGAAGGATCCTGTATACCCACTGTCCATTACTGGTTGTATGGAAGAAATCACTTTTAGTGATAAGGCCGCCTTTTGTACCCTTCTTGTTCGCGTATATTGTTGTTGTTTTTTGTGTATTTTGGTGTGCAAATAAAGAATATTTATCTTATCTTATCTTTATAAGTGCCGACGGGCTCACTCCCCGTCACACTGGACAGAGTTTCGGTACTACTAGTGAAACGTGGATGTTCTGAGGTTTCAGAATATCTCCAGGGAATACAGTCTATGTATGTAATCGACTATGTAAACGACAAACTAATTTTCAATTTTACTCCAACAAAAGACATTAACCGAAAATAAACTTTCTTAACTCAAAATTCATGTAATCGTAAAGCAATTTAATTGTACATTTGAACTGAGGTAAACCTTTAAACAAATTACAAAGTGACAAAACACACACGGCCTCCTCTAAGACAGTTATTTTCTATGCATAACTAATTAATAGTCATTTACATTGCAAATACTTGGTCCGTACGTAACTTTGATGTTTGGTTTACTGGAACTGACTGAGGATTAAGCACGCTCTATAATTGCCTATTTGACCGTTTTTGGAAAAAAAATGCAAACATGCGTAGGTTTATTTTATACCTCTTACAATTATCTTTTTCTTAAAAAGCGTTATTAATTCGAAAAAAACATATATTTGTCATTCGCGAAAACAGCCGGTCACGTGACATTTCTGGCTGTGACGTCACATCACAATAAATAAGTAAAGCTAACTACGACGCTTCAACTCTTACGCATATTTTGAGTGGAAAGTTTGCAATTGATTCAGAAAAAAGCTTATAAATACGTATATCAACTTTTCCAAATAAATTACATAATATAATTATTTTACTTTGTTTATTTCGGTATTTACACGAAAGTTTTTGCAATCTAGAAACGAATCTCTAGGCTAGTATGTTGCCAGATTTTCGTTAAAATGTATAGTTTTAAAGTTAGCCCTAAAGATTTTCATACCAATTTTAAATTGGTCCTAGCATTGAAAATGTATATTTTAACGAAAATCTGACACCATACAAGTTTAGAGATTTGTTTCTAGATTTTTTCTGCAAAATATCATTGACTTTTATTGGTTAGTATTAAAAATATAAACAGACTTCGTTTGTATGCAGGGCACATTAGCGCTTTTGGAATAAACACCTCTTAATATAATTTATTGAAATAAAACTTCTTATAGCTTTGAAATTGTGATCCGCAACCTTTTTGTGTGACGGAAGTTCGAAATTTAACTCGTGAGAAGTTTCCGTCCCGAGAAATTTCACATTTGCCGGGAGTCCCGTGACGGCCGACTTTTTTTGAAAGCAGAATCAAATGCATTTATTTCATTACCAATACCAAACACTGGATTTACCAAATACTGGACGTAGGGTCCGCGCTCGAAAGTGTCCGAACCCAAAAGAGCACCAAAACGTATAAAGAGAACTAATTACGCGACAGTTTTCGTTTGACCGGCCGACTACAAGCAAAATGAAAATGAATTTCATCATTTTCAATGTATAAACATTGACGTTGTATAAACAACGTGTTAATGAATTAACGCAAAACTAGAAAGTAGTTTGTTTAGAATCGAGAACAGAATAGAATTATCATGTTTTCAATATAGGTATTTTTTTAAAATTATTAATTAATTTGTTTGTAAAATTTTAAATTTACTGAACGCGATCTCAACCCACCGCACAGGCACACTCACCCTACTTACTACCAAAACACGATTCTTAAAATGTATCCATGAGCACGTTAGCGCTTTCATTCATTGCTGAAATGATAAAAATCATTTTTGCCTGAAAACTTTAAATATGAATAACTTTAAATTTTACCTATAAAATAATTAAATTATTGTTTCAATCTAATTATTTTTTATAAATCAGTTGGGGTGTATGAGGTATTGCGCTTATTCAATAATACGTTGTATTACTACACACATACTTAGGTTTGTGTAGGTTTGTCTCGGACACTTTTTACGAAAATTTTGTACTAGACCCCGGCGTCTATTATTTTGTATGTCAGTGTTACTAATAAACAAAAATTTCTGAAGACACGATCTGGTAAAATCTTGACTAAGTTTTACAACGACAAAATCACTTAGCGCATCACCATTAAAGAACTTGCCACTTCATCATACTTTATATCCGCGTCAAAACTCAAGACAAAGACTGACAGTTTCAGATTGTTGGGGCCCCCGGGGCCCGGGCAGGCTGGGGCCCCGAGGGTGAAACGAATTAAAATTTTATGACGACACAACTTTGAACTAAGTTGTTGGCCCTATTACATTATGGCACTTAGCGGTTTGAGGGTTAACTTTTAATTTTTAACCTTATGGGTGTTTTATTTTGATTTTGTGGTTGGACCTCTTTCTAGGTCTTTCGTAGGATCTCTTTATTCTAAAGCATAGAGTCCGCATCAATTTATGATTGTAGTTAGTCTGTTTTGTCTTTAGTAGTAGAAGGAGATAGAACTAGAGAGGCCTAAGAGGAAGGATCTCTCTTTAAGACTAGAGTGAGCCATACCAATTGTTAAGTGCCCACTTTTTTTGACGTTTAGGTTTGAGCGTGTGGTGTCAAGTAGTATGGACAAAAGGCACCAAGTGACATATGGCCTTATGTTTACGGTCACTTTTCACACACACTAGCTCAAAAAAAAGTGAACAGCCGCATAAACAAATATCTATAGTTCCATCTCTATTAAAGGTACGTCATAAGACAAAAGAGACTAACTACATTAGTAAATTTATGCGGACTCTATTCCCCGATCCTTCCTCTTAGAAGGAGATAGAACTAGAGAGGCACTGTAACTTTAAAACTATACGTTTTAACGAAAATCTGACACCATACAAGCATACAATTTTGTTTCTAATAGATTGTTTCTGCAAAATTTCATTGACTTTAATTGGTTAGTATTGAAAATATCACCATACTTCGTTTGTATGGAGCGCGCATTAGCATTTTTGGAATAAATTTTGGGACTATTGGGACTTCAAATAAAAATTATTGGGACCTTTGCAGAAAACCCCACATAACAAAAAATTTTACGATCGAGCTCGAAATTTTTCATACGATGACTCAAAATGGTGGTGGTAATATGAGAACGCAAGTACTTGTAAAATCAGCACGCTCGCTGGCCGCATTGGGATGCTATTCTTAAAATTCGATCGGGCCGCAACTTTGACTATTTATATGTGGACTGGTTACGCGTGTAGTTCTACTAACAAACATTTCTGCCACTTTTTGCGGGGGGCGAGGTAACATGAAATCCGCAACTTTGGATTTTATACCCCATAACTTTAGATTCTAATTTTGAATGTAAAAAATCATGAAGAGTAGTCTCGTGTGAACCCCAAACGTTCTAAGTTCGAAGTTATTATTTCGCAATTATAGGCTGTCTCGTTTAGTGATAAGGTGTAAAATTGAATGTAAAGGCACAAGATCAATTGTGCTTATACCGTGGCAGAGGGGAAATGCTACCGCAAGGCTAGTCCTTATAATAATTAGTCAAAGGGACGCAAAAAGATGCAGTGTGGACCGCATGCGGCCCGCATGCCTGTACCAGACTGAACACACGCTAAAAAAAACATCTCAGAATCGGCGTTAGAGTTACGGTTTAGTATTGTCACACAAATTATCTAGTCACATTTAAAGTACCAGAATCTAGCCTGGACTTGTATTATGATGACTAGACAACGATATAGATACCAAACATCCATGACTCGGGTACAAATATTAAATATTCATCATACAAATATTTGTCCCTTACGGGATTCGAATCCGTGATCCTCGGCACAGCAGGCAGGTTCAATACAGACTGTGCTATCGGGTCGTCGAAATGATGAATATGAATATTTGTACCCGAGTCATGGATGTTTGTATCTATATATGTATTCTATATCGTTGTCTAGTCATAATAACACAAGTCCAGGCTAGATTCTGGTACTTTAAATGTGGCTAAATAATTTGTGTGACAATGTCCAAGATATTAATTTATTTATTAACAAATACCATTGAAAGATAATACAATAATGAAGTACTTACCGATTCTATCTCCCTTTGCTGCTCGGATGAACATGAAACAAAAAGAAAATTTTATTAGCCAAAGGTCAAGGATAAGTAAGTTATAATGTCAAATAAAGGTCAACTTTCACACAGGGGTGACAGAAGATTACAAAGTCGTCGTAAAAAACATTTCACACTTTTTTTTAATAAGAGAATACAAGACTGCAGTATCTTGTCGACTCAAAATTATACAACGTGTTAACGAATAAGCGCAAAACCTCATACACCCCAACAGATTTATAACAAAATAATTCGATTGAAACAATAATTTCATTATTTTGATAGTTAAAATTTAAAGTTATTCGCATTTTAAGTTCTCAGACAAAAATGATTTTTTATCATTTTAGCAATGAATGAAAGCGCTAGCGTGCACATGGATACATTTTAAGAATCTTGTTTTGGTAGTAAGTAGGGTGAGTGTGTGCTCGTGCGGTGGGTTGACATCGAGTTCAGTAAATTTTAAATTTAAGGAACAAATTATTTAATATTTTGAAAAAAAAAATCCTATGTTGAAAACATGATAATTCGATTCTGCTCTCGATTCTGAACAAACAGCTTTCTAGTTTTGCGTTAATTCATTAACACGTTGTATAGGTGTAAAACTTAAGTACTTTAGGAGGTACTTCTACCATCAAACTAAACAACTTTCGCTATGGAGCCAAAATCGAATTAGCGAAAAAAATCGGATGTTCCATAGAAAATTTTAATGGAAAATTGATAAAACGCATGGTTTTTTTTTCACGATTTCAATGTTGTTCCCATAGTGAAAGTCGTTAAATTTGATGGTCTTAAAGCACCCCTTAAAGTACCCATGTAACGCATTTAAGTTTACACCCTGTACATGAGACAACATATTTGTATTTATTCAATGTTTGCCTCCTTTAAATATTAAATGTTTATATACATTTTAATTATTATAATACATACATACTTAATCTAAAAAAAAACATTAAATACCTATCGTTATTCATCATCATCATCATCAGCTCATCATCGTCCACTGCTGAACCTAGGCCTCTCCCAACGCGCGCCACAAAACTCTGTCCTCGGCCTTCCTCATCCAATCGCTCCCCGCTACTTTTTTTAGGTCGTCTGTCCAGCGGGCAGCAGGGCGTCCCACACTACGCCTACCAGTTCGCGGTCTCCAGTCTAGAACTCTGACACCCCACCGGTTGTCAGTTCTTCGGCAGATATGACCAGCCCATTGCCACTTCAGCATGCAAATTTTCTGAGCTATGACAACCATTTTAGTTCTCTGACGTATCACTTCATTTCTGATGTGATCTCTCAGAGAAACACCGAGCATAGCTCTCTCCATAGCTCGCTGAGTGATCGTTATTAGTTTATTTCAAAGAACCATAGCAACGTAACCAGACGAACGTCAACGATTCGTTTCAGGAAAAAAGTTTAATTTCAATTTACGCCTTTCTTTATGTAAAACCATTCGTTATGAAAGAATTTTTTTTTCTTTATTTCCAAAAAATTGTGATGTCCATAATTACAACACTAAAACAAAAATAAACTGATATCTCCACACTTTCGGCTTAGTAAGGTCAACACGTCTTTCATGGGTCACTGTATACGTTGTTATAATAAAATCCTCGAGACCATTTTGAATCTTTCCGAAAACATGTTTAAAACTCAAATCAAAAAAGTCCTCTGTAATAAAACATAATATTATAAATTGGATGATTATTTAAAAGATCAAAATGTTTGGGTCTGAGATCACTAGCTTATGGTTTATGTACTTTACTGTATAGTATCAATTATTTTATTAAATATACTATGTAAACATAACTTTAGCTTAAGAATTTATATTGTAATAGTTATAAAGTCGTGTTATGTTGTAGATTTTCTGGTCGCATCTTCTCTACAGCGACAACACATTCTGACGCGGTTGTAGCTTTAAAATAGATATGACGTTTGATAAGTGTGCTGCAAGCTACTATATTGACTTTGACTTTGACTTTAAACGGTAAAAAATAAACACCCATTCTAATCACACCCAAATCCTCAACCTGCAAATCCCATTTTCTTCACTCAAAGCAAACTAATGAATAGCAATTCATTGTACGTTATCTAAGGTACCCTCGGAAACTAAACGTCTGCATTTGGGTAGAATTTAGAGTTCAGATTGTACTTAGGTGCAAATGAGAGTTTGAAAATGTGCTCCCGACGTAAATGGCGACATAAGACGTTAGAGCAAATATTATTTTAAAATTTGCAGTCTTTTTACTTCGTTCTGTGTTGAGATGGGGTTTGAAAAGGATTGGGTCGATTACGAACACATTCATAATATTTCAATAACTGCTAAAATGTAAGGGTTACTGGCTCTACGATGACCTGTTTCGGGCTGATTGCAACCTCCTCTCTCTCCTCATCCTGACTGCGAAAACCCTACACTCCTGTCCTATCTACATGGCTCACTGGTGCCTCGGGCAGATGTCTAAATCGAGGACGCAAGTGCAGCATCAGCTCGGAGGGGCAGTTCGTGTGAACATACTATTGTCATGTAAACGATTTAAAGGCGAATAGAGGTAATGTTCCAAGCCTAACTATAAGCTTGATTGCTTGCATTGCAATGCTCTGAGCTCGCGAGTACCTCTACAGAGTAGCTGTTGCGCTGGCCCCCTCATATAGCCGTCATCTTTGCGTCCTTGCAGCAGTACTGCTGGCTGGTGAGTCAACGGAACGGAACAGAACGGAACAGCTAAAATGTAAGGGAAGGTACGCAGTATATTCTAGTGCCAAATATCGCAGTATCACAAGACGAAAGTCTGTGACCAGTTTGTACTGCCAGTAATCATACAGGGTCCTTCTTAATATGCTGACACTGTTTTAAGGGGATGAAACTGAACAACTTTATACAGGGTGTTACAAGAAAACAGGGGCAACAGGGTAAACAGTTGCATTACTTGAAGGGTTGGTTGTACCCATGGTACTGAACAACTTTCTTAATGTAAATCTAAATGAAAAATTAGATGAATTATTATGAATTTTCAAAAAATAAGAAAACCAAATCATTCCATGTTACATTGTGAAGTACTTATATTGTAGCATAAGCATATGCTCACAACTATATAACCGTGGTAGTCAGAAATATTCTGAAACCTCAGAACATCCCCGTTTCACCAGTAGTACCGAAACTCTGTCCAGTGTGACGGGGAGTGAGCTCGTCGCCACTTATAATAAACAGTGGGTACAATACATGCCTCGAAACTAGTACCTAGTACTTATATAGTAAATTTTCATTTTCTTCCGATCAACAATGTAAGAGTAAAATCGTTACAACTGGAATAAAAGGGGTGAATTTCGAATCCATTTTCTTCAGTTTTATTAAGTAAAATAGATTTCGAGAAAAAACAAATAACTTTTCATGTTCTGTACATTGTTCAGTTTTGTTTTTGCTTAAAATGTGTCATAGTTAATGTATAAAATGGTTACAAAGTTACCCAATTTCACGGTAAAACTGGGCGGTAGCGCCTTAAGCGTAGCGTATGCGAATAAAGTATATTTGATTGATTGAAAAGCGAGTATATACAAGCTTAGAATTATGCTTAGTTGGTATTGGCATAGTTTTTGACATTATGACTGTAGGATTTTGTGCAAAATCAACTGCTCCATACAAAACTGCAAACCTACTTTAGCCAATTGTATGGGACAGCTGTTTTTTTTTCGCGATTTCGATGTTGGTCCCATAGAGATAGTTATTAAGAATGTTCGTAATCTACTGACACTTGTTTAAGGAGATGACCAGACCATCAAACTGAACTACTTTCGCAAATCGCGAAAAAAAAATCGAATTCGCAGTTTTGTATGAAACAGCTGATTTTTTTTCGCCGTTTCCATGTTGGTGCCATAGTGAAAGTTGTTCAGTTTGACGGTCTAATCATCCCCTTAAAAAGTGTCAGCATATTAAGAAGGATCCTGTATGTATGGTATATAAAAATAAGACGTCGCTAATGAATTAGTTTTTATTAGAAAATTAGAACCTACCTTTTTAATAACATAAAATGTTACTTAAATAAAAATAGAGTAATATTTGCTACCGAGGCCGAGTTTTCTCGAATATCCTTTTAGCAAATTGAAGGAGGATTTTAATTTAATTACTTATTTTCAAATGCTCACCAAGATTATTAATTTAATTTTTTTCATTTCGCCATTTGAATTAATACTTTGAATCCTTAAATTATCTTAAAAAGGTTTGCTTACTTTAGTTGAAAGATGAAATATTAAAATAAATATAATAAACATAGATGAACCAAAAGTCTATAAAACCACATGAGTAATACTCCCACAGAGACAACGCTCTATACAAGTGTGGTTTTGGTCAGCAACGCGCATTTAGGTTGTGCTTCAGACCATCGAACTGAACAACTTTCATTATAGAGCAAACTTCGAAATCTCGAAAAAAAACAGCAGCAAAAAAATCCCATACATTTGAGTCGAGTTGGTACTCCATTTTGTACGAAACTAGTGTTTTTTTTAGAGATTTCGATGATGGCTATAGTGAAAGTTGTTCATTTTGATGGTATGAAGCACCCCGTAAATGCGCGTCGCTAACCAAAATCACACCCTGTATAATTGCGCTACGATCGATGGATACAAGTAGTAAGAGGTTTAAGTCTTACCGATGTAACATAGCGCAGTTCAATCTTTGACTAATTATTATAAGGACTAGCCTTGCGGTAGCATTTCTCTGCCACGGTATAAGCACAATTGATCTTGTGCATTTACATTCAATTTTACACCTTATCACTAAACGAGACAGCCTATTATTGCGAAATAATAAATTCGAACTTAGAACGTTTGGGGTTCACACGAGACTACTTTTCACGATTTTTAACATTCAAAATTAGAATCTAAAGTTATGGGGAGTAAAATCCAAGGTTGCGGATTTCATGTTACCTCGCCCCCCGCAAAAAGTGGCAGAAATGTTTGTTAGTAGAATTACACGCGTAACCAGTCCATATAATACGAGTAATTAGTCAAAGAGTTCAACAATTTTAATAGCGCGCAAAATTATATTGACCAATCAGAATGTACCACCTGCGCGGGCCTGAAACCCAGTGCCGCGATTGGCTAATTGTCATCGCGCCTTTTCGCTGCTATCCGACTTTGCACCCTTTGATTACTAAAAGACTTCTGGTTTTGACGAGGACTCGGGTCTGCTCAGCGCAAACGAAGATTGACGAGCGCAATTATGTTCCTGGTACACTACTACATCTCGCGACGGTGTGTGCGTGACCTTTCATCGACGGGTTCACCTATACGCTACAAACCGAACAAACCAGAAGTAAGAAGGTTAGTGGGTAGACCTCCAATGTTTTCGACAGCCGACTTAGGGTTGCAGGTCAAAGATGGATTAGATTGGCGTCCTGTGCCAAGTGAGGAATGGTGCAATAAAAATGAGGCCTTATTTCCAGCAGTAGGTTGATGTGGGCTTTATGGATATCATCATCAGGCTTTACATCTAACTGCAGGGCAGTGTCGCAAAAGGGATTTTAATAAAATCGTAAAAGACTAAAAATCGGTAGAAATCGGTAGATAGTCTTAAGTTATAAAGGGAGTCACGTTGCAGGTTCTGACACGAGCACTTGACGTTTTTGCCTGTCACGAGGCTCCGCAATCTTCAATCTCTTCTTGTTCTTGATCAAAAACAATACCTGAGATTGAGATAGATACTCCCACAAACTACTTGACACTGGCGGAAATGCAGTGCTAACGCACAAGCAAGAGTCCATTAATTATAAATAAAAAAGAAAAAGTTATAAAGAATGTTTGTAAAGTTCGACCAAAACTTGAATCAAAATGAAATACTTTTGTAACACTTCCACTTTATTTGCATCCAAATATATAGTTCTCGAGTATTTCTCCGCAGGGATTAAAAAAGCATGGACTCTATTCTATAATTTTCAAGGGAAAGTCCCAACGCCCTATAAGATTAATAACTAATCCTAATTTCTTAGCATTTGCTACACAAAAAGGCAAAATACTTCAAGATTTGGCTAAAACATCTGCTATGATATAAATCGGTAGATCAGAGCCTAAACTTGATATATCGATAGATAGTAGGTACCAGAAATCTATAGGTCTACCGATAAATTGGTAGCTTTTGCAACACTGCTGCAGGGCACAGGCCTACCCTCAAGTGCGTTAGTCCACTTCGCTTGCCAAATAATTTTTAACTTCAATCATTATGCATTAGAATTTCTTCTTCAGGATATGCAGGTTTCCTCACGATGTTATCCCTCACCGTTTGAGAGCAGTCGCTATTAAATAAGTTAGAAAACCTCATCGACTGTTAATGGACAATAATATCTAAATATCAAAGCGAGAAATGTGAAATAAAAAACATAATCCAATTTAAAGGAAAAGAGAGAACGATCTTAAATGTTTAATGCTCAGAGTAATTTATAAACAGGATTCAAAAGAAGGTTCCTACAGTTTTCGACTTGAAATTTTTCGTATTCGACGTTTTAAGCAATTAATTTTGGTCGACTACTTCACTTTGCCGAAGTTTTGTTACCTTTTTAACTTAGTGTTGTATCGTGTTTTTGTCGATAAAATTTGGCACGGAACGGATTCGATAATATAATTTCTGGACGAAAGCCAGACTGTTATCAATATGTCAAGTGTTTTGTTATTTCCGTGAAATGTGAATTTTAAGATTTTATTTTAAACTTTTGCCGATGAACGTTGTTTTTTTTTGTGGACCACATTTTTTTTGATCATCTGGTTTTGACACTAAGTTTTGGTAGTTCAATATTAACATGTTTGGGGTAAGAACCGAATAATGGATGAAGCTTCTTTCGCAGTTTATTTGTAGGCAAAAAGCTAGACAATATCATGAGTTGATACTTATTATAAAGTGGTAAATTCAGGTTTTTAGATTTGATGCAGATAGTATGTAGGTACACCACTGTTTACTTAGAACACCAGCTAGCAGCTATCATAAATATAGACATTATCGATGTGTAGTTGGTACAACACTACTAATCCGATTACTGCAGTAGGCTGAGCATTAAAGACTTCTATTTTTACGTGTCTAGCCTCTTTTATTTTTTTAGTCTTTGCATTTTTGACGTTTATTGCAGTGTCTGGCTATTTTGAGAAATTAGCTTTCGTTTTTGAAATTTTTAGTATTTAAAATAGTATTAACCCCGTCCCCGACCGACTCGTACCAATGAGTTATTCGGAATTTATGTACGATTTGTAACACCACTGGCTTTTCGATGAAGGAAAAACATCGTGATGAAACCTGCATGCTTCAATTTCGAGGCATGTATTATATCCACTGTCCATTATTTGGCGACGGGCTCACTCCTCATCACACTCGACAGAGTTTCGGTACGACTGGTGAAACGTGGATGTTCTGAGGTTTCAGAATATCTCTGACTACCCCCTCGGGGAATATTTATTAGTAATAGAGTCAAGGAGGGTAAAACTACTACAATATAGGTGTTACAAATCAAACATAAATTCCGAAAAACTCATTGATACGAGTCGGGCTGGACGGGGATCGAACCATCGCCTCCTGCACGGCAGGCAAGGTTACTCGCCACGGCTTTTTTTAACCACAAAATAATTGTTCCTCTTTTTTTATCTTAATAAACTGTAGAGCAGAGTATTCATATACAGGGTGTTAGTATCCTAACCAACATTTCACCAAGCTTAATGAACCGCTCATTATTTACCTGCAGCGTTATCTCTCTAATTAATTTCCGTCCGTTTTTAATTAGAGTTTAGGCACATTTTCGTTTGGGTTTCAACATTTTATATTTTTAAGAGAACTTGTTTGTTTTAGTTCAATTAATATGTTATTAGATAATCCGTGGGTTTTATTGTGTTACTTGCTTTTGAACCTTTAGAATTTTAAATGTGGGTAGCTGTGTTTCATTTTTACCCCAAAGGAATGGAGTAAACATACCCCATATTTACTCCATTCCTTTGGGACGATTCCATTCTAGACCAGGGCTCCTAGACAAAGTATCTTTCGATTAGAGACAAAGTATCTTTCGATTAGCGTTAACGACAGTAGAAAACATAAAAATGTATGGACTTGACGTATGGTGACGAAAGCAAACGACAAAATGTTTCGATCGCTAATGTCAAATCCATACATTCTGTCATTCTACTAGCGTCTACGCCAATAAAAATATCACTTTGTCTATAGGCCCAGGAGAGCGATTTTTGAAACTCGTTGAATTTTCGTTGAACTCAGCAGTCGAAAATGTCAATATTACTATGTAGATATGCATCTTTCTACTGCTGATTTGATTTTCAAAAGTCGCTCTCCTGAAGTATGATTTTTGAAAGTCAAATCAGCAGTAGAAAGATGCATATCTCCATAGTACTATTGACATTTTCGACTGCTGAGTTCAAAGTATGAGTTTCAAAAATCGCACTCCAGACTCGTGCTAATGAGATTTTAGAAACGTTTGCAAATTACCTGTGTGAAGTTAGTAGCCAAAGTTAGTAGCTTTTTATAACCTGACCAAATTAAGGAGTCGTTGATTTAAATTGATTATTATGCTTTAAAAACATGCAAAAACAACAAAAATATATCATTAGATTAAAATAACACGTTTTTTACGTAAAATGCATTTAAAAAAACACTATAATAATAACAATACTTTTTTTTCTATAAATTTGTTCGAGATTGGTTACAACCGTGATGCAAAAGACCTGAGAGGTTTAATTGTAGATAGGCATAATAACTGAACATTGAACTATATTTTAAAACAAATTTGATAAGATTTGATATGGTACGAGTGATCGATATGATCGACGGAATGAGGGAGTAATTTTTTTTGCGATAGTTCCAAATAAAAACGCTGGCTACTGGTATGATGCAAAATACCTGACAGGTTAAGTTGTAGATAGGCATCATACTTGAACACTAAGCTTTACTAAAAGACTAATTTTATATGGTTTGATAGGGTACGAGTGCTTGATATGACCGATGGCACGTGGGACTTATTTTATTCGATATAGCACCAACTAAAATGCTAGCTACAGGTATGTTACAAAAAACCTGACAGGTTTAATTGTAGATAGGCATGATACTTGAACACTAAGCTATATTTGAAGACTAATTTTATATGGTTTGATATAGTACGAGTGCTCGATATGGCCGACAAAAGTAAGGAGAAACTTTTTCGCTGCGGTTTAAAAAAAAGCTACCGGTAGCTAATGGTATGATTCAAGATACCTGACAGGTTAAATTGTACATAGACATAATACTTAAACACTAAGCTATATTTAAAGACTAATTTTATTAGGTTTGATATGGTTAGAGTGTTCGATATGATCGACGGAATGAGGGAGTAATTTTTTTTGCGATAGTACCAAATAAAAAGCTGGCTACTGATATGATGCAAAATACCTGACAGGTTTAGTTGTAGATAGGCATCATACTTGAACACTAAGCTTTACTAAAAGACTAATTTTATATGGTTTGATAGGGTACGAGTGCTTGATATGACCGATGGCACGTGGGACTTATTTTATTCGATATAGCACCAACTAAAATGCTAGCTACAGGTATGTTACAAAAAACCTGACAGGTTTAATTGTAGATAGGCATGATACTTGAACACTAAGCTATATTTGAAGACTAATTTTATATGGTTTGATATAGTACGAGTGCTCGATATGGCCGACAAAAGTAAGGAGAAACTTTTTCGCTGCGGTTTAAAAAAAAGCTACCGGTAGCTAATGGTATGATTCAAGATACCTGACAGGTTAAATTGTACATAGACATAACACTTAAGCACTAAGCTATATTTGAAGACTAATTTTATTAGGTTTGATATGGTTAGAGTGTTCGATATGATCGACGGAATGAGGGAGTAATTTTTTTTGCGATAGTACCAAATAAAAAGCTGGCTACTGGCTGGCTTAGGTTCGGTTATAATCTAAAGAAAAGTATTTATAGAATATTATTAATTACAAGATAAAGAAGAATGTATTGATTAAAAATAAATGTGTAAAACGTACCTATAAAATTTTTATAAATAAGCATAAGCATATGCTCACGACTATATTCCCCGAGGGGGTAGTCAGAGATATTCTGAAACCTCAGAACATCCACGTTTCACAACTAGTACCGAAACTCTGTCCAGTGTGACGGGGGTGAGCCCGTAGCCAATTAAAAAAAATAAAAATTAAGAATAAACAGTATTAAGCTAAAAATATTAAATAAATAGTATTGAGTTAAAGGGATTTAACAAACGGTACAATGCACGGCATTTTATAAAAGAAAGGTACAGGTATTAATTGAAAAGTATCCAGCTAAAGGTATTAACAATCGGTACTAAAAAAAGGTATTAAATAGAAGAAATTAAGCAAATAAAAGAGGTAACGAAAATGGTTTAAGAATAAACATTAGGTATTAAGCAAAAATAATTGATTAAAAGGTATTATATTGAAGAGATTTAAGAACCGGTATTAACCAAAGTATTCCATAAACGGAAGTAACAGGGAATTGAATAAAACGTATCTAATTAAAAGGTAACACAACTAAGATAAAAAGGTATTAAATATTTGTCATTTTGTGAATAAAAGACAAATAGAAAAGGTATTAAGACAGTATTAACAGTATTAAGAAACACGAATTTAAAAAGATATTAAGTAAAAGGTATTTTAGAAGCGGTATAAGACAAAAGCTACTGCATAATAGGTATTAGGCCAGGCCAATAAAGTAAGAAAAAGGAAGTGAAGTAAAAGCTATAGAATAAAATATTCTAAAACAAAGACACTAAATTAAATCTCTCTTTTACAATGAGTGCAATAAAACTTTTTTCACGACACAAAACCGTATCCGCGGCGGCGGCAATTGTAAGTCAGTAAAAGGACAATGACGACGCCACGTGCGTTTGAGATAACAAATGGAATGCATTATCATTAGGTAAGAATAAGACTTGCCGAAAATGGTTCACAGGTGTCATATTCCATTACAAAAGAAAATAAGTACTTACACGTGTTCTTTTCCTCAAACCAAATTATATGGTATTAAATAAAGGTTCAAACATTAGGTAAATTACATTTTATATGTCCAATTAGGTGTCAAAAGCCATCCTTCGAGTGGTCATTACAAGTAAAGTAAAATACAGGTACAGCATGGTGTTTTTTTCCACCAGGTGTACCAGTTATTTAAACGTTAACTTAGTTTTATAAAGTGGACATTACTTAAAGAAAAAACATAAGCCAGCTTGACGAAAGAAAGTCATATTATATTGCAACCATTGTAACTAAAGAAAACCGTACCAGCAGCACAATGACGATGGCACGTGCCTTTGAGATAATACATGGAATGCATAGTCAATAAAAATAAGACTAGCCGAAAATGGTTGACGGGTCTTAACTTCCGTCAAAACGAAAATAAGTGCACGTGTTCTTCAAACGATGTTCTGTAAGATTATAGAACAGAATTACTCCAACGTTCTGTCTGCCATATCGAACCAGTTTTAAATTAAGTACAAGTAATTACTCTCGCGTTCAATTGGTAATAACGAACACTCGCACCATATCAAAACATACAATGTTAGTCTTAAAATATAGCTGAGTGTTCAAGGATCATGCCTACATACAAATAAACCTATCATACCAGTAGCTAGCTTTTTAGTTGGCGCTATAGAGAAAAAAATAAGTCAAACGTGCCATCGGTCTTATCAAACACTCGTACCATTTATCAAGCCTGATAAAATTAGTCTTCAAATATAGCTTAGTGTTTAAGTGTTATGTCTATGTACAATTTAACCTGTCAGGTATCTTGAATCATACCATTAGCTACCGGTAGTTTTTTTTTAAACCGCAGCGAAAAAGTTTCTCCTTACTTTTGTCGGCCATATCGAGCACTCGTACTATATCAAACCATATAAAATTAGTCTTAAAATATAGCTTAGTGTTCAAGTATCATGCATATCTACAATTAAACCTGTCAGGTTTTTTGTAACATACCTGTAGCTAGCATTTTAGTTGGTGCTATATCGAATAAAATAAGTCCCACGTTCCATCGGTCATATCAAGCACTCATACCCTATCAAACCATATAAAATTAGTCTTTTAGTAAAGCTTAGTGTTCAAGTATGATGCCTATCTACAACTAAACCTGTCAGGTATTTTGCATCATATCAGTAGCCAGCTTTTTATTTGGTACTATCGCAAAAAAAATTACTCCCTCATTCCGTCGATCATATCGAACACTCTAACCATATCAAACCTGATAAAATTAGTCTTCAAATATAGCTTAGTGTTTAAGTATTATGTCTATGTACAATTTAACCTGTCAGGTATCTTGAATCATACCATTAGCTACCGGTAGCTTTTTTTTAAACCGCAGCGAAAAAGTTTCTCCTTACTTTTGTCGGCCATATCGAGCACTCGTACTATATCAAACCATATAAAATTAGTCTTCAAATATAGCTTAGTGTTCAAGTATCATGCCTATACACAATTAAACCTGTCAGGTTTTTTGTAACATACCTGTAGCTAGCATTTTAGTTGGTGCTATATCGAATAAAATAAGTCCCACGTTCCATCGGTCATATCAAGCACTCATACCCTATCAAACCATATAAAATTAGTCTTTTAGTAAAGCTTAGTATTCAAGTATGATTCCTATCTACAACTAAACCTGTCAGGTATTTTGCATGATATCAGTAGCCAGCTTTTTATTTGGTACTATCGCAAAAAAAAATACTCCCTCATTCCGTCGATCATATCGAACACTCTAACCATATCAAACCTAATAAAATTAGTCTTCAAATATAGCTTAGTGCTTAAGTGTTATGTCTATGTACAATTTAACCTGTCAGGTATCTTGAATCATACCATTAGCTACCGGTAGCTTTTTTTTAAACCGCAGCGAAAAAGTTTCTCCTTACTTTTGTCGGCCATATCGAGCACTCGTACTATATCAAAACATTTAAAATTAGTCTTAAAATATGGCTTAGTGTTCAAGTATCATGCCTATCTACAATTAAACCTGACAGGTTTTTTGTAACATACCTGTAGCTAGCATTTTAGTTGGTGCTATATCGAATAAAATAAGTCCCACGTGCCATCGGTCATATCAAGCACTCGTACCCTATCAAACCATATAAAATTAGTCTTTTAGTAAAGCTTAGTGTTCAAGTATGATGCCTATCTACAACTTAACCTGTCAGGTATTTTGCATCATATCAGTAGCCAGCTTTTTTTTTGGTACTATCGCAAAAAAAAATACTCCCTCATTCCGTCGATCATATCGAACACTCTAACCATATCAAACCTGATAAAATTAGTCTTTAAATATAGCTTAGTGTTTAAGTATTATGTCTATGTACAATTTAACCTGTCAGGTATCTTGAATCATACCATTAGCTACCGGTAGCTTTTTTTTAAACCGCAGCGAAAAAGTTTCTCCTTACTTTTGTCGGCCATATCGAGCACTCGTACTATATCAAACCATATAAAATTAGTCTTAAAATATAGCTTAGTGTTCAAGTATCATGCCTATCTACAATTAAACCTGTCAGGTTTTTTGTAACATACCTGTAGCTAGCATTTTAGTTAGTGATATATCGAATAAAATAAGTCCCACGTGCCATCTGTCACATCAAGCACTCGTACCGTATCAAACCATATAAAATTAGTCTTTTAGTAAAGCTTAGTGTTCAAGTATGATGCCTATCTACAACTTAACCTGTCAGGTATTTTGCATGATATCAGTAGCCAGCTTTTTATTTGGTACTATCGCAAAAAAAAATACTCCCTCATTCCGTCGATCATATCGAACACTCTAACCATATCAAACCTAATAAAATTAGTCTTCAAATATAGCTTAGTGCTTAAGTGTTATGTCTATGTACAATTTAACCTGTCAGGTATCTTGAATCATACCATTAGCTACCGGTAGCTTTTTTTTAAACCGCAGCGAAAAAGTTTCTCCTTACTTTTGTCGGCCATATCGAGCCCTCGTACTATATCAAACCATATAAAATTAGTCTTAAAATATAGCTTAGTGTTCAAGTATCATGCCTATCTACAATTAAACCTGTCAGGTTTTTTGTAACATACCTGTAGCTAGCATTTTAGTTGGTGCTATATCGAATAAAATAAGTCCCATGTTCCATCGGTCATATCAAGCACTCGTACCCTATCAAACCATATAAAATTAGTCTTTTAGTAAAGCTTAGTGTTCAAGTATGATGCCTATCTACAACTTAACCTGTCAGGTATTTTGCATCATACCAGTAGCCAGCTTTTTATTAGGAACAATCGCAAAAAAAATTACTCCCTCATTTCGTCGATCATATCGAACACTCTAACCATATCAAACCTAATAAAATTAGTCTTCAAATATAGCTTAGTGCTTAAGTGTTATGTCTATGTACAATTTAACCTGTCAGGTATCTTGAATCATACCATTAGCTACCGGTAGCTTTTTTTTAAACCGCAGCGAAAAAGTTTCTCCTTACTTTTGTCGGCCATATCGAGCACTCGTACTATATCAAACCATATAAAATTAGTCTTAAAATATAGCTTAGTGTTCAAGTATCATGCCTATCTACAATTAAACCTGTCAGGTTTTTTGTAACATACCTGTAGCTAGCATTTTAGTTGGTGCTATATCGAATAAAATAAGTCCCACGTTCCATCGGTCATATCAAGCACTCGTACCCTATCAAACCATATAAAATTAGTCTTTTAGTAAAGCTTAGTGTTCAAGTATGATGCCTATCTACAACTTAATCTGTCAGGTATTTTGCATCATACCAGTAGCCAGCTTTTTATTTGGAACTATCGCAAAAAAAATTACTCCCTCATTTCGTCGATCATATCGAACACTCTAACCATATCAAACCTAATAAAATTAGTCTTCAAATATAGCTTAGTGCTTAAGTGTTATGTCTATGTACAATTTAACCTGTCAGGTATCTTGAATCATACCATTAGCTACCGGTAGCTTTTTTTTAAACCGCAGCGAAAAAGTTTCTCCTTACTTTTGTCGGCCATATCGAGCACTCGTACTATATCAAACCATATAAAATTAGTCTTAAAATATAGCTTAGTGTTCAAGTATCATGCCTATCTACAATTAAACCTGACAGGTTTTTTGTAACATACCTGTAGCTAGCATTTTAGTTGGTGCTATATCGAATAAAATAAGTCCCACGTGCCATCGGTCATATCAAGCACTCGTACCCTATCAAACCATATAAAATTAGTCTTTTAGTAAAGCTTAGTGTTCAAGTATGATGCCTATCTACAACTTAACCTGTCAGGTATTTTGCATCATATCAGTAGCCAGCTTTTTTTTTGGTACTATCGCAAAAAAAAATACTCCCTCATTCCGTCGATCATATCGAACACTCTAACCATATCAAACCTGATAAAATTAGTCTTTAAATATAGCTTAGTGTTTAAGTATTATGTCTATGTACAATTTAACCTGTCAGGTATCTTGAATCATACCATT
The DNA here is from genome assembly GCA_963924505.1 of Agonopterix alstromeriana. Lineage (NCBI taxonomy): Eukaryota > Metazoa > Arthropoda > Insecta > Lepidoptera > Depressariidae > Agonopterix > Agonopterix alstromeriana. Next base: position 1,154,225 of record OZ004686.1, on the reverse strand, counting down.
AGCTACCGGTAGCTTTTTTTTAAACCGCAGCGAAAAAGTTTCTCCTTACTTTTGTCGGCCATATCGAGCACTCGTACTATATCAAACCATATAAAATTAGTCTTAAAATATAGCTTAGTGTTCAAGTATCATGCCTATCTACAATTAAACCTGTCAGGTTTTTTGTAACATACCTGTAGCTAGCATTTTAGTTGGTGCTATATCGAATAAAATAAGTCCCACGTGCCATCGGTCATATCAAGCACTCGTACCCTATCAAACCATATAAAATTAGTCTTTTAGTAAAGCTTAGTGTTCAATTATGATGCCTATCTACAACTTAACCTGTCAGGTATTTTGCATCATATCAGTAGCCAGCTTTTTATTTGGTACTATCGCAAAAAAAAATACTCCCTCATTCCGTCGATCATATCGAACACTCTAACCATATCAAACCTAATAAAATTAGTCTTTAAATATAGCTTAGTGTTTAAGTATTATGTCTATGTACAATTTAACCTGTCAGGTATCTTGAATCATACCATTAGCTACCGGTAGCTTTTTTTTAAACCGCAGCGAAAAAGTTTCTCCTTACTTTTGTCGGCCATATCGAGCACTCGTACTATATCAAACCATATAAAATTAGTCTTAAAATATAGCTTAGTGTTCAAGTATCATGCCTATCTACAATTAAACCTGTCAGGTTTTTTGTAACATACCTGTAGCTAGCATTTTAGTTAGTGATATATCGAATAAAATAAGTCCCACGTGCCATCTGTCACATCAAGCACTCGTACCGTATCAAACCATATAAAATTAGTCTTTTAGTAAAGCTTAGTGTTCAAGTATGATGCCTATCTACAACTTAACCTGTCAGGTATTTTGCATGATATCAGTAGCCAGCTTTTTATTTGGTACTATCGCAAAAAAAAATACTCCCTCATTCCGTCGATCATATCGAACACTCTAACCATATCAAACCTAATAAAATTAGTCTTCAAATATAGCTTAGTGCTTAAGTGTTATGTCTATGTACAATTTAACCTGTCAGGTATCTTGAATCATACCATTAGCTACCGGTAGCTTTTTTTTAAACCGCAGCGAAAAAGTTTCTCCTTACTTTTGTCGGCCATATCGAGCACTCGTACTATATCAAAACATTTAAAATTAGTCTTAAAATATGGCTTAGTGTTCAAGTATCATGCCTATCTACAATTAAACCTGTCAGGTTTTTTGTAACATACCTGTAGCTAGCATTTTAGTTGGTGCTATATCGAATAAAATAAGTCCCACGTTCCATTGGTCATATCAAGCACTCGTACCCTATCAAACCATATAAAATTAGTCTTTTAGTAAAGCTTAGTGTTCAAGTATGATGCCTATCTACAACTTAACCTGTCAGGTATTTTGCATCATACCAGTAGCCAGCTTTTTATTTGGAACAATCGCAAAAAAAATTACTCCCTCATTTCGTCGATCATATCGAACACTCTAACCATATCAAACCTAATAAAATTAGTCTTCAAATATAGCTTAGTGCTTAAGTGTTATGTCTATGTACAATTTAACCTGTCAGGTATCTTGAATCATACCATTAGCTACCGGTAGCTTTTTTTTAAACCGCAGCGAAAAAGTTTCTCCTTACTTTTGTCGGCCATATCGAGCACTCGTACTATATCAAACCATATAAAATTAGTCTTAAAATATAGCTTAGTGTTCAAGTATCATGCCTATCTACAATTAAACCTGTCAGGTTTTTTGTAACATACCTGTAGCTAGCATTTTAGTTGGTGCTATATCGAATAAAATAAGTCCCACGTTCCATCGGTCATATCAAGCACTCATACCCTATCAAACCATATAAAATTAGTCTTTTAGTAAAGCTTAGTATTCAAGTATGATTCCTATCTACAACTAAACCTGTCAGGTATTTTGCATGATATCAGTAGCCAGCTTTTTATTTGGTACTCTCGCAAAAAAAAATACTCCCTCATTCCGTCGATCATATCGAACACTCTAACCATATCAAACCTAATAAAATTAGTCTTCAAATATAGCTTAGTGCTTAAGTGTTATGTCTATGTACAATTTAACCTGTCAGGTATCTTGAATCATACCATTAGCTACCGGTAGCTTTTTTTTAAACCGCAGCGAAAAAGTTTCTCCTTACTTTTGTCGGCCATATCGAGCACTCGTACTATATCAAAACATTTAAAATTAGTCTTAAAATATGGCTTAGTGTTCAAGTATCATGCCTATCTACAATTAAACCTGTCAGGTTTTTTGTAACATACCTGTAGCTAGCATTTTAGTTGGTGCTATATCGAATAAAATAAGTCCCACGTTCCATTGGTCATATCAAGCACTCGTACCCTATCAAACCATATAAAATTAGTCTTTTAGTAAAGCTTAGTGTTCAAGTATGATGCCTATCTACAACTTAACCTGTCAGGTATTTTGCATCATACCAGTAGCCAGCTTTTTATTTGGAACTATCGCAAAAAAAATTACTCCCTCATTTCGTCGATCATATCGAACACTCTAACCATATCAAACCTAATAAAATTAGTCTTCAAATATAGCTTAGTGCTTAAGTGTTATTTCTATGTACAATTTAACCTGTCAGGTATCTTGAATCATACCATTAGCTACCGGTAGCTTTTTTTTAAACCGCAGCGAAAAAGTTTCTCCTTACTTTTGTCGGCCATATCGAGCACTCGTACTATATCAAACCATATAAAATTAGTCTTAAAATATAGCTTAGTGTTCAAGTATCATGCCTATCTACAATTAAACCTGTCAGGTTTTTTGTAACATACCTGTAGCTAGCATTTTAGTTGGTGCTATATCGAATAAAATAAGTCCCACGTGCCATCGGTCATATCAAGCACTCGTACCCTATCAAACCATATAAAATTAGTCTTTTAGTAAAGCTTAGTGTTCAAGTATGATTCCTATCTACAACTAAACCTGTCAGGTATTTTGCATCATATCAGTAGCCAGCTTTTTATTTGGTACTATCGCAAAAAAAAATACTCCCTCATTCCGTCGATCATATCGAACACTCTAACCATATCAAACCTAATAAAATTAGTCTTCAAATATAGCTTAGTGCTTAAGTATTATGTCTATGTACAATTTAACCTGTCAGGTATCTTGAATCATACCATTAGCTACCGGTAGCTTTTTTTTAAACCGCAGCGAAAAAGTTTCTCCTTACTTTTGTCGGCCATATCGAGCACTCGTACTATATCAAACCATATAAAATTAGTCTTAAAATATAGCTTAGTGTTCAAGTATCATGCCTATCTACAATTAAACCTGTCAGGTTTTTTGTAACATACCTGTAGCTAGCATTTTAGTTGGTGCTATATCGAATAAAATAAGTCCCACGTGCCATCGGTCATATCAAGCACTCGTACCCTATCAAACCATATAAAATTAGTCTTTTAGTAAAGCTTAGTGTTCAAGTATGATGCCTATCTACAACTTAACCTGTCAGGTATTTTGCATCATACCAGTAGCCAGCGTTTTTATTTGGAACTATCGCAAAAAAAATTACTCCCTCATTCCGTCGATCATATCGATCACTCGTACCATATCAAATCTTATCAAATTTGTTTTAAAATATAGTTCAATGTTCAGTTATTATGCCTATCTACAATTAAACCTCTCAGGTCTTTTGCATCACGGTTGTAACCAATCTCGAACAAATTTATAGAAAAAAAAGTACTGTTATTATTATAGTGTTTTTTTAAATGCATTTTACGTAAAAAACGTGTTATTTTAATTTAATGATATATTTTTGTTGTTTTTGCATGTTTTTAAAGCATAATAATCAATTTAAATCAACGACTCCTTAATTTGGTCAGGTTATAAAAAGCTACTAACTTTGGCTACTAACTTCACACAGGTTTGCAAATTTACCAATAAGGCGTTTTTTCAAGAACAGTAAATATAAAATCTGCAGATGGCGTTACTACATTTGACAAAAAACCCGTAAATTGAAAGGTTTATAATGATACCATGGATTTAAACCAATGGATCCATAACCTACTTACAAGCATGGAAACACGAAAATTGACCATGGCGGTCGGTAATGTTCGTCCTTCTGTCGTACTTGTCCGTCGTAGATGTTTCTGATTGTACGTTTGTCCCTTTCTATAAATTTTTGTCGTTGGATTAGAAAGGCACAAAGTTGAGTTCAGAAACAACAACGAAAGAAGGACGAACAATTACCACCCGCCATAAGGAGTATTTTCATGTTTCACCTCTTTTTTCGCTCGTTTCGCTCTCCAGGTATAGACAATACCTATGCAAGCTTCTTGGTTATCTAATTATAGTCTATTTATTCACTGACATTAACATTTTCCGGTGTTACCAGTAGATAAACTATTTCTTACCAAAAATACGTAATAAGCCGTGGTGGTCCAGTGACGAGTACCTTGCCTGCCGTGCAGGAGGCGATGGTTCGATCCCCGTCCAGGCCGACTCGTACGAACTAGTTTTTCGGAATTTATGTACGATTTGTAACACCACTGGTTTTTCGGTGAAGGAAAAACCGTGAGGAAACCTGCATGCTTCAATTTCGAGGCATGTATTCCCACCGTCCATTCCGTCCAACCCACTGTCCATTATGTGGCTCACCGCCCGTCACACTGGACAGAGTTTCGGTACTACTGGTAAAACGTGGATGTTCTGAGGTTTCAGAATATCTCTCACTACTCCCTTTGGGGAATATAGTCGTGAGCATATGCTAATATATAATAACATCAAAAATTTTAGTCTGATGAACATAAACGAACAATCAACTGTCTAAAAAGTAGATCAATTCAAAGTATCAGTTTCTTTCACATTGTAGGAACCTAACCATCAAAATCTTCTTAATGAATTAGCAAAATTCTCCAGTAAGTTTTGTCGATCTGACAGCATAATTGTTGAAGAATAGAGCACCATTGTCACGGAACTATGTTTTTTATGAAAATATCTCACATCAAAAATAAAACGTTCAAATTATTATTGAATATAGATAGAAATACTTGCCTAGGTGTATTGGATTTTCGTTGATGGAAAACATAGAAAACCATCATGATTCAATTTCGAGGCACCTATTGTTTTTACTGTCCAATAAAAGTGGAAACTTTCACCCTGGACTGAGTTTAGATGTTGCTAGTGAAATATTGCATAATTTTGAATACGTTACTTTTTTTTATTTATTTATAATTAACGGACTTCTTGCTTGTGCGTTAGCACCGCATTTCCGCCAATGTCAAGTGGTTTGAAGGATTATCTATCCAATCTCGAGGATTGTTTTTGAGTAAGAACACAACTGAGAAGGATTGCGGAGCCTCGTGGCAGGCTGAGACGCGAACCGCGCGAACACCACGCGAAAGACAAGTGTTCGGTTCAAAACCTACAACGTGACTCTTGAATACGTTATTCTCCTACTTTACAAGGTGTAACAAAACACCCTATTAATATTTATTGGGGTGGTTTGGACCATCAAACAGCAAATCGCAAAAAAAAAATTAGCAGTTTCATACATTTGAGTCCAGTAAGCATTACATTTGCTCCCGTAGTCAAAATTATTCAGTTTAATCGTTTGAAACACACTTGGTTTGGAAAGTGTTTAAAAAATCTGCCAGTATAATAAATGTAAAGTTTGTGACGATATTTGTGAGTTAATCACGCATAAACAGCTAAACGGATTATTATGAAATTTAGGACAAGGAATATGTTCTGGATTAAGTTATAAGATTCTTCTTTTAAAACAACGCAGACGAATTAAAGATTGAAAAAGTCGGGCGGCGAGCGGGATTCGAACCCACGACCTGCCTATCCGGGGCATGCTTCACTCCAACAGAGCTGTCGGCGCCCCGCAGGCAACGACGAAATCAATAAATTCGATTGGAATTAGGTGTGACCTCTATATCGCATGAATTCTAATTGTAACATTAGACTTGTGAGTCAGTAGTTTGCATAAACTCTGGTAGATGACGCTGACGTCCCTTGAAAACGATGATTTAGATTGAAAATTTCGTCGTGGCCTGAGGGGCGCCGACAGCTCCGTTGGAGTGGAGCATGCCCCGGATAGGCAGGTCGTGGGTTCGAATCCCGCTCGCCGCCCGACTTTTTCAATCTTTAATTTGATTAAGCTAACATGGCATACATTTAGAATCAATAAATTCGAATGCAGAAGAAGTAGCAGGCAACAGTTATTGCAAACATAATTAATTCCCTAATTCATAAATAAGCAGTTTTAATAATTTGTTCACATCAATCGACACTACTACATGCATGGCGTCTTTAATTTAACACGATATGGTTCATCAATCGTTGCCACATATTGCAGGTATTTAATTAAATATACCGCCCTTCGAGGGAAATTGAATTTTGTGTACAAGAATAAGGGCGAAGATGTCGAGGTAGGACTGGAAGAGCTAACCAGTCTAATATCCATAATAGCTCGACTATATTTAAACTACCAATTCATATCTTAATGAAGAGGTACTTACTGTTACGTGGTGGGTCGATTGAGTCTTTAAAAAAGAGAGACATAGATACGAGGTGGCAAAGTGAAAAATCGAAAAGGGCATCAAAATGTAGCAGAATACATCCTTGCATATGCTCACGACTATATTACCCGAGGGGGTAGTCAGAGATATTCTGAAACCTCAGAACATCCACATTTCACCAGTAATACCGAAACACTGTCCAGTGTGACGGGGGTGAGCCCGTCGCCACATAATAGACAGTGGGTACAATACATGCCTCGAAATTGAAGCATGCAGGTGTCCTCACGATGTTTTCCTTCACCGAAAAGCCAGTGGTGTTACAAATCGTACATAAATTCCGAAAAACTCATTGGTACGAGTCGATCTGGACGGGGATCGAACCATCGCCTCCTGCACGGCAGGCAAGGTTACTCGCCACTGGACCACCACGGCATTTTGTAACCACAAAATAATTCGTTCCTTTTTTTTGTCTTACAACTTCCAAATGAACAGCTGTTTTTGAAGTGTATTAAAAGCTTAAAGATTGGCTTGGATTGGATTCTCACTACTTTAGAAGCCCTGCATAAAATGTGCTAAAATAGAATTTTGCTTCAAGATGCACGCTGAAAAAGCTACCTATAGTAAAGGTAAAGGTCACAGACCCAAGTTGATCTACGTCTCTACAAAAAAACCCCTGTCACATCCAGTATCCATATCACCACGGTACTCTAATGGGCTACGGAATTAGGTGGTGCTGCAATTTTTCATTCTGTCACCGCGTCGCAAGTCTCCGCGAGCGAGCGAGACCTTTCAGCTGTTATGTGTTAATATCTTGTAACCTCTTCTTAAGCAGTCGGTTAAATAAAGAACATCATTAATTACTGTTTCATACGCGGTAAGAAAGCATTGAATAAAGATTGATTACGAGTAGGTACTCGTACATCTAATTAGTCGATGGCACGTCATTTTTAATTTTTCCAGCCCAATATTTGCACCAAAAACCAAAATGGCAGCGCAGGACCGGTTGTTGTGAAGATCCTTGCTGGAGGCAGACAGGCTTCTTAATATGCTGACACTTTTTTAAGGAGATGACCAGACCATCAAACTGAACTTTCTCTATGGGATCAACATAGAAATCGCGAAAAAAAAATCGAATTCGCTGTTTTGTATTGAACAGCTGATTTTTTTTCGCCGTTTCGATGTTCGTGCCATAGAGAAAGTTGTCCAGTTTGACGATCTGATCATCCCGTTAAAAAAGTGTCAGAATATTAAGAATGACCCTGTATGTCCAGCAGTGGACATCCATCGGCTGAGATGATGATCAAAATGCACACACATACATAAGTTCATGACCACAATCCTATTGGGGCGGTCAGAAGCTTTGCTACAGACTACCAATTATCTTTTGAAGAAATTGGGTGGTCCTTTATAAGCCACATGAGATTCTATTTTTGGGTGGGGAAAGAAGGGAAAAGAATACTGTTTACCCATTCTAATAAATAATTATCTTGGACATTTTCACACCAATTATCTGGTCACATTTAAAGTACCAGAATCTAGCCTGGAGTTGTGTTATGATGACTAGACAACGATATAGAATACATATATAGATACAAACATCCATGACTCGGGTACAAATATTCATATGCATCATACAAATATTTGTCCCTTACGGGATTCGAACCCGTGACCCTCGGCACAGCAGGCAGGTTCACTACAGACTGTGCTATCGGGCCGTCTAATCTGGAATCTTATACATGGAAACATGCTAATTTTCTTTTTATTTTTTTCTTTTCTTTGGAATTTGTCATTTTTATTGTAACTAACCTCAAACCTGCTTATGCCTATTGCATGCCGTGGTTGCCTTTAATTGAGGTGGCACACGCCTTTTGTCATTCAATGTAATTGTTATAATACAATATTATAACAATTACATTGAATGACAAAATGCTTGTGCCACCTCAATTAAAGGCAACTTGTTGGCGATCCTAAAGAAATAAAATAATCGAATTTATTGATTCTACATTTATTCAATTCAATACGTTTATTTCGGAAAACAAGTTCCATAAAATTTTTATTAGTAGTACATAGTGTCATCTTACAACCTATGTTAGTAAATTACATTGAATGTCAAGATTTCAAATAAACAAATCAAAAGAAAAACAAAAATTACAATAATTTTGAATTTAAGATGAAAAATAAATAAATAAATCAATTTGCCTATCTACATATTATATCTAGTCATAAGCGCAGACCAATGACTGGCGATGGGACACTCGAACTTGCCCCCTACCACCTTCAGGATGCTGTTGGAGCCGCCGTGGACTCTACTCATCAGAGATGCAACTTTTTTACGCATTATAGCGTGAAAGCCGTCTGTACGCGCCTCGGCAAACATGACTGATGCACTGCAGAACCGTGGCCGCCCCAACAACATTCTGAAAGCGTTATTGTACTGGACCCGTAAGGCGCTGTAGGCCTTCTGCGTATATCTCACCCACAGGCTGCTCGTGTAGAAAGATTGACAGTATGCTTTAAAGAGGGTGATCTTAACTTGTTCTGTACAACGAGCAAACCTACGGGCGAGCATATTGCTTCTGACCGCCAGCGCTCTACGTTCCCGCTCAATGTCCTGGTCATCCTTCAGGTCTTCTGTCACGACATGACCAAGGTATTTGAACTGCTTGACTCTCACCAAAGCAGTCCCGTACAGCTTGACCGGCGGCACGACCTGTGGGGAGCTGCTGCCCGCGGTGAAGACCAGGAGCTCACTCTTCTTGGTGTTGTATTTCAACCCATGAGTCTGTGCGTAGGCTTCACATACTTGCAGCAGCCCCCTGAGCGCACTGATCGACGGGCTCAGCAGCACCATATCGTCCGCGTAGCTGATGTTGTTGACGTTAACGCCATCGATAGAACATCCCGCATGCATGCTGCTGAGCTCGCGGATCAGTTGGTCCATGTACAGGTTGAAAAGCTTTGGAGACGTCAATCCACCCTGCCTCACGCCACATTCCAACCTGTACTCTTCCGAGCGCTCCTCCGCCCACCGCACATAGTTTACTTGGTTGCCGTACCAGTGCCTGAAGATACCGATGAGCTCAGACGGCAGATTTATCCCTTCCAACTTCTCCCATAGCACCGGGTAGGATACCAGATCAAAAGCTTTAGAGAGATCCAAGAAGCACCCATATACTGGTGTGTTTCGGTCAGTGTAGTATCTGACGGTGTGCTTGAGCGCCAAGATAGCACTTTCAGTAGAGAGACCTGCCCTGAACCCAAACTGGGCGTCATGCAAGTCTAGATGCTTATCTAAATGCCTATCAAGCACACCATCAAGCACTTTTGCTGTTATAGTAGCTAACGAAATGGGCCTATAGTTGGTCTTATCGGATGAATCTCCCGTCTTGTTTTTAATAATCGGTACAACTATTGTTTTCATTAACTCAGGCGGCAGGTACGAGTGTCGTATACAAAGATTAAACAGTAATGCCAGGACTCGAGGCAAGTGAGGCCCCGCGTGTTTAAAGTGTTCCACACTAAGCCCGTCATGCCCTGGCGACTTGCCCCTGGACATGTGTGTGATCACCGTTTTAACCTCTTTGGCCGTGATGAGCAGCGGTGGCTGGCTGTTACGGGATTGGGCCTCAGGGGCCATTCGCGTGGCCTCGGCTGGCGCCACCGGCTGCGCTGCCACCCGAAAATGGTCTTTAAATAGGTTGGCAATCGCTTCAGGTTCACTTACCCCGTTGACACTCACAGGCAGTCTAGGCTTAGTGTTCATCTTCCCTACATTCTTCCAAAATTTGTTAAATCTTTTATTACAGTGACTAGTTGCTAAAATGTCCATTTTAATTTGATCTTTGTGTTTCTTACACCAGTTTAATTTAGCTTTGAATATACGTCTGCTCTCTACCATATTTACATAACATTCTCCTACTCTCGGTCTACCGCCCAACACCCACATCTCAAAATCAAGCCTAGCCTGCCTGTGAGCCCCTCTGACATGCTTATTCCATCCAGTCACATAAGGTTTTTTACTAGATATATTTTCAGAAACACTACCAGTCATTGCTGCAGCCTCACAAAGAACCTTTATTATGTCAAGATACAATTCATTTATAACAATTCTATGGTCATCATTCTTACACATACAGTCACCGCATTCAATACATTGCAACGGATAATCAATTTTACTTAGGTTTCTATGGCACATTTTGGTATAATTAACAATCTGTTTTGCATCCCGTTCTCCCCATAAAACATGATTACGTACTTTCTTAATCTCACTACATTTTGGTCTCAATATATCTATGTTACAATCGACAATCATCGGGAGATGATCTGACCAGTAGCTATCACAACAAACATGCACGTTGATAACAGTTTTCCACGCCGCTTTAGTAACGACACAATGATCCAACCACCGTTGACAGCCGTGGGCTTCGCTTACGAACGTAAAACAGTCAGAATCATACCCGATTTTTTCGAAGTCTGCGCATAACCAGTCCTGCTCATTACAAAAGGCTAAAAGTTCCTTACCGAATGATTGTCCGGGGTGGGCATTGAAGTCTCCCAACACATAAACGCAATCCACTCCAACACTCTCAATAATGGCACTGATCGCACTCATACAGTCCGTAAAAATGTGTAGGTTTTCCGTACAGTCCGTAGGCATATAAACGCTAATCACCGCAAATGTCCTTTCACGTAAACAAACTTTTATGGCACATATTCTAACGTTATCGCACTGTATCACTGTGACGTCAGGGAAGGCTGCGCGGCGCCACAGCAGAGCCACGCCCCCGTACGGCCGCCCACGCAGCAGGCCTGCTTCAGTGTCTACCGCAGACACCCCTGTCGCGCTGAACTCGCCATCAATGTTTCCCAGCAGTGGGATATCGTGTGGTAGAAGCCACGTCTCTTGAAGACATATAATGTCCCCCTTCGCACACAGCTTACGTACACAATCCATAGATTTCTTAATGGATTTGCAATTAAAACTAATTAATTTCATTACAGACTTATCCATCATTGGTTACCTACTTGCAAATACCACTAAATAACAAACAAACTTGTACATAGACAGATACAAATACCATCTGCGCTATTTCTATTTACGCTGCATTTGTTCTATACGATTCTCCTCAAAGTTGACAAACGGCCGGTACCTAACGTTAGGAGGCCACATTTTATCGTCGAGATAATGAGTTAACTTACTTTTATCTACAAAAACTTTGAAGGAATTATAGCTTTTTTCTCGTCGGGTACTAAGCTTGTATAGTGACACTCTCTCTCCCGTCTTCCCTTGAATGTAGTCCATAACATCCTGTTCCGTAGTTTCCTTGTCAACATTGTAAACAAGTAATGGGACTTTGGTGTTTGCCGCTCTAAACTTTCCTGACTCCATGGCCCCACTGCCCGTTAGCCCAATAAAACGGTTTTTAAGCCGTTTCCTCTGCACTTTAATCCATTGCTGGTTTGGTTGTTCAATTTTCCATTCCCTACCATCATTCAATATCTCCGCAACGGTCCTACGGTCAAGTCGAGAGTCGTTATTTTGATTTCGATCATCTGACTCGCCTTTGTTTACATAGGTGGAATGATGCTGCAAGCGTTCGCTATCGTGCGGTGGTGGCGACAGTGGCGGTGGCGGGGGGCTCCTAGCGTAACCGGTTTGGTTGCTGCCCGGTCGATCTATTCGTTTCCGGAACGAACCGCTGGCTCCCGATGACTGCGGAGTCGCTGTTCGATTTTTCAACCCACCCTCTAAATTGCTTCGGCTATTTTTATCACCACTAATTTTGGTGCGTTCCTGGACGGGCGTTGATGATATCCGTTCATCTGCCTGTGTATGCTCCTTTGAGTTTTCCAGTGTGTTATCAAGGTTGATCAAGCCGATAGGGCCGCTTTCAAACTGGAATGAGGTTTGAAACGCACCTCTCTTCATGTTAACGTTCAAGGCTCGATATTGGGGTACAATCCTTGGGCGTTGTGGTGATGGTGTCGTTTTTATCTCACATGTTTTTAGGGCCTCCTGCAGCTCGTCCTTGGTAACACACTCGGTTTTCAGTTTTGTGAGGTCTTCTCGCAGTACTAATAAGTCCTTTAACAGTCGGGTAGCATCAATGTGGTCGAAAGTAACCGGTGTTAATCTGTGTAACTCGCGCGCTACGAACACTGGTATCCTCTCAGGATCAGTTTCCTTAAACACAGTGATAATGTCCTGTAAATCACGTTCGGCTTTGCCATCCTTTCGTCGCGTAATTTTTCGTTTGTCGGTGCGCACAGATTCAAAAAGTAACGTTTTGGCTTCCTCGATCTCTAGTACTGAAAAACTCGATTTACAAAGGCGAATTAAACTTTCGTTATCCATCACTGCCACTTTACAATCAATAAACGTTAAAATTTCATTTATGACAATATTACACGAATTACATTTCAAAACTTTCGTCATTTTGCTCGCGTAAATATCACGACAGCCGCGCTTAGGACCGGTTGCGCTGACGCATCGACGTCGACTGATGTTTATGTTGTATGCATGTTTATGCCATGTTAGCTTAATCAAAATAAAGATTGAAAAAGTCGGGCGGCGAGCGGGATTCGAACCCACGACCTGCCTATCCGTCTCTGACGTCCCTTAAAGACGATGACATAGATTGAAAATTTCGTCGTGGCTTGTGGGGCGCCGACAGCTCTGTTGGAGTGGAGCATGCCCGGATAGGCAGGTCGTGGGTTCGAATCCCGCTCGCCGCCCGACTTTTTCAATCTTTAATTTGATTAAATAAAATAATATAAAATAAAATAAAAAAAATATAGATTAGTTTATTTACATTTGTTTTTACAATAAAAACATCATAAATCTCAGATTGGGTTCATTTAGTAAGACGACCGGGGCAGTAATTTTGAGGGGCGGCTCATAAAGCACCGAATGAGCATTTCTAATGTCCCCATCAGTAGAAAGCGGGGAATGAGCAATTTGCTCCATTCTAATACAAAAAGCTTCTTTGGGCGGCTGTTCAAGTTTTGAGCGATTGGTAGTTTTTAGAAATATGCTGAATTACGCTCGTCGCGCGGGCTCCATACAGGCGAAGTTTGGTGATATTTTCAATATTAACAAATTAAAGTAAATGAAATTTTTCAGAAACAATTTAGAAACTAATCTCTATGTTTGTATGAAGTCAGATTTTGGTTAAAATGTATAGTTTTAAAGTTACAGTGTCTCAAAGATTTCCATACAAATCTAAAATTAATCCTAGCACTAAAACTGTATATTTTAACGAAAATCTGACTTCATACAAACATAGAAATTAGTTACTAAATTGTTTCTGAAAAATTTAATTGACTTTAATTGGTTAGTATTGAAAATATCACAAGCCGTTGGTATGAAGCGAGCATTTACGCATTCGGAATAAACTTCTCGTTAACGACGCTGTATCATGACTGTATTAATGTTGCATCACGATAGTATCGATGCTGCATCGCGACTATCAAACATGCAATGTGACTGTGTCGGTTATGAATTGCGTCAGTATCGTTGTTGCATCGCGGCAGTATCGATAATGTGTCTCGCCACTGTATCAATGCAAACGCGTGATAATAGAAGGCGGCCATTTTGCCAATGAATCTGTATCGCTACAGCATTGATACAAACGCGCGATAGTAGCGATACAGATTCGTGACTGCGTTTACCACGTATCGCATGAACATCATCTACATTTCGTTATTTTATAGTTCATTTTGTTATTAACAATAGTATTTAAGCTAAAGAATTACTGAAAATGTGAATTTATCGTTATTTTCCAATGTTTATTTTTACTGAGAGGACACAAATGAAATAGGGGTATTTGGAGTCAGAGAGGGGCCGCCGGTAGGGGGAGTAACCGTTCTGTGTGTAAAACTATATACCTATTACCTATTCTGTGGCCATGTATTCCCATATCATGGTGGATATTTTGCGACTGTATCAATGCTGTATCGCTACTGTATAGACGCAAACGTGTAATAATAGCGATACAGAATCGTTGCTTTATGTGCAAAAGAGGCAATTTAGAGATTTTTTATTTAGAGCTGCATCGCGAATGGATCGATACTGTAGCCATTGCGCCATTAGTAAACGAAAAATATCGCTATCAACTCATGCATCACGCCTAAACTTTAAGTAGGCGAGCAGAAAGTAAATGAAAGAATGAAAAACGCTAAGCCTCGCCCGAGATGTCGTCTATTAAAATAATTGCGATAAACTTTACCTTGTAAACTATGCTCTCTCATTTTTCCAAATAGTGATGGGAAATGTCGATAAATCTCTCGTACAGCTTTTAAATTAAATTTAACATTCAATCAATCAATCAAATCAGCCCACATCAACCCACTGCTGGGCATAGGCCTCCTTTTTATTGCGCCACTCATCACGGTCCTGTGCCAATCTGATATATGTACGACCCGCAACCCTTACAATGTCGTCTGACCATCGCATCGGTAGTCTACCCACGGAAATCCGTCGAAGAACTGAGGTCGACGACGTTGGAGACCGGATTGCAAAGTTGAAGTGGAGATGGGCAGGACATTTGGCTAGAAGGGAATACGGCCGGTGGACCAAGGCAATATCGGAATGGTGGCCAAGAGAAGGAATTTAACATTATTTGTCTCTTATTACAGTTGGGTACACAGGTACATAATAAATATAGTATGGTTTTAAACGTAACATGGAGACTAAGGATATGGTTTAGCAGTTTTTAGCATCATATTTAGATGCTTTACGCCGCTATGGTTGAATTACAAACTTAGCATCAAGGTAATATGGGTGTTATTCCTTTGCACGTACCTAGTACGAATTTGTGAAGTTCTCATACGCATCCCTATCTTTTAGAAAAGATCTAAGTTATCTTTCTATTATTTCTTGAGTCTACGAAACGTCTATCTTCATTTGGCATAAAAGAAAAGGAAAATACAAATGTTTGAAAAATATATCAAATTTTTTGCTTCAAAGTTCACCCTGTAAACTATACTTTTTCTTCTTTTAGCAGTAGTGATGCTATGATGTCGATAGTATTTTATATTACGTCGATTCTTCAAATATTGTTTAAAAATTATTTCTGTATATTTGAATCTGAAGGATTGTATCTTTTATAGCGAGGAATTAGAAAATATAGTAATTCACGCCATCCGATTTTGTAAACAGGAGTAATGTGAGCGTAACATTAAATAAATTCAAATTCATCGTCATTCTTTCATGATTTAAGCTTACAGTTAGTTGCGTTTCGACTTTTTGTTGTATTAAAAATATAACGAAATGAGTTTGATGTAAATAAATTTTTTTTAATTCATTCATTCACTCATTCTTTTCTTTGCTATGACGAACCAAATACTATAAATTCATGCTAGAATTACACATCCATTTCACTCAAGAAAATTAAATTAATTTTCACTCGTTCGACCAGGTGACTACTCTCTAGACAAAAAAGATAGAAGTGGAAGTGTCGTAAACAAAAATTACAATCGAGCAAAACCAACTTTTATCGATAACTTACCAACAACACTATTTTTAATTTAATCACATTGCATTGTGAAACAGAAGCTTTCTTCCGCTTATTTTGACTGAGTTTTTCTCCAATCGAGTCTTTTGTGTTTTAGAGTTTACTTTTTTCAATTTCCCTTTTTCCCGTTTTCTTTGCAATTCAAAATTAACTCGAGTATTTAAGCGTTTAAGAATTAAATTGGAAAACAAATTAAGTACAGAGCTGTTCTAATAAAAATTGTTTAAACGGCTTTCCTATTACGTTCTGTAAGAAGTTGTTTTTTTGTATTTTTCAAATAAAGATTAATAGGTCGTGAAGTCTTCATACGAAAAGCAAATAAAAATGTACCTCAAATTTCTTTGTTACCTACAATTGCAAACTTACTCTAGGAGTCGCGAGATTCTGTTATTAGATGGTCGCGTGTTAGATGCCTGCTCCTCGGCCTACAACGAAGCTTCACATATCACATTGTATAGTGGCAAGGTCACAAGATTGTGTTTTGTGAAGCGGAAAACAATCCTTGTGACCACATTTTTTTAAAATAAATACCGTACAACGTCAAGCACTCTTGCTATTTAAACATAAGATCAAACTGAACAACTTTCTATATTGGACCAAGGTCGAAATCGCGAACAACAGATTTTTACTTAGCGATTTCGCTGTTGGTCACATGGAGAAAGTTGTTCAGTTTGATGGTCTGATCATCCTCTTAAAAAAACCGTCAGCAAATTAAATTGAACCAATTGTATGTGTCATCATCATCATCACCACAGCCTATATACGTCCCACTGCAGGGCACAGGCCTACCCTCAGGGAGGGTGTAAGGGCGTTAGTCCACCACGCGTGCCCAATGCGGATTGATCGACTTCACATACGCATCGGAATCTCGTCTTCAGCGTATGCAGGTTTCCTCACGATGTTTTCCTTCACCGTTTGAGAGCAGTCGGTATTAAGTACATAAGTTAGAAAAACTCATAGGTACATGGCATGTCTTCCGTGCGGATTGGAACCTGGACCTCAAGATTGAGTTTCCATTGCTCTTCGCAACGCGCCACCGACGCTCTGTATATAAATAATAAATAAATAAATATCTTGGACATCGTCACAGAAATTATCTAGTCACATTTAAAGTACCAGAATCTAGCCTGGACTTGTGTTATGATGACTAGACAACGATATAGAATACACATATAGATACAAACATCCATGACTCGGGTACAAATATTCATATTCATCATACAAATATTTGTCCCTTACGGGATTCGAACCCGCGACCCTCGGCACAGCAGGCAGGTTCACTACAGACTGTGCTATCGGGCCGTCGAATATATTATATTGTATTGTTGAATATAATTATAAAGTTTACATCCGTCAATAAACCACCAATTTTACTACAAAAATACGATGAAAACCAAAATGTTGCAAGCGTAAAAAATTACGCTAGTGCTCGAAAATAATTGAACCTGTCCGAAAATTAAAAAAAAAAGGTCACCGGAAAGCTACTACTACACGATTGATGATAAAATAATTCCCGCGTTGTAACGTCGCGCTTTTAGGGATCCTCAGTGAAATGTAAAAAAAACTGAATAAATGTTTTTTTTATCTCTATAACGTCACGCCTCTTTCCCAGTGGGGTAGGCAGAGACCAGAACGCGCCATATACTACGATCCTTACATACCTCTTTTGCCTCATTCACATCCATACATCTCTTCATACATGCCCGTCGGTTTCGAGTACTCCGCACCTCCCCTTTTTTTAGGACGCAACCGATTTGATCAGAATACGTCCTACGAGGGCGCCCTCTGCCGACACTTCCACTCACTTTAGCTCCATATTTCTCTTTCGTACATCTGCTATCACTCATTCTCTCCACATGCCCAAACCAACGAAGCATACCCTTCTCTATTCTTGTCATAACATCTTCTTTCAATTGACATCGTTTTTTTTTAAATTTATTATTAATGGACTCTTGCTTGTGCGTTAGCACTGCATTTCCGCCAATGACAAGTAGTTTGTGGGAGTATCTATCCCAATTATCTATTTTGATCAAGAACAAGAAGAGATTGAGGATTAATATCATCATTCATATGGAGCCTCGTGGCAACCACGCGAGACAAGTACTCGGGTCAAAACTTGCAACGTGACTCCGGATAAGTTCTTGTTAGGTTATCTGACAGCTCGTTTGATTTATATGAAAAATATGTCAAACGAACTGTAAGATAAGCTATTAGGAACTATTATTTATACTCCATTCAAAATATCTATCCCAATCCTAGGGACTGTTCAGTTGATATTTGTTTTTTCGTTTCGAAAATTAAATTATTATCCTATACATCGTTGGATATACAACGTGTTAATGAATTAGCGCAAAACCTCATATACCCCAACTGATTTATAACAAAATAATTCGATTGAAACAATAATATCATTATTTTAAATGTTAAAATTTAAAGAAATTCGCATTTTAAGTTTTGAGGCAAAATTGATTTGTTATCATTTCAGCAATGAATGAAAGCGCTAGCGTGCTCGTGGATACATTTTAAGAATATTGTTTCGGTAGTAAGTAGGGTGAGTGTGCATGTGTGGTGGGTTGAGATCGAGTTCAGTAAATTTTAAATTTTAGGAACAAATTATTTAATATTTTGAGAAAAATTACCTATGTTGAAAACATGATAATTAAATTCTGCTCTCGATTCTAAACAAACTACTTTCTAATTTTGCGTTAATTCATTAACACGTTGTATAAAGTAATATCGTAATATTAATAATCGAAAGATCGCTAAAAAAGACTGCATCGCATTCAGTTGTTTGGCCCGGATTTTACATATTTTTCTACGATTAAGATGAACCAAAGTTTGTTTATTTCAGTGTAACATAGATAGTGTTCTTTTGCACGACACGTTCCCGTGCCGGAGGCGCTAGACGGCGACGACGTAGGTACCTACCGCCCGCCGGCACGGCCGGACTCTTGTGCCGGCCGCCAACGACCACCGGCACCCGATTTTCGTCACGTCTTTCGTATTTACCACGATTTCTTCCTCGGTCGAGCTCAACATTCGTTCGTTCGGAATCGGAACGCACTACTGACATCCCTTGCTCAATGTGAGTGTCAGTCGCGCTTGGAGCGAGCATTGTACTCTTAGATATTTCATGGCTCTAATAAAAACTTCAATAATATGTAATTTATCCGCAAATCATACTCCTACTGTTAGTACTTCATGATATATGATGCTTTGAAGAATCCTATTTTTTTCACATATACTAAGAGTCGTTAGTTTATGTATGCAGGTACGTATCTTTAAGTTTTGAAACTACGTCCAAGATTTAAAAGGAACGGAACCCTGTGTGTGATTTTCCAAAGTTTTTTTTTTAACTTTAACGTTTTTATGCAAAACCAAGTTGACAGTGAAGAATGGGTAGATTAATTTCTTTTTTTTTTCATTGTTAAACGTAGGTTTAGATGAATTATACTTGTTAATGGGATGCATTGTTGACGGAGGTTGTAATTAAAGCCGTAATCAGAACAGGATAAGGTCAGTTTTTCAGTACATTTTTGTTTTGATATGGTAATTTTTTTTTTATTATTTCCTTGACGGCTCTGGATACTAGTCCTTTTGAGCTATTCGTTATTTTTTTCATTATATTCTTTATTTTGATGATGGGATGATAGATGACGATGAATTTGTGGTCGATTTCGTAAGCTCGCGCGTTGCCGCCAAAATGACCATGTACTAGTTAACTTGAACCAAAACTTATGTTCTGTTATCGTATTTATTTGAGATTCCTGTTACGTCGGTCGCTTTACGCAACTGTTTGGTACACAATCCGCACGAAATTATGTCACAAATATCACTAAAACCAATTTTTTACGAATTTCAAATACGACGAAACATAGCAAGAGCAATGGCGCCAAGCTAACTCTAAATATGGTAATAATTGCATGGGTTGCCAGCTTGTTTTTGAATGTAAATGGTAGAAATACTGGACTCATTTTAATGAAACTCTGAAATGGTGCATTGCGGAGTGGTATGGACAGCACTCAATGAGGGTCCGGGTTCGAATTCGAACGGACCACATGCCATGAACCAATTACTTTTTTTAACTTAAGAACGTAATTCTAACTGTTCTCAAACGGTGAAGGAAAACATCGTGAGGAAACCTGTATACGCTGAAGAAGAAATTCTGATGCGTATGTGAAGTCTACCAATCCGCAATGTGCACGCGTGGTGGACTAACGCCCATACTCCCTGAGGGTAGGTCTGTGCTCTGGAGTGGAACGTATACAAGGAGTTACAAAAGTAAAAATAAACATTTTATACTTTTATGGGGGTGGTTTAGACCATCAAACTGAACAACTTTCACTATGGGACCAACATCGAAATCGCGAAAAAAAAGCTGTCCCATACATTTAGCTTGAGTAGATTTGTAGTTTAGTATTGAACTTCAGATTTTTTTTTTCGCGATTTTGATATTGGTCCCATAGTGAAAGTTGTTCAGTTTGATGATCTAAACCACCCCCTTAAATGTTTATTTGTATTTTTATAACACCTTGTATAGGCTGGTGATGATGATATGTAAACTCCCATTGTTTTCCCGTGGGTATCATATGAGGCGACTAAGGGATATAGATTTCTTACGCATTGTAATTGTGGGCTAGTCACCTATCACTACTTTACACGTTAGTAATGTTTCTGTCATGACGTCAAAAAGTTATCTATGTGATATTATTTTGAATAAACAATTTTGACTTTGACTTTGACTTTGTCCATCCCGAAAGGGATTATAGTCGTGGGTTTATGTATGTATGTATACCGGATGTAACAAAACACCCTAGTATTACTTAAGGGTGGCTTAGACAATCAAACTGAACAACTTTTAAAATGGAGCCAACATCGAGAAAAAAAACTTCTGTCACATACATTTCAGTCGAGTATCTGCAGTTTTGTATGGGACAGCAAATTTTATTATTTTTTCTCGATGTTGGCTCCATAGTGAAAGTTGTTCAGTTTGATGGTCTACACCCCTTAAGTATTACTAGGATGTTTTGTTACACCCTGTATATGACTACGCACTTAATGAATATAGTCGTTAGCAAACTTATGCTGAAGAGCAATGAACTTTTTATTCACCTAATAAAAAACTTTTCAAAAAACCTTAATTCCGAAATTTTCAGCCCATCCACTCAGAATTGAATAAATAAATACCAAATCAAATCCCCGAAAGTTTTCCATCGATTATTCGGACGAGAAAAAGGCGAATCGAAAACACTTAAAAACTTACAAAAAAAAACCTTTTCGAAATTCAACTTTTGAGAAACAATAAAGAGAAAAGTTTTTGAAAGGAGAAAAATTTATAAAACTCTTTTGCCTGGTTCGTCTGAAACGGAATGTTACGTTTCATTTGTAGACATTATTGAATTTGACTTATTGGAGAGCGGTCCGGCCACCTTGCCTGGCACTCTGAATAGAGAAAACCATTGAGCTGACTTGTATTTTTACCCGACTGCGACAGAAGGAGGGTTATGTTTTTCGAGCGTATGTATGTATGTATGTATCTATGTATGTATGTATGTATGTATGTTTGTATGTCTATTTCTTTGGCACGGCCTACAGCCTAAACGGCTTGATGGATTTTAACGTATGGGGTGTCATTGGATTCGTAAAAATCGTGAGAGTGACATAGGGTATATTATTTCAAGATGGCGTCTACAAATTAAAAAAGAGAGGGGGAATAAACAATTTTTTTTTGTTAAAAATTACAATACTGGTATCAAATGAAAGCTAGTGATCAGACGATTCCAAATATATAAATATTATAGTACTTTTATGTTACCGTTTCGACACAAGACTAAAAAGTATGAAATAAACTAAATTATTAAGATAAACAAAAAACCCGACTGCATAAAAAACCTTTTAACTGAAAAGAGAAAAACAAGCTCTAAAATCACTAATCAGCTATAACACCTGTATTTAAGCTAATATAATTTGAATGTTATTAGGTGGGTATTGCAGGCGGGGTCAAAAATAACTAACCAAAAATCTCCTTTGTCCCCGTTTGCGATACCTACCTAATAACATTCAAATTATATTAGCTTAAATACAGGTGTTATAGCTGATTAGTGATTTTAGAGCTTGTTTTTCTCTTTTCAGTTAAAAGGTTTTTTATTTGCTGTGCGATTTGTAGCACCATTGGCTTTTCGGTGAGGGAAAACATCGTGAGGAAACCTGCATGCTTCAATTTTGTGTACCTACTTATAACACATGTATCACTTGAACATACATACATAAACTCACGACCATAATCCCTTTGGGGTGGTCAGAATCATTGATACAACTACCAACCCTCTGTTTAAGAATGTAGTTATAGCAATGCTCACATTTAGCAATTTAAGTTTTGGGATGGAATGACGTGTCCAGTGGTGAGAGTTGGCTAGCCTTTTGCCCACATAAACACTGCATAAGAAACCATTAATCCCTTAGTCGCCTCGGACGACACCCATGGGAAGAATTTGGGTGGTCCAGTGCCGGAGCAACACGGTTCGCTACTATAATTATAATAATAAGTTAATGTAAATACGCTACGCTCTTAGTAGAGCTTCGATATTGAAAACGATCGAGTAACAAACTAGTCCATGGAAAAATTATTTAGCATGAATATCGTCTCCATGCCTTCTCTGTGCTCGTTGGTAACGTCGGCAGGTGGAGAGACCGCACAGAGTCAGCTAGTCACAGATATTTGGTATTACACTGTTACCGTCATGCTATGACATGTCAGCGTGGTAGAGTTCCTGGTTGAAATGTCGTTAATTATACCGAACGGGTCAGTTTGAGCCTTCCAATCAAATTGAAAACTTTTTTTCAAAATAATATCAGATAGAAAGCTATCTGACGTTATTTTTAGGGTTCCGTAGTCAACAAGGTGTCCGTCCGCCTGTCCGTCCGCGGCTTAGCTCAGAGATACTTAGTACTAGAAAGCTGTAATTTGACATGGATATACACATTAATTACGCCGACAAAGTGGTAAAATAAAATCTTGAAAAATATTTGTTTCATTCACCCATCTCGGAAAGAGTATTTTTGCTCTTCGGATATCTGAGTGCAAAAACCGTTTTTATCCACTTGAGGATAAAGTAAATTGAATTTAGAACATCGTGTGCACTAAGTTTGTGAATTCAAACTTTTTTTTTGTTTTGCATTTAGTCATATCCTTGCTGAGGTGGGATGAAAAGATACGTGTTGCACTCGAGTGCAAAGATTTTTCACCTCGTGCTCTTTTGATTCCCTCGTTGACGCTCAGGATAAAAATTTTTGAATCATCAAAATTGAGCATGCGGTTAAAAAGCAACTTTGCACTCTTGTATAACAAATAACTATTACCGAGATGGACTTGACCGGTTTTTTGACTCTACCACCGCGTCGAAAGGTTTTATGTTCCGTTGCATAGTCCGCGATAGCTCCGTGATTTTGATCGTTTTGGAGCGATTATTTTACTTTCTGAAAATGTTTGAGCTTAAACAGCATTAAAAAGTAAAATAAAATCTCCTGTCACAATCACGAAGCTATCTTGGACGCACTATACAGGGTGAAATTGATATCATTAGTCTTCCCATCAAACTGAATAACTTTTACTATGGGAGCAAACAGATCGGAACAAAAAAAAATCTGCTGTTGCATACATTTGAGTCGTTTATAGGCATTGCAGTTTAGTATGGAACAACTGATTTATTTTTTGCTCCGATCTTTTTACACCCATTTTAAAAGTTATTCTGTTTAATGGGTAAACTCTTAGTTTCAAAGGATGCTAATGATATCAATTTCACCCTGTATATTGCGATATTTGGCGAAATTGAAGTCATTGGTATCCTTTTATGCTAAGACTCTACCCACCCAACTGAACTAATTTTAGTACAGCAGTACGCTTAGTAGTATTGTATGTGCATAAACACGCTCAAAACATGTTCATTTCTGTTTTTGAAAACACAATTTTGAAATTGTGTATCTTCTTCTTATCGTGTGGGCAGCATGCCCTGGTGTCAGAGTTTTTTCAGACCACCTTACGGCCTCTGACGTGTTTTTTATGTAACAACTACTACCACCAGAGATAGTAGTCGGGAACAACGACTTAACGTGCCATCCGAAGCACGGAATCATCTTTCTTTTCAGACAATCAGGTGATTCGGCCTGCAATGTCCTAACCAACTGGGGAAAAATGCACAAAGTGACATATCACTAGGTTTCCCCCGTGGAAATCGAACCCACGACCTCCGTGTCAAGAGCCCAATGCTCTTAACCATTAGACCACGGAGGCAGTCTAAATTGTGTATGATTATTATCGACGAAAAGATTTTTCAATAATTTTAAAAAGCCACAAATTTGCCAGATACCAATCGATTTGCCAAATTAATTTACCTACAAAAACCAAATTTGATTATTCAGTGCCTTTTTCAAATATTTGACTTCGAAAGGAGTGGCAACCCTAAATTTAATTACGATTCCGGGTTCGATTGTTTAACTTTTTATAAATCGGGGAAGAGCGATTCCGATTCGCGCATCAAAGGTTCCGCACCAATGAAATTTAATTCGAATTCCGATTGAGTCTCGTTCCATACACTGGAAGGCACAGTCGTGCAATGTTACACACGAATTCTCATCAACATGGTAATTACGATCAAAACAATATTTTACGCTATACCTACTGGGTTAGGAATATATACAGGGTGTATCAAAACACCTTAGTAATACTAAAGAGGGTGCTTCAGACCATCAAACTTCACTATGGAGCAAACGTCGAGAAAAAATTTAAAAATCTGCTGTAACATACATTTTAGTCGAGACGGAGAACGTTTTTTTTTCGCGATTTTGATGTTTTCTCCATTGTGAAAGTTGTTCAGTTTGATGATCTTAAGCACCCCCTTTAATATTACTAGGGTGTTTTGTTACACCCTGTATACAAGGTGCTACAAAAATACAAATAAACATTTCAGGTTTAGACCATCAAACTGAACAACTTTCTCTATTGGACCAATATCGAAATCACGAAAAAAAAATCTGATGTTCCATACTAAACAACAATTCTACTCGAGCTAAATGTATGGGACAGCTGATTATTTAAATTGATGGTCTAAACAACCCTTAAAAGTTTAAATGTTTATTTTTACTTTAACATCTTGTATATTATTTTGAATCCTTACCAAATAACAGTAAAGTTTGGCTAGCGTTTGTAAAAATCAATAAATATTCGAAAACATAAAGCAAGATTTCCATAGAAATAAATTTTATGCCTTTTAAAGGCTTTCTAAAATATTTACTGTTTCTTTATTAAAAGAATTACATTTCTTGTTCTATTCTATATCATCCTTTGACTATTTATATGTGAACTGGTTACGCGTGTAATTCTACTAACAAACATTTCTGCCACTTTTTGCGGGGGGCGAGGTAACATGAAATCCGCAACTTTGAATTTTATTCCCCATAACTTTAGATTCTGATTTTGAATGTTAAAAATCATGAAAAGTAGTCTCGTGTGAACCCCAAACGTTTTAAGTTCGAAGTTATTATTTCGCAATTATAGCCTGTCTCGTTTAGTGATAAGGTGTAAAATTGAATGTAAATGCACAAGATCAATTGATCTTATACCGTGGCAGAGGGGAAATGCTACCGCAATGCTAGTCCTTATAATAATTAGTCAAAGATATCATCTTAAGCAGTATTATTAAGGTAGTTGGTTCAAAAGATACGAATAAGGAACCCTAAAAAGTTTCACCATTGAGCGGCTTCACGGTGCTTGGCTTTTAAATGTTAAGGTTTAATGGTTTTTAATGTTTTTCAGGAATCCAAATCCTTTTCGTTAAGTTCAAATGTTTTATTTAAGTGTTAGAAAAATACTTGTTCAATAATTTATGTGATTGACCAATTATCATGGACTTTACACAAATTAACCGACTTATAAAAGTTGACTGAGAGTGAACCTTGCTTTGCGCACAAGCAGGGTTAGCAGGGTCTCTGTTCACCCCGAAAAGTAATATGGACGTGAACATGTAAGCGATTGTGTAAAAGAAACCGGCTAAGTGCGAGTCGGACTCACGTTCGGAGGGTTCCGTACCACCATACATTATAAAAAATAAAAATAAAATGTCTCCGGGACAGCGCAGGCCCGACACACACTTGACCGGTTTTTATTGTCTGACGTTTTACCTTAGGATATGCATTATAATCAAACAAAGTTTGACGCCGTTATGTATTACCGTTTTTACGACAGAGTAAAAACAAAAAACGTAGAAAAAATTCGTGTCTTCTCTCCTTTCAACTTATTTTTTTTTTTACCCACGACGGAACGGAGAACTTGTATGCATTGGTGAGAGGTTGTTTGTTTGTTTGCTTGTGCAAAACGAATGTTCCTATTTATCTCCATAACGGCTAGACCGATTTAGATACAGTTTTCTGTAAAAGGTTTGTGATTAATCAGCAATAGTTCTTAGATAAGTGTTACGGTGTTAAGAGGATATAATTCGGAGCGCGCTCCATACAAACGTACTATGGTGATATTTTCAATACTAACCAATTAAAGTCAATGAAATTTTGCTACAACAATCTTGAAACAAATATCTATGCTTGTATGGAGTCAGATTTTCGTTAAAATATACAGTTTCAGTGCTAGGATTAATTTAAGATTTGTATGGAAATCTTTGAGTCACTGTAACTTTAAACCTATACATTTGAACGAAAATCTGACTCTATACAAGCATAAAAACTTGTTTTTAGATTGATTCTGAAAAATTTCATTGGGTTTAATTGGATAGTATTGAAAATATCACCATAGTACGTTTGTATGGAGAACTCTCCGAATTATATCCTCTTAACTCGCCAGGGGGCGCTGCAGTAAACCTTTTTCTAACGTAAAAATGAGTTTTGGCGCATTTAAGCAGAAAGCACCGTTCTAGGAAACTGAAATTGGGTACATTCGATAATAGTAAAGACCACATGTTGTCCTGAACATTTGAGCTCTTAGGTACTACCCAGACCGAAGTTATGAGCGCTCAAAAATACGCTAAATGTCTTCGTGAAAATGTACGGTAGTGAAAAGGGGGGTAGGGGGAAGGTTGTAGGACTCCCAAAATTTGGGTGGACTCTGTAGATCCTCATTTCTAGTGCCAAGATAAAGTTAAAAACAAATTTTCCTGTAAAATATGAATTTTTTCCTGTATTATTATGGAAGTATGTAAAATCAACAGAATAAGTCATCTAAAACCCAGCAGGTAGAAGCTGTAGGTCTCATTACACGGAGCTGGTAGTTGAGTACGTCACGTTTCACGTAGTACGTTGAGATGGAATTACTAATTTCCGTGACAATTTCTCAGGTTATTTACAGGGTGTCTCAAAAGAAATTTTATATTTAGTGGATCGATTAAAAAAAAAGTAAGCCGTATATAGAAAAAATTTTTATTAATTATTGAAATACACTTTTTGGGGATTTATTTCTTAAAAATGATAAATCGTCTAAATGTAGACCCTCGCGTTCTCGGCACTCATTTAATCGAACAGTAAAATTACTTATGACGGCTCGGCAGGTGGATTCAGGGATGGCTGCCATTTCGTGACGGATATTTTCTTTCAAATGGGCCAGTGAAGTCGGTTTATCGGGTTTCTGATGTTTGCGTTTTGGATTCGTTGCACTCCAGTAGCGGCAGTTCTGCTTATTTACGTGGCCATTAAGATGAAAATGAGCTTCATCCGAAAACAAAATGTTGGTAAACGTTGAAAATCGCTCAATCACCTGATTTACGAAATGAAGCCTCTGACTGGCATCTTGGGGCTTTAATTCTTGCACCAATTGAATTTTGTAGGGGTGCAGCTTTAGGTCTTTGTGCATGATGCGATGTAATGATGATCTATGTACATTTAAAGCACTTGCGCGCTTCCGAATTGAAAGGTTCGGGTCGTCACGAACAGACTGATTAAGATTCTCCACGTTTTCTACCGTTCTTGATGACCTAGGTCGCCCGGATTTTGATTTATCTAGCGTTGTACCGGTCTCTTCAAACTTTTTAACCCAATGTCTAATGAGAGGAATGCTTGGCGCATCATTTAAGTGGCGAAAACCTCGAATACTGCAGAATTTTCTACGCGCTACAGTCGCCGAATCACCGTTTTTGTAAAACTCTCGCACGCACAACGCGCGGTCTACTCCCGAGAAACGCTCCATAGCGACTGAATTCCCAAGAGCCAGGCTACCGATTGACATAACCCCCGCGCCCTCGGATACGTTGCGCTCACGCAGTAAGCTAAATAAATATAAAATTTCTTTTGAGACACCCTGTATATAACGCTGGTTATATTGAATTGGATGGATGATTTGGGTTCCGTACCCAAAAGGGGAAAACGGGACCCTAGTACTAAGCCTACTTTGTCCGTCCGTCCGTCCGTCTGTCTGTCTGTCTGGGTAACATCATTGGCTAGAACGAGAAAGGTCACAGCATTGCCGATCGCATTCCCGCTATCTTTCTCGCCCTAGCAAATGACATTCCTGAGCGACAGAAAAGGATAGAGCGATGGAAAAATGCGATTCCGTGCTGGCAGATAGCAAATAAGCCAGCCTGTGCCCCGCGGGCGCACCTAGTTTTGAATCATCGACATGACTTTGAGTAGGGTTACATAGTTAGAAACAGATTTGTGCCACCGATACCAAGTTTCCTAAACAAACAAGAGTCAATAATTACTTCGTCTTTGATACGCGGAAGTCAATCCAAATCGTCTTGTAAGATGCGATCCAATCAACAACAGTATTAAACTAGGTGTAACAAAATATCCCAGTTAAAGGGGTGGTACAGACCATCAAACCGAACAACTTTCACTATGAAGTCAACATCGAGAAAAAAATAAAAAATGCTTTATAAAATAGTTCCGTGACTGACTGATTGACTGACAGACAATGCACAGCCTAAACCACTGAAGTAAAATGAACCATGCCATTTTTAGAGATTGTACAGACTATGTAGGAATGCACTAAAAATTGATTTTTAGAAAATCAAGCAGAAAAGAGGAGCAATTGGGTTCTGTAGTTTTCTGAAATCCACGCGGACGGATTAAGGGGCAAAAGATCTTATAAATAAAACACTAAATAGGTACATTTCATTCAAAATTGGCTTACGCATGGCCTTATCTCACTTGATGGAATGTGCAGATTGAAGCATAGGGTGACGCGCTCACCGACAATAAACCCATATTTACTCTTCTCATAAAAATATCATGATTGTAATTGCTAGAATCATCTTTTAGAGACGATAGATTGCGAACCTTAGAAGGACTTAATCAAGCTCCAGATAGGCAGGCTGTGGCTTGGAAGCTTTGTGTATATGGGGCCAGAAGCGCAAAAAAGGATCTCGTGATGAGGTCGCTCAATGTCTCTCATATATTTTCCACTAGCACAATTGTTCGAAACTTTGTCTCTGTGGCGTATTTACCTACGCATATGCTCCTTCTCTAGCCCCACTCTGTCCTTCTCATAACCTATATAATCCACTTCCAGTTGACATGACGCGTGTTTTTGTAGCAATTTTTGAGTTTATAAGTGAACAGAGACATGGTCGCTCACTTAAGGACTCATAAAAAGGTTGAAAGTCACCCAATGGAGAGGGCTATGCTTGGAGTTTGTCTGCGAGATCGAATCAGAAATGACGAGATCCGTAGAAGAATTAGAGTAGCTGACATAGCCCAAAGAATTGCTAAACTAAAGTGGCAATGGGCGGGCACAACCGTTGGCAGATGGGATCGAAGAGTTCTCGAGTGGCGACTGCGTACCAGAAAGCGCAGCGTGGGTAGATGTACCGACGACCCGTTGGATGAGGGCAGCGCAGTACCAGTCGCTGTTGAGATCCTTGTCGACCTACGTCTAGCAGTGGACGTCCATCGGCTAAGATGATGATGCTGGTGGGATTTGATTCATCAAAAGTTGTACTCACATGTATATTCTGATCCTGAGGGGTCAGGATTTCAGTGCCGTTGTACCACTCGATGGTGGCTGCGGGTCTTGCGCCAGACACTGAACACATCAGGGTGAGGAGTGTCCCTTGCGTCGCGTGCTCACCCACTCCTGATATAGAGATCTTGTTTGGAGGAACTGGAATAGAAAGAAATGGTATTATTAGATTCGTCATAATATATCGTCTAGGTGAAGGTATGGAGTCTCAATCATGAGGTTCGTAACTGCACGAATAACAG
This sequence comes from Agonopterix alstromeriana, assembly GCA_963924505.1. Lineage (NCBI taxonomy): Eukaryota > Metazoa > Arthropoda > Insecta > Lepidoptera > Depressariidae > Agonopterix > Agonopterix alstromeriana. The sequence continues at coordinate 1,124,017 of OZ004686.1, read as the reverse complement.
CCCGTATCTAGCAACTGCAAGGCATAAACCTACTCTCTATTTTGACATCTATTCATAGGGTAGGTATATATAAAGCTAGCAAAATATAGGCTGATGATGACAGAGTGTTATGTAAACCAAAACAAAATCTGTTCCTAAGCCTCTCCCTATTTTCGAAACAAACAGTCACTACAATAACGATTGGAAACAGATGTCAATCTAAACGGTATCGAATAAGAACTTAGTTGCAAACTATCTGCCGATCCCCAAATGTGCGATACTAACTTGTCCCCAACTTTACTTGCGTCATAATAAACTCTACTGTATGGACTAGGGGTGGGGTGTGGTTGCAGACAGTTTATCGATATCGATACTTTATTTGTGGAACTTAGTAAGTCGATAATCTAGTTCGTACTAGGTTGTTACGTAGGTGGTTTGCAAATTCAAGGATTATTGGAGTTGGTTCGAATTTTTCATGGAGCAAAATGTTCCTATCTAAACTTGAAATATTAGTAACCAACTTATATTTAAGAAATCCTGTTGCTAATCTACTATAATATTGTTGCAAAAAAGCCTTTCCTGATCGGTACTCAACGCAACTCGATACTCGCTATTCAACGCAAACTCTTATCTAGCGCTTTAGAAATAAACCTTTCAATTTCCTCATCTATTCTACCTTCTAACTTCATCCACCTTCAAACTTGTTTTTAGCTCGTTAGTAGGAAAACATACATACATAAACTCACGACAATAATCCCTTTGAGGCTGTCAGAAGCTTTGCTACACCTACCGACAAAGTAGGAAAAACTCAACAAAAAACAAACTTGCTTGACATTCTATCGATAATACTAAAAATCGACGATCCCACCTCTAAAAATACCGTTCATCTTTATACAGCCCTGCAGGCGATGCCCATAAAACAGTTACTGATCTTGCGTTTTTTTTACGCGGGGGAGTTAAGAAGATTGGATGTCTCAGTTTTAGTCGCCTTCTCGGTAGATACGAGTAGCTGTTCAAATTGCAATATTGTTACATGATATTTTGGATGCTTTAGGCGAACTAGAAAGTAGAGTAGAATGAAGATTTCTATCGTATTGATATGGTGTCAAGTCAGATGAATAGATTTTGTGTATTCGCTTCTATATAATAAACAGGGTCCTTCTTAATATGCTGACACTTTTTTACGGCGATGATCAGACCGTCAAGCCGAACAACTTTCTCTATGGCACCAACGTCGAAATCGCGAAAAAAAAATCAACTCTTCCACTTGATCCTAATATATGGGACAGCGGTTTTTTTTCGCGATTTCGATGTTGGTCCCATAGAGAAAGTTGTTCAGTTTGAAGGTCTGATCATCCTCCTAAAAAAGTGTCAGCATATTAAGTTGGACCCTATAGAAGCGAAACCAGGCCTGTCTCACTCCACAGCTCAGGTACGCTTGACGTCCGATCCCCACCGAGGGGTGAATGGTAATAGGTTAGGTATACCGTGTAAACTTCTTGGTCAAATTTCATTCGAATCGCCGCCATTTTGTGAGTAGTCAATGCGTAAGTGAGTAGTAAATGTGACTTGAAAACCCTAGCGATGTCACGCTGCCAGCACGTGAAAGAATGAAAGAGGGAGACTATCAAAAGTAAGCATTCATGTTTAGACATTAGTGACTAGGTTCATTTTCGTTCGCATGGGTGCCGAGGCCTCTTTGAGGGGGGTCCTCATACAAGAAAATAGATTTTATCAACGTTTTTTCTTCTCACTCTATCGTAAAAACGGTAATATATACAAACGTCAAACTTGGTGTGTTGTAGAGCAAACTCTACAGTATAATAACAAATCATAAAAACCGGCCAAGTGTATGATGTTGTGTGGTGGTACGGAACCCTCGATGCGCGAGTAGCCCGACTCGTACTTGACCAGTTTTATTTTTCGTCCTAAGCCACATAGTTATGGCCGTAAGAGTTCCTCTATTATCAAAACAAATAACGTATTCAATTTATTGATGTAGGTACTATTGAGTCTATCGATGGCTACCTTTACCCTATAAGTAATAGCCCAATCATCACATTCGATGGAGTGTGGTACAAGTATTAGGAAAATAGCAGTTTTGTCCAATTGGAATTTGTGGTGGTCAGGATGATTTTATAATGTATACAACGTGTTAATGAATTAACGCAAAACTAGAAAGTAGTTTGTTTAGAATCGAGAGCAAAAACGAATCATCATGAGTTTTCAACATCGGTAATTTTTTTCAAAATATTAAATAATTTGTTTCTCAACTCACCGCACAGGTACACTCACCCTACTTACTACCAAAACAAGGATCTTAAAATGTATCCATGAGTATGCTAGCCCTTTCATTCATTGCTGAAATGATAACAAATCATTTTTACTGAAAACCTAAAATGTGAATAACTTTAAATCACTACATAGTATAAAACAAAGTCGCTATCTCTGTCCCTATGTCCCTTTGTATGCTTAAATCTTTCAAACTACGCAACAGATTTTGATGCGGTTTTTTTTAATAGATAGAGTGATTCAAGAGGAAGGTTTATATGTATAATAACATCCATTAAATAGTGGAGAAGTACTGTTATTTTTGAGGTTTCTAATGTGATGTCGTAAATAATTACATTTTTTCCGCTTACATTGCAAACGCAGGCTGAACCCTACGAGTTTTATCAAAATAATGTACTAAGTATTGTACACATTGAAAAGGTCTACAGAAAAGTCCGTGATGGTATATGTCTATCTCTTATGGATAACCCACAATAACTTTTTTTTGTCATTTACTTTTTACGACAAATAATGGCTAATTTTCGAAGCGATTTTAACCAATACAGCATTAATCCTTAACCAATTAAATACCTTGAATACATTGTTCATTTAATATAAATCTATATGGCCCTTTACACCGTATGATTTAAGTGAATATTTTCGAAGATATTACAGATTTAAAAATTGCGGGACGTAGCGTTTGCGGCGGTACCGGCCGGCCGGTAAAGACATCTTTTGCAATGACCATTAATAAATCGCAGGGTCAAACCTTCAACGTTGCAGGCTTAGATTTGAGCGTTGACTGTTTTTCACATGGACAACTGTATGTCGCTCTTTCAAGAGTGACCTCCAGAGAAAACATGTTTGTATTGTCTAATGACAAGAAAGCTGTGAACGTTGTTTATAAAGACATTCTGTAATATGTTGTAAAAATAAAATAAATAGTTAAAATGTAAAAAGTAAATAAGTAAAAATGTAGTGTATGAATTTAGATATTCCAAAGATAGCAGGAAATCTTCATGGTATAGGGAAAGGGGGATTGTTTTACTCCAAATTTAACGCGTGCGGGCCACGGGCAGTAATGAATAAATCAAAACTACTGAATCGATTTTAATCACATAGGCTATATATTTTATACCCGTGCGAAGCCGGAGCGGGCCGCTATGTTTTTATATACAACGTTCACAGTTTTTCTGTAGTGTATTTAGTATCAGAATTGCACCCGTGCGAAGCCGGGGCGGGTCGCTAGTTTTAACTATAAAATAATGAAATTATTGTTTCAATCTAATTATTTTGATATAAATCAGTTGGGGTGTATGAGGTTTTGCGCTTATTTATTAACACGTTGTATAGGGTCCTTCTTAATATGCTAACACTTTTTAATGTGATGATCAGACCACCATACTGAACAGCTTTATCTATGGCGCCAACATCGCGAAAAAAAAATATGCTGTCCCATACATTTGGCTCGAGTAGGTTTGCAGTTTTGTATAGAAGAGCTGATTTTATTTTTGCGATTTCGATGTTGGTTCCATAGAGAAAGTTGTTCAGTTTGACGGTCTGATCAACCATTAAGAATGACCCTGTATAATGTTATTTATTTCCATCATAACCACTAAAAAGTGTGATCACAATGTCGTATTAAATTTATAGCCGTGTGTAAATAAATAGATTATTTGGTTCATGGCTTACAAAATACCACTCCAATTTTTCAACGAGAATATCGCATGCGCGAAGCGAGTCTTTTTTATTTATAAATTTATAGCGTTTTATTTGTGTCTAGCACTGCATTTCATTACAGAGTCAATTTGTTTTAGGCACCAAAACACATTTGAAAACAAAATGTCGGAGCCATGTGGCTTCCTAACCCGTGCACCAAAAACACTTCCGCCCGTGAATACTCTAGCCACTATGGTCTCTTATCAATAAAAAGTTATTGTGACATAACTATTTTGAATAATGTTTCATTTTGGTTGTATCATTGTAGGTAGTTAAGGAACTTCATCACTACTTGATACATAATTCTATCCTGTAACCTTAAAATAAATTTGTATGCTGAAGTCCTTGCTACGAATGCACGCTTAAAAATACCTGGTACTTATTTCAATTTTTCTGACCACCTAGACTGAATTCATGAGTTCATGTAGGTATTTATGGAAAAAATAATGCCTGATAAAAAGCATGTAAAACTCTATTTACTTGAACCACAACTTAATTCAGCAAGAATTAGACCCCAGACGGACCCCTACCTGCGTAAATAATAGGGTAGGCGTGTCTATTACTGACCCCATGATTGGCTTTGATTGTATACATATGCTTCAAGATATGTATACAAATACAGCGAGCGACGACGTGCGAAAAGATAAGAGGTGTTCCAAAAATAAGAGGGTTGTAAAATAGAAATAGTTTGAAATTGACTAGCGCTAAATCCTACATACAGATAGACTCAAGAACATAGTCCCTTTCGGGGTGATCTAAACGACTCTCTCTTAAGACTTACGAATTTGTTCTCTATCGGCGGCTTTGTCACTATATCCTTAACCTCGTTTATATATTTATACTCTAGATTAGAAATAGTGTGGTAGAACTTCGTACTATCTGTCGTGATCTGGGCAAGGGCGAATTGCGCCTCCAACTACGCAAACCAGAGCGCTGGCTCGTCCGGCCAAAATGGTGGGACTTTTACGGTGATGCGACACACGCTTGTTTCCTCCATTGTTCAATGTTTCGTCGAAGGTCACCAGTTGTGGGAGATGCAGGAATAAAACTTTGGCTTGTAGCGATCAATTTTATAAAAACAACACAAACCGAGACGTCTGTCGGTCGAAGAAGAAAAACGTCACCGCGACACACGAAACGTGAAAAGTAAAACGAGGTCCAAAGAGACCGCGCGTCGCCACACGTTTAAAAAAATCTTCTCTCATGAATAAGAGTGAGAGGGAGTGGGCCATTCTCTACCACGAGGGCTCAGGGCGTGTTGGTGGAGGCAAGTTAGTGGTTAACTTGCTATCAGAGAATTTTCAAGCCGCCTTGATAGGCCTCTGAACCTTAATAGGTCACCCATCCAAAGACTGACCGGACCTGATATTGCTTAACTTCTCCACTACGCCAACGAAAGCTTCTTTTTTAAAATGTTGTGCTATTTCTAAAAATTAAAGATATTGTGGGGGTGGGAAGACCATTCTTCGATTTAGGGATCCGTTAGCGAAATATTAAATAGAAAATTTTTGTTAGAGTTAAGTATCCCCCCTGCCAGCTAAACGGTTGCTTCTGGATACGTGAAAAAATTCACGGCAGTATTGTATATAACGAAGTTAAAAGGAAAATTATCACCGTTAAGTAGGCTTTACAAGTTAACGAGTAATAGTCGAACAACTTGCAGTTTGCTGGACTTTATTAACCGTTAAACTGTAGTATATACCAAAAAGCCCCCTTCTAAGTCCGTATAATGAGACGGGCAACTACGGAACCCTATCCTGCGCGTAGCCCGACACGTACTTGGCCGGGTTTTATTCAATGTTTATTTTGATCAGAAATATTGCAACAAAAAGGTGTTTTGCATGCAGTTGTAACAAAGCTCACTTTTAGCTATCTGAAGGTTTCACTATGAAATGACGTGTAGTGATAGCCTTTCGCTCACAAGGAACTATTATCCCTTAAGATAAGTTTATTCCGAATGTGTAAATGCGCGCTCCCTACAAATGAAGTCTGGTGATATTTTTATACTAACCAATAAAATCAATTAAATTTTTCAGAAACAATCTAGGAACTAATCTCTATGTTTGTATGAAGTCAGATTTTCGTTAAAATATACAGTTTTAGTGCTAGAATTAATTTAAGATTTGTATGGAAATCTTTGAGGCACTGTAACTTTGAAACTATACATTGTAACGAAAATCAGACTTCATACGAACATAGAGATTAGTTTCTAGATTGTTTATGAAAAAATGCATTGACTTTAATTGGTTAGTATTGAAAATATCACCACACTTCGTTTGTATGGAGCGCGTCCCGAATTATATTTCCTTAATCGCCTAGTAATGTATGTGTGTATACAGGTTGTTAGGGTAAACAGTTGCATTATTTTAAGGGTTGATTGTACCTATAATAATGAATACCTTTCCCTATAAAACCTATAGGAAAATCGAAATCAACTAATCGAAAGTTTGTATATAAAGTCGTATTTCTTTTTTGGTGAATTTCCCTCAGATTCCTTTGAGAAAGATGGTCAGTATCATGAGTAAAATCACCCTTTAAAGTAATGCAATTGTCTACCCTAACACCCTGTATAATAATGTTAAAAAATATACAACGTGTTAAAGAATAAGCGCAAAACCTCATACACCCCAACTGATTTATAACAAAATAATTAGATCGAAACAATAATTTGTTTATTTTTATAGTTAAAATTTAAAGTTATTCGCATTTTAAGTTTTCAGGCAAAAACTATTTGTTATCATTTCAGCAATGAATGAAAGCGCTAGCGTGCTCATGGATACATTTTAAGAATCTTGTTTTGGTATTAAGTAGGGTGAGTGTGGCACGGGCACACTCACCCTACTTAATACCAAAACATACCGGTGGGTTGAAATCGAGTTCAATAAATTTTAAATTTTATAATCAAATAATTTAATATATTGAAAAAAAAAAATTCTATGTTGAAAACATGATATTCGAATCTGCTCTCGATTCTAAACAAACTACTTTCTAGTTTTGCGTTAATTCATTAACACGTTGTATATATTACAAGCAACACCCTGTATGCCGTTGACAAGTTCCAAATAGTACATTTCGGTAATAGAAAGAAGGAAAAATCATTTCAGACATTAATAAGTAATTAAGGGATAAATGGGGATGACTTTTGCGAAACGTATTCGGTGACTGGACTAAATTATGGGGGAGCACCCATAATTTAGTCTAGTCAATTTACGGAGTTTTATTAGGAGGGGTGGGAAGTAACTATGTTTGGGACTTTTTAACTGTAACCGGCACCATTTAGTGACAAAAAGACTATCTGAAAAAAAAACGCTACGCAACACAGAAATCAAAATTTTATCTCCAGGAAGGCTTTTAAATTAATAATAATAGTACCTATGTACTCATTTTAATTAGATTTAAAAATATAAACAACTTTTGAGGAATAAACTAGCTATTTTTTGGTAATATTATATGGTGGTACGGAACTCTCGGTGCGCAAGTCCAACTCGCACTTGGCCGGGTTTTTTAAATTTAATTTTGATAAAATGTAGCGAACAAAGTTTAATTTTAATAAATTTGCTGAAATTATAAATTACTTACGATCTCTAATAAATTAGTATTCGTGCGGTATTCACTAATTAGGTATTTGACAAAATGGCTGAAGCGTCGTTCAGCATAATTAATTAATTTACCTAATCTTGTGATCGTATTAATTATTATTTTATCTAATTATAAGTCTCAAAACGTTCGTGGTTTAGCGGAGTGCAAACTCACGACTATAATAAATTCAGCCGTTGTCAGAAACAAGCAACTAGCTTTTTAAGCATATGCTCACGACTATATTCCCCGAGGGGGTAGACAGAGATATTCTAAAACCAAAAAAACATCCACGTTTCGATTCGAGATTCGAAGTGAGCCCGTTGCCACTTGTAATGGACAGTCGGTACAATACATGCCTCGAAATTGAAGCATGCAGGTTTCCTCACTATGTTTTCCTCCATGTAAAGACAGTGGTGTTACAAATTGTACATAAATTCCGAAAAACTCATTGGTACGAGTCGGCCTGGACGGGGATCGAACCATCGCCTCCTGCACGGCAGGCAGGACCACCACGGTTTTTTTTAGCTTGGCTGGCTTACTTTTAATGGATGGAATGATGATTGGAAACATTCATACGGATTCGAACCCGATAACTCATGCTAGAGTCGGCACCGATCCTACGCTTTCTTTTAAAATGGTCATGTTTCATCAGGCATATTTGTACTTTTACTTTCCCCAATAATTTTTAATCGAAAATTAAATTACACACACACAGTGAATTTGTAGAAACAAACTATTTTTTTTTTTAATTTTTATTTACCTAAGGCTTACCAACTAAATATACAACGTGTTAATGAATTAACGCAAAACTAGAAAGTAGTTTGTTTAGAATCGAGAGCAGAATCGAATTATTATGGTTTCAACATAGGTATTTTTTTTTCAAAATATTAAATAATTTATATTTTGTAAAATTTTAAATTTACTGAAGTCGATCTTCACCCACCGCAAGGGCACACTCACCCAGCTTACTACCAAAACAAGATTCTTAAAATGTATTCATGAGCACGTTAGCGCTTTAATTCATTGCTGAAATGATAAAAAATCATATTTGCCTCAAAACTTAAAATGTAAATAACTTTAAATTTTAACCATCAAAATAATTAAAATATTGTTTCAATCTAATTATTTTGTTGTAAATCAGTTGGGGTGTATGACGTTTTGCGCTTATTCATTAACACGTTGTATATTACACATTCAATTTCAATCTCATTCAAAAGTATATCGTGTTAAATATCTACTTAAATTATAGGACAGCACTACATTAAAACATGAAAAGTATAAAAAGACAGAAGACATTAGACATTAAAATTATACGAACACATCAAAATACATTTTTTTTTTTATTTATAATTAATGGACTTTTTGCTTGTGCGTTAGCACCGCATTTCCGCCAATGTCATGTAGTTTGTGGGAGTATCTATCCCAATCTCAGGAATTGTTTTTGATAAAGAACAAGAAGAGATTAAGGAATGCGGAGCCTCGTGGCAGGCAAAGACGCGACGCGCGGACAACACGCGAGACAAGTTCTCGGGTCAGAACCTGCAACGTGACTCCAAAATACATTTTATTTATCTTTCTATTCTTATTAGTCACTTAACGTTTGACATAATTTCTTACTTTTAGGTTCAATATAACTGACGTATCAGACCCTTCACGCAGTTATATACATTTATTTTTATTTGAGAGAGAGAGAATGAGACGTAGAACCCAAAACAAAGTGTGCTTAAAAATAATGTATAGTTCCACTTTAATACGGTATACATGAAGTGTCCAACATTGGCGCGTTTACCCCGCCCTCGAGCTTCTATCGACCCTTTGCCGATATTGCAAGGTGGTAAAATTCCCGACCTCCATTACTTTTAGTGATGTGCTGAGTATCGATGTCAATTACAATTATTTTGTTTTATTGACCAAATTTCATCTACCAATCTGCTTCAGTGGTCTAATGGTTAAGAGCATTGGGCTCTTGACACGGAGGTCGTGGGTTCGATTTGTGGGGGACACCTAGTGATATGTCACTTTGTGCGTTTTTCTCCAGTTGGTTAGGACATTGAAGGCTGAATCACCAGATTGTCTGAAAAGAATGATGATTCCGTGCTTCGGATGGCACGTTAAGCTGTTAGTCCTGGCCACTTTCTTTGGTGGTAGTGGTCGTTACATAAAAACCACGCTGGAGGCCGTAAGGCGGTCTGAAAAAACTCTGACACCAGGGCTTGCGTCCCACACGATAAGAAGAAGATCTACCAATCTGCATTGAGTCCGGGTAGTGGTGTATTGATAGCTTCCTCTCCTCTCCTTTATAGTAAAATAGAGACCTATTTAATTAGCTTTTACACGGTGAAAAAAGGAGCAATGCACGGAGAAAGAGTACATTGAGGCCTGGTATCTATCAAAGCAGAACTGTGTAAAATCCGCCAATAGCTATTTCGCTCATAAGGAAATTGAAGCTATTTTATTGGTTGATTTTACATCTCCACTGGATTTCGGGTCTAAATATTGACGATTGTTTTTATGGGAGATTTCTATATTATTTTAAGAAAAACATCTAAACAACGTTGGTTCTAAACGTAAGTAAAATTGTACTATATTGTATTTTTTGTATTGTATTGCATTGTATTGTTGTGTTGTAATTTTGTACCAAATTGGTACAAAAAGTAATAGTAAACTTAACTAATGATTGAATTATAATAATGTATGTAGTACCTTAATGTTCAAGATACATCTATAAATTTAAATTACAGTTTTAGCAATCAGCTGATATACAATTTTGTTCATCAAAATATCAAAAGTGTCAATCAAAAGTCTCAATGAAACACTCCGAAAACTATCGATACCAGCCTCTAACATCCATCCCATCCCTACAATACACTATCTTGCCACTTATTAGCTATACGCCTCACAATTTATCGGGTTGGGCTCTGAAAATTGCTCGACAGTGTACTGCCTGAAGTTAGTTAAGTGATGGCTTAATGTGCCCTTATATGTAAAATATAGAGGATGGGTCTATACTTTGCTATACAGTGTAATACAGGGGTGTATTAGTTGGCATTAATTGTTGGGTAGTTTGTAGGCTGTTTTCTTTGCCAGTTTAGAGGGAGAAATGCCTTTTGAATGAAGTACTTTCACTCTATACTATAGTGTGACCACGAATGCTATGCTGCGCCTTAGGCAGGCGGGGAGACAGGGGGCAGAGCTGCCCGCTCCATTCTGTCATTTCACTGACGTTGGCTTGGATGTGTCAATTTTGATGGTTTCGGTATGTAATTAGTATATTGCAGTCGACTGAAGGATTCGGAGACGGAAAGATCGTTTTCTTTGCTTGGTCCAACTATCAGCGTGCGAAGGCGCTACGACCGTTTTTGGTCCTTCGAGCCGGATATGAACCACCGAGGTGAAACTGGCTCATGTATGACGAAAGTACGATATTTTTTCACGTTAAAAAGGAAGACAATAAACATACCTCTTTTGCCTCATTCACATCCATACATCTCTTCATACATGCCCGTCGGTTTTGAGTACTCCACACCTCCCCTTTTTGTAGGACGCAACCGATTTGATCAGAATACGTCCTACGAGGGCGCCCTCTGCCGATACTTCCACAAAAAGAAGAGGTATGTATGTAGGTGTGGAGGTTTCCGCAAAAGAGGTATGTAAGGATCGTAGTATGTGGCGGTGTCTGCCTACCCCACTGGGAAAGAGGCGTGACGTTATAGATAGATAGAGATAGACAATAAACATAACATTATTACAATTGCACGCCTTGACCACTACGTTTAGGAATAAGGCCGAGAGAGAGTATGACAGTTTATCAAAAGCCGATTAATTTCTACCTAAGTCCATATCTGTCCCCTTCCCAATACCGATCCAGTATTAGCCAATAAATTGTCAATTAATAACCCAACTTGTGTCGCATCTAATATCGATGTTTGTACAAGAACTCGAACTATAGTCGTCACACAAAGTCTCTCGATCCAAGCAAATTTTATGCTTAACCTATTGGCATAAGAGCATTGTCTGGGGAATACTTGTATTGTAACTATTGGGGTAGTTTGAGTGAACCCATTTGTCCAATCGTTTTGAACTTTGTCACTTTGACTTTGGGTTCGGACATTTATGCCTAATTGCATGTCTACGGTGATTGTTTTTCTTTGAATGTTTTAGAACAAAGACTTTTCCAAAAACATAAGACTATAATTTCCCTAGGGGATAGTCAGATATGTTCTTAATAATATTTTGACAAACACAGAAGAGTGATAATCAAATAAAATTAATTTATTGTAATTTTTAAAAATATTTTGTGGTCCCGATCACAACTGAACTGGATGATTATTTAAATGATCAAAATGCTTGGGTCTGAGGTCACTAGCTTATAGTTTATTTACTGTATAGTATCAATTATTTTATTAAATAGACTATGTATTATTGTATACCTAACTTTAGCTTAAGAATTTATATTGTAATAGTTATTAAGCCGTGTTATGTTGTAGAGTTTCTGGCCGCATCTTCTCTACAGCGACAACACGTTCCGACGCGGTGGTAGCTTTAAAAAAGATTTGACTTTTGATAAGTGTGCTGCAAGCTCCTATATTGAATAAATTATATTGACTTTCACTTTGACTTTGACTGACCAGAAGTATTTTTTCTGCTCGTGTTTCGTTTGAGGCAACTAAAGGATAAGGTTTATTTTCCTGTATTTCTGAATCTACACTAATATTATAAAAGAGGTAACATTTAATTATATTTTTATTTTAGCCCAGTAAAAATACGGGTCGAAAGAAAATAATTTTAATATGCAAATTTTTTTTGCGAGATCGTTTATACAAATGATATTAAGATACTTTAACAACGAACCCAACTACATTTCGTATTTTTCGTTTTTAGTACTAAAATGTATTTTTATTTTATAGTGACAAATTTCTTTCTTTTTTATATTTTCATTGTTTGTTTTAGCTTATGAGTTTACATACACTTGTGTAAGGTTTGTTCTAGAATTGAGTATTTCATAATTTCTACTTATTTAAAAACAAGTCCTGTGGTGATTTTTCTTTGGATTTACTTCTAATATAAAAGAATAGAGATGTTTTTAACAAATGACATAAAAAAAATGTATAAAAGTACTATTTTTGCCAATTTTACATTTTTTTTATGTTAAAATTACATAATATAAACCATTTCAAAACAATTAATTATAAAATTGGCAACATGCCTCGTCCAAAAGGATTTACAGACAAATATCTACGACAAGCTTCGTCACAAGAAGGTATACACATAAATCCACAACACGTTTCGTCAGCAAAATAAAAAGAGCAATATTAAAAAATTTAATTACTTAAGAACATTTTTAGTTGGATTTTCAATCTAAATGATAACTAGAATTATAATCTGAAGTTTAAAAGAAAAAAAAACGGCTGTTACAAATTATTTACTTTCGCCATGCAAACGCACTGTAACTTTACTGGGCTAATTTGTGTTTAGTAGTTGTAGTAATTTTTCTGAATACGCCGTAAAGATACTATACTATCGTGAGTTTATGTGTGTATAAGAAATAAACGATCACATTTAAAATGTACGTCTTCAACGCACCCCTCCCACGCAGTTGTAAAAAGAAAACAAATAAAAACGCGAAAATTTTAAACAGCAATAAATTTAATTTGCACCTTTCAACAAAAGATATCATTCCTGGGGCAATATCTCAAAGGAATACAATAGAATCACTTCTGAACCATTAAACACTTAATCTGCCTATTTATCTGAGTTATTTTTTAAGTTGAACTGTTTTAAGGGGAAGGTTCTCGGAATGGGACGAAGAAAGCCACCATGGAACTCCTTCAAAAATACTAGAAAATTGGTGGTGGTTGACCTCGAAAAATAGGAATAATATCGATAGAGCTATCGAGATTATCGATATTATTACTTTAAAACAATTAATACTATTGAAAAGCCGTGGTGGTCCAGTGGCGAGTAGCCTTGCCTGCCGTGCAGGAGGGTATAGTTCGATTCCCGTCCAGGCCGACTCGTACCAATGAGTTTTCGAAATTTATGTACGATTTGTAATACCAATGGCTTTTCGGCGAACGAAAACATCGTGAGGAAACCTGCATGCTTCAATTTCAAGGCATGTATTGTACCCACTGTTACACAATTATAAGAGGCGACGGGCTCACTCCCCGTCACACTGGACAGAGTTTCGGTACCACCAGTGAAACGTGTATGTTCTGACTTTTCAGAATATCTCTGACTATCCCCTCGGGAAATATAGTCGTGAGCATATGTGTTGTGAAACTATTGATATATTAAGATGCCATCGAAGAAATTTTCAGAAACAATCAATTAATTTTTTCATAAACAATCTAGAATCAAATCTCTATGCTTTTATGCTGTCCGATTTTCGTTAAAATATACAGTTTCAATACTAGGATTAATTTATTTATTTGTATGGAAATCGGACACTGCAACATTAAAACTGTAACATTTTAATGAAAATCGGACACAATACAAGAATAGAAACTAGTTTCTAGATGGTTTCTAAAAAATGACATTGACTTCAATTGGTTAGTATTGAAAATATCACCAGACTTTGTTTGTTTGGAGCGCGCCAACGGTAATATACCCTTCACATACGCATCAGAATTTCTTTTTCGTCGTATGCAAGTTTCCTCACGATGTTTTCCTTCACCATTTGAGAGCAGTCGATATTAAGTACAAAAGTTAAAAAAACGTGTTAACTGTGATATTAATTACCTCAAATCCATCCCAAAATTGCGTCTACCCCTTAAATCAAGACGTCATTCGATGTCTCCACTTTTTCGCTCTTAATTTCGCAAAGGAATAAATTTTCATTAAGGGTACACCCTGATACTACGTTATTAATGGGTATAATTACCCCGACTGAGCCAAGATAACGGGGAGTGGGAAAAACTGTTTTAACTAACATTTTAGCTGCAGTGTTTGGATTAGTTAGGAATTAATTGTGTTTTATTGAACTGGGAGTAATTGGATTAGGGCAGGATTTTTCTTTAATTTATACTTTTTTGCACTTTTAGGGCTCCGTACAAAAAGGGTGAAAATGGAACCCTTTTCAAAAGCCTACACTGTCCGTCCGTCTAAGGCCTCGTTCAGGGAGACGCGGGGGTCACGCGGCGCGTTGGGCGGCGCGTCGGGCGACGCGTAGCGCGGGCAACAAGTCTATGACAATTTGACGCGTGTGACACCGCTTCTCTTTGAACGCTCTATACATCGCCGTATGTTTGTGTTTCCGCCAGCCAGCTCCGCGCACCGCGGCGCCTGACGCCCCGCGTCTCCCTGAACGAGGCCTTAGCTTCTGAGGGCTGTATATTCCGAAGGTAGCGAGTTTAATTTTTCACAGTATAATTTATTGTTATATTGGATTTGATGAACATAAAAAGCAAAAAATTATGGGGGGTCCCCATACAAAAAACTAGTTTTTCTCTACTTTTTTTTCGCTCTATCGTAAAAACGGTAATACATGCAAGGGTTAAACTTGGAGTGATTGTAGTGCATATTTTAGGTAGACAACAAATTATAAAAATATTCGAGATCCTTTGGTACTTAAAAATCATATTTTTTACCTCCAATTTCATTCTGAATCTAAAGAAATATTTGGAAATGACAACATGCGTCCATGTATGGGCCGTTCGGCTAAATTGTGATATGCATGTGATTGCTTTGCTTTACGCATTATAATATAGACGAATTTGATCGAAATACAATCCAATTGCAAAAATAGCCCGAAATAAAATAATTTTGTGTTTCAAAATATTCAAAGTAATACGAGTATTATGGCAACTCGATGTAAACTCGATTGCAAATAGAGTAGTTAGCGATACAAAAAAATGATCTTTCCACAAAATTTGCACAATTTGAACAAAAATATCTATCATGAAATTCAAGAAATCTCGTTTGTACGACAAAATATAATTATCATTGAAATACAACGTTTTAGTAATATATTTATGCAAACTATTATTACCATATATAATATTATATTACCATATACTTTATATAACATTCGGTAGTACAAAAATGACCCGTTTTGGAGGTTGTCTTTTCATGAGATATGGAACCCTTTTTTCTATTTTTACGGCATTCATTTTGAATATTTTTTCATGCCAGCAAATAGTTAAATCTCCGAAAACACTCGCCTTCAAAATTCTTTTCTATTTAACCTGTTCATAACTCAGAATTAATGTCGTATCTAATTTTTTCCTCCGGATTATTATAATTGTATGTAAATTTTGAATTCTGTTTTCGTTTTCGGTAATATTTTGTGGAGTTGGGAGATGTGGATGAAGTTTTTATTTTGATTAATTACAATTTTGCCGAGTAGATAGTCTCAGACGTACATTTATACTTAACTTTACATTAAAAATAGACAAAGCATTTATTCAAAATTGTACTTAAGTACACTAGCTTTAGGACGTTATTTTAAATGTACGATCAATGTGTTAAGGCTGTAGAAGGGATACGGCCAGAAACTCTACAATAACAATATACACAACTAGTTTTTAATTACTAACATTACTTTAAGGGTGTATTCAGACAATGAAACTAAACAGCTTTCCCTAAGGAACCAAAGTTGTACTCCGACACGTGGGTCCAAGCATAATTACAAACTATTTTATAGTCAACTATTGTACACCAGACATTCGCCCTATGTTGCTATGATAACAACTTTGTAGGAGAATTAAAATAAACTATAATAAATCCTTACCTTTAACATTCAAAGCGACAGTCCGTACAATCTGCTCGTCGAGCGCGGCGGACGACACCTCGCACTTGAGCTCGCCCCCAAGCTCAGCTCGCGTCACAGTCATTGGTAGCACATGTTGTACCGTCTCGTTGTTCGGAGTTATCATTTGAGCTGTAACAAGCAGAATGTGGGGTTAAACGGGTTAAAGCACATCTTGGACACATACACACATAGTCGGGGAAATCTACGGATTTTTGTATGGAGAAGGTTGCATTAATTGCACTTTTGGTGATAATTTGGAATATAGTCGATAAATACCTGAAAAACATAAATTCTCAATAATCCCCGATTTTTTAATGTGTATTATTGAATAATTAAGACATTAACAGAACTTCAAATTTAGGTATGAACAAAAAATGGAAAACTGGTGATTTTGTACAGGATGGCTTCATTCAATACGTTTTACTTATAACAATAATAATCCCCGGTTAATATCGTAAATTTGAGTAGATATTTAATATTTTGTAAGTCGTAAAAATTATAACCTCAAAACTAAATTATTTACTGTGTAAAAATTTGCCTTGTGATAGTTAACTGTCTCTTTTGTTAGTATGCTGGAAGAAATATTTTTAGAAATAAGCTAGCCATTTGTACATTTATATAGATTTTAAGGTATTTCTCAGGTTCCTGACCTGAGACGCAAGGCAAATTTAATGTGTGCCAATATAACCACGAAATCTCGACAAAAATGTTATGAACTAACAGTAAAATTATTTCAAACACAATTTACTAAAGTGTCTTTAATGCAATCTCAAACCTTATTTTTCCTAGACTAACACACACGTCCCACACTGGACAGATTTTCGGTACTACTGGTGAAACGTGGATGTTCTGAGGTTTCAGAATATCTCTGAATACCCCTTCGGGGAATATAGTCGTGAGCATATGCTTATGCTTTGGACACATACAGGGTCCTTCTTAATATGCTGACACTTTTTTAAGTGGATGATCAGACCATCCAACTGAATAACTTTTTCTATGGCACCAACATCGAAAGCGCGAAAAAAATCAGCTCTTCCATACAAAACTGCAAACCTACTTGAGCCAAATGTATGGGACAGCAGATTTTTTTTTCGCGATTACGATGTTGTTCCCATATAGAAAGTTGTTCAGTTTGACGGACTGATCATCCCCTTAAAAAAGTCAGCATATTACGTTGGACCCTATATGTAATTTCATAAAAAATAATAGTAAAAACTAGAGTTTACCTATCAAACTGAACAACTTTTACTATAGGAGCAAAATTATAGTAGCAAAAAAATCTGCTGTTCCATACTAAACTGCAATGTCTACTCGACCCAAATGTATGCAACAGCTGATTTTTGTAGTAAAACTTGTTCAGTTTGTTGGGTAGACTCTTAGTTTAAAAGGATACTAATGATATTTTCAGTCAAATCATACGCTATCAAACAAAAAAGTTTCATCAAAATCTTTTTTTTTTTTTTTTTCGTGACGGAAATTCCAAACTAAAAAGGTTGATTTAGAGTCAGGGTTACCTAAAAACCATATCGTGCATTTTTATTATGAATATCTTCACTATACAGACACTTCTGTTACAGTTTTATAATAGTGTAGATTTTACAAGAAGAGGTAAGCATAGTGCAAGCGAGACAGGAATACGCCACTGCCTACTATTTTGTACAATTTAGTTTTAAAATCGGTTTAAATAATTAGAAATGAGAAATAAAAAACCATACCAAAAAAACGTATGCACAAATTTTTTTTCTACATTTTTTAAACAACAATATTTAGGACCCCCCCTTTTTTAACTTTTTGTCATTTTATTATTTGTTAGCAAATCCGCCATAATAACGAACATTATGTGAAAATTTTAACTGTCCAGCTATTACGGTTCAAAAGTTACAGTCCTAAATATTTAGGACGGACGAACAACGGCTTAGTACTAGAGTCCCGGTTTCACAATTTGGGTACGAAACCCTAAAAAAGACAGAGACGAATTGAGGACCTCCTCCTTTTTTTTAAGTCGGTAAAATAGCAAAAATGTCTACATCGACAAACATACAGGTTTCGAACTAAATTGGACCACCGGAAAGGCAGGTGCCATCAATCTACGGCCCGGATCGCCTGTCCACTACGCTACGTTGCGGGCCGCAGTTTCAGAGTTATTGAGACTGTATTTTTTGAGCAATTGGGTCATGCGGTTACAAAGGGGGAAATCGATTTTTATTTGAAAGTATTTTTGGTTTCGATACCGAATCGTTTTTGTGTATTATTACGTTCTTGTTACGTATACGTTTCATATCATGAGTTTTCACTGTACTTTACTACTGTAATAACGTCATCAATTTTGTAATGAATTTGGAACAGCGCTCCTAGTGACATTGAGAACTAATTTCTGCCATACGAAATTGGCGACGTAACTATAGTAGAAAAGTACAGTGAAAACTCATCGTATCAAGTTATCAAGTCATTCTTTTTAGTGGGTTATTGGCTTGAATTTATCATCATCAGCCTATAAACGTCCCACTGCTGGGCACAGGTGATTTTCCATCTGGGCGTTAACAGAAGTTTATTCCGAATACATAAATGCGCGCTACATACCTGCTACGAAGTCTGGTGATATTTTCAACACTAACCAATTAAAGTCTGTGAATTTTTAGAGGCAATCTAGAAACCAATCTTTAGGTTTATATGAAGTCAGATTTTCGTTAAAACAGTTCTAGTGCTAGGATTAATTTAAGAATTTGTATGGAAATATTTGAGGCATACATATAACATCCATGACCGAAGGGATTCGAACCCAGGACTACAAAAAGAAGAACAATATAATACAACAATATTTAATTTTTGTAATTGTACTTTGTATATTTTGTTTTGTTTAAAAGAAGTGTGTTGTAGAGTTTCTGGCCGCATCTTCTCTACAAACGGAACACCTTCCGACGCGGTGGTAGATTCAAAAACATGACGTCAAAAAGTTATCTATGTGATATTATTTTGAATAAACAATTTTTACTTTTGAATTTGACAACAACATAAAATTTTAAGTTTTACTAATTTTATAATATTTCCATTTCTTTTAACAACAACGAACAACCCAGTTATGGTTTATAGTGCGTCGATATTTGTTAATTTACTAACATTGCATTGTCATTTACAGGGTGTTACAAAAGTAAAATTTTAAACTTTTAAGGGGGTTGTTTAGACCATCAAACTGAACAACTTTCACTATAGGAGCAACATCGAAATCGCGAATAGAATATCAGCTGTCCCATACATTTAGCTCGAGTAGATTTGTAGTTTAGTATGGAACATCCGATTTTTTTTCGCGATTTCGATATTGGTCCCATAGTGAAAGTTGTTCAGTTGGATGGCCTGAACCACCCCCTTAAATGTTTATTTTGTAGTTTTGTAACACCTTGTGTATCAATAAAAATTAAATTTTATCACGTAGGAGCCAAAAAACAAAACCTTCTCAGTTCCATAAAAAAAATTGTATTGTTACAATCAGCTTAAACAGCAAAGAGAAAAACTTGACAATATCTAAAAAATATCTCAATATGTTGTATGTATGTATTGTATGTATGAGTTTTTCGGAATTTCTGTACGATTTGTAACACCACTGGCTTTTCGGTGAAGGAAAACATCGTGAGGAAACCTGCATGCTTCAATTTCGAGGCATGTATTGTACCCACTGTCCATTATAAGTGACGACGGGTTCACCCCCCGTCACACTAGACAGAGTTTCGATACTACTGGTGAAACGTGGATGTTCTGAGGTTTCAGAATATCTCTGAGGAATACAATAATCCCTCGGGGAATACAGTCGTGAGCATATGCTATGCTTATGTTTATAATATTTCAATTTCTTTTATCACGTAGAAGCCAAAAAATAAAGAGGGAATAACACCTTTTAAGTTCCATAAAAAATAATTGTATTGTTACAATCAGCTTAAACAGCAAAGAGAAAAACTTGACAATATATAAAAAATATCTCAATATCTTCTTGTCTAGGTTGTTGAACAAAATTCGTTTACACCTCCAATATCAAAGTGAACTTTATTCCCAAGCCTTTGTAATTCAAAATCAAACCCACCTTGTCCTGCGAGCCTACGTCAGCATTAACTTACTATATCAGCGTTCGAAGTCAGTTCCATTTTAGTTTACAGATCGTTATAGCAACTGTCTGGAATCTAGAGCTTTTATTTGAGCTGAATTGTTGTCTAGCTAGTTCATAGTTTGTTCTTTGTTTGGTTTGTTTATCTATAGACTGAGCAGATACCTTAGACTGCTTATATGAGGACAAGTTACACGTGTAATTCTACTAAAAAAAAGTTCTGCCGCTTTTTGCGGGAGGCGAGGTACCACAAGATATGCAACTTTGAATTTTATTCCATTAGTTTAGATTCTAATTTTGAATGTTAAAAATCATGAAAAACAGTGTCGTGAGAACCCCAATCGTCATAAGTTCGAAATTATTGTTCCGCAATTATAGGCTGTCGCGTTTAGTGATAAGGTATAAAATTGAAATTGAAATTATATTTATTCGTAAACATAGGTGGATACAATGTAGATCTTCTTCTCTGAATCTTATGAATCTTATGAATGTAAATGCGTAAGATTTTTTGATCTTGCACGTTGGCGGAGGGCGACTACTACTAAGGCGACGCGGGTCCGTATATAAATCGTCCAAGGCCTACCTACGCTTTGTGTTATTTATACAGTTTGTAAAGGAACTAAAGGCAAACCTTAAACTCTACCCATCAACCTGAACAACTTTTACTATAGGAGCAAACTTGTCAGAGCAAAAAAATTTCAGCTGTTTCATACGTTTAAGTCGTGAAGGCATTGTAGTTTGGGATGGAACAGCTGATTTTTTTTGGCGCAAACAAGTGTGCTCCCATAGTAAAAGTTGTTCAAGTTGATGGGTAGAGTACGTGGTTTAAAGGTTTGCCTTTAGTTAGTTTAAATACTGTATACAGGGTGTTACAAAAATATCCTTAAAGAAAAAAGGGTGTTAAAGGGTCCCTAAAGGGTGTTAAAGAGTCTATTGACAATGTATGATAACTGTAGTATAATATAATTATTATCGTTTTTTTTTATCGGTAGTAAAATAAAATAAAATATTAATCGTTGAAGCGCAGCACTATTTTACGGACTGCCAGTAGTTCAAAGACTAAACGGCAGTAGATACGTCGTAAGGTCACCGCGATGTCACTACCTATCATGTAAGTAAGTACTTAATTTAAAAGAAGATTTTTCTCTAAGTTGTCTTCACTACAAAACCTAAGACCTATTTATTGCAAAATAAAAATCAATTTATAACATATTGACAAAAAAGTTAAATTATTGGTACAAAAATAAAAAATAAAGAATAATTTCAATAAAGTATTCATATTTGTCATCATGTAAGATAATTTAAGCATCTTATAATTCTTTTCTTCGGCAGCTTCTTCGTCTCTTACTGAAATTTAGGTACAAATGACTTACAGAGACTACCCTTCTGAAAAATTGACTGTTTCAAATGTCACACTAGAGTTGGGATTTTTTTATAATTGGTTTCGATGACGGATTTAATTTTTTTTTGGTTAATTATGTGACACGTTGTGAAATAAATATATCACGCTGACAAGAGCTATTGTAAGAATACTGTATTCATGCAAATAAACGATTTCCAATTTAGTCTTTTTTATTCTACAAACCTTTTGATTTATTGATATTCTTTTCTGATCGTTCGTCAAAGACTATATTTGACCACCGTTTCAATTTCTATTTTAAACAAAGTTTTGAAAACCGTGGTGGTCCAGTGGCAGGTACCCTTGCCAGCCGTGCAGGAGGCGATGGTTCGATCCCCGTCCAAGCTGACTCGTATCAATGAATTTTTCAGAATTTATGTACGATTTGTAACGCCACTGGCTTTTCGGTGAAGGAAAACCTGCAAGGTTCCATTTCGAGGCATGCATTATACCCACTGTCCATTACAAGTGGCGACGGGCTCACTCCCCGTCACACTGGCCAGAGTTTCAGTACACTAGTGAAACGTGGATGTTCTGTGGTTTCAGAATGTCTCCGACTACTCCCTCGGGGAATATAGTCATGAGCATATGTATGTATGTAATAAATTTTGAATTAGACGCTCTGGCTCCATCTCCTGTGGCATTTTCAAAATTATCTCGTCTAACACGCTTGTCGGTTTCAAAAACATAGTCTGACCTTACCCCGTTCTTCACCAATTAGGGTAACTAGTACCCATAAATTAACTACAAGTAATAAACTTGTACTGAACTTAACATAACCCAAAACTGTTCAAATCGAAGTTAGCCAAAGGTCCATGTTAACAACAAGGGGTAAAATTACCCCTATTTAAGGGTTATTACGACCCGATTAGAGGGTAACTATGTAATATGATTCGATGGGTGATTTCATGGAAAACGTGTTTCATTTTTATAGCAGAATATCGTTTTATAGAGGTTAAGTGTTTTAGGGTATTTTGGATATGGGTAGGTTATTACCATTTGACAATATAGGGGTGAATTTTTCCTCATTTTTTTTTTAGAAATAATAGCCTTATAGATATCGAATGGTTAATAAAGAATATTATTTGAGCGTTATGCGGCATTTAAGAAAGCAAATTCGACGAATAAGGCCAGATTTGTTGAAGAAATATTCTTGGATTTTGTACCACGATAATGCGCCTTCGCACAAGGCCATCATTGTGAACCAATTTTTGACCAAAAACAGCCCTTAACCTCTAAGCGATCTGTGAAAACGGCTCTAACGGCTGTCATGAGCTGTACCGCGATTAGCGCAATACCAAATGTGTCAAAAGTTATGGTTCGCACGTAGTCCAATCATGGTTCAATCACCAAATATTTACCGCGTTCGCAGCCCTGAAATGAACTCCGGAAAAAGCGTATAAAAATTGTTTTGATGATTGGATTATTCGTTGGCGTAAGTGTAACGTTTCTGAAGGAGCATACTTTGAAGGTGATGAAGTAAATTTGGATGAATAACTAACATTTTTTGTATTATTGATCTTAACCCGGTACTGTCTTGACAGAGTAGTATCATCATCAACCATCCTGAATCCTCTTATCTTGAAGATTATTATTACCGGAAATTATCTACGTTTCAACGAAAATGTGTAATCACCGTGATAATTACTGATTACTTTGAAGAAGCACGTCAATTAATTATTCGAGGCTTATTTTAATTAGTTAACGAAATACCTTAAAGTTTCCGAAAGGAAATTAGAGACGTGTGGAGATTCTTGAGAGAGAGAGAGAGAAAATAGATCCTAGGTACCGAAACCAATTCCAGTATAATATTAATGGCAAATGAACTGCCTCCGTGGTCTAATGGTTAAGAGCATTGGGTTCTTGACACGGAGGTCGTGGATTCGATTCCCACGGGGGACACCTAGTGATATGTCAATTTGTGCGTTTTTCCCTAGTTGGTTAGGACATTGCAGGCTGAATCACCTGATTGTCTGCAAAGAAAGATGATTCCGTGCTTCGTATGTCATGTTAAGCCGTTGGTCCTGGCTACTATCTCTCGTGGTAGTAGTCGTTACATTAAAAACCACGTCAGAGGCCGTAAGGCGGTCTGAAAAAACTCTGACACCAGTGCTTGCCCACACGATAAGAAGAAGATTGCATGGCGCATGGCGGTTACATTGGGGCCCTTATAATCATCCGCATGCAAACCTCGTGCGAGACCCAACTGTCAAACCTTCTGGTTTTGATAAGGACCGGAAGACCTGGGCTAAGCTAAACCAGTTCAGAACTAACCATGAAAGGACCAATATTACCTCTTCAAGTGGGGCCTGCGGGAGTCACCGATGTGCGACTGCGGGGCACCTGACCAAACCCTCACCCATGTGGTAAATGAGTGCACACTGCGCCATTTCCCCGGTGGAATTGAAGAATGCCATAGGTTAACCCCGGCAGCGGAAGACTGGCTAAAACACCTTGACCTCGAAATTTAAATCTTCCCGGATCCAAGCAGGAAGACAAAAAGTGCCATACAATATTATGATGTTGATCCTAGGTGTGTTATTAAGAGGATATAATTCGGAGCGCGCTCCATACAAACGTACTATGGTGATATTTTCAATACTAACCAATTAAACTCAATGAAATTTTTAACGAAAATCTGACTCCATACAAGCATAGATATTTGTTTCAAGATTGTTTCAGCAAAATTTCATTGACTTAAATTGGTTAGTATTGAAAATATCACCATAGTACGTTTGTATGGAGCGCGCTCCGAATTATATCCCCTTAAGGAACTTCGTGGCGTGTTGCGAAGAGGTAAGGACCTTCAAACATGAGGGTCCAGGTTCAAATCCACTCTCATGCCATGCACCAATGAATTTTTCTATCTCATGTACGTAATACCGACTGCTCTCAAACGGTGAAGGAAAACATAGTGAGAAAACCTGCATACGCTGACGAAAAAATATTAATCCGTATGTTTAGTCCACCAATCCGCATTGGGCACACGTGGTGGTGGACATATTCTCCTACACCCCCAAGAAGGGGTTGAAACCGTATCAGATATTTGGTATGATTTTGTCGTGCGAAGTATACAACGTGTTAATGAATTAGCGCAAAACCTCATACGGGGTGTATGAGGTTAACTGATTTTAACAAAATAATTCGATTGTTTAAAGTTATTCGCATTAAGTTTTCAAGCAAAAATGATTTGTTATCATTTGAGCAATGAATGAAAGCGCTAGCGTGCTCGTGGATACATTTTAAGAATCTTATTTTGGTAGTAAGTAGGGTGAGTGTGCCTTTGCGATGGGTTGAGATAGAGTTCGTACTCAGCCCGCGTGGTGGAGTATGGCCCACTCCCCCTCACCCTTATTCATGAGAGGAGGCCCTTGCAGTAGTATTCTACAGGCTTTAACTAACATTTTTTTTTCACTATTTTTATAGGATCCTTCTTAATATGCTGACACTTTTTAAGGGGATGATCGGACCGTTAAACTGAACAACTTTTTCTATGGGACCAACATCGAAATCGCGAAAAAAACATCAGCTGTCCCATACAAAACTGCAAACGTACTCGAGCCAAATGTATGGGACAGCAGATTTTTTTTTCGCGATTTCGATGTTGGTCCCATAGAGAAAGTTGTTCAGTTGATGGTCTGACCATCCCCTTAAAAATGTCAGCATAAATTAAGAAGGACCCTGTATAGACTGATTCACGAGTAATGTTTCTGTATTACATGCGAAGCCGAGGCGGGTCGCTAGTAGGAAATGAAATATCAGATCAAACAAAGATCAAAGAATAAACTGTGAAATTGTAGAGAACGCTACAGAGAGACGGTAACAAAACAATTACATTTTTCAAAATGCTACCGTCACGCGTTCATACATATTTCATGCTAGTCCACTCGCAACTTACGGCGACAGATGGCGGGAAATTTTCACTTCATTGACTTAGATTTCCTTTACTTTCTGGAGCTGAAGGTTTTTGAGATTTTTGCCGGTAAAAATTCGAGTCGAAAACTTTTCTGATTCATTCTAAAGTGTAAATGCTATGTTTTTTTGTCCTGTATCTTTCTGATTTTTGCACTTATAAAATTTTCTATGGCGATAGATAACAATAACCCCAAAATAAGATTTTAATTTTTGTCTACATTTATCTTAAGAGAAGTTTATTCCAAAAGCGTTAATGCGCGCTGCATACAAACGAAGTCTGGTTATATTTTCAATACTAACCAATTAAAGACACTGAAATTTTGCAGAAACAATCTAGAAACAAATCTCTATGCTTGTATGGTTTCAGATTTTCGTTAAAATACACATTTTCAATGCTAGGTTTAGTGTAAGATTTGTTTGGAAATCTTTGAGGCACTGTAAATTTAAAACTATACATTTTAACGAAAATCTGGTAACATACAAGCATAGAGATTAGCTTCTAGATTGTTTCTGAAAAATTTCATTGATTTTAATTGGTTAGTATTTAAAATATAACCAGACTTGGTTTGTATGGAGCGCGCTAACGGTAATATACCCTTAAGCACAAATTAATCTTCAACCCTTTTCAATTATTTACATTCATTAAAGTATTTATCACAATTTAAAAATCGCCTAAGAGCACTCGTGCAAAAAGTATTGATTTTGTTTTATTTATACTTAATCCAATCAAATTCACTGATTTGAATGAACCCTTTCAATCTCTTAGTTTTCAAACCGATTTATTACTTCGAACCCTTTTGGACATTAAACGGAGAGAAAAATCTATTCGCTTCTACCAAGAACTTGTTAATGCGATAATATTTTTTTGTAGTAATACGTGATAGCTGATGATGATGCTGCATGGCCGTGTTCGACCACATCAACTAATTATGGCTGTTAACTTTGAGAGCTTGGTTGATGTGCTTTTAGATGGTTGATGTATCCTATATACAACGTGTTAATAAATAAGCGCAAAACCTCGTACACCCCAATTGATTTATAACAAAATAATTAGATTGAAACAATAATTTCATTAATTTGTTAGTTAAAATTAAAGTCATTCGCATTTTAAGTTTTGAGGATTTGTTATCATTTCAGTAATGAATGAAAGTGCTAACGTGTTCATGGATACATTTTAAGAATCTTAATTTGGTAGTAAGTATAGTGAGAGTGCCCGAGTGGTGGGTTGAGATCGAGTTCAGTAAATTTTAAATTTTACAAACAAATTATTTAATATTTTGAAAAAAAAACCTATGTTGAAACCATGATAATTCGATTCTGCTCTCGATTCTAAACAAACTACTTTCTAGTTTTGCGTTAATTCATTAACACGTTGTATAAGGCTCCGTGCATACAGAAGAGACGTGTGACGGTGGCGGATAGTCAAAGTAACACAATTATAAACCTTATAGTACGTAGCATAGCGTCGTTTGGAGAATTACGCCCGCGCCTACAGGCGACGTCACCTGGAGGCGCAGGCGCGATTCTCCTTTACGACAAAAACGACGCTATGCTACGTACTATAAGGTTTATATTGTGTAACTTAGGTTATCCACCACCGCCACACGTCTCTTCTGTATAAACCGTGGCTTAGCTTTAAAAGTGCGACCGCACAGGCTACATGCCAATTTCTCATTAAGATAGTTGTACTGGATGCCAACGGAACGCGCTTGGCATCGAGATCAGCGCTAAGCTTAGCATCAAAGTAGAAAACTTTATTCTCGACAGCTATTATAATAAGATACCAGAGGATATTTTAATCTTGCCAGAGAAAAAGTTTAAGTCCCATGTTAAGCAAGTCCTCTGTAAAAAGGCTACTATAAACTCGATGATTATTTGAATGACCAAAATGTCTGGTCTTGACAAAGATACACTATGTAATTCAATATTGTATTTGTACTTTGTATATATATATTTTTAATGATGTCTATTGTAGAGTTTCTGGCCACATCTTCTCTACAACGGAACACCTTCCAATGCGGTGATAGAGTCAAAAATGACGTCGAACGTGGTACGAAAATTTCGAACTTTGCGCTTCAGGAACGATGAACTAAATCGCAGCTGTCAATACGGCACTCTCCCGACTTTCGCAGCTGTCAAACGTAATGTGAGAGCGTCATGCCATAATTGGTCGTCACGGCAAATGAGTCGGTTTTACTGCCAAGGTACGTCAATGAGGCGTTATCCAAGACTAGTATAATTTTCGACTTAGTAAGGTCGACACATCTTTCATGGGGCACTGTATACGTTATTATAATAAGATACCAGATAATATTCTTAAATTGACGGACAAAAAGTTTAAGTCCCATGTTAAACAAGTCCTCTGTAAAAAAGGTTACTATAAACTCGATGATTATTCGAATGACCAAAATGTCTGGTCTTGACAATGTTACTCTATGTAAATTAATATTGAATTTATGTAATTGTACTTTGTTTATTTTGTTTTGTTCAAAAGAAGTGTGTTGTAGAGTTTCTGGCCGCATCTTCTCTACAATGGAACACCTTCCGACTCGGTGGTAGATTCAAAAACATGACGTCAAAAAGTTATCTATGTGATATTATTTTGAAAAAACAATTTTGACTTTTGACTATTGAAATGGTACGATTATTTTTTAATGAAAACGATTTTTTATTTAATGAAAACGCCTCATTTCGTTCCGGAATTCGGTTAAACGCACACTAACACCTACAAGTAAATCCCCCGAAAGGATCACCGCACACAAAACTTACTCAATCCCTCTAATGCCCAATACGAAACTAAAAGGGTCAGAACAAAAGCCCTCAAACAAATTTAATTACGTACAAAAGTAGTTTCAAATCTCCTTTATTTTATTTGATGCGTAAACTGATTTTATTTTGGCATTTCTGTTGAAAAGAACTTGAGATCGATTGGTGGTGTAACTATTGTAACTATTAATGGACAGGATTAGGCTTGCCATTATCCACCAACGATTCTTCTATGATCAATGTCATAGTCATGCACTGACGGGCTGGTTTTTTTGGTTCCGTAGTCAACAAAAACCCTTATAGTTTCGCCATGTCTGTCCGTCTGTCCGCAGCTTAGCTCAGAGACGCTTTGTACTAGAAAGCTGTAATTTGACATGGGTATATACATTAATGACGCCGACAAAGTGGAGATGCAATTTTTTTTTCTCATCCATTCCATGGTGTGGGATATCGTTGGATAGGTCTTTAGAACCATTTTTCGATTTAGGGATCCGTTAATGAAATATTAAGCTTTAAAGTGAAAATTTTTGTTAGAGTCAAGTGTAGCTAAACGGTTGTTTCTGTATGCGCGAAAAAATTCACGGCTGCAGTGTATATAACGAAGTTAAAAGGAAAACTATCACCGCTAAGTAGGCTTCACAATTTAACGAGTAATAGTCGACCAACGAAGAACTGACAACCGGTCGGGTGTCAGAGTTCTAGAGTGGAGACCGCGAACTGGTAGGCGTAGAGTGAGACGCCCTACTGCCCGCTGGACAGCGCTGGAGTAGCGGGGAGCGATTAGATGAGGAAGGCCGAGGACAGAGTTTTGTGGCGCGCCTTAAGAGAGGCCTATGTTCAGCAGTGGACGATGATGGGCTGATGATGATGAGTCGACCAACTAGTAAAATGTACTTTTTAGAATTTATTAGCCGTTAAACCATAGTATAAAACAAAAAGCCCCGTTCTACGTCGGTATATTGTGACGGGCAACTACGGAAGCATACACTGCGCGTGGCCCGACATGCACTTAGCCAGTTTTTTTGTTTTTTTTGGTAATGTTATATTTTAATTTTTTTGGTGCTTTTGCGGTACAGCGGTGGGCTTTTTCCCGATTATTTAATTGTCATTTTCCACCAACCATTCTTCTATAATCTATGTCATAGATAATACTTCTATGACATAGTTTGGCCAAGTGATGCACTGACGGACTGGTTTTTTTTTAGATAATACCATTCAACACAATAACAGCAAAGTACAGTACAGTTCAATAAGTTTTGAAAAATACTGAAACTCAAAAAACTTTTTAATAATGCACAAAACAACGTAAATATGAATATTTTTGAAGTTGCTTTTTTGACGTTATATATGAGAAGAAAAATTTACTCACCTCACGAAGCCCTTTCATTTGATACCCCACACCATAGGTACCAGAGTTTTTTTAAAATTCCATACAACAAATTTATGACGTCGATCATAACTGCAGAGAAATATTTTAAAGAAAGCCGGTCAAAATGTTTGTTTTAACCTAAAGTATATGTGTACCAAATGGCCTTCTTTTTGGCCTTTAACATACATTTCTAGAACTATGCGCAAGTAATTTGACTTTGTAAGATCTACTACGTATTGTACGGAACAGACTATTTCTTTAATCAGTCCACTGGACCGATATTCACAATAAATACTCGAACAGGCACAGGTCACGGGGAAAATGCATTGTGAAGTTTCAATCGGGACATTATAGTGTTTTGTCGGGACATCGAGACACATTGTCCAAAAGCGGTGACAGCCCTAGACAGGATTAGGAATGAGTTTATTGGAAAACACATAGCGAGGAAACTCTACATACTTCCATACAGGGTTTCAACTTAATCACTCAAAACAATCCAATTGCATTACTTTTACTATGCGACCAATATTAAAATCGCAAAAATAAGATAAACATTCTTTATACTTACACCAAAATGCACAAAAAACAACGATTAAAAAAAAAATGTTTGTTGTTCCATAGAAAACATTTTGGGTCGCCAAATGTATGGAACAGCTGTTTTTTTATTCTCGCGATTTCAATGTTGGCCCCATTGTGTGAGTTGTTCAGTTTGATGGTCTGAAGCACACCTTAAAGTATGTAACGCATTTAAGTTTATACCCTGCATAAGCGGATACTTATGTATTTATGTCATCATCATCATCATCTCAGGCCTCCCCCAAGGATCGCCACAACGACCGGTCCTGCGCTGCCCTCATACAACGGGTTCCCGCCGCCTTCACCAGGTCGTCGGTCGACCTGGAGGCTGCGCTTTCCGGTACGCGGTCGCCACTCGAGCGAGCGCCGCCACTACCATTTTAGTTTAGCAGATCTTTGGGCTATGTCTGCTGCTCTGGTTCTTCTGTGGATCTCTTCATTTGATCTGGCAGGGAAACTCTGAGCATAGCGCGCTCCATACTTTTAAACCCCACTTTATAAGCAGAAAACTAAACTGAACAATCCAGGCCATTAGAAGTGATTTGGTTTTAATCAAAATCTATTATCTACACTAATATTATAAAGAGGAAAGATTTGTACCTATTTTTGTATGTTTGTAATGAATAGGCTCAAAAAGTACTGGGCCGATTTAAAAAATTCTTTCACCAATAGA
Organism: Agonopterix alstromeriana; assembly: GCA_963924505.1. Classification (NCBI taxonomy): domain Eukaryota; kingdom Metazoa; phylum Arthropoda; class Insecta; order Lepidoptera; family Depressariidae; genus Agonopterix; species Agonopterix alstromeriana. The sequence continues at coordinate 1,092,926 of OZ004686.1, read as the reverse complement.
ATGCTACATTCTTCCAATTTGACATAGGCTACATTTCATTTTGAAAAAAATTAGGGATCCTTGGTAAAATTTGAACAATGTAACCGAAGGTGTAGAAAAATGAGTCTTAAAATTTATTTGTCTACCCCGTGCGAAGCCGGGACGGGCTGCTAGTAATTAATATAACTGAAGAAAAAGGAATCAAAAGTCACCCCTTTTTCTTCAGTTACAAACATGTCTCGACACCAAACGGGACCAACTCGAGGCCCGACCGCAAAGATGGTGTGGAGGAACTACTGTGGAAGGTTCCTCCACACGTTCCTTGGACCTTGTATATATATCGAATCTCTGTGATTATTTCTCTTGCGCGATTCATGTCTTGTATACGATTATGAACCTTATACGTAGCGGCTAACGGGTTACCAATGTGACGTTGCAAGTTGTCTTTACGTACACATTTCCGAGTCCGACCGTAGCGCCATCTGTTAGCTTTGTTGCTATAACTTGTGGGTGTTGATGTCTGTGGCAAGTCCCCACAATGGCTATATTAGCCACACCCGAGCACATCAGCGAAGCCCATCATACCAGCAGCAGTCGACGTCATGATATTGAAAAAAAAGTGTAGTTTCAAAAAAAAATTAATGATTAGAGATCAAAACTACAACTTTGAGAAACAACATTTTAAAGTCTATCGGTAAATAAACCGGTAAAATCGTTATTCAATTGACCTATTTGTCAACTTTGTTACTCAGCTTAACTTCATAACTCACTACTGTTACGAACAAAATAGAATTCACATTCGATAAAATACCGGTAAAAAGTATCGGAAAAAAACCGTTGAAAAAATAATATGAAGGTTCCGTATAATGAGAAGTTAAAGTTTTATTCTGTTACATGCTGTGTTGCACGTTTTACGAATGTTGTATTAATTTATAGAAATAAGATTGAGTAGGTAACTAACAACATTTACAAGAACGGTTCATTTTTCAAAAACGTCTATTTTACAAAATGAAGATAAAGGTACACCCAGAATGATATATCTGTGGGGAATCGCCACAGACAGGCCTTCGTCAATCGGCCGTCGAGATAAGTAACTACACTTTGGCGCATCGTAAGCGATGCGCTTGTATGAATTCTGACACTCGCTCCAGACGGCAACGTCGAATAAGTCGCGCGCTGTACAAAGTATTAACAACGCTGAGTCGAGCGCCATTAGATACATTTTCACGTGTACAGTCTGGCAGTAAATGATTCAAGTTGAAGCGTGATAACTTTTCGTTTTCTATGGAAGTGACGTACCCGTTACGAAGTAACAGTAATCTGTGCTGCAGATATCAAAACCCACAAGTTATAGCAACGATTCCAAGAGATGGCGATACCTGTAGGGAACGTGGCCTACCGGTGTTTTATTCGACTCCGCTGGAGAGGTTTTAGTGGACTGTAGTTTTTCTGGTGGCAGGAGTGGTTCGATGTAAAGGAAAGTCTTGTTTGCAGCACTGGAGGTTTATTTTAGTGATTTTTACACCAGAGTTAGTTACACGCACAAGCACAGTACCAATATGGAAGGAGGAGACGGAAATACAAGTTTTTTAATTACTACATTTTAGGTTGGTGTTGCCAACAATACCGTCGCCCTCAGAAATATGCTCCATACAAAGACAACGTTCACCGTGAATACGTAACTCGTAACCTACTACAAACAAGGTTCACAATAGAATACAGACAATCTGACTTCATACAAACATAGAGATTAGTTTCTAGATTGTTTCTGAAAAATATCATTGACTTTAATTGGTTAGAATTTAAAATTTCACCAAATTTCGTTTGCATGGAGCGTGCTCCGAATTTTTTTCCCTTAACTTACCGTTTCAAATATTTAACCACGGATTCCTAAAAAAAACGGTATTGTTTACCGTAACTCTTATTGAGAGGGTAATATTACCCGATGTGGGGTAAACTGGGGTAAACGGGATTTATAGGTTGGAAACGAATTAATCGTCTCGCTTGGACCGCCCTAATTGTGAAATGTGTTCGCAAGGAGCAATAATGCGGTAAATGTGTATTTCGGGATACGACTTAATGATGCGCAGTTTTGTTGATGCAGACGTGACTTGAGGCCTATTTATATGACTATCATTATCATCATCAGCCTCATACGAGGTGTTACTAAAATATAAATAAACATTGCATGGGGTGGTCTAGAATGTTTAATGGGTCCCGGCTGTTAAAGTAGCTTCAATATTACTTAACAGAATTCTAGATGGTTGGACTTGTTTTTTTTTATTTTCAGTGTTTTCAACTTTAAATCGTTATAGATCCTAAACGGTCATTCGAAATGAAAAATTATAAGAGAAACCTAAAGATGATTATTAAATACCTATTCAATGATATCCCACTCAACATAGTTAGTCAACTTTCAATTTTTCTTTTTCACAATAATTATGACGTTAACGCCATAATGAATTTTGATTAATGTCATGTCTTTAGTGACACTCGCAAGATGAAGACAAATCTTTGACTTATTATTATAAGGACTAGCCTTGCGGTAGCATTTCCCCTCTGCCACGGTATAAGCACAATTGATCTTGTGCATTTACATTCAATTTTACACCTTATCACTAAACGAGACAGCCTATAATTGCGAAATAATAACTTCGAACTTAGAACGTTTGGGGTTTACACGAGACTACTTTTCATGATTTTTAACATTCAAAATTAGAATCTAAAGTTATGGGGAATAAAATCCAAAGTTGCGGATTTCATGTTACCTCGCCCCCCGCAAAAAGTGGCGGAAATGTTTGTTAGTAGAATTACACGCGTAACCAGTCCATATATAAATAGTCAAAGAGACAAATCGATCGATCGAAGAAAATCGGCCCACGTGTTTGGTCTCTAGTGTGCCACAAAGGAACACACTTACATACTTAGGCTGATAAACACCCTTCCCTTGCGTCGCGCAGTCGGGTAAAAACAAGTATCTCAAAAGAATCAACGCGGACAATAAGGACGTTCAATCACAAAGGTCACAACTTGCTACTTAAACTGCAAAGAGTCTGCAACGAAACGGCAAAAGGACTCGTTCGGCCAAGGCTTTACTTTTTGTTTGGCGTTTTTCGGGATGGTGTTATGCCATACGGAGAAGCAGCTATACAGGGTCCTTCTTAATATGCTGACACATTTTTAAGGGGATGATCAGACCATCAAACTGAATCACTTTCTCTATGGGACCAACATCGAAATCGCGAAAAAAATATCAACCGTCCCATACTCGAGTAAGTTTGCAGTTTTGTATGGAAGAGCGGATTTTTTTTTCGCGATTTCGATGTTGGTGCCATAGATATAGTTGTTCAGTTTGACGGTCTGATCACCCCTTAAAGAAGTGTCAGCATATTAAGAAGGACCCTGTATTTGCATTTAATTACAACTATTGCTCTTAAGATAATGTTTAAGCGTAATCCTGCACTCGTAAGGAAACCTGCATATGCTATAGAAGATATTTTAAATCGTTGCTAATTCTACCATTTAAATATTTAAAATAATACAAAATTTCATAAAAACTTAGAGTGTCACTTTATTCTCATTGAAAAATCTATTGTGTCTGAATTTATGACTGTTTTTGTCACCAAACAACATGTATTATGTTTGAAATAACGATTTTTATTACAATAATGAGTACAGTGTTATAACATAATTGTCATTTATATTTCAAAATTAACTGTCTCTTTATTCAAATTCAAAACAATATAACAAAAATAATCTAATCCGCAACGCAGGCTTCGTCAAATCTTAATCACATACATCTATATCCGCTACAAGCTTCGTCAATGGCAGGACACAAGATAAAATCCGCATGCAAGCTTCGTCAGACTATCACTAACTAATCTAAAGGCACTGCCCTTCGCAACCCTGGCTCAAAGGTCCCAAAGATACTGGCCGCATTGCCCCTCTGGATGGCCAAAGAAATTCTCTGTACCAGAAAGTACATAATATCTTAATTTATACTATCTATATCTTAATGTGTGTTATGTTTAACTTAGTTAAATGTGTTTTAGCTTATAAATTTTACCAGACTTTCATATAAAATTTTAAATCCTGTATTGGTGCAACTTGATAAATAAAAAAAAAACTATTCGTGCTCAACATGAGCTTAATAACTAATATTAACTATTAGGATACAAACGATACTTTTTGATAATATAACATATTTTATGGCTCGAAATTACAAAAAAAATATTTCATTTAAAAATAAATATGCAAAATACTTATTAACTCTTTACAAAAATCTTTAGGTGTTACTTTCATCAACTTTGATCTTTTGCATTTTTAGAGCGATTTTTTTTTCGGGAATGTTCAAAATTATGTTTCAATCTCGCATAAAACCGTCCACATCGTAAGGCAGAAGTTCCAGGCGGGTCGCGGGCCGCTCCAATGACTCGTGACTGGGTAGTTACATCGTTTCGACCCAAAAGGATTTCCGTCTCCATTCTACAAAAGTCCTTCCAATCAAAACATTTTCATCTTTACAACTTGGAGTTTAGAGCTTTTGAATACGACATCTTTTGTTAGATAGACGTTTTTTGCCTTTCCGAAGGCATGGACAGGAAGAATATTTAATTTTTTTCGGCTTTCATTTTATTTTGTAAGGAACTAAGTTTTGATGTAGGTTTAATGTTTAATCGACACAGTGTTGCCAGATCGATGATTAAGAATTATCCCAGATTGGCCGCAAAATTATCGTGTATTTATCGCATCTCAAATTCCCAAAACTTACGATAGCTTTGGGAATTTGGGATGTCTCTTACGAGTCTAAAAGAGAGTGAGAACCAAATGATGTACGAAATTCAATCATTCTTACCTACATTACGTGCTAGTTACATATTTAAAGGTAATGTTTATGGCCTGCATGCTTCAATTTCAAGGCATGTATTGTACCCACTGTCCATCACAAGTGGCGACGGGCTCACCCTCCGTCACACTGGACAGAGTTTCGGTACTACTGGTGAAACGTGGATGTTCTGAGGTTTCAGAATATCTCTGACTACCACCTCGGGGAATATAGTCGTGAGCATATGCTTATGCTTATGCTATTTATGGAATCTTAGTACAACTTTTGATTGAAACGACACGATGAGTAAATATTTTGTACCTCAACTTTTCTCTTTAGAACTTAAATTTTAGTAATATTTAAACACTGTACCCAAAACTAAAGGTGAGTGTTTCATTGGAATTTAACAGAAAATATAGTTGAAAATAGTGATTGGAGACACTGATTCCATAACATTTAAAAATTATCGTGGATTATCGTGGAGTTTTTACGAATTATCGTGTGATACCAGACTTTTATTTTCTATCGCTTGCCTCTCGAAAATATCGTGGATCTAGGATAATTATCGCACGTCTGGATATGTGGACTGGTTACGCGTGTAATTCTACTAACAAACATTTCTGCCACTTTTTGCGGGGGGCGAGGTAACATGAAATCTGCAACTATGGATTTTATTCCCCATAACTTTAGATTCTAATTTTTAATGTTTAAAATCATGAAAAGTAGTCTCGTGTGAACCCCAAACGTTCTAAGTTCGAAGTTATTATTTCGCAATTATAGGCTGTCTCGTTTAGTGATAAGGTGTAAAATTGAATGTAAATGCACAAGATCAATTGTGCTTATACCGTGGCAGAGGGGAAATGCTACCGCAAGGCAAGTCCTTATAATAATTAGTCAAAGGGGAAAACTAATCGACAGATTTTAAACTTAATATTGTTTTTATGCTTGAAACATTGTCTCTAACTCGACTTGGCAAAGTTTTTTTCTTATGCAATTAGGTAGAATATTTCTTTTCGACTCCCGATTTTCACAAAATGTGCGTGATTATGGCGGATTTGCTAACAAATAATAAAAAAGACAGAAAGTTAAAAATTAAGGGTAGAGTTTCTGGCCGCATCTTATCTACAACGGAACACCTTCCGACTAAACAATTTTGACTTTTGACTTTGAGGGAGGTCCTCATGCAAGAAAATAGTTTTTATCAATGTTTTTATTCTCGCTCTATCGTAAAAAAGGTAATATTAAAAGCGTCAAACTTGGTGTGATTATACAGGGTGACATTAATATCATTAGCATCTTTTTAAATTAAGAGTCTACCCATGAAACTGAACAACTTTTACTACGGGACCAAACCTGTTCCATACTGAACTGCAATACCTACTCGTTTCAAATGTATGCAACAGCGGATTTTTTTTTGCTCCTATCGGTTTGCTCCCATAGAAAAAGTTGTTCAGTTTGATGGGTAGACTCTTAGTTTAAGAAGATGCTAAAATTGAGCCAAAAAGTTGCATCATCCTTTCAACCTGTAGAGCAAACTTTACAGTATAACAACACTTAATTAAAACCAGCCAAGTGTGAGTCGATCTCGCGCTAAAGGTCCCGGAGAAAACAAATCTTTTTTGTAAGTGAATATGTTGTATAGTGGTGTGGTGCGGAACCCTCGGTACGCGAGTAGCCCGACTTGCCCTTGACCGGTTTTATTTCATTTTAGATAGGAATTATCTTACATTCTGTGTACTGATTTTTAAAAATAATGACAAGTTATTTTTATTAGAGAGCTACAATAGGGTACTACACCTTTTTTTGGAAACTGTTTTAAAGTAAGCCTGTAATCGTAATGAACCAGAGGAATTTTAATTTTATAAAGCCGAAAAAAAAACCAATATATATTAAAGATTTTGAATTTTCTCGCGGTAACGCTAGCTGTCATGCTGTTTCTGCTCGTGACGTCACTCCGTTAGTAAACAATACAATACGACTGCGAAAGAAAAAATAACAGAAATAACATTGAGCACGACAATAATCTAGATTATGTACTATCGGAGTGACGTCACGTCGGAATCCAATATATGGCGAATGGCGTTTTAGACATTTGAAAAACAGATTAACAGGATATAATTCGGAGCGCGCTCCATACAAACGTACTATGGTGATATTTCCACTAACCAATTAAACTCAATGAAATTTTTCAGAATCAATCTAAAAACAAATTTCTACGCTTGTATAGAGTCAGATTTTCGTTAAAATGTATAGTTTTAAAGTTACAGTGCCTCAAAGATTTCCATACAAATCTTAAATTAATCCTAGCATTGAAAGTGTATATTTTAAAGAAAATCTGACTCCATATAAGCATAGATATTTGTTTCAAGATTGTTTCAGCTAAATTTCATTGACTTTAATTGGCTAGTATTGAAAATATCACCATAGTACGTTTGTATAGAGCGCGCTCCGAATTATATCCCCTTAAAAAAAAAAAAAAATGAAATTTTCATTAATAAATATCGACGTTTCTCGTTAACTTTTTTCGAATTATATAAACATGCTTTTTTATATTTTTTCTTAATACCCTATTAGCAAAAAAGATACTATATTTGGCAGTCTGAACAAAACTACTACTAGCTAAAAACTACTAGTTATGGAATACTCAAAACATAGGCGCAGAGGCAGGAATATTATTATATTATAAGATCAAATAGGTCAAGAGCTCTCAGGCATTGTGAAGAGGCTCTTACGTCCGCAGCGAGCATGTGTGAAGAGAATTTAGTACGGAAGAACTTGCTTCAGTATATATTATATTTCTAAATATAATTTATAGTTTGAAATTACTTTAACATATATACAATCAATTACAAATAAAAACTAAATTATTAAGATAAACAAAAAACCTGACTGCATAAAAAACCTAATTACTGAAAAGAGAAAAAACAAGCTCTATAATCACTAATCACAGGTTTATTTGAGCTAATATAATTTGAATGTTATTAGGTAGGTATCGCAAACGGGGACAAAGAAGATTTTTGGTTGGTTATTGTTTTGTCCTCGTTTGCGATACATACTTTTTAGTCTTGTGTCGAAACGGTAACATAAAAGTACTATAATAGATATGTATTTGGAGTCGTCTGATTACTAGCTTTTATTTGATACCCATATTGTAATTTTTGACAAAAATATTTGTATTTCCCTTATCTTTTTATTTCGCAGACGCCATATTAAAATAATATAGCCTATGTCACTCTGACAATTTTAACATATCTAATGACACCTCATACGTTAAAATCCATCAAGCCGTTTAGGCTGTAGGCCGTGCCAAAGAAATAGACATACAAACATACATACATACATACATACCTACATACATACATACATACGCTCGAAAAACATAACCCTCCTTCTGGCGCAGTCGGATAAAAACGTCCTCCAATATACCTTGCTACAACTGCATGCTGAAACTATAGTTGATAGTTTACCTTCTCAAATAAGGAGGAAGATCTTAAAATATAAATAAATATCTTGAAGTTTGTCACACAGATTATCTAGTCCTATTATACAACGTGTTAATGAATTAACGCAAAACTAGAAAGTAGTTTGTTTAGAATCGAGACCAGAATCGAATTATCATGGTTTCAACATAGTTTTTTTTTTCAAAATATTAAATAATTTGTTATTAAAATTTAAAATTTACTGAAGTCGATCTCAACCCACCGGTTGTTCACTCTCACCCTACTTACTACCAAAACAAGATTCCTAAAATGTATCCATGAGCACGTTAGCGCTTTCATTCATTGCTGAAAAGATAACAAATCATTTTTGCCTCAAAACTTAAAATGCGAATAACTTTGAATTTTAACTATCAAAATATTTCAACAAACACAAAAAACAAATATTTGTATGATGAATATGAATATTTGTACTCGAGTCATGGATGTTTGTATCTATATATGTATTCTATATCGTTGTCTAGTCATCATAACACAAGTCCAGGCTAGATTCTGGTACTTTAAATGTGACTAGATAATTTGTGTAACAATGTCCAAGTTATTTATTTATTTATTTAAAATATTGAAATAATTTTTCAATCTAATTATTTTGTTATAAATCAGTTGGGGTGTATGAGGTTTTGCACTTAATCATTAACACGTTGTATAAAGTACAAGAATCTAGCCCGGACTTGTGTTATGCCTACTAGACAACGATATAGTATACATGGTTGTAACAAAACACCCTAATAATCTTAAGGAGGTGCTTCAGACCATCGAACTGAACAACTTTCACTATCGAGCCAACAAACGTCCACAAAAAATAAAAAAATCTACTGTCCTATACATTTGAGTCGAGTAAGTACTACAGTTTTGTATGAGACATACGATTTATTTTTATTTATCCTGGACGTTGGCTCCATAGTGATAGTTGGTCCGAATGATGGATTTTTATTACATACAGGGTGTATGTAATAAAAATCCATAATTCGGGAACAACATTTTATGTATTTATAATAATCAAACAGATATTTGCCCCTGGCGTGATTTGAAGCAGCGGCCCTCAGATCAGAAGGTAGGTTCACTATCTATGATGTAAAATTTTGTTATAAAAATGAGAAAAACGGTGTTCCGGTTTTGAGTTTATTTTGTAATAAAATGTTCAGTTACATTCTTTGGCAATAAACTGTTTTGTATTGAATCGTTTGTAATAAACCAATATCCATATTAATATGCAGGGACCTTCTTAATATGCTGACACTTTTTTAAGGGGATGATCAGACCATCAAACTGAACAACTTTCTCTATGGGAACAACATCGAAATCAAAAAATGAACTGCTCAATACAAAACTGCAAACCTACCTGAGCCAAATGTATGGGACAGCTGATTTTTTTTCGCGATTTCGATGTTGGTCCCATAATGAAAGTTGTTCAGTTTGATGGTCTGATCATCCCCTTAAAAAGTGTCAGCATATTAAGTTGGACTCTGTATGCATTTAATCACAATTTCATGATCTTATTGTATCACAAGTCGCAAGACAGTGGAGTTACAAGTTACAACGGAATTTCTCATAACACTCTAGTATAATAACCGAGAACCGCCTAACCAAAGTTTAGTCAAAGTTTTAGTCTACTTCACTAAGATTTCTAGAACTTGTAGGGTATTGGGTGTGGTGTAAGTCAAGTGAGAGTATCAGTCGGTAGTAAACCTGTGCCGTCGCGGGTTCGAATCCAGCAAGGAGTTAATATTTGTATGGTTGACATTGATATACCAAACAATGGACGCCAGATCTAGTATAAAATTCTTGAAAAAAGTTCACAAGTTCTTGAGAAACATTCACAAATAGTGAAAGTTGTTCAGTTTGATGGTCTGAGTTCACCGTTTCAGTATTTGCTAGGCTTTCACTTACACCCTGTATAAACCAACTAAAAACATTGAACATGCTGAAATTAATTTATTTTGGCATTATATACGTACGCGTCGTCGATCGATCAAACGAAGACTGTCACGTAATTGGTTCTCTTTATAGGTTTTAGTGCTCCTTTGGTTCGGACACTTTTGAGCGTGGACCCTACGTCCAGTAGTTCGTAAGTCAATGGATGAATACGATTGTTTGGTTGTAGCCCTGTCATGGATGTCTGTATCTACATAATATGTATGGCGTATCATTGTTAACACTTCTAATGTATGCCTGCATGTAAGTTAAAGCCACTGCATCTGACCCCATCTCTGATCTGGGGTGCAATTCACTAAGCGTCACATCGCTGTCAAAACCATCGATGAGCTCTCAAATATAACATCCTTCTTGCATCCTTAAGATCGTCGAAGTTTTTATACAGGGTGTGGTTTTGGTCAGCGACGTGCACAACTTTCAACAACTTTCAGTATGGAGACTACTTCGAAATCGCGAAAAAAAAATCAGCTGTCCCATACATTTATACAGCAGTTTTGTATAAAACTGGTGTTTTTTTTTCGAGATTTGGATGGCTCCATAATGAAAGTTGTTCAGTTTGATGGTTAGAAGCACCCCCTAAATGCGCGTCGCTGACCAAAATCACACCCTGTATAAGATGACATAAATTAGCGAATACCGAATTGACAGATAGCCGATGTTTCAATGACGAATTTTACGTTGTGACGATGTTTGCTGAGAGAATAGTATTCCAGGAATCGGTCTTCCGTTTCATCAGATTAAGAAGTCTAAGGCCGAGAGTTCTTCTATGTTTAGCGCACATTCTTATTCACCTAAAAATCTGACTGTGTTCCGAAATACGCAGTCTCTGTATTCGAAATCGGCTGTGAAAAATCAATAAATAAACAATGCATGAAATAAAACCAAAGTTATAGAAAAACCGGTACGATAAAAATTCACGATACCAACGACAAAAATAAAAACGTAACGATCTACACAAATCGTAACCAACGTATATTAAAAAGTAAGGCAAAAAACGGTTACAACAATGTGACCAGTATAAACTTTCTGGCCGCATCTTCTCTATAACGGAACACCTTCCGACGCGGTGGTAGATTCAAAAACATGACGTCAAAAAGTTATCTATGTGATATTATTTTGAATAAACAATTTTGACTTTGACTTTGACTTTGTTGGTTGTACATAAATAAGCATATGCTCACGACTATATTCCCCGAGGGGTAGTCAGACATATTCTGAAAACTCAAAACACCCACGAGCATCTACGAACGATCTATTAAAGAGCTTCAGTTATTATTTATTATAATGACTGCTTCCGTGGTCTAATAGTTAAGAGCATTGGGCCCTTGACACGGAGGTCGTGAGTTCGATTCCCACGGAGAACATATGTCACTTTGTGCGTTTTTCCCTAGTGATATTTCACTTTGTGCGTTTTTCCCCAGGTAGTTAGGATATTGCTTGCCGAATCACCTAATTGTCTGAAAAAAAAGATGATTCCGTGTTTCGGATGGCACGTTAAACCGTTGGTCCCGGCTACTACCGCTCTTGGCAGTAGTCGTTACATAAAATCCACGTCAGAAGCCGTAGGGCGGTCTGAAAAAACTCTGATACAAGGGCTTGCTGCCCACACGATAAGAAGAAGAAAAATTGATTATAATCGCTTTGTCCTATAACCCAATGCGACATAGAGTATTCTATTAGGAGTAGAATGTGGTGACAAAGCCGCACGGACCACATTCCAGCCCGAACTCAATTACTCACAAAATGCAAGTTTTCAAACTTAAATCAACCAACCAACAGCTTCTGCTCATACTTTGGTATGGCAGTTAGCAAAGACTACAAGTAGACTGTCTTGAATTCTGATACGGTTTGTCATAGATTGTAGCGGTTACACGTGAGTTTAACTGAAGAAATATAGGTTAAATAAGCAGTGTAGTTTAGCTTATTTAAAACAAAAAAATTGTACCGGGTTTTTTACCTATGTAAAATAAAAAAACCGGTACGGGAAAATTATCGGTACTGACCACAAAATGAGTAAGTGTGTAAATTTTTTTTAACACTCAATTGTACACACGGAAATATAAAATGAAAACAGCATAACATACAAGTACAAAGGGCGAGCTTATCTGTAAAGAGATCTCTTCCAGCGGACCCGAGACAGAGAGAGAGTGGCAGGCATAGTGTGCAGATTACATTATATAAACATACATGTAGTTATATTCATGTAGTTATGTTCTTACATGTAGTTGTAGTTATGTGTTCTGAAGTTTCAGAGTATCTCTGACTACCTCCTCGGGGAATATAGTCGTGAGCGTATGCATGCTTATGCTTAGTTATATTGTTACATGAATACATACAAAATGTAATATACAGTATGACAAATAAATAAAATATACTAATTTATTGTAGAGAGAGGTGGAGAGATAGACTTTCTTTTTAATTAAATGAAGCTTATGTCGACCAGACCAGATGTTACCTAGACCAGATCAGGGACGTCATTAAAAATTGCCAGGTTAAAAGTAGCCGAAATCGAAGGGAATGTATAAAAAGATGTATGGACTTAGAGGAAGCAAGAGAGGTGTGTCAGAACCGCCCAAAGTGGAGATCTATAGTTTCTGCCTACCCCTCTGGGAAAAAGGTGTGAGTTTATGTATGTATACATACATACAATGTGTGTAAGCTTTTGTCGGTAAGAAAAAAACCCAAAATGTATTAAAACCCCTTAAACATTATCAGTTTTGAAGATTATCAAGAAAGTGGGTATCGATAAAGTACATTCGATTGGTCGATTGATTATCGATTTTCGCGTTTGCTGCATGTGCTTCTTATTACCTATTTTTCGTTCCTGAAGCGCAATGTTCGAAATTCGAAAAATCGGGTTAAATGAACTTTCTGTTACGGTAGTAACTTTTAAGTAATCTGTGGTCATAGGCCTGGCTTAGGCGAAAAATCTCGAAAGACCACACTGCTTTCCGCTTTACCACTGCCACAAAGAACTGAGACATTAGAAACTGCACTCCTTTTCCCCACTATAAACTTTCAACTGCATATTTCCAAACTCATCTCATCATGAAGTCACCTCACAGTCCACAATCATTCAGTTGACCAACTCATCTAAAACTCCAACCATTAGACGCAATTGACCAAGTGAAGTTGGGAAGATACCTAAGTTTGGTAAAGGAATGCCTTCACAGGTGTTTGAAGAGAGCAAACGAACATTTGAGGGGCAAAGATCGTAGATCAAAGCTCGGAAACTTTGCAGCGGTCATCATCAGCTTTTATGTAATCAAATATACGCTAATATACGACGTATTAATGAATAAGCGCAAAACCTCATACACCCCTACTGATTTATAACAAAACAATTAGATTGAAAAAATAATTTCAATATTTTGATACTTAAAATTTAAAGTTATTCGCATTTTAAGTTTTGAGGCAAACATTATTTGTTATCATTTCTGCAATGAATGAAAGCTTTAACATGCTCATGGATACATTTTAAGAATCTTGTTTTGGTAGTAAGTAGGGTGAGTGTGCCCGTGCGGTGGGTTGAGATCGAGTTCAATAAATTTTAAATTTTAAAAACAAATTATTTAATATTTTGAAAAAAATTACCTATGTTGAAAACATGATAATTCGATTCTGCTCTCGATTCTAAACAAACTACTTTCTAGTTTTGCGTTAATTCATTAACACGTTGTGTAACGCACTATTCTACAGGGTGAAACTGATATCATTAGCATCCTTTTAAACTAAGAGTCCACCCATCAAACTGAACAACTTTTACTATGGGAGCAAACCGATCAGAGCAAAAAAAAATCTGCTGTTCTATACTAAACTGCAATGCCTAACTCAAATTTTAATGTATGCAGCAGCTGACGCTACTGTTTCATGGGAAGACACTAAGTTTAAAAGGAAAATGATATCAATTTCTCCCTGTCTAGGGTCTTTCTTAATACGCTGACACTTTTTAAAGGGATGATCAGACATTCAAATGACGAAATGACTGTGTGAAATGTGTTTTTATAGCATAGAGGAATATTTGAATTATGACAATATGTACAAGTAGAAGAAGAGTAGTTAACTATATTAGCTTTAATAAGGTTTATCGACGAACAAACTAAATTTGCACGCCTGCAAGCAGGCTAAATACAGCTACTGAACAATTTTGTAACACCCTTTTAACAAAGTATTTTGGCAAATAAACTATTTCTATTTCGACCTTATGCCTACAAACCAAATTCGCCATACGCATAAATAAATATTTCTATTTCAAACTGAACAACTTTCTCTATGACACCAACATCGAAATCACGAAAAAAATACCTACTTGAGCCAAATGCAGATTGTTTTTCGCGATTTCGATGTTGGTCCAATAGAGACAGTTGTTCAATTTGATGGTCTGATCATCCCCTTAAAAAGTGTCAGTAAATCAAGAAGGTCTATATAACTTGTTTAGAGATAGGCCAAAATCATCACAGACTTCTTCTTATCGTGTGGGCAGCAAGCCCTGGTGTCAGACCGCCTTATGGCCTCTGACTGGCCATCGATCGAGCCTACGATCATAGGCTAGTTTCTACAGGCTGGTCGTTGGCATCGAATCGAGGTAGACCCAGAAAAAAAAGGAGGACAGATAACCTGGATGCGAGGATTTATAGCTGGCCTCTCCCTCTCGCCTTTGTAAACAATATTTTTGGAGAAATTCTGTGCGAAATTTATAAAAATTCGTACGAATTTATCAGAAATTTGAGAATAAACAACTCGGTATTCCATATAGAGAACCGATTTCAAATTGCTCCTGAATTTGACGCCTAAACTTTTCCACGAAGAGCACCTGAATAAGGCCTCTTTCATTTTAAAATAGTCATATTATTGTTTAGTTGGAAACGTCATAACGTTTTTTTTCTATGGCTCTTAAAAAACAAACAATTAATTTTGAAAAATATTCATTGCATTGCCACATTGTAGTAGCTACATAGTAAGGAAATCATACAAAGATTTTTGTAATTATGCAATTGAACATCCTGTATAATTAAATAACAATACAGAGAAGAGAGGAACAAAACGAAAAATGATCACTAAGTTCCAATCAAAAGTTGTGGTGGTCCAGTTGCGAGTAACCTTGCCTGCCGTGCAGGAGGCGATGGTTCGATCCCCGTCCAGGCCGACTCGTACCAATGAGTTTTTCGGAATTTATGTACGATTTGTAACACCACTGGCTTTTCGGTGAAGGAAAACATCGTGAGGAAACCTGCATGCTTCAATTTCGAGGCATGTATTGTCCATTATGTGGCGACGGGCTCACCCCCGTCACACTGGACAGAGTTTCGGTACTACTGGTGAAACGTGGATGTTCTGAGGTTTCAGAATATCTCTGACTACCCCCACGGGGAATATAGTCGTGAGTATATGCTTATGCTTCCAATCAAAATTACATAAAAATGCGTATTTATTTTCTCAAAGCTGCTTTCGGTGTAGAATCGCCCTAAAAACCGGAAGTCATCTAAATATTTACACCACACGTGTTAATTTTGAATTTAACAAAGACAAATACTATTGACATAATACAATGTTCAGTTACATTTTATAGTACGTCTGTCCATGTCCACTTATTTCACATAGGTATAGCCATCTAACTATGTACACCACACGTATTGAGATTGAATTTAACAAAGACAAATACAGATTTTACACAATACAATGTTGAGTTAGATTTTATAGTACGTCTGTCCATGTCCACTTATTTTACATACACATCCACGAGCATTATTACGTCATCTATGTTGATATTAAACTGTACGTGTGATTAGTGATTACAGAAATTTTGTAGAAATAAAAAATCGTGTTCAATAATTGTTTTTATAAAATAAATTTGCATTTTCAATTTTGACGTTAACATAATATATTGATTATTAGTTGATTTTAAATTGATACTGTGTTTTCAGATAATCGTAAATTATCATCGTCAAGCAAATAATATCAATCGAGTCGGTACAATGTTGAGTTGAATAGTTTTTAAACGGTTTTATTTATTATATAGTTTAGAGATGTCATTTTAAAGTTTCATCATCCATTTACCTATTCACAGCGCAAAATGTATGTGTCATGTATTTTGTTTTTGGTGTAAATATTAATATTCATATTCGTTTATTGCATAAAATTAATTTTACATGTCAAATGTACACATTGCTTGTTCCTTTATTTGCACTTAATTTAACAATATCTGTAATAACTTCTGTTTTTTTATTCTATTTTACTATTCGCATTTACGGTAAATAAAGTATTACGTCATTCCTTCATTCAATTTACAAATTTCCGCCAACCGGACACAAACTAATAGCCGGCATAGATACAGATTTATCTCGGGAAACGAGTGTGTAAACAATGTGGACGTGAGCTGACTTACTATTAGTAGTTGGATCAAGTTTCAAAGGTCCCTGACGATGAGAATGGTAAGATGGGGTTTTGTTATCTGTAGAGGTACTACTGGGAAATTCCTCCATTGAAAAGGGAAGATCTTCCGCAAGGCTAGGTGTGAAGCCTGGGGACCGGCCGTAGTCCAACAGTTCTTAGTTGGACCTTGTATATATATCGAATCTCTGTGATTATTTCTCTTGCGCGATTTATGTCTTGCATTCGATTGTAAACCTTAACCACAAAATAGGTAATAGTATTTAGTTCTACATACAGAACGGACACTCCCCGCCCCTCTTTGACTCCAGATACCCCACCTCACCTCACACTTTCTGGGGACACTTTAGGGGAGCCGAGCAAGGGAATGCAGTCAGGCGCACCCGTAGTATTTGACTACATAAACAGAGATTTGTTTCTAGATTGTTTTATTGACTTTAAATACTACAATACTAACCGTATTGAAAATATAACCAGACTTCGTTTGTAAGCAGCGCGCATTAGCGCGTTCGGAATAAACTTATCTTAAGTATGTAACGCATTTAAGTGAACAACCTGTATAGGCTGATGATGACAATAGTCTGCAGTAACGTTTTTACAACAGACAACAAGATGGTATCGCAACTTTCGCTTCTAGTACATAAAGTTGCATTTTTACATACGAACGTTTTTATACTAAACTAGAGTTAAACAGATTTTAAGTCAGATCATAAGCTAACAAACAAAAAAAGTTTCATCAAAATCGGTTCAGTAGTTTTTGCGTGATACTGTTACAAACGGTTGATTTGGAGTCCGGGATACCTAAAAACCATATCGTACTCTTTTTCATGTAAATATCTTCAAAGTACAGACACAGTTCTGTTACAGTTTTATAATAATTAACATATTTCCTCTTTTTTTTTTGTATAGTAAGTGGCAGCTACACAGTCCCCTTAATTTGGCAGTACCTATAACTCCACTCAATCCACAAGTTGAACTCAATTTCAAACTCTATACGTGCAAGTAACCGATATTAGTTAAGTCGAACTGTACAGTTCGGATTGACTTGCTAATTAATTATATTGGCCTGTCTAACAGGAACTTGTTATTATGTTTAATAACTGATAAAAGCTTAGAATATGAATAGGTGGGTGTGTTGGAGAAGCCTTAAGGCGTATCCGACCGGAAACACGACTCTCCATTCTAATCGATGTGAACGAGCGCCTCCGGTCAAGAATGCAATTCTCTAAGCGCAAACATCGTCACAACCTTAAATTCTTCGTTGAAACATCGGCGACTTGTCAATTCGGTATTCACTACGGTTATGTCATTGTCAAACTGATATAAAAACTTCGACGATCTGAAGGATGCAAGAAGGATGTTACATTTTTGTGAGCTCATCGATGTTTTTGACTGCGATGTCATGCTTGGAGAATTGCACTCTTGAATTGAGCCGTTTTCTTTAAAAATGAGATGAATTTCTGAGAATTTTCAAAAAATTTGAAAACCAAATCATTCTATGTATTGTGAAGCATATTTAAATTTTCATTTTCTTCCGATCAACAATATAAGAGTAAAATGGTTACAACTGGAAAAAGGGGTTACTTTAGATTCCTTTTTTTTTCAGTTTTATTAACAACTTGTAAACCCACAATTTGTAACACCACTGGCTTTTCGGTGAAGGAAAACATCGTGAGGAAACCTGCATGCTTCAATTTCGGGGCATGTATTGTACCCACTGTCCATTATGTGGCGACGGGCTTACACCCCATCACACTGAACAGAGTTTTCTCGGGGAACATAGTCGTGAACATATGCTGATTTAATTTTCGATTAAAATTATTGGGGAAAGTAAAAGTATAAACATACCTAAGACGAAACATGACAATTTAAAAGAAAGCGTAGGATCGGTGCCTGGATCCATTTATAAATATGGGTATCCTATACCCTACCTATTATACACACTCAGTGTAACATTTTTCGCCAGATTCCCGCCGGGTTAAGGGGATATTACCGTTTTGCCACTTAGTAAGGCTCGTCACAGACACGCGCTATAATATGTTGCTGTACTCTTCTTACTCACGCAAAATTACATAACCACGTCTCTTTTTTGCGTGCGATTTAGAGTGAAGAGTACAGCAACATAATATTATAGCGGCCGTGTGTTGTTCGCTTAATGGACTGAGGGTACAATACATGCCTCGAAATTGAAGCATGCAGGTTTCCTCACGATGTATTCAATAAAATTCACGTCAAAAAGAGGGTAATGTGTTTCAGGAACAATTAAAATAAGCAATACTATGTACTGTGGCACAAAGTCGGCGTCAATTCGAAACTCTAGCGAGACATAGTTGGAAAAGTATCCAGCGAGCGTTTGTGATTTAATTAAGAATTTTAATTAAATTTAATTAAACTGTACGGACGGACTGATTTCCCTTGTCGTCGCACTTTAGTTTGTAGTTCTTGACGTATAGTTTACTATCTATAATATGTGGAGTTATACAACGTGTTAATGAATTAACGCAAAACTAGAAAGTAGTTTGTTGTGACAAGAATAGAGAAGGGTATGCTTCGTTGGTTTGGGCATGTGGAGAGGATTTTTTTTTTTTTGAATGACATATACAGTTTGCTCAGGGAGCATTTACTGCTTTTTACAGCGGGCTTTTGGGGGTGGCCTTACCAGTGACGGCGAAGCGCCCTGGTAGGTCACCGAACCAGTGATTTAAGCAACCTGCCCAAGGGGCACCCCAGGGGGGTACGGACCTCGGCAATGGGCGTTGCTGGGATTACGCGACGGGTTGGGAAGCGGGGATCGGTGAGAGTGGAGAGGATGAGTGATAGCAGATGTACGAAAGAGATATATGGAGCTAAAGTGAGTGAGTGGAAGTGTCGGCAGAGGGCGCCCTCGTAGGACGTATTCTGATCAAATCGGTTTCGTCCTAAAAAAAGGGGAGTGCGGAGTACTCGAAACCGACGGGCATGTATGAAGAGATGTATGGATGCGAATGAGGCAAAAGAGGTATGTAAGGATCGTAGTAGATGGCGCGCTCTGGTCTCTGCCTGACCCACTTATTGAAATTTTGGTTTCAATCTAATTGTTTTGTTGTAAATCAGTTGGGGTGTATGAGGTTTTGCGCTTAATTACTAACACGTTGTATAAATCGGAATGGTTATATGCTATTTTGTCAGTGAGGCATTTTTCGAGGTTGTTATGGGGAAAAAATCAATACTCAACGGGTTAATGAATAAGCGCAAAACCTCAAACACTCCAACTGATTTAGAACTAAATAATTAGATTGAAACAATAATTGCATTATTTTGATAGTTAAAATTTAAAGTTTTTCGCATTTTAAGTTTTCAGGCAAAAATGAATTGTTTTCATTTCAGCAATGAATGAAAGCGCTAACGTGCTCATATAATGGAAACATTTTAAGAATCTTGTTTTGGTAGTAAGTGGGGTGAGTGTGCCTGTGAAGTGGGTTGAGATCGAGTTCAGTAAATTTTAGCAAACTTAATAATTATTTAATATTTTGAAAAGAATTACCTATGTTAAAAACATGATAATTCGATTCTGCTCTCGATTCTAAACGAACTACTTTCTAGAATTGCATTTATTCATTAACACTTTGTATAGATGGACATTTTATACAGACTTATAATCTGTTAAAGGAGTTTGAAAATGGCTGCTTTATCGTCAAATCTGCGGTGCACAATAAAACCTATTTAATACAGGGTCCTAATACAGGTTATTTAAGGGGATGATCAGATAACCAAACTGAATAACATTCTCTACGGCACCAAAATCGAATTCGAGAGAAAAAATCTGGTGTTCCATACAAACCTGCAAACCTACCTACTCGACCCAAATGTCCCTACTTTTGGGGGAATTGCGAACGCAATGGACCTTCGAACACTGCAGTTTAGGGCAGTTAGAAACAGATAATATGTTATCTGTTTGTATCTTCCAATGGATCGTTGCACGCTTAGTGCTGAACGACAACTGTGAGCCGGAGGCCGCGCACGCAGTTCATGAGAAAACACTTTGAACATTTTCGTTCGGGTCCATCTAATTTTGAAGTATACCAAATGTGACTGCACTCTATTGCATGTTTATAATAGCGTAAATATTTACCAAATTAGAAAATAATGCTCTCATAGTATTGTTTAAGGCAGGGCAAACTTTTAGAGGTTTATTGATTCTAAATGTATGCCATGTTAGATTAATCAAATTAAAGATTGAAAAAGTCGGGCGGCGAGCGGGATTCGAACCCACGACCTGTCGTTGCTCTGTTGGAGAGGTGCCCCGGATAGGCAAGTCGTGTGTTCGAATCCCGCTCGCCGCCCGACTAATTCAATCTTTAGTTTTACAGGTTGTATTGAAAAACCTTGATGAATCGCAATAATTGTTATACTTATTAACATTTTTTTTTCTTCTTATATTTTGATTCAATAAATGAAATTGTAAGTCTAGATTTAAGTTTTGCAGTGCCCTAGCAGGGTCCGTGTGTACTGGAATCACTATGTAACATCTTTAAACCCATCATGGTTGCAATAAATGATTTGTATTTGTGTTCAAGTCTTTGACTAATTATTATAAGGTACTGCCACGGTATAAGCACAATTGATCTTGTGCATTTACATTCAATTTTACACCTTATCACTAAACGAGACAGCCTATAATTGCGAAATAATAACTTCGAACTTAGAACGTTTGGGGTTTACACGAGACTACTTTTCATGATTTTTAACATTCAAAATTAGAATCTAAAGTTATGGGGAATAAAATTCAAAGTTGCGGATTTCATGTTACCTCGCCCCCCGCAAAAAGTGGCAGATATGTTTGTTAGTAGAATTACACGCGTAACCAGTCCATATATAAATAGTCAAAGGTTCAAGTCTACGGTCTACTTTGACACTCAGATATCCAGGCGGTCTACATAAAAACTGTACTTCCAACATTCTTCCATTTTAAGTGTTCCGTACCAAAATTGGCAAAACGGAACACTTATGGAATTACCGTCACCGTCCGTCTGTCTGTCAAAGGTATTTTTCTCTGAGACCTTTAGTCACATGAAGCTTCGATGTCTACACAGTTTCAATATTTGAAGACGGGTCTTCTGCTATTGTCTCACCTTGATAATCCTAGCCCAGTCATAAAAAAGCCGTGGTGGTCCAGTGGCGAGTAACATAGCCTGCCATACAGTAGGCGATGGTTCGATCCCCGTCCAGGCCGGCTCGTACCAATAAGTTTTTCGGAATTTATGTACGATTTTTAACACCACTGGCTTTTGGGTGAAGGAAAACATCGTGAGGAAACCTGCATGCTTCAATTTCGAGGACTTGTACCCACTGTCCATTACAAGTGGCGACGGGCTCACTCCCCGTTACACTGGACAGAGTTTCAGTACTAGTGAAACGTGGATGTTCTGAGGTTTCAGAATGTCTCTGACTACCCCCACGGGGAATATAGTCGTGAGCATATGCTTGAGCTAATCCAAGTCCTAAGTAAAACCACTTTCATTGGGCCATCTTTAAGCATTCCTACCATTTCCACTCTCCTACATCAATGCCGTCACGGGCAGGGGTGACAAACCATCGGCGTTTTAATTTAGAATTTTAATTAAACCTCACCCTGGAGGGTCTGAGTTTTAGTTTTAGTAGTTACAGAGAATTTTCGGAATTATGTAGGTACCTGTCCGGCGTGCGGTGAATTTTGGGTATTAAAATAATTATGTGTTTGTAATTAAAGTTGGTAATGTGTTTAAAAATGTCTGGCGGCAACAGCTCCGCTGCAATGGGATTACGGCTTTATTACCCATATGTTTCGGTTAAAAAAACCGGCCTAGAACGTGTCGGACTCGTTCATGATAGGATTCCGTAGTCAATAAATGAAAAGTTTATTTCAGATTTATACTTCAGTATTTTAAAAGAAACAGGTACGCTCTGTTTTTGACTTTAATAGCATTTATCTCGAGATACAAGCATTGTAACGACTTATTGATGGCATTAGGCTCTTGACATAGATGTCGCGGGTTTGATTCCCACGGGGGACAGCTGGTGATATGTCACTTTGTGCGTTTCTCCCCTGGTTGTTAAGGACATTCCAGGCTGAATAACCTGATTATCAGAAAAAGAAAGATGATTACGTGCTTTGGATGGCACGTTAAGCCGTTGGTCCCGACTACTATCTCTCGTAGTAATAAAAACGTCAGAGGCCGTAAGGCGGTCTGAAAAAACTATGACACCAGGGCTTGCTTCCCACACGATAAGAAGAAGGGACCCATGCTTAGACACAGTGTGATTGCAGCAAACCTATCCAAAGATCGGGCACTTGCTGGAACGTTAATTTCATCCTGACACCTGCAGTGGAGTGGACTTCAATACAGCCAGACATGCCGCAATCAGCGAAGAGCATCGGTGGGGTGTTGCGGTGAGGTATGGACACTCAATCATGAGGGTTTTAATACGCCCGGACGACATCAAACAAATTAGCCCACATCGACCCACTGTTGGGCATAGGCCTCCTTTTTATTGCGCCACTCCACACGGCCCTGTGCCAATCTGATCCATGTCCGACCCGCAACCCTTACAATGTCGTCTGACCAACGCATCGGTGGTCTACCCACGGACCTCCTTCTTCTTGGCCACCGTTCCAATATTGCCTTGGTCCACCGGCTGTCTTCCTTCCAGCCAAATATCCCGCCCATCTCCACTTCAATTTTGTAATCCGGTCTCCAACGTCGTCGACCTTAGTTCATAGACGTATTTCTACATTGGGTACACGATCTAAAAGCAATTTTCTCTGACGACATGCCATGTACTAAATGAGCGTCCGCACAAATAATCTACCAGATTTTAAGTCAGATCACAAGCTATCAAACAAAAAAGTTTCGTCAAAATCGGTTCGGTAGTTTTTGCGTGATGCTGTTACAAACGGTTGATTTGGAGTCCGGGATACCTAAAAACCATATCGTAATCTTTTTCATGTAAATATCACACACTTCTGTTACAGTTTTAAAATAGTTAAAAATAAGATTAAGATAAGATTTACTTAATACCGACTGCTCTCAAACGGTGAAGGAAAATATCGTGAGGAGACCTGCATACGCTAAAGGAAAAATTCTGACGCGTATGTGTATACCAATTACATTACCGCCCATACAACCTCCTTGAGGGTAGGTCTGTGTCCAGCAGTAGTACGTTTATAGGCTGATGATGTGTGATGCAATCAGGCTTACCAAGTACCTGGCCAGTATAGGGGCATCGAAGTAAAATATTGACACGAAAAGAACAAGCGTGCAATGTTCCGAAAATTTACAACTAAAACAATTAAAGTTTTCAACTCAAAGTTAATACTGACTGTTTTACGTCATAGAACTTGTAATCACAGTTCTCTAAATAATTTTACAACACCGCTAACATAAGCAAATCCCTAGGCCTAAAATGATTCCATGAGCAAATTCATAGGCCTAAACTTTTTCTTTCACTACTGAGTTCAAATTGATGTTTTTTTTTGAGGGAGGGAACGATTTTATTTTGTTTCTCCTTCTCACCGCCAACTAAACAACTATCATTGTCTCTCCCTGTAAATTGGGAGGAGTCAAGAATAGGCGCGATTGTTTTTTTTTTTTTTTTTTTTTTTCAACTATGATGCTATGGAAAATTTCCAAAAAGTTATCGAAACGCATTACAAACTAAAATGCATTTCTGACGAACGTAATTCATTAGAAAATAGGGTTGATTTTGTATGAACTCTAGGCAAACAATGTTAGTTAAACTTTGTACCTTTTAGAGAAGCAATAACTCACACTTGAGTTCAATGCAAGACTTTCAAATAAAGTCAGGGCTGTGCAAAGCTTGTCATCTAGGAAATGTTCAATATATTTGTACTATAAAGTACTGCACATTAATGTTTGTAGAGAAACTCAGTGCTACACATGGGCTCGTTATAAGTGTAAGATAATTAGTATTTGAACTACTTTTGGTCGCCTATGATTTAATTTATAATAATCCTTCAAAGTTACGGGAGAGAAAGGGGCAAGTTTGTATCTACAATATTTTAGTTTGGAAACACATTAAGACGGCATTCTAATTTAGTCATATATCTTATTAGTGGATCAAACTAAAATGTATTGCACTGCAAAAGATAACATGATTCAAAATGTACCAAAATAACGTGAACAGACAACCCTGAACAATGTTTTTTTTTTGACGGTGGTCGAAGTTCACTTCTATCGGACTTGGCATTATTGCAAACACATGTGAGGAATCGTTGGTCTTAAGGGGAGAGTTCATGTTGCGGATTCATATTATTTTATTTAGTTAATATGAGATAAATAACATTTTACACATTTAAGATTGTATAATGATAATGAGGTTTCAACATTTAAAAGCTATTGAAAGATCGAACTAATGTGTAAAATATACTATTTATCGAGTATTTTGGAAGATTAATATTAAATTGGTGACTCAGGTTATATCTATGGTTGTAAATAATTATTTTTTGGCTAAAGGAATCAATACTATTCAATGATGGTCGAATTCATTGTATGGGGAAGTAAATGAATTAAAATAATCGCAATAACATCTCTCATGGGCGAACTGAGTAGTCGGGTGATGGACAAACTCCCTTAAGTAACAAAAAATGTTGGGACAAGTGCATTTTACTAGAGAATTAGTTTTTGCTCCGATTTGCCACAACACATTAAATCAAGTCACTAATGTCTTTAAAAGTGGTTGACAGTTTCTAGAAAGAGTGTAAACTTTGGGATGTTTGTAGGCGTCAACCTATGTTTTGCAAGCCGATGACGGGAATCAAGGGTGAAAAATGGGGATAGTCAGATTTTGGACGCGAACCCGATCGGTTGAGGTTACTGACGCGCGAGAACCTAATCTAGATCGATTACCTACTTGGTACAAGCGTTAAAGTAGTGTAAAGTACGGTACGCGGGTGTTGAGTTTTAGAGTCGGGCGAAACTCTAAACGCGGGTGTGATTGTGAGGTGTAGGACTAGGACTAAATGAATACTAATTCTAGTTATAACATATATGATTTGTAATTGAATTATAGTGTATATATTATTTTGCTCGACATCTGGGTATTTTAGTGTTTGTAACTGTAGCATTTTTGGTTCCTTCCTTTTGGCTCGTTTCAGTATACGGTGGCGATCAACGAGGATTTGGTTATGGTACAACTGGTTCAGTTTTCGTACAGATTATATAAGTTGAATGAATGGACCAAGTATGCATTAATAGTAAATCGCGTCCTATATTAACTTTAACCTTCTGAATTACTTGAGTAATCATTATTAAATAATTTGTTTGAAAGTAAATTAACGTAGATAGTTACAGGTGGAAACTTTCGCTATCGCTTGTAATACGAGTTTATGATCTTTGATCACCATTTTATATTATCACCGCGAGAGACTATTACGAACTGAAGCAATTATATTATATTGTGGCTCATTGATCGTTAATCCATTTGTGCGTAGTCTCAAATGAATTAAAGGTATACGGAGACCCTTTTAAATTCAGAGTGCAAAGTTTCCCTTGTAAACATTTCCCGAGGGTTTGGTTTGTTTCGTGATTTGCTGTATCCACAGGTAAACGCTTCCACATTTGATGTTCGGAGACCTGGATCTGGCTCTTGTGAAACTTCGTCACATATGCGGCCCGGATGCCAATTGTGAATGCAAGAGATTTTCTAAACGAACCAGATTAAATCAGGAAAGTAAAATTCTTAAAACCAGCTTTCGTTTCATCGACTAAATATTAAATAATAAAACATTCCACTCGCGCCGCGTATGTGAATTGCATTGAGGTGTGTCTGGGTGTGAGGGTTTGATTGGAAAATAAGTGACGGTTTGTTGTAGTTAAACTAGGATTATTTAGCTGCTAGGTTGTCCTAGCCTGAGGTCTTGTTCTGCGCATGAGGTTGGAGGTCGCGGAGAGCTTTGCTGGTGCGTGTAAATATAATATATATATATCTAAAGGTCAATCCCCATCCAGAATAAATATCGATTTGTAACTGCGACTAGAAAATATTACCTTACGCAATAATAGAACTGACTCTCTACCTTTTCACTCGTTCAATTTTATTAGTCGAATGTCAACAAAACGATATTTCTTTTACCCGACCGTTTAAAGTGGTAGGGGCCTTTTAGGGCAATATATTATTATTTTCCCTATGTATATTACTAATATAACAAAGTGTAAATAGTGTGAAATAAAGTGTTGTTGGCCACGAAGAAAGAAGACTGCGAGTTACAAGACATCGTATCCTGCGTGGACAAATAGCTAAGTTTGCATGTTTTGGTTTACTTACTGTGAATGTATTATTCTGTTCGTTTGAAATGTATGTTCTCCGATTTTAGCGTGTTCGATTTACTTAGAAGTTCTTACGTATTTTATTAATCGATTCCCCTTTGCGATAGAAGTTCTATAGAAGTCAAATTTAAATTCACACAACGTATGAAGGGTCACTAAATTCAAATCTAGACGATCGTAACTACAGGCCATTAACTTGTTCGATAAGTAATTAGAGGGGTCAAATATATAGAGTAGATAGGTCGTGACGGTAGGAGGTTACAGAATGGTGCCGTGACCAGGATTTTACGTCATTAAATACGAAATTATCTAATTCCGTAACGTAATTAAAAGAACTTAGGTTACTAAATTAGGGTATACTTATAGAATTTTTTTTTTCTTTCTCTATTCCTCTTGAACAAAATAAAGTCACAAAATGGAACGGGGTCCTAGTGCGAGCCGTAAACGTAAGGCGGCTCAGAATGAAGACAACGTGTTAATAAGAATGCAAGAAATTATAAACTCTGCGCTATCTCCAATCACTGAAAGATTGGATAGTTTGGAGAAGAGTTCGGAAGGTTCTAGACCCGAGGGAATTGGCAGTCCGGAAGAAACGAACGGTCAGCAGCAGACGACACCTGCGGTGAGATACGTTATGATTAATCCGCCGTGTAAGCCTAACTTTAATGGAGGAAACGTACATCCTATGACGTTCTTGGAAGATATGGATAAATTCCTGGCGAAAATGGGTCTCCCTCGGGATGACTTAAAGACTATCCTTGAGTGCCTGCAGGGTGATGCCAAAAATTGGTCAAGGATCCATGAGAGTGAATGGACGACTTATAATCAATTTAAGGAGGAGTTCTTGGACCGGTATTGGGGGCGAGAAGCTCAAAATAAATTGAAGCGGAGTCTCGGCACTGGGAAGTGGACTCCGAGATCCAATAGGAGTATGGCGGACTATTTTGCGGAACTTTATTGCGAAGCAAGAAGATTAACCATGTATACCCATGACGAGGCGATAGTGGATGAAATTATGCTGCATTTTCCTGAGGAGACAAGACAATTGTGGGTGGCGGTAGGATCAAAGGGAGCGTCTGCGGCGGCAAAATTTTTGAAAAATATCGAGTCTGTTGCCGAACGTAACATACAGGTGAGATCACAGCCGCAACCAAATTCCAGCTCCAATCAAATCGAAAGGGGCCGAGTCGCCCGAACGGCGGCCATCGAAGAGATACGTGGAGAATACAACGACAGCTGGAGGCGCGGTGATCAATGGAAGAGGACACGAGATACGACTGACGTAGAGGAGCCTTCGGCTCAGGAAAACTAATTCCTGTTGGATTATTGACTCGGAATCCAACGGTAAATTGTAAACGAGTCTTCGATTCTAACTTAAGTTTAAAGTTAATGCTGAAAATGGGTTGGTTGCCGGGGAGCTGTTTGGGACAGGGGAAAGGAAATATAGTTGAACCCATAAAAGCGATAGGCCAGACTGGTAAAGAAGGACTAGGGTATGGGAGTAGGGACGCCTCTAAACACGATATTAATTTGAGTAAGAGCGACCTTTTGGATCTGGCTGAGTTGTTAATTCACCCGTTAAATGAGTCAGATCCACCACAAAAATTTACTAAAGACATAGGATTTTCTTCAATTTTTGATGAAACCGAATATGAAGAGACGAATATAGACGGTGGGTTACCCACTTTGCCGGAGGTAACAGCGCGTATTGGCAGTATTTCTATTCCATGTTTGATTGACACCGGTTCTCAGATTACCGCAATAGCGAAAGACTTTTATGAGAACTTGATTTTAAAGGGTAACGAGATCTCGGTAATACCTATCTCTAGCTTGCGATTGAGGGGCGCAATGGGGCAGAAATCAACATGCGTAAACAGATTAGCGCTTATTCCCCTAATGTTTGAGAATGAGATTATCAACACACCGTGTCTTATTGTTGAGAAGTTAATCAGACCGATCATATTGGGATATAATTGGATGGAGGACAATAAGGTTCTTATACATTGTGGGGAGCCGCCAAAGATTCTAATTGGAACTTTGAACAATAAAGAGTTTTCTACGAGAGAGTCGGGTGTTAAGCAAAGCAACGTGATCGAAATAGATTTGCGTGATAAAAATCCTACTTGTAGTGCTATTGAGAGCCGAGATAATCAAATAACTGAACATGAACTTGAACTCTATGTTAAGTCCCTGAACCTAAGTAGTGAAGAAGAAATCTCATTATTGCAGGTATTGTTGAAAAGAAAGAGTGTTTTTACCAAAACACCGGGTTGCACCCATATATATGAGCATAAAATTAATATGTTAGATGACACGCCATTTACAAAGTATCCTTATCCAGTTCCTTTTGCTTATCGGGATAAAGTAGAGGAGAAAATTCGGGAGTTAGAGCAATTAGGAATAGTAAAACGAGCCGCGACGCCTTACGCCAGCCCATTGACGTACACTATCAAGAAAGACGGTTCAGTTAGAATCCTATTAGATGCGCGGGAGTTGAATACTAGAATTGAAGGTGAAACTGAAAAGCCACCTATCATAT
This sequence comes from Agonopterix alstromeriana, assembly GCA_963924505.1. Taxonomy (NCBI): domain Eukaryota; kingdom Metazoa; phylum Arthropoda; class Insecta; order Lepidoptera; family Depressariidae; genus Agonopterix; species Agonopterix alstromeriana. The sequence goes on along the minus strand of OZ004686.1, from coordinate 1,063,457 downwards.
CAGAAATATTACAGCAGTTCCATGGGGTTAAATTCATTTCTACACTGGATTTAAATAACGCATATTTTCAGATAAAATTACATGAAGATAGTGTTAAATACACCGGGTTTGTATTTAATAACAAATCATACGTTTATTTACGTCTACCACAAGGATTGAAAACTGCCGTGTCGGGATTTTCCAGGGCAATGGACGAAATATTGGGTCATGAAGTTCGAGAGTTTTGTACTAATTATTTGGATGATGTGTGCTGTTATAGCAGGGGTAGTTTGGATGAACATATGCAACATTTAGATCGAGTTCTTGAGAGATTTGAGCGAGCAAACTTTACCTGCAATCTAGCTAAGTGTCAATTTTTGCGTCAGAAGGTAAAAATGTTAGGACACGTTATTTCACCAGAAGGTATAGAAATGGACGAAGACAAATTACAAGCGATAAAGAAGTTTCCGGTGCCGAAGAATGTGAAGAACTTACGGGCGTTTTTGGGACTGTGTAATTATTATCGACGATTCATTGATCGGTATGGACATACGATAAAGCCTCTATGCGAATTGTTAAAGAAAGGAGTTAAGTGGCGATGGGGCACTGAACAACAAATTCTATTTGAGGAAGTTAAGAAACTGTTTCTCGAAGCGGTAGTGTTAAAATACCCGGACCCAAACAAAACATACTATTTACAAACAGATAGTTCTGGATACGGATTAGGTGCCTGTTTATATCAATTAGACCATGACGGTAATCATCATGTAATTGGGTTCTGCAGTAAAGGTTTCACTGAAGCGGAGAAACGATGGTCAGTTTCAGAGCAGGAAATGTGGGCGATAATATACAGCCTCAAGAAGTTTGAAACATATCTTAGGGGTGCTAAGGTTGTGGTTAGGACAGACCACCACTCGCTTACGTTTTTAAGGACATGGAAAATGCATTGTAACCGGGTAGTTAGATGGTTGGTGTTCCTGAACCAATTTGATTACTCAGTAGAGTATGTTGCCGGACGGGAGAATATTGCTGCCGATATAATTTCACGATATTCACATAATGCCCAATTGATTCAAGAAGATAGAGTAGCTTTACCAGAGATAGCGGTTTTCAAAACGAACAAGACAAAGGAGCTACAAAGATACTTAAAGAATATTAAGCAAAATCAAGAACAGGACGAAGAACTAGGTGAAATAATCAACAGATTGATTGAAGATCCGGAAAGAAGCATACTTGTTAGACGGGGATGCGGGAAATATGAACTACGGGATGGTGTATTGTATGTTGTTCTAGGAGACCTAATACAAAAATTAGTTATACCTCAAAATAAATTCGAGGACTTTATTTGGCACTATCATGAAGAATTAGGTCACGCGGGAATTGTAAAAATAATGCACCTCTTGAACACTAAGTATTACACTCCGGATCTAAAACCACGAACGAAAGAATTATTAAAATCGTGTCATGAGTGTCAGCTTGCTAAGATAAATAATTGCAATACTGTCGGACCTAGTAGGCCAGTTTTAGCAAGTGAGATAGGGGAAAAGGTTATGGCGGATTTATATGGGCCTTTGCCGACAGGAAGGTCAGGGTGTCATTATATCTTTGTATTACAAGATGCATTTTCTAAGTACGTCAAGCTTTACGCAATTAAGCGGTGTAATACGCGCGCTGTCCTAAGCTGCGTGCAGAAATTCTGCGGTGTCATAAGACCAAAGTGCATGGTAACGGACCATGGTACTCAATTTAGATCTCAAATGTGGAAAGACGGATTAGCTGAACTCGGTATACGAGTAACACATACATCAGTTTACAATCCTAGGCCAAACATTGTCGAACGATTCAATAGAGAATTGGGGAACATGCTTAGGATTCAGTGTCTAAATTCACATTCTAAATGGGCAAGTTTATTGAAGGACATAGAGGAGTGCTATAATAATACAGTACATTCTAGTCACAATTATAGTCCGAATTTCCTTTTGACTGGAATCCGTTATACATCGCCTATTGAAAACAGGAACTTGAAGATACTGGAAACCGGCGAGTCGCTGCTAGAGGCTCGTTCTAGGGCAATACAAAATTTAAAGATCAGTGCAGAACGAAGAAGGAAATATTTCAACAGGACACACAGAACGGTTGTTTATAAAATAGGACAATTCGTTAAATTGAGGACTCATCCAAAATCGGACGCGCTTCAGCACGAAACCGCTAAGCTATTCCCGAAGTACGAGGGACCATATCTGATAGGGGCAGTTCCATATGAAAATACTTATACTCTAATTGACCCTGAGACTAAGGAAATCAGAGGAAATCATAATGCGTTTAATTTAGAGAGGTACTATGTTACGACTTAATTTTGATGGTTGTGTGAACCAGTGGGTAGGTTACTTCATAGTCCACTTTTATTTTCCTAGCTAATAAATTTCTTGATAGTAAGGCATGGTAGCGTAATAAATGAAAAAATATATATATAAATAAATAAAAAAAAAAAAAAAAAATAAAAATAAAAAAAAAAAAATAAATAAAAATAAAAAATTATAAAAAAAAAAAATAAAAAAAAATGTTTTAGTTTTGTGTACAGTACGGTAAGAGATTTACTATATGTAACTTAACACTATTTAAAGGGAGCTCGATTTTAGAGGATGTGATTAAATCATAGGGGGAAAGTGACCCTAAAAGTTGGGTGTATGTGAGATTAGGGTTAACCTAAATGTGATTTTCTCGATTTTCCACATTCCAAGGTATGCGAAAAAATCTTAAAACTCAAGGGGGAAATCTGTAATCACAGTTCTCTAAATAATTTTACAACACCGCTAACATAAGCAAATCCCTAGGCCTAAAATGATTCCATGAGCAAATTCATAGGCCTAAACTTTTTCTTTCACTACTGAGTTCAAATTGATGTTTTTTTTTGAGGGAGGGAACGATTTTATTTTGTTTCTCCTTCTCACCGCCAACTAAACAACTATCATTGTCTCTCCCTGTAAATTGGGAGGAGTCAAGAATAGGCGCGATTGTTTTTTTTTTTTTTTTTTTTTTTCAACTATGATGCTATGGAAAATTTCCAAAAAGTTATCGAAACGCATTACAAACTAAAATGCATTTCTGACGAACGTAATTCATTAGAAAATAGGGTTGATTTTGTATGAACTCTAGGCAAACAATGTTAGTTAAACTTTGTACCTTTTAGAGAAGCAATAACTCACACTTGAGTTCAATGCAAGACTTTCAAATAAAGTCAGGGCTGTGCAAAGCTTGTCATCTAGGAAATGTTCAATATATTTGTACTATAAAGTACTGCACATTAATGTTTGTAGAGAAACTCAGTGCTACACATGGGCTCGTTATAAGTGTAAGATAATTAGTATTTGAACTACTTTTGGTCGCCTATGATTTAATTTATAATAATCCTTCAAAGTTACGGGAGAGAAAGGGGCAAGTTTGTATCTACAATATTTTAGTTTGGAAACACATTAAGACGGCATTCTAATTTAGTCATATATCTTATTAGTGGATCAAACTAAAATGTATTGCACTGCAAAAGATAACATGATTCAAAATGTACCAAAATAACGTGAACAGACAACCCTGAACAATGTTTTTTTTTTGACGGTGGTCGAAGTTCACTTCTATCGGACTTGGCATTATTGCAAACACATGTGAGGAATCGTTGGTCTTAAGGGGAGAGTTCATGTTGCGGATTCATATTATTTTATTTAGTTAATATGAGATAAATAACATTTTACACATTTAAGATTGTATAATGATAATGAGGTTTCAACATTTAAAAGCTATTGAAAGATCGAACTAATGTGTAAAATATACTATTTATCGAGTATTTTGGAAGATTAATATTAAATTGGTGACTCAGGTTATATCTATGGTTGTAAATAATTATTTTTTGGCTAAAGGAATCAATACTATTCAATGATGGTCGAATTCATTGTATGGGGAAGTAAATGAATTAAAATAATCGCAATAACATCTCTCATGGGCGAACTGAGTAGTCGGGTGATGGACAAACTCCCTTAAGTAACAAAAAATGTTGGGACAAGTGCATTTTACTAGAGAATTAGTTTTTGCTCCGATTTGCCACAACACATTAAATCAAGTCACTAATGTCTTTAAAAGTGGTTGACAGTTTCTAGAAAGAGTGTAAACTTTGGGATGTTTGTAGGCGTCAACCTATGTTTTGCAAGCCGATGACGGGAATCAAGGGTGAAAAATGGGGATAGTCAGATTTTGGACGCGAACCCGATCGGTTGAGGTTACTGACGCGCGAGAACCTAATCTAGATCGATTACCTACTTGGTACAAGCGTTAAAGTAGTGTAAAGTACGGTACGCGGGTGTTGAGTTTTAGAGTCGGGCGAAACTCTAAACGCGGGTGTGATTGTGAGGTGTAGGACTAGGACTAAATGAATACTAATTCTAGTTATAACATATATGATTTGTAATTGAATTATAGTGTATATATTATTTTGCTCGACATCTGGGTATTTTAGTGTTTGTAACTGTAGCATTTTTGGTTCCTTCCTTTTGGCTCGTTTCAGTATACGGTGGCGATCAACGAGGATTTGGTTATGGTACAACTGGTTCAGTTTTCGTACAGATTATATAAGTTGAATGAATGGACCAAGTATGCATTAATAGTAAATCGCGTCCTATATTAACTTTAACCTTCTGAATTACTTGAGTAATCATTATTAAATAATTTGTTTGAAAGTAAATTAACGTAGATAGTTACAGGTGGAAACTTTCGCTATCGCTTGTAATACGAGTTTATGATCTTTGATCACCATTTTATATTATCACCGCGAGAGACTATTACGAACTGAAGCAATTATATTATATTGTGGCTCATTGATCGTTAATCCATTTGTGCGTAGTCTCAAATGAATTAAAGGTATACGGAGACCCTTTTAAATTCAGAGTGCAAAGTTTCCCTTGTAAACATTTCCCGAGGGTTTGGTTTGTTTCGTGATTTGCTGTATCCACAGGTAAACGCTTCCACATTTGATGTTCGGAGACCTGGATCTGGCTCTTGTGAAACTTCGTCACATATGCGGCCCGGATGCCAATTGTGAATGCAAGAGATTTTCTAAACGAACCAGATTAAATCAGGAAAGTAAAATTCTTAAAACCAGCTTTCGTTTCATCGACTAAATATTAAATAATAAAACATTCCACTCGCGCCGCGTATGTGAATTGCATTGAGGTGTGTCTGGGTGTGAGGGTTTGATTGGAAAATAAGTGACGGTTTGTTGTAGTTAAACTAGGATTATTTAGCTGCTAGGTTGTCCTAGCCTGAGGTCTTGTTCTGCGCATGAGGTTGGAGGTCGCGGAGAGCTTTGCTGGTGCGTGTAAATATAATATATATATATCTAAAGGTCAATCCCCATCCAGAATAAATATCGATTTGTAACTGCGACTAGAAAATATTACCTTACGCAATAATAGAACTGACTCTCTACCTTTTCACTCGTTCAATTTTATTAGTCGAATGTCAACAAAACGATATTTCTTTTACCCGACCGTTTAAAGTGGTAGGGGCCTTTTAGGGCAATATATTATTATTTTCCCTATGTATATTACTAATATAACAAAGTGTAAATAGTGTGAAATAAAGTGTTGTTGGCCACGAAGAAAGAAGACTGCGAGTTACAAGACATCGTATCCTGCGTGGACAAATAGCTAAGTTTGCATGTTTTGGTTTACTTACTGTGAATGTATTATTCTGTTCGTTTGAAATGTATGTTCTCCGATTTTAGCGTGTTCGATTTACTTAGAAGTTCTTACGTATTTTATTAATCGATTCCCCTTTGCGATAGAAGTTCTATAGAAGTCAAATTTAAATTCACACAACGTATGAAGGGTCACTAAATTCAAATCTAGACGATCGTAACTACAGGCCATTAACTTGTTCGATAAGTAATTAGAGGGGTCAAATATATAGAGTAGATAGGTCGTGACGGTAGGAGGTTACAAACTGAACAACTGAACATGTTTCAGATGAAATAACTTACCAAAGTTTAGTTAGTTAATTAAATTTAACGGTGAACGCAAGACTTTAGTAAATTGCCTCCGGGGATATTTGGATTTGTTTTGTACCTTTTTAGTTACTAAGGAGGTAACGGAAGGGATAAAGTTGTTTCTAGGCAATATTAAGCTATTCAACGTGTAAACTTCAATGTAGTTAAAGGATCCTTTAGACCATCAAACTGAGCATGTTATACTATGGGACGAAAATCGAAACGCCGAAAAATAAAGTTAGTTGTTTCGTTTCACATACATACATACATAAGCTCACGCCATTGTCCCATGGGGGTAGGCACAGACCACGGACCGCCACACGCTATGACTCTGACACACCTCTTTAGCCTCATTCACATTCATGCATCTTTTCATGCACTTCCGTCGATTGAGGGTGCTACGCACTTGTTTCGTTTCCACGTTGATTTAAAATTTCAATGTCAATGGCAACTCGACTCAGCCACTGCTAATTTTGTTTTCACGATTTCATTGACGATCCTATAGTGAAAGTTGTTTAGTTTGATGGTCTGAAGAACCCTTATTTAACACCGCATACCAATATTACCTTTGTGAAAAAAGATGTTTGTATTTACCAGAATTATTTAAACAACAAATAATATTGACTTTTAGGACTGTAACTTTCAAGCAGAGTCGGTCTACTAATATGAATAGTACCCAGTGTTCAAAGTCAAAGTCAATATAATTTATTCAATATATGAGCTTGCAGCACACTTATCAAACGTCAAATCTTTTTTAAAGCTACCACCGCGTCGGAACGTGTTGTCGCTGTAGAGAAGATGCGGCCAGAAACTCTACAACATAACACGACTTAATAACTATTACAATATAAATTCTTAAGCTAAAGTTATGTATACAATAATACATAGTCTATTTAATAAAATAATTGATACTATACAGTAAAGTCAATAAACTATAAGCTAGTGACCTATAGGGTAGTGTTGACTATTTTTTACAAAAAAAAAAGCATTTTATGAGCAGGCAGAGAGTCTTATATTATGCCCTTGGGTTGGTACCTCGATGCCAAACAGTGGACTTCACATTAACAGTCGTTTAAAATTACAAATACTGTAACAAAACGAAAAAAATGTTGTCTACCTATGCGCTACTATAATGCACTTCAAAAAATATTCAATCTCCAACCAGACAGTTTCAAAAAACAAAATGAAACTTTAAATCGCACGCATGCACTTCTGTCGCTCGATTGAGCGATCCGGAGCGGCCCATATCGCGCGGTTGACGTGCCCCACTCTGATTGGACCGCGCAGGGATGCTCAACATTTTTCGAGGGTTCGTGTTTTTAACTATTTTTTGTGAGATGAATTTGATGCCATTGTTTCGTTGCAGGGTTGGGTTTTGTTAGATTTGAAAAGAAGCCAACTGTTTGTTATACTGTATAACATTTTTGTAATAAATTGAAACAAGAGAGTCGCATACGAGAGCTATAATGACATACACTCGTTTCATTCCTGCTTCCTGCGTAACTGAGAGGAAACTATTTGCATTTTAGGAGTGTTAAAAATATGTAGTCGCTTTACAATTTTGTAATGTATAACAACTATTCATTTTCTGGCCCCGTCTTCTCTGACGACGTGTGGTAGCTTCAAAAAAATATTTGACATTATTTAATAAGTGCATGGGCCTCAAGCTCCTATGTTGAATAAATTATTTAACATGATGTTTATGTATTGTTTGTGGTGTGGCAAATTACGATCCTTGGAGGAAGCCTACATCCAACAGTGAACTTTAATCAGCCGAGATTTTGATGATAGTGACTTCGTCAGATTTTGTTGTTTCATTGTTGTTAATAGTTAACATAGTTAATTTAGTTTTTTTGTTACTAGTTAACTAAGTTAATTTGTTACCAAATTTTTGTTCTCTTTATGTGATGCATTTATAACTAACTATAACTCCAATTTGGCCGAAAAACATAAAAAATTCCAGAGCTATTAATCCAATCAACTTTTTCCATTAAAGCTATGATTGAATTAAATAAAATGGTTAAATTTGAGCGAGCTTGACAAAAGATTGCCAACCACTGCAGTGTCAAATAAGACATACATTTCCCGTAGTTGTTTTTCGTTCCGCTGACACTCGACGAGTATTCGAATCGAAATTTTTGACAGGCGATCTGTGGAAAATCATCGTTCAGAGAGTTACGAACTTTTGACAGCGACTTCGTCTGCGTTGACATTAAAAAACTATCATCATCATAGCCGATCTTAGACAATATAACTATGGACGAGTAAAGGGGACGAGGTAGTATGAAATACACAACTTTGGATTTTATTTTATTACTTTAGATTCGAATTTTAATTGTTAAAAATAGTCTCGTGTGAACCCCGAACGCGACTAGTTTGATGTTATTGTGCCGCAATTATAGGCTATGTCTTGTTTAGTGGTAAAGTATAAAATTGTATGTAAATTCACATGATCGATTGATCTTGTAACGTAGCAGAAGGGAAGGTCTAAGTAGCCGATAGACATCCACTGCTTGACACTGTCAATGACAGACTTGACGTATGGTGACGAAAGCAAACGTCAAAATGTTTCGATCGCTAATGTCAAATCCTGTCATTTTCTACGAGCGTCAACGCCAATAGAATGTCACTTTGTCTCGGGGCGCAGGTCAGCGTACGATACTTAGTGTGCGAGTGCGAAAAGACTACACCATTGCATACTGTCTGTTTTCCTCCCGTCTTACACGAGCGTGTGATGTAAAATAGGTTGAGGGCAAGGAGTTTCCGTTCTGTATTTTGAACCATACTTCTTTTTTAGTGTGAATACGGGACCCTATTACTAAGCATGCGTTGTCCGTCCGTCTGTCCTATTTATTTAGGGCTGTAACTTTTCAACCGTAATAGCTAGAAAGTTGACATTTTCACAGATTGTGCGTGATTATAGCGGATTTATTATAAATGACAAAAAAGTCTAAAATTAAGGGGGTCCTTATACAGAAAACTAGATTTTCTCAACGATTTTTCTTCTCGCTCTATCGTAAAAACGGTCATACCTACAAGCGTCTAACTTGATATGATAATAGAGAAAACTCTACAGTATAAGAGCAAATAATAAAAACCGGCCAAGTGTGAGTCCGTCTCGCGCTAAAGGCCTCGGAAAAAACAAAACTTTTTGATGCGCGCTTACGTGGTGGTATCGTACGGAACCCTCGGTGCGCAGGTAGCCCGACTCGAACTTGACCGGTTATATTGTACTGTGCTTTTTATACAGGTGTAACAATATATATTAAGAAAGGTGCTTCAGACCATCAAACTGAAAAACGTTTACTAAGGACGAATCCAGCATAGAAAAAAAAATTATAAAAATCTGCTTTTTCATATATTGGAGTCGAGTCGGTTCTACAGTTTTCTATGAAACAGTAGTTTTTCTTTGTTTATTTCTATGTTAGTTCCATGGTGAAAGTTGTCCAGTTTGATGGTCTAGAGAATTTTATTCCGAATGCGTAAATGCGCGCTGCATACAAACGAAGTCTGGTGATATTTTCAATACTAACTAATTAAACTCAATGAAATTTTGCATAAATAATCTAGAAATAAATCTCTATGCTTGTATCGTTTCCGATTTTCGTTAAAATACACAGTTTCAATGCTAGGATTAATTTAAGATTTGTATGGAAATCTTTAAGGCACTGTAACATTAAAACTATACATTTTAAGGAAAAACTGACAAGATAAAAGCCTAGAGATTGGTTTCTAAATTGTTTCTGCAAAATTTCATTGAGTTTAATTCTTCGCTTGTATGGAGCGCGCCAAATATTACTGCCTTCTTTTGTTACACCCTGTATACACTTATTATCCAAAATGTCCTTACTCCATCTTAACTATGTAGTAGCTCCACAATATTGTTATATATATATACAACGAACAGGATACTGTTTGCATTTCGTTAGTTTTTCATAGGATGCACTGCAGTTTCCTTTTTTTACTTTTTTCTAGATAAAGTAAACCTAACGGAAAAAATATTCGATTTCATTCCACCACGGTTTGTTGAGTTATTGTTTTCACAATATTTGATTTCAAATATTGGTTTCAATACAGGTATTTCGAGTTTTTATCCAGTTTACGAGAAATTTTAGATAGTGACTTTTTGGATTAATTGCAATAAAGGAAGAGTACATTAAAATGCGTAAAACATTTATTTAATTGATTCAGTAGTTTGATAAATATTCAATACAATACAAATTACATTAAAACTTTGGATAGTTACACTTATTTACCTATATGGTTATCATCCATTCTGATTCATGATAGTATATGGTCATTCATCATTGGTGCATATAAAACGTTTGACTTTGTTCAACAATCATCTTATATGTTACTTGTCTTCACAAAACAACACAGTTTAATTTTGTTAGTTATTAAAACTACTGAAGCAATTACTAAACGTTGCTGACGTTGTTGATTCGCTAATTAAAGTTGGTAAGTTTTTGATTTTCTCTATATTTTATTGAATTTCTAATAATAATAAAAACCGGCTGACTGGCACCCACCACTACACCACTGGCTTTTCGGTGAAGGAAAACATCGTGAGGAAACCTGCATGCTTCAATTTCGAAGCATGTATACCCACTGTCCATTATGTGGCGACGGGCTCACCCCCCATCACAATGGACAGAGTTTCGGTACTACTGGTGAAACGTGGATATTCTGAGGTTTCAGAATATCTATAGCTGTGAGCATATGCTATGCTATGCAATAATAAGCGGGGCGTGCTCCTATGGTAGGGCAGGGATGGCATACTTTTTATAATTAAGTGCCAATAATATGTGATGGTTTAAAAGTTTTTTAAATTTTGTTATGGTGTTTCGAAGACTAAACTGTAAGACTAGAGTGAGCCATACCAATTGTAAAGTCCCCACTTTTTTTGACGTTTAGGTTTGAATGTGTGGTGTCAAGTAGTATGGACAAATGGCACCGAGTGACATATGACCTTGTGTTTACGGTCACTTTTCACACACACTAGCTCAAAAAAAAGTGGACAGCCGCATAAACAAATGTTTATAGTTCCATTTCCTTCTACTATTAAAGGTATGTCATAAGACAAAAGAGACCAACTACAATCGTAAATTTATGCGGATTCTATGGAGATTCTTTCTCTTAGTGGCAGTCCAATAACGAATAAGGGTTGTGACCACAGATAATTGGCACGGTCATCGACCGTTTCTCAAAAAGCACGATTAGTACGAGACGCCGTATGCCACGTCGGTGCGAATGTGTGCAATAGTATGCGGCGTTCCATACTAATCGTGCTTTTCGTATGCACAAACCGTCGATCGCCGTCGATCGATGTGGCACAAGGTGGACCAACGACCTGGTGAAGGCGGCGGGAACCCATTGGATGAGGGCAGCGCAGGTCCTGTTTTTATGGCGATCCTTGCGAGAGGCCTATGACCAGCAGTGGAAGTCCATCGGCTGCGATGATGATGTAATTGTTTTGACTCTATCACCGCGTCGGAAGGTTTTCCGTTGTAGAGAAGATCCTATGCCTTTCGTTGGTATATTCGTATTTGTTATATACAGAGTGTAAACTTAAAAATGCGTTACATGTGTTTCAGAACATAAAACTGGACAACTTTCAGTATGAAGCCAACATGGAAATCAGAGTCATGGAGACAGATTATCCCATACATTTGGGTCGAGTCGTAAACTTTATCTATGGAAAAAAAAGTTTTTCTCCATATTAATGTTGGCTCTATAATGAAAGTTGTTCAGTTTGATGATTTGAAACACACCCTCAACTACGTTTGGTGAGAGATAGACAGGGATATGCAGATTAGACTACCAACCTTCAGTAATAGAGAGGAACCCGAAGAATAAGAATGTAAGTATGCTGATGATGATGATAAATAAACGGTGGACTGTACCGTAGCATGCATACCATATGCTCACGACTATATTCCCCGAGGGGGTAGTCAGAGATATTCTGAAACCTCAGAACATCCACGTTTCACCAGTAGTACCGAAACACTGTCCAGTGTGACAGGGGGTCACCCCGTCGCCACTTATAATGGATAGTGGTTACAATACATGCATCGAAATTAAAGCATGCATGTTCCCTCACGATGTTTTCCTTCATCGAAAAGCCAGTGGTGTTACAAATCGTACATAAATTCCGAAAAACTCATTGGTACGAGTCAGCCTGGACGGGGATCCAACCATCGCCTCCTGCACGGCAGGCAAGGTTACTCGCCACTGGACCACCACGTCGTATGCTTGATGTCTAATTTGGTTGACATGCTGTCGTATGCGGTAGTTGACTTTGATCTATTGATCTTTGGTCGCCACTTATAATGGATAGTGGGTACAATACATGCCTCGAAATTGAAGCATGCAGGTTTCCTCACGATGTTTTCCTTCACCGGGACTGTACCGTACTAATTCAAAATAACTGTAACATCAAAACAAAGATTTTCCAAAAGTTCCTAAAGACCAAAACGTAAGGCTAAATCTAAGCAAGCCCGAAGCGACTGCCAGGAACCATACGGAACATTATTTTTCAACGTCGAAGCTTCGCTCGCTTCCTAGTACTCCGCCTGCATTACTTAGGGCTGCCTCTCGTCCGGAATTTCACGGAAATCCGGACTTTGTTAGTTAATGTGACGGTGAAGTGACGGTAAAGTTGTTGGCTATTGTTTGTGGAGTTCAGTGTGATTTGGTAGTAGATATTTCTTGCAATGTATTGGGATTTCTGTAGGGAAAGCGTATTCTAGCGAAAGATGCGAACATGAAATTCTCAATGCTTTTGGATTTAGAGATGAAAATGAATTGAGGTTTTTAAATTGTGACAAGATTTACGACAAATGAAAAGTCGATTTTAGAAGAAAGGTTTATAAATTATATAATATGTATGTTTCGTTTTTGGTGTACAATATAGTAATGTTACCGTAATAAAGTTTTTTTTGTCACATAAATAATTATGAAATTTTGACAAAACTAGGTTATTATAGCTGTCCATCTAAAATCACATGTAACGATTAAAATCACTTATGAAAATATCAATAACATATCAAAATCAGTAAAAACATAATCATTATAATGATCGTAAGTTTCAAAATAGTTCAGTGAAGGAATGGGTATAGAATAGAAAATATAATTTACACCAATTCGCTTACCGTCATGAATAGCTAGGTAGTAACTTTTCTCTTCCATCATTAAAAACTAAACAACACAATGAGTATCATTTTAAAAACAGAAAAACATACGACGTTGACAAATGAGTTGCAAAACCGAAAAGCCGGATCTCAGATAAGCACTAGTGCCAACCCTACTGGATGAGATTTCTCAATGCTGTCTGCAAGTCTGCGAGATAAGCCAGCACTCAGTGCATATATTACAGCTAAAGTCCGCTAGGTGGACACCGGCCATTGTCAGCAGTACCCAATGTTGGTTAATGTTATAAATCAAGTTGTAAGATACAAAGCTTTACAACTGTAAACAATCTATGTTCTTTTTTGGAAATACTAGGATGTTATTCATTCTTACCCTCCTGAATCGGATCGGGAAACGATACGATCAGAGATGGGGTCGGGTAGTATAAGAAATGCTGATAACTTTGATAGTCTGATCTTCTTCTTATCGTGTGGGCAGCTAGCCCTGGTGACAGAGTTTTTCAGACCGCCTTACGGCCTCTGACGTTTTTATTACTACGAGAGATAGTAGTCGGGACCAACGGCTTAACGTGCCATCCGAAGCAAGGAATCATCTTTCTTTTCAGAAAATCACTTGATTCAGCCTGCAATGTCCTAACCAACTGGGGAAAAACGCACAAAGTGACATATCACTAGCTGTCCCCCGTTGGAATCGAACCCACGACCTCCATGTCAAGAGCCCAATGCTCTTAACCATTAGACCACGGAGACATTTAATATAGTCTGATTAAAACCTCACTATCGGATTGGCTAAAATTCCAAACGTGTTGTGTCGTATTGAATAGCGAGATTTTCACGTGTAAAACGTAAGCGATCAAAAAGAACGTCGTAGGCATGCATACATGCATATGCTCACGACTATATTCCCCGAAGGGGTAGTCAGATATATTCTGAAACCACAGAACATCCACGTTTCACCAGTAGTACCGAAACTCTGTCCAGTGTGACGGGGAGTGAGCCCGTCGCCACTTATAATGGACAGTGGGTACAATACATGCGTCGAAATAGAAGCATGCAGGTTTCCTCACAATGTTTTCCTTCACCGAAAAGCCAGTGGTGTTACAAACGTACATAAATTCCGAAAAACTCATTGTAATGAGTCGGCTTGGACGGTGATCGAACCATCGCCTCCTGCACGGCAGGCAAGGTTACTCGCCACCGGACCACCATGTCGTATGCTTGATGCCTAATTTGGTTGATTTGATCTATTGATTATGTCACCTCGGCGATAATATTGCTTAGTCAGACCTCTAGTAGCTCCATACATATTTGTTCTCATTGTACAGGTTTTTAAAAGAGATTCCAAGAAAATTCAACCCTCGCTCTCGACTATAAAGTTGAATTCCTGAATATTTCACGTCTGAAATTCGGTTCTAAACATTTTCTTTAGAATCTTCCGCTCTTCGGAACGCCGGATTTAGTCCGTACTTAAGCTTGAAGAGAAATTTTATCTGTCAACATTCTTATATGTACTATTGAAACGTGAAGAAATAGACATGTTATAAAATATTTTGTAAGTATTTGGTTGACAGATTTTATTTATTTACTCTTCCTCGCGCATACTCGGTACAAAGAATTTCATTGACCATCTAGAGAGGCATTGCGGCTACAATTTTATGGACTTTAAAACCAGGGTTGCGCAGGGTAGGGCCTTCTTTTACCCGACTGCGCCAGAAGGAGGGTTATGTTTTCGAGCGTATATATTTAGTTTTATTGTGTTTTGACCACATTTGCATTCTGATTATACAGGGTCCTTTTTAATATGCTGACACTTTTTTAAGGGGATGATCAGACCGTCAAACTGAACAACTTTCTCTACCAAGTGGGACCAACACCGAAATAGCGAAAAAAAAATCAGCTGTCCCATACATTTGGCTCGATTAGGTTTGCAATTTTGTATGGAAGAGCTGATTTTTTTTTCGCGATTTCGATGTTGGTGCTATAGAGTAAGCTGATCAGTTGGACGGTCTGATCATCCCCATAAAAACGTGTCAGCATATTAAGTTGGACCTTATATTTGTGACGAAGTTTGTAACAGATATAAAAAGATAATGTAATTCTGGATAACGAAGCCTGATTGGGCCTAAAATTTGCTGTTAATACAATTTTGCAACACATTTTTAATCTACAGGCTGCACATAAATGCAAATGCATAACCAGAACTTCTTCTTCAGCTTATGCAAGTTTTGCAATATTTTCCATCACCATTTGCGAGTGGTACGAATGAATGAATCTTCATAACCGATTACGAATATTCAGCCTTATTTAGACAAGTAGTCGTGTAGTAGTGGTAAGCAGGATATTTTTAGACGCACATCAAACTCAACATGCTTTATTTAAAACAACAGATACGACCAGACGTAGTATGCAGTGACTATCCCACGATCATCCCGCGGAGCAAAGACGTTGGAGGAGGTTAGGTACTCTAGATGTTAGCGGAGGGCGGGTAGTACAACGGAGAAGGAAAGCGCGCCCCGCTCAAAGCACTTTCAGCTAGCTCAAGCTACCTCGCCTCACCCTATGTCTGAATGCGGGAAGGTCACGCACTAACTTGTCTAACTATAGTTGCCGACCGACACCCGTTTGGTTTGGTGCTATTCAAGTCAGATACCCCATCATCTCAGCCGATGGATGTCCACTACTGGACATAGGCCTCCCGAAGGATCGCCACAACGACAGGTCCTGCGCTGCCCTCATCCAACGGGTACCCGCCGCCTTCACCAGGTCGTCGGTCCACCTAGTGGGGACCTACCCACGCTGGGCTTTCCGGTACGTGGTCACCACTCGGGAACTTTTCGGCCCATTGGGGCACAATGCTCGTAGAACCTATGACGATTATCGGTTCTACGAGCAATGTGCCCCGCCCACTGCCACTTTAGTTTGGCAATTCTTTGGGCTATGTCAGCTACTCTGTTTCTTCTGCGGATCTCTTCATTTCTGAGGTGAACTCCGACCATAGCCCTCTCCATTACCAAAATAATCAAATATGGGTCTTATAAATGAATTTACTAAACCGTATTTTCTCTACAACATCATTTAAACATCGAAGAACATTCTAGACCAGACACTGAAAACATTTTAGCTAAAGTTTAAAAACTATAGTATCCCAGGATTTACTTCTAAACAAGAAGCTTCTTGAACTTGTTTCAACAAGTTTTTGAAGAAGAATGTAGTTGCGGTTTGTAAAGTAGAACACTGGGGAAGCTCGTGTTTAGTATCTTTACGACTATGTATCGGTTGGTGGAGTTAGCAGCATCCAACTTTGTAAAATCAAATTAATGCAAAACCTTAAAAATTCTATACTGTATTCAATATGTTAATCGCTGTGGTAATGCTTTCTTTAATACAGGATGTAACAAAAAAAAATTGTATAAAATTCATAGGGGTGGTGTAGACAATCAAACTGAAAATTGTTCACTGTCAAGCTGACATCGAAATTGCAAGAAAAAAACCGCCGTTCCACACATTTGAGTCGAGTAGCCTTCTTAGCATGCTGACACATTTTTAAGGGGATGATCAAACCGTCACACTGAAAAACGTTCTCTGCGGCACCAACGTCGAAATCGCGAAAAAAAAATCAGCTGTTGTCCGGTTGTATACAAAACTGCAAACCTACTCGAGCCATATGTATGGGACAGCTGTTATGTTTTCACGATTTCGATATTGGTCCCATTGAGAAAGTTGTTCAGTTTGATGGTCTGATCATCTTCTTAAAAACTGTCAGCATATCTAGTTTAATAGAAAATATATAATAATATATATATAACTGTACAATAGAAAAGTAATAAAAATATCTTGGACATTTTCACACCTAAAAAATACAAAATTCTTACAGTACTGACGCCCATCATTATAGCAACCAATTCTTTGCTCTATTAACAAAGTACAAAAGTCTGAATACCATAGCAACAACTAAACTAATTCGTAACTAACCACAACATTCAATTACAACACATAATTGGTTAAAGTCAGTCCAAAACCATAATATCCCACTTCAATTCTGCACCTTACCTCCCAAAATTTAAGACACAATTTATTATAACACAATCTAAGACGTTTTACACGTGTCACCTCATTCGATTCTAACCCCTGCCTCTTAAGTTTAAGATACAATTTAGTATAACCAAATGTTGGATCTACAATATTATGCCACCCACGTTCTCTCGATATCTGAAATTACTCGTATGAATATTAGATGGTTGCGGAAATCTGTCTGAAACGGAACGGGTTCGATTTATTTAATGTTGCCTTTAATATAGACTAGATGTGAGAAGGATGTTAGACGAGAATATGAGAATTATATGTAAGACTTTAGCTTGTGCAACCCCAGTGGGAAAAGCCGTTTTAGAGTTCCGTATTCAAACAAGGAAGCATTTTCGTCATGCATGTCTGTATCAAACTTTGACTAATTATTATAAGGACTAGCCTTGCGGTAAAATTTCCCCTCTGCCACGGTATAAGCACAATTGATCTTGTGCATTTACATTCAATTTTACACCTTATCACTAAACGAGACAGCCTATAATTGCGAAATAATAACTTCGAACTTAGAACGTTTGGGGTTCACACGAGACAACTTTTCATGATTTTTAACATTCAAAATTAGAATCTAAAGTTATGGGGAATAACATCCAAAGTTGCGGATTTCATATTACCTCGCCCCCCGCAAAAAGTGCCAGAAATGTTTGTTAGTAGAATTACACGCGTAACCAGTCCACATATAAATAGTCAAAGGTATCAAACAATCAAATTAGCCCACAAAATCCCTCTGTTTGGCCTCTCTTATTCTGTGCTCACGGTTCTGTGCTAATCTGATCAAACACCCTTACAATTTCATAGGACCAAAGCTATGGTTTACTTCACAGAACATTATAAGAGGGGTTAGAAGTACAAAGTAGGCGTGGAACGTGTCGCCACAGGTTATGCAATGATTTGCATAACACCATAAGGCGCGCGGCGTGATGCGAACGAGAGGGCATGAGTAATTGTAGCAGCGTGAGCGGGAAGACAGGTGGCGACAGCCGTCGCCGAAGCAAAAGCGCTACTTTGCATTTCTAACCCCTCTTATAATGTTCTGTGGTCTACTTACTGACCTCCGTATCTCTCTAGGTAACTATTCTGATAAAGCATTGGTCCAATATCCGTATATCCGTATGTTCTACTTCAATAACTCTTTTAATTTTCCATAGCATTATGCTCACTTAGTCAGAGATATTCAGAAAACTCATAACATCCACGCATCCAGAAAAAAGCCGTGGTGTTCCAGTGGCGTGTAACCTTGCCTGCCGTGCATGAGGCGATGGTTCAATCCCCGTCCAGTCCGACTCGTACCAATGAGTTTTTCGGAATTTATGTACAATTTGTAACACCACTGGCTTTTCGGTGAAGGAAAACAACGTAAACCTGCATGCTTCAATTTATGCGACATAGTTAGTGCTGACATTATAAGAAGAAGACTACGATGAGTGTGTCTTATAAACGAAAAAAACGGTCAAGTTGGAGTCGGGCTACTCTTGCACTGACGGTTTCGTAACACGGAACCACACAACATATTAACGTTGTCATGAAAATCACTGGCGCTGGACATCAGTTATTTGTTTAGAAAATTTTCTTAGTATGTAATTTATCTGAAAATGCCTCTCTTTGCACGGGACTCCTGTCTGAAACTTCTCAGATACTTTTTTGGTAATCTCTCATGACCCCCTACCCCCTCAGCTATTTTATTTACGCCCTCAATATGACAGCGTTCAAACCTTCTGGGCTACGGGTCCATTATGACAGGCTAGCCAGCTGTCAGAGACGTCAATCCATTCTGAAACCTACGATTAAAACGTAGTGATTCCATTCTCTTTGCCTACGATATAATAATATGCTTATTAAGAAATGCAGTAAATACATAAATGCATTTTCAAAGTGGCCAAAAACCACTTTGAAAATGCATTTATGTGTGTATTTATTTCGGACCAATCTACACCTTTTCCTAACCTCCTAGCATTATAATGGCATGAATATCTGAAGAATTCACGTCATATGCTGCAACTATTTAGTATGCGGTCGACGCGCACAGGTGATACCTCACGTGGTGTTATTCATATAGCTTTATACAGCCTTTATGTAGCCTCTATACAGCCTCTGTAGAGCTACATAATAAGTAGTTGTACTTTGCTTCTACGTGGGAATAGTTCTCGTGACATGCACTTTGAGAGTTTTGAATAGTAAAATAAATATCTTGGACATCGTTACATAGCCGCAGTGGTCTATACTTCATTTCAAATAAGGCCGAAAAAATGTTCCTATTCCTAAAGTCAAAGTCAAAATTGTTTATTCAAAATAATATCACATAGATAACTTTTTGACGTCATGTTTTTAAATCTACCACCGCGTCGGAAGGTGTTCCGTTGTAGAGAATATGCGGCCAGAAACTCTACAACACACTTCTTTTGAACAAAACAAAATAAACAAAGTACAATTACATAAATTCAATATTAAATTACATAGTGTAACATTGTCAAGACCAGACATTTTGGTCATTCAAATAATCATCGAGTTTATAG
Organism: Agonopterix alstromeriana; assembly: GCA_963924505.1. Taxonomy (NCBI): domain Eukaryota; kingdom Metazoa; phylum Arthropoda; class Insecta; order Lepidoptera; family Depressariidae; genus Agonopterix; species Agonopterix alstromeriana. The sequence continues at coordinate 1,043,706 of OZ004686.1, read as the reverse complement.
TAACCTTTTTTACAGAGGACTTGTTTAACATGGGACTTAAACTTTTTGTCCGTCAAGTTAAGAATATTATTCTCTGGTATCTTATTATAATAACGTATACATTGCTGTTTACGCCTATGAAAATCGATTAGCAATCGCGCTAGCTGCATAGATTGCTTCTCCAGCAAGATAGAGATTTTACTTGGCATCTTTTAAATCTACCTGTCATCTTTCACTTTTTTCCATCCGTCGAAGCAACAGCATCGAATTTATTTTACTCTGTTAAACTATTTTCCAAATAGAAAGTTAATCAGTATTTTGGAGTTTTATTCAAAACTCCCATTTATGTCCGCAAAAGACATAAATTGGCGACCGCTTGAAGAACGTGCGCTAAAAATCTGCACGGTCAAAAAGAACCAAAGAACAAAGGATCTGCGAAGCCACGTGCTTGAGTCAACCATCAAGCCCTTGGAACCAGTCCAGCAGACCCTGTAGCGAGGAATCGTGGTGCCTGAACGTTGGGAGTCGCATGAGACGGGCAGAAAGGCAGCTAAAGCAGTTTCCCCGTGCAAAGAAGACATCATACGAGATAAGTGCCCTTCCTTTGTTTCCCACACTCACTACCTATCATAAAAACCCTTCCGTATCCTAATAATCACATAGATTCATAGTTTAGCTCCTCCACTTGCGCAATTTAACGTAATTTTGCTGCGTACTTAGCAGTTAACAATACATTTCATATACCTACCTATTTAAGTAAAGGTTAGATTTTCGAAATAATTTCCTCGTTTAAAATCTATAAGTAGGTACCTAGAAAGTACTTAAAGACATTCATAGTTATCACATCAGCGAAGCGAAGACCAAACAAAATCTTTGTTCATAGTAATAATCTACAGAGGTGTTATTCTTGAATCGTGAGATTCGAAATCACGATCGAATTCACACAAACTTCACACTTTTTAGGTCATTTTCTACCGCTGATTTCAACCTATGAATTTCAAAAATCGCACTCCAGTTTATTAACATAGTATTGCCGAATAAATTCCAGGATTGCATCGCGGCCGATAACGCTTGGGTGCTGGTGCATACCTACTCATCATCAGTGCAAGCAAACCGGTTCCCTGGTCAACGGCAACGGTGTCGCCAAGCGAGGAGCGTGAGCTAAAAATAACTTTATTATTCTAACTTATTCCTATTTTTTGCTGACAAACATTCATATGATTCATAATATACTTAAACATAGATTATAAACTAAACGTTATTTTTAACGTTATTGATAAACGTTAATAACTAACGTTATTGATAAGCGTTGTACGTTTCATTGCAAGATAATAGTTGTTGGTTGTAATTAATAATTGAGTGTAAGTAATAGTCATTTTATATTCATATAATCACGACCATAATCGCTTCTGGGGTATTCAGAAACTTTCTATAACCAGAAACTATATTTTCAAGCCTACATTTGAAGCGGGGTCAGTATTTAGTATTTATAAGGCGGTATATTCACGACCATAGGCTCTTTTGAGGTGGTCAGAGACTTTAAGACCGCTAGTAAACTGTTTTTTCAGCGTTCAAAGATCATTTAACCCTTCGTATAGTTACATTCCGGACACGATCGATTTCTAATTGGTTTTTTTGGCACGGATCTGTGACAAATCGATACGATAGGTTAAGTGGTAATTATTTTGGATTGTTTACAATGCAGTCCATTGAAAGTAAAAAAGCTAAGCTTAAGGATTTATATACAAAACGTAGCTCCTATAAGGGACAATTAACAAAATTTAAAAATTATGTTGATAAAATATCGAAACAAGAAACAATGTCGAGCATTGAGATAATTGAATTAACCCTCAAGCTTAGTAAACTGGAAGGTTTGTCAGCGAAGTTTGATGACTTGCAATCTGAAATAGAGGTGTTAAATAGTGATCAAATGGATTTCGAGGTTAATGAGCGTGATAAAATTGAGCAGGATATAATAAGTAATATTGCTGCTGCAAAAAATATTATTGAGATACAAAATAAGATTCAAAGATCATCAGAACAGCAACCCTCTCATGAAGCTCAATGTCGTCACGATCATGACCGCGAACTGGGTTTTAAATTACCACAAATGCAAATACCTAAATTCGACGGCGCGTATTTCCGCTGGCTGGAGTTCCGTGACACATTTACGTCAGTCGTCCATACTAATACTCGAATTCCATCTATTCACAAATTTCACTATCTTTTGTCGTTTCTTGAAGGCGACGCCGCCAGAGTGGTGTCCAACCTTGAGGTTTCCGCAGATAACTATAAGGAAGCTTGGGACCTAATGCTTGAACGGTACGACAACAAAAGATTGCTTATCAATCACCATTTAAACTCCTTATTTAACATTCAATCGCTTACACGCGAATCTGAAAAGGCGTTGAGGTTCCTTGTCGATCACGTAGCCAAGAACTTGCGCGCTCTCTCTAGTCTCGGCCAACCGACTGACCAGTGGGATGTCCTGTTGATCTTCATGATATGCTCCAAGCTCGATGCTCGCACTCTCATGAAATGGGAGGAACAGCGTAATAGTTACAAAGAGGTCCCTACGCTCGAACAATTCAAGCAATTTTTAATCGATCGAGCTGATGTACTCGAATCGTTAAACCGAAACAAATATGAAAACAATGCTCTAAGGTTTACTAATCCTACTCCACGTCCTACTCCTCATGTATTTAATAATAACAATCAATCAAACAATCAGAGGCCACCACGCGCGCCCTATATAAAGACGTTTACTGGTTCGAACAATAATCAAGAGCAGTCATCAGCGTTCATATGTATAATTTGTGATAAGGATCACAATATTTATGATTGCCCAACATTTAAGTCTAAAGGTATGTCCGAGAGAATAGCTGACGTCAAGAAATACAAGTTGTGTATTAATTGCTTAAGACAAGGTCATCCGGTTCACAAGTGTCGTATGGGTCCATGCCGAGAGTGTAAGATGAGACATAATACTCTTCTGCATTTGCGTTTAGGCAGCTCAATGCATGATGATGGTCAGTCTGGACCGGTAGTGACTTTTTGTAAGCCGAATACTACAGAGGTGCTTCTTTCAACAGCTTTGATAACTGTATCCAATCCTATCACAAAACGATCTGAAAGGGTGCGTGCCCTTCTGGACTGTGGGAGTCAATCCTCTTTTATAACAAAATCTTTAAAGGAAAGGCTATGTCTAGATTCAACTCCTATACACGCCTTAAATGTTATTGGAATTGGCAACAACTCTGCGAATAAAGTTGTACAAAGTTGTTCTGCCCAAATAAGTTCAAGTTCGAAATCATTTGATGTGCTTCTATCCTGCTTCGTGCTGGATGAGTTGACTGGCGAGTTGCCCAAGGCAGCCATAGACATAACGCAATTAAATTTGCCTAAAAATATTAAATTGGCTGATCCTACTTTCTATAATCCCGCTCCAATAGATATTTTAATTGGAGCCGATGTTTTTTGGGATATATTAGGCAGCGAACAACACTCACTGGGCTACAAAAGCCCTAAATTAATAAATTCAAAACTAGGTTGGCTGATTTCTGGCCCTTATATTTCAAATCCTAGTAGTACTTATATTCATTGCAATCACACGGTTACAACTAATACTAATAATTCATCCCACTATTCTGAAATCGATGAGCTATTAACGAAATTTTGGCAGATCGAAGAGCTGCCCAAAAGGCAAATTTTGAGCGAAAGCGAGAAGGCATGTGAGGAGCATTACCAAACCCACACAACTCGCCTAGAAACTGGCCGATTTTGTGTTCGCTTGCCGTTAATTGATTCTCCGGACTGCCTTGGTAGTTCCTACTATGCTGCTAAAAAGCGTCTAATTAGTTTAGAAAGGAGATTCCAAAAGCTTCCTCATTTGAAATCTAAATATGTGGATTTTATTAAGGAGTATAGAGATTTGGGACACCTGTCCGAATCTCCAAAATATATACCAATACCGTCCTATTTTTTATGTCACCATGCTGTTATCAAGGAGAGCAGCGAGTCTACTAAGCTCCGAGTGGTGTTCGACGGTTCAAATCCCTCCTCCTCCGGCTATTCTGTCAATGACATCCAAATGATCGGCCCAAATATGCAGAACTCTCTTTTCTCGATATTAATAAGAGCGCGCCAGTACCGGTACATCTTAACTGGGGATATAGAGAAGATGTACAGGCAAGTCATAGTTCATGAGCAAGATCGTAAATTGCAGCTTATTCTATGGAGAGAAGATGAGTCTGCGCCGATCAAAACGTGGCAACTAAATACTCTTACTTACGGCACCGCAAGTGCGAGTTATTTGAGTACACGATGTCTTTGGCAGATCGGGGAGGAGTGTATAGACAAAATTAAAACCATAATACAGATAGGAGAGGAGAGTACAGACAAAATTAAGACTATAATACAAAACGATTTCTACATTGACGATTTAATAACCGGATCAGATAGCGTAGAAGAATTGCGCTCTATCAAATCTTCTGTATCAAGGGCTTTACTAACAGGTTGTTTTAAACTGAGAAAGTTTAAGTCTAACGTGAGTGCCGTTCTTGAAGGTTCTTCTTTAGATAATCAAGACAATTTAACAATAAGTGAATCGTCGTGCACCCTCGGACTCGGGTGGAATCCTAAATCAGATAATTTACATTTTCCTATTTCAATGCCTCCTCAAAACAAAGAAGTTACAAAACGCTTCATTCTTTCAAATTCATTTAAGATATTTGATCCTTTGGGACTATTAAGTCCATGTATCATTCAGCCTAAAATGCTATTGCAAAAATTATGGTTAGAGAAAGTGGATTGGGACCAACCTGTACCCCATGTTATTAAGAAGGCTTGGGATGAATTCGCTTTAAATTTACCTTACATAGAAAAGTTGAGAGTTCCGAGAACCGTCTTGGGTAACTCTGCAAAGGTTATTGAGTTGCATTCCTTCAGCGATGCTTCCCAGTGTGCATACGGCGCTTGCATTTACATGCGGGCCTTAGATTCCAAAAATAATGTGACAGTGAAGCTCTTATGCGCCAAATCTAAAGTAGCCCCATTGAAGCCTACGACTATACCGCGCCTTGAACTTTGTGCTGCTCTGCTTGCCTCTAAGTTATGCACAACCGTAACAGATTCGCTGAGACGCAAACCTTCTCGGTATGTACATTGGTGTGATTCCAGCGTAGTATTGGGATGGCTTAATAGCAGCCCAGGCAAGCTTAAAACTTTTGTAGCCAACAGGGTAGTCGAAATACTAGAAAACACTGATCCATCTTCATGGCGTTACGTGCCCACTGCTGCAAATCCAGCTGACCTAATATCTCGTGGTGTCAATGCCAGTCAGTTACTAAATTTGGAGTTGTGGTGGTCAGGCCCTAGCTTTTTATCTAAAAATGAGGCTGAATGGCCAATTCTAAATCGAAAAAATGAAATACCATTACCTGAAATCAAAACAAACACCATACTTACCTATACTTACCTGGGACTTACCGGGAAACCTATAGTGAATTTTGAAAGATATTCTAGTTTGAACAAACTTCAACGATCGCTGGCTTATGTAAAAAGGTTCATTTACAATGTTAGGAACCCAACTGAAAAACGACTTAATGGCTTGTCTACTGATGAGTTAGACGATTCTTTTCGATACCTTTGCAAGGTGGCTCAGGGTCAGTCGTTCACGCTGGAACAAGTAACCCTACATAAAGGGGAATCTTTAAATCCAAAATCCAAAATTTTGTCTCTATCACCATATTTAGACGATAGTGGTTTAATTAGAGTCGGCGGAAGAATAGATGCCTCCAATTATACATACGACAAGAGGCACCCAATACTGCTAGATGCATCGCATCATCTAACTAAGATTATCTTTGAGCATGAACATTTACGAAATCTGCACGCTGGACCCCAACTACTGTTGTCAATCATTAGAGATAGGCTGTGGCCAATAAATGGTAGGCATCTTGCTCGTCGTACTGTTCATAAATGTGTACGATGTAGACGTCTTCAGGGCAAGACGCTTTATCCCAAAATGGGAGACCTACCCTCTCAGCGTATTAATCCCAACTTTCCTTTTCTTTCTGTGGGATTAGATTTCGCCGGCCCTTTTCAAATCATAAATAGGAAGGGACGCGGAGCCAAAGTCATTAAGTGCTACCTATGTCTGTTTGTATGCCTAAGGTACAAGTGCCTGCATCTTGAGGCAGTTAGTGATTTGACTAAAAATGCGTTTATTATGACGTTAAGAAGATTTATTTCGAGACGGGGTAGGCCAGTAGAAATATTTTGCGACAATGGTCGAAATTTTGTGTCTGCAGCAAAAGAAATTAATCAGTTTTTAAAATCAAATGCTTCACCTCTGTTTGAGTTCGCAAGTCAACAGGGAATAAAGTTCGTTTTTTCGCCTGCTTATGCTCCTCACTTTGGCGGCATCTGGGAGGCCGGGGTAAAATCCGCAAAGCATCACATTAAACGAGTAATGGGTAACACCCATTTAACTTTTGAGGAGATCTCAACTTTATTTGCGCAAGTGGAGGCAATTCTTAATAGCCGTCCTTTGTGCCCATTATCCACATCTCCTGACGACTTCCTTTCCCTCTCCCCAGGGCACTTTCTCATTGGAAGACCACTAACTGCACTGCCAGCCCCTGCCCTGGAGAATAAGAATGAGAATCGACTTCAGCGCTACGCGCGTCTAGAACAAATTCGCCAACACTTTTGGCAAAGATGGCAACGAGAGTATATTTCCGAGCTACAGCAGCGGACGAAGTGGAAGGCAAACACTACCAAGCTACAAATTGGAGATCTGGTGTTGCTGCAAGAAGACTATGTACCTCCATTATGCTGGCGACTCGGCCGAGTTATTCGTCTGTTTCCTGGACCTGACGGGATCTCCCGAGTAGCCGATATCAAAACAAATCGTGGCTGTATACGAAGACCTTTGGTCCGTCTCTGCCCATTGCCTTCGGCTGAGGATATCCAGATTTAAGGCTATTGAAAGACCAGCCTTTCAACGCGGGGAGGATGTTTACGCCTATGAAAATCGATTAGCAATCGCGCTAGCTGCATAGATTGCTTCTCCAGCAAGATAGAGATTTTACTTGGCATCTTTTAAATCTACCTGTCATCTTTCACTTTTTTTCCATCCGTCGAAGCAACAGCATCGAATTTATTTTACTCTGTTAAACTATTTTCCAAATAGAAAGTTAATCAGTATTTTGGAGTTTTATTCAAAACTCCCATTTATGTCCGCAAAAGACAATTGCCTATATAGCTTTCTAGCTAATACTGATTTGCAAATATAATTGGTTTATCAGAAAGATATCCTATCCGACATATCTTGAACATTACTAAAGCTGCTCTAAGAATAAGTGAGAGGAAGTGTTTCAAAACTTTGTTTCTGTAATTCCAAATAGCGTTAAAATTTCGTTGCTATTTGAAATGGAGTGTAGTTGCGAGTAACCTTGCCTGCCGTGCAGGAGGCGATGGTTCGATCCTCGTCACACTGTACAGAGTTTCAGTACTAGTGAAATGTGAAAGTTCTGTGTTTTGAGAATATCTCTGACTACACCCGTTTTTTTAAGGAGATGATTTAACCATCAAACTGAACAACTTTCCTTAAACCGTCACGGGCCCGGCAGATGTGAAACAACGAAATTCCACACTCCCGATTTCACTCGTTTTTTTTTGGAACAGGAACGACGAACTAATCACAGTTATCGAACGCGGCGTCACGGCGTCATGCCATAATTTGTCGTCACGGCATACGAGTCGGTTTTACTGCCAAGGCGCGCCAATAAGATAAGATAAATATTCTTTATGTACACACCAAAATACATAAACCACAACAACAACAGACACGAACAAGAAGGGTACAAAAGGCGGCCTTATCACTAAAAGTGATTTCTTCCAGACAACCAGTGGATGGAATAAGTCTTACGTGAGATAAATGCTATAGCGGTGTACTAGTTGATACATAATATTATACATAAATACATAAATACTCAATATGACAAAATAATTGTAGAATTAGGTACCTTATAAAGTAAATAAAAAGTTGTAAGTAAAACTTAAACCATATTTATGTTTCACATCAAAAATCTATAGCATAATAAGAAGGACCCTTTTTGTAGTTTTGAAGTCAGCTTTTAAACCTTTGTTGCCCACACTGACCCCCTAAACGTACGAGATATCCGTACACGTAATCGATTCCACTTTATATTCCGCGGCGGTTGTTGAAACAATAAATACGTATTACAGAACTCTTCCCGCTCCCGGCCCGCTCCCGGCCCGCTCCCGGCCCGCTCCCGACCAAGGTAAACATTTTAACGTTTTGTTTTTGTATGGTCTTTTTGGTTAAGTGGAGTGAGTTTTGATTTGGTCGTAGTATTCGTTTAGAAAATTTGGCGAGAAAATGATTAAATTTTGAATACACAAGCAGATTCCCATTTGTTTCATGAGAATCCAAAATACATATTGTACTTGAAATTTAGAAAATTATTCCACATAGTATCAGGAATGGTATTTTTGAAAGTTACACATTTAAATCAGCAGTAGAAAATGACAAAACTAAATGCATCATGGATTCAAAAATCGCACTCCAGTACCAAAATATATTATATACTAAACAAAAAAGAGTAAAACAAATTGCGTTTCACTTCCGTTTTTTGTGGTCATTGCTAAAAGCCAATGACTAAAAATGGCGCCTCTTTTTTTAGCGCGGCCATCAATCAAACTAGAAAATTATAGTTAGAATAAAGTTACAAAAAAAACTTTGTATCAAGGATATCTCTAAACTCAGTCCGAAAGGAGATATAAAGGCTTAAAGTAAACGTAATGAATATATTTTCAACTTCAAGCCTTTATATCTCCGTTCAGACTGAGTTTAGGGACATATATGCAATAGCCAGTTTTGTTTATTACTTTATTCTGAACTAAAATATTCAAGTTTGGTTGATGGCCGCTAAAACAACTTCAAAAAATAAAGCGTAATCCTTCCATACAAAACCCGCATTGTCTTTTAGAGGGTTTTATCGCTCCCCACTAATTTCTTATAAATCTCTAATCCTTATCTTGCGCGAGTCGGAGACACTCTATGCCGGTTTTGAAAAATTTTGCGTAGTTAGTGAATTCATAATCTGTTGTTTATTTTACTATAGTTTGCACATATGGATACGAAGCCTTGGACTAGAAGAAGTGGAGTGGAGACTCAAAGACACCACGGGTAGAGGCCGGTCACCAGAAGGATGGGTTAATGATATTAGGATACACGCGGGTCCCAACTGCAGAAGGCGAGGGACAGAACTTCATGGAGAAATATGGAGGAGGCCTATGTCCGAAGACGGACTGATCAAGGGCTGTGATGGATGGATGTGTTTGCTATGAATAAATTACGCGTATATTTTATTCATGACGAGGAGATGGTTCGATCCCCGTCCAAGCCGACTAGTACCAATGAGTATTTAGGAATTTATGTACCATTAGTAACACCACTGGCTTTTCGGTGAAGGACAACGTGAGGAAATCTGCATGCTTAAATTTCAAGGCATGAATTGTACTCGTCTCGGCTCACTCCCCGTCACACTGGACATAAGTTTCGGTACTACTAGTGTAACGTGGATGTTCTGAGTTTTCAGAATGTCTCTGACTGCCCCTTCGGGGAATATAGTTGTGAGCATATGCTATGCTATGCTATGCTATTATTCATTTTATTGTACATACATACATAAACTCACGACCGTAATTCAGGGTGGTCAGAAAGATTTAGCAACATTTTTTTGTATTTTTATTAATATTCGTTCTCGACATTTTGCGACGCACTCCCCTTAACGCACTTTCAGCACAGTCCTGTTATGTTAAGGTTAAACCTTTCGATTTGAATACCGTTCACAAAGCGTTTTCAATTGCTGGATTTTATTTAAGTTCAAATAGATTTCGTTTTGTATTGAATTTCAAACGTTAAAGTGATTTGTTAATACTTTGAGGCTTTGTTTTTGTTGCGAAGTGCCTCGGTGGCGTGTTGAGGGGAGGTATGGACACTCAATCTTGAGGATCCAGGTTCGAATCCGCACTGACTACATGCCATGAACCAATGAGTTTTTCTAACTTATGTACGTAAGTGCTCGTTAGCGTGGTGGAGCTTCGGTATTGGAAACGATCAACGAAGTTAAGCCATGTCTGGTCCGGTCAGGATGGATGACTGATAGATGATGTTGACCGGGTTGGGAGGCTTTTTATACTTAGGGAAAAAATCTGCTGTCCCATACAAAACTGCTGTACCTACCCGACTTAAATGTATGGGACAGCTGTTTTTATCCACGTTTCCTGAGGTACACTCCATAGGGAGAGTTGTTCAGTTTGATGGTCTGAGTTCACCATTTCAGTATTTGCTAGGCTGTTACTTACATCCTGTATAAGGTAATACGGTATATAATACAATATTTATATAAAGTAAGGGGAAATGCTAGCCACCAATCATGATTTGACACGTCATCATAAAGCTGTTAACACATTGTTGTGCACGTGTGCACGTGCGTTAGATGTATTTTGCTTTCTGCAGCATATCGTTTTCAATGAAACTGTAAACAAATGATATCTAGTTAGCTATGTATTTCAAGCGATCATGAACTTCGGTATGTCAAGTTTTTTTGGAGGGCTAAATCAAAAACCATGTCGAGATAATTGTCTCAATAATAATATTTTCTATGTCAGACATTTTAAAATGAAAGGATTACAGATATTTTTAATAAAATAACGTCGATTTTCGGTCCGTCCAGTGACGTCACTGGAAAACTTGTGAACTCCTTGGTAAACTTAAAATAACTGGCCATTAAGAAAGAATAAATACATTCACAATGTCAGAATTTGACATTTGATGTTGCCGTTTCTGTTTCCAGCATAGTGTTAGAGAGGAAAGGCAGGATTTTTTTTAAGCAGTAGTTTTCTCCATGAAGATCGAATTAGTTCCTCTCCACTATTTTTGCATTTAGAGATTACAGATCAAAGTAATTTAAAAATAAATTTAGATTGATAAACTCGATGAATCGCAATAAAAATCAAATTGGTTTCTTAAAATGATATCTTCAATTCGTAAAAAATATAAAATGAAGACCAAAGAAAAACTTGACATACCAAATTAGGTATGCTATTTGAGAATCGTTTTTAAGTACCTCGAAAAAAGACGAAAAATGAAAATTCTATTCTGAAAAGTTTTATCATTAGTTCACTACTAAATGCAGTTAGTTTCTCTCTTTACCTCAAGAAGCAAATCAAACCTGTACTAGAAATTACAACCAACAATTCCAGGAATGCTGAAATTCCCCTGTAACCTAGATTCCAGATATTACAAAGCCTAGTATCAAATCGATTCTACTATCGCAATTCCGATCTTGTGCAACAATAAATTATAGATCGTTATCTGATTTTGTATTCACGCTGTATATTTGAACAGAATTAGCGTTCTAGATTTGTGGTTGTATAGGGTACTTGTGTTTGAACGTACTGTATTGGCTATGTACGATATAGCCGTGATAGTTAAATAGATGCCAGCGCGTTCTGTAGCAGAAATATGAACCAAATTCGGACAGTTACTGTTTTGATCACAAGCTGAAAATATCTAAAATCGAATCTACATATACAACGTGTTAATGAATAAGCGCAAAACCTCATACACCCCAACTGATTTATAAAAAAAGAATTATATTGAAACAATAATTTCATTGTTTTTATAGTTAAAATTTAAAGTTATTCGAATTTTGAGTTTTCAGGAAAAATGATTTGTTGTGATTTCGGCAATTAATGAAAGCGTTAACGTGCTCATGGATACATTTTAAGAATCTTGTTTTGGTCGTAAGTAGGGTGAGAGTACCCGAGCGGTGGGTTGAAATCGAGTTCAGTAAATTTTAAATTTTACAAACAAATTATTTAATATTTTGAAAAATATTGCTTATTTTGAAAACCTTTGTAATTCGATTCTGCTCTCGATTCTAAACAAACTTCTTTCTAGTTTTGCGTTAATTCATTAACACTTTGTATACATAAATGAGCTCAAGACATTGTCCTAAATACTATAAGATTGATCTGACACTTTTTTAGCACTTTCATACATCTTTTCACGTACTTCAGTCGATTAAGGATTCCTACGCACTTGTCCTTTTCGGAAATGATAACCAATATGATCATAGTATGTTGTTCTTTTGTGAAATGATAATTAATATGATCATAAGGTGTTGTCCTTTTCGGAAATGATAATTTATTTGAATATGGTATGTTGTCTTTTTCGGAAATGATAATCAAAATAATAATAGTATGTTGTCATTTTAGGAAAATGATAATTAAATTGATCCTGGTATGTTGGATTTTTCGGTAAATCATAGTATGTTGTCATTTTGGGAAATGATAATTAATTTAGTCATGGTAGGTTGTCTTTTTCATATTAGATACATAATCAATATTATAATAGTGTTGTCTTTTCCGGAAATTATAATAAATTTCCTCATGGCATGTTGTCCTTTTCGAAAATGATAATAAATTTGATCATGATATGTTGTCGTTTTCGAAAAGGATAATAAATTTGATAATGGTATGTTGTCGTTTACGGAAATGATAATTAATTTAATCATTGTATGTTGTCCTTTTAGGAAATCATCATTATGGTATGTTTTCCTCGGACGGTCTCTCCCAATACTTCCGTTCCCCTTCGCTTGAGATTTCATTCGTAAGTCTTCTTTCGTTAATTCCGTCAACTTGACCGAACCATCTTAGTATACCTTTTACCAATTCTACATCATCCTTCAACTTATCACACTATTCTTAATTATCAACCACGCATATAACAGGACACGTTAAAATCTAAACTGGTTTAAAAACGACACACCACAAATCATGTACACATTTGTGAAACAACGTTTTACCTCCAAAGTGGTCTAATTCGTTACTGTAGGTATGGTAATGTGGCCCACAACTCAACTTTATTGGGCTATTGTGCAGAAGTTTAATTGGACGCGGTAGATGGATTTCGAATGGACCTACGAGCTGCGTGTACTTGATTGAAAATATTTTGAGCGGCAAAAAGTTTCAGTGGGAAGCTAATTTAAACGAATCAATACAAGGTCAAAAGTCAAAATTGTTTATTCAAAATAATGTCACATAGATAACTTTTTGACGTCATGAAGGAAGGTGTTTCAAAAATACGAATAAACATTTAAGGGGGTTGTTAAGACAATCAAACTGAACAACTTTCACTATGGGACCCTTATCAAAATCGCAAAAAAATTGGATGTTGCATACTAAACTACAAATCTACTCGAGCTAAATGTATGGGACATTTTTTTTTCGCGATTTCGATGTTGGTCCTATAGTGAAAGTTGTTCAGTTTGATAGTCTAAACAACCCCCTTAAAAGTTTTCAATGTTTATTTTTAATTTTGTAACACCCTGTATAAACGTTTGAAAATGATTTTTTTTGTTACGTTTTTTCTAAAATATAAAGTTGTAGGAATAGGTAATACCTATGGAGGCTGACATAGTCATCGACAGCCATTAAAATTTGGCGTACTATAAAACTTTTATAATACTGCAGTAGGTCTTATGTTTAATATAAAGTTAATTTCTTTTAACGTTATTATAATTATATTTGATGAGTATTTTAGATTAAGGGTATATTACTGTTGGCGCGCTCCATACAAACGAAGTCTGGTGATATTTTTAATACTAACCATTTAAACTTACTGAAATTTTGCAGAAACAATCTAGAAACAAATCTCTATGCTTGTATCTTGTCAGATTTTCCATAATATGTATAGTTTTAAAGTTACAGTGCCTCAAAGATATCTATACAAATCTTAAAATAATCCTAGCATTTAAACTGTATATTTTAACGAAAATCGGACACGATACAAGCATATAAATTTGAAACCATATTTTTTCTACAAAATTTCATTGAGTTTAATTGATTAGTATTGAAAATATCACCAGACTTCGTTTGTATGCAGCGCGCATTTACGCATTCGGAATAAACTTCTCTTAAGTAATTAATTTGATGAGTTTGTTAAAAAACTCAGTTCGATAAGTGTGTTACTGTTGTGTCAAAGTTTTCCATACAATTCTTAAATTAATCCTAGCATTGAAACTATAGTATTATAACGGGAATCTGACAAATGTAAAGCACAGATATTAGTTTCTAGATAGTATTTTAAAAATTGTATTGATTTTAATTGTTTAGTATTGACAATATAACCAGACTTCATTTTGTATAGAGCGCGCTATCGGTAATAAGGTTAAGGTATCGTTTCAAATAATCGGTGAGCCTAAAAGTTCATTATTTTCTGTCACTATGAAATATCACTCACCATCAAGCCTCTCCTTTCCGTTGAATTTCCACACGACCTTGGGCTGAGGCTTGCCCCCACGCACCGTACAGGTCACGTTGACCCTGCTTCTCTCCAGCAGGGGTCCGAAGAGCTGCCCGTCCTCCAAGACCTGGCCATCACCGGTGACCTCCACTGACTTCGGCTTTACTGTAAAGAGAGAAAGATTGGAATTAGTTATTGTTTTGCTTTAAATATTAATAGGTAAGAGAGTAGGCGATATTATAAATTTGCATTAATATGCACTGTAAATAACTTTAAAATATCATAATTTTAGAATATTACAACACGATATTAACAATGTCTGATAATCAAGACTTCTGCAGAAAGGCTTACTACAAACATGACTATTAAATGAATGATCAAAATTTATCTCTCTCTCACTACCCGTCATACAAAACAGTTTGGTCACTATTAGTCTTTGACTATTTATATGTGGACTGGTTACGCGTGTAATTCTACTAACAAACATTTCTGCCACTTTTTGCGGGGGGCGAGGTAACATGAAATCCGCAACTTTGGATTTTATTCCCCATAACTTTAGATTCTAATTTTGAATGTTAAAAATCATGAAAAGTAGTCTCGTGTGAACCCCAAACGTTCTAAGTTCGAAGTTATTATTTCGCAATTATAGGCTATCTCGTTTAGTGATAAGGTGTAAAATTGAATATAAATGCGCAAGATCAATTGTGCTTATACCGTGGCAGAGGGGAAATACTACCGCAAGGCTAGACCTTATAATAATTAGTCAAAGCTATTAATGGATATTCTGATTTTTTTTATGCCACCTGTCGTAATATAATGCAATACCTCCTGAAAATAGGGTAAAAAAGGGTCTTTCGAAAATAGTGTAAAACATTTCAAGAGATTTCATATGACCGGGCGGCGGGTCATTATCGCGCAATTGTACTTAGTAAAATATACCAAATGCGTTGGGGATTTCCTCCTGAAAATAAGGTCTTTCAAAAATAGTGTAAAACATTTCAAGAGATTTCATATGACCGGGCGGTGGGTCATTATCGCGCAATTGTACTTAGTAAAAGATATCAAATGCGTTGGGGATTTCCTCCTGAAAATAGGGTCTTTTAAAAATAGTGTAAAACATTTCAAGAGATTTCATATGACCGGGCGGCGGGTCATTATCGCGCAATTGTACTTAGTAAAAGATACCAAAGGCGTTTGTAAAGTTTCCCCAACTAATTAGATTTAACCTTATATAATAATAGATTATAATAATATTAGTAGTGAACATATGGTGTGCTACAAAGCTCACGCTCAAAATGACGGAACTAAAACCAACTTTGCAATTTCATTCACGTACAAAGTCAACTCAATATTCCAGCGGAACAGTGTCAAAAACAAAGACCAAACTACAAAAGCTTGGTCACAAACAAACTTAAGTCTTAACATTAATTAATTAAGGATTCAAATTAAAATGCACGTGTCGAAAGCTGTACTATTAGCCCAGTCATTTTACGGTTTGACTCGGGACAAATAAAGAATTTTTTTTTTATTTCGTTTAAGAGCCAATTTGAGCCTCGAAATATATCAAATTTAAAAAAAATCACGTTAGCAACAGCCACACATTTTAAATTTTAAATTTAGCATTTATCTCGGTCTAAAAAACCTAACGGTATTTTTTCACCTTTATACACATACAGGGCCCTTCTTAATATGCTAACACTTTTTTAAGGCGATGATATGACTGTCGTTCGTCAAACTGAACAACTTTCTCTATTGGACCAACATCGAAATCGTGAAAAAAAATCTGCTGTCTGGAGTAGTGCATTTGGCTAGAGTAGGTTTGCAGTTTTGTATGCAACCGCTGATTTTATTTTCGCGATTTCGATGTTGGTGCCATAGAGAAAGTTGTTCAGTTTGATGGTCTGAACATCCTCTTAAAAAACTGTCAGCATATTAAGTTGGACCCTGTTTACACATCAAACACGGAATAAATAGTTTCGTCTACTTTGAAAAATTCATAACTATGCATTGGTATTAATATTATTAAGTTAAAAGTCTTCTGGTAGATAAAATTTTGATTTATATGTTACGTAGCGATTTTTCAATTCAATTCTATTATACCTACTTTATTGCACACCAATACAGAACATACAGATTTTCTTTTTACAGATTGTCTTTTTGTCAGTAGTGGTGCCGGTTACAGTTTAAAAGTCCCATTCATAATTACTTCCCACCCCTCATAACAAAACTCCGTAAAATGACTGGGCTATATAGCGTGCGGACACTTCGTAGCACGTTCGTAGCAAGTGTCTACGAGTTGCTACGCTCGTAGCAACTGTCTACGAGGTCGGTACGCTCGTAGCGTTTGCTAAGGTGCATTCTGAATGCAACCGTTGCGTTTAATTAGGGAATCAGAATAGTTGGGTATTGTGTAAGTTTTGAGTGAAAAGTTTCTTTGGTTTTCTTCTGTTGAGTAAGAAATAGGTTAACCGTGTTATGAGAGTGCTTTTGAGCATAAAAGTATACAGAGTCCAAAATAGTAAAAAAAAAATCTGCTGCCCCATATTTGGTTCTAGTAGGTTTGCACTTTTGTATAGGAAAGCTGTTTTTTTTTTCGCGAGTTTGATGTTGGTGCCATAGAGAAAGTTGTTCAGTTTGACGGTCTGATCATCCCCTTAAAAATTTATCAGCATATTAAGTTGGACCCTGTATACATTTACACTATTATAAAACTGTAACAGAAGTGTGTCTTTATATTGAAGATGTTAATTTATACAAAAATAAGCATAGTATAAGCATATGCTCACGACTATATTCTCCGGATAGTCAGATATATTCTGAAACCTCAGAACATCCAAGTTTCACTAGTAGTACCGAAATTTTGTCCAGTGTGACGGGGAGTGAGCCCGTCACCACTTAAAAGGACAGTGGGTACAATACATGCCTCGAAATTGAAGCATGCAAGTTTATACAAAAATAATTTTGCTATGTCTTGGGAATTTTCACACAAATTATCTTGTCCCATTGAAAACATCTGGACTTGTATTATAATGAATTGACAACGAAATTGAAAACATATACAGGGTGTAAGGCAACCTGAAAACTCAAAAGGGGTGAAAGTACCCATCAGTATGAACAACTTTTACTATTGGACCAACTATGAGAACTCAATAAAAATCTGCTATATAATACCAAAAATTCAATACCTACTGCGCAAAATGTATAACATATTTATTTCTTCATAATACATTATCATACACCTAAAAGTATCGTCAGAATTTTTTAGAGTCCCACTGTTGGGCAAAGGCCTCTTTTTACTCTCAAATGCTCTCTATGGTGTGAAAACAATGACCCACTTTCCAAGAAAGCATCCCTTTCAAACTATACAATAATAAAATGTAAAATTGCAATACACGTAACGAATATAAAATCTTTTAACAATCAAGTAACAATGTTACAGTAGAGAACAATGGCTAGTGATTGGACATAGTGTAGTAATAACTACTAGTAGCGAAGCTCAGCGATCGCAGTGTGTATATACGCGCGCGGTGTGCGGGGGACGGAGCATCGGCACAGTTACTTCGCAACAGATACATCACTTCCTTAGAAAACGATAAATTCTCACGCTTCAATAACCTACTGCCAGACAGTACGCGCAAAAATGTACCTAGTGAAGCTTGCTATAGCGTTATTATTACTTCGTTCAGCGCGCGACGTATATGACGTTGCTGTCCGTAGCGAGTGGCAGAAATCAAGCAAGTGCATCGCTTACTATTCACCAAAGTGTAGGTTATCTCGGTACCTACGGAGGCCTGGCACCGGCAAAGAATTAGCAAATTCGATACCAGGAAGCGCTTCCACTGGCCCCTGCACACCGCGCTCGATTGACCTCGCTACGGCTGAGTTTCACTACTAGTAGTTTTTATTACACTATGGATTGGGTGAGTACAGTCGGAACAAGACTTGAATCCAACAAACCTTTGTTTGGACACTCTATAAACTTATAAAACTTGAATGAAATTGTAAAATGTTGTGTTGTTACCAGTGCACAGGGTGTTACAGAAATAGTTACTAATATTTATATTTAGGTTAAGATCATCAACCTGAACAACTTTCAAGTTTCACTTTTACAGGTTTTTATTTATGCTTTATCATAGAAACAGTAATTAGAATACAAGCCTGAAACTTGGTATGATTACAGAGCATACTCTAAATTAAAACAAACAAACAGACAAAAATTATAAAAAGGTTGATTTGGAGTCAGGGACACGTACAAACTATATCGTAATCTTTTTTTTGTAAATATCTTCAATGTACAGACACACTTCTGATACAGTTTTATAATAGTTAAGATACAAAAACAATTCAGCAAAGAACATTGTTACAATTATGGATAATGTCTATGAGAATTCATGATCAACCGTCTTCATTTTTGACACGATGATCCGTTTACCCAAATCTTTGACCTTGGTCCTTCGTCAAATTTCGACGTTAGGTACCTGAGCAATTCACTAGTGATATGCCTAGCATCCTGAAGAAATAATAGTAAAGATAAAGGTAGAATCTATGCGTATAAGCATAAGCATATGCTCATGACTATATTCCCCGAGGGGTAGTCAGAGATAATATGCAACCTCAGAACATCCACGTTTCACTAGTACCGAAACTGTATCCAGTGTGACGGGGAGCCAGCCCGTCGCCACTTATAATGGACAGTGGGTACAATACATGCCTCGAAATTGAAGCATGCAGGTTTCCTCACGATGTTTTCCTTCAACGTAAAGCCAGTGGTGTTACAAATCGTACATGAATTCCGATAAACTCATGAACGAGAGGTGTCTTTGGATATCTCTTGTAACGTGGAACAAAACATCTATCATAACTAAGTTGTTACAATGCTAGTATCCCGAGATATATGCGCTCAAAGTCCAAAACAGAGCGTTATGTTTCAAAAAAAATTCTCATAGGTAAGAAAAACAAGTTCATTGCTTTTCTTCTTATTCTATTTATACAACGCAACGTGTTAATGAATAAGCGCAAAACCTTACACATCCCAACTGATTTATAACATAATAATAAGATTGAAACAATAATGTAATTATTGTGATAGTTATAATTTTAAAGTTATTGGCATTTTAAGTTTTGAGGCAAAAATGATTTGTTAATCATTTCAGCAATGAATGAAAGCTCTAACATGCTCATGGAGACATTTTAAGAATCTTGTTTTGGTAGTAAGAAGGGTGAGTGTGCCCGTGCGGTGGGTTGAGATCGAGTTCAGATAATATTAAATTTTATTACCAAATTAATTATTATTTTGAAAAAAATTACCTATGTTGAAACCATGACAATTCGATTCTGCTCTCAATTCTAAACAAACTACTTTCTAGTTTTTCGTTTATTCATTAACACGTTGTATAATGGTTACGGAACCCTATCATGGGCGAGTCTGACACGCTCTCGGCAAGTTTTAATTTCACCCTGTAACCTCAATTTTCATAATTTTAATTCTAAATCTGTATTAATTTTATGTTAAAAATTCAAATCGGGCCTTTGAGCAGGTCTCGATAATGTTGTTCCCAGAACTGTACTTGTAAATAATGATGTACGAGTAAATCAGTGAATTCGATAAGCTCGTTAAAAGTATATGTTTGTAAAGACACGGTAATGAGACGAGACTCGATTCACGTTCAACGTAATTGACGATAACGAAGGAATCATTGATTTATATTTATTTCTGTTCACACGTGGAAATTCGTATGTGTTTTTATTTAATTCGTGATAATTCTCTTAGTTGATTACATTGACTGATAATACAAATCCACTGTTGATATTGGTTAACACGGGATGGTATTATACAGTGTGTAAGTGACAGCCTAGCAAATACTGGATCGTTTTGGAGTTGCCTGAGGTAGGCTTCATAGTAGAAGTTGTTTAGTTTGATGGTCTGAGTTCACCGGTGACTCGACCTAAATGCATGGAACAGCTGATTATTTTTTTGCGATTACTATATTGGTATTTGTAGAGTTAGTATTTAAAATTTTAAGGGGGTTGTTTAGACCATCAAACTGAACAACTTTCACTATGGGTTCAACATGGAAAACGCGTAAAAAAAACTGTCCCATACATTTTAGCTCGAGTAGTTTTGTTTTTTAGTATGGAAAATAACTTTTTTTTTGCGATTTCGATGTTGTTCCCATAGTGAAAGTCTGGTCTGAGTTCACCGTTTCAGTATTTGCTAGGCTGTCACTTACACCCTATATAGACTAAGATCCCAGTGAAAGTTTTCTACACCCCCATTTTTAGGCAATGCCAATGCTACAAATTTGTACCAGTGGGATTGTCGTACTAAAAATATGGCTGCCACTGCGAAGCCTTTCGCTACCTTTTTATATAGCCGATTGCAGAAACTGTTGTTCCTGTTTTGTTATTTATTACGTAATAAAATCATCCCAGGAAAGACTTTAATTTAGCATAGTAATGCTCACGACTATATTCCCCGAGGGGGTAGTCAGAGATATTCTGAAACCTCAGAACATCCACGTTTCACCAGTAGTACCGAAACTCTGTCCAGTGTGACGGAGGGTGAGCTCGTCGCCACTTGTAATGGACAGTGGGTACAATACATGCATGGATGTGAGATTTTAATTTAAGAGAAGTTTATTACGAAAGCGTAAATGCGCGCTGCATACAAACGAAGTCTGGTGATATTTTCAATACTAACCAATTAAACTCTATGACATTTTGCAGAAATAATCTAGGAACTAATCTCTATGCTTTTATCGTGCCGATTTTCGTTAAAATATACAGTTTCAATGCTAGGATTAATTAAAGATTTGTATGGAAATCTTTGAGGCACTGTAACTTTAAAACTGTACATTTTAAGGAAAATCTGACATGATACAAGCATAGAGATTTGTTTCTAGATTGCTTCTGCAAAATTTCATTGAGTTTAATCGATTAGTATTGAAAATATCACCAGACTTTGTTTGTATGGAGCGCGCCAACAGTAATATACCCTTAAGGACTGTTGATCTCTTCCCTCCTTAAATATCAATCATGAAAAAAATAATCAGCTGTCCCATACATTTAGCTCGAGTAGATTTTTAGTTTAGTAACATCAGATTTTTTTTTTCGCGATTTTGTTATTGGTCCCATAGTGAAAGTTGTTCAGTTTGATGGTCTAAATCACCCCCTTAAATGTTTATTTGTATTTTTGTAACACCTTGTATATATATACCTTAATTTTTATGGCGACCTCGATATTTTGTAAAGCAAAATCTTTCAAACCCTTAATTATATTACATCGTTAAAACCGACTCTTCAATTACACTAAATAACACTCTTAGGTCCTTTAATCAATGTTCAAGAACCTTTATAGCCTAGATAGATACCTAAATTTATGTTATAGCCTAATTTAGGATGACCTGGTCGTAAATTACGACCTAGGTCTCCAGTAATGAGTTTCTAGGGGGCCGTAATAACGTTCTATCAGTCGAGAAGAAAAACATCGTTTGGAATTATTAAAGTATCAGGGAAATTTTATGTTCTTTGAAAGTAAAGAAAAAAGGAGGAAAATTCACGTCTTTTCAGTGAAAGAAAACATCGTGTAAATCTACATTTTGAGGCGTGTTTTGCCGTCATAGATTAATACAGGGTGTAAGGAAAAGTATCATTAACCTGTAAACGACATACTCTACCCATCAAACTGAACAACTTTTACTATGGGAGCAAACTTGTCAGCGCAAAAAAATCTGCTGTTACGTACTGAACTGCAATGCCTACTCGACTAAAATGTATGAGATAGCTGATTTTTTGTTGTTCTGACAGGATTAGTAAAAGCTCCCTTAGTAAAAGTTGTTCAGTTTGATGCGTAGGGAAAGAAGTCAAAGTAAAGTCAATATAATTTATTCAATATAGGAGCTTGCAGCACACTTATCAAACGTCAAATCTTTTTTAAAGCTCCGCGTCGGAACGTGTTGTCGCTGTAGAGAAGATGCGGCCAGAAACTCTACAACATAACACGACTTAATAACTATCACAATATAAGAAGGAAAGAAAGAAAATATTTTTATTTGCATACACAACAAAACACACTGACATTATGTATACATAATAAAATAGGGAATGTGGTTTAAAGGTTAATGATACTTTTCCATACACCATGTATACTTGGTGGAAAATAACGAGGGGCTTTCCGTTTAAGGGTGTATTCATACAATGAATCTAAACACCGAGTCCTATCGAGAATCGCGACGAGTAATATCGCCGTGTGGAGACGGCCCCATAGAGAGTGTATAGAAATACGTGGCACGACGATAACATCGCCGCGATTCTCTCGCTCGTGGAGACAGCGCCTAAGGACTCGATTCGACTCGGTTGAACGCAGAGCCAGGAGGCTCATTGGCGTTAGTAAGCTGGTGGAGCCCAAACTTCATAGCCTAGCCCGCCGCAGAGTAGCCTGCTTGTCGGTCTTCTACAGATTGTACTTCGGCGAGTGTGCCCAAGAGCTGCATGAGCTCATTCCGCCTTCCTCATTCTACTATAGGACTTCCAGACGCACCGCGGGATACCACCCCTTGGTTGATATCCCACGTATCCACACTAAGCGCCTTTCTGACTCTTTTATAATGCGCACAGCCAAGGAGTGGAATACCCTGCCTGCGTCAGTATTTCCGAGCGCTTACAACCGGAATTATTTTAAAGTACGAGTGAATAGGCTTCTTCTGGGTAAGCTCGCTACATCTTCGACCCCATCTTTGTCCTGAGGACTGGATTGAGGGCAAGAGAAACCAAAGTCAAAGTCAAAGTCAATATAATTTATTCAATATAGGAGCTTGCAGCACACTTATCAAACGTCAAATCTTTTTAAAGCTACCACCGCGTCGGAACGTGTTGTCGCTGTAGAGAAGATGCGGCCAGAAACACTACAACATAAAACGACTTAATAACTATTACAATATAAATTCTATACATAGTCTATTTAATAAAATAATTGATACTATACAGTAAAGTAAATAAACTATAAGCTAGTGACCTCAGACCCAAGCATTTTGATCATTTAAATAATCATCCAGTTTATAATATGCTTTTTTACACAGGACTTTTTTGATTTGAGTTTTAAACATGTTTTCGGAAGATTCAAAATGGTCTCGGGGATTTTATTATAACAACGTAAACAGTGACCCATGAAAGACGTGTTGAAACCCATTTAAAAAAAAAATAATTAAAAAAAAACCGGCCAAGTACGTGTCGGGCCACGCGTAGGGTAGGCTTCCGTAGTTGCCCGTCACAATATACGGACTTAGAAGGGGGCTTTTTGTTTTATACTACGGTTCAAAAGTCCATTTTACAAGTTATTCGACTATTACTCATTAACTTGTAAAGCCTACTTAGCGGTGATAATTTTCCTTTTAAATTCGTTATATACACTACTGCCGTGAATTTTTTCACGTATCCAGAAACAACCGTTTAGTTGGCAGGGGGACATACTTGACTCTAACAAAAATGTTCACTTTAAAGCTTAAATTTTTCGCAAACGGATCCTTAAATCGAAAAATGGTTACAGCTTTCTAGTACTAAGCGTCTCTGAGCTAAGCCGCGGATAGACGGACAGGCGGTTCCTTGTTCACTAAGGAACCCTAAAAAAGGAACATGGGTCGAAAAACAAAACAAAATTGTTGGACCTCCCATACAAAAGTGCGAATCAGTCAATTTATTTTCTATGTGAGGTCCAAAAAAAAATATCTTTTTTCGACCCATGTTTCTTAGTTAAAGTTGTCTGAAAAAGTTAAAGTTATGTTAGTAATTAAAAATTAGTGGTGTATAGGCCTTTACCCTAGAGTAAGACGATATAATTCAAATATTTACATAGTATAATAACATAGTTCTAATTAAAATCGAAATTAATAATTCAGTAGGAAACTAAAAAGACTTAACGCAAAAAGTAATTTCCTCCACTAGGTCCGTGCGACAGAGGGAGATAGCAGAGATTCCAGTATCTTTTCTAATTAATTTGAAACATGGACTGTTGAGTTTTAATTAACTTTGTGCATCGGATACTTATCTTATAGTCGTGTAGGGATGGGCGGTTATCGATAGAAATATATCGATGACATAACAACATATCACTTTTATATATTGATAATTTTTTTTGGAATAATTTAGTTTCAGAACTTTTACCTAATGATTAACATGACGTTTTAAGATTGAACGATTTAACTCTTATTTAAATATTACTCTTGCACGATAATTAAGAATAAAAAGATGGTTAATACAATTGAACACTTATGTAGCTCAAATGTAGGAAGTAATCGGTTTCGTTTCGTATTAGTTTTAAGTTCCTTGCAACTTGCAGTAAAGAGGGAGAGAGGAGTATCGAAAACATTTCTAAAATCATCAGTTGCGTAAATAAAATGTTCAAGTGGTACAGAAAATGTTTTCGTATACTAATGATGGGTAAAAATTAATATTCATAGTCGATGTCATCATTTTATCGATAGCTCCACTCATCACATCACTACACTCGACATCAGGCTTTTGAGTGTAATCGAGCAAACGCAACGAGGCTTCCATTATTTGTTATATACATACTTGTATTTACTTAGTTTGTTCCATATACTTAGTTGTCTCTACAAATAACCCGAGTCACGATTTTATATCCTTCGAGTTCGAGTTTCCGTTATACAGGGTGTAAACTTAATTACGTTTTACAAGATGTTACAACAATACAAATACACATATAAGTGGTTTAGCTCATCAAACTGAAAAACTTTCACTATGGGAACAACATCGAAATCGCAAAAAAAAGGGATTTTCCATAATAAAAAACAAATCTACTCGAGCTAAAATGTATGGAACAGTTTTCTTTTCGCGATTATCATGTTAGACCTATAATGAAAGTTGTTCAGTTTGATAGTCTAAACAACCCTTAAAAGTTTTAAATACTAACAGTACAAATACCAATATTGTAATCGCAAAAAAAGAATCAGCTGTTCCATGCATTTAGGTCGAGTCACCGGTGAACTCAGACCATCAAATTGAACAACTTTCATTAAGGAGCCTACCTCACGAAACGCGAAAAATAATTAGCTTTTTCATAAAAACTAATGAGTTCAGGTATACCTACCTGTCTCAAATGTATGGGACAGCAGATTTTTTTTTCGCGTTTCCTGAGTTAGGCTCCATTGTGAAAGTTGTTCAGTTTGATGGTCTGAGGACACCGTTTTAGTCTGCGGAGGGCTATCCCTTACACCCTGTACATTTCGCTAGGATGACGGGAGCCGGTAGTGCAGACGAAGTCGCGGACAAAAGCTCGTAGATTATAGCATAGCATAGCATATGCTCACGACTATATTCCCCGAGAGGGTAGTCAGAGATATTCTGAAACCTCAGAACTTCCACGTTTCACCAGTAGTACCGAAACTCTGTCCAGTGTGACGGGGGGTGAGCCCGTCGCTACTTATAATGGACAGTGGGTACAATACATGCCTCGAAATTGAAGCATGCAGGTTTCCCCACGATGTTTTCGTTCACCGAAAAGCCAATGGTGTTACAAATCGTACATAAATTCCGAAAAACTCATTGGTACGAGTCGGCCTGGACGGGGATCGAATCATCGCCTCCTGCACGGCAGGCAAGGACCAGGGCTTCGTACCATAGATTCTTAGATTATAAGACTAGTTTATGTATGTAAGTATGTAACTAAATAACAAACTAAGCCCCGTATCAATCATAAAGCAACAAAATATAAACTTAGTTCCTTTCCGTCCTTCGTCAAAGGAACTTAATAAAATAGAGATGTCAAATTTTGACACGTATTACGAGCCGTGACAGTCTCGCGAATTTGCCCGGGATAGCTTTGACAGTTACGCAATAATATTCGCCATTTGTAGGGTTCCGTACCTAAAAGGTGCCAACGGGACTCTAATAGAGTTCGTCCGTCCATCCGTTCGTTTGTCCGACTGTATATTTTGAACCGGTATAGCTAGACTGTTGAAATTTTCACACACTATGCGTTTTTATGGTGAATTTGCTAACACATAATAAACAAGACAAAATGTAAATAAAACCGGTCAAGTGCGAGTACACAACCACACAACATTATTAACTTACAACATTTATTTTATCTCCGGGACCCTTAGCGGGAGACCGACTCACACTTGTCCGGTTTTTATTATTTGATTGTTCTATTGTACAGTTTGCTCTACACCAAGTTTGACTTTTGTATGCAGTAACGTTTTTACGATAGAGCGAGAAGAAAAAAACGTTTATTTTAAAAACAAGGTTAGGTCACGTTGCAGGGTTGGCCTCGAACACTTGTCTTTCGCGTGGTGTTCGTGCGGTTCGCGTCTCAGCCTGCCACGACGCTCCGCAAGCCTTCTCAGTTCTATTCTTACGCAAAAACAATCCTCGAGATTGGATAGATACTCCCTCAAATCACTTGACATTGGCGGAAATGCGGTGCTAACGCACAAGCAAGAAGTTATTTTATTATTAATAAAAAAAATATATATATGTTCTTGTATGAGGAATTTTTCAATTTCAGTCACTTTTAGGGTTCCGTACCCAAAAAACATGTTTATTGTAATGTCGTGTGGTGGTACGGTTTTTTTAATATGTCGCACGATAACTTTTCTTTACCGATTTAGATGATTCTTTTTTAACGATATTCTAAATGTCTATTTACAATATCTCTATCTACACCCTCATGGAATACTATAGTCGTGAATATTATGAATTTAAGGCACAACCTCTGTATAATTAGATCCTAAACAGACACTTACAGAAGTAAATCCGCAAGCATCCGAATCTTAACTCAATTTTATAGGGTGAAAAGCTGGCTTAGAAGATAAGAGTGAGACTAAACGAAAAAAGGTGACGTCAGATTTAAAAACTGGTCAAGTTCGAGTCTAACTTAGTCAGTAGGGTTCACTATATTTGAAATCTTGAATATCTGTTATAATTGGAAAATGTTACATGTTTCAGGGGGTCGTTTAGGCCATCAAATTGATCAACTTTCACTTTGGAGTCAAAAATGAAATCGCAAAAAAATCTACTGTTTGAATCTTTTGGGTCGAATAGTACCCATTTAGGTTTTCTATGGAACAACAAATATTTATTTTTCTGGTTTTCGATGTTAGCTCCGTAATGAAAGAAGTTCCAGTTGATGATCTGAAGCACGCTTTAAAATATGCAACGCATTTAAGTATACAAGGTGTCACAAAAGTAAAATAAACATTTAAAACTTTTAAGGGTGTTCTTTAGACCATCAAACTGAGCAAATTTCACTAGAGAATATACCTGACTTTTGATATGGAATTATTAAGGGTTTTACCCCCTCACTATGGAGGTGTAGTTATGAAAAGTGACCGTCACGAAAACACGTTCCTTTCGCAGGGCTATAAGTTCTAAGCATATTGCGATGCATAAAATTGAAACTAATAACGACCATGAGAAGCCGTGGTGGTCCAGTGGCGAGTAACCTTGCCTGCCGTGCAGGAGGCGATGGTTCGATCCCCGTCCAGACCGACTCGTACCAATGAGTTTTTCGCAATTTATGTACGATTTGTAACACCACTGGCTTTTCGGTGAAGGAAAACATCGAGAGGAAACCTGCATGCTTCAATTTCGAGGCATGTTTTTTACCCACTGTCTATTATAAGTGACGACGGGCTCACCCCCCGTCACACTGGACAGAGTTTCGGTACTACTGGTGAAACGTGGATGTTCTGAGGTTTCAAAACATCTATGACTACCCCCTCGGGGTCGTGAGCATATACATACATACATACAGAAGGAAGAGGCGCAATTCTCAGTGTATTGATTTGTATTTATATTCACAAAACGTTCTTCTTAAGAGAAGTTGGACAATTTTTGGCTTACTTATTGAATACTTTAGCAAAATTGTCAGTGAAAGAGACAAGGTCATATAAACACATGAAGTATTCAAGTAAAGTACTTGAAAAGTTTCAAAGTAAAACCTTGTCAAACTCAGCTCAGTTTAATGAAAGTAAATAAAGCTTTGTCGAAACTTAGTGGATGAAATTGTTCATTTAGTTCGTGGACTATGTTGTGATGACAGATTTTATTTAGAGGAAAAGCGGTCTGCAAGAAATGGGTATGAGTATGGTTGTATGGAGAAACATTTTCATTTTTGTTGTAGATCGGCCAGTAATAAAACTTCAATCCAATTCAATTCAATTCAATATTTGTTTAGTGGCATCCGATGTGTTATCACAATTCAGCCAATGTCTCGTTATGTGGAGAGTATACGAAGGAAAATGATCAGTAGTATTAATTAAGTCTAGCGTGGCAGTTTTGCCAATGTAAGTAGTTTATAATCTCAAGTGATTGTTTTAAGGTTAAAACACAAAAGAGTTCACAAAATGGTGGAGCCACGTGCAAGCCCAACGCGCCGATACGCACGCGTCCGTACTCCGCCAGACTTGCAGCGCGACTCGTAATAAAACTTACATAGGTTTTTAGAGAACCTTTCAAAATACATTAAAAAACATCACATTCACTGCTAGGCCTCATTGGAGCTGTGCTATTGAGGTACAAATAGTTTCTAAGGTTGTATATGCCTTGTTTTGTATATTCTGTATTTCTTTACGGTATATTTTGCCGAATAAGTAATATGTTTCGATTGATTCTTAAAGGTTCAGGTTACTTTTTCATGAACTTTTAGAGTCAAATATCTCAATACATTGATTGGTGGCCGCGAGTTGCAGGGAGACGATGATTCGATCCCCGTCCAAGCCAACTCGTACCAATGAGTTTTTCGGAATTTATGTACGATTTGTAACACCACTGGCGGTGAAAGAAAACATCGTGAGGAAACCTGCATGCTTCAATTTCGAGGCATGTATTGTACCCACTGTCCATTATGTGGCGACGGGCTCACCCCCCGTCACACTGGACAGAGTTTCGGTACTACTAGTGAAACGTGGATGTTCTGAGGTTTCAGAATACCTCTGACTACCCCCTCGGGGAATATAGTCGTAAGCATATGCTATGCTATAATCTACGAGCTTTTGCCCGCGACTTCGTCTGCACTACCGGTACCCGTCATGGCAGGGAGATAAAATTTATAGGGTGGACATCAAACTGAACAACTTTCACTATGGAGCCTACCTCAGGAAACGCGAAAAAAAATCAGCTGTCGCATACATTTCAGACGGGTAGGTATACCTGCCTACATTCGTTTTTTATGAAACAGCTGATTTTTTTTCGCGTTTCGTAGGCACCATAGTGAAATTTGTTCAATTTTATAGAATATAGTCGTGAGCATTTATGCTTTGCTCTTTGACTAATTATTATAAGGACTAGCCTTACGGTAGCATTTCCCCTCTGCCACGGTATAAGCACAATTGATCTTGTGCATTTACATTCAATTTTACACCTTATCACTAAACGAGACAGCCTATAATTGCGAAATAATAACTTCGAACTTAGAACGTTTGTGGTTCACACGAGACTACTTTTCATGATTTTTAACATTCAAAATTAGAATCTAAAGTTATGGGGAATAAAATCCAAAGTTGCGGATTTCATGTTACCTCGCCCCCCGCAAAAAGTGGCAGAAATGTTTGTTAGTAGAATTACACGCGTAACCAGTCCACATATAAATAGTCAAAGGCTTTGCTATGAGTTTTAATTCTAGATTAAATAATAACCGCTTAACTCTCAAAAACTGTATTACTAACTTTTATCGTAGCGAAACTTTAATCAAATCAAATTAAACTGAATCCAAACGACCACGAAACTCAAGCTCTCATATCATATCACTCATAACAAACAAACAATTATAAACGGCGACAATTCTCATATGAACAGCTGACACATGTCAGCGGGTGTCAGTTTTGGCGCCAATTTCGCGAGCTGTCATCGTTGGCGCACGTGTTTCGTAAGGTTACGTTTAGATTTATTCATATTAGGTTGCGTGAGGTAAAAGCTTTGACAACTTATATATGGACTGGTTACGCGTGTAATTCTACTATCAAACATTTCTGCCACTTTTTGCGGGGGGGGGGGGGGGGGGCGAGGTAACATGAAATCCGCAACTTTGGATTTTATTCTCCATAACTTTAGATTCTAATTTTGAATGTTAAAAGTCATGAAAAGTAGTCTCGTGTGAACCCCAAACGTATTAAGTTATTATTTCGCAATTATAGGCTGTCTCGTTTAGTGATAAGGTGTAAAATTGAATGTAAATGCACAAGATCAATTGTGCTTATACCGTGGCAGAGGGGAAATGCTACCGCAAGGCTAGTCCTTATAATAATTAGTCAAAGGGTAAACGTAACTAACTGACATTATGGAATTTTTATTATTGTCTGTGTAGGCCAGTCAAATTACGGATCCGGAACTAATTAAGAATTTTTAAAGTGATAATTTTATGGGAAGGCTTTGAAATTCAGATCGGCAACCTTTTCGTGCGACGCGGAAGTTCGAAATTTAAATTGGGTATGCCATATAGACAGCTGCGATTTAGTTTTCAAAAAACGCGCGCAAAATCGGGAGATTTAAAGACCATCTCAAAGAAGACTTTATTTAAAGTTCCTTGCAGGAAGAAGTTTCACATCTGCCGGGCGTCCGGCAAATTTTTGTAGTGAAAATTCTAATGGGAGGTCTTTGAATTTTTGATCTGCATTCTTTTTGTGTGCCGGAAATTCGAAATTTAAACCAGAAGAAGTTTCACACCTGCCGGGTGTCCCGTGACGGCCAATTTTTTTTATTGTTCAGTATATTATTCTAGGACAAAACTTACATAGAAATACACCAACATCGACTGGCCTAATACACGCGACTAAATACTTACTAACAACCACAGAATCCGAACTGTGAGCATCAAAAGTTGATCACTTCTGAACCTTATTCTCAACAGACTTCCCCAAAGGCGTCCCTCAAAATAAATTCCTCGGCCTTCTTCATCCAGTCGCTCCCCGGTACCTGTCAAGTCGTCAGTCCAATGCCGGAGCGTCCCACACTACGCCTGTCAGTTCGTGGTCTATTAGTATAAGAGATAAGAGGAATTTTGGTAACCATCAGCTGCAAGGCTGATTCAGTATTCATAGGGTGTAGAGCATAACTCCGTTCGGTTTAGGAGTTATAGCCGTTCAAAGGTCTGTATTAAATTATCGATCAGCTGCAAGGTTGATCATATAATATTATTGTAATATGCACTTTAGCTTTGTGAACAGTACAAAAACTGTCATGTTCTGTCAGTCGGTTTAGGAGATACAGTTATTCAAAGTTCCGACCTTTCAACATCTGTATCTCCTAAACTGACTGGCAGACCATGTCAGTTTTTGTATTGTTCGCATAGCTACAGTGCATATTACAATAATACCTGCATATTCATTTTAGCAATCATACCACACCTTCGAACAACTGTAACTTCCTAAACCGACTGTAGTTATGCAGGCAGACTTGGTCCATCCCCGTCACAGAGATGCTCTACACCCTATGAATACTGAATCAGCCTTGCAGCTGATGGTTACCAAAATTCCTCTTATCTCTTATCATATGTTATGTAGTTTATCTTATAATATTTCGCTAAACATGTACGTAACAGTTACAAAACACATTATTTTAAAGTGCATCGTTGGAACCGCGAGTCCCTACATTCGAAAAGTTTAGCAATAAATCAGAAACATCGATATTTGGACAACTTTGAAATATTTCGAGTTTTGATAAAATTCAACTTTTGTCATGTTTCCGTCCACTGATTTATTATGCGACGTTAAAAACACAAGCTTTTATGCCAAAATGTACTTTACAACTTTGATTTAGAGCACGTTTCTGTTGAAAGACATTTGCATTTGTATTGTTGGCCTGCGGAAAAATAAAGTAACGTGAAATTGTCTGAAAACTGTATTTCAAGTTAATGTTTTTCTTACTGTGCTGGTAAAATAGACGAGTTTATACGTTGCCGTTTTCGAAATAAGGTGTTATTTACAATGTGTCGTTTCCGACATTTGTTTGAAAGGAGTGAGATATTGAATATCAGATTTTTAAAAGCGCTTCTCGATTGTTTTGTGTTTTCTTGTGCTCTCGTGTCGCCTTCAAGATCCTATTTGATTTTTAAGGTTCCTTACCCAAAGGGTGAAAACGTGACCCTATTCATAAGCATAAGATTTTTTTTCGCGATTTCGATGTTGGTGCCATAGAGAAAGTTGTTTAGATTGACGGTCTGATCATCCCCTTAAAAAAGAGTTAGCATATTAAGAAGGACTCTGTATACGATTAGAGTCTATTGCATCTACTAAACCTGATCGTATCGGTTTCTTTGTATCATAAAATTCAGGAGGTTAAAGACAAGAGAGTGAATTAGTGATATAGTGGATACAATACACACACGAAATGTTTTATTGGAACATTCAGTGGTGCCTGAGAGAATAGAATCAATAACAGATCCTTGACAGATAAACTGAATATTATAGTCGAGAGAATAATATGCTTAATACGGTGCAAATTTCCCACGAAACAGAATGGTAACTGGCACGGGATAGAGAAGGCTGGAAAAGCTTGGGGAGACCTTTGCCCAACAATGGGAGGAAATAGGTTAACAAAAAAATGATTTAATCGAGAAAATATAACTTCTTGATGTGATTACCTGTCTTAACTATTATAAAACTGTAACAGAAGTGTGTCTGTACATAGAAGATATTTACAAGAAAAAGATTACAATATGGTTTTTAGGTGGTTTTATGGTTTCTAGGTGACTCCAAATCAACTTTTTTTTTAGAATTTTTGTATGTCTGTCTGTTTTTCTGTTTGTTTGTTTGTATGTTTGTAACAGCATCATGCAAAAACCACTTAACCGATTTTGATGAAACTTATGTTTGATAGCTTATGATCTTACTTAAAATCTGGTATATAATTTCTGCGGACGAAGTTGCGGGTAAACGCTCGTATCCTATAAAATAGATAAGATACATGAAAAGTCAGTTTTATAAATGACTTTTCATCTATCTTAAAAAAAAGAGCACTATCAAACTCTCAACTCAACTCAACTCTTAACTAGACATAAATGAGATCTAACCATTAACCTCAAATCTTTACGAAAAACTTTACTAAAACCGGATAACAATCCCGGACACACCTAATAAACGGTCCGGGGTTCAAAACTTATCCCGTAAAACCGGCGCGATGACACCGACGGTAATTAGAAGCCGTTTCGACCACGCGGCGCCGATTTATGGCATATTATCTCTAGCAAATAAAATTTGGTTAAGATTTTTAATTTAGCTTTCTGTGTTACTTTATCGGTACTTCATTTTTGCAAAAATAAAATTTAACTAAATTAATGTTATAAATCTGAAAGTGTCTTTGTTTGATCAGGTAAATTATTAGATAGCTTACACCTTGTATTATTTTTTTACCTGTTTGGTTGAACTGGCATGACAGTGCCTCAAATGACAACATGCTTCTGTGTATGGTCCGTTCGGCTAAATTGTCTTATTCATGTGATAGCTTTGCTATACGCATTATAATATAGACGAATATGATAGTAACCTTGCCTGCCGTGCAGGAGGCGATGGTTCGATTCCCGTCCAGATCGACTCGTACCAATGAGTTTTTCGCAATTTATGTACGATTTGTAACACCACTGGCATTTCGGTGAAGGAAAACCTCGTGTTGAAACGCTTCAATTTTGAGGCATGTACCCACTGTCCATTATAAGTGGCGACGGGCTCACCCCCCGTCACACTGGACAGAGTTTCGGTACTACTGGTGAAACGTGGATGTTCTGTGGTTTCAGAACATCTCTGACTACCCCCTCGGGGAATATAGTCGTGAGCATATACATACATATGATAGAAATACAATCCAATTGCAAAAATAACCCCAAATAAAGTAGTTACAAAATATTCATAATAATATTATGACAATTCGAAGTAATTACCTACAAATAGCGCAGTTAGCGATACATTTTTTATTTTGACCGACGTATACAGTTTGCTCAGGGAGCAGTTACTGCTTTTTACTGCGGGCTGTTGGGGGACCACACCAGTGACGGCGAAGCGCCCTGGTAGGTCTACCGAACCAGTGAATAAAGCAACCTGCCCAAGGGATACCCATAATGGGTACGGACCTCGGCAATGGTCGTTGCTGGGGCAAAGGGCGTTGCTGGGTTAGCGATACAAAACAACGATCTTTCCACTAAATCCGATCCGATTTTTGCACAATTTGAACAAAAATATCCATCATGAAATTCAAAAAATCTCGTTTGTACGACAAAATATATCGTTGAAATATTAAGTTTTAGTAATATGTTCATGTAAACTATATTTTTATGACGCTGTACATAACATGCGGTAGTATAAAAATGGTCCGTTTTGGAGGTTGTCTTTTGTTTCTAATTCTCATAATGATTTTAAGGTTATCGTGAATTTTGTTTATAATAAAAAACAATGAATAAATAGAAGATTGAGTGGACTATCATTTTTTTAGACTTACGAATGAAATATACCAAGCAAAGGTGAGCGGAAGTGTTGGGAGAGGCCGTCCGAGGAAAACATACCATGATCAAATCAATGATCTTTTCCGAAAAGGACAAGTGCGTAGCACCCTCAATCGACGGAAGTGCATGAAAAGATGTATGAATGTAAATGAGGCTAAAGAGGTGTGTCAGAGTCGTAGCGTGTGGCGGTCCGTGGTCTCTGCCTACCCCCGTGGGACAATGGCGTGAGCTTATGTATGTATGTATCATTTTCTTCAAAGTGTGATATGCTATGTTTCTACCACCGCGTCAGAAGGTGTTCTCTTGTAGAGAAGATGCGGCCAGAAACTCTAACTTATGTAGGTATACCGACTGATATTAAAGGGTAAATGAAACTTCGGAAGAAAACCTGCATATGCTGTAGAAGAAATTCGAATGCGTAGAAGTCTACCAATCCGCATTGGGCACGCGTGGTGGATTCACGGCCCTGAGGTTCGGCTTGTGCCCTGCAGTAGTCTAGGAAAAATAAGGTTTGAGATTGCATTAAAGACACTTTAGTAAATTGTGTTTGAAATAATATTACCGATAGTTTATAACACTTTTGTTGAGATTTCATGGTTATATAGGCTCAGGAATCTGAGAAATACCTTATACAAGGGGCAAGCTTATTTCGAAAGGTATTTCTTCCAGCATACTAGCAAAAGCAAGGTAAATTTAATGTGTACAAACAAACAGTAAATAATTTAGTTTTGAGGTTATAATTTTTGAAGACTTACAAAATATTAAATATCTACTCACATTTACGATATTAACCGGGGATTATTATTGTTATAAGTAAAACGTATTGAATGAAGCCATCCTGTACAAAATCACAAATTTTCCATTTTTTGTTCATACCTAAATTTAATGTTTTGTAAATGTCTTAATTATTCAATAATACACAATGAAAAATTTGTGATTATTGATAATTTATGTTTTTTAGGTATTTATCTACTATATTCCAAATTATCACCAAAAGTTCAATTAATGCAACCTTCTCCATAAAAAAAACCGTAGATTTCCCCGACTACAGTGGGATATACAGGGTCCAACTTATTATGCTGTTAGTTTTTAAGGATCACACCCACACCCCACCACCGTCACACTGGACAGAGTTTCGGTACTACTGGTGAAACGTGGATGTTCTGAGGTTTCAGAATATCTCTGACTACCCCCTCGGGGAATATGGTCGTGAGCATATGCTTATGCTTTT
This sequence comes from Agonopterix alstromeriana, assembly GCA_963924505.1. Taxonomy (NCBI): domain Eukaryota; kingdom Metazoa; phylum Arthropoda; class Insecta; order Lepidoptera; family Depressariidae; genus Agonopterix; species Agonopterix alstromeriana. Next base: position 1,007,706 of record OZ004686.1, on the reverse strand, counting down.
TAAGGATGGTCAGATCATCAAACTGCAAAACTTTCTATATGGGCCCAACATCCAAATCGCGAAAAAAAGAATTGGATGTCCCACACATTTGGCAGTAGGTTTGCAGTTTTACATGGAAGAGCAGATTTTTTTCGCGATTTCGATGTCGGAGCCATTGAGAAAATTGTTCAGTTTGGGGGTCTGATCATCCCCTTAAAAAGTGTCAGCATGTTAAGAAGGACCCTATATCGAGGCCGATGATGATGAAACGATCCTTCCGCCACTCTTCTTTCTTCTTTTTTTTTATACTTTAACAGTAAATTCATCTATTACAAAACTTAACACCGTGTCAAGCGCATTTCTTTCAAGCAGTCAACTAGCTATAGTTTTCATTTTTCCAACTCTATCCAGACCATAAATTTCCACTTAGTTTAGCACTTGGCAACTCTTTCCTTTTAACTGACTCATGTGAATAGGAAATAGCCAAGTTGAGAATTTCTTATGCTTAAGAATAAAAGTTTTGAAGAAACGAATGTGATTTTATGCTAAGAATTATGAGTCGCTGTAGCCAACAATTTTTTTAGTCTTTTCTGTTTATGTTAGGCCAATTTTTCGGTTGGAAATTTATTTTGTGTGGTTTTGAGATGAATGTGTTTATTAATTCGAAACCGCGGTGGTCTAGTGATTGCTATCCTTGCCTTCCGTGAAGAAAGCAGTTTGACCATAGTCAAAATTAGACTTGTTTATATGTGATTTAAGAAATAATACAATATTTATACAACGTGTTAATTAATAAACGCAAAACCTCATACACACTAACTGATTTATAACAAAATAATTAGATTGAAACAATAATTTCATTATTTTGATACTTAAAATTTAAAGTTATTAGCATTTTAAGTTTTGAGGCAAAAATGATTTGTTATCATTTCAGCAATGAATGAAAGCGCTAACGTGCTCATGGATACATTTTCAGAATCTTATTTTGGTATTAAGTAGGGTGAGAGGGCCCAAGCGGTGGGTCGAGAACGAGTTCCGTACATTTTAAATTTAACAAATAAATGATTTAATATTTTGAAAAAAATTTCCTATGTTGAAACCATGATAATTCGATTCTGCTCTCGATTCTAAACAAACTACATTCTAGTTTTGCGTTAATTCATTAACACGTTGATAGCTAACCTATGATAGCTTTGTGATTATGACAATCATTTTAGAGATGTGACACGTCCACTTTCACAGATATAACTGCTATTACTAGTATGGTACTAGCTACCAAGATAATAATAGGTAATGATAAGTAGCCGTGTTTGATAGGCTTATTTCCATTTTAATAAGGGAAAATAGTCTCCGTTTTACATGTAGCAAAGAATTAAGAAGAAAAAACATGTATTATGGAAAAAGAATTACGAAGTCCCAAAATAATAATAGTTACAATTCCCTTATTTATGTCACAGAGTTAGTGATAATGCAGTCACATTGAACCTTGCACGAGGTATTCACCGCAGCGTGTTGTTAACATATTACTAATTTGTTTAAATTATTTCACTTTTTGAAAATATTTGAACAATCAAAACATTGCACGTATGCAATTATAATTAATTTTATTTATATTGTATTCTTTTAATATTTGTAAAATATTGCCATTCTTTAAACGCTGTTTCAAAGTCACGTCATCCGACCAAATCTCATGTGTCAAAATCACCAAGCTATCTTGGACGGACTATAACATTGATTTGTAACTGGCTTTTTGGTCAAAGAAAACATGGTGATGAAACCTAAATGCTTTATTTTCGAGGCTCTAAATTATGCTCAGCATCATCATCATGCTTTACCATCTATTACAGATAATTAAGCAGTGTAGGAGAAGAATTTTGAAACCCTTCGAGTATCATGGGTGTGCAATGTGGCAAAGGCTGTTGACGAATAACTGATCAAATATAACGAACGATTTGCATCGTGGCGCTGCACAAAAGTCGCAGTGTGTAAAGAGCCCTAATCTAATTTCCCCAGTGTTGCTTACTTCAAAATTTGTTTTTATTTTTTCCACCACATTCTGGTCCACCTAATATCAGAGAGACCACTGTTTTCTTGGTCTCTCCAAAATGTAAATCAGAGAGTGTATCGTAAAATCTCGACGTTGTTAACAAAATAGCGCTCCTCACTGTATAGTACGAGCAACAACAAATTTATTGTTATTCCGCACACGCGCCCAAACTTCTTACTAAGCGCGTTATAAGCGAGTTGCTACTTAACTCATATTGTTAGGGCGGGGTTCTTGAATCAGCGGGTTTATTGGCTTAAAATTCGAAAGATATAAACGAAAGCACAATATAACAAAGAGTACGTTTACAGTACGGCCACTCTATGCCTCCTACTAATTTTGACCTCACCAACACTCGGTGCGGTACTGCGGGATTAGGCTGTGGTGTGACGAAAGGAATAAAATAGTTCAACTATGACATTTTTGTCTTTCTGCTTGGGTTCGATTTTGAGGTCGAGGTGTTTCAGCCAGTCTTCTGCTGCCGGGGTAACTCGCTTAAAAATTATGCATATCGAATACTATAAGTAGTTTATTTTATAGTGACCGTTTCAAATTGCCTTGCTCTTCATTTTCTTTTTATCTTCGATTTTCTTTCCGGCTTCGATCTTCTCTTGAGCTTCAATCTCCTTTCGAGCTTCTACATTATTTCGAGCATCAATCTTCTTTCAAGCTACAATATTCTTTCGAGCTTAAATCTTCTTTCGAGCTTCAGTATTATTTCTAGCCTCAATCTGCTTTCGAGCTACAATATTATTTCAAAGCTTCAATCTCCTTTCGAGCTTCAAACCTTTTTCGAGTTTTGTTTTCTTTCCAGCTCTAATCTTCTTTCAAGCTTTAAGTTTAGGTTCTTTCTGGTAATTTCTGCACAAATACCAACTCACGTCTATTTTTAATCAAAATTATAATGCCGTTAATTTTCCGCTCTAAAAACCGCTAATACAGCACCCCCACCCTCAGACCCGTTGGAAAAGTTAGCCGAACAATATTCCTAATGCCGTAGATTTGAGAGTTTCCTCCCCGGGCCACTTCCCATGTAATCCTTCGCTAATACGCATTAACTCGCAGAGTTGAAAAACTTGGTAAGTCGGCTTTTTGTTTTTTTTTTTATATTTTCGCCTTTTATTGTAATGTAGTATGTTGCGGATTAATAAGGGTACGTGAAAGGTTTAAGGTAGAGTTAATTTTGGATCGTTACTTCTAAGGGTAACAAAACACCCTAATACTTAAGGGTGCTTCAGACCATCAAACTGAACAACTTTCACTATATAGCCAAAAATGAAATCGCGGAAAAAAATCAGTTGTTTCATAGAAAACTGCTGATAGCAGATTTTTTTTGCGATTTCGATGTTGGCTCCATAGTAAAAATTGTTCAGTTTGATGGTCTGAAGCAGCCCCGTATGTATTACTATAGGGTGTTTTGTTACACCCTGTATAACAAAGCTGTGACTAGTCGGAATGTTTCAGAAAGCGAACACACCAAAATTAATAGAAGCTGGGTGTTTTGAGGTTATTCTGAACAAATCCATATTTAAGGATCCGAAGTCGAACGAAAAATCCTTACATTTTCATCCATTTTGTATGTCAATCTGCATGCTCCAGATAGACAATAATGACAGATAATAACACAAAAACAGAACTTCTGAGGTAGTCAGAAACTTGACCACAACTAAATACCATAACTTTTTTTTTATAATTTTATTAGTGGATTTCTTGCTTGTGCGTTAGCACCGCATTTCCGCCAGTGTTAAGTGGTTTGAGGGAGTATCTATCCAATCTCGAGGATTGTTTTTGAGTAAAAACACAACTTTGAAGGATTGCGGAACCTCGTGGCAGGCTGAAACGCGAACCGCGCGAACACCACGTGAAATACAAGTGTTCGGGGCAAACCCTGCAACGTGACTCTTTCTTTTTTTTTACTTAGTGGCGACATAATATGTCAAGTGAACAGCTCAACAACTCGCTCATTTTTGCACCATTGAATCGGAATTTGGCATGAAGATAGATAACAGTAGCCCAAAAACAAAAATGTTCGGCCCCCTAAAGAGGGGAAAGTTGAGGGGTTGAATTTTTTTCGTCAATGACACGTCATTGGATAGGTCTTGTCTAATGAAACAAAACTCCCATAAGAACGTTAAAATGCTTCTGTCTCGAGATATCTGCGCTCAAAGTCAAAAATAGTTGAAGATTCTTAAGTTATTAAAGCTATGTCGGAATGAGCTTTTTCTGGAATGACTACGGAACCCTTTCTTGTCCGAGACCGAAACACTCTTGGCCCGTTTTTTTTTATTTTGGCTCCACAGTGAACGTTGTTCAGTTTGATGGTCTAAACCACCCCTTTAAATATTACTAGCAGGTTTTGTCACACCCTATACTTCGTTAGTCGGATGTGCAAGTAGTTATAATTAACTAAACCAGTAATGAAAACCAAAGTTACTGTTCCCCACGATGTTTAATAACATTACTAACTTAGCAGTTAGTTGATGTAACTGGGTGAGAGAGATTTGCACCTATGTAACTATGTAACCACATACTCTACCCACCAAACTGAACAACTTTTGCTATGGGAGCAAACCGATAGGAGCAAAAAAAATTTTCTGTTCCATACTAAACTACACCGCCTACTCGAATTAAATGTATGCAACAGTGATTTTTTTTCTCAGATCGGTTTGCTCCCATAGTAAAAGATGTTCAGTTTGATGGGTAGGCTCTTAGTTTAAAAGGATGCTAATGATATAAAGTTCACCCTGTATGCATAATACTGTAGATGTGTAGAATGTAGAAAGTAGACTATAGACAGGCCCAGGCGCGATCCGAAGAGGGGGGGTCACAGGGGACATGACCCCCCCAAAATATCATAATGTGTGCAATTAAATTGTGTAATGGGTGCAAAAAAATTGTATTATTAGTGACCCCCCCCCCCCCCCCCCAAATTTCAGGCTGCGACCGCGCCTGGACAGGCCTGTCTCACCCCACAGCTCAGGTACGCTTGACGGCCGATCCCCACCGAGTGGTGAATGGCAATAGGTTAGGTATACCGTGTAACTTCTTGGTTAAATCTTGCCGCCGCGATGTCACGCTGCCAGCACGTGAATTAATGAAAGAGGGAGACTATGTAAAGGAAGCTTTCATGTCTAATGACTCGGTTCTTTTTTGTTTGCACGCGCGCCGTTGTGACGGTTGGTAGGTTATTCGCGAATTATATGATATGACGGGTGCAAATAACTTTGCACCTTATTGCCGTGCAGAGATAGTCGCGTAAGAAAAAAATTGTCTTTGTTTAAAAAAAAAATTTAAGTCCATAATTACAACACTCGAAACAAAAATAAACTGATATCTGCACACTTTCGGCTTAGTAGGGTCAACACGTCTTTCATGGGTCATCCCCGAAACTATTTTGAATCTTTCCGAAAACATGTTTAAAACTCCAATCAAAAAGTCTTCTGTAAGTAATCTTCAGTCATATTATAAACTGGATGATTATTTAAATCATCCATGATGATTATCAAAATGCTTAGGTCTGAGGTCACTAGCTTATAGTATTTACTTTACTGTATAGTATCAATTATTTTATGAAATAGACTATGTATTATTCTATACAATAGGTTTAGCTTAAGAATTTATATTGTAATAGTTATTAAGTCGTGTTATGTTGTAGAGTTTCTGGCCGCATATTTTCTACAGCGACAACACGTTCCGACGCGGTGGAAGCTTCAAAAAAGATTTGACGTTTGATAAGTGTGCTTCAAGCTCCTACATTGAATAAATTATATTGACTTTGACTTTAGCTATTTATTTAAATCTGTTTTCGAAGTGATTCTTCTGTACCGGTAGGTACTAGTATTTATTATGTGCTATAGATTCAAAACAATAAAATAAAACAATCAACCCGCAAAACTATAACACCAATTCGCGCTCACTGACCAACTCATAGCTACCGGAAACGGAAACTAAACATCACTTAATTAAATACAGCAATATTGAAGCTGGCAAAACAGGAAACTTGAGTGTAACTTGAGCAATAACAATACACCGCGCCGGGATGCAAAATTAAGTTTGTTTCAGAGATTAAACGTTTGCTATGTACAGGGTGTTACAAAACTAAAAATAAACATTTCAATCTTTTTATGGGGATTGTTTAGACCATCAAAGTGAACAACTTTCACTATTTGGGACCAACATCGAAATGTCCCATACTTAGCTCGAGTAGATTTGTAGTTTAGTATGAAACTTCCGAATTTTTTTTCGCGATTTAAATATTGGTCCCATAGTGAAAGTTGTTCAGTTAGATGGACTAAACCACCCCCTTAAATGTTTATTTGTATTTTTGTAACACTTTGTATACAGAGTGTAAAATTAAATGCGATACATTATCCAACAGGGTGATTCAGATCATTAAACTGAACAACTTTCATTATTGGGCCAAATCGAAATCCTGAAATAAAAATCTGCTGTTCCATAAAAAATATTAATGACCAAACTGTATGAAACAGCAGATTTTTATTTGCGAATTCAAAGTTGGTTCCATAATAAAAGTTGTTTAGTTTGATGGTCTGAAACACCCCTTCTATTTAACGCATTTAAATTAACGTCCTGTATACAGACTATAAGCGTACATACATCAATTCACCTTTCCTTTTTAGGAGTGGTCTAAATGGTGCCGGTTACAGTTTAAAAGTCCCATAACTACTTCCCACCCCTCCTAACAAAGCTAAGACTGGGCTAAAACCTGCGTACTCTGAATAATCTATCAATCGGATGACAATGATGAAGAAGTGTAATGTGATTTTCTTTCATATCGCGATACTAAGGACTACTCCTTACTATCGATTACGCGAATTTTTTTAAAATAAAGCTTTCTTTTATCCCAAAAAAAACGTGAGGGAAGAAGAAATTCCGATGTTTGTGAAGTCTACCGATCCGCATTGTGCACGCGTGGTGGACTTACGCCCGTACTGCCTAAAGTTAGACCTGTGCCCTATAAAACGTATACATGATTTATCATTACCGTGACCATTCGGTATATCTGTCAGATTTATCAATAAAAACAAGTATCTTTGGTCGTTTCAGAAAGAAATGTTACGAAACATTTGATACACCAAGGATCTTCCCCATCAATCATAGAGGTTACCAAAGTACTACATCATTCATTACAAGTAATGTACTTTTGTATGAGCTTTTCTTAAAGATGTAATAGAAAAAATATCTCTCGATCATTTTCGACATCAATCTCTGAACTTCTTTCCAAACTTATTGTGGATCCTGATTATATGGTTGCTTACCTATGATGTGTTTTTATGGCTAATAAATAAGCCAATTATTATCAACGAACTTTTACCCGCCGAAGCCGTGATAGTCCTGTGGCAAGTAACCATGCCTGCCGTGCAGGAGGCGATGGTTCGATCCCCGTCCAGGCCGACTCGTACCAATGAGTTTTTCGAAATTTGTGTACTATTTGTTACACCACTGGCTTTTCTGTGAAGAGAGTTTCGGTACCACTGGTGAAACGTGGATGTTCTGTGGTTTCAGAATATATCTGACTACCCCCTCGGGGAATACAGTCGTGAGCATATGCATGCATGCAAATTTTACCTGCGACTCTGACCGCACCGTACCGGTTCCCGTCATCGTAGCGAGATAAATATATACCAGTTTTTAAATCTAATAATAAGCTTTTTAAACACAAAAATTTTCATCAAAATTGGTCCATTACTTTTTGCGTAACGTTTGAATAAACGTCATCAAACAATAATACCTACACTAACAGAAATAAATCAACAAATTGCTTCGTCAAAACAAAGAAATACAGGCAGTGTACATAGTACATATCGTCAACTAGCTCAGTCAAATAACCCGCCCTTAGTCGATTCCGATGTAAATTTAGATTTCATTCCATTCTGAAATAATGAGTATGGTAAAAAATAACATAAACATTCAACTGAAAACTGAGCCAAGATACAATTGCAAATTCAAAAAAGTTTGAATGTAGCTGTCGGCAGCAATATTTTTGACCACCCCGAAAGGGATTATAGTCATGAATTTATATCCAGCAGAAAACTCGATCTCTAGTCATAATCTAAACACTGTGTAAATTTTTCTCACCAACCGGCAACCGAAAAACATTATAACCCTCTTTGGGAGAGGAAATGATAATGCCTTATTAATTAGAGGTTTTTGAATTATTGTTCTTTGGGTTTGCGGAGTGGGCAGATGTTTTGGGTCCCCTAATTAGCACGGACACTTGTTATTTTAGATAATTTTATGTTGGCTGACGTCAATATGCTAGGCTGATAAAATCTACATAATTCATTTTGTTATCTATACTCGTTTTAGTATCTACGATACGTTAATTTAGTGGATTTTCCAGTGACATTCTACAAACAAGGACTTCAGTGAGCTATTACTGCTTTGTTACAGAGGATATTTGAAAGGATTGGAATGACAACGGCAATGTATGACAGCCGAGCGTAACTGAGGCATACTAAGGTGACATTAGAGACATGTGTCATCATCATCATCACGGACTATATACGTACAACTTTCGATACCGAATGGTAAAAGTGAGCTTTACTACAACTGTGTGCTTAAAAATATAATTGACAGTTGTAGCAAATTCCGAATACTTCGAAAGGAATTACGATCGTAAATAAACGTAGTTTGTAAATCGGTTTTAAGAGCGCAAAAAAAAAGGAAACTTATCGAATCTCGGTCGACTTGGGAATGATAGCAGGTGAATTGTTTTATCAGCAAGGTACACTGCATGGCCAAAAATAACCAAACCAAAATACACCGTGTCTCAGCTGGAAAATACCGTCATCTCATTACCGTGTCCCATATTAATAATAGCCCAGTCATTTTACGGAGTGGGTGGGGAGTAATTATAATGGAACTTTTAAACTGCAACCGGCACCATTTAGTGGCAAAAATACTATCTACAAAAATCGAACCATTGTATCTTCCAGCAGGCTTTTTACTTAATAATATTAATACCAATGCACTCATTTTAATTAGTATCATCAATATAAATGACTCATGGGCAATAAAATTGCGATTAGAAATTAAAAACATGAGTTTTTCATTAGAAAATACTAATGTATTTTTCATAGCTTTCTAAATAGAAAAAAAATTTTTACTCCGTGTTTGAAGTTGTATAACGGTAAAGACTTAAAAAGGTGAAAAAAAATAAACGTCAGGTTTTTTAGATTAAGATAAATGCAAAATTGAGATTTTGGGGCTGTTGCTGACGTAATATTTCATTAATTTTGGTATATTCCTCGGCTCAAATTGGCTCATAAATGATATAACGATATATAAAAAAAACAATACTTATATATTCTCGGCTCAAACCGTAAAATGACTGGGCTATAAAGGGCCGTTGAAACTAAATTAGGCATGGAATAATTACGTGCTAAACTGGTACAGTTTTGACATGGGTTCTTCCGGAAAGGATCTAATTTTAATTTTAAATGAAATTGGTTTTTTGGAGGTATTATTTTTAAAGGAATATTGCAGTAGGTAATTTGATTTGGGTATAAAATTATTAATGGTGACAGGTGCTGAAAGATTGTCTAGGTGTATGTAGGAATGTCAAAAGAGACATGTATGAAGGGATCAGGTCGGTTACGCCCTTTTCCCCGAACGTCCACTGAAGATCCGAATGTCCACTTCCCGGTTTCGTCCATTTCTCAGAACGGCCATTTCCCCAAATAGAAATTTCCCCGAACGGCAAGTACGTACATCAATTATCGAGGTCAGTCGATAGATGTTATTTCGCAGCACCTAGGACAGCAGTCGAAGATTGAACGCGGACATAATGCGACCTCGATAAAAGTGCATCCTACATAGGGTACTAACATTACATTTTAAGATCATTTATTGGCTATGTGCACGACATTAGCGCCCCTAGCGGTGTCGGACTGCCATGAATTATTTCAAGTAACATGTTAGTTAAAAGTTTGTTATTTTTATAATAAAATAATGTAAAAACTAAAGAAATTAGCAAAATTATCGATATCAAAAATGTTAAAATACCTATTTGCTAGAATCCACGATATTTGCAGTGCCAATTTCCGTACAAACTTCTATCCTGGCTCTAAAACTTTTGGAGAAAATTTTTCAAAAAACCCTTGTTAGTGAGCATCTAAATGCCAATAGAAACTTCCATGCCAAATTTTAAGTTTGTATTCTTTACAGTTTTGGAGATTTCGTGTTGAGTTAGTGTGTGGATTTGCATAGATTCAAGCATATTTTACACAGCTTGACCAACAAAAGTACACATTTCTGCCACCCGGGGCGCTGCGATCAATTTGTCAGTTCCCATCACCACTTCGCACATAGCCAATTATATCAAAGTAGTGTTTGAATATACGTCGATACAACAACAACTCTCAGCCGTTTCATTCCTGTCCGCCGTATCCGACTTCAGCACTCATATCATAGTAAGCATTAGCGCCATAGCAAAATCATTTGCATTATCCTCAGCATATCGTATCATATCATACTAGCTCTTACCAGACATGCAATCAAATTCTGTGTATGGAAGTGCGATTGTGAAAAGTGTTCGTGACGGATCAAGTTTAGCTCCGAGAGCTATAACTTCGAAGCTTATTGCGATAAATAATTGAAACTAGTAGTAGTTTGACAAAGGAAAAAAGCGCTATAAAACGGTATATTATTTTGATTTTGATTCCATATACGGGAGGTAACACAAACGGTGATTTACCAAGGAATTATTTTCGTGTCAAAAATGCATAATGCTCACGACTATAATTATTACCCGAGGGTGTAGTCAGAGATATTCTGAAAACGAAGAACATCCACGTTTCACTAGTCCCGAAACCCTGTCCAGTATGACGGGTATTGAGCCCATCATCACTTATAATGGACAGTGGGAACAATATATGCCTCGAAATTGAAAAGCCACATAATAAATATTAGTACCTACCGGTAAAAGCCGTGGTGGTCCAGTGGCGAGTAACCTTGCCTGCCATGCAGGAGGCGATGGTTCGATCCCCGTCCAGGCCGACTCGTACCAATGAGTTTTTCGGAATTTATGTGCGATTTGTAACACCACTGGCTTTTCGGTGAAGGAAAACATCGTGAGGAAACCTGCATGCTTCAATTTCGAGGCATGTATTGTACCCACTGTCCATTATAAGTGGCGACGGGCTCACCCCCCGTCACACTGGACAGAGTTTCGGTACTATTGGTGAAACGTGGATGTTCTGAGGTTTCAGAATATCTCTGACTACCCCCTCGGGGAATATAGTCGTGAGCATATGGTATGGATGGTATGGTACCTACCGGTAGAGAAGTATTACTTCGAAAACAGATTTAAATAAATACCGACTCTCTTTGCACGACAATAAGGTGCAAATTTATTCGCACCCGCCCTATTGTACAATTCGCAAATAACCTACCAATCGTCACAACGGCGCGCATGCAAACAAAAATGAACCGAGTCATTGGACATGAAAGCTTCCTTTTGATAGTCTCCCTCTTTCATTCTTTCACGTGCTGGCAGCGTGACATCGCTAGGGTTTTCAAGTCTCGCATTTACTACTCACAAAATGGCGGCGTTTTGTTCTGATCGGTTTGCTCCCATAGCAAAAGTTGTTCAGTTTGAAGGGTAGAGTATGTGGTTTAAAGGTTAATGATACTTTTCCTTACATCCTGTATACATAGTTACATAGGTGCATCTCTCTCATCCAGTTTCAGTCCAGTTACATCAACTAACTGCTAAGTTAGTAATGTTATTAAACGTCGTGGGGAACAGTAACTTTGGTTTTCATTACGGGTTTTCAAGTCTCGCATTTACTACTCACAAAATGGCGGCAAGTCTTTGAGATTTGACCAAGAAGTTTACACGGTATACCTAACCTATTGCCATTCACCACTAAGTGGGGATCGCCGTCAAGCGTAACTGAGCTGTGGAGTGAGACAGGCCTGGTGGTGCTAAAATTCTATAGTTACTTATATCTTGAAATTGAAAAGGGATATAATGAAACGATAAGTGTACTAATTCCTTAGGTAAAAATTTCCTACAAATGCAACACAATCTTCAGTAAAGTGGGTCATTTTATCCCGCCCCGTGTAACATCATATTAATTTTAGCTCAAATTAGTTCATCAGATTTACGAGCCATCGTAATTTTTTTAATTTGCCGCTTTCAGCGACGATGAATTGCTTTTAACGAGACTTATGAGGCTAAATTGTGATGGATGCCCTTAAGAATTCCTGTGAAAATAATATCTTTAACTAGTAAGACGGGTATGGGTCAGATGACCCAATTGAAATTACATTGTTTACAAATTAGATAGGTACTATTTTTAATATGATTTGAAATCTCTTTGGATATCTTCTTTGACTCGACCAATAAATTCAAAATACAATACATAAGCATCTCTCCCACTGACTTCAGTTCCGAAATTCTAAATTATTATTATTATTATAAATGTTGTCGTCTTTCAAATTGTTCTTTTCTAATTTTAGAGTTAATCATGATTGCAATACCATGTGATTTTTGAATGTTGTGTATACCTTTAATTGGCCTATGTATTAGCGACTAGATTTATATGTAGGTACATTTTATTTGAAATGCGAAATACCTATTAAGAGGATATAATTCGGAGCGCGCTCCATACAAACGTACTATGGTGATATTTTCAATACTAACCAATTAAACTCAATGAAATTTCTCAGAATCAATCTAAAAACTAATTTCTATGCTTGTATAGAGTCAGATTTTCGTTAAAATGTATTGTTTTAAAGTTACAGTGCCTCAAAGATTTCCATACAAATCTTAAATTAATTCTAGCATTGAAACTGTATATTTTATCGAAAATCTGACTCCATACAGGCATAGATATTTGTTTCAAGATTGTTTCAGCAAAATTTCATTGACTTTAATTGGTTAGTATTGAAAATATCACCATAGTACGTTTGTATGGAGCGCGCTCTGAATTATATCCCCTTAAATAAATAAATAAATAATATCTCGTGCCGCAGTATTATATTCGACTTAAGAGAAGTTTACTCTGAAAGCGCAAATGCACGCTGCATACAAACGAAGTCTGGCTATATTTTCAATACTAACCAATTAATGTCTATGAAATTTTGAAAAAACAAGCTAGAAACGAATCTCTATGCTTTTATGTCAGATTTTCGTTAACATATACAGTTTCAATGCTAGGATTAATTTAAGATTTGTATGGAAATCTTTGAGGCACTGTAACTTTAAAACTGTACATTTTAACGAAAATCTGACATGATACAGGCATAGAGATTACTTTCTAGATTGTTTCTGAATTTCACTGACTTTAATTGGTTAGTATTAAAAATATTAATCAGACTTCGTTTGTTGGAGCGAGCCAACAGTACAATCTCAGACGTGCCACACTCATACGGAATTCCGATGATGTGATCATACTCTAAAGTAAAACACCAAAATAATAAAAAATGGCCAAGTGTGTGTCGGGCTCTAACTAAGGATTACGAAGAAACTAATATTTTTGTGGTTAATCGTTGGAATGTTTGATGGTTATCGGTACGGAACCTTCGGTGCACGAGTCCGACTCGCATTTGTCCGGATTTTTAAAATGTCATAAGACTATGGTAGCAAGTTTATGTAAAGCATTTGTATAACACCAAAAGCATATTATGTTGAGTGACGTTGAATTTTGAACAACGCTTCGTTACGTGAAGGCTGTGGGGAATTGAATTTGATGCGAGAACAATATGTACACGTCGCGTCATAATAACATTATAAATGTTTCCGTGAACTAGTTCGTTGTTTGAGGCATGGACCATTAAGGAAGCTACTCGCACAGAAACTGGACGCCATAGAAATATGGTTTTGCCGAAGAATGCTGCGAATTAGTTGAATTAGTGAGTCAAGAATCTTTTGCAAAGTTGGAAAGTCGCCTACCTTGGTATCAGCGATGCCAAAGATCTGCACCAGACTATAATAATGGGTCAAGCAGATGGCCCAGAGAGTTTCTGGCCGCATCTTCTCTACAACGGAACACCTTCCGACGCGGTGGTAGAGTCAAAAATGACGCTAGAAAGCTATCCATGTGATATGATTTTGAGTTTGAGATCGTCCAAAGAAGCGTCCTCAAGAGTCGTGGATCGTAAACCTGAAAAAGTGGACAAGATCTCCAGCATCGAAGATCTGTTTCGTTTGGCGAGAGATAGACAGGGATAATGCAGAGCTGACTGCCAACCTAAAGTAATGGAGAGGAATCCGAACAAGAAATAGTTTGTAGAATACAGTTGGACGTTCTTTATTAAATGGGGGCTTACATTTTATTCTACTAGTTGTAACAAAAAACCTTTATTTATTTATAATTGATGGACTCTTGCTTGTGCGTTAGTACTGCATTTCCGCTAATGTCGAGTAGCTGGTGGGATTATAATTTTTTTTTGGAAATGACTAATACAGCAGTGCTCAGGGAGCAGTTAATGCTTTTTACTGCGGACTATCGGAGGGACCACGATGGGTCTACCGAGCCAAATGAATGAACTTAAGCAACCGACCTAGGGGCACCCAGAGGGGTACGGACCTCGGCATAGGACGTTGCTGGGGCTACGCGGCGGATTGGGTAGCTGGGATCGGTGAGAAGTTAGTGGGAGTATCTATCTCAATCTCAGGGATTGTTTTTGATCAAGAACAAGAAGAGATTGAGGATTGCGGACCCTCGTGGCCAGGAAAAACACAATGCGCGAGCATCACGCGAGACAGTTGCTCGTGTCAGAACCTACAACGTGACTCACACAAATAACCTATACTCCATTCAAAATAGCAACGAAATTTTAAGGCTATTTTGCATTACAGAAATAGAGATTTGAAACACTTCCTCTCACTTATTCTTAGAACAGCTTCAGTAGCATCCAAGATATGTCGGATAGTATATGTATCCAATAAATTAATTACATTTGGTAATCAGAATTAGCCAGAAAGCTAAATAAGAATCGGAAAATTTCGTCGTCCTTATTTAGAATGAAGTATAGTAACATTTAAAGGGGGCGCTTTCCCTCTTGTCCTTTTGGGAATCGGTCCTTATGGGAAGTGCTCCTTTTGGGAAGTGGCCCATATGAACCCAAAGGTAACTTAATGTTATACTATAAGAGATACATATCTCAAAATAGTAATAGGTAGTTGTATCAACCTACTGACCATGTGTGTATAGACAATTTTGCGTTCATTTTAATAAATAACATTTTCGGGGCTTTCATTAGTGAACAAGGTGGATAACATGGCTATTCATACTACGCCCTAATTTGGACTGCGGTCGACTAAATTTCCTAGCTCTATTTAGAAATAGAACACTGTTTTGAGTACTAGCTACTGACTGCCATCAATTGTGGTTTAAATCTACAGTTCATTTTGGATACAATACGGATATTCCTGCTATCTCGTTATCATCCCATGCCCATCAATGACGTTATATGCACAACCAAAAATAGTTTTTAACGAAACCGATACAGAAACGTGTGATAAAAATAATTTCTTACATTTTTAGGGTTCCGTAGGGACCCTTATACTTTCGTCCATTCTGTCTGTCTGTCTATAACTCGCTTTTTCACCTATTGAAAGTCCTCTGTAAAAAAGAATATTATAAACTGGATGATTATTTAAATGATCAAAATGCTTGGGTCTGAGGTCACTAGCTTATAGTTTACTGTATAGTATCAATTATTTTATTAAATAGACTATGCATTATTGTATACATAACTTAAGCTTAAGAATTTATATTGTAATAGTTATTAAGTCGTGTTATGTTGTAGAGTTTCTGGCCGCATCTTCTCTACAGCGACAACACGTTCCAACGCGGTGGTAGCTTTATAAAAGGTTTGACGTTTGATAAGTGTGCTGCAAGCTCCTATATCGAATAAATTGTATTGACTTTGACTTTGAATCGACATTTGGCATGAAGACAGATAACAGTAACCCAAAAACAGAAATGTAGTAGTTATGAATAATAAAAAAATTTGACCCCCCTCCCATACAACGGTAAAGGGGTTGAAAAAATAAATTTTTAAATCGTGTGAGGTGTCGTTGGATAGGTCTTGTCTAATGAAAAAAAACTCCCATAGAAATTAAATCAATATAATGCTTCTGTCTCCAGATATCTGCACTCAAAGACAGAAATCGCGTCAGTCAGAAATTGAAGCATGCAGGTTTCCTCATGATGCCGATATGTTGCCGTGTGTAAATATATACATATCTTTACACCTGTGAAAACAACATCGGGGTAGGCAGAGACAATAGAACAACCAGACCAATACATAAACTAACGCAAACCTGACAAAATACTGGGACATAGATTATTCAAAGTCAAAGTCAAAATAATTTATTCAAAATAGGAGCTGGAAGCACACTTATTAATCGTTAATTCTTTTTTTAAACTACCACCGCGTTTAGAAACTCTACAACATAACACGACAATATAAATTCTTAAGCTACGGTTATGTGTACAGAAATACATCGTCTAATTAATGAAATAAATTATACTATACAAAAAGCTATAAGTTAGTGACACTCAGACCCAAGCATTTTGATCATTTAAATAATCATTCAGTTTATAATATATTTTTATTATATTCACATATCACTATTGATGACAGATTCCTAGTTCACGATTATAAACACATTGAAATGAAAACAAAACTCAGTTAAACAAATTTTGATTAAATTTAAATCCAAACATTTCAACTGGAATTTGGAAGCAGCCGTGGGGTGTTTGGCATAAAACTGTCCAATAAAAATGACAGTACTAAAACACACGCGCTCGACCTAATTAAAGCGAAATAATCGCAACATAATCAGCGACGTGGACAACAACTGGCGTGATTACCCTACCCCTGATTCCACATTTCACACAACTAGTGTTGCAGTAGAGTTACTAGATGTGGCCCGTAATTTCATACTTGATGCAATGCTATTCCTGTTGAATACAACAAACTTTGGCGATGTATCCGATTTGTTAGTGTAATTTTATAGTGGCAACACTGTGTCCCTGTCGCCGTTCGACCTCAAAAAGTGTAATGTCCGTTGTCGCCGAATAACTTCGATTTACTTAAAACAAGGCATCTTTGATTCTCGAGACCAATCCCACTTCATTCATTTCCTTTAGTTGTCTCCTTTGCAATCTTCTTTTGTGTCAGCATAAGCCGTATCGCAGGACAATATCATGATGTAGTGAAGATTACCCAGTCAGCAATGCCCAGGGTACGCCAGATACACTCAGGTTTTTTCGTCACTTGGAGAAGATATTTTCTTTCACCCCCAGTTTCCAGTTGCGGAAAGATGAGAGAAAGAAGAAGTAGTTGAAGATATAAAGTTTTATAGTATACGTTATTATAATAAGATACCAGAGAATATTCTTAACTTGACGGGCAAAAAGTTTAAGTCCCATGTTAAACAAGTCCTCTGTAAAAAAGTTACTATAAACTCGATGATTATTTGAATGACCAAAATGTCTGGTCTTGACAATGTTACACTATGTAATTTAATATTGAATTTTATGTAATTGTACTTTGTATATTTTGTTTAAAAGAAGTGTGTTGTAGAGTTTCTGGCCGCATCTTCTCTACAACGGAACACCTTCCGACGCGGTGGTAGATTCAAAAACATGACGTCAAAAAGTTATCTGTGTGATATTATTTAAATAAACAATTTTGACTTTTGACTTTGACTTTACATGAAGATAGCTAAAGAAAGTTGGCGAATCTTTCTCTAATGTAGACTGCTTGACAGTTAATAATGTTCCCTCTTAATGATTACCCGATACATGCATATTTACATGCCAAACTAGGTCACCGCGTGCGCAAGCATTTATGTTCGGTGGTTGGACCGTACATCCTATTGTCCTAGATTAAATTCATTGCAGGTTCCAAGACAGATTAGAGTTGTACGGGTATGTACATATATTCATTTGTCAGCACTTTTGTGCCACACCGTTTTATAGCGCGCAGCGATCGCCAGTCGGTCCCCGCGCGTCCCTATAACAACACCTATGTAAAACACTAACGTAAAAATCATGTAATTCACTGTTTTAGATCTGAAAATATAATCGGACTTTCGTGAACTGTATATCGTCTCTTCATTGAATTCCCTCCTTCTGATACCACGAACTTGGAGTCTACGAACACACGTTCCTCGGACATTGGTGACACCCATTGAGTGAAGTGACTATACCTACAGTGCGTTAGTTTCGGGATCGGCTCAATTTCAAGTTGTATAGGTGACGCGCATCTCGGTAGTACTTAACTACTATCGTTTCTTCTCTTGCACTCCACGGACCGCAAGCTCAACCCGCAGAAAAATGGCGGAAGAAGATGAAAAGCCGGACGTCGTGTTAATCTCGGTATCGTCAAGGGTACCAGAGTTCTGGACGGACCAGCCAGGACTATGGTTCATCCAGTTCGAGGCGGCAGTGGCACCGCAGAAAGCTAGCGACAACGCTAAGTACCAGCTCCTTATAGCCAAACTCGGCAAAGCGGTCATACAGCAAGTCGCGGACCTCTTAGCAAAGCCGCCAGAAGCTGACAAGTACAAAGCACTTAAAGATCGACTCTTAAGCATCTACGAGGAGTCCGAAAACAGACGCATCCAGAAATTAATCGGAGATATGCAGTTAGGTGATCAAAAACCGTCACAGCTACTCCGACGGATGCAGGGCCTAGCCGGAAGCCGGATGACGTCAGATACTCTAATCGTTTTATGGCAAAATCACCTGCCAGCCGCGGTTCGCACAGTGTTAGCGGCGACGACACTTGATGATCCTGAAAAATTAGTGGCGGTAGCAGACAAAGTGATCGAAACGAGCAAGCCGTTAGAAGTGGCGGCAGTCGCGAGCACGAGCTCAAGTAACCTAGCAGATGTGATAGCGAAGTTAACGTTGGAGGTAGCTGAACTACGAAAAGCAAGACATGATTCCCGACCACGGCAGAGGTCAGCGTCACGACAGCGCGACCGCAGCGGGAGCCGAGGTAGAGGTCCCTCCAATACGCGAAACCAGGATCGTCCCTGCTACTACCACTATCGTTTCGGGGAAAAAGCGGAAAAGTGCCGCGATCCCTGTAACTACAAACCGAAAAAGCAAGCGGAAAACTAGATGATGTACAGTCTACGACGGGAGGCTGTCACGGTAGTATTAACCGTCGCTTATGTATCATGGATGTCAATTCTAAACTTAGTTTTCTTGTCGATACAGGAGCAAACGTTTCTGTTTTACCGATTAATTTAGTAAATCGCTCACGTTGCGATAAAAACGTGGATTTCACGTTGTACGCCGCAAACGGTACTAAAATTGACACCTATGGTACACACACGATGACTCTAAACCTAAGACTTAGGAGAGCATTCACGTGGACCTTTATAGTCGCTACTGTTAAACAACCAATCTTAGGCGCCGATTTTCTCAGCCATTTTGGTCTGTTAGTAGACTTAAGTTCTCGAAAATTGATTGATAACGAAACTAAGTTAAATGTCATAGCCAGTATCAAAGATTGTACCAATCCGTCAATCAAAACAATAAACGAAGGTCACCCGTATCGCGATTTGTTAAATTCGTTTCCAGATATAACCAAACCGGTCTCTTTTAAAGAGCCTCCGCAGCACACTGTCAGTCATCATATCGAAACGAGTGGACCACCTGTCTACGCGAAGGCGAGACCATTACCGCCAGAACGTTTCAAAAAGGTGAAGGAAGAGTTCCGTCTCATGCAGGAGATGGGCATCTGCAGGCCTTCTAAAAGCGCCTGGGCGAGCCCGTTACATGTTGTTCCGAAGAAAAACGGAGACATACGTCCCTGCGGCGACTATCGACGACTTAACGCCATCACCAAACCCGACAGGTACCCTATTCCACATTTGCATGATTTTACATATCTTCTACCAGGTAAAAAGGTTTTCTCTCGAATTGATGTCAATAGAGATTACCATTTCGTACCTATCAACCCGGCTGTCGTTGTTAAAACGGCGATCATAACTCCATTCGGGTTATTCGAGTTCACCAGAATGACATTCGGCCTGAGGAATGCAGCACAAACCTTTCAACGGTTCATGCATGCGGTTTTAGAAGGTATGGATTTTCTACATTGTTTTATCGATGACGTCATAGTAGCTAGCGTAAACGAGGAAGAACACCGAGAGCACCTACGGTTACTATTCGAACGACTGAACCAATTTGGGTTAACGATAAACTTATCTAAATGTATTTTCGGTGAGGCAGAGCTTGATTTTATAGGATTCCACGTGTCCGAAAACGGAATTCGACCTATGGACGACAAGGTCAAGGCCATCATTGATTTTCCCAAACCAAAGGATATCAATGAGCTTCGTAGATTCCTAGGCATGGTAAATTTCTATCGCAGGCATATACCACACGCCGTAAGTACACAAGCCATTTTATCTAGGTATTTACATAACGCGAAACGAAACGACAAAACACCCATCGTATGGACGCCGGATACTGAATCAGCATTCCATGAATGTAAGTTGCAATTGGAGCAAGCAGTCACGTTGGCGTACCCGATCGCTGACGCTACATTAGCCCTCATGTGTGACGCTTCGAACACATGCGCAGGAGCCGTTCTACAACAACTAGTTAAAGGTGTGTGGAAACCTCTCGGCTATTTTTCTAAACGCTTGTCCGAAACGCAACAACGTTACAGTACCTACGACCGCGAATTACTCGCAATTTACATGTCTATTAAATACTTTCGCAAACTGTTCGAAGGCAGGCCATTAACGATTTTCACCGATCATCGGCCATTGGTACACGCGTTTACAAAAGTAGGTACCAACTCAGAAACGCCTCGGAGAACTCGGCAGTTATTATTCATCAGCGAATTCACGACCGACATTCGACACGTAGGTGGCGTGGACAATGTTGTGGCTGACGCGCTATCGCGCATAGCTACGATTTCCTGTCCCACGAGCATCGACTTCGAGCAACTTGCTGAATCGCAGAAATTGGACGACTTCATTACACAAGTTACGACAAACAACGTCGATAATAACAAAGTTGATATTAAAAGCATAGTTTTGCCCACTTGCGACAAAATGATTTATTGCGAAATGTCAACGTCCAAAGCAAGACCGTACCTACCTGATAATTTCAGACGTGTAGCTTTCGATAGCGTACACAAGATTAGCCATCCCGGTATACGTACGACTCGAAAAATGTGTACCCACGAAGGTAATTTTTTCGTGAAATTTTTATTTTCTCTTCTAATATTATAATTAGTTTTCGAGTTCACGATTGTTTTGCTAAACAAATGACCATCGTATTGTTTGAATGACGAATTTATACTGTACCTACAAGATAGTAATTAAAGCTTGTAATTAATGTAAAAATAATCGCCCTGTATAACCACGTTGATCAGTAATATTTACTTATAAAATGATAATGAATGTAATTAAACGCCATAAGCGAACTTTAGGTACAACTGCAACTGTATTGATTTGTAACGTTCTTAGCAATTTCCATAACTAATTTGGGCAACAAATGTATCTATATTAAGTTACTTACTAATCCGAAGCAAAGGAAAAAATTGTAATACCACAGTGACTCAGGACTCTGTCTACCCATTAGGACTTAGTCGTGATAATTTATCGTATTTAATAATTCATTGTAGCATCAACATTGTAAACAATTCAAGCCGGTACCTACCGAGCAAGTATCATGTATCAGCGACCGTGTTATCGTATTGCAACTTTGTTTCGCAATCACATTCCTTGCATTGTATAACTTGAGTTAATTTTATTTGATTATAAGATTTGATTTTAAAATTTGGATTGTATAACTTCCGCGTACCAAATTTTAGGAGGGGTGTGATGTACGGGTATGTACATATATTCATTTGTCAGCACTTTTGTGCCACACCGTTTTATAGCGCGCAGCGATCGCCAGTCGGTCCCCGCGCGTCCCTATAACAACACCTATGTAAAACACTAACGTAAAAATCATGTAATTCACTGTTTTAGATCTGACAATATAATCGGACTTTCGTGAACTGTATATCGTCTCTTCATTGAATTCCCTCCTTCTGATACCACGAACTTGGAGTCTACGAACACACGTTCCTCGGACAGAGTCATGCCCGGGCTTGTTGGACTTCATTGTCTAGTGTTGTGAGTGGTCGCGTTGTTGATCCTGGTTTAAACGAGTTACAGTGATGGGAAATGAGTAGTGAGACTATGTCCGTTTAAACAAATCATATTCAGACCAATTTAACTTTGTACAACTGTATTGTGACAAGAGAAAAGGGGATTCGAAGTGGTGATTCGCGGGCTCACTGTAGTTTATTTTGTCATCACTGATGTTATATCTTATTTCAGTGTAAATAGACTTTTTACTAGGTAATATACCGGTAATATGTGACCCGAAAGCGCATCTTGGGTAGGCCACACAAGAGGAACCGACGACCTGGTGAAGACGGAACCCGTTTGGGTGAAGGCAGTGGAGGACCGGTCGTTGTGGCGATCCTTGGGAGAGACCTATGTCCAGCAGTGGAGTCTATCAGCTGAGATGATGATGATGATGATGACTAGGTGATTTTTTTTTTCGTGTAGATCGCGCCGCGGTGTCGCTCTTTCAATACAACGTGTTAATGAATTAACGCAAAACTAGAAAGTAGTTTGTTTGGAATCGTGATTAGAAACGAGTTATCATAGTTTAAACATAGGATTTTTTTTTCAATGTAAAAAAAAATTTGTTTGTAAAATTTAAAATTTACTGAACTCGATCTCAACCCACCGCTCGGGCACTCTCACCCTACTTACTACTAAAACAAGATTCTTAAAATGTTGTATATGAGCACATTAGCGCTTTCGTTCATTGCTGAAATGATAACAAATCATTTTTGTCTGAAAACTTAAAATGCGAATAACTTTAAATTTTAACTATCAAAATAATGAAATTATTGTTTCAATCTAATTATTTTGTTATAAATCAGTTGGGGTGTATGATGTTTTGCGCTTATTCATTAACACGGTGTATAATTTAACATTGCTACAAATTCATGCTGTCTCCAAGTAAACCACGCTCATACCCCATCCAGTAACTCTATAGCGCCCTGTATTCAAATGCGATACTATCTCCCGTTCCCAGCTGCAAACACCCCGTATAGCTAATAAACATATACACAATTTGTAAACACACTGTACATTTTGTGGACGATGTTAATTTATCTGTTTATGGCGGGTATTGTCCGCCATTGTTGCTTGAATTCGGGTGTGAGAGGAATTATGGCGGAAATGGATGGATTTTTTGGAATGGATTTTTGTCATCTGCCGTGTGGTTCCTCTGAGTGCTGTACGAAGTGACTAAGGAGTGTATGGTTTCATAAGACTGTTTATGGGTGAACGTCGAGCCACCTATTAGCTCTATAGGTATTTCGGACATTTTCATACATATTACAGAGTTTAAACTTAAATGCGATACAAATACTTGAGGGGACGTCCTATATACAACGTGTTAATGAATAAGCACACAGCCTCATACACCCCAACTATTTTATAATAAAATAATTAAATTGAAACAATAATTTAATTATTTTGATAATTACAATTTTAAGTTATTTGCATTTTAAGTTTTCAGGCAAAAATGATTTGTTATCATTTCAGAAATGAATGAAAGCGCTAGCGTGCTCATGGATACATTTTAAGAATCTTGTTTTGGTAGTAAATAGGGTGAGTGTGCCCGTGCGGTGGGTTGAGATCGAGTTCAGTAAATTTTTAATTTTACAAACAAATTATTTAATATTTTGAAAAAACTTACCTTCGTTGAAAACCTGATAATTCGATTCTGCTCTCGATTCTAAACAAACTACTTTCTAGTTTTGCGTTAATTCATTATGACGTTGTAAATAGGGATACGTCCGTAATTACGTGGGAAGGGTTCTCTTATTTTTCCTTTTTCTACAAGATTTATACAAGTTACCGGAACGAAAAAAATAAACAGTATTCTTGGATAGTTTATCTAGTGAAATCATAAATGGAATACACGATTGAAATTACTTCACACGATAGAATTTCTTTTCGAAAAGTTAAGATAATAAAGCATTTTAACATTATTTGTGCAAACTAGCATAACTTGTAACCGTTTATAATTACTGGAATTTTACTCACATATTCAATTAGTTTATCTAGTGAAATCATTAAAAAAAATCCTATTTTTGAAGAGGGGCCCTCTTCAGACAATCAAATTAAACAACTTTTACTTTGGGACCAACGAACACGTCGAGCACCTACTTACATTTTCTATCACACAGCTGTTTTTTTTCACGATTTCCAAGGTCTCATAGTAAGTTCTTCAGTTTGATGGTCTGAACCACCTGTTGGCAACACCAAAATAAAAGGTAGTAATTAAAAAAGTTGTATTTCCGCTTCTGCCCTCCATATTGGTACGGTGCTTGTGCGTGTAACTAACTCTGGTGTAAAAATCACTAAAATAAACCTCCAGTGCTGCAAACAAGACTTTCCTCTACATCGAACCACTCCTGCCACCAGAAAAACTACACTCCACTAAAACCTCTCCAGCGGCGTCATATAAAACACCGGTAGGCCACATTCCCTACATTGGTCCTTCGAGCCGGATAAAACACCGGTAGGTCACGTTCCCTACATTGGTCCTTCGAGCTGACCGCTGGAGGTTTATTTTAGTGATTTTTACACCAGAGTTAGTTACACGCATACGCATCGTACCAATATGGAAACCGGGAACGGAAATACAACTTTTTTAATTACTACATTTTAAGTTGGTGTTGCCAACACAACCATCTAATGTTTGTCATGCATTAGAGTTTTCACCCTGCAAAATAAGGAGATGAAATAGGTTAAAACAATAATAATGTTCGATGTGTCATAAAACATTTTACTTTCTTCAAAGTTATAAAGAATAAAAATCTCATAGATTATGACGTCACAATCTGTAACGGAAGTAGGTTCACGTCACCCACATCCGGTCAAAGCGGAAACGTCAAACTTAACGCCGAGTTTCCTGTTATTGAATTCCAAACTAGTTTCTGTTACGGATTGATTTTTATTTTTGAAAAATTCTTCTTCGTGTCTAGTCTTTACAAATTTATTGTTAGAAGTTTCGTAGATGTCTGTAAATGTACGATTTTAAAATTAAAATTGTGTTATATCTTGTACAGGGTAGTTCTTAATATGCTGTCGGTTTTTATCAGACCTGTGATCAAACCAAACTGAACAACTTTATCTATGGGACTAACATCGAAAAGGTTTTAGAATATTACTGCCTATCCAAAAATCTATCTTTACTCTCCATTAATAATATTTTCTGAGTTAATTAAAAAAATTTATAGACAAAGTTTAAAAAAAATTTAAAACATATATTTTGAGCATAACATATATTTTTTCATAAGCTCTCAATTGATACCCCACACGTTAGTGAAAAAAGTTTCATTACCCTTTCTACCTCCCAAAATTATCCCCTAATATAAAATTAAGCTTTTTTGACTTAATTTGTGATATTGGACCATTAATAGCTATATTTTTGAAAAGTTTCAGCTTGCTATGCCTTACGGTCTCTGAGAAAAATGCCAGTGACATACGGACGGACAGACACCGAGCTGATTCCATAAATGTTCCGTTTTTCCAATTTCAGTAACGAACACAAAAAAATTAGTGCGGCACAAAATAATATCGATATTTTCGAGAGCTATCGAGTTGGCGTATCGCCACGCCGCCATCTCTCCCCGACTAATGTGCGACCACGCCCATCACTCGATGTTTGTCGATATTGTTGTCATGTCGATTGGAAAAGTTATCGGTTTGGTTTGATAGGGGGATGTGTTGGATTTGGTGTACAATAGAGTGAAACTTTCAATCTATTACGAAGCAAAATCGAAACTCATGATTTGTTGTGAATAGCCACATGTTTAAGGCAAGATTAATGGCATATACTTGGACATCGGATTCTATGCATTTGCATGGTTGTATATGCAAATGCATGTTTAAAGCGTTATTGCATAATTAAGTACTTTTTGATGATCGCGCATATTTGATAGCGGGTCTTGAAGACATCACCAGAAATGGCACCAAATCTGTCCAGTTACTTCAGTGGACGTAGTGTAGTCGTTTTCGGCATACGGAATAAAATACAGTGACAAAGTGGTGAGAAACGCCACAAGTTTGCTCTAGAAAAACATTTAAAAAAGTTTAGGGATTTATATGATTAGTATAAAATAAACCAAAATTTTTTATCAGAATTAGTTTTTTGTAGTGCATATTTTTGTGTATATTTGCATACATGTAATCCAATGTCTTATTTTATGCAAGTGTAACATACGAGTAACTCTGTAGTAATATTTAAAGAGGTGATTTATATTGTCCAGGTGATAAATTTTCAGTATGATTGTAATAGGAAAAAGTCAAAAAAAATATATTTAAATATGTGCTGTCACATACATTGGAGTCGAGTCACCCACTCGACTGCGGTTTTGTTACAGACGATGAAGAGTAATATTTGTAAACTTCTAAAAAAACGTTTATACGGGGTTTAAGTTGAATTACTTTAAATGGTGATTGTACCTAATCATTAATATTGAACAACTTTCCCAAAGAAACCAAAGATCAATTCAATCCTGATCCAATTTCAGTACTAATCGCATTGCAATCCTATTACTATTCAACTGTGCTGAATTCTGCATCGCGCTCAACTCTACATGATAGCCTTTAACGTCTGAGAGATCTGTCAAAACGGTTCTAACGGCTGTCAAATGAATAGCGCAATACCGAATGTATTAAAAGTTGTGGTTCGCACGCAGTCCAATCATGGTTCAGTTGAGATTTATTTAGCGCGATTGCTCTCCTTGTCTATGGGATGTCATTGATTGCACTCTAAAAAGATACCTACAGTCAAGTAAACTCATATAATACCGTTAACTACTCTAAATCGATTTAAAATTAAAAGCGATACAGGTTTTCAATTCACACAAAAATGTGCAATAAAAATAAATTGTATCGCTTAAAGTAATCTATAAAAGACCAGTTCACAAATCTATCGATAAATCTACCGCGAGGGGCTTCGGGAAAATCTGTCGGTGAAATATCGATATCGATAGTAGTGTATGTCGAGAGTTACGTCACTAGTTCTGGCAAATGTACAATAGTGTCATTGGCAAGAAACTGGTGCAGTGTTTCTGTTATCTGTTTGATTTCTTGACAGTACAAGAGATATCGGAAATGTTCATTGAAAAATTAAAAACGATTTTACTAAAATTATGAACGTTGAAGTTTGTGGCGATGCCGACGACAAGGGGGTGAAAACGGGAGCTTATTCATAAGCCTAGGCTGTCCGTCCATCCGTCCTAGCTTCAGAGGGCTCTATTTTTTGAACCGTAATAGGTAGCCGGTTGAAATTTACACATTTAAAAATTAAGGGTGTTTTTTTAAGGATTATTATTTTTGCTCTATCGTTAAAAATCAATACATGCAAGCGTCAAACTATGTATAATTATAGTGTATAGCAAGGTAAAACAATAAATATTAGAAACCGGTCAAGAGTGTGTCGGGATTCACAAGGATGCCGGAAAAAACAAAAAAAAAATATTGTATGGTTGTACAGAACCCTCCGTGGGCGAGACCGACTTTCACTTGGTCGATTTTTTAAATATCTATGTTCAAAGAAATCAAATTCAGATTTCCTCAAAGAATAATTCATCCAATATTTCATAATCTGCCCAAACAATTTCGTTCGTCGATTTAATATAAAAGTTTCTGCAAACGCTTTCAAGTAATTTTCACCGGAAAGAAGAATTTTTTTGCTAGAATTTTTTAAAATGGGATCTCGGACAATAACCGGTATCTTAGCTTTTTGCTTTGATTAAGTAGATACCTATTTCGAACAGTTATGTAATGTACTTTTACAATTCGGTATGTCAAGTTTTTTTTTGGAGAGCAACCTCATACACCCCAACTGATTTATAACAAAATAATTAGATTAAATCAATAATTTCATTATTTTGAAGTTTCACATTTTAAGTATTCAGGCAAAAACAATTTGTTATCATTTCAGCAATGAATGAAAGCTCTAGCGCGTTCGTGGATACTTTTTAAGAATCTTGTTTTGGTAGTAAGTAGGGTGAGAGTGCCCGCGGTGGATTGAGATCGAGTTCAGTAAATTTTCAATTTTACATTCAAATTATTTAATTTTTTTAAAAAATTACCTTAGTTGAAAACATGATAATTCGATTCTGCTCTCGATTCTAAACAAACTAGTTTTGCGTTAATTCATTAACACGTTGTATATAAGGTCTAACAAAATTTTCTGAAACTATTTTAAGGGGATGATCAGACCATCAAACTGAACAACTTTCTCTATGGGACCAGTATGGTAATCGCGAAAAAAATCTGCCGTTCCATACAAACAAGCAAACCTAACTCGACCCGAATGTATGGGACAGCAGATTTTTTTTTGGCAATATCAATCTTGGTCCCATAGAGAAAGTTGTTCAGTTTTTTGCGTTAATTCATTAACACGTTGTATATAACAGAGTTTCGCTACTACTGGTGAAACGTGGATGTTCTGAGGTTTCAGAATATCTCTGACTACCCCCTCGGGGAATATAGTCGTGAGCATATGCTATGCTTATGCGTTGTATACAATTATCATCAAATAACTAAGTCCACTTGTAACGAAAGTAAATAAAATCCAGTAGAAGCATCTCGTTAAAACGTCACCGCACTCGAGTATCTCGTTACTTGAACTGATTGCGATCTAGTAACAGAATAAAGATCGAACCGGATTGTGTTATTGTACTGTTTATATTGTACGATTGAAAAAAAAAAAAATTGAAGGACTAAAAAGTTGACAAATACAACCGATGTATTTATACCGATATATTCGCATGTACTGGGTGCTTAGAGCATATAGCAATGGAGATGTCATGGTGCTCATTCACCCAACAAATTTTAATGTCACCTTTAAAGGGGAGCGAGGTAGACACGTACAGCATACCACAACGCTTCATACTGAACACATCTAAAAGCGAAAGCACAAACAAAACGATTTGTACTGCGTACGAGCTACCTTTATACCATTGTATCTTTCTATCGTTTTATTTTCGCAATGGCTTTTTGTTTACTTGGAGATTGTACTTAAATCAAAACTTAATAGTTGATAAGAATATTCACATATGATAGGAACAGACATGTTTAAGCAGATTTGAAGTGGAATATCGCCTTTTACATTTAAATAAAACACAATTTACTATTTTCATTTCCCACTGTCTTGCGACACGAAACGATACCGAATGGTAGCGTACGAGCGTGAACTAGTTTTATTTAAAGCGCATGGACAAATATGGCCACGTACTTTTTCAGAGGGGTAGGCTCGTCGTTAACAACTCCATGATTATATGCTCTAAGACCGGGTGTAACAAAACAGCCTAGTAATACTTTAAAAAGCTTCAGACCATCAAAAAACTTTCACAATGGAGCCAACATCAAAATCGCGAAGAAAAAATCTGCTGTCCCATACATTTGAGTCGAATCCGTACTGCAGTTTTGTATGAAACAGCAGAATTTTTTTTTCATTATTCATCTCATATGACACCTGCATGAAGAAATGGGGTGGTCCATTCGTAGCCGGAACCACACCGCACGCACTAAAACGAGATATTTAAAAATGACGTGAAGTCGTATCGGAATCGTATCGTGGTCTCTAAACTAAGTGATTGCTATAATGAGATGCTCCCACACTTGACTTTGTGGTTACTGCCGAACGACGCTTGAATAATTATGTACCTAGGTACTATCTCAGACTTTCAACTTTCCTCCCTTTTAGTTATTTGCATAGGTTTCGAGAACATTTTGTTTTACAAAGTGGGAAAGGTAAGTTTTCGTAACAGGTATTTTCTGTTTCAAAACGAGAGAACCAAGACATTCTTTTCTGTTCTACTCTATTCTAAATCTTTTTTCATTGCAAAGGAAGACGCCGGATTTAGGCCCAGTGGAGTAAACATCAAATTAGATTTAGTAAGAATTGATAAAACACAGATACACAAATAAACAGACATAAATCAGCAACAAGCTTCGTCAAAACATTGAAAAACACGCTCAGTCAAATAACCCGCCTCTTGTCGAACCTGGCGCAAAGGAGCCCAAAACGCTAGCAGCGTTGCCACGCTGAATTGCAATCGCTAGCCTCTGCACCAGAAACGACCCAGAACGGGGATCATAATTTCGCTCCCTCAGCCGACGGCCAATCTCCGCAACGAAGGTCTTTGCCTCGGCACCCCAAACCCCCGTGGACTCAACGGCGACTGGAACAAAAAGATAATCGGCCACCAGGGCCGAATACGTGTCCCACTTCCTAACGGCAGCCAGCTCCGCAGCTGCTCCAGGTGTTCGCGACGTGCGACTTAGGTAGCTGGCGGCGAAAGTGCTGACGCACGTTGCGTCCCATAAAAGGCACTTGCCTTTCTGCCAGGGCACCAAAGTTAAGCCATCCGGCCTCTTGCCGTCGGTACGGCTGAGGCCAGGTGGCTCAAGCACGCACGGGACGTTGGCAGACACGAGAGCCCTCCTGACGATATCATTGAGGGCATGGTGGCGAGGAAACCTTCCCGAGCAGCGACGGCAACTTAAAGCATGGTGCCCATTGGCCTCCACCATGGAACCGCAGATGCATCTATGAGGTTCACATACATTGCTGCCCAAGCGGAGTCCCACAGCCACACGCAGCGAGTCGCTGTCGAGGAGGGTGCCCATATGCGGTGAAGGCACCGCATGCAACCACGCCCCCGATTCAGGTTGCGATACCGCCCTGAGTCTTGCCAAGTCTGACCCGGAAGCCTCACCCATAAGTCGGTCGAGAGCACACTTCGCTCCGAGGTCGTCCCAAGATCGCTGCACACACAGGTCCTCAGGCGCGCCCGCACCCAGGCCCAGAGCCTCCCAAGCCGCCAACGCATCCTCCGCAAAAGGAATGCTGAAATGGTTACCATCAATACGTAAAATCTTAGTAACCAAATTAGCAACCCCATGCACCGATGACAGGAAGGCTGGAAGGCTCACATCCCGCGCCCGACGCACGCCCAAGCCCCCGTGACGAATCGGCAAGGCCGCCTGGCCCCACTGACTCTCGCTGAGGGAGACGTTCAGGATGCTCTCGACCGTGAGCTTAAGGGTGTCGTCAAAGCACGAGACCTCCCCTGGGAACATCCATGTCGGAGCTGTCCGCAAAAGGTAGGTAACCTTTGGGACAGCAAAGCACATGCGCAAAAGTATTAGCGCGACATGGGCGGAAAGGTTACCTAGGCGCTCCCGGGAAAAATTCAGCATCTGCTTGCGAACCGCAATAGCCTCCGGGACCGCCTCCGGAAATATGGGCGACCCAAGAAGAAAAAAAGAGTTCGCAGTCAGTTTCCTGATGCCAGGAAGTATGGAATTGATACGCGCAAATGCTGAATCCGACCCGGGGCCACAGGGGAAAAACTCGCACTTCCCCATGTTAGCAACTAGCCCCAGCTCACCGAGACGCGGCAGCAA
This sequence comes from Agonopterix alstromeriana, assembly GCA_963924505.1. NCBI lineage: Eukaryota > Metazoa > Arthropoda > Insecta > Lepidoptera > Depressariidae > Agonopterix > Agonopterix alstromeriana. The sequence continues at coordinate 976,156 of OZ004686.1, read as the reverse complement.
AGAGATTAGATCCTGCTCAACGACCTCTGGCTTGCCCCCAATGGTACCATCGTCCAAGTACCACAGGTTCAAAGGCGACCTCAGCTCCAGTATAGCCCCGTGAATGGCGAGGCTGAAAACGAGCGGACCTAGAGGGTCTCCCTGCTGCGCCCCTACCTGGGAGAGAATAAGCTCTCCGTCAAAAAACAGGTTTGACGGGCTATCGTAAACCTGATGCAAGAAAGGGTAGAGGGAGGGGATCCTATTCCTGACTTCACTTAACAATACGTCCCTCTCCAGGGTATTAAAGGCGTTGCGAATGTCCAATTTAACTAATACGCAGTCCCTGTTGGCGGCGTCCATAGCAAAAGCACGAGTGGCGTGGATCGCCGCCTCACAGCCCCGACGCGTCCCAAAACCCAGCTGTTGAGGCTGCAAGTAGCCAGACAACTCATCCCTAACGGCGCGACAGGCAAGCTTTGCCGCCAAACGACGGAAAGTGCTACCAACTGCTATCGGCCTCACACCACCATCCTTCTTAGCAAGAGCACAGAGCGATGCCCCATACAAGAAGGGACATACGTCCTTGTTTAGTTGGCCGCTAAGCAAAAAATTGGTAAGCCTTGTCAAGCACGCCAACAACCGCCGCCCATTATCGCCGGCCGAAACAGACGTTAGCTCCCTCAAGTGACCCGGACGAATACCATCCAAGCCCCCCGCCGAACCGCTGTTAAACGCCCCGAGGGCCCAAGACACATCCTCTATACTGACTACTAGGGGCGTAAAAGAATGATCCGGAGCAGAAGGAAAGGAGAGCAGACGCGAGGGTGGAGGATGTTTGGACTGCAGAGAAGCCAGCGTCTCAGGGCCCGACTGAGCCAAAGAGTCCTCAGACACCAGCAGCCGAACTGCACCCCTCAAATCCCCTTCGTGCACCTTCGACTCAATAGTCCTAATGACCGAGCGAGACCCTGAGGGCACCACAGCCCCCCCCACTGAACCGACATCACGACCGATATTCGACTTCACCTTCTGCGTATAATTGCCCGTGCCAGTCCGATCCGGAGTCCGCAAGGACGAATACGCAAAGGAGAGGAGAGAAAACCACTCCTCCACACCGTTGGATCCGACGCACTTGTCGATTACGTCACACAAACTCCCTGCAGCCAAGCTGCGAGCCCCCTTGGGAATGTGACGCAAAACGGGAATTGTTTTTTTGAAGTCAGCCAGATCCAACAAGCAGGAGCGTCGTGGTTGAGACTGTGCCAGCGACACAGCGCGGTGGACAAGACGCGAGGGGCCTGGAGCCTGCGAGGAGCCAGCACGTACCGCATCCTTGTGCATACGACCAACGTGCGTCCTAAGGCCCCGAGCCACGAAGAGACGTGAGGAGCCTGGGCAGTAAGGGCACGTCGACTTGGGAGCTTCAGACATCACAAACAAGTCGAAAATATGTCATAAAAAACCATAAAATAACTAATATTAAAACATAATAAATAATATTTAACTACACATCAAGCTCACAAAGAAAACAAGCCAATAAACACTAAATACAAGGCATGAAATCGTAATAAAATAAAAATAATCAAAACAAATATTAAATAAAAATAATCCAAACAAATATTAACAAATTGTAAAAAAAATAAAAAAAAAAATAAAAATAAAAAAAAATTATTAAGCGTCAAAGTTGCCCAGAACGCAGCAGAAGCAAGCAGAGTGAGCACATACCCCCCCCGCCCCAGCACGCACTAACAGCAAGCAGCTATAATAGCACCCGGACACAGCAGCCCGACGACCACACGACGGCACCGGCTCGACACCCCCCACCGCACCCGGCGAGCGATCACACCAACACACCCGCGCAGGCGATCCCCGTAGCAACTCGTAGCACGCGTAGCAAAAGTGGGCGGAGCGCAGCTCGCGCAGTCGGCCCGTAGCAGCGCGCCGTCGCCCACCATCGGACGACTACGGCTGTTTCCGTGGTAAGGTCACTGACCGGTGCGCAGGAGCCGATCCGCGCGCCGCTTGTTAGCAACCGATGTTGTCGTAGGTCGGGAATCCAATTTAAAACACTGCTGAATATATTTGGCTACATCTTCCGACCCCGAATATGGATTCAAAAACGGTTTGCACCACTGACTAGACCGATACGTCCTCTTTTAAAAGACACCTTTTTCCACATTAAGGATACACTTTTAGGTATTAAACTGAATCTATTTCGAGGAGCGATTTAAAAAAAACACCGTTGCTGCTATGCGCGCGCGCGCTTTGATAAAATATTAATTCGTAATTTCTCACACTATTTATTAATTACTAGAACTTCGTAATTGTTTTATTGTCGAGGATAAAACATTGTTTTTCTATGATTCCTTTCATCCCAACCGATCCCAGAATCATTATGAAATTGCAAACTACTTAATATTGATTATATTACGAATACCAAAAACAGGTAAAACTACAAATAAAATATAGGTAATTTCGTATAGTAGAATTGCTAACCACGGACTTTCTATAAACCTTTGCCATTTTAATAATTGGCATTACATACTGTAATTTCCATATAGTTGCATATGTGTACACTGGTAGCCTAAGTTTCTATGGAAACCTGGCATTGTCCTTTACTTTTTGTACGTCTCATTGCATACGACACATTGCAGGGCACAGGCCTAACCTCAGGACGGGTGTATGGGTATTAGTCCACTAATCGTGCCCAATGTAGATTGGTAGACTTCACATACGCATCAGAATTTCTTTTAAAATTTCCTTATGGGATTATGGCTTTGACTAATTATTATGAGGACTAGCCTTGCGGTAGCATTTCCCCTCTGCCACGGTATAAGCACAATTGATCTTGTGCATTTACATTCAATTTTACACCTTATCGCTAAACGAGACAGCCTATAATTGCGAAATAATAACTTCGAACTTAGAACGTTTGGGGTTCACACGAGACTACTTTTCATGATTTTTAACATTCAAAATTAGAATCTAAAGTTATGGGGAATAAAATCCAAAGTTGCGGATTTCAGGTTACCTCCCCCCCCTCAAAAAGTGGCAGAAATGTTTGTTAGTAGAATTACACGCGTAACCAGTCCACATATAAATAGTCAAAGGATTATGGTCCTGAATTAATGTTTTGTATGCAATGAAAGTACCCTAACAGCAGGTTGACTAATATCCCTCCGACAATCTGAATTTTTCCACCGTGGTGGCCTACCACGCCCTCATTGGTGTAAGAGTCCTGCAGTGGGAGCCTACAATACAGTACGATAACTTACTTTTTAAGGTTCCGTGCCCAAAGAGTGAAAAAGGGACCCTATCCATACGCTTACATTGTACGTCCGTCCTACCTGTTTAGGGCTGTAACTTTTGAATCGTAATTGCTATATAAGTGAAATTTTCACAGAATGTGCGTTATTATGGCGGATTAACAAAGAACAAAAAATAAATAAATTGAAAAAAAAACAAGTAATAAAAATATCAAAAAGTCAAGAGGGGGTTCTCTTACGAGAAACTAGTTTTTATCTACGTTTTTTCTTCTCGCTCTATCGTAAAAACGGTCGTTTGTAAAGGCGTCAAACTTCGTGTGATTATAGAGCAAACTCTACAGTATAACAAAAAATAATAAAAACCGACCAAATATGAGTCGGTCTCACGCTAAAGGTCCCAGAGAAAACAAAACGTTTTTGTATATTTATATGTTGTGTGGTACAGAACCCTTGGTGCGACTCGCACTTGACCGGTTTATTACCCAATACAATCAAAAACTAACCCTACCCTCTATGCCAGAAGATTCAAAATTCAACAAAGGTCGCATTCTTGGCAAGTTTCACCAAGAGTTTCGGTGAACGACAGAAAAGCTAGTGATTATCTGGCGCGGAGGTAAGACGGGTGCATTTAGTACATGTTTTGTTACTGGAAACAAGCCAAGTTTATCAGATTTTTGTGACACTTCTGTATGTAAGTACCTGGGCTATAAACTACAGTCTAAAGTAGCGTTGAAATTAAATTAAGAAAAAAAATTGTGTTCGGCTCTGGAACTCTTTGCTATAGTTGATCAGACGTGTCCCCTCCTTGAGTGTTTTTAAGTCGAAAGTCAAAGATCATTTCCTTGACCTCTGATTTCTTTTCAACTTCACTTTTATTTCGTTTTATCATCTTACAGTTCCATGTTGTATGTAGTAGTCATTTATATATGTATAGAGTTAAAAAGATATGTATTTATGATAAATTATTTATTTTATTTGTAATTATATTTCTATACTTATTGTCATTTCTTTATTTTGAGCTACACCGCCTACCCATTTTTACGTTTGTTAATTCCTCTACCCTAAGGTTGTCTGGAAGAAATCGCTTTTTAGCGATAAGACCGCCTTATTTGTACCTACTTTTAATTATTTATCTGTATTCAAATGTATGTTCTGTTTTGGTGTGCAATAAAGTATAATTGAATTGAATTGAATTCTAAAGGTAAATTACATATCCACCACGCGTGCCCAATGCAGACTGGAAGACTTCACATGCATGCATGCATACATGGTCACGACTATATTCCCCAAGGGGGTAGTCAGAGATATTCTGAAACCTCAGATTCGATCTCGCAGGGAAACTCCGAGCATAGCCCTCTCAATTGCCCTTTGGGTGACTTTCAGCCTTTTTATGAGGCCTTGAGTGAACGACCACCTCTCTGTTCCATATGTCATCTCTGGCAACACACACTGGTCGAAGACTTTTGTTTTAAAACACCCCGTGGGGGTAGTCAGATACGTTCTGAAGAAACCTCAGAACATCCACGTTTCACTAGTAGTACCGAAACTCTGTCCAGTGTGACGGAGAGGACAGAGAGTGAGCCCGTCGCCACTTATAATGGACAGTGGGTACAATACATGCCTCGAAATTGAAGCATGAGGGTTTTCCTTCATCGAAAAGCCTGTGGTATCACAAATCGTACATAAATTCCGAAAAACTTATTAGTACGAGTCGGCCTGGATGGGGATCGAACCTTCGCCTTCTGTACGGCAGGCAAGGTTACTCGCCACTGGACCACCACGCATTCACATACGCATTGGAATTTATTCTTCAGCTTATGCAGGTTTCCTCACGATGTTTTCCTTCACCGTTTGAGAGCAGTCGGTATTATGTACATAAGTTAGAAAAACTCATTGGTATATGGCATGTCGTCGGTGCGGATTCGAACCCGGACCTTCATGATTGAGTATCCATACCTCTCCGCAACTTGTGATTGTTTCCAATAACCAATTTTTCCAAAACGCCATATAAGGATATATTACTGTTGGCGCGCTCCATACAAATGAAGTTATATTTTCAATACAAACCAATTAAAGTCAATGAAATTTTATAGAAACAATCTAGAAACTAATCTCTATAATTATATTGTCGAATTTTCGTTAAAATGTATAGTTTTAAAGTTACAGTGTCTCAAAGATTGCCATACAAATCTTAAACTAATCTTAACATTGAAACTGTATATTTTAACGAAAATCGGACAAGATACAAGCAAAGAGATTTGTTTCTAGATTGTTTCTGCAAAATGGCATTGACTTTAATTGGTAAGTATTGAAAATATCACCAGACTTCGTTCGCATTCGGAATAAACTTCTCTTAAACAAAATACACAATTCAAACTTAAAATAGATTGACAAAAAGCCACTGCAAATACTTTATCGTAAACAAAATATTTCTAAAACTGTTTATTGAAACGAAAACACTTTTAAATCTATAGAATATATTCGTATTGACAAGACGAGTCGTGTTTAGAATCCGCAACGGCTTGTTTGAAATGTGAAATGTGCTATTTATTTTACATTTCGAGGTTAGCGAACTTTAAGCACTTTATTTGCACTTCAAAACAATGTTCCGACCAAATGACTATTTCGTACCAATAGTCATTTGGTCGGAACATTTAAGCGAATGTTTATACAGAGGTTCATATAACGCTGCCGGGTTGCCTAGCAAAATCTTGCCGCAAGTGCCTTTACCATAATGGTTTATGGTACCATTTTTTCCAACACCCGGTTGCCACCACTCAGTCAAGTCAAAATTATTTATTCAAAATAATATCACATAGATAACTTTTTGACGTCATGTTTTTGAATCTATCACCGCGTCGGAAGGTGTTCCGTTGTAGAGAAGATGCGGCCAGAAACTCTACAACACACTTCTTTTAAACAAAACAAAATATACAAAGTACAGTTACATAAATTCAATATTAAATTACATAGTGTAACATTGTCAAGACCAGACATTTTGGTCATTCAAATAATCATCGAGTTTATAGTAACCTTTTTTACAGAGGACTTGTTTAACATGGGACTTAAACTTTTTGTCCGTCAAGTTAAGAATATTCTCTGGTATCTTATTACAATAACGTATACAGTGCCCCATGAAAGATGTGTTGACCTTACTAAGTCGAAAATGTGGGAATACTAATTTATTTTTATTTCTTGTATTGTAATTACGAGTATGAACGTCACTGTTTTTGGGAAAGAGAGACTGCCGCAACTTCGCAACTCTAAGGGTTTAAAATGACTTCTTTGAACCTGGCAACCCTAGAGTTGCGGCAGACTGAGAGGTGGCAACCCTAGTTTTACCAGTTCTTTACATCGGTCTCCTTCAGATGGCACCTCGTTTACTTCCCAAACAGATCGGTGGACAAAATGGTACCATAAATCATCATGGTAAAGGCACTTGCGGCAAGATTTTGCTAGGCAACCCGGCGGCGTTGTATGAACCTCTATATAAACATTCACTTAAATTACATTTCGTTTACCAAACAAATAGGTGCATAAATTTGCAGTCGGATCTTGGTCTATATACCGTTCATATTAATGACTCATCATAATCTAATGAGTTGAATTAGCACTCTGGCCGAATGTCGAACGGAATCTACAACGTGTTAATAAATAAGCGCAAAACCTCATACTCATAACCTCAACTTACTAACTACTCATAACGAAATAATTACAATAAATAAATATCTTGGACATTGTCACACAAATTATCTAGTCACATTTAAAGTACCAGAATCGAGCCTGGACTTGTATTATGATGACTAGACAACGATATATAATACATATATAGATACAAACAACCATGACTCTGGTACAAATATTAATATTCATCATACAAATATTTGTACCTTACGGGATTCGAACCCGCGACCCTCGGCACAGCAGGCAGGTTCACTACCGACTGTGCTATCGGGCCGTCCAATGAAACAATAATTTCATTATTTTATAAAATTTTCATGTAAAAATGATTTGTTATTATTTCAGCAATGAAAGCGCTGCGTGCTCATGGATACATTTTAAGAATCTTGTTTTGGTAGAAAGTATAGTGAGTTTGCCTGTGCGACGGGTTGGCATCGAGTTCAGTAAATTTTAAATTATACGAGCTAATTATTTAATACTAGCTACTGCCCGCGACTCCGTCTTAAAAAAGTATCCTATGTGTTAATCCAGATCATATTCTATCTATCTGCCAAATTTCATTCAAATCCATTCAGTAGTTTTATCGTGAAAGAGTAACAAACATCCATCTATACTTACAAACTTTCGAGTTTATAATATTAGTAGGAAGGATTTTGATAAAATGTAACCTATTTTGAAACCTTGATAATTCGTTCTGCTCTCGATTCTAAACAAACTATTTCCTAGTTTCGAGTTTATTCATTTCACGTTGTATAATGAGTATTTGGTTATAAAAGGGTCATCTAAAAGTTCAAATTAAAACACTACTGTCGTTTCAGTAAAGGAAAAAATAGCGAGGAAACTTACATACTTCAATTTCGAGTGTATATTTGTCGACAGTTCTTAAATCTTATTTGAAATAGATCGGCTTTAAACAACAGAAAGGCGTGTATCGTTTAAAATCAACATTTTGTTGAGCTTAGACTGAATAAAAGCACCAAAATAAATAAAACTTTAAAACCCGCACTTCGCACCGTCACGCCAATTCGGCAATTCTATATTTTGTCGAAGCAAAACAGTGCAAATAATAGGTACGAACTAAGGCATTTTGTGGACCCTTTTTCGAATCTATTTGATTAAAATGTATCTGGGAAGACATGTTTTTTAACCCAAAATCTCAAAACGATGAAGCTTTGTAGATATTTAGGATAGTTCTGAACACAAGGACACTAATAATGAAATTTTCATTTCATTTAATTTCGTTTCATTTATTTACCTTAAATAGTAGTCAAATCAAATCTAATCGTTGGCCTTTATATTTTAGCTATAATGCCTGGCCTGTAATTCGACGTGCATATGTCTATAATCTAAACTATATATTTTAACGGAAATCTGACAAATGTCAAGCAAATATTGGTTTCTAGATCGTGTCTAAAAATGTCATTGACTTTAATTGGTTGCTACAATTGAGAATATAACCAGACTTCGTTTGTATGGAGCGCGATCCGGATTATATCCCCTTCAAAGTCAAAGTCAAAGTCAATATAATTTATTCAATATAGGAGCTTGAAGCACACTTATCACACGTCAAATCTTTTTTAAAGCTACCACCGCGTCGGAACGTGTTGTCGCTGTAGAGAAGATGCGGCCAGAAACTCTACAACATAACACGACTTAATAACTATTACAATATAAATTCTTAAGCTAGAGTTATGTTTACAATAATACATAGTCTATTTAATACAATTATTGATACTATACAGTGCTTAATCTCTCATGCTTCACTCATTCGATCTGCATTCCGTTCCATTCCCACAAAGGTCCACGTTTCATGGGTCCCTTGCCTATCGTCCGAGTCCGTCCCTGTAGCAAACAAATACAAACAAAATAGAACAAACAAATGCCGAACGCCTCCACTGGACTTCAGCCAACGACTGTTCGCGACTAATATAAATATGTATTGGAAACCACACCCCGTCGCCGTCGACGCATACTAAGATCTACCCTGTTTGGAAATTATTCACAAATATACTAAACTGTAGCTCAGTACACCTACACTGTCCAATGGTTGTAATTCGGACGAAGAATTTAAACAAATTTTGCTTGTGAGACAAAATTGTATTCAAAATATGGCTGCCGTCTTGGTATTGATGATTTTTCCAATTTCTAGTTTATGTAGAAAAAGTCCTCGACATTGTACGGTTATACAACGTGTTAATGAATAAGCGCAAAACCTCATATACCCCAACAGATTTATAACAAAATAATTAGATTGAAATAATAATTTCATTATTTTTGTAGTTAAAGTTTACAGTTATTCGTATTTTAAGTTTTCAGACAAACATGATTTGTTATCATTTCAGCAATGAATGAACGCGCTAGCGTGCTCATGGATACATTTTAAGAATGTTGTTTTGGTAGTAAGTAGGGTGAGTGTGCCCGAGCGGTGGATTGAGGCCGAGTTCAGTAAATTTCAAATTTTACAAACAAATTTTTTAATATTTAGAAAAAAAAAATCGTATGTTGAAAATATGATAATTCTGTACGGGCTACACCTGTAGTTGATAGTGATAGTTGATAGTAAAGTAAAATGCCGAAAATATGATAAAAGAAGAGTTTATTGAATTAACTGATTTATGCTAGTATGGAAATGATTGCTATGAGAGCACGCGGTTCGGCTACCAATCGTGAACTGAATTGTGTAAAATAAAAGTATCGAACCACGCGTTGATTGATGACTCGACTATATAATAAAAATGCACGGTTGCACCGTACATGTTCCCAGGCCAAAGAAGGGAGGCTTGAGAGGATAGATGATGAAATGATATTGATGGTGATGAGACTATGCTACTAACAAGGTGATTGAACAATGCGCCTTATGTCTATGATGATTCTTATGCTATTAGAGACCCGTGTCACTAAAATCAAATGCCAACGGTAGCGTTTGTTTATTAAGAACACTCGCGCTTGTACACTTTACACTTGCACTAGAGGGCTCAGCCCGTTCAATGGTACACTTACAAGTACACTTGCACATCACATTAGCACTAACACTATCACGGGAGGCGGTCAATCCGCGCGGACGGGGGGTGGGCAGGGCAAGGTGCACGGATCTGCGCCGCGCGCGTCGCACGCGCCACACTATGCATGCTGCTGCTGCTGCAGCTGCCGCTCCCACCAGCACGTAGATCACCGTGTAGTGGTGTATGTCGTGATATGATATTTGATTCACTTCAGGCGATTGCGCCTTCAGTTTCTGTATCTGATCATTTATCTCTTTCATATACTCTTGATTGTCTGTTATTTCTGATTTTACCTTGCTCACAGGGATGGTTAAATTAATAATGTTATTAATAGAAGGAATGTCCGGCGTAACGATTTCTGCTTGCGTTTGCACTTGGGACATCTGACGCCGCTGTGACGGTACGGTGAATGACTCGCCTTTGATAACGCAGCTTTCTTGTAGACTGATAATGCCGGCCTTGCTGACTCGTTCAGAAGTAACTTGATCTGAACATATGATCCGAAGTGGGCATTGACCGCAACAAAAGTATAGGTACGAATTTATACTACTCAATTGTATCCATTTGTCATAGCAACGAGTAGTATGGTAAATACATTCGTTCGATGTTTGATCTCTGAGGCATAAGTTTTTGTCCGACTTCATGTGATAAACTGGTGTTTGTAATTCACATAGTTGAGTTACGGGATCGAAGGATATACATGTATTTAGCTCTTTATCTGATAGCGGCACGAAAGTATCCTTGTGGATGTTTATTGCTACCTGTTCCGCGATAGTAGCGATGCTGATCATATTGTTTCCCACTTGCTGCGGTATTGTGATCATTTTATAAATTTCAAAACTATCCCGGTCAATGAGCGGTATGCTAATTTCGAATATTAGGTAGTCTTTGGTTATTCTAGTTCGGACCTTTAATAATTGATATATCTTGATAAGGTCTGTCTGAACATTTTGAATAGGTAGTGATAATTCTTTTGATATCTGTTGGGAAATGATGTTTAATTCTTCTCTCAGCTGATTCGGTGTTATAAGATGTAGGTCGAACTGGCCATGATAAATATTAGTGACTGTGTCAATTAGAGATTTTTGGATCCCTTTTAAGTTCATCGCCAGATTGTTAGCGATGATGGCATAAATTGCAAAGTCGCTCGTCTCCGCGCCTTGCTGTACGGCATTGCTTAGTACTTTCTTTGTTTCCTCCAGTTCGTTAAGGTGTTGATTGAAGATCTTATGTTGTTTTACCATCGTACTTTCCATACGTTTCAGCAAATTGAATTCAGCTTCGAGTACAGAAGTTTGGTTCTTCCATAGTGCTCCAAGATGTTTTTGATTTTCCCTCACTAATTTTATATCCTTTTGATACTGATCGGCGAACTTTTGATCTAAAACGCCGAAGAGACTGTTTGCCACGTATCCTACGCCATCGATAAGGCCACGACGTAATCGCACATGTGAGCCAAAGTGTTGACTAAGGAACATGTCATTGTAGTATTGTAGTTCGATATAGTTGTGACGTAATTGTAAGGGGATCACGTCACAATGAATACGTCTCTTTGTCTTTAGACACCTGTCTTCTAGATTATTTATATATTTATCTAATAAATTTGTGCTCTCCCAATATGGCTCTAAGTTGTAATATACTACAAGCTTCCACACATCTCGAATCAGGTGCATGTTTGCACCTTTGTCGAAATAGATACTGTGATTTGAGTTGATGTTAGTTATATTGTAGGCGCAGGAAGCTGATGATACTAACATAGTCATTAGCATTAAAACCGTGGTGAAGAGACTGACTGAAGGCCTTGCTTTAGGTACCTTTAGCCTTTCAGGCGACGATACAGTTTCAGCATGAATTGTGTCCTCCTTTGATTGTTTGCTACTTGGTTGCTCGTCGTTCACGGGTAAGATAGATAATTTTGTGATAGGTCTTTTCATAATTCCGTTTTTAGTTCTGACGGAGACAACTCTGACTAATCCATCCTGTCCAGGATGAAGGATGACAACTCTGCCTAGTGCCCATTTTGCTGCTGGTAAGTTGGCTTCATGTATGAGCACAATATCGTTTTCCTTGATATTGGATTTAGATGTCTGCCATTTTGATCTAGTCGACATTTGTGTTAAATATTCCGATTTCCAGCGTTTCCAGATGTCGTGGAATATTTTTTGTGTTAACTGCCATCTTGTACGAGCGTCCCTTTCTGTTTCGATGATGTTCAAAACAGGACCACTGGACAAGAAGTGCGACGGAGTGAGATAATCCAAATCGTCTGGGTCTTCCATGAGGGCACATAAAGGTCTAGAATTAAGACACGCTTCCAATTGTGCTAAGAGCGTGCTGTACTCTTCGTAGGTGAGTTTTTGTTCTCCTACGACGCGACGTAGATGATATTTAAGACTCTTTACTGCTGCTTCCCAGAGTCCTCCAGCGCTCGGCCAAGATGGAGCGTTGAAGTGCCACTCTATGTCCATCATACTGATCTCTGATAGGAATTCTTCGTTTACTATTGATTTTAACTCCGTAAACTCTCTTTGTATAGTGTTGTTTGCTCCGATGAAGTTAGTGCCGTTGTCGCTCCATATATGCTTCGGGGCACCTCGTCTAGCTGCCATGCGACGTAATGCTGCCAGGAATGCTGATGTTGATAAGTCCGACACCAACTACAGGTGTAGCCCGTACATCTTTATGATGATGGCTTATGAGTTTTCTTAATTCTGCAATATATGACGCATGCGTATGCTTTGATCGATGCGTCACAAAAGCCATGCAACTCTATACTGTCATTTTTGCTCGTTTTCAGCCACCTTGCAACTTTAATATCGTTTATCTGCTCTAAATCGCTTTTGATTGTGTCCCAGTCTTTGTTGATTTTTTCAGGTAATTTGCTATCCCACTGTAGCTCTTTATGAAGCCAGACTTCTTGAAATAAGATCTTAAGTTTTGTGGAGACGGGTGACAACCATCCGAGAGGGTCAAATATTTTCGAAATATCTGACAACAGTTGCCGTTTTGTTGCTTGACCGGGAGACGTATCGATTTTTAATTTAAATTCAAATTGGTCGGTTTTAGGACACCAACGCAATCCTAACGTTTTTGTTGATTCTTCGTGCTTGAAATCGAAGACCTGTTGATAATTTTGCTGTGCTGTGTCAACTCCTTCTAATAGTTTTTGATTGTTAGAGTTCCACTTCCTTAGATTGAAGTCACCAGATCTCAGGAGTTTTGATAAGTCAGATTGAAGCTGCTTTGCTGTTTGAAGACTGTGGCTGCCGCTTAATAGGTCATCCATGTACAGATCTTCTTCCAGGACCTTACCAGCTGGACTGCAGGTGTAATTGTGACCCTCATCACTTGCTAACTGTTTAAGAGTCATCATGGCTAAGAACGGCGCTGCTTTTGTGCCGTAGGTAACCGTTGCTAATTGATAATCCTGCAGAACATCCCTAGAAGAGTCCCTCCATATGATTTTCTGGTACACCTGGTCTTCCAGGTGTAATTCGATCTGCCTAAACATTTTCTCAATGTCAGCTGTAAATGCGAACTCGTATTGTCTCCACTTCAAAATTAATTTTGATAAATCTTGCTGTAAGTTCGGACCCCTGTACATAGCGTCATTCAAACTATGGCCAGTCGATGTTTTCGCTGACGCATTGAAGACGACTCGAAGCGATGTAGTAGTGGAGTCCGCGCGCCGCACACAATGATGAGGTAAATAGCAGTTTGGTGTCTTGTTACCGCTCGAGTCCGATGACCGCTGCATATGACCTAGTTCGATATATTCGTGAATAAATGATTTATAGTCACGAGCTATATTTTCGTTTCGTACAAATTTGTTTTCTAATTGTCGAAACTGTGCGACTGATTTTGCTTTAGAGTCTCCTAAAAGCTCCTTATGATTTGGTTTCAGGGGCAGTCTCACGATATACCGACCTTCATCATTGCGTGTGGTTGTTGCTTTGTAAAATTGGACGCACTGATCGTCTTCTTGTGACATGCTTGTGGTCTCCGTGATAACATCTTCTGTGTTCCAGAATCGCTCTAAATCTTCCACGTTGTTTAGTACAACGTTACACTGATAAGACTTTACATTCCCGCATAGGATCCATCCCAGGCGGGTCTGCTGTGCTATAGGTAATGAGTCATTTTCTCTGATTATACCATTTAAAATTATTGATGAGTAAATATCTGCACCTAATAATAAGTCGACGGGGCTGCTAACATTAAATTCTGGATCTGCTAAGTGTATATTTTGTAGAAATTGCCATGTTGGCTTTGGAAATGTGTTGTTAGGTAGGTTGTTTACTAAACTTTTCATAATAGGGACTTCCGTCGTGAATGTATAGTCGCCCTGCGCTGATGAGCATGTAATATGTATAATGCCCTTGCAATTATTTTCTTTAGCTCCTACACCAAAAATCACACCCTTACAACGTTGGCGAGGTAAACCTAGTTTTTGTGCCGCTCTCTCTGATATCAGCGACGTTTGCGACCCTTGATCTATAAGGGCGCGCATGATTTGAAAGGTACCGTCCACCGCTTGCACTTTGATCAATGCCGTTGCTAGGAGGACTTCGGCTATGCTAGTTTTGGGATTTTGTGCCACGTGACTCTCGTGCTGTCGCGGGTTGCCATCAGATTTTGGTGACTTTGCGAACGCCTCATGTAGCAACGTATTGTGGGGTTCTTTGCACTCATGGCATCGTTTTTCTGAAATGCAATCATTTCCGTTGTGGTTGTATAAACAATTGTTGCAATATTTTAATTTCGCAACTAAATTTTTCTTTTCGCTCGATTGCAATTTCAAAAAATCATTACAGTGGAATAATCCGTGCGCTTTATTGCACAATGGACATCCGGTGTACTTCATCGAACGATTTTTATTTGATGGTTGCTTGAATGTTTTGATAGGAGGTGATGATGATGATCCTTTATCCTTGCTGCTCGCGAAGGATTTGAAATGTTGTGACGGTTTAGATGGTTCTTGTTTACGCCTTGATGCTTCTAGGGCCGTAAATTTGGATTCTAAGAACTCTAAAAAATCCTTTAGGGTTGGCAAGTCCCTAGGCTTTGCTAATGATTGTATGTAATCGTCATAACTGCTGGAATCTAATTTTTGTGCTACAATGTGAACAACGAGAGGGTCCCATGTTGAGGTATCTACACCAAGGTTTTTTATAGCATAGATACATTCCTTCGTTGTGTCATGAATTTTCTTTATGTTCACTGCTGACTGTTGCTGCATAACAGGCAAATTCATGAGGATATTAACGTGAGAGGAGAAAATAATCTTAGTGTTGTTGTATCTGTGGTTTAGGATGTCCCAACAGACCTTGTAGTTCTCGGAGGTGATGTGAAGATGTTGAACTATCTTTTCAGCTTCTCCTTTGAGCTTGCTTTTGAGAAACTGCATTTTTTGAGCATCGTTTAAGGATCTATTGCTGTGTATGGACTCAATAAATAAGTCCTTGAAGGATAACCACTGGTGATAATTCCCATTGAAGGAGGGAATGTCCATCTGTGGGGTTGATTTTTCCTTGTGTGATACAGACCAAATCTTGCTATTTATGGTCTTTTTGATGAGTCTATATGTTTTTTCTAAATCCTTAAATCGTGCTTCATAATCCGTGTTGTCCTCCGTAGATATTGTGTCGATCTCCCAGTGAAGAGAGTCAATAACCGACCATCTTGATTGAATTGTTCGCAATGTATCCTCAAGTTCCCATTTCTCTGCGTCTTCTTCGAAGTTGATGGTTGACATGGAGTAACGAAAAGCTTTAAAATTGCTTTGCTGTTTACGAAGCATTTCATCTAGCTTAGATGCTTCTACCAATGTTTGTTGTGTGTTCGACTTCGGCGGCTGTTGATGATGAAATGTTGGTTGCGGATTAGATCCGCTAGGGAACTGTGAAGCGGGGCCTGTAGGAGGTCCCATTTGAGTAGCAGGCTTTATCAATGGAGACGTAGGCTTTTGCTCCAGCGTCAGATGTCCTGCTATGAACGCTCTTGTTTCATTGTAGAAACTTCTTGTTTTATGATAATAATCGCTAGTAAAATAGTCGTGATTTTGTTCTTCAAATTGATTCAGCTGATCATGATTACTTTCGAACTCTTGCCAATAAGAGTCCAAAGTTTTTAGCTTCCTGTTGATTGATTCAGGAGTTTTGCGATCTTTTCCATCCTTTTTAAAGTTTGTGAGCAAGGTTTTGATAGCATCCAGTATTTGGACTTGGTTTGCAATGATATTCTCCATCCTGCTGCTTTGGAGTTATTGATAAATGATAAGAGTAAAAAGGAAAGATCTTACTTGCTGCTTATATAGCTAGCAAACGTGTCTCGGCTGCTGTGCTGAGTCGTTGGCTGCTTGTCTGTGACGCCGGACTGCTGGTGTCCGTAGGCGAAAGTTGAAGATACCTCGCGCTGCTGTGCGTGAGGGTGCTGTCTTCTGTGGATTGCTGTCCAGAGGGCGCATTAGAAACACTTTCACTGACGCGATTTCGAATGTTCCGAATAATACAGTCTTTTGTGAAGTGATCCCGCCTTTCCGGAGGCTCGAAGGACCATAAAGATGTACGGGCTACACCTGTAGTTGATAGTGATAGTTGATAGTAAAGTAAAATGCCGAAAATATGATAAAAGAAGAGTTTATTGAATTAACTGATTTATGCTAGTATGGAAATGATTGCTATGAGAGCACGCGGTTCGGCTACCAATCGTGAACTGAATTGTGTAAAATAAAAGTATCGAACCACGCGTTGATTGATGACTCGACTATATAATAAAAATGCACGGTTGCACCGTACAAATTCCATTTTGCTCTCGATTCTAAACAAACTACTTTCTAATTTTGCGGTAATTCATTAAAAAGTTGTATTTTTTTTACATTTAAGATGATAATGTTATTGATAATGTAGAAGTAGGTAATATCTTTAACATTGTTAACGTTAGATTTCTAATTTCATAGACTTCGTAAACATTTGATATACCTACATTTCATTTTAAAATCCAAGACCACTTGTGATTGTCACTACCACAGAATATAAAATAGTGCTACGCACAGAATGGTCACTCCCTGCCCGTCACCAACTTAAGATAAGTACCGTAAATAATCCCGGATTTGACGCGAGATTTTAGTCAAAGACTATTCAGTTATTAGAATAGAAGTCTTAAATTTTAGTCAAAAAGCTCACAGTCAATCAATTATAAGCTCACTTTAAGACAATTTCCTGTTCTAATATCTAACGTTTAAACTCCATCAAAAACAGCTTAAAATCTATTTCAATTTCCACACGTCAATTTATCATCCCACTTCAAGAGCAAAGTATGATAAATAGAACTCTAATACGAACACTTAAAATTCAAAATGCATTGCCGATGAAACAATAGCTTCGAGCACCATTTGTCTTATGAAATATTTTCGATGGAAAGCAAATTGTTTATTGAAGTGATATTTTCTCGGAAAAATACTGACGAAAAACATTTTCGAAACACACATCTATTCTTTGCAGCCTAAGGTGCATTTTCCTATGTATTTATTTGTTTAGAAGTGAACAGAAAATAGGTGTGAATGTATTACCGTTTCATTTCAAATAAAGAAGTCATGAAACATAACCCTTATGTCGACAGCAGAAGTGTAAAAATAGCTCGATTTTACTGACTTTGTGTGTAAAAATATACATTTCTATCGTAATGAAAATAAGGTGCATATTGGTGGTGTTGAGTTGATGTACTGAAATATAAACGTGTACTATCTATAATATCATGGCTTTTTTCTAATGGCATTGAAAACAGTGTGTAAAGTTTTAGTGGTTCAGACCATCAAACTGAACAACTTTCTTTATGAAGCCAACATCGAAATTGCAAAAAAATAATCTGCTGTTTAGTTCAATAGTAAATGTCAATGGCAACTCGACCCAAATGTATGGAACAAAAGTATTTTTCGCGGTTTCTATAGGGTGAAATTAAAATTATTGGCATCCAAGAACATCCATTGCACAACATTCACTATGGGACCGATATACAGGATGACATTGATATTGTGGAAGGTTCCACCGGTGAAAAGGGAAGATCTTCCGCCAGGCTAGGTGTGAAGCCTGGGGACCGGCCGTGGTCCAACAGATCTTAATTGGACCTTGTATATATATATCGAATCTCTGTGATTATTTCTCTTGCGCGATTCATTTCTTGTATACGATTGTGAACCTTATGTGTAGCGGCTAACGGGTTACCAATGTGACGTCGCAAGTTGTCTTTACGTACACATTTGCGAGTCCGACCGTAGCGCCATCTGTTAGCTTCGTTGCTATAACTTGTGGGTGTTGATGTCTGTGGCAAGTCCCCACAATATCATTGGCATCCTTTTAAACCAAGAGTCTACCCATCAAATTGAACAACTTTTACTATGGGAGCAAACCGATCTGGCACTGGCACTGAACTTGATCGCAACCAACCGCTCGGGTACTCTTCCCCTACTCACTACCAAAACAAGATTCTCAAAATGTATCCATGAGCACGTTAGCGCTTTCATTCATTGCTGAAATGATAACAAATCATTTTTGCCTGAAAACTTAAAATGCTAATAATTTAAAAATAATGAAATTATTGTTTCAATCTAATTATTTTATTGTAAATCAGTTGGGGTACTATTACCTACTCTGTGATTGTAGTTATATTTCACTCAGTGTGAGGACATCCCACTAACCCTCTGATTCCCACATTCAATTCCACTATAACCAGGAAGGAACAGAAATCTAGACATAATTCAAGATTTCCTCACGTCTCTCTCAGATAAAAGTAGATAGTTTTCTATTCGACGGAATGGTGGGGCAATTTGAAACGCTATCACTGCTATTTTTCTCTTTTACATTTAAAGTTCGAGAGATTTTTATTTTAATGTGACGATTTTGGGCTAGCATTTTTTTAAATTGAATTTTTTCTTAGAATTATCTTATTATTTTTGTATGCAACGTGTTAATGAATAAGCGCAAAACCTCATACACTCCAACTGATTTATAACGAAATAATTCGATTGATGAGTAGACTCTTAGTTTAAGACTCTACCGCCCGATTAATATTGTAAAATTGGGTAACTTTGTAACCATTTATACATTAATTGTGGCACTTTTTAAATAGTGTTTATTAATTGAAATGAAAATTAAATTTAAAATTACTCACATAATTCACTTCAGCAACATGCGTCGTCAACCATCTTACACTTTTGGCACTTTTGGCACTTTTTAAGCAGAAAATAAAACTGAGCAATCTACAGGAGATGAGAAGTGATTTGGTTCTACTCGAATTATATTTTAATTTAAAAAGGAATCTAAAGCCATCCCTTTTTTTCAGTTGTAAACCATTTTACTCTTACATTGTTGATCGGAAGAAAATGAAAATTCACAACATACTTCACAATACGACATCAAATTTTTTTTTAAATTCATAATAATTCATCTAATTTTTCAAAGAAACCGGCTGAATTCTGACCGGAGCCACACGCTTTTTTTTTTTTTTTTGAAATGACTTAAACAGCGTTGCTCAGGGAGCATTTACTGCTTTTTACTGCGAACTATTGGAGGGACCGGAAGGGTCACCGAGCCAATTGAATGAACTTAAGCAACCGACCTAGGGGCACCCCAGGGGGGTACGGACCTCGGCATAGGACGTTGCTGGGGCTACGCGGCGGATTGGGTAGCTGGGATCGGTGAGAGGAGCCACGCGCTGGTTCTCATCGACTAGTATGCAGAGTCGTGTTCCCGTGCGGACACGCCTTAAAAGGATGCTAATGATATCAACTTCACCCTGTATTACATTTTCTATCCGAAAAATCATCCACTTCCTCATTACTTCCTCTCACTTAAAACTAACATAAAACCCAACATTTAGACCCCGTATAAAATCCTAAATAAACGTAGTAAGCTATCACGTTACAACGTAGTGACTGTACGACTATAATAGGCATCATTTTTACTGTGCGACCGAAAATCTAAGGCATTACAAAAAGCCGACCATTCAGCCGGGTCTCGAGCAATCGCTCGCATTTCTGAGTGGGACAAGCTACAAGATGCGTTTATATTTTCACTGAAAGGAAAGAACTTTCGTGTTTAGAATCAGCACCGTGAAAAAACGGGGAGAAAGTTTGATTGGGAATTTCATAGCTAAGAAGGGGGATTCCATGTTGTTACTTCTTGATTTTAAAATGGCCGTCTAACAATGCAATCACTGCGGTATAACTGAGCACCCCGACGTCGTTTGGGAGTGCTAAGTCCCTAACAAGCCTATATGTGTTCTCAGCGAAACCACTCAGTAAAATAGCCCGCCGTTTTGTACCACATTTGTCCTGATCATCTGATATGTCATTCGCTAAGAACCATTGTTCTATTCGGCCTTTGTACAAGCCCCAGTCCATATTTTCGTGGTTAAACACACTTATAACACCCTCGGAAACTTTCGCCATTGTATATAAAACACAAGGATAGCACGCTAGGTACGTAATATCGTTGCCAATATTGTTCTTCTAGAAGAAATAGGGAAAAAGGCTGGACTCAAAGGAAACACACCCGATCAGTTCACAGCTATATTCCAACTAACTCGAGTCGTGGTCGCAGCCACCGACCATTATTTGCTAATACCCACACCACCTCTAACAGTATTCTAATATTTTTAATATCGATGTTGCTCATGTCTTTAGACTTTACTTTATTTTATCATGAAATAACAAACCATAATGTAACTTAAAATTTTGGGTATCTACAAATAAATATGTAATGTGCTAGATGGCGCTAGCTTACCAATGCAGTTCCCATTACTTTTTCAGCACAATTATACAGGGTGTAAGGGCAGCGCTTACGAAAACTCAATGAGGTGAAAGTATCTATCAACGTGAACAACTTTTACTATGTGACCAATAATGAGACCACAAAAAAAATCATCTGTTTCATACATTTTGTCAGGTAGGTATTTAAGTTCTGTTTTTTGTTGAGTTCTCATAGTTGGTCCCATAGTAAAAGTTGGTCATATTGACACTGATTAATAATAAGTGATATTGATGTGTACTTTCACCCTCTTGAGTTTTTTGGGAGCGCTTCCCTTACATCCTGTATTTCCCTTCACCGCAGATCACAATGAACCCCGCTTACGCTTATAAATAAAACCGTATGGTTACCGATGGTCCGGCCATCGAGCGGGTCAACTCGCGTAATGTCACGTGAAATGAGCACGGAGGACCTTTTCGATTTGCTAGTGACGTTCTGACAATGTATCGATAAATCTTTTCTAGGAAGCATGGTGCTTTGAACTCGGGATGGAACTGTGTGGTTATTTACAGCCATCTATCCTTATAGCGGACTACTTTCTGCGACATTGCAATGCTTTTGCTTGCATGCATATGCTGACGACTGTGCAGGGTGTAAAATAAAATGCGACATATACAACGTGTTAATGAATTAACGCAAAACTAGAAAGGAGTTTGTTTAGAATCGAGAGCAGAATCGAATTATCATGGTTTCAACATAGCGAATATTTATCAAATATTTTTTTATTTTTTTGTAAAATTTAATATTTACTGATCTTGATCTCAACCCACCGCACTGGCACACTACCCCACAACCACTACAAGATTCTTAAAATGTATCCATGAGCACGTTAGAGCTTTCATTCATTGCTGAAATGATAACAAACCATATTTGCCTCAAAACTTAAAATGCGAATAACTTTAAATTTTAACAACCAAAGTAATGAAATTATTGTTTCAATCTAATTATTTTGTTGTAAATCAGTTGGGTGTATGAGGTTTTACGCTTATTCATTAACACGTTGCATTTTAGACCATCAAACTAAGCAACTGTCACTATGGAGTCAACATCGAAATGATTGCTAACGAAGACTTAGGCATGCTAATAAAAATAGAGTGCAGAAAGATCTACTTTATTTATTTACTAAGTTCCTTTAGGGCTAACATACCACCCACGACAAAGCAAAAAAACGAAAAAAAAAACTGTCATGCGCGCTCGCTTTCGCATATGCGAAGTAACAAAGACATCTCGATTTTCGACGTATTCTCAACTTGGAGCAACGTATTTCTCAATTGACGAAGCATGCGGTGGATTTTAGTTTAGTAAGTTGAGGCATTTTGCAGGTCTCGAACTGTTTATTTAAGCGTGTTGCTGTTTGCTGATTTAATTGAAAAGCCGTAGTCGTCGAGCGAGTAACCTTGCCTGCCGTGCAGGAGGCGATGGTTCGATCCCCGTCCATGCCGACTCGTACCAATTAGTTTTTCGGAATTTATATGCGATTTGTAACACCACTGGCTATTCGGTGAAGGAAAACATTGATGACATTGAAAACATGTGAGGAAACCTGCATGCTTCAAATTCGAGGTATATATTGAACCCACTGTCCATTATAAGTAGCGACGGGTTCTCCACCCATGACACTGGACTGACATTCGGTACTACTAGTGAAACGTGGATGTTCTGAGTTTTCAGAATATCTCTGGCTACTCCCTCGGGGAATATAGTCGTGAGCATAATGCTTATACTAGAACTCTTTCATATGCTAGTGCTATTTCTATAATAATAATAATAAAAGTAATTTATTTTCAACCACAACAAATAGTTACAATAAAATCTTATTTCTAGGACAGTGTTTCTACAATACAACTAGATTGTGGTAGACAGGTGCTTGAGTTAAGTCTGTGAAGACTTTTCTTTCAAATCGGCAGGCCCCACCTCTCAGCAGTGTTACATTATTCATATAATTTGCTCTTTAGAACCCGCCCCAACCCAACAAAATAATGTTCTAATTATTATATCGATATCGCAAAACCACATCACTAAACTGCCAGGTAATGCTTCGTGAAATGGCATAGCCGTGATGACGGTCGCATTCTACCCTCGCGTAATGAGAGGAGCGACTATTGTATCCACAGTGTATCCAACCACACCTGAGTGAACCACACAAACGTCAGTAGATCAAAACATATAACATACAGCTGCATAGTATACAACGTGTTAATGAATTAACGCAAAACTAGAATGTAGTTTGTTTAGAATCGATAGCAGAATCGAATTATCATAGTTTCAACAGAGGTAATTTTTTTCAAAATATTTAATAATTTGTTTGTAAAATTTAAACATTTAGTGAACTCGATCTCAACCCACCGCTCGGGCACTCTCACCCTACTTTCTACCAAAACAAGATTCTTAAAATTGATCCATGCGCTAACTAGTAGCGCTTTCATTCATTGCTGAAATGATAACAATTAATTTTTGCCTCAAAACTTAAATACGAATAACTTTAAATGTGAACTATTAAAATAATGAAATTTTGTTATCAATCAGTTGGGGTGTATGAGGTCTTTCGCTTATTCATTAACACGTTATAATTATAGTTGTGCTCCTAAGTATATACCTGAGGTCCCAAGTTGCGATTATATTAATGAATGGTCAGCATTATATTAGCGCATCGCTGACTGCAAAGTCGAGGCGTGGTGGAGGCGTGGAAGAGTCGAGGCTTAAGCAACTAGCCTTCTTTCACTCATTCACGCCTAGCGATATTGCCTGTGTGCGATATTACAACCCCCACAAAGAACAGGAGACCGATTGTGCTAATTGCTAAGTGCGCATCGAAGTTCTATTCTTATCCAATTTCAGTTCTAATCCCATTGCAATCCAATTACTATTCAACTGCGCTGAATTCCGCATCGCGCTAAACTCTATGTAACTGACAGCCTTTAACGTCTGAGCGATCTGTCAAAACGGCACTCACAGCTGTCAAGAGCAGTATCGCGATTAGCACAATACCAAATGTGTCAAAAGTGATGGTTCGTATGTAGTCCAATAAAAGTTCAATCACAGAATATTTAGGGTGATTGCAGCCCTGTTAAACAAATCGACCAAACGCGAGTAAATTTTATTTTTTATATTAAGTAAGTCCTTGTCATGTCACTTGTGTTAATTTGATTTTAAAACCACGAGTAAAGCATAAACCTAACAAATGAAAAATGTATAACCTCACATTGCAATAAGTATGGATACAACGACCTCTTTCTCTAGATATTCTTCCTTGTATAGTTACTCCTGGATAATCACTCCTAGCCATAACTGGCTCATATATGCCCAAATGTGAGTTTATCATATATTACTTGGCTTTTCGGTGAAGGAAAACATCGTGAGGAAACCTGCATGCTTCAATTTCGAGGCATATATTGTACCCACTGTCCATTATAAGTGGCGACGGGCTCACCCCCCGTGACACTGGACAGAGTTTCGGGACTACTGGTGAATTGTGGATGTTCTGAGGTTTCAGAATATCTCTGACTACCCCCTCGGGGAATATAGTCGTGAGCATATGATGATGATGATGATAAAAACTAAATAATAGTTTCCCGCAGGTTATTCGTCACTAGCCCACAACCGATTTTCCGCAATTGAAATTTATAAATACGACGAACGGACAAAACAAAATCTAGTTATAAATTACGATATTCCACTCGATCTGCCATCCTTGAGTATTCAAAGAGAATATCGTTTGAATCTTTTCATTCTGAATTTGCTTCAATAGTTCGTTCTCGTAAAAGAATATCGATCCAACCATGCATGGTCTTCTAAATTCGTAACCTCTTTTCTCTAACAATCTGTAGTCCAAGTGACTTTGCTGCTATCTGCGCCTATAAATTATTAGAGTACAACTTTCTTTTGATTTGAAACATCTATTGGTACGTTTTGGCAGTAAAACTGACTCGTATGCCGTGACAAAATTATGACATGACGCTCTCACGCCACGTTTTACAGCTGCGGAAATTTGATAATTTTGGAAAACGTGCGCGCGGGAGAGCGGTATTGACAGCTGCGATTTAGTTCGTCGTTCCTGAAGCGTATACCTAGTTCGAACTTTTCGAAAAAAAAATGCCTGCAAAATATATAAAATAACTGGACGACTGATGTCTGCCCTTATCTTATGTTATCTTACTATATGAGTATCAAAATATTAAATAAAATTCCCGAAAGCTTTAAACAACAAAACACCAAATTGATGTTAAATAATTTATACAGATGGCTAGTGCATCATAGTTTTTATGAAGAGTTTTTAAATATGTAAATAGTAAATGTAAAATAATTACAGAATGTTAATATTATAGGTTTTAATTTTAAATTGTTACACATTTGCATGCTGTTGCTACAGCTGGACAGAAGAAGCTTATTTATTATATTAAAGATATTTTATATTTATTGTATAAAGATGGTAATCTTTTGGATACCTGTTTCAAGGCAAATAAATGATATTTCTATTTCTAACTGGCCCCTGTACTATTAAGACATTTTATTGCTAATAACTTAAATATTTCGAAAGTAACGTTTTCAAAAAGATGATATAATTATGGATGGACTACATTGCCTTGTCTTCCGGTGCTAAACCATCGTCGATTTTAATTGACAACATTAAATTTTTTTAACCGGTTTTTAATTCAAAAAAAAATAGGTTAAAAAATAAGAGATACGTATTTTTCCGATTTATTTTTTGACCGATATTTCTATTTTTAATTTACTTTTGAATTTTCCGAAAAACGTAGGATTTATGGCTAAGATACCTTGGCCGCAATAACATTAAAAATAAAAACTGTCAAATACAATAGAAAAGCCAAGCAGGACGCAAAAGCAGGTAAAGGAATAAATCTCATTCAACCTCTATTATACTTTCAGTATTTTTCAATAACTCGAAAAATAATGGATAGAAAAATCTGATAATTTTTATATAGGCTTTGAATCACATACTCTCCAAATGGTTTTCTTATTTTGGTACCTTTCTTAAATTGAAATGTTGTCAACTGAATGGTAGACAAAATACGCCAAGTTGAAGCAAGTGTGATTCCTCAAGATGTCAAGAATCTTATCTTTACCTAAAAGTAAAACGTATCGTTAGAACAGAACTACTTTTTATAATTACAAGCTTCAAGCTTGCAGTTGAACTCTCCAAATTAATGTTTTAATGTTCTACATTCCTTTTAATTTCCAAGCAATTTTGAAGTTGCAATTTCTTTAGAAATTTCTCAGTTAAAGTCGTTCTTCGCCAGAGAAATTAGGAAAGAGGGATTTGGTGTTTAAAGGCACAAAGAATTTGCGAGTATACGGTAATGAGTTTAATGTTCTTTTTGGCTCAACTATGGAAAAGAGGATACTGTAATGAATTAAATATGTAATTGTTAACCAAAAAAGCAAAAAATAACTCTTCTGTCTGATGAAACAGATTCCATTTCGAGACCTAAAGCTAAGATGTTTCATTGCAGGCGATGTTGCAACTGCACCGCAGCGATGTCGTTAATGAATCACCGCGATATAAAGGCACAGGCGTTGATTAAGGGTATATCACTGTTGGCGCGCTCCATACAAACGAAGTCTGATTATATTTTCAATACTAACCAATTAAAGTCAGTGATTTTTTTTAGAAACAATCTAGAAAGTAATCTCTATGCTTGTATCTTGTCAGATTTTCTTTAAAATGTATAGGTTAAAATGTAAAAGTTACAGTGCCCCAAAGATTATCATACAAATCTTAAATTAATCTTAGCATTGAAACTATTATTTTAATGAAAATCGGACAAGATATAAGCATAGAGATTTGTTTCTAGATCGTTTCTGAAAATTTGCATTGACTTTAATTGGTAAGTATTGAAAATATCACCAGACTTCGTTTGTATGCAGCGCGCATTTACGCATTCGGAATAAACTTCTCTTAAGCGTTATAACCGCGATATCGTTTCGTCAACACCTACGCTCCAAAATAGTTTATGTGATTTATGCGGTCCACTCATGAATAGGACACCGTGATATACGTAAAGTACGGTGTAAGGAAAAGTATCACTAACCATTAAACCACATACTCTACTCATCAAACTGAACAACTTTTCCTATGGGAGTAAACCTGTTAGAACAAAAAGAATATCAGCTCTCCAATACGTTTAAATCGAGTAAGTATTTCAGTTTAGTATGGGACAGCTGATATTTTTTTAATGATACTTTTCCTTACACCCTTGTGTAATGTTGGTATTAACTTGGATACATAAATTGTACTACTGGCGAGAACGCTGCTTGAGTTAGGATGCTTAATTGAAATAAATTAAAACTATAATAGCTTACGCTTTTTTTGCTGTCTGTAACCTTTCTGCAGCTCCAGGACTAAATGAGCACTTACCTGAAAACAAAGAAAATTTATTTAGTAAATAAAATTCATACAAAGTGTTAATTAACCCATGTATTACTACTAATTGTCAAAGTCAAAGTCAAAGTCAATATAATTTATTCAATGTAGGAGCTTGCAGTAAACTTATCAAACGTCAAATCTTTTTTAAAGCTACCACCGCGTCGGAACGTGTTGTCGCTGTAGAGAAGATGCGGCCAGAAACTCTACAACATAACATGACTTAATAACTATTACAATATAAATTCTTAAGCTAATGTTATGTATATAATAATACATAGTCTATTTAATAAAATAAAATAATAAAATAAAATATTGTCGATTCACGGTTTCTCTAATATTGAGACATGTACATTCATTCCTAAATGTTTTCAAACCTACTTACCAATCAAGTTTATTCTTTGACTAATTATTATAAGGACTAGCCTTGCGGTAGCATTTCCCCTCTGCCACGGTATAAGCACAATTGATCCTGTGCATTTACATTCAATTTTACACCTTATCACTAAACGAGACAGCCTATAATTGCGAAACAATAATTTCGAACTTAGAACGTTTGGGGTTCACACGAGACTACTTTTCATGATTTTTAACATTCAAAATTAGAATCTAAAGTTATGGGGAATAAAATCCAAAGTTGCGGATTTCATGTTACCTCGCCCCCCGCAAAAAGTGGCAGAAATGTTTGTTAGTAGAATTACACGCGTAACCAGTCCACACATAAATAGTCAAAGAGTTTATTGTATTTACGACGTATTTAGATTGAGAACTCTGTATCCGTGCTACACATATGTGTTTCTGAGGATATGCATTCACTTTGGCCAATTATTTAAACCATTAAAATTGTTATTTTTTAATATGGGACCGACATTGAAATCGCGTGTGGAATTTCGGTAAATGATTTATTCTTACGGTTAACTAAAGGGTAAAAGGGTAACCTAACCTAACCTATCCTAAGGGTAAACCTATATCCCAGCGTTGGGGTGGGTTATATAAGTTGATGATAACGAGGGTAATGATGAAGAAATGAAGTAGTGTTGACTGAGATGATGATGAAAATAATTGTCTCACTATGACTATACTAGCCCCCATATAAAATTATAAAGAAAGACTGAACTAAAATTTACAGAAAATCTTAACAGTGCTCAGAAATATTGCTATTAACAACTAAAACTTTAATCATGAAACTCAAACTCAACTGAAAGTTTTGTCATTCAAAACAATATCATGTCATACGATAGCTTTCTGATGTCATACTTTTGACTCTACAACCAGGTCGGAAGGTGTTCCGTTGTACATGAGATGAGGCCAGAAACTTTACAATACACATCTAAACAAAACGAAATATACAAAGTACAGTTACAAATACATATAAAATTTAACATTTGCATCACAAATCAAAATTATAAATCAATTATAAATATTAAGAATAACAGTATTATAATATTATTATGGTGATATTTTAGTTTTATAATGGCCCCCAGTTTAAGAACCACAGACGTTAAAACTTCACGTTACGTGTGTTATTACGACTTGCTTGCATATTTCTGCTACATTTTTTAGTGAGGCGAATACCTATTGTGGTAACTAGAAACTATTTCAATGCCTCATCAAATCCAAGTTTATTATAATCTATGATAGTTTTAGACATGTGTAAATTTTATTAATCTTAACCATTTATAATGCGAGAAATCCGCAAAGACCAGAGTAGCCGAAATAGGCCAAAAAATTGCTAGACTAAAGTAGCAATTGGCGGGGCACATTGCTCACAGAACCGATGGCCGATGGGGCGGAAGAGTTCTCGAGTGGTGACCGCGTACCGGAAAGCGCAACGTGGGTAGACAAGGTGGACCGACGACCTGGTGAAGGCGGCGGGAACCCGTTGGATGAGGACAGCGCAGGACCGGTTGTTGTGGCGATCCTCGGGGTAGGCTTGTCCAGTAGTAGACGTCCATCAGTTGAGATGATAATGAAAATCGCAAAAAGTAGGCATTGCAGTTTAACTTCTCTTACGATTCAACAAACTGAGCATTGTCAGAAATGCTGTATAAAAATAAAACGTTTTGTTAAAAATACTAGTACAATTAGTTAAAAAACTTTTCTAATAAAATAGAACCAACAAAGCAGTTTGTGACAAACAGAATACCGCAGCTATCCTGTACAACAAATATTTTATTAGACAAATGTCTCTATTCCAGACACTGCATAGAAAATTTTACACCACCTTCACCTACATTTTACATGTCTCGCAAATTTACCCATTTTCGTTCTTATAAGGAAGGTGTTTAGAGTTTTGTTAGGGGAATTGTTTTGGAGAATTTTCAGTGGCCATTTTACGTGTAAATATTTTAATACGTTAGCCTTCCGTAACTTTTTAGTCTAGTTGTTTACTAAATGGAAATGCAGGTACTTAGGAAGGTGTTGGTTTTTAAGCATACCTACTTGTTTTTCAGAATCTAGAAATGTACAAGGTATTACAAAAATTACAAATAAATATTTAAGGGGGTGGTTTAGCCCATCAAAATGAGCAACTTTCACTATGGGACCAACATCAAAATCGCGAAAAAAAAATCTGATTTTCCTTACCAAACTACAAATGTACTCGAGCTAAATGTATGGGATGACTAATTATGTATGAAAACATAATAAAAATGTATGAAACAGCAGTTTTTTTCACGAATTCAAAATTAGTAGTAAAAGTTGTTCAGTTTGATAGTCTGAATCACCCCATAAAGTATGTAAAGCATTTAAGTTTACACCCTGTATCCAAAAGATACATGGCCAAATTTCATACTTTTTGCCAGATGGGACCATAATTTACGTTAGGAAGCAATTTTTGAAATAATTTTTTCTCAATTTCAACGTAATTAATTCACAATTATTACCATAGAATTAAAGCAGACAAAAAAAACCGAATATCTCCGAAGGAAAAAGCAACAAAAAGACAAATCCAAGATGGCGGCCGAAGACTCCCGCCAATTATTTCACGCCACCTGCCGTTTGAATATTGAACGAATGATTACAATTACAAATCGGTAGCCATTGTTTCTTACTCTGCAATGAAATGACAAAAAGAATTCGATCTAACATAAGGGTGGCCCTACCAAGATTTTATTTTTCGGGTTCCGTACCACAAGGGTGAAAATGGTACCCTATTACTAAGCCTACGTTGTCCGTCCTACCTATTTAGGGGATAGCTAGACAGTTGAAATGTTTACAGAATATGCGTTACGGCGAATTGTTAACAAATAATAAAAAGTCAAAAGTACTCTTGGTTTCTAAACAGTGTTGCCACCTTAGCCCTTTTGGGGCTAGATCTACCACTTCTTACTGTAAGTGAACTCGTTGTTTAATGATTTAGCCCGGAAAGGGCTATCTAGCCCTTTTCATTTTCTTAAAAATGTGCCATGCTAATATCGAACTTTCGCGATTTGTGTCATAGATATTGATATGAATTTTTTCTTCAAATTCAGATTTATCTTAAAAAATATTATTGTAATTCAAACTAAAAAATAAATACATAATTGAAGCATATGCATATGCTCACGACTATATTCCCCGAGGGGATAGTCAGAGATATTCTGAAACCTCAGAACATCCACGTTTCACCAGCAGTACCGAAACTGTCCAGTGTGACGGGGGGTGAGCCCGTCGCCACATAATGGACAGTGGGTACAAAACATGCCTCTAAATTGAAGCATGCAGGTTTCCTCACGATGTTTTTCCTTCAACGAAAAGCCAGTGGTATTACGAATCGAAACATAATTGAAATCATTAGTAAAGATGTTTTTTAGTCTTTTTTTACAGCAAGCAGTCTTTTCCTGGTAATTTGTGCTCCATCTAGCCCGATCTAACCCTTTTTAGCTGCTTCAACTGCCCCCATTACTAAAACTAAGGTGGCAACACTGCTTTTAGACTAGAATTGGCGGGAGTTTGCTTGGCGCCATTGCTCTTGCTGTGTTTCGTCGTATTTGAAATTCGTTAAAAATTGGTTTTAGTGATATTTGTGTCATAATTTCGTGCGGATTGTGTACGCGACCGACCTAACAGGAATCTCAAATAAATACAATAACAGAACATAAGTTTTGGTTCAAGTTAACTCGTACATGGTCATTTTGGCGGCAACGCGCGAGCTTATGAAATCGACCACAGATTCATCGTCATCTAGGATGATCCTATCATCAAAATAAAGAATATCAAGAAAAAAAAAATGAATGGCTCAAAAGGACTAATATCCAGAGCCGTTAAAGACAATGAAAAAAAAACTAGACTTGGCTCACTAAAAAAGATGTTTCAAGGTCGTAGTGTCATTTCGAGACCCCAAAAGTAAGAAAATATCGATTTGAAAATATGTAGCAAAGCATGAAAAATCCAGCTATAATAAATAAAGGATTTATATGGTATTGTATTTATTGAATAGTTTAAATAAATTGTTTAACTAAGGAAAACGTTTTATTGCATAGGAGTGAACGATCAAGAAATAAAACTATAATTTTCCAGTCTGTCAGTCACTCACACCCATGGTAAGATCCGAGATGTATTATTCAAACATTTCCGACGTAAGCCGATTTAAATTCAATTTTCTATTCGCATTGACGGGTTTGTTTTTCTTTTGATGTTTGAGAGTTTGAAGGAAGGTTTTAGCAATGCCTTAAGTAGAGCCGTTTGATATTATATTTTGGAGAGGTACTTAAATTATTAGATGTCGAGTTTCACAACAAAGGTTTAATTTGACCTTCGAATAAGACAGTTATTTCTTATTGTTATTCTTTTACGGGTTAATTTTGCTTGTTTACGGAAAAGATTAAAGGTGATTTTATTTATATTAAGTACAGATCACCCCCCGTCACACTGGACAGAGTTTCTGTACTACTGGTGAAACGTGGATGTTCTGAGGTTTCAGAATATCTCTGACTACCCCCTCGGGGAATATAGTCGTGAGCATATGCTATGCTAAGTACAGATATACCATAGCCTCGGTTTATACAGAAGTAACACAAGATAAACCTTATAGTACGTAGCATAGCGTCGCATTTGTCGTAAAGGAGAATCGCGCCCGCGCCTCCAGGTGTAATTCTCCAAACGACGCTATGCTACGTACTATAAGGTTTATAATTGTGTTACTTTGACTATCCGCAACCGCCACACGTCTCTTCTGTATAAAGCGCGCCATAGAGAAAATCACGGAACGAAATACTTTATGAGGTGTTCACCATCAGCTTATGTTGATGCGCATTACTTACTTCCATCAACAATGTACGTTAGTCCACAACACGTCCCAATGAGGAGCGGTAGACTTCACATACGCATGCATCATAATGTCTTTTTGGGCTTTCTCACAATGCTTCCCTTCAACAACACATTTTTTTCGCGATTACGGTATTGGTTCCCTAGTAGAATTTGCTCCGTGTGAGTCTTAGCTAAACTTTAAAATACGTAGCATATTTAAGTTCTACCAGGGCTGCAATCGCGGTAAATATTCGGTGATTGAACCGTGACTGGACTACGTGCGAACTTTTGACACATTCGGTATTGCTCATGACAGCCGTTAGAGCCGTTTTGACAGATCGCTCAGACGTTAACGGCTGTTAGTTACATAGAGTTTAGCACGATGCGGAATTCAGCACAGTTGAATAGTAATTGGATTGCAATGTGATTAGAACTGAAATTGGATAAGAATAGAATTTCGATGTTTTAAATTAGCGCAATCGGTCTCCGGGTCTGTCTCACTCCATATATCAGGTATGCTTGACGGCCGATCCCCACCGCGGGGTGTATGGCGATAGGTTAGGTATACCGTGTGACTTGCCGCCATTTTGTGAGTAATCAATGCGAGACTTGAAATCTAATTAGCTCGAGTAGATTTTGTAGTTTAGTAAGGAACATCCGATTTTATTTCGCGATGTCTATGTATATTGGTTCTATAGTAAAAGTTGTTCAGTTTGATGTCGTAAACCACCTCCTTTAAATGTATGTATGTTTTATATTTTTTTATTCACCGTTTTATAGCAGTCGGTATTACTTACATAAGTTACATTCTGTATAGCCTATAATTTATGAAACTCGACAAAGATCTTCGTATTAAGGCGTATCCGCCCGGGAACATGACTCTCCATACTAATCAATGTGAACGAGTGCGTGGCTCCGGTCACAATTTAGCCGCTTTCTTTGAAAAATGTAGAGCTTTAAATAAATTGTAACACTTACATTATTTATAGTAAACAGTACAATACTTATCGAAGCTAACAATACAACAGAGCTTCCCGGCCACTTATCACTTTAGGTTTATCGCGCGAGCCGCAATGTATCACATCCATTGCGCGCTCGCTTCCGACGCGGCCGCTTCCGTTGTTTAGTCGACCGACTATGTATTGTTGAGAGAAAAATTGTTCAGTAAACTGCAAAACAAAACGTTGTAACCAAAACGTGGAAATAAATTTCAAATGTCTTAGGTGCTCAGTTTTATGTTGAAGTTCTTTCTCCTTGAGGGAGCGAGAGTACACTATACAGTAAGAGAGTGAGAGAAACAATGGATTATTATAAGCCTAGGACCATTTATAAGCAAATAGAGTGTCATTTATTTACTAGAATGAGCGTTTTTATTTTTTTTTATTTACTTCTCTTTACTGTTTTTCGTCCACACAAATTATACAGGGTGTAAAGAAATAGTTATTTGTTATACAAGAGTGCAAAGTTGCTTTTTAACCGCGCGCTCAATTTTGATGACCGAGCTGCAAGAATTCTAAAATTGAATCACGATTAGGATCCTGAGCGTTAGCGAGGGAATCAAAAGAGCACGAGGTGAAAAATCTTTGCACTCGAGTCCAACACGTAACTTTTCATCCCACCTCAGCGAGGAAATGACTAAATGCAAAAAAAAAGGTATGATAAATTCGCCACCATGGAGGGAGAAGTAAATAGGGTTAATGATGTTTTGAATTCACAAACTTAGTGCACACGATGTTCTAAATTCAATTTACTTTATCCTCTAGCGGATAAAAACGGCTTTTGCACTCAGATATCGAAGAGCAAAAATACTCTTTTCGAGATGGTGGGATGAAAAATATTATTAACCTTTAACCCACTCTACCCATCAACAACACTATTAAAACAAAAAAACAATCAGCTGTCCCATACTAAACTGCAATACCTACTTAATTCAAACAGGGACAGCTGATATTTTTGTTGTTCTGACAGATTTGCTCCCATAGTAAAAGTTGTTCAGTTTGATGGGTAGAGTATGCGGTTTAAAGGTTGATGATAATTTTCCTTACACCCTATATACTTACCAGACTGTAAGTCAGATCATAAGCTATCAAACAAAAAAAGTTTCATCAAAAGTTGAATAGTTTTTGTGTGATGCTCGCACAAAAAAAACAAACAGACGGACAAACATTCTAAAAAAGGTTGATTTGGAGTCAGGGAAATCTAAAAACCATATCGAAATCTTTTTTTTTTGAAAATATCTTCAATGTACAGACACACTTCTGTTACAGTTTTATAGTAGTAAAGATTTGTATGGCTTTCAGAACATGTCAATTACAATAATAAGTCCAAGTTTTTCAACAATTCGGTAGCCTCTTTTGTAAGTTCGACAAGGTATTTAACTACTTTCTCTTTTAAATACTTTATTTAATTACCTTGTCGTTAATTATTTAATTACTTTGTCTTTAATTTACTTCACTAATGATAAACACATGGCATCGTTCATCATTCAATTCAATTCAATTTTTGTTTAGTGGCATCCGATGCGTTATCACAATTCAGCCAATGTCTCGTTATGTGGATAGTTTATGAAGGAAAATGATCAGTAGTATTTATTAAGTCTAGAGTGGCAGTTTTGCCAATGTAAGTAGGTTATAATCTCAAGTGATTGTTTTAAGGTTAAAACACAAAAGAGTTCACAAAATGGTGGAGCCACGTGCAATCCCATTGCGCCGATACGCACGCGTCCGTACTCCGCCAGAATTGCACCGCGACTCATTCATCATTCCACATGTATCGGCGCGAATACCTGTCATTGTCAAACAAAACTATGGGTCAAGGAATGAAGACCATACAGCCCATATGTATACTATAGCGTACACAAGGTGTTACAAAAATACAAATAAATATTTAAGGGGTGGTTAAGATAATCAAACTGAACAACTTGCACTATAGGACCAATATCAAAATCGACAAAAAAATATCAGATTTTCCGTACGAAACTACAAATCTACTCGAGCTAAATGTTAGGACAGCAGATTTTTTTTTCACCATATCTAGGTTGGTCCCATAGTGAAAGTTGTTCAGTTTGATTATCTATACAACCCCCTTAAAAGTTTAAAATGTTTATATTTACTTTTGTAAGACCTTTTAAAGGTTCCCTCGTAAAGGATTATATTCCCTCAAAAATAAAAGAAATCGAAAAGAGTACAATTTTATATCAAATTTAAAACAATATCTGATTGGAAAATGCTTTTATAGTTTAAAGGAGTTTTTTGATGAGCAGTAATAAATAATAATACTTATTTCAATTTCAATTTATTTATTGCACTTCATAATGTTACAAAGGTGTTAAAGTTGAAAGCGAAGGTGTTATTGCTAGGAAATAAAAATATTACAGACGACATATAGAACATTATTATGTAAGAACTTAAAAAATGTTTTTGTTATTGTAGGTACTACTTTAATTGTTGTGTATAATGTAAACTCTTACTATTAAGGATGCAATGTATACAGTATTTGTCAAAGAGTTTTTTGCAGTGCCCGGTCAGGGTTTCACATAGGACCATAACTGTATATTTGTAACATCTGTGAAACATGTGAAAGCAATAAATAAATGATTATGATTATGATTATGGTATAGATGGATAACATAAAGCTAGACCTAGAAAGTTGCAGTCTTATGATAAGCGTTCATTGGAGCGAGATGTCAATAGTATACAGATGCCATCTTGAAACCTTGGCGCGCCGGATCCAGCTGGAGGCTTTTCGTTATGTCCTTAGTTTAAGGTGAAGCGATCTTTATCCTTCAAAAGAGGGCAATTCGAGCCATTTATAATCTGCGTTGTCGAGATTCACGAGATTTCTTTAAAGATATCAGTATTTTGACTTTCTAGTCAATATATTTACGAAAATATTGTATACGTTCGCAAAAATTTGTCTCTCTTTCCCAAAACCGTGACGTTCATAGTTACAATACAAGAAATAAAATTAATTAGTATTCCCACATTTTCGACTCAGTAAAGTCAACACATCTTTCATGGGGCACTGTATACGCTATTATAATAAGATACCAGAGGTTATTCTAAACTTGCCAGACCAAAAGCTTAAGTCCCATGTAAAATTTTATGATTATATGAATGATCAAAATGTCTGGTCTCGACAATGTTACACTATGTAATGCAATATTGTATTTGTAAGTGTACTTTGTATTTTTAAATTTTTTTAAAGATGAGTTTTGTAGAGTTTCTGGCCACATCTTCTCTACAACGGAACACCTTCCGACGCGGTGGTACAGTCAAAAATTACGTCAGAAAGCTATCCATGTTATATTATTTTGAGATAAATATTTATGTGGTGGTGGTCCAGTGGCGAATAACCTTGCCTGCCGTGCAGGAGTCGATGGTTCGATCACCGTGCAAGCCGACTCGTACCAATAAGTTTTTCGGAAAGTATGTACGATTTGGAACACCACTGGCTTTTCGATGAAGGAAAACATCGTGAGGAAACCTGCATGCTTCAATTTCGAGGCATGTATTGTACTGTCCATTATTGGGCGACGCGCTCACCCTCCGTCACACTGGACAGAGTTTCGGTACTACTGGTGAAACGTGGATGTTCTGAGGTTTCAGAATATCTCTGACTACCCCCTCGGGGAATATATATGCTTATGCATGCTATTTTTAGTTGAAATTAGCATAATTTGCTTCAAAACTGGAGACATTTGTTTAACAAATATTGCCGGTCTTTAGTTAACCATCCGCTAAAAAAGGAATACTGTCGTATCTTTACTCCACTCATGCAAAGTTAGAATTGCTTTATATGCGATTCACATGTCGACATAGTCGCGGTAGCACGTTAAAAGCAAATAAATCGTCCACGTAAACATTCTGTATGTAACTCTACTAAACACGTCTCTTTTATGAACTCTTATGTCTAAGAATTAAGTAGTATATTAGCTAGTTTTGTGAGACTTCGTTAGTAGAACTGTAAATGTATTTTTCTGTGTCGCGTGTTACTTTCATTCTGAGTATGTTTTGTTTTTCAGAATGTTTATTTAAAATGCAAAGGTTTCTGTCTGCTAAGTTTAAAGCTGGTTTGGTAGGTGTGGACTTTTTAGGTTTTCGTACCCAAAGGGTGAAAACGGGACCCTATTGCCTACGTTGTCCGTCCGTCAAAGGACTGTAACTTTTGAACCGTAATAGTTAGATAGTTGAAATTTTCACCGAATATGCGTTATTACATACATATCTTCTCTACAGCGACAACACGTTCCGACGCGGTGGTAGCTTTAAAAAAAAATTGACGTTTGATAAGTGTGCTGCAAGCTCGTATATTGAATAAATTATATTGACTTTGAATTTGACTTTGACTTTGACTTTGACTTTGGCTTTGACTTTGACTTTGACTTTGACGTTGACTTTGACTTTGACTTTACAGAGGATTTGTTAACAAATAATAAAATATCAAAAACTAAAAAATTTAGGCGTGTTTTCAACAAGAAAC
This sequence comes from Agonopterix alstromeriana, assembly GCA_963924505.1. Taxonomy (NCBI): domain Eukaryota; kingdom Metazoa; phylum Arthropoda; class Insecta; order Lepidoptera; family Depressariidae; genus Agonopterix; species Agonopterix alstromeriana. Next base: position 938,328 of record OZ004686.1, on the reverse strand, counting down.
TATAGTTTTTATCGACGTTTTTTCTTTTCGCTCTATCGTAAAAACAGTAATACATACAAGCGTCAAACTTAGTGTGATAATAGAGCAAACTCTACAGTTTAACAACAAATAATAAAAACCGACCAACATACAAAACTACAAAACCTATTTGAGCCAAATGTATGAGTCAGCTGATTTTTATTTCGCGATTTCTATGTTGGTCCCATAGAGAAAGTTGTTCAGTTTGACAGTCTTATCATACCCTTAAAAAGTGTCAGCCTATTAACTTGGACCCTATATACGTTAGTTCACCACACGAGCCCAATGCAGATTGGTAGACTTCACATACGCATCAGAATTTCTTCTTCAGCGAATATACAGGTTTCCTCACGATGTTTTTCTTCACCGTTTGAGAGCAGTCGTTATTACTTACCCACATACGTTAGGAACCTTATTAGACACTTAGTAATTAGTAAAAAAATATCTACCTATCCTAAATATAGTGGATTAATGGAATGTCAATTAAATTCTTATAACGGTTTTACACCAGCCAAGTATAAAAACAGCTTTAATAAATATTTAATAAGAAAATATTACAAGTCTTCCTGGCACCTTTGCATAAAATATACTGAAGTATAAAGTGTGTTCTATAATCTAGGAGGCGGCAACATCAAAGCCGTAACAACCCTTTGATAAAGCCGCCATGTAATAATAGTGTCAAATGTGACGTTAGTCTGTAATTTTGTCCTCATTTGATATACGATAGTTTGGTTAGATAGTTGTTTATTAGTTGTAATTAAATACGCAGCCAGGTCAGTGTCGGCTTGGAAATATTCTGACAGTAAATTGACGACTAACTTGTCTCCATCGAGATCAATATATAGCATAAGCATATGCTCACGACTATGTTCCCCGAGGGGGTAGTCAGAGATATTCTGAAACATCAGAACATCCACGATTCACCAGTAGTACCGAAACTCTGTCCAGTGCGACGGGAGGTGAGCCCGTCGCCACATAATGGACAGTGGGTACTACATGCCTCGAAATTGAAGCATGCAGGTTTCCCCACGATGTTTTCTTTCACCAAAAAGCCAGTGGTGTTACAAATCGTACATAAATTCCGAAAAACTTATTGGTACGAGTCGGCCTGGACGGGGATCGAACCATCGCCTCCTGCACTGCAGGCAAGGTTACTCGCCACTGGACCACAACAGCTATATAATAATATATAAGGTCCTTCTTCATATGCTGACACTTTTTAAGGGGGTGATCAGACCTTCAAACTGAACACCTTTCTTTATGGGACCAACATCCAAATCGCGAAAAAAATCAGCTGTCCCATTTACAACGTGTTAATGAATAAGCGCAATACCTCCTACACCCCAACTGATTTATAACAAAATAATGAGATTGAAACAAAAATTTCATTACTTTGATAGTTAAAATTTAAAGTTATTCGCATTTTAAGTTTTGAGGCAAAAATGATTTGTTATCATTTCAGCAATGAACGAAAGCGCTAACGTGCTCATGGATATATTTTAAGAATCTTGTTTTGGTAGTAATTAGGGTGAGTGTGCCCGTGCGATGGGTTGAAATAGAGTTAAGTAAATATTAAATTTTACAAAAAAAATTTTTAATATTTTGAAAAAAAAAAACCTAGGTATGTTGAAACCATGATAATTCGATTCTGCTCTCGATTCTAAACAAACTACTTTCTAGTTTTGCGTTAATTCATTAGCACGTTGTATGTAGGGTCCTTCTTAATATGCTGACCCTTTTTAAGGGGGTGATCAGACCTTCAAACTGAACACCTTTCTCTATGAAACCAATATTGAATTTGCGAAAATAAAATCAGCTGTCCCATATATTTGGTTCAAGTAGGTTTGCAGTATTGTATGGGCCAGCTGATCCATACCCTTTGGCACCTTTTGGGTGTGTAACCCTAAAAAATGGAAAACAAAGTTTTAACCCATTGAAAAATTTTCATTTACCTTGCTTGTTTAATCAAAACAGTTGGTAAAAAACCTTCAGATAATTTTATATGTAAACAAAACTGTAATCCAAACTCCATTGAAAGGCACGTCGTGGAAAAAAAAGCATAAAATATAAAACAAATGAACTGAATTGAAACATAGTAAATAGAAAACGGTGAAAATAATCGTCTGTTTTTTCCTTTAGAAAGCAAAGTTAGTTTTTTTAATCGTGGATGAAATTTGCAAACGGTTCTGTGTGTATTGTTAGATTAGAAACGTTATTTTGGTATGGAGACTGAGTAGTTTAAGTCCTTAAAAGAAAATTTATTTCGAAAGCGCTAATGCGCGCTGCATACAAACGAAGTCTAGTGATATTTTCAATACTAACCAATAAAAGTCAATGAAATTTTCAGAAACAATCTAGAAACTAATCTCTATGCTTGTATAAAGTCTGATTTTCGTTAAAATTTACAGTTTTAGTGCTAGGATTAATTTATGATTTGTATGGAAATCTTTGAGGCACTGTAACTTTAAAATTATACATTTTAACGAAAATATGACTTCATACAAGCATAGAGATTCGTTTTTAAATTTTTTCTGAACTATTTCATTGACTTTAATTGGTTAGTATTGAAAATATCACCAGACTTCGTTTGTATGGAGCGCGCTCCGAATTTTATTCCCTTAAGTAAAATGATTGTCAGGATGCGTGTGTGCTTTTGGTATTTCGTTATCTTATCTTATCTTAACTTAACTATTATAAAACTGTAACAGAAGTGTGTCTGTACATTGAAGATATTTCCAAAAAAAGAAATGACGATGGTGATGATGGTTTTTAGGTGTCCTACCCGGCCTGCTCTGCGGTAGTGTGAGTACACAAAGAGCCCGCCCTTGCTCCTCCACGGTGCCCTCCGATAAACAAAGGGAAACGTGGAGAAACGAACCGCGGACGAGTCAAGCTGACCCGCCGCCCTCCTGTGGTCACATCTCAGTGATCAGTGATGCGTTCACGCCGGCAAGCCGGTACCCCCCATTTCTGTGGGCCATTCCTTATTCACCACCCAGGGGACGCACCCGATAGCAGACCCAACCTGCCACGGGCAGGTGATTCGGCCTGCAATGTCCTAACCAACTGGGGAAAAAGGCACAAAGTGACATATCACTTCGTGTCCCCCGTGGGAATCGAACCCACGACCTCCGTGTCAAGAGTCCAATGCCCTTAACCATTAGATTGCGGAGGCAGTTATTAGAGATTAGTATTCCCACAATATCGACTTAGTAAATTCAACACATCTTTCATGGGGCACTGTATACGCTATTATAATAAGATACTAGAAGATATTCTAAACTTGCCAGTCAAAAAGTTTACGTCCCATGTTAAGCAAGCTCTCTGTAAATAAGGCAACTATAAACTCGACGATTATATGAATGACCAAAATGTCTGATCTTGACAATGTTACACTGTGAAATTCAATATTGTATTTGTAACTGTACTTTGTATATATTTTTTTAAAGATGTGTTTTGTAGAGTTTCTGGCCGCATCTTCTCTACAACGGAACACCTTCCGACGCGGTGGTAGAGTCAAAATTGACGTCAGAAAGCTATCCATGTGATATTATTTTGAATAAAACATTTTGAGTTTGAGTTTAAGGGTATATTACTGTTGGCGCGCTCCATACAAACGAAGTATATTTTAACGAAAATCTGACATGATACAAGCATAGATATTTGTAACTAGATTGTTTCTGCAAAATTTCATTGAGTTTAATTGGTTAGTATTGAAAATATCACCAGACTTCGTTTGTATGCAGCGCGCATTTACGCATTCGGAATAAACTTCTCTTAAGATCAATAAGATATCGTAAGAACGCCACAAAGTTCCTTTTCGTGTAGGAGTAACTAAATGAACATACATTTTGTAAATGCGCAATGAATAGAGCATTTCATTTCAACCAACGAACGCCCACTGGATTCAAAGCCTCATGGTATATATTTTTAAGTCAAACATCACGAGTTATTTCGTATTTACGAGACGATTTCGATCCGATTACCTACTCTGCTGGCTTATCCACCCAAAATTTATCCTGTCCTTGTGTTTTGTGACTAAGGACCTTATAAAATTCAAATTCAGATATCAAAATCTCCAATATAATATATTCAATATTGAAGCGACAATGAGCGAAAATACAAGGTCCAAATTAATATGTTGACAGTTTTTAAGAGGATGATCAGACCATCAAACTGAACAACTTTCTCTATGGGACCAATGTCGAAATCGCGAAAAAGAAATCAGCTGTCTGTCTCATACAATTGGGTCGAGTAAGATTTCAGTTTAGTATGGAACAGCTGATTTGATTTTCGCGATTTCGACATTGCTCCCATTGAGAATTTTGTTCAGTTTGATGGTCTGATCATCCTCTTAAAAAGTGTCAGCATATTAAGAAGGACCCTATATATGACTGGTTGTAGGGTCCGGTGCTGGACGGAAAGTTTACTCAAAAATTGATTTAGGTCTTTGAAAATGGCAAATTTCTTTGAATCCTAGGCCAGATAATTTATTTATGTGTGCCGTGAAAAAGTTAAACTAGTAAACTATCAAAATATATACAATTTTCATGTAAACAATCATTACAAAAGGGTATTTGACAGCATGCAAAATATAGGATCTATTGATGGCATCCGTATTGAATATGAATTTTGAAAACGAATTATTTAGTCAGTAAAGAACAATACTGGATATTTTAATTAAAAATCGACAAAGAAAATTTTTTTTTTAATCTATTTTGTTTGTGGACTTGATGTCCACTGCTTGTAAACAGTTGCGTGTAGAGTGTGAGTGTCGTACAAAGTTTACGTCATTGTGACGTCACCTGCTCGTTGCCACGTATATTGTCAGGAAAAGCGGGATTTTTAAATATCATTTTTAGTTTTCGTTTTTTTTGCACTATATGTAATGGAACGTAAAATATACATTTTCTATAGAGTCCTTAGACCCAGTCAAATACTCTATTTCTGTCTTGGCCTTCCCTTGCGGTCTTCTTTTCGTAAAAAATTAATACAACTTGGATTAGTATGCAAAAGTTGGAGATTTTGATTTAGTTTTTGGCGCCATCAGTCCGCGCGGGGCCGCAGCGGAGGCCCGTCATGCTCCAGTGCTCAGCAAATGATTTTTATAACGTAGGGCCTAATATCCATTTTCCATGGCTAAAAGAAACCGGTCCTAAATCGTCTAATATAAAACAAGGCAGTAAAGTCAACGCTATCAATAACTTTTCAGTCAAAGAGGAGTTAGATTAAAAACCTCTTTTTCCTACAGAAAATATGTCCTTTACAGATTACTTGGCGGAAAAGGAAACCTCTTTTAGTACTTCTTTTTTTAATTTCGTCGTCTGCGGCCCCGAAGTTTCGAAAGTGGTAATTTGATTTAAGTTTCCCCGTGATTTTTATTTTAGCGCTTTGATATTCTTGCCTTTGACGGTCTTTGAATACGAAAAATTGTTTTAATAAAGTTTTGAAGGTTTTCAACATATTGATGGGCTTATTATTTCATGGGAATAGGGTATTACACTTTTTTGAAAACTGTTTTAAAGTTATCCTGAGATCTTAATGAACCAGTAGAATTTTAATTTGATAAAGGCAAAAAATGCTTTAAAAACAATATTTATTTAAGATTTTGAATTTTCGCGCGGAAACGCTAGCCACTATGCTGTTTCTGCTCGTGACGTCACTCTGTTAGTAAACTAATACGACTAAGACCAAGTAACAGAAATAACACAGAGCAAGACAATAATTTTGATTGTGCTTAATGCTTGGGTCTGAGGTCACCAGCTTATAGTTTATTTACTTTACTGTATAGTCAAAGTCAAAGTCAAAGTCAATATAATTTATTCAATATAGGAGCTTACAGCACACTTATCAAACGTCAAATCTTTTTTAAAGCTACCTCAGCTACCTAGTATCAATTATTTTATTAAATAGACTATGTATTATTGTATACATAATTTTAGCTTAAGAATTTATATTGTAATAGTTATTAAGTCGTGTTATGTTGTAGAGTTTCTGGCCGCATCTTCTCTACAGCGACAACACGTTCCGACGCGGTGGTAGCTTTAAAAAAGATTTGACGTTTGATAAGTGTGCTGCAAGCTCCTATATTGAATAAATTACATTGACTTTGACTTGACTTTGACTTTGTGCCCTATCGGAGTGACGTCACATCGGAATCCAAAATGGCGAATGGCGTTTTAGACATTTGAAAAACAGATTACAAAAGACGATTTTTAAACTTGAGTTATAAAATGTACACTGCATTTTTATGAATAAATATCGACGTTTCTCGTTTACTTTTTTCGAAATCTATCATAAACATGTATTTTTTTTTTTTACACGGTGCCTTCTGAAGCATGGAGACGCTTGAGATAAAATACCACTAAACGGTCACCCATCCAAAGACTGACTGAACCTACTATTGCTTAACTTCGGTGATAGTTCCCAATACCAAAGCCTTGCTTTACCCAAGAAAATCGATTTCCTTCATGTTTGCTTTTACATACATTACTCTCGCCTGTGTCCCATTGGGGTAGGCAGAGACAATTGATCTCCATCGGCTATTATCCTGACAGCTTTTTTGCCTCTCCCACATTCATAAATCGTTTCATACACGCTCGTAAGTTTCGAGTTCATTTGTCCTGGCCAACTTGGTCTGCATACGTACGTCAGGCCTGTCTCACTCCACACCACAGGTACGCTTGACGGCCGATCCCCACCGAGGGGTGAATGGCAATAGGTTAGGTATACCGTGTAAACTTCTTGGTCAAATCTCATTATACTTGCCGCCATTGTGTGAGTAGTCAATGCGAGACTTGAAAACCCTAGCGATGTCACGCTGCCAGCAAGTGAAAGAATGAAAAAGGGGGACTATGTAAAGGAAGCTTTCATTTCTAATGACTCGGTTCATTTTTGTTTGCATGCGCGCCGTTGTGACGATTGGTAGGTAATTCGCGAATTGTACTGTAGGACGGGTGCGAATAACTTTGCACTTTATTGCCGTTTAGAGAGAGTCGCTATTTATTTAAATCTGTTTTCGAAGTGATTCTTCTGTACGGGTAGCACTAGTGCGTACGTCTAGGGCGCTCATATTTGCTTAGAACCTTTTAAAAACACAACAGAAAGTCAATGTGATATTCAAACCTCAAATTTCCACGAATTTATCGTAGTACAGCAGATTAAGTAATAAATATTCAAGAGTTTGGTCTGAGAACGTAAACGGTTTAGGCTTTTATTGTTAAAAGGATTACGAGCTCTCGGGGTCGTGAACAAAGACCTTACTTTCCTATTTAGTCATTAAATTTAAAATAACATTGTGTAAGGTTGTATGGAAGTATTTTAGTTAAGTGTACAAGTTCTCGAGTAGCGACTGCGTACCGGAACGCGCAGAATAGGCAAGTCCTCCACAAGGTGGACCGATGACCTGGTGAAGACGGCGGGAACCCGTTGGATGAGGGCAGCGCAGGATCGGTCGTAGCGATCTGCGGATCTGCGGTTCATCCTGAATACAACGTGTTAATGAATAAGCGCAAAACCTCATATACCCCAACTGATTTATAAGAAAACAATTAGATTGAAACAGTAATTTCATAATTTTTATAATTAAAATTTAAAGTTATTCGCATTTTAAGTTTTGAGGCAAAAATGATTTGTTATCATTTCAGCATTGAATGAAAGCGCTAACATGCTCATGGATACATTTTAAGAATCTTGCTTTGGTGGTAAGTAGGGTGAGAGTGCCCGAGCGGTGGGTTGAGATCGAGTTCAGTAAATTTTAAATTTTACTAACAAATTATTTAATATTTTGAACAAAATTACCTATGTTGAAACCATGATAATTCGATTCTGCTCTCGATTCTAAACAAACTACGCTCTAGTTTTGCGTTAATTCATTAACACGTTGTATAATTCGCCCTAGCTCGCCCTTTGTACATGTCTACTTTAATTGTTTTTTCTCTAACGTTATGTATACAATAAAGTGTTAAATAAATAAATAATTGCTATCTAAGGATTTCTGCATACGCTGAAGAAGAAATTCTGACACGAATGTGAAGAGTACCAATGCGCATTGTGCATGCGTGGTGGACTAACGCGCATACATCCTCCTTGAGGGTAGGCCTGTGCAGTGGGATGGGACGTATTTAGGCTGATGATGATTTCGACTAGACATTAATACTAAACAACTTTCTCTAAAATAGCGAATAAAATCAGCAACTGCAAATCTACTCAACAGAAACGTAAGGAATAACAGATTTTACCGCTATTTTGATATTGACTCCATACCATAGTGAAAATTATTCACTTTGATGGTCTGAAGAACCCCTAAAAATATTACCTCATCAAAATGTAAACTGATTTTCTCAAAATTTAAAATCACTTTAAAACACCCCTAAATTCAAAATTTAAACTCGTTACGGTCCCGTTGTAACAAAATCAAAATATCAATCATTTCGATCAGTACAAGATCGTTTTAAAATAATTTACATATAAATTTAAAATTTGTCATTCATTGCTTCGAGCTGAATAGGGGTAATAACCACAGAATAGTTCATAGTACTATATACAGAACGGCCACTCCCCTCTTCCTAACTTTAGAAGTAGTTTAAGAGGAACCGAGCAAGAAACACATATACATCAGGCATGCGTGTGAGCAGAACAGCGCGTGTCTACGCCATCATTTTTTTGTTGCAGGACATCTTTCATATCAAAATGACACAAGATCAAATTTACCTAATAGCGTTAAATCAAGCCTCTTGTTTCTAATATGCACCGTTTAGCACTTCCAAGCGTTTATCGATAAAGACGGAGGCTACTTTGGCTGGTTTTTCTATAGGGAAAATATGTCTTAATCGTGTTTTGGCTCTAATCAAAACTTCAATTATATGTTCAATTTACACATATCCGCAAATCATACTCCTACTGTTAGTACTTCATGATGTATGATGCTTTGAAGAATCCTATTTTTTTCACATAGCCTCTTAACGCCCTATGCATCAAAATGGTCTATTAGCAAATGGTCCCAAAAGCAAAACGACCTCTAATGAAAATGTCCTATTTATAAGTCAGGAAATAAAATACAGTAAGAACGAAAAATCTTTCACTACCAAAAAATACAGGTACCTATATCATAGGTGTCTGATGTTTTCATTTCCAAGCTTTATTTCTACGAATAGTGCTGATTCTGTTCTATGGAATGCCTGGGGTGTGATATTGGCTATGTGCGAATTAGTGATGGGAACTTTCAATTCGACCGCAGCGCCCGGGGTGGCAGAAATGTGTACTTTTTTCGGACAAGCTGTGTAAAATATACTTGAATCTATGCAAATCGACACACTAACTCAACACGAAATCACCAAAACTGTAAAGACTACAAACTTAAAATTTGGCATGGAAGTTTCTATTGGCATCTAGGTGCTCACTAAAAAGGGTTTTTGAAATTTTATCTCCAAAGGTGTGAAAACCGGGATAAAAGTTTGTACGGAATTTGGCACTGCAAATATCGTGGATTCTAACAAATATGTATTTTAAAATTTTAAATATCGATAATGTTGCCAATTTCTTTAGTTTTTACATTATTTTATTATAAAATAACAAAATTAACTAACATGTTAGTTGAAATAATTCACGGCGGTCCGACGCCGCTAGGGAGGCTAGTGTCGTGCACATAGCCAATAACTAAGAATTAATTTAAAGTGCCCCTAAGGATGCTTTTAAAATTTCAAAGTTTAAACGCTCATTTATACTTCACAATCAGCGTTGAAACTTTAGTTAAGGGAGAGTTGAGGAAAATAAAGGAATTGTTTTTTAATTACTACGTTTTCTGCCAAGAAAAGTTTGCGGAAAAATATGTTGTATCGTTTCGAACATGCAATTTGCTTTAAGGAACTTTTGTTAGAAATTCTAGCATGAAATTGCGAAAGATTTTTTACATTTAAGACGCAGTTCTGGAGTAATAAATGAACCTCTAATAAAAATTATGGTTTATTCCACTTTAATCACCTGGGCGATATCACCCGGGCGATATCACCCGGGTGATCATAGGCGACTCATTTGTGTACTATGATCACATGACGAAATGATCAGTTTTTTGTTTCCCCAAATCACCTGTAACTTTTAGGTGATTGAAGGCGATCTGGCTTGAAAAATGTTGTGTTTAAATCACGTACATATCGAATCGACTTCATAAATAGTATCCCTAAATCACCTATAGAGTGGTTGCAAAACCATAATGTTTTAAAAATATAGAATAAACCAAAATAATAATGTATAATATAAAAATACAAAGTGCTTATCCACAACAGGCTTCGTCAAAGAAAATACACCACTCTGATCCACAACACGTTTCGTCAATAAATACATTGATGAAACAAGTTGTGGAAACTGGTGGATCTGCAACAAGCTTCGTCAAATTCCTCTACAAACATAATAATAATAACTTAGTTTATTTCATACTTTTTAGCCTTGTGTAGAAACGGTAACATAAAAGTACTATAATAGATATATTTGGAATCGTCTGATTACTAGCTTTCATTTGGTTCCTATATCGTAATTTTTATCAAAAAAAAATGTTTACTCTCCCTCTCTTTTTTATTTCGCAGATGCCATATTAAAATAATATAGCCTATGTCACTCTCACAATTTTTATGAATCTAATGACACCTCATACGTTATAATCCATCAAGCCGTTTAGGCTGTAGGGCGTGCCAAAGAAATAGACATACAAACATACATACATACATACGCTCGAAAAACATAACCCTCCTTCTGTCGCAGTCGGGTAATAAAAAGGGGGGACCTACAACCTATAAACCTCCTCCAAGGCCTCTCCCCGAGGGACAGTTAATTTTAATTTGTAGATACCTCTGCAAGCATGCATGCATGCATACATTAAAATACATAGCCAGATAAAATTAGGAATCAGTTGAACAATGTCACATTCGCAAAATGTCCCATTTTCGTAGTACAATGCTATCAGCATCTGTTACGTCGGTTAGTTAAGATAGGATTGATATATCAAAAATAGTAAGTAGGTAGCTCAATTCTTTTCTTTACCCAAAAATATTTCACCAACAAAAATATCAGGACTGTAATAATCTTCAGAAAACAGTAAAAGGGACCTAAATAACAGAACGTATCAAATAAAATATCTTTTCCATAGAAAGTATTTTCTTGCGTTTGAAAGAGAAGGATATATTGGGTGATGTAATAAGACAGAAAGGGAGATTGAACAGCACCTAGTGAATAGAGCCTGAGGCAGGACAAACGCAATATCGTAGTGAGAGAAAAACGGCTTGCGAAATGATATAGTGATGGGAAAGTGTCGAGAGATTGATAATGTAACTTATCGACAGTTTCGAGATCAACCGTAGATTCATTTTTACCAAAAGATTTCAATTAACTTTCTTTGATTAAAGTTTATTCCCAGAAGTTATAGGACAGAATAAGCTAAATAAATATACTTAATAACCTAAGCTAACCATTTTTTATTAATTTGAGATATTTTAAGATAACATTATTAAACCCAACAAACCACACAACAGCCAAGAATATATTATATGTCTTTTGTGGCACACAAAAAAAAATTCTCCTGTGTGGAATCAATTAACGCATTCGCTGCTAAGATCAAAATAACGACGCGTGTGCTAACACCACATAATGCTATTCAATCCAAACTCACCTAGCGAGTTGTGCGCACCGCTGTACCGGTCAATGCGGACCTACGATGTAGGTCGTCAGCAGTAAACGGTTTAAAACGAACCTTAATTAACTATTTACCAATGTTTTCAGAATTGGTACAAATGTCATAACCTACTCATAATGACGAATAACATAAACTGAAGAAATGTGTAAGTTTATAGATAAAATCAATTATTGACGAAAATCAAACAACACAGAAAATTTTAATCCGTGACGTAAGCTTCGTCACACCAGAATCACATTATGTATTTTTTTTTATCGATAACGTAATGAAAATTTGCCCATAACTAAAGAGGATTTGTTTCATTACGATTGGCTATTGGCACAATATATGAAATACGTCCGGAGTTCACTTAATTCATTACAGTGAAATAAGCCGGATTGATTGCCTTCCATTTTTTTTACGACGCTCGTGAAGTAGGTAATTGAGAGTTCTTAAAGATATTTTGGAGTAAAGCTTATTTTTAACATAGGTACCAATTTAATAAGGATCTCATTAAGACGGAAGTTAAGCAACGTCAGGACCGGTCAGTCTTTGGTGACCGTTTTAGTGTGAACACAATTAAAGTCTACTCACGAAGCCATGCTTAGATTATTAGTGTTCAAGTCTCTTGAAATGTCAATAAGTGTGTAGGAGTCAGTGGACGAGTATATTAGTGTTTTACTTTGCAAGACGTTGTGAGAAAATGAGTGTGTTTGTGTGTGTGTTCGTGTAAATCAGTATGTGTTTCTGTTCAGGAGTATAACGTTGTTGATACAGCAATAGGTCACATATCAAATTAAATCAATTATCGTTTTTTAATCGAAACATATCCGATATCTGGTTACTAGCTTGTGGCAAATTGTCACATGTCTTCTACTTAAGCGAGTTAATGATATCCAAAAATTGCAATTTGTTATTTGTCAAGTCGATCAGCTGTGGTGCCTGTGGATACAACGTTTTACCTTCTTCCTGAAAAATGTTTCCCGTCTGACATGTGACTAATTGAAGTATCAACGACGATAAGTGGTTCTACGAGTATATTTCGCCTTTCATACTGTTGTACGGGATGTTATATTGCAACGCTATCAAAACAAGAACGATTCGAACGGTACGTATCAAGGCAGATACGTGATCTCGTCCTCAGCCTGAACACTGTTGATCACCAACTCCGCGTACGTCATGTGATATATTGATCAAAGTTGGAGTTAATTTGACTGAGTGTTTGTGTGTTTTTCTAAGCATGGGTGCGGGAGTAGTGAGTGTGTTTGCGTGTATAAGTGATTAACTATCAAAGCGTCTTCGTGAGTGTAGTTCAAGTCTCTTGAAACGTCAATTCAAGTGGACTATGGTATGAGTTTTTATTTACTTTGCTAGACGCTGTGAGAAAGTGAGTGTGTTTGCGTGTGTGTGTGTGTGTGTGTGTGTTTCTGTATATTATGAATACAAGTGAATCCACAAGTGTGGTTTTTGCCTTTCAGATTATTGTACATGACATAATGCAATGACATCAAGACATGAACGAATCTAAAAACTTCAGTCCCTTACTGTGCTTCTTGAAGTCGGTAATCTGCACGGTGTTGCAGTCCTAGCCGACCTGCAGTGCAGGTACGTGATCTCGCTCCTGAACACACCCTCGTCTTCGGCCTGAATACTTTTGATCACCAGCTCCGCGAACGGCACTTGATATAAGAGAGTTGGGAGGAATTGACTGAGTGTGTTCGTGTGAATGAGCATGTTACTATCTAAGCATTGCTTCGTGAGTAGAGTTCAAGTCTCTTGAAATGTCAATAGGTACGTAGGTGTTAGTGGACGGGTATATGAGTGTTTACTTACTTTGCCTGGCGCTGTGAGAAAGTGAGTGTGTTTGTAATTTGGAGTGTATTTCTGTACATGAATAAGTGATGCTTCGAGTTAGTTTTCACCTTTCAGCCTCTAGTACAGGATATAACACTGGCATTAATGGGTACACAAAAATAACAAGCTAAGTAACTTACTGTATGTCTTGAAGTCGGTGACCTGCACGGTGTTGCAGTCCTCGCCGACCTGCAGGTACGTGATCTCGCACCTGAACACTCCCTCGTCTTCGGCCTGAACACTGTTGATCACCAGCTCCGCGTACGTTGCGTTCGGTACGTGTGATATTGACATTCTGTGGACAAAGAGGTTTGGATGTTAATAAAGTGGAAAGATCATGGTTTATTTTTATCATCATCATCATTTCATTTCGCAATATCGATGTTGGCTTTATAGTGAAATTTTTTCAATTTGATGATCTAAAAATCCCATCGAAAATGTACTTTATCAAGTATAATGTGATAAAACAGTTTGTAACCCTTGTCTTAACTATTATAAAACTGTAGCAGAAGTGTGTCTTTACATTGTTTGTTTGTGTGTTTGTTTGTGCGAACATCACGCGAAAACTACTGAACCGATTTTGATGAAACTTTTTTGTTGGACAGCTTATGATCTGACTTAAAATCTGTTATATAATTTGTGCGGACGAACGGTACGTATACTAAAGTCAACCCGCGACTTCGTCTGTACAAATTATATACCAGACTTTAAGTCAGATCATAAGCTATCAAACAAAAAAGTTTCATCAAAATCGGTTATTAATAATATATAATTAAGTAAGGTTAATTGTACGTTTCCTTACACCCTGTATAAAAGGGTGGTTTCGACCATCAAACTGAACAACTTTTTCGATGGAGACAACATCGAAAAAGAAATTACTATCCCATACATTCGAATTAAATAGATATTATAGTTTTGTCTGAAATAACAAATTTATTGTTTGTTTTAATCATAATCGTAATTTTATAAATTAATGGTTTCTACCAAAATTTGAACTCGATAGTCAATGTTGTACTAAACCCCGAATTCAATTAAAACTAATGTCAAACGCATAGAGCAATCAATCTAACAGAGTGGCCACTTAATTACAACCCGCCTGCGGTTACAACCATAGGCGTAACAAGTATACTAAGGAGCTAACTTGAGACAAAAAGGGCTTACAATATCCTTAATATACCTTATTATGTCATTACTAGAAACATTTTAAAGGTTTTACGAAATCATAAAACGAAACAACTTTTCTTACGGAGCATAAACTCCATCGGCTGAAGTAAAATTGGATTTGATGTTATTAATGTCTGCAAATTTTTAATATATTATTAGGTATATGATGTAGAGTTATACTCCAAAAAATTATAAAAACTAGAACTTGCTTTAGATAATAGTTTGTAACCTAGTTCGCCGTATCTAACATTTATAACAACTGTATAATATGAAGCTAACAACACATAATGACAGTTCAAACCAGAAAAATTCAATTTTAGGTCAATATGAGATAATGAGAATACCTAAAGTGTATTTACCATAAGTTCGAAAGTGTTATAACATTTTATAAATATGTATATTAACATGTACCTGATATATATTTTTGACACATCACCAACTCTAATATTATTATAACTAAGTGGTTATTTTACGGCTTCTACGCCCGGACTAATAGGTAAAAAATGCGAAAAATATTTGGGCCTCCCATAGAATATCGTGCGCACTGTTGTATGAAAGGTCCAAAAACTTTTCTCGTTTTTCGACCCATGTCCCTTAGGGACAGTTTTTTGTTTCATTATCCGAAATAAACCGTTAAATTCTTTAAGTAATACACAAATATGGGTGTAAATGTAACGCGTTAAAACCCTGGATATTTTTGAAGAAATCTTTATCTGCGTACACCCTTAAATTGTTTCTAGTAATTACAAAAAGTAGTGTAGTGAATGTTGTTTCCTTTGGGCTCCATATTAGCATTTAAATAAACAAATCACTTCTTCTGGCTTCATAATTTGATAAAACGCTATGATGCATGCCTTATTATGGGGTGTAGGGTATGTTAAAAGTTGAATTTTTTTAAATTTGAGTGATTTTGATAGAAGATTATAATAACGTTGCATCTAAAAAACAAGCTTACTTAAATAAAGTTGAATAGTATCTTCTTTACTCCAAGACAAATCTGACACCAAAATAAGACAGGAAAATCCAATGCTTTCCCGTCTTAAGCAACCCTCGTGTCACCACAATAGTGCAGTCTCACTCAAATGCTATTAACGCAAGATTTTGTGGCGAAAAAATGTATTTCTTTTTCGAAAAAAAACCGTGCTTTTTCTTGAACAGTGCTTTGTTACTTAAGTAATTTGTCCGGGTAAAGGAAGATAGTTGGTTTTTAATTAGTTTTTAACGAGAAAGTAGGTTGCATTTTTTTCCCGCTATTTTGTTTTTCGTTTTCTTTACTATGGCCGGATTTTTTATCTATTGTATTTTTTACTGAAAAGAAAATCGATAGACTAGGTAGCTAAATTGGACAAAAGGAATTCCCCCCGGTTTGGAAGATTGCGGGTTTAAGTCTCATCGCCAACCCTCTCTCTTTTCCACCAGTTCCTTGAGTTCCTGATACAGTCGCCATCAGGTGTATCATAGCAAACAAGGTGGTCAAATATTTCTAAGTAGTTCTAATTTTCAATAATTTTTTTACCTTTGACTATTTATATGTGGACTGGTTACGCGTGTAATTCTACTAACAAACATTTCTGCCACTTTTTGCGGGGGGCGAGGTAACATGAAATCCGCAACTTTGGATTTTATTTCCCATAACTTTAGATTCTAATTTTGAATGTTAAAAATCATGAAAAGTAGTCTCGTGTGAACCCCAAACGTTTTAAGTTGGAAGTTATTATTTCGCAATTATAAGTTGTCTCGTTTAGTGATAAGGTGTAAAATTGAATGTAAATGCACAAGATCAATTGTGCTTATACCGTGGCAGAGGGAAAATGCTACCGCAAGGCTAGTCCTTATAATAATTAGTCAAAGCTCTTTACACAGTCATAACCAAACAAAAATATCTGTACGCCTATAACATCAAATATATCTACGTAGTCTGGGTGATGATAAACATCTGAGCAGTTTAGGAAAAAAAGACCTTACTCTGTTGTTATACATTTCAATTTTAGGTAAATAACATTGTAAAGAATTATTGTAATGTGTTCAGATATTTACAACAAAATACATGTTTAAATGTAATTGGTAACATTTACTGTAAAGATTTATTGAAAATTAGCACTGCTCAGAAATATTTGAACACTTTGTATGCTACGATATATCTGGTGGCAGCTGTACAAGAAGACATTAACATTTTCTTTCAACCGAGTTAGTTAACTCCGTTTAGGTCTTCCTCTGTGTCTCTTACTCTCAATTCAATATATACTTATGCAATCAAAAATAGCCTGCGCACCTGACTTCTCATAAAGATGTCGTAGATGAAATTGGCTGAAGAATTCGATTCATTCATGTTTTAGGGGAGATAACATTTAATAATAGCCGTGGTGGTTCAGTGGCGAGTAACCTTGCCTGCCGTGCAGGTGGCGATGGTTCGATCCCTGTCCAGACCGACTCGTACCAATGAGTTTTTCGGAATTCATGTACGATTTGTAACACCACTGGCTTTTCGGTGAAGGAAAACATCGTGAGGACACCTGCATCCTTTAATTTGGAGGCATGTATTGTACCCACTGTCCATTATAAGTGGCGACGGGCTCACCCCCCGTCACACTGGACAGAGTTTCGGTACTAGTGAAACGTGGATGTTCTGTGGTTTCAGAATATCTCTGACTACCCCCTCGGGGAATATAGTCGTGAGCATATGCATGCATGCAACATTTAATAAACTTCACCTTAATTAAGATGAAGGTGCTGGCTGGTACGGATAATTAAATGAATTCTATTTGCGTGTTAGTAATCAATCTATAAGGCCGAATAAGTGGAAATGTTGGAAGGGGACGGCCCAGACGTACATATACGAACTAAATTGGCGACGTACTTAAAAAGGGCCAGGTCAGATCTACCTGAAACCGACGAGCATGCATGAAAGGACTAATGAATGTGGAGAAAGTTAGAGAGGTTTGTCAGGATCGTAGCAGGTGGCGTTCCGTTGTCTCTGCCTACCCCAGTAGGAGACAGGCGTGTGAATATCTATGTATGTATGAGTAATAAAATCACTCGCACATAATTAATTTTCAAAAAATAATGTTGATAGTTATTTGCGAAGTTTAATATACATGGTCCTTCTTAATATGCTGACACTTTTTTAAGGGGATGATTAGACCATAAAATTGAACAACTTTCTCTATAGGACCAACATTGAAATTGCGAAAAAAAATCTACTGCTCCATACCAAACTGCAAAGCTACTTTAGCCAATTGTATGGGACAGCTGATTTTTTTTACGCGATTTTGATGAGTTGTTCAGTTTGATGGTCTGAACATCCCCTTAAAAAAGTGTCAGCATATTAAGAAGGACCCTGTAGGTACATAATAACGGTGCAGGTATTTACAGATTCCTCTATGGCTACCGCAAATTCAAATAATTTCAATTCATAATTATAACAATTGTTTTAGATCGAATCCGTAGTTAAATTTTAATTGTATAATTTCTACGTTAAAATCTAATCCTTCCATAGTACTATATACCTGTTTTAAATTAGAGCGGATCACAAAACAAACGTTCCTATTTCTTCTCGCCGCAGTTAATTTGTCGATGCCAATTCCAGTGTCTCTTTGCACAATATAGACAAAAGCAGTAGGTAAAAAGAAATGAAACTTTTTTTTTGTGGATCATAAGTACAGTAGTACCAGGTTTATAATGCTTACAGATGTACCTGCGCTGTTGACTATTATTAAAACCGCGCGAACCAATCACGTAACTCAACGGTTACCCGCCAAAAATGATCAGCTTCTTATTGGTCGATAAATTTCTCGCCTGTCACATGACCGATACCATCTTCATTCGGTCATTAGACTGCACGGCAATCAAATTACCTCTTTAACACGGTAGTCACAAGGTTGATTATATTATCAAATGGTTTCGAGTACCATCGGGAAATGTTTGTCCCTGTCTGTGCGAACCAAGATTAACGAGCGGAATTATTTTCCTGGTCGCACTGTAAATTGCATGCGTGCTTTGGCCACACTGAAAAGGATCATGACAATTTATCACTCGGGTTTTATCGTTGATCAAAACTCTATCATCTGACTTTTTACCCGACTGCGCCAGAAGGAGGGTTATGTTTTTCGAGCGTATGTTTGTATGTATGTATGTATGTATGTATGTCTATTTCTTTGGCACGGCCTACAGCCTAAACGGCTTGATGGATTTTAACGTATTATATTTAAACTCTCACGATTTTAACGAATCCAATGATACCTCATACGTTAAAATCCATCAAGCCGTTTAACATTCAAATTATATTAGCTCAAATAAAGCTGTTATAGCTGATTATTGATTATAGAGCTTGTTTTTCTCTTTTCAGTTAATAGGTTTTTTATGCAGTCGGGTTTTTTTTATGGTAATTAATACACCATTGTTATTATTAGATTCATAGGCATGGTAATTTGATACTTACAAAAATTATTCATAGATTAGGTACTAAAAAGTGTGATAACATAACATAAATACGCTTTATTATCTCAGTAGGAAGTGCCAATAATTGTGTGTATGTCCTTGTCAGTACTTTTTAATAAGTGTTTCGCTACTGATAGCTACAATTATGCTGCGGAGCTATCGAGCGCCATTTTAATTATTGACTGTCGTCGACACTACGGTGCCGTGTCTAATGGTTTTTATCTTTTGTGCTCTGTGGTATTTCGTCGTTTGTTTTATTTTTGTATTCTATTCTATTATTAATTCGATTCGTTTTTGTTTGGTGAAATTAATTTAGCTAAGAATAAACAAAGAAGAAAATAAAAAAACACAAAGAAACAAAGAAGGGACAAAGAAGAATATTGGACAGAGAAGAATATGTAGGGTCCAACTTAATATGCTGACACCTCATACGTTAAAATCCATCAAGCCGTTTAGGCTGGAGGCCTCGAAAAAGAAATAAACATACATACGCTCGAAAAACATAACCCCCCTTCTGGCGCAGTCGGGTAAAAAAAGCGTCTTAAAATTCTGTCAGCAAAAAAAAGTGCTACGACATTTTTTTATTGAAGAAAGTAACAAACTATGTCTTATTTTTATTGTGATAGAGTTCACAATAGCTCAGCTACTTTTGTCGCTGTACCGTCAGTAAGTCCATTCAGATCTGCAAACTTCGGTATTGTGTTTAACAATGGTGGCTAATGGATGCAGCTTCGTATGCAGTGCGTGCTATTGAATTGTAATGGTTGCAAAAAAGGTATAGTACAGTCAGGGTATAAAGTAGTCGTTCGAATTTTATTTTTAAATTAAGTTTCAGTTGTCGGTGGCGCGTTACGGATATTTATGTACATACAATCATGAGGATAAGCATAAGCATATGCTCACGACTATATATTTTCCGAGGGGGTAGTCAGAGATATTCTGAAACCTCACAACATCCACGATTCACCATTAGTACCGAAACTTTGTCCAGTGTGACGGGGGGTGAGCCGGTTGCCACATAATGGACAGTGGGTACAATACATGCCTCGATATTGAAGCATGCAGGTTTCCTTACGGTGTTTTCTCTCACCGAAAAGCCAGTGGTATTACAAATCGTACATAAATTCCGTAAAACTCATTGGTACGAGTCGGCCTGCACGGGGATTGAACCATCGCCTCCTGCACGGCAGGCAAGGTTGCTCGCTACTGGACCACCACGGCTTTTCATCATACCCCGGATAATCAGGATTTAGGATTTCCAAATCTACACGCACGGCATGCCATGTACAGTCAACAACAAAAGTGAATGAACTTTAGCAAAACTCTTGAAGAAATTAAACTCGTACAAATCGACGTTGTTAACGACAATGTTATACGGTCCAACTTAATATGCTGACACTTTTTTATGGGGATGATGATCAGAAAATATATGTATATATATTAACGCACAGCTACTTATTACAGTTTTTATCATTTGTGCTGTACACATTATGTCTGCCTCACACTTTAGAACTGTCTCTGTTGCGGGTCTGCTGGAAGAAATCTCTTTAAAGATAAGCTCGCCGTTTGTACATGTCTACTTTAATTGTGTTTTCTGTAATGTTATGTGTACAATAAAGTGTTAAATAAATAAATAAATAAATCAGACCGTCCAATTGAACAACTTTCTCTACGGCACCAACATCGAAATCGCGAAAAAAAATTGCAGATTTTTAGTTTTTGCGATTTCTATGGTGGTCCTATAGAGAAAGTTGTTCAGTTTGACGGTCTGATCATTCCCTTAAAAAAGTGTCGGCATATTAAGAAGGACCCTGTAGATGTTACGTGAAAGAGCGTTAATTTAAGTAACTAATATAACAGCAAATCATATTTTGTGGAAAACAATTTTTGCCATCATTTACTTTTGATGTGAACTTGTACCTTTAGACCAAGAATTTAGAAAAAAAAATTCACCGACTTCGTTTCCATTTAAAATTCCCATCCCCATTTTATTAAATCTAAAAATAAAATTTAACAAACAACATGTCACATCGGTTTTTCCACCGCATAAAAGATATCAAAACAGATTTTCTCCAAAAACATTTCTTAATTTCCATTAATAAAAGCAAAAATAAAAAACTTACGGTAAAAAAAAAAGAAAAGTACTAGCAACACAATACCTCGACCCTTGCTTACGGAAGTACACAAGAGTGAACTTTGTTGTGTTGAGAAAAGAACACGTTTTTGGTTTTTCATGTTTTTCCTTCCTTATTTTTTAGCCGATGACTTTATTTGTAGTCCGCGGTAAGAAACGATATCATATATTCTGAACAAAGTTCATATTTGCCAATAAATGTATTTGCTCACGAAAATACACCTTGAGATAGTCAGGTACATACGTACGATATTTTTAAGCACAACATTCAACGAAAAATGTGACAAGTAATTCACTATCAATAAGGTTCACAATCGAGTGCAGTACCTGAATCGCACTATAGAAATTATCACAGAGATTCGCTATATACACCGTGTTCAGACCATTAATTTGATTATTTTTCAATATCGGACCAACATTGCAATCGCGACAAAAAAATTTTTTTTGGGTTATCAATTAAGTTTATGGGTGTATTCAGACAATAAAACTAAACACCTTTTCCTAAGGAACTTGGGTCGAAAAAAATGATTTTTTTTCAGACCATCCATACAAAAGTGCCGATCGATTTTCTATGAGATAAGCCAAAAAAAAAAAAAACATTCTTCGAGTCATGTTCCTTACGGAAAATTGTTTAGTTTCATTGTCTGAATACACTATTTTTATGTTAGTACTTAATTAAAAACCCTAAAACAAAATATTTTTCGTGATTTCAATGTTGGTCCCATATTGAAAAATGACAAATTTAATGGTCTAAATAACAGGCCAAAGTTAAAGCATATCCTCAGAAACACGGTGTATAGTATACAAGGTCCACCTAATAATCGTTGTACCACGGCCGATTCCCAGGTTTCCCTCTATTAGTGCATAAGTGAATGTGCTAAACATAATATTTGCACTCTATCATCTTTACCCTCCTGAATCTTATGTAACGGGAAACCGATACGGTCAGAGTTGGCTATAAGGCTATTATACATATAACTGGCAGATATACGCTGAGACTATAAGAGATATTGGATTCCCTAAGTTACTGCGAAAGTCAACACTTAGATTGTCGCTTCATCGAACACTGTTCATCGATTGTACGATTTATCGATTGTACGATACATCGAAAGTCTCGATATCGAATGGTTTATATATCGATTGGTCAATTCGATCGGTCGAATTATGTTGATGATGACTATAGCGAGAGCTGTGAAAACATCGGTGGCACGTTGCAGAGAGGTATGGACACTCAATCATGAAGGTCTGGGTTCGAATCCTCACGGACGGCATGCCATGTACCAATGAGTTTTTCTAATTTGTGTACGTAGTAGCGACAGCTCTCAAATGTTGAAGGAAAATCTGCACACGCTGAAGAAGACATTCTGATGTGTATGTGAAGACTAACAATTTGCTTTAGGCATGCGTGGTGGACTAACGCCCTTACACCCTCCTTGAAGGGAGGCCTGTGCCCTGCAGTGGGACGTATATAGGCTGATGATGATGATGCCTGAGGAACTAGCATGATATTTCTAATTTTTACATCACCACTTCTCCTAGTTACGGGAGGTGAACGATAGTAAGCAGTAGTGTATTCATCTCTAACTCGCACTTGCTCATAATACACATGCTATCCTCTTCTTGTCAGTGCAAACTCGTTCTTATGAAGTGTTCAGGTTATGATGTAGTTAAACTCTTTAGATAATATAATATTCAACACGTCACTTCCTTAAAAGCCATCGTAAAAATATTATTGTGTTTTAAAGTTTGGAAAAGTTAGAAAATATGAAAGTTCTTAGTTTACGAGTTAGTTAACTTTCTTCTTTCCGGGTAGAGCTTAGTTTAGTTCGAAGGTGAGTTATGTGTATGGTTATTTTTAACCGCCGACGCAAAAAGAGGGGTGTTATAAGTTGGGCGCCAATTTCTGTGTGTCTGTCTGTGGCATCGTAGCTCTCGAACGGATGAACCGATTTTGATGCGGTTTTTTTACGTGAAAGAAAGTTTCTTTGCGGTGGTTCTTAGCTATATTTGGTAAAAATCGCATCAGCAGTTTTCATGTAACTTTAAAAATTATGAAATAACATTTTAATTACAAATTTAAAAAACCCTTAACGCCAAAAACAAATATTTAAGAAGTAAAAATAATTCGGTCACCTATTTGGGGATGTAAGCAAATGTATGTTTTACTTCTTAACTCTCTTTAAAATATTTTAGGTCAATTAATGTGTCGGGGACCGCAAGTGATTGTAAAAAATCTATTATCGTTTTATAGCGGTCCCCTGCGCTAGGTATTATTATTGAATCGGTGACAAAATTACTTTTCACTTTTTAATGTTTGTTTTTGGCAATAGGGGGTTTTTAGATATGAAATCACCCTTTTAATGGTTTACTCGTCATTCTGTCTTGAAATATTTAATAGGCTAAACGTGAACCTTGTTACAAATGCATGCAATACCTATCGTTGGCAGTTGTAGCAATGTTTCTGACCACCTTGAAAGGAATTATGGTCGTGAGATTATGTATATATGTGTAGTCACTGCTGTGACTCATGTGGGATTGTTATATTTGTGATCAATGTTATAGTTATTTATTTGTTGTTTTACTTTGTATATTTCGTTTTTTTCAAAGATGTGTGTTGTAGAGTTTCTGGCTGCATCTTCTCTACTCCGTTGTAGATCATTAATGTATCGACTAACAACACTATGGACTTTGTCGGAAATAAATTGATTTTATTTTAGATTTATACAACGTGTTAATGAATAAGCGCATAACCTCATACACCCCAACTGATTTATAACAAAATAATTAGATTGAAACAATATTTCCATTATTTTGATAGTAAAAATTTAAAGTTATTCGCATTTTAAGTTTTGAGGCAAAAATCATTTGATATCATTTCAGCAATGAATGAAAGCGCTAACGTGGTCATGGATACATTTTAAGAATCTTGGTTTGGTAGTAAGCAGGGTGAGAGTGCCCGAGCAGTGGATTGAGATCGAGTTCAGTAAATTTTAAATTTTACAAATAAATTATTTAATATTTTGAAAATAATTACCTATGTTGAAAACATGATAATTCGATTCTGCTCTAGATTCTAAACAAACTACTTTCTAGTTTTGCGTTAATTCATTAACACGTTGTATAATAAAAAAATAAAAATATACACTGGAATCTTCTCTTCAAAATGAAGCGTGTTAATAGATGTGAAAATTGCAGAGACCATCCTAAATTCTACATTATAAATAGTAGTTTTATTTGAAAGTAAGTGCAGTGCACGTAGAGTTTATTCTATTCCATCGCATGGTTTACGGGCTCTCATAAAAGCGAGTATAGCAATCTGAATGCGCAGGCTTCATTTACGTGATGGTAGACATTTTTACAAGCACCTTTATTGTTCTAGTCGGAGTTTTAATAGTGTTCCTTATTTACACCGTAGTAGAATTAAGCTAAAGTTAATCATTTCAACGGGTTCTTAACGCGTTTTTATTGTTTTTGGAGTTCCCGATATTTCGGCAGTGTTGCAACTGCCATGATGACTGTAGAACTGCAGGTAGATGTTTAAGAGCAGACAAATCTCACCCCCTCATTCTTCTTCGTTTGCTCCGACCACTATCGGAACTCACTCGAAAGTCATCGTCACTGTTTTCTCGGTAAAAATCCGATAAAATGATTAAATTTAGCTTAATTAACAACCGCGTAACTCTCAAAAATTGCGTAGTAGAATTGTTTATTGACAGATTTTGAAGTGACTTTTTTAAATTTATGCTGAAAATCTAGGGAAGGAGTAGTTAAGGTAGACTTAGGCGATACCACACCTTGGACACTTTATACAAACGGCTCGTCCTGACAGGAAGAAGTAGATAAGCATTATAATAAGATAACACATAATTAAATTAAATGTTAATAAGAAATTGAATTTCAATTAGATTTACTGTCACAAAAAGTTCTACAACAAAATTTCATCTAAATATAATAGAAACCAGAGGATATTCTAAACTTGATATACAAAAAGTTTAAGTCCCATGTTAAACAAGTCCTCTGTAATAAAGGTTAATAAACTCGATGATTATTTGAATGACCAAAATGTCTGGTCTTGACAATGTTAAAGTACGTAATTCAATATTGTATTTGTAATTGTACATTGTAATATACATCGTGTTAATGAATTAACGCAAAACTAGACAGTAGTTTGTTTAGAATCGAGAGCAGAATCGAATTATCATGGTTTCAAAATAGATAATTTTTTTCAAAATATTAAATAATTTGTTTGTAAAATTTTAAATTTACTTAACTCGAACTCAACCCACCGCAAGGGCACACTCACCCTACTTACGACCAAAAGAAGAAATTATAACATATCATTTTTGCCTGAAAACTTAAAATGGGAATAAATTTAAATTTTAACTAATCAAAATAATGAAATTATTGTTTCAATCTAATTATTTTGTTATAAATCAGTTGGGTGTATGAGGTTTTGCGCTTATTCATTAACACGTTGTATATATTTTTTAAAAGATGTCTGTTGCAAAGTTTCTGGTATCTTCTCTGCAACGAAACACCTTCCGACAAGGTGGTAGAGTAAATGTTGTAAAGTGAGTAAATGACGTCAGAAAGCTATCTATGTGATATTATTTTGAACACAATATGTTGAGTTTTGAGTTTGAGCAGAGAGAAAAGAGGACTACACCATTACCTACTGTCGTCTTGCTCCCGTCTTTTAAGAGGAGGCAAAATTGCAGACAAAATCCTTACAGTATACTAGACTAGATGATGGTCTGACCAACCCTTGAGAATTTTTAATTTAAAAAATTGCCCTGTATAATAAGTATCAAGATCATGAATGTTCCCATTCGTTTGTCGCTTCAACTATCTCCAAGATGATACGCGACGGTGTAACGTCACCCTCGCACTTCACACACATGCAATACGTGCGAGTGAGAGCCATCCATTAAATATGTAACTGACGCTAACAGCTCGCACAGGTTTAATGCATAAGTGCTGCTAATTCTGCTTCGCGTTATGTCTATAGATATAAAGTTGAGTTTTAGATTTATTTTCGTCAATATTCTTCCTTTGTTTTATCTATCTATCTATAACGTCACGCTTCTTTCCCAAGGGGGTACGCAGAGACCAGCGCGCGCCATGTACTACGATCCTTACATACATCTTTTGCCTCATTCACATCCATACATCTCTTCATACATGCCCGTCGGTTTCGAGTACTCCGCACCTGCCTTTTTTGTAGGACGCAACCAATTTCACCAGAATACGTCCTATTAGGGCGGGCGCCCTCTGCCGACACTTCCACTCACTTTAGCTCCATATATCTCTTTCGTACATCTGCTATCACTCATCCTCTCCACATGACCAAACCAACGAAGCATACCCTTCTCTATCCTTGTCACAACATCTTCTTTAATCACACAATTTCTCACTCTATCTCTCAGTGTAAAACCACACATATTTTTCAAGGAATGCATTTTAACAGCATTAATTTTACTTTCATGCTTTTTCTGCCATACTTTGTTTTAAACCTTTGATTAAATTAAAATAGCGGAAGATAGGTTACGATAGGATACGTTCTTGCATTACGTACTCGAACAATGGATCTGCTTTTCATGTATTTACTACGAGTGAAAAGTAATGCCGTGTGAGGTTTTTTCTTTTTGAATGATTTGTAAAACGAGTAAAAGCACACGAAGGCATTGTGGTACCTTTATTCCGTCTAAAATAAAAAAAAGTATCTCAATCACGCAATGCCGCTCGGATTGCGACTAAGTCAACTATTCGACGGGGGCTCAATTTATGCGGTCCATGCGCTATAGGCTAGTCACCTATCAATCGCTTTTTTAATTTAATCAAAGTTTTAAGCCAAGTCGAAAGTCGGACTACTTATATTTCGTACTCTCTTCTTTTCATTAGATTTATTGCTGGTTTCCGCTACAGATTAGAGTCATTAGATCGGACTTCATTGAAATGAGATGCCATTTAATGAAATGAAAAATGTTTATTCGCATGAAACACGTCCATTTTATAGTTTTTTAAGTGGTCGACGCTGTTCATACAGGTTAGCAATAGTTACGTAAGGCGGTCTCAAAAAACTGTCACCAGGGATTGCTGCCCACATGATAACCGCTTAACCAATTTTGATAATACTTTAGTAAAGAAATAGTTTAAACCTTGAGGAAGGACAGACATAAAATTCCACGCAGACGAAGTCACGGGTGACAGCTAGTACCGTCATAAAGTTCATGTCCTGGATACATTGACCTCTTATAACATATGTATAAGATATAAATGCCTGAATACCAACAAAAACGTAGGAAATAAATCAGACGAACTTTCTCAATGACATAAATATGACAACGAATTGATACACATCAAGGTTACCTCAACTTTTTCTGTTCCCATTCGCTGATTTTCCTCCTTAGGGACTCATCATGTGACGATTGTTCCCCACAGCTGATTAATTCAATCAATCAATCAAATTGGCCCACAACAACCCACTGCTGGGTATAGACCTCCTTGTTATTGCGCCATTCTTTATGGTCCCCTACTAATCTGATCTATCTCTGACCTACAATAACAGTGATCAGTGGTATTCCCACATTTTCGACCCAACCTGCCACGGGCAGGTGATTCGGCCTGCAATGTCCTAACCAACTGAGGAAAAACGCACAAAGTGACATATCACTCCGTGTCCCCCGTGGGAATCGAACCCACATCGTCAAGAGTCAAATGCCCTTAACCATTAGATCACGGAGGCAGTTATTAGAGGTTAGTATTCCCACATTTTCGACTCAGTAAGGTGAACACATTTTTCATGGGGCACTGTATACGCTATTATAATAAGATACCAGTGGATATTCTAAACTTGCCAGACAAAAAGTTTAAGTCCCATGTTAAACAAGTCCTCTGTAAATAAGGTTACTGTTAACTCGATGATTATTTGAATGACCAAAATGTCTGGTCTTGACAATGTTACGCTATGTAATGCAATATTGTGTTATAATGGTACTTTGTATTTTTTTTTTAAAAGATGTGTGTTGTAGAGTTTCTGGCCGCATCTTCTCTACATGGGAAAACTTTCCAACGCGGAGAAAAAATGACGTCAGAATGCTATCTATACCGTTATGAATGATATTATTTTGAATAAAAATGTATTGATTGATTAATTGATTTTATGGTTAGTGGTCTGCTTACTGGTCTCCTTCTTTGATTATTTACATAGAATTGATAACATAACATACATATTGTTTATTTGTACACCAGGAAAAGCATAAAAAAATTAAGATAAAGAATTTACATGAATCAAAAGGTATGACGACGATTAAATACGTTTTTTTAAATTATTTAGTTATGATTCCTTTGCAGCACACTTAAAATATCGGTGGTGTTGTGTATGTTTCTGACCATCCCAAAAGAGATTATGGTCTTAACATTATTTATTTAGGTATCTGGTTTTCGTTTTTTTTTTTCATATTTTTATTTATTTAGCTGTGTGATTCCGTTAGGACTGCCTTCAATATCTACTTATTTGTGGGTGTTGTACGAAGCGACTAAGGGATAGGGTTTCTATTTCAGTTTTTTTAGGTTAAAAGCTACTTATTGACATTTAGTTATAAAGATAACTTTTATAGTCGAATTTGGCAAAATTCAGTAAAAACGAAGTGTACAAATTTATTGAGGTAATCTTTATTATTTGAATTTTATTCACAATATTTTTTAAATTACTTCAATATTATTCGTTCTACACGACGATAAATTACCTATATTTAGAAAAACTAGCAAAATAGCAAAATTGCTACGCTCGTAGCAGTTTACTACGGCGTAGTAACTTTACCCGTCCACTAAGCAAAAGTTTTTCATCAAAGGTTGATACTTATTGCTTTTTTTTTGTCAAATAAAAAAATACCTTTCGCAATTTATGGAGATTATCAGAGCAACGTGATGCCAGGAAAAGAAAAATCGAGATTTTTTCCTTTCTTTTTAGGGTTCCGTAATCGAACAAGGAACCCTTATACTTTGGTTTAAGTACGTAGTACTATACTCATTCTTATACTGTGGTTTAAGTTTGTATGTTGGTTAGAAAGGAATATGATAATTATAATACATATACGAAGGAAACATTTTTGATTCCTCCCCTCAATACACATTTTATTTATTATTGAGTGAGATGTATTTGGATAGGTCTTGTATTAAATATCGGTAAATATACATAAAAAAATACGTACAGACGAACGTTAGAAAAAAAACGTTTGTTAAACATAGTTGCTTGGACAGCGACAGAGCAAAAATAGTTAATCAAACTTTATACAATGGCTACGGAACCCTCATGGGCGTACCCGACTCGCTCTTAAACAGTTTTTTTTTAATTTCAAAGGCATGTGTAAAAGGTGTTCCGTTTTTGAATGGCGCAAGATAAGGAAGCATTTGCTTTGCAAAGAGGTTCGGATTAAGATGAGGAAAAATATCAATGTCAAAGCTTTTATACAGCATTTGTTTGAGGTTTGAATTGTATTTACTTTATTTTAAATACGGTTGATATTTAGAAGTGGTTTTTTCCTAAGTAAATTTTCGGATATAAATTAATTATTTAGTTGGATTATACATAATCCGAATTTTACAACGTCTTAATGAATTAACGTAAAACTAGAAAGTAGTTTGTTTAGAATCGAGAGCAGAATCGAATTATCATGGTTTCAAAATAGGTAATTTTTTTCAAAATATTAAATAATTCGTTTGTTAAATAAAAAATTTACTGAACTTGATCTCAACCCACCGCTCGGGCAATCTCACCCTACTTACTACCAAAACAAGATTCTAAAAATGTATCCATGAGCACGTTAGCGCTTTCAATCATCGCTGAAATGATAAAACATCATTTTTGCCTCAAAATGTGAATAACTTTAAATTTTTAGTCTCAAAATATTGAAATTATTGTTTCGATCTCATTATTTTGTTATAAATCAGTTGGGGTGTATGAGGTTTTGCTCTTATTCACTAACGCGTTGTATATTTATGGGGTGGATTTTGAAATGCAAACAGAAACCTTATCCCTCATTCGCAACATTATACAGCATTATAATAAACAGGGTATTAATTTAAATGCGTTACATTTTTAGATAGTGCTTTAAAAGTTTAAACGATCAAACTGTATGAAAACTAAATATTGAAATTGCGAAAAAAAAATGTGTTTCATACATTTGGGTCAAGTAGCCACTGAAGTTTTCTATGGAACAACTCTTTTGTTTCGTTATTATGATGTTGGCTCCAATATTAAAGATTGTTCTGTTAAAGTTTTGGGGCAAACCTAAAATATGAAACCTCTTTTCAGTTTTCACCTTATATAATGAAAGTGGTAAAACATAATTAGTCACGCACGTCTTTACCACCCTTATACCACCCTTTTACAGCCCTTTTATCATAAAACTAAACGGATCCTTTCTTCTACTAAAAAACTACACCGTAATGGAATAATCCGTAAACACGTTTACACGGTTTTAAAGGTTATAAAAAAAAACTTTTACGGCTTTGGGACACTTCCGTCCGGCTGACCGTACGTACGTCAGTAAAAGCCGTAAAACCGTAAAAAAATATACGACCGGTCATTATTTTTGGTCCGTTAAATTGGAAAGCTTCGATTTTCATTACTTCATTCAGCTTTTTTTCAATTTGATCATTCTTTATATTTTTTATGCGAAATATAAGAGAATTTATTTCTGTAATTTGTTTCGTGTAAATGAAAATACTATGTAATTTAAAATTATAAAAATCATCATCATCAGCCCATCATCGTCCACTGCTGAACATAGGCCTCTCCCAAGGCGCGCCACAAAACTCCGTCCTCGGCCTTCCTCATTCAATCGCTCCCCGCTACTTTTTTTAGGTCGTCTGTCCAGCGGGCAGCAGGGCGTCCTACACTACGCCTACCAGTTCGCAGTCTCTCCACTCTTGAACCACCGGTTGTCAGTTCTTCGGCAGATATGACGAGCCCATTGCCACTTCAGCTTGCTAATTTTCTGAGCTATGTCAACTACTTTAGTTCTCTGACGTCACAGAACTAAAGTGGTTGGAAGGATAGATAGTAATAGGATAAAGGTTGGTTAAGCTAGGTCCTTTGACTATTTATATGTGGACTGGTTACGCGTGTAATTCTACTAAAAAACATTTCTGCCACTTTTTGCGGGGGGCGAGGTAACATGAAATCCGCAACTTTGGATTTTATTCCCATAAATTTAGATTCTAATTTTGAATGTTAAAAATCATGAAAAGTAGTCTCGTGTGAACCCCAAACGTTCTAAGTTCGAATTTATTATTTCGCAATTATAGGCTGTCTCGTTTAGTGATAAGGTGTAAAATTGAATGTAAATGCACAAGATCAATTGTGCTTATACCGTGGTAGAGGGGAAATGCTACCGCAAGGCTAGTCCTTATAATAATTAGTCAAAGGCTAGGTCAGAGGCCTATTAAGGTGGCTTGAAAATTCTCTAACACCAAGTTGACTAATTTGCTTCCACCAATCCGCTCTGGGCCCGTGTGGTGGAGTATGTCCCACTTCCTCTCACCCTTATTCGTGAGAGGCCTTTACCCTTCGGTAGGATCCTAGAGGCTATAATTTCCTACAAAAACAAACAAGAAAAAATCCTCCACATAATAATAAATGTTATTTCAACTTATTCTCCAACAAAAGTCGATGGCACTACAAACATAAAGGGCCTCGCAAACGTTAGCTAGAGCGTGGAAAATTTACGAAACTGGCGGCGTGAGGGCGCCCTAACAGATCATAAGCGGTTAACCTTTGAGGCCTTGTTTAAGGGTGAGTCCTATCATAGTTTTAATAAAACTTTTAATACGACGCAAGTGCCGCCAAGATGATGTCATTAGCAACTAAGAGTCTACCCATCAAACTGAACAACTTTTACTATGGGAACAAACCGGTATCGGAGCAAAAAAATAATTATCTGCTCCATACTAAACTGCAATGCCTTCTCGACTCAAATATATGCAACAGCAGATTTTATTTTGCTCTGATCGGTTTGCTCCCATAGTAACCGTTGTTCAGTTTGATGGGTAGACTCTTAGTTTAAAAGGATGCTAATGATATCAATTTCACCGTGTAGATGAAAAATCCAATGATGATGATGATGAATCTGACCAGCCGTGTTCTACAAGCCTGTGATTATCATAATGAGAAGACTAAGGGATTTTGTTTGTTAAGCAGTATTTGAATGTGCAAAAGGTACTTAAATTCTACACATAAAAACATAAACTCACGAAAGTAAGTAAGGTTTGGGGAAATATGAAAAAAATATCGAATACTTAATGATAAAATGGACAAACTGTTTGGACAAATTGGTACATGGTATGTCGTCCGTGCGGATTTGAACCTGGATCTTTATGATTGAGTGTCCGTACCTCTCCACAACGCACCACCGACGCCCAAACAAAATAATTTGTCTTACTTCATTTTTCATTACAAATACATGTCGTTAAAAGCCACAAAACAGCAAAAGTAATTCAAAAGCAAAACTTTCGTTAACAAAATTCATGGACTCATCTTTAAATCATTGAACCAAATTCTGAATTCCTAGAATGGTTGGATACGCATTCACTTCGCCTCGAAGACATTCCGAAGAGAATACTCACCAAATTCTTTAGCATTTGAATAATTTCTTATGAAACAAATTTCGATTATTTTGGAACTAGATTTTGCCTTGGTCTCTGCCTACAACAAAGTCAAAGTCAAAGTAGTCAATATAATTTATTCAATATAGGAGCTTGAGGCACACTTATCAAATGTCAAATCTTTTTAAAGCTACCACCGCGTCGAAACGTGTTGTCGCTCTAGAGAAGATGCGGCCAGAAACTCTACTAAAAACACAACTTCATAATAATATAAATTCTAGCTAAAGTTATATATACAATAATACATAGTCTATTTAATAAAATAATTGATACTATACAGTAAAGTAAATAAACTATAAGCTAGTGATTTCAGACCCAAGCATTTTGATCATTTAAATAATCATACATTTTATAATACCCTTTTGTACAGAGGACTTTTTTGATCTGAGTTTTAAACATGTTTTCGGAAAGATACAACACAGGGAAAGAGGCGTGACGTTAAAGATAGGTCGATAGATTTTGCCAGCACTTTCGTCCGCAGTTTTTTACTATGTCGTAGCGAGTTGGGTAACTCGCTACTAGTACGGAGGGAAGTCAGATATTTCTTTTTTCCTACTCCTCCTATCTTCTTTGATTAATTCATTGCGGGTTCCAAAACAGATTAGAGTTATCCCCCGGGCTCGCTGGACTTCATTTTCTAGTGTTGTGAATGGTCGCTGCTGTTGATCCTGGTTTACAGGCGTTGCAGCGGTGGGAATGTGTGGTAGACCTATGCCCTTTTTTACCCGACTGCGACAGAAGGAGGGTTATGTTTTTCGAGCGTATGTATGTATGTATGTTTGTATGTCTATTTCTTTGGCACGGCTTACAGCCTAAACGGCTTGATGGATTTTAATGTATGGGGTGTCATTGGATTCGTAAAAATCGTGAGATTGACATAGGGTATATTATTTCAAGATGGCGTCTATAAATTAAAAAAGAGAGGGGGAATAAACAATCTTTTTTTTTAAATGTCGTAGCGAGTTTTTAAGCTTAATCAACATAAAAAGTGTCATCAAAATCGGTCCAGTAGTTTTTATAGTTTGACTTTTTATGCAGTCATTAGAAACGGGAGACAGCAATAAGAATTAAAAAGCAAAGCTATTAGAGAGCCAATTCCAGAGATCATTTATAGCAAAAAACTAACATTTTCAGTGTTATTGCGCATTCAAAGACGTTCAATATCTGTGAATAACTTCAATAAGGACAATAAACTCGATGATTATTTGAATGACCAAAATATTGGGTCTTGACAATGTTACACTATCTAATTCAATATTGTATTTGTAATTGTAATTTGCATATTACAGATTTTTCGATTTACAAATTGTTTGCCTCACAAAAATCCTTTTGTTGTTAAAGAGCTTACCCTTAACCCGTCATATGGCACCATAAAAGCAAAGACTTCCCTTATGGAAATATAAAATAACGTTGTTTCAACCCCTCGACGGTTGTTAGTTTATGACTTTATAAGATGCAATAGAATTTCCTGTTGTGGTTACAAGGCCTACACAGGGTGACTCGTAAAATACAAAGATATATTTATTATATGGAATTTAAATCCGTGTCACTATTACGTTTCTATGAAATAGGAGTATAGTACTACAGACAGACAGACATTCGCTGCCCCCAGCAAATTTTTACTTCACCCCCTCGTTGTCGACAGTGTAGGCAATGGTGTAGTCCTCTTCCAAGCACTTACTCAGTATCGCACGTGCTTACCTTCTCTTGTCAGAGCGACCCCATATGTATGAAGCGACTGAGGGAAAATATTTGTTAAGCTGCGTTTTTTGTGCGCAAAAAGCTAGATATCAATTATCATTTGACAAGTCATTTTAATCTGAAACTTGTATATGCTGAATGCTTCACTAGAACTGCTAAAAAATATATTTGGTTGTTTTAATTTCGACTTTGTTTCTCTAGAATGGCAATTCTATTCATCAAAGCACAGAATGCCATATGTTCCTCTCATTCTTTGAATTTTAAGTAGGTTAAATTAATTATCGAATGGTTTATTCTCCAATTCCATTATGAACTTCAAATACTTCGTAAAAAAATTATGAAGAACAGGATTTGGGATTTCAGTTTCGGTCCAATATTAAAATGTGGTTTCATATTAGTTCGAAGAGGCCACCGTCACAAGTTTCTTCTACAGTCACCCTGTATTATATACCATAATACTTTTCATGGTTCTATATGGGCCGTTTAGACCATAGAGGTTTCTCTATGGGCATCGTTTTGTTTCATGGTGATTGTAAAGAAAAATAAAGGTGTATGAAAATCTTGTGAATTGTTATGCTTTTAATGACTGTCTTAATTTTGTAAGCCTCAAATTTTGGAAGTAACCAAATAAAAAACTACTCTCTTCCAATAATACCAAAAGGCATTATCCTAATAGTTCACTTCCCCCACAAAGAATTGTGATTGATGACGTCATCGTTTCTTTCCTCTCATCGTTTATATAGTGACGTCATACTTGTCTTTATTGGAAAATTATGATGGTTTTAGGGAGAGCATGTAAAAAAGATTATTATTGGGTGAATTTTTTTACATTTTCCAAATTGTCAAGGGTGGGTCAGACCATTAAATTGGACAACTTTTACTATACAAGCAAACCTGAAAACATAAGAAAAATATCAGCTGTTCCATACTAAACTGAAATGCCTACTCGACTCAAATATACAGGGTGTAAGTAACAGACGCGATTTTTTTTTGAGTTTCCTGTTGTAGGCTCTATAGTGAAAGTGGTTCAGTTTGATGGTCTGAGTTCACCGTTTCAGTATTTGCTAGGCTGTCACTTACACTTTGTAGAAAACGGCAGATTTTTGGATTTGTATGTCTCCTTGTTTTTTCGAGCATCATGCAGAAACTACTAGACCATTTTTGAAATGTTTATGTGCGTTTAAAACCTCATGGTAAGGCTTAAACATGTATAATTGTGGGGACTTGCCACAGATGTCAACACCCACAAGTTATAGCAACGAAGCTAACAGATGGCGCTACGGTCGCACTCGCAAATGTGTACGTAAGACAACTTGCGACGTCAAATTAGTAGCCCGTTAGCCGCTACACATAAGGTTCACAATCGTATACAAGGCATGAATCGCGCAAGAGAAATAATCACAGAGATTCGATATATATACAAGGTCCAACCAAGATCTGGTGGACCACGGCCGGTCCCCAGGCTTCACACCTAGCCTGGCGGAAGATCTTCCCTTTTCACCGGAGGAACCTTCCACAGTAGTTCCTCCATATAATAAATGTTTATTTTGTCTCGCTTTGATAAAAGGAGTCGGTGCGGACGAAGTGGCGGGCAAAAGCGGTGTGCATTAAAAATAAACACCAGTAAACCCAAGATTTAATTATGAAACGACAACCACGTATCACGACTTTTATGGACACAAAAAAGCCGAATATTTATTAAGTTAATTGAGCAAACATCCCCGGATAAACAATAAACCCCATGGTCGGATTATAAACTCAATCCGGGGGAAAATCCACCACGAAATGTTATGAGAAGATTTTTCGGGCTGTCAAAAAAATATTATCAATTATATTTTTAAACTCAACAGGGTTTCATATACACACTCAAAACCATAAACACTTTTAGCAGGTAGTAAACCTGCCTGCTGTGCCGAGGGTCGCGGGTTCGAATCCCGTATGAATATGAATATTTGTACCCGAGTCATAGTT
The DNA here is from genome assembly GCA_963924505.1 of Agonopterix alstromeriana. Taxonomy (NCBI): domain Eukaryota; kingdom Metazoa; phylum Arthropoda; class Insecta; order Lepidoptera; family Depressariidae; genus Agonopterix; species Agonopterix alstromeriana. Next base: position 901,720 of record OZ004686.1, on the reverse strand, counting down.
GTTTGTATCTATATAAATGCATTCTATATCGTTGCCTAGTCATCATAACACAAGTCCAGGCTAAATTCTATTACTTTAAATGTGACTAGATAATTTGTGTGACAATGTCCAAAATATTTATTTATTTATTTATTTCAGGGTGATCAGATACTTTGCTGCAAATACAAACAATATTTTTAAGACTGCAATTATAGCAGGGCTCACTTTTACCATGTAACGATTTCAGCGGCCAAAGCATGGCAGCGCAGCTCTAGCTCGCCTTATCTCTCTTTCTATTTGCGCGCGAACGAACGTGATGAAAGGCGCGATATACAACGTGTTAATGAATTAACGCAAAACTAGAAAGCAGTTCGTTTGGAATCGAGAGCAGAATCAAATTATCATATTTTCAACATAGATAATTTTTTTCAAAATATTAAATAATTTGTTGGTAAAATTTACTGAACTCGATCTCAACCCACCCCACGGGCATACTCACCCTACGTTCTATCAAAACAAGATTCTTAAAATGTATCTACGAGCACGCTAAAATAAATTTAAGATCGCTCAAAGACGACAAATTTACGATACGATAAATTAAAAAAAAAACCTTTTCGTTGCAGGACACCGGCAGATGTAAATTAACGAAATACCACACTCTCCCGTTTCGCGCACTTTTTTCGATCGCAGCTGTCAATACCGCACTCCCCGATTTCGCGCGCTTCTTTCGAAAATTTCGAACTTCCGCAACTGTCAAATGGCGTGAGATCCATTTCCGTCACGGCACACGAGTCGGTTTTACTGCCAAAGCGCGTTTATTTAATTTAATTTTCGAATTAAATTTGCACATCAAAAATGTTTGTTAAGTATAACCTAACAATACAGATTATTTAATAACGAAACTTTAGACGTTAAAACATTTTGCTATTCATAACACAACCATTTGGATAACGTGCAACTAAATAGTTTGCAAATCATTACAGACCGTCAAACTGAACAACTTTCTCTATGGCACCAACAACGAAACCGCGAAAAAAATCAGCTCTTCCATACAAAATTGCAAACCTACTCGAGCCAAATATATGGGACAGCTGTTTTTTTTCGCGATTTCGATGTTGGTTCCATAGAGAAAGTTGTTCAGTTTGATGGTCTGATCAATCCTTTAAAAAAGTGTCAGCATATTAAGAAGGACTCTGTATAATGTATTTCACAAAACGTTTTTTTTTCAGTGCAATCCAAAACTCAATTTTACCGAATTTCAAAAACAAGAAAAAACACATGGTTTACTCCAGTTTTGACGTAGCTACTTTTCATATAATAAACGCCTAAAAAAGGGGGATGTAACCAAAAATTTTTCATTTTTGCGCTAATACGACAAAACCACAGCGTTGTCGACGTGAAAGAGCAATTTTTAAGGATTTCGCGTTTTGGCTGCAAGCACTTATCACGCGGAGCTTCGAGATTAACCTCGGTGGGGATGGCCACTAAACACGCTGTCTGAATTTGATGGCTCTATGATGAAAGATTGCTAAAGCTTGTTTGTAATGAGATGTTACATGAAAATATTTTATTTTTAAAACGGCGGCCGTAGCAGCTCTCTTTCTATATGCGTGCGAATGAGCGAGATAAAAGGCGTGGTGATTACCGCTGGTGTCGGTAAATTGTGTAAGAAAACCTATTATCACACGATAGTGACCATTTTTAGTCGAACTAAGACCCCTGATTGAGTTGAGGAAAAAAACGCCATATTCAAGGTATCTGAAGTATACCTATAGTTAAGCATAAGATAAAATCTACAAAGATTGTATGCAATTATTTCTATTCTAAAAACTACTAAAAAGAAACAAGAGCGTGTCGGACTTACCTATCATAGGTTTCCGTAGTCATTATTATGAAAAGATTATCCTGACATAGTTTAGATAATTGAAAGAATCTTCAAAAGCAATCAATAGCGCGACTTAATGTCGTTCAGCGCCAACTACCAACAAATTTATGTAACAGGTTTTCATATCATTGTCCACTTGTTGTGCTACAGCGTTCGTTATAATTTTCATTGAAAGTAAAAGGAACTAAGAGATTATGACCGAGAATACAAATTTCGAGGATGAGTTAACGAATTTTTGAAAACCCTATCATGGGCGAGACCGACACGCACTTGGCCGGTTTTTTAAAATTCTGTGACATTTCTATTCCGCTCTTTTCGAAGCCCAACAAAATAAATAAGGGGGCTTTATCCAAGGATTATCTCTTTAAGAATTACGCGTGTGCTTCTGTAAGGAGAATGTTTTTAAGCAAATATGGCGGCGGAGAGTTTGTCAGCAGCAAATCCCTTCTTCAGATATATTGCCTCTGTTTACTTTCACTGACTTCTTTTGAACTTTGACTATTTATATGTGGACTGGTTACGCGTGTAATTCTACTAACAAACATTTCTGCCACTTTTTGCGGGGGGCGAGGTAACATGAAATCCGCAACTTTGGATTTTATTCCCCATAACTTTAGATTCTAATTTTGAATGTTAAAAATCATGAAAAGTAGTCTCGTGTGAACCCCAAACGTTCTAAGTTCGAAGTTATTATTTCGCAATTATAGGCTGTCTCGTTTAGTGATAAGGTGTTAAATTGAATGTAAATGCACAAGATCAATTGTGCTTATACCGCGGCAGAGGGGAAATGCTACCGCAAGGCTAGTCCTTATAATAATTAGTCAAAGCTTTTGAACCATTTTGAAAATAAAATTTTTACCGTAAAACCTCCTATTTCTCGTTTCATTTTTTTTCATTTTTATAAAAAAAATATGTTTTTATGAAAATATTGGGTGATTTTAAAACACTTTTCTTATTTTCAAGGGTGGTTCAGACTATCAAACTGAACAACATTTAGTATGAGAGCATAACAGAAATCGTAAAAAAGATCTACTGTTTCATACAGTGGAGAAGGAAATGAGCTGATGAGCATTGCAGTTTAGTATGGAAAAACAGATTTTTTTTGCGATTTCAATTTTGCTCCTCTAATTAAAGTTGTTTAGTTTCATGGTGTGAACTATCCCTGAATATTTGGAAAGTATTTATCAAATCACTAAGTATACAGTATGTAAACTAACTAAAGGCAAACCATTAAACCACATACTCTACCCATCAACCTGAACAACTTTTACTATGGGAGCAAACCTGTCAGCGCAAAATAAAGTCTGGTGTTCCATAGTAAACTGCAACGCCTACATGACTTCAGCTTGCGAAGCAGCTGATATTTTTTTGTTCTGACAGATTTGCTCCCATAGTAGAAAATCGTAGTCAGTTTAAGGTAAACAAAAACGTATCTCCTATACAGCGTGTTAATGAATTAACGCAAAACTAGAAATGTTTAGAATCGAAAGCAGAATCGAATTATCAAAGTTTCAACATAGGTAATTTTTTTTAAATATTAAATAATTTGTTTGTACAAAATTTACTGAACTCGACCACAATCCACTGCAAGGGCATACTCACCCTACTTACTACCAAAACAAGATTCTTAAAATGTATCCATGAGCACGTTAGCGCTTTCATTTGCTGAAATGAATAACAAATCATTTTTATCTCAAAACTTAAGATGCGAATAACTTAAAGTGTTAACTATCCAAATAATGAAATTATTGTTTCAATCTAATTATTTTGTTATAAATCAGTTAAGGTGTATGAGGTTTTGCGCTTATTCATTAACACGTTTTATATCTAACCACCCGAATCAGATACGTAAAATAATTTATTCATAATGCAAAAATACAAGAAGCCTACCACATAAATAACTAACTAAATAATGTAAAAAATGTCATCCTTCAAAAATTACTACGCAATGTGACACTCAAAGAGGCTGCGGCGTAAAAAAGTGCTGTCAAATCGGAGAGGTGAATTATAATAATTTATGCAAGACTCGACGGCATTTAGCTTCGGAAAGGCAGGAACGGCGGCAGAGAATAGGGTCTTTATATACAGGGCCATTACAAGAGGGGCCTCATCGAGTACTGAACCCTGGATATGTTGGTCACGTTCTAAGCAATCAGCAAGCCTAAGCTTCTTAGAGCTGTTTTACTACCGAGCGTTTTTGAGAGCAGGCGATGTATGTAGCAACTGAATTGCTGCACACATATTTTAAACAAAGTCGTTGACTGAGCGTTATCACCATGATTGATTGATCACAGAAATATCGGCGCGATACCCCGGCGTTGTCACTGTAGTTCGGGTAAGGTCCACAAGGTGGACAGGCGACCCAGTGAAGGTAGCGGGTACCCGTTGGATGAGGGCAGCGCAGGACAGATCGTTGTGGCGATTTGGGGAAGACCTATGTCCAGTAGTGGACGTTTATCGGCTGAGATGATGATGATAATGGTGATAAAGGACATTTTTACTGTTGCTAAGGCGAATGATGATTTGGTGATGTAGGCTAAGATGTATTGGATACATATTAATCTCATTTATTTTTGTTTTATTAACCATAAGTAGATAATCACTGCGTTATTATTATTGTCTTTTTTCTGCTGATACTTACATTATGTTTAATTCTTGTTCAACTAACATCGTCTCATCCAATCATTGTTTTTAATCTTGTTTTAACAAAACTCAAGTTTAGCGAACTATTTTCTTATGAGTAAGTAAATAAAATAATTATTTACACCTATAAACACCAGGAATTATTATAACATAAAAGATTTTTACCATAGGCCCCATATGTTCCCTGTAGCCGACCCTGTTTAACGACGGGGGAAGCGAAAATGTGAAATATGGCCGCACGTTATACGTGCCACGTAAGGACACGTTGTAACGTGTCCAAAGGAGGGAGTTTGAATCATTACTTTGTTCGAATTGCTTGTGTAACCGTCTTGTAACCACATTGCAATATGTTTTCATCGTTTGTGACGTCATCAGCCTAATCATGTATGATAATGAATGGGGAGTCGCGTTGAAGGTCTGCTATCGGGTGGTCGCGTGTAGTTTGCCTGCTCCTTGGCCTACAACGAAGCCCCAATTGTATTATGGCTCAAATCAGTGTTATTCGTTTATGGAAGTCACCAAATACTTATAACCGTGGAACGTCAAATTTTTGCTAAATAAACTAGACATTGGCAAAATCATCAACACTAAAATGGAAGCTACAATTTAAAAAATATAATGAACTAGAGTTTACCAGCGACTTCGTCCGCACAAATTATATACCAGATTTCAAGCCAGGTCATAAGCTATTAAACAAAAAAAGTTTCATCTAAATCGGTTCAGTAGTTTTTGCGTGATGCTTTTACAAACATACACACAGACAAACAGACCGACAAAAATTCTAAAAAAGGTCGATTTGGAGTCCGGGGTACCTAAAAACCATATCGTAATCTTTTTCATATAAATATCTTCAATGTACAGACACACTTCTATTACAGTTTTTATAATAGTTAAGGCGCAATTTATACATAAGAGACGTGTAGTGGTGGTGGATAGTCAAAGTAACACAATTATAAACTTTATAGTACGTAGCATAGCGTCGTTTGGAGAATTACGCCCGCGCCTCCAGGCGACGTCACCTGGAGGCGCGGGCGCGATTCTCCTTTACGACAAAAACGACGCTATGCTACCTACTATAAGGTTTATATTGTTTTACTTTATCCGCTACCACCACACGTCTCTTCTGTATAAACTGTGGCTAAAGGAGTGGACAGACATCGACAGCGTTGAGGAGCTATTTCGATTGTTGAGAGATAGTGATATGCAGAGTTGACTGCCACTCTCCAGTAAAAGAGAGGAACCCGAAGAAGGTATAATGCTTAAGGGGATATAATTCGGAGCGCGCTACATACAAACGTACTATGGTGAGATTTTCAATACTAACCAATTAAAGTCAATGAAATTTTGCTGAAACAATCTTGAAACAAATATCTATGCTTGTATGGAGTCCGATTTTCGTTAAAATATACAGTTTCAATGCTAGGATTAATTTAAAATTTGTATGGAAATCTTGGACGCACTGTTACTTTAAAACTATACATTTTAACGAAAATCTGACTCTATACAAGCATAGAAATTTGTTTTTAGATTGATTCTGAAAAATGTCATTGAGTTTAATTGGTTAGTATTGAAAATATCACCATAGTGCGTTTGTATGGAGCGCGCTTCGAATTATATCCTCTTAAAATTAAACGCGAAACCATTAAATTAAATAATAAGGTATATTTTGGACTCTTGTGTAGTAAGTAAGACTATTAATCAGGATGTTTTAAAAGGTTTTCATGGAAAATTTTTCATTATTCATTCATAAATGAAAGGTCCATGGCAAATGAGTTTCATGCATGATTTACGCATTACCTGTCTGTTTGAAGGGCTTATAATATTGTTGTAAAGAAGAAGGTATTCTCTGTGTTATACACAAAGTGAAACAGTAAATTTTCCAAAATAAATAGCTTGCATTTTTAATCTATCTGAAAGGAGAATGATACCGAGTCCATACTTCGTTGGACGTGGGTATTAACAAGGTGAAAGTAATGTATTTTTGTAGAAGATAAAACAGCAACTCTTCAATTGATATTCTAAAGCTGAGTTTTCTTGGAACTGAGATATAAGGGATAAAGCAACAGCGACATTACTCAAAACAACAGGTTTTTATCAATGACATTAGTAAACAATATCATGGGTTTTAATAACAAAAAAAAAGAATAGCATTGCGTAGAACAGTATTTAGGCTGACCAATGTTGTTGCTAAAGAATGTTCTAAAATATGATGATGATGATGATACTATATGGCCGTGTTTGACCACAGCCATGGGGGGAGATAAGGGGGTGGCTCCTAGGGCTAGCATGGTAGCATATGCTTATGGGCACAACAAAGTCGCGTTTTACCTCTGTGGGGACTTGTCACAGTTGTCAACACCCACAAGTTATAGCAACGAAGCTAACAGATGGCGCTACGGTCGCACTAGCAAATGTGTACGTAAGACAACTTGCGACGTCACATTGGTAGCCCGTTAGCCGCTACACATAAGGTTCACAATCGTATACAAGACATGAATGGCGCAAGAGAAATAATCACAGAGATTCGATATATATACAAGGTCCAACTAAGAACTGTTGGACCACGGCCGGTCCCCACGCTTCACACCTAGCCTGGCGGAAGATCCTTCCCTTTTCACCGGAGGAACCTTCCACAGTAGTACCTCCACACCTCTCATTCATTTGGCTTGGAACCGAGCTAGACAAAAAGGCAGGATAACGTTGTCGCGCGCCTCATGCTAGGCGTTAACAAAGTGTCTCGTTTGACAAGTAAAAGATGTAATACAAATTAGATAGGTATAAAATCCCTATAAAGGAAATAAATCAATCTAAATCCAAGACATTGGGAAAATGTCGTACGTGTTTGAAAAAAAATGTATTTCTCAATTTTACCTTGTGTAACGAGAAAATGCGGTTTTTGAATGGTTCAGCTTTTAGGAGGTAGCGGGTATAAGAACTATAGACTCCAAGTCTCATACAAAATCTTAGCAAATTTTTGTCTGACTCTGACACATAACCCACACAAATCAAGTACGCATGCTGTTGGGTGTCACGAATATGTTGTTTTTGATTCATAAAATTTGTCGTATTTGACATGTTTACTGTCAGTTAGTAAAAAAGAGCTCTTATGAGCTCTTTTTTGGATAGTTGATTGTGAATCTAGTTTTGATCTATACACCGTGTTAAAGAATAAGCGCAAAACCTCATTTACCCCAACTGATTTATAATAAAATAATTAGATCGAAACAATAATTTCATTATTTTGATAGTTAACATTTAAAGTTATTCGCATTTTAAGTTTTCAGGCAAAAATGATTTGTTCTCATTTCAGCAATGAATGAAAGCGCCAGAGAGCTCGTGGATACATTTTAAGAATCTTGTTTTGGTAGTAAGAAGGGTGAGTATGCCCGTGCGGTGGGTTGAGATCGAGTTCAGTAAATTTTAAATTTTACAAACAAATTAATTATTATTTTGAAAAATATTACCTATGTTAAAAACATGATAATTTGATTCTGCTCTCGATTCTAAGTAAACTACTTTCTAGTTTTGCGTTAATTCATTAACACGTTGTATTAGATATTCTTCTTATCGTGTGGGCAAGCCCTGGTGTCAGAGTATTTTCGGACCGCCTTACGGCCTCTGACATGGTTTTTATGTAACGACTACTACCACGAGAGATAGTAGCCGGGATCAACAGCTTAACGTGCCATCCGAAGCACAGAATCATCTTTCTTTCAGACAATCAGGTGAATCGGCCTGCAATGTCCTTACCAACTGGGGAAAAACGTACAAAGTGACATATCACTAGGTGTCCCCCGTTGAAATCGAACCCACAACCACCGTGTCAAGAGCCCAATGCTCTTAACCATTTAACATAACAACATTTTGAATGTTCTTGGTCCTGGTTCTTGGGTCTGAGGTCACTAGCTTATAGTTTATTTACTTTACTGTATAGTATCAATTATTTTATTAAATAGACTATGTATTATTGTATACATAACTTTAGCTTAAGAATTTATATTGTAATAGTTATTAAGTCGTGTTATGTTGTAGAGTTTCTGGCCGCATCTTCTCTACAGCGAAAACACGTTCCGACGCGGTGGTAGCTTTAAAAAGATTTGACGTTTGATTAGTGTGCTGAAAGCTCCTTTAATGAATAAATTATATTGACTTAGACTTTGACTTTGATTGGTAACTAATTATTCGAATTCGTACGAACTTAGACAAGAAAATACTGTAAGAAAGATATGTCGATACGATATCTGAAAACTAGGCAACATCTTATCACCACGTGATATGTCAAAAGTTGTGAAAAGTTTTAGTAACACCACTGGCTTTTCGCTGAAAGCAAAATCGTAAGGAAACCGATATGCATCACTTTTTACACACCTAGAAGTATCTCCACTATGTACGGGCTCACTATCTGTCACACTAAGCAGTTTTAAGCTCTGCTAATGAAATGTATAAATTTCGAATATATCGGACTCCTTCTCGGAGAATATAAGTCATGAGAAAATGTACGTTACATATTCTACAATGCTGCAATCGAAACCGTAATAGTCTTGTAATAAAAACTATAATTCCATAATTTAGTTTTTGTCCCAAAATCGCTATCGCTCAAAACTCAACTCTACCAGTTACGAGATACGGCATAAATCAGCTTCCCCTGGTAGGCCGAGGGTGAAATGTGGTATGCAAATCCAAGGCCCACTTCCCTTAATATCGGCTGCAGGATGAATTATAGTCACGTTATCACTTCTTTGTATGGGGAGTTGAGGTAATTTGGAGGCAGCTTGGGTGTATGACGGGAGAGGTCAAATTTGTCATCTTTTAAATTTAAAAAAATACTTAATTCCATTTATTTTCAGTAAAAATGTTTTACAAAACAGTTATATAAAGCAAATGAACATATCTTAAAACTAAAATAAATTTGGACTAATCAATGTATGTATTTGAATAACAAAGAAAAAGAAATAAATTAAAAGGTCACTTCTGGCCATACCTGGACCAAAAGTGTCCATTGTGCTGGCGGCATTTCCCCGCTGCACAGCTAATGACTATTATTTATTTGTAATTAAATGCATAACAAAGAACATGTTTCAAATCTGCAACACGCTTTGTCAAAATGGCAAAATATCTATATTTGTCACATGCATATGCATATGCTCACGACTATATTACCCGAGGGGGTAGTCAGTTTTATTCTGAAAGCTCAACAACATTAAACAACATATTTGCAACATGCTTCATTAAAGTCTTAATCCTACACATTCTAAAGCTGCAAAAATTGTGCTACTATAGCGTTTTCTTGCCTTGAATTTACGGTCGCGTTTTTATCTATTCAAAATTTGTAAACTATGAATAAAAAACCTCACCTCATGAGCTGAAATAAACTATCAAAGTTATGGAATAGAAAAAAAGTTGAGGTGCAAATTTTGGCGAATCCACCCAAATGACTGCTAACAATAATAAATTATTGCTAACTCTTCTAAACTAGACCTTATATCTATGTGCAAGGCTTTCGATTTGTTCGTGGGTGTCAGTTTCGAAGGTGATTTATATGAAACCTTAGAAAGTATCATTTTTAACCTACGACTGTTTTGTTCCACTTGTATGGAAACACTTATTTGTTAGTGGTTTTTGACAATACAATTTATTTTAATCTACTTGGCATCCATTTGTGATTTGATATCCTCTTTTTCATGTGAGTCTGGGAATCGATCATCGTACGAGATAACCTAGGGATAAAAGGGTAACTAAAGAAATCTGCTGCTCCATAGTGAGAATTGATCAATTTGATCGTCTGAATTCATCGTTTCAGTATTTGCTAGGCTGTCACTTACACCCTGTATATTTATTGAAGAGAAAGATAGTATTGTGGTTAATAGTAATTGTATAAAAATATAAATATTTATAATAATTTTGACTAGTCCTACTAATATTATAAACGCGAAAGTTTGTAAGTATGGATGGATGTTTGTTACTCTTTCACGTAAAAACTACTGAATGGATTTTAATGAAATTTGGCACACGGATACAATATGATCTGGATTAACACATAGGATACTTTTTTAAGATCTACTCAGACGGGGTCGCAGGCAACAGCTAGTAATAAATATTTATAAGAATTTTTCCAATCATTCATTTATCACATTGCATACTTTTTGCATAAGTAAAAAAAAATAGATTTATAGCATAGCATATGCTCACGACTATATTCCCCAAGGGGTAGTCAGAGATATTCTAAAAACTCAGAACATCCACGTGTCACCAGTAGTACCGAAACTCTGTCCAGTGTGACGGGGTGTGAGCCCGTCGCCACTTGTAATGGACATACATAAACTCACGCCTTTTTCCCAAAGGGGTAGGCAAAAACTATATATCTCCACTTTCAGCGGTTCTGACACACCTCTCTTGCTTCCTCTAAGTCCATACATCTTTTCATACATTCCCTTCGATTTCGGCTACTTTTAACCTGGCATTTTTAATGACGTCCCTGATCTGGTCTAGGTATCCTCTCCTAGGTCTGCCTCTATCAATGTTTCTCTACCAATCTACCAATGTTGTAACGGACAGTGGGTACAATACATGCCTCGAAATTGAGGCACGCAGGTTCCCTCACGACGTTTTCCTTCACCGAAAAGCCAGTGGTGTTACAAATCGTACATAAATTCCGAAAAAGCGAAACCGAATTAGATTAATAACACATTCAAACACCAAATTATTACGTTCCACACGTAAAAAAATGAAAAAAAAAACCTTCATATCATTCTCGTGACATTCACATTCAGACAACAATAAACGTCATAATAATCATGATTTACTCTTCATAATATCTACGCCTCTCGCTCTGCTATTTTATTTCGGGCTGTGATCGGTATGCCATGTTTTATATAAGGTCTAACAAAATTAGCTGAAACTATTTTAAAGGGATGATCAGACAACTAAACTGAACAACTATCTCTATGGGACCAATATATAATTCGCGAAAAAAAACGGTTGTTCCATACAAACCTACTCGACCTAAATGTATGGGATCACAGATTTTTTTTTCACGATTGTATACACAGGTTGTTAGGGTAAACAGTTGCATTACTTTAAGGGGTGATTGTACCCATGATACTGAACATCTTTCCCTACTAAACTTATAGGAAATTAATTTGACTTTCCATACTAAATGCGTGATGAAACGTTTGTATGAAAAGTTGAAGTATTTATTGCGATATTCTCTTTGGTTCTTATGGGAAAGATTTCAGTATCATGAGTACAAACACCGTTTAATGTAATGCTACTGTCTACACTAATACCCTATAGACAGACACCCTTTACTGAATAAAACCCTAATCATGAGTATTTTTAAAAACCGGCTAAGTGCAAGTCGGATACGCGCACTGAGGGTTCTGTATTTGGTTTTCTCTGGGATCCTTAGCGCGACACATACTTGAACAGTTTTTATTATTTGTCGTTTTACCTTAAGAGGATATGTGCAAATTGAACATATAATTGAAGTTTTGATTAGAGTCAAAACACGATTAAGATACATTTTCTTAATAGAAAAAAAAGCCAAAGTAGCCTCCGTCTTTATCGATAAACGCTTGGAACTGAAAAACGGTGAATAATAGAAACACGAGACTGGATTTAAGAAAAAGAGATAGATATTTTATAAAGTTTGATTAGAGCAGAAATAAACTTACATAAATAGTACAATCACAATTAAATAAAGTTTGTTTTACGATTGCGTCGTTTCAGGCGCGCGCGCCACTCCATCTCTTTCTCTCGCATCAGGCAGTAATATTTATATTCATGATATTATTTTGTATTATTAATATTTAGCTTATTTATTACAATTATTTTTCGACATAGGCTCTTAAAGTATTCATTATAATCACACTTAGTTTGACGCTTGTATAAATTGTCGTTTTTACGATAGAGCAAAAACAAAAACTTTGAAAAGAAATAGTTTCTTGTATGGAGAGACCCTTTATTTTGTATCATTTGTTAGCCAATCCGCCAGAATACCGCATATTCTGTGAATATTTCAATAGTCTAGCTATTACGGTATAAAAGATACAGCCCTTAATAGGTAAGACAGACAGATAGACAAACAGACAGATGGACGGTTGGACGGATAGGGTAGACTCATGAATAGGGTCCCGTTGGCACCCTTTGGTTACGGAACCCTAAAAATCAACACCTAGAAACCCATAGCTCAACTAAGACTGGTATTGCAAGTTGTCTTCTATCATTTATTACCAACCTAACTTTTACAGTTCACCACGACCTTATTCCAAGCACTTAAAGCTCAATTTCCCTTATTTCAAACCACAAGAAAACCTGGTTTTCTCAGTTGTTACCAAGCTAACTTTTACAGTTTTATACAACCTTATAGCTAAAACGTTAAAGCTCAAATTCCTATGATTTACTACAATATTGTTGGTATTTGCAAGTCACGTACTCTGTTCAGTATTCATGATTATGCCTTATATAGGATGAGTAATTTTGTCGTGTCATAGTAAATTAATAGGTTTGTTTATAGAGGGTGTTGTGATATGTCGTAAATTTGGAATGGGAGATTTTACCGATGTATTACGGTAGTATGATTATATTTGAGTTGTTACAGGTACTAAAATATACCCCTAATCATCGACGAGAAAAAAGTCTCTGAGCTAAGCCGCGGACAGACGGACAGACGGACAGACAGATAGACGAACAGACGGACAGACGAACAGACGGACAGATGGATAGACGAACAGACGGACAGACGAACAGACAGACAAACGGACAGACCGATGGACAAGGCGAAACTATAAGTGTTCCTCTTTGACTACGGAACCCTACAAACGAACTGTATGCTTGTCATGTGGTCCCGGCATACAATGGACCACCCCAGTTTTTACCGTGGGTGTTGTACGAGCTGAATAAGTGATTAAAGGTTTGAGTGTAAGGCTAGCCACCTCTCACCACTTGACACGTCACTCCATCCTGAAACTTAAATTGCTAATGCTAAATGTGAGCATTCCTACAACTACATTCTTAAACAAAAAGTTGGTAGCTGTAGTAATGTTTCTGACCACCCTGAAAGGGATTATCGTCGTGAGTTTATACAGGGTGTAACAAAACACACTGGTAATACTTAAGGAGATGCTTGAAACCATCAAACTAACCAACTTTCACCAAGAAATCAGCTATCACATACAAAACTGCAGTACCGACATGATTAAAATGGCCGGCAGATTTTCTATCATTTCTCGATATTGGCTCCTTAGTGAAAGTTGTTCAATTTTATGGTCTAAACCACCCCCATAAGTATTACCTACTAGGGTGTTTTGTTACACCCTGTATATGATTGTATGTTTTTTTTAATGATAGGGAATGCTCACAAGCAAATGCTTCATATTATTGTATTGAATAATAGTACACAAACATTCAATAATTAAATCGTATAAATCGAACATTTTGTTCGTTCATCGAATTGTGAATGTTCACAAGCGAATGCTACATATTACTTGTACCAAATAGTACACGGAACCTCGTTAATTAAAGTCATGAGAGTTGTACTGCAATTACAGGTGTGAAACACCCTTTATTGTTTCGTACATTGCTACAAAGTTTTTGGAAGAGACAACTGTGATGATGAAAAAAAAACGTTATCACTTTTTTAAAAACAATTTTTGATATCATAAACACTAAAGTGGAATTCATATTTGAATATCTATAAAAATGAATAATATAAGCGTTCCAAAAATACAAAAAAAAACATCAGTTTTGCACGAAAGAGATAGATGATCAAAATTTTGTTTTAACCGTTTAAAACTTGCTTGTTTCGTATTTGTCAAACCGACCGTCTCGGTTGTACCGTCAGACCATCATTGAGTCAAACTGAAAAACTTTCTACATCGCACAAACATCGAAATCGCGAAAACAAATCAGCTGTTATTTTCGCAATCCCAATTTGGTCCCATAGAGAAAGTTCTTAAATTTTTCATATTTCTGAATTGGATGGTCTGATGATACCCTTAAAAATGTGTTCATGCATATTAAGAAGGACCTTGTATTTAGCACGATCGGTCTCCTAAAGTCTATTGACAAAGTCAAAGTCAAAGTCAATATAATTTATTCAATATAGGAGCTTACAGCACACTTATCAAACGTCTAATCTTTTTTAAAGCTACCACCACATCGGAACGTGTTGTCGCTGTAGAGAAGATGCGGCCAGAAACTCTACAACATAACACGACTTAATAACTATTACAATATAAATTCTTAAGCTAAAGTTATGTATACAATAATACATAGTCTATTTAATAAAATAATTGATACTATACAGTAAAGTAAATAAACTATAAGCTAGTGACCTCAGACCCAAGCATTTTGATCATTTAGATAATCATCCAGTTTATAATTATCCGTTACTAACGTAACCGTTACTGTACAGAAAAATTCTAATTTTACGGCTTTGATAATAATCCTGCGATATCTATTGATTCCTTTCTCTTCAGTTTTATTAAATAAAATAGATTTCGAGAAAAACCAAATCACTTCTCATGTTCTGTAGATTGTTCAGTATTGTTTTCTGCTTAAAAAGTGTTATAGTGTAAGAGACTGTCAAACAATCGCATCATTTAAAAAACAAGTCAAAGATCATTATCTCTCTCTTCAATAAACTAGTATATTTATTTATTATTTATCATACTGGATATTTTTGTATGTAAGTCTATATCTTTATTTAATATGTATTTATTAGTGTTCAATACTGATTTATTAGTTAATTGTGCACACTATGCCTGCCTCACTTTGTATACTCTCTCTCTGTCACGGGATTGCTGGAAGAAATCTCTTTAGAGATAAGCTCGCTCTTTGTAACTGTCTATTATGCTTTTTTCAAATATATTTCCGTGTGTACAATAAAGAGTTAAAATAAAATATATAGTTAATGTACAAAATGGTTACAAAGTTACCTAATTTTACGGTAATATCGGGTGGTAGAGTCTTAATCGAATTTTTCTTTCCAAAATCCCGTTGACAAAATGTAAGTCCCGTTGACAAAGCTGCTAAGTTTTTTGTTGGTATCAACTATTTTTGATTATAAACATGTTACAGCCATGTTGTACTATTTCGTCTCGGGCGGGACTTGAACCCGCACTCTTCCAAACCGGGGAAGTGTGTTATCCAATTTCGCTACCGAGTCCACTAGCCGGAGAACGAAATTTTCAATCTATTGCGTCTTAAGCGGACGTCGGATTCGGGGTTCAAGTCCCGCGTATAGTATCAATTATTTTATTAAATAGAATATGTATTATTGTATACATAACTTTAGCTTAAGAATTTATATTGTAATAGTTATTAAGTCGTGTTATGTTGTACAGTTTCTGGCCGCATCTTCTCTACAGCGACAACACGTTCCGACGCGGTAGTAGCTTTAAAAAAGATTTGACGTTTGATAAGTGTGCTGCAAGCTCCTATATTGAATAAATTATATTGACTTTGACTTTGCCCGAGACAAATTATTCAATCTTTAATTTGATTTTGCCTGTAACTCTTCCAGTATGAACTGTATACACTAAAGTATAAGACGCACGTGTCACGTACTTGCTTAATTACTTGTTCACACAAGTGACAAGTCGTTACAAGTCTTGTACGATTCTTTTTCTTATACGACCCGTGAGCAAAATGAAATGTTTATTAGCCAGAACATATAGTAGTTGGCGTAATGACGTAGCGAAGCCTTAATGACCATAGATTAATTTATGCTCACGACTATATTCCCTGAGGGGGTAGTCAGAGATATTCTGAAACCTCAGAACATCGACGTTTCACCAGTAGTACCGAAACTCTATCTAGTGTGACCGTTACCACTTATAATGGACATTGGGTACAATACATTCCTCGAAATTGAAGCATGCATTTTTCCTCACGATGTTTTCCTTCACCGAAAAGCCAGTGGTGTTACAAATCGCACATAAATTCGAAAAACTCATTGGTACGAGTCGACGGGGACCTGGACGGGGATCGAACCATCGCCTACTGCATGGCAGGCAATAGATAGCCAAAGATTAATATGTATATTGGTTATAGATAGGTAAGTCGCCTGCTGGCTTTTCGGTGAAGGAAAACATCGTGAGGAAACCTGCATGCTTCAATTTCGAGGCATGTATTGTAAACACTGTCCATTATAAGTGGCGATGGGCTCACCCCCCGTCACACTGGACAGAGTTTCGGTACTACTGGTGAAATGTGGATGTTCTGAGGTTTCAGAATATCTCTGACTACCTCCTCGGGGAATATAGTCGTGAGCATATGCTTAAGTCACCTGCTTTAAGGGCCTGTCAAAAATTAATTGAAGCGAAATGGGCGTGTGATAGCTTATATTACTGCCTGCTACTGACACGACGCAAGCCTAAAACAAACTTTATTTAATTGTGATTGTACTATTTATGTAAGTTCATTTCTGCTCTAATCAAACTTTGTAAAATATCAATCTCTTTTTTTTAAATCAAGTCTCGTGTTTCTATTATTCACCGTTTAGCAGTTCCAAGCGTTTATCGATAAAGACAGAGGCTACTTTGGCTTATATTTCTATCAAGAAAATTACCCTTAATAGTGTTATGGCTCTAATCAAAACTTCAATTATATGTTCAATTTACACATATCCGGAAATCATACTGCTACTGTTAGTACTTCATGATATATGATGCTTTGAAGAATCCTATTTTTTTCACATATCCTCTTAACTATTTATATATGGACTAGTAACTGCCTCCGTGGTCTAATGGTTAAGAGCATTGTTTTCTTGACACGGAGGTCGTGGGTTCGATTCTGACGGGGACACTTAGTGTTATGTCACTTTGTGCGTTTCCCCAGTTGGTTAGGACGTTGCAGGCCGAATCACCTAAGAGTCTGTAATAAAGATGATTCCGTGCTTCGGATGGCAAGTTAAGCCGTTGGTCCCGGCTACTATCTCTGGTGGTAGTAGTCGTTATATACGAACTACGTCAGAGGCCGTAAGGCGGTCTGATAAAAATCGGACACCTGAGCTAACTGCCCACACTATAAGAAGAAGAAGTGCAAGTTGTTCAGATTGATGGTCTGAAGCGCCCCTTTAAGTATGTAACGCACTTAAGTTTACACCCTATACAACGTGTTAATGAATTAACGCAAAACTAGAAAGTAGTTTGTTTGGAATCGAGATTAGAACCGAATTATCATAGTTTCAACATAGGATTTTTTTTTCAATTTATTAAACAATTTGTTTGTAAAATTTAAAATTTACTGAACTCGATCTCAACCCACCGCTAGGGCACTCTCACCCTACTTACTACTAAAACAAGATTCTTAAAATGTATACATGAGCACATTAGCACTTTCATTCATTGCTGAAATGATAACAAATCATTTTTGTCTCAAAACGTAAATTGCGAATATTTTTAAATTTTAAGTATCAAATTAATGAAATTATTGTTACTATCTAATTATTATGTTATAAATCAGTTAGGGTGTATGAGGTTTTGCGCTTATTCATTAACACGGTGTATATTATTCGCAAAAGCAATCTGTTCACCAACAGTTTATCGCGAAAAGAAAATACTTTTGAACCATAATCTTCGCACGTTTGTGGACTGCATATGTACACCAGTAGTTTGTGGACTGCATATCCACGGTGTGAGTGAGCACACATTTCAAAAAGTTATTATTTCAAACTTTACCATACAAAATTATTTGCATAAGTTAAAAGCTACATCATTTAAGAAATAGGTAACACAATTTAGATTCATATTCCCTTAACTAAAACTTCGCCCCACGGATCTGTCTGTCACTGGCCCAAGTTTAAGAACGCAAAAAATCAAAAACTTTTTAATACGACGTCGCTAAGTTTTATCTTTTCCTTCTGTATTGTCTCCTTTGGACGTGTATCACACCGAAACGTAATGTTCATAAATTATATAGGGTCCTTCTTAATATACTAACACTTTTTTAAGTAGATGATCAGACCGTCAAACTGAACAACTTTTTCTATGGCACCAATATCGAAATCGCAAAAAAAAAAATCAGCTCTTCCATACAAAACTGCAAACTTACACTAATCGTTGTGAACAAGCGCGTTTTCTTAGATAAATTTGAAGATTTTTTATGAATATTCAAAAAATTGAAAGCATAATTCATTTTCTTCCGATCAACTATACAAGGTGTTACAAAAGTAAAAATAAATATTTAAAACTTTTAAGGGGGTTGTTTAGACCATCAAACTGAACAACTTTCACTATTGGACCGACATCGAAATCGCGAAAAAAAAATCACTTGTCCCATACATTTTAGCTCGAGTAGATTTGTAGTTTAGTATGAAACATCCGAATTATTTTTCGCGATTTCGATGTTGGTCCCATAGTGAAAGTTGTTCAGTTTGATGGTTTGAACCACCCCCTTAAATGTTTATTTGTATTTTTGTAACACCTTGTATAAGAGTAAAATGGTTACAACTGGAAAAAAAGAGGTGGCTCTTGATTCCTTCAGTTTTATTAAATAAAATAGATTTCGAGAAAAACCAAATCACTTCTCATGTTCTGTAGATTGTTCCAATAAAAATAAATTCCGAAAAACTCATTGGTACGAGTCGGCCTGGACGGGGATCGAACCCTCGCCTCCTGCACGGCAGGCAAGGTTATTCGCCACTGGACCACCACGACTCTTCACTGAAAAATTTAATTGACTTATATTGGTTAGTATTGAAAATTTAACCAGACATCGTTTGTATCGATTGCGCTCCGAATTATATCCAATAGTGTGCAAGTAATAAATTCTATTTCTTTTCTACTCTTTGATTTGATTTTTTATACTCTTTCATAATAATTTGTAACTGATAATGACATGAATTATAATAAATAAGTCAGTAGGCCATTACGTAGTATATTAAGTAATGATTTTGTTATATTGTCTTATTTTAAATTTGATTGTTAGATTTAAATTTTATTTATTTTATATGTTGTCTGTATTTTATATATTGATGATCATAATTTGTAAATCTAATAATTATTTGTAATTGAAAATGACATGCATCTATAATAATAGTTAACTAAGTAGGTGATGTAAAGGACACTCTTTTAGTTGTAATTGTGATTTAAATGTATGTTTCGTTTTATAATTATATTGGTTCTTGATGATAATTTCTAATTCAAAATGGCATGTATAATAGTAGTTACCTAATTAAGTATAATTGTATTGCAGAATTTGTGTAAATGCCTGCAAAGGTAGGCATCAGTGAAACTAATCGATGTCAACACACCTGCAAATATATGTACCTACACCTGAGTCCATGCACAATAAAGTTCATTTATCATTTATCATTTATCATTTATCATTTATCATTTATCATTTATCATTTATCATTTATCATTTATCATTTATCATTTATCATTTATCATTTATCATTTATCATTTATCATTTATCATTTATCATTTATCATTTATCATTTATCATTTATCATTTATCATTTATCATTTATCATTTATCATTTATCATTTATCATTTATCATTTATCATTTATCATTTATCATTTATCATTTATCATTTATCATTTATCATTTATCATTTATCATTTATCATTTATCATTTATCATTTATCATTTATCATTTATCATTTATCATTTATCATTTATCATTTATCATTTATCATTTATCATTTATCATTTATCATTTATCATTTATCATTTATCATTTATCATTTATCATTTATCATTTATCATTTATCATTTATCATTTATCATTTATCATTTATCATTTATCATTTATCATTTATCATTTATCATTTATCATTTATCATTTATCACTTATCATTTGTCATATGTCATTTGTCATTTGTCATTTGTCATTTGTCATTTGTCATTTGTCATTTGTCATTTGTCATTTATCATTTATCATTTGTCATTTGTCATTTGTCATTTATCATTTATCATTATGCGTCGGTGTAATGTGGATCCCAGTAAGACGTAAATATTCAAACGCGCACACTTTTCGAGTGTCGGCCTAAAGTTTCAGATTCCGTTCCCTCGTTGTTTGAGATTCACTTAAATATTCTTTTATTTCCCCATCCGGCTCGTAATTGGGCGCTATTGGAATATTACTTGGACGATTTGATGAAAGAGTTTTCTGGTTTAAGTAAGGTTTAATTGATAAGTTTGAGAGTTGCTTTTCGAATTAAAACTTTCTTAATTTTTCGGATATAAGTTATTAACTTTACTGTGTTATTACATAAGTGAATTATACAACGTGTTAATGAATAAACGCAACTAGAAAGTAGTTTGTTTAGAATCGAGAGCAGAATCGAATTTTCATGGTGTCAACACGGGTATTTTTTTCAAAATATTTAATAATTTGTTTGTAAAATTTACTGAACTCGATGTCAACCCACCGCACAGGCACACTCACCCTACTTACTACCAAAACAAGATTCTTAAAATGTATCCATGAGCACGTTAGCGCTTTCATTCATTTCTGAAATGATAATATAACAAATAAAATTTAGTCTCAAAACTTAAAATGCGAATAACTTTAAATGTCAACTATCAAAATAATTAAATTATTGTTTCAATCTAATTATTCTGTTATTAATCAGTTGGGGTGTATGAGGTTATGTGCTTATTCATTAACGCGTTGTATAGGGTGTAAGTGACAGCCTAGCAAATACTGAAACGGTGAACACAGACCATCAAACTGACCAACTTTCACTATGAAGCCTACCTCGGGAAACGCGAAAAAAAATCGACTGTCCCATACATTTGAGTCGGGTAGGAACAGTAGTTTTGTATGGGACAGCTGATTTTTTGTGCGTTTTTTGAGGTAGGCTCCATAGTAAAAATAGTTGTTCTATATAAAGGTCGATAAATAGCTTCGGTGACGCGTTGCGGAGAGATATAGACATTCAATCATGAGGATCCAGGTTCGAATCCGCACGGACGACATGCCATGTACCAATAAGAGTTTCTAACTTATGTACTTAATACCGACTACTCTCAAACGGTGAAGGAAAACATCGTGAGGAAACCTGCAAACGCTGAATAAAAAATTCTCATAAGTATGTGAAGAAATATTTTTCAAGATTTTATTTTACCACTTTGTCGGCGTTATTAAGGGGATATAATTCGGAGCGCGCTCCATACAAACGTGCTATGGTGATATTTACAATACTAACCAATTAAAGTCAATGCAATTTTTCAGAAACAATCTAGAAACAGATCTCTATGCTTGTATGGAGTCAGATTTTCGTTAAAATTTACAGTTTCAATACTAGGATTAATTTACAATGTGTATGGAAATCTTTGAGGCACTGTAACTTTGAAACTATACATTTTAACGAAAATCTGACTCCATACAAGCATAGAGATTTGTTTCTAGATTGTTTCTGCAAAATTTTATTGTCTTTAATTGGTTAGTATTGAAAATATCACCATAGTACGTTTGTATAGAGCGCGCTCAGAATTATATTCTCTTAAGATACCCATGTCAAATTAAGCGTAATACTCGTACTAGGCGTCTCTGAGCTAAGCCGCAGACAGACGGACAAACGGACGGACATGGCGAATCTATAAGGTTTCCTTGTTGACTACGGAACCCTAAAGAGATTTGACGTTTAAGACTATATTACTGATGGCGCGCTCCATACAAACGAAGTCTGGTTATATTTTCAATACTAACGAATAAAAGTCAGTGAATTTTTGTAACAATATAAAAACTAATCTCTATGCTTGTATGTTGCTATATTTTCGTTAAAATGTTCTGTTTTAAAGTTACAGTGCCTCAATGATTTCCATACAAATCTTAAATTAATCCTAGCATTGAAACTGTATATTTAATCGAAAATCTGACACGATACAAGCATAGAGATTTGTTGCAAGATAGTTTTTGCAAAATTTCATTGATCATTAGTATTGAAAATATAGCCAGACTTTGTTTGTATGAAGCGCGCATTAGCGGAATAAACTTCTCTTAATAAGTGTGTATCAAGCATCAAGCTCCTATAAAAGTAAAGTAGAGAAAAAAAATAAAACCTTTAATTCTTAAATCTTTATTAAAGGTTAAATGTTTGAGAAGCTTAATTTAATTAAGACTTTAATCTTTTATTCTTTATCTAAAAAGAAAAGGATTTAGAAGATAACAGAACCTGTTAATTACATTTACTTTGAGAGATGTTTCTTTGAAATTTCTTTTTTAATGTTCGGATGAACTATGTTTGAGGAGCATTACATTATTATGTTTATACTGTATTATACAACGTGTTAATGAATAATCGCAAAACCTCATACACACCACCTGATTTTAATCAAAATAAATTGATTGAAACGATAATTTAATTATTTTGATAGTGAATATTTAAAGTCATTCGCATTTTAAGTTTTGAGACAAATTTTGGATTTGTTATCATTTCAGAAATGAATGAAAGCGCTAACGTGCTCGTGGCTCATTATACAAATAAATTATTTAGTATTTTGAAAAAAAAAATACCTATGTTGAAACCATGATAATTCGATTCTGCTCTCGATTCTAAACACACTACTTTCTAGTTTTGCGTTAATTCATTAACACGTAGTATATTTATATTTGTGAACATACTATGCATTATTATTATACTGTTGTTAGTTTCCCAATAAAATAAAACCAATAATAAATAAACTAATATTCAGGAATGGTTAATAATGTAATGATAAAAATATAGATAGTGGTCCAGTGGCGAGTAACCTTGCCTGCCGTGCAGGAGGCGAGAGTTTTTCGGAATTTATGTACGATTTGTAACACCACTGACTTTTCGGTGAAGGCAAACATCGTGTAGAAACCTGCATGCTTTAATTTCGAGGCATTGTACCCACTGTCCATTATGTGGCGACGAGCTCAACCCCCGTCACACTGGACAGAGTTTCGGTACTACTGGTGAATCGTGAATGTTCTGAGGTTTCAGAATATCTCTGACTACCCCCTCGGGGAACATAGTCGTAAGCATATGCTTATGCTTATGTTATGCTTCTAGAAACTACAAAGGGATTTTACGTGTACCATTCTTCAATTTCGCGAGTATTTTGTATGTAATATAATATAATAACAATTCTGATAGCTGTCTGTCAAAAGAATGATGTATGCGAAAATAAACTCGCTCTTATTTTAGAATAATACAATTAGGTACCTTCTTTTTTTCATTTAAAGATTAATAGATGTAAAATTTGATTTGGAGTTCATATTAAGAAGGATAATATATAAACTTATTATTTTATAGGTCAGTGAAAGGTTAAACTTGAAAACAGTTGCTAGTTATCTTTGACTATTTATTTGTGGACTGGTTACGCGTGTATTTCTACTAACAAACATTTCTGCCACTTTATGCGGAGGGCGAGGTAACATGATATCCGCAACTTTGGATTTTATTCCCCATAACTTTAGATTCTAATTTTGAATGTTAAAAATCATGAAAAGTAGTCTCGTGTGATCCCCAAACGTTCTAAGTTCGAAGTTATTATTTCGCGATTATAGGCTGTCTCGTTTAGTGATAAGGTGTAAAATTGAATGTAAATGCACAAGATCAATTGTGCTTATACCGTGGCAGAGGGGAAATGCTATCGCAAGGCTAGTCCTTATAATAATTAGTCAAAGCTAGTTATGGATAAAATTATTTCGAACTCATTGTTTTGAAAATAACAAAAAATATTTATAAAACAATTTTTTATACTCATCATTATTTTATGATGTCGTGCTGCAATTTAGAGCTTACCTGTAACAAAAGAATAAAACATTAATAAGGTTAAGGTAATGTGTTGTAGAAATAACACCATAACATAAAAAATTAAATGAATTAATTAAATAGGCAAAAGAGGAGAAATACAAGGGTATCGGCACCCAATACAAATTCATGGCATTCGGTGTCGAAACCCTTGGACCGTGGGGTCCCGGCGCCCAGGCGCTTTTTAAAGATCTGTCAAAGCGCCTGGTAGACTCCTGGGGATCCCAGGGCTGGCGCTTTCCTCGCTCAACGGATCAGCTTAGCCGTTCAGCGAGGAAACGCTGCCAGCATCTCGGCTACCCTCCCGCGCGGCCCAGACCTGCATCATATTTTAGGTTAAGTTAGTTAAAAGTTATCTATATTTTTAATTTTTAATTTACCTACCCTACATTTATTTGTTATATGTTAATAAATTTTTACTATTCAATTCAAATAATACTTTATTGCATACCAAAACAGAACATACATTTGAATACAGATAAAGAGTTAAAAGTAGGTGCAAATAAGGCGGTCATATCGCTCAAAAGCGATTTTATGCTTATGTAATTCGAATTAATCGAATTAAAGTATTTTATTTTATGCTATTTGCTCAGTTTAATTTTCATTGTAATTTAATGTTACTAACATGGTTGATAAGACCTACAAACACGAATAGGTCTAAAATAAATGATTATTGTTAAAACATGAATAATAATATTTTTAACAGCCTATATCACTCCAATACACTGGGCCATTCTTCGAACGCTACAAAATACGGCTACATCACAAAAACCTATTTACGTTACAATACAATTTTCTAATGCAAGGTTTTTACAACTACAACTGCATGCTTTAAAAGATAAATTGGTAGTTGTAGCAGAGTTTCTGTCCACCCCGGAAGTGATATATTCGTAAATTTTCGCATCTGTTTTGTAACAACACCCCTCCTATACCACAGATTACTTAATAGTTTTTAATTTTCTTCGAAATTCGAACATTGCGTTTCAGGAACAAAAAGAAAATGCGCCTTATGTCAATGACCGACGATTCACCCCCTTGGTGGGGATATCATTAATCTTTCGATCACTGCTCTACCCATCAAACTGAACAACTTTAACTATGGTAACAAACCAGTCAGAGCAAAAAAAAATCTGTTTTGAAAAGATTTGCTCCCATAGCAAAAGTTGTTCAGTTTGATGGGTAGAGTATGTTGTTCAAAGATTAATTATACTTTTCCTTACACCCTGTATAGGCTGTTGATAATGATGTAACAAAGAAATACGTGAAAACTAAAGTACGTTAATAATTAACTACAAAAGCGAACTAATTAATCAGATCAATCATGGTTAACGGTTAACGTAACAGTTAAACGTATCAAGATCAAACGGGCCGACCGGTTAATATAACTGTTACAGGTAAAAACTTTACTTTCAGTTGTTTTATCGAGGGGTTACCCCTACTGGGGTGAGTTAGGATGAGATGTTTTGTGAAATGCAGTTTGAAAGGCTAACCGGCATTTTTGTATAGTCAAGTAAAAGTCAAAAATAGCATGCATAAGCATATGCTCACGACTATATTTCCCAAGGGGATAGTCAGAGACATGTATTGTACCCACTGTCAATTATAAGTGGCGACGGGCTCACCCCCCGTCACACTGGACAGAGTTTCGGTACTAACGTGAAACGTGGATGTTCTGAGGTTTCAGAAGTCAAAAATAATTTATTCAATATAGGAGCTTATTAAGCGTCAATTCTTTTTTGAAGCTACCACCGCGTCGGAACGTGTTGTTGCTGTAGAGAAGATGCGGTCAGAAACTCTACAACATAACACGACTTAATGACTATTACAATATTATAGTATGGAGACTGGTAGTAAAATTTCTCAGTAGTAATAAATAATTTCTTGCTTCCACATGTTTTATTGGTGTAACAAAAGATACTAGTAATATTTAAAGGGTCTGTCTGTTTAGACCAAAAAACTGAACATTTATCACTATAAAGACAAAATCAAAAATAAACTGCTGTCTCTTTTTGAGTAGAGTACTGCAGTTTTGTATGAAATACCTACTTGATTTTTTTCTCGATGTTGGTTCAAGCGTGAAAGTTGTTCAGTTTGAAAACAAAAACACCCTAGGTTTTTGTTTACACTCTATATAACATGTTATAAAATGTAGTTATAGTCTAGCGTGATACCTTGCCCGGACACTGAACTAAAATGTAAGTAAAAGTAGTTTTTGCTATTCAATTGACAACATTACATTTTTTAACCACCTTTTTTTAATAAAAAATATAAAAATTGGTTAAAAAATAAGAGATACGTATTTTTCCGATTAAATTTTTGACCTATATTTCTATTTTTAATTTACTTTTGAATTTTCTGAAAAACGTAGGATTTATGGCTAAGATACCTTGGCCGCAATAACATTAAAAATAAAAACTGTCAAATACAATAGAAAAGCCAAGCAGGCAAAGGAATAAAATCTCATTCAACCTCTATGATATTTTCCAGTATTTTTCAAATAACTCGAGAAATAATGGATAGAAAAATCTGATAATTTTGATATAAGCTTTGAATCACATAATCTCCAAATGGTTTTCTTATTTTGGTACCTTTCTTAAATTGAAATGTTGTCAATTGCACCTTACTTATTAAAAACTAGCAGCCCGTCCCGGCTTCGCACGGGGTAGACAAATAAATTTTAAGACTCATTTTTCTACACCTTCGGTTACATTGTTCAAATTTTTCCAAGGATCCCTAATTTTTTTCAAAATGAAATGTAGCCTATGCCAAATTGGAAGAATGTAGCATTCTATTGGTGAAAGAATTTTTTAAATCGGCTCAGTTATTTTTGAGCCTATTCATTACAAACATAAAACTAGGTACAAATCTTTCCTCTTTATAATATTAGTGTAGATGTAGATGTAGGTACGAACCATACTAAATAGTTCTACGGCGTAGCAATGCTACGGCGTAGCAAACAGCAACGACACACAAATAAAATAGAAGAACAAAACTCACAACTTCATATCGAGAACAAAAAGTAACACCATTGATTCTTCCAACTAGTTAATTCGTATAGTGTTAGTGTTGCCTCACAACAGTGAAACTATCGATAGTCTATCGATACGATCGTGACCTCGAAAAATAGTAACAATATCGATAAAGCTATCGATGGTATTGTTTGTTTTTACCAAATATTATCGTTAATATTTGTGTCTCGAATCCAATTTACTATCAATAATATCGATAATCAAGTCATAAAGCCACCCAAAGGGCAATGGAGAGGGCTATGCTCGGTGTTTCCCTACGAGATCGAATCAGTAATGTAGAGAAAGAATCAGAGTGGCTGACATAGCCCAAAGATTTGCTAAACTAAAGTGGCAGCGGGTGGGGCACATTGCTCGCAGAACCGATGGCCGATGGGGCTGAAAAGTTCTCGAGTGGCGACCGCGTACCGGAAAGCGCAGCGTGGGTAGGCCCCCACCAAGGTCGACCGACGACCTGGTGAAGGCGGCGGGGTCCGTTGGATGAGGGCAGCGCAGGACCGGTCGCTATGGCGACCCTTGGGGAAGGCCTATATTCAGCAGTGGACGTTCATTGGCCGAGATGATGATGATGAGGATGACTATCGATAGTCACCGATACCTACCAGTGATACTTATGCACTATCGATAGTATCTATAGTAAGTATGATTCGAGAAATCAATACTACCGATACTATTGCTTTATAATAATTGATACCATCGATAATATTGAGATACAATAATATCGGTAGTATCGATAATATATTTTTTTATGAAGCAATAGTATCGACCGACAAATTCTATCGATAGTATTGCTTTATAACAATTGATACTATCCATAGTATTGAGATGCAATGGTATCAATAACAATTCTATTACAACTTAATACTATCGATGGTATCAATTTTTTTTAGAGTCAAACTATCGATTCTATCGAAAATAACTATATACAGCACTATCGATATTGGTACTTCATATTTTCCATTTATAGTATCAATAATCTATCGATAGTTTTACTATTGGTAGGCAACACTAACTCGTGTTGTGTATTGTGACCTACTTCACTGTAAGGATTAACACGGAAGCCTTCAGGCTTACTTTGTTACCAAGTCTCGCCAAACAAGCCATTTTGATACCTAACTCTAGAACATAAGGAGGTTTATAAGAGACTTATGTTGAGGTAGTTTGTTACTGTAACTCTATTAATGAAGGGAGTTCGTTTTTTGTTTTTTTGGTTCATTTAGAAGTTCTTTTTTAGTTTCTGTTTAGAACTATTTTGTTTGTGAATGTGTAGAGGTTTCAGAAGCAATAAAAAAACTAGCATAGTCGCCATACAAAAAGCGAAAAGTGGATAAAACGTTTTTAAGATTCCGTACACAAAGGGTACTAGCATAGCGGGACCCTATTAAGAGGAAAGACTTGTACCGTTTTGTCCATACAAACGTATTCCCCTGTTTCCTCCCCGGATAATGACAATAGATCAAAAAATTACATACAATCTACAGGGTGTAACAAAACACCCTAGTAATACTTAAGGGGGTGCTTCAGACCATTAAACTGAACAATTTTCACTATGGTTAATACCGAGAAAAAATAAAAAAATCACCTGTCCCATACATTTGAGTTGCAGTGTTATATGACAGAGGGAATTTTTTTTAAGGGGATTTAGAGGGGATTCTATTACAATACCAATATCCAAATCACTAAACATTTGTTAATTTCATTTCATTTCACTGTTTTGTTGCTCTATAAAAAGGTCAATGGCTTCTCAGCCAAGAGCCAAGTTTTTTTCGCCGCTGGCAACACTGCCGGCCGGCTGTCAAAACAAAACTCGTAGCAATTTTATTAGAAATAATTAGTAATAATATATTTAAATACATCTATTTATCAATAATAACGATAAAAAATCATTACGTAAACAAAACTCGTACGGTGAAAGTGTTAATACAAAGTTAACAACATCAAACATCTAATCGTCAACCGCCAACGGACTCCGTTTGAATTCTTCGGACGATTTACTGGAAACCAGGGGAGTAATTGTGTTCAAAATCTATTGATATATCACCTAACAGTAAAACAATTCACCCATACACGTCTCACAGCCGTGAGACACGTCCATATTCACGTTTGGCGCCGTTACTTCACGCCGTCACTTTGTTTGACAAACTGTGGAAGCAAAGTAGACGATAAAAACAATTGTCACAGACCAATTTAACACTTTCTAATTACACCAAACATCTGTACATTCAAACTAGTAATAGTATTAAAGTCTTTCTGTTGTTTACTCGTAAAGTAAACATAATTTCTTCACGCAGTCCCTAACCCACGATTTAGCTGCCGTGTGTCTATATTCTAGGTGTCCTTGGAGTCACTGCTGTCTCAAAATGACGACCCGCAGCATGGCCAAGACACTGGCACTGGAGACTAAACTACGGGTGGCTCTCGAGGAGCTGAAATGTTCCAAGCACCTGAGCGATCAGCTGTTGCAGGAACGTGAGGATAGCGAGAATGAAATTAAAAACATTTTGTACAAAAATACGGAGTTGAAACGTGAGCTGGCAGAACTTCACAACCACTACACGGACGTCCTTGAACAGCGAGATCAACTCACCAAACAGATCGAGTCTTACAGCCAGTGCCGTGACATCTTCGAGCAGGCGCTGGAGCGTGTGAGTCATCTGGAGCGTGAGTTGAGCGAAGTGAATGACTTTGTTGCCCAGAAGGACAGGGATGAGAAAGAGGAACAAGCACGCCAGGACGCAAGCACCACCCAAAGTTTGTACTGCGAGCTGATCGGGACCGGTTCAAGTGGTACAAGCCATGCCTCACTGCATTCGCATTTAGAATCAACTAGTATTGCAAAGTTAAAGAAATATATAAAACTAAATAGGTTTATTAAGAAACTAAAAAAAGTTGTTAAACCAAATATTCTGTGCAGTAATAGGAACTTACAATTAAGAAAAGAACGGTCAAACCTTGTAGAAAAATTACAATTATGTAAAATTAAATTAGATACACAGATAATTCGGTATGAAATGGACACGCGTACCCTACAGACTGAAATAACATGCTTAGAACAGTCTCTTAATGATATGACCATACAATATGATCTGGCCCAGAAACAAATAAGTGAACAGATTCAGGCCGCTAATGAGTTGTTGGAGTTGGGTACTTATAACCAGCAACGTTTTGACTCATTAGTAAATAACTACAGTTGCAACTGTATACACTCTGCAAACATTGAGCTGCTTGAATCTCAATCTCATTCACTTGTGAGTTCAGATCGGTCACAGTCCGAGGATCCGTGTGACCTTTCGCATACCACACAAACAGAATTAGAACCAAAAACTTTAATTTATTCTGATAATATAGGAAGAGGTTTAGGTCCCATGTTAAATAGCAAAATCAGTCATGAAGTTAATAACTTTTGTATGCCAGACTGTTCCTTACCCCAAATTGTAGGAAAAATTATAGCAAATAATAATTGTAATAGTGCAACAAATGTAATAATTCTTATACAAAATTGTTCGGATGTACAGGTGGAAGATATAGAAAAGAGTTTTGTTTTGTTATCAAAACTAGGGGCTAGAAAAATAATATTTTGTGCACTCCCCTATTCTTCCCAGCATTGGGGAAGTCTAAATGACCATATTTACTTGTTGAATAGTTCTATATTCAAATTGACATGTCGTCATAGCGACGTTTTTTCTTTCTTTGACACTAATAAAATTATTAGTGGTAAATATTTGACGAAGGATACGTTAATGTACCTTCAAAAAATCCTTGCTAGACTGCTAGCAAGACAAATTAGATTACCTTGTGTAAATAATGCAAGTATACAATCTTTATTGACAACGGAGGTGACGAGTAGTGCCTCGCCGGTGGCGCTAGATGGCGCCACATGTACCACCAGCTCAACCTTAGCTGCCGTTGAGACATGTAGTCAGCAAGCCGATAGCGTGCCGGTAGGGCATTCCTCGGATAGCACTATATTTAGCTGTGATATAGATACGGTGCTTCAATCTCCGGATTTAAACTAAGTAAGGAGACAAAGGAAAAGTCTACCCTGAAATTAGTTCATCAAAATATTGAAGGCTTTTCCGGCAAAGAACTAGAGATAGAATTATTTTTGGAAAAATTTCAAATTGACATTTTATGTTTAACAGAACATTGGCTGCAAGAAAGTCAAATGATGTTCGGTTTTGAAAATTATTCTATAGCTAGTGCACTCAACCGAAAGACAACAACACGAGGTGGATCAGTTATATTTAGTAAAAATAGTTTAAAAGTGAAAGAACGAAAGGATATTGTTAGGCTCTCGGTTGAATGTAATATTGAACTTTCTTGTATTGAGCTAGAGAACCACATAATTTTGAGTGTGTATAGGCCCCCTAATGCCGAAAACTTTAATACTTTTGAATCTGTGATGGAGGATGCTTTAAAGTTGGCTTTTAAAAGTAGTAAATCCATAATAGTTTGCGGCGATTTCAATGTTAATCTGCTTGAAAACGATTCCCGATGTTGTAGATTAATAACCCTTTTTAAATCTTTTAATTTAAAAAATTTGTTTTTAGAGCCAACCAGAATCACAGCAACGACTGCCACATGCATAGACAATGTATTTTGTAACTGTGATTTTGTCGATAAAGCTGTAATTAATTGCTTAAAGTCTGATCATAGTGGCCAAACAGTTAGTTTTCCAGACATTAAAATAGAACCAAAAATTTCTATACGAATCAGGCCTGCCACTGTTAACAAAATAGAAAAATATAAAGAAACACTGCAACTTAAATTGCCATTACCATATTATCAGCAGAATGACCCAAATACATGCTATAATGAGTTTTTTAATATTTTACAAAATGAATATGACAAAGTTTTCACAGTTCGGAATATTGTAAAATCAATTAAATTTAAATTCAGCGATTGGGCAACAAAAGGAATCCGTAAAAGTAGAGAAACCCTTTTTGATCTATATGATAAAAAGACCTATACTCATAATTATGAGTTTCTTGAATTTGTAAAACTTTATTCAAAAACATTCAAGAAAGTCTGCATCACAGCAAAATCACTACACATTAGCAGAAAAATTAAGAGTTCAGATAACAAAATCAAAGCCGTTTGGAAAGTAATAAATCATGAAACAGGCAAAACAAAACCACGTGATCCAGACATAACTATTCAAACTGATCACGGTATTATCAGTTCAGAGGCGGGAGTAGCTCAGGAATTTGAAACATTCTTTACTAAAATTCCAGTAAAGATTACAGAGTCATTAGGTTCCTCATCTGCTCTGGCCGAGACAATACTACAAACGAATGTAAATTCATGCACTTCCGAATTCAGATTTAGGCATGTTGACCCTGATACAATTGTTAAAATTTATAAAAAGTTTAATCTTAAAAACTCGGAAGATATATGGGGTATGTCGGTTAAGTTGTTTGGATCTGTCATTGGTGTCCTGTCACCTTACTTGGCATCAATATTTAACATCTGCATCGATCAAGGTACTTTTCCCGATCTTATGAAACATAGTAAAGTCGTACCTCTCTTTAAATCAGGCAATAGACATGATCCCAACAATTATAGACCTGTCTCAATATTACCAGTTCTCAGCAAGGTTTTCGAAAAGATTATTCTCAATCAAATGCTGTCTCATTTCAATCTAAATAAACTGCTGCATGATCAGCAGTTCGGGTTTACCAAAGGACGCTCAACTACAGACGCAGGAGTTACTCTGATTCAGCACATCTTCAGCGCTTGGGAGGAGCACCAAAATGCGATAGGCGTCTTTTGCGATCTTTCCAAAGCATTTGATTGCGTTGATCATAAAACTTTGCTGTTAAAACTAAAACATTACGGAGTTAATGGCTCAGCTCTTGATTTGATGGACTCCTACTTAAAAAACAGAGTCCAAAAAGTTTTAGTGAACGGATCTAAATCATCTGGATCACATGTGCAAACAGGCGTGCCCCAGGGTTCAATTTTGGGTCCGTTCCTTTTTTTGGTCTACATAAATGATTTGCCACATATGGTACAAAACTTGTCGAACATAGTATTATTTGCTGATGATACTTCTCTGATTTTTAAAGTAAATAGGAAGGACCAAAAACTTGACGACGTAAATGATACCCTTCAACAAGTTTTGAACTGGTTTAACGCAAATAATCTCGCACTTAATGCAAAAAAAACGAAATGTATAAAATTTGTTTTGCCAAATGTACCAATTGTAGATAACCAAGTAACTTTGAACAGAGATAGTCTAGATTTTGTTGATAATACAGTGTTTTTGGGAATAACGATTGACTCTAGGCTGCAATGGGGTTTCCACATTGAAACTCTAGCTGGTAGGCTAAGCTCTGCAGCATATGCAGTCAGAAAAATTAAACAACTAACTGATATTGAAACAGCCCGTCTCGTATATTTCAGTTACTTTCATAGTATCATGTCCTATGGTATTTTATTGTGGGGTCGTGCTGCAGACATTGAGACAATCTTTATCCTACAGAAACGGGCAATTCGAGCTATATATGGTCTGCGCTGTCGTGATTCGCTTCGCGACCTTTTTAAGGAAATTAATATTTTAACAGTTTATGGACAGTTTATTTATGAAAACATTTTATATGTAAGAAAAAATTTGTCGTTATTTCCAAAAAATTGTGATGTCCATAATTACAACACTCGAAACAAAAATAAACTGATATCTCCACACTTTCGGCTTAGTAGGGTCAACACGTCTTTCATGGGTCACTGTATACGTTGTTATAATAAAATCCCCGAGACCATTTTGAATCTTTCCGAAAACATGTTTAAAACTCAAATCAAAAAAGTCCTCTGTAAGAAAGCATATTATAAACTGGATGATTATTTAAATGATCAAAATGCTTGGGTCTGAGGTCACTAGCTTATGGTTTATTTACTTTACTGTATGGTATCAATTGTTTTATTAAATAGACTATGTATTATTGTATACATAACTTTAGCTTAAGAATTTATATTGTAATAGTTATTAAGTCGTGTTATGTTGTAGAGTTTCTGGCCGCATCTTCTCTACAGCGACAACACGTTCCGACGCGGTGGTAGCTTTAAAAAAGATTTGACGTTTGATAAGTGTGCTGTAAGCTCCTATATTGAATAAAATTATATTGAATTGAATTGAATTGAACAAATGTATAGAACAACAGATTTTTATATCTATTTTAAAGTTGGTCCAAATGTGAAAGTTGTTCAGTTTGATGGTCTGAAGCAATCCCTAAGTATCCCTCGTTTTTTTGCATTATTAATGGCGACGGGCTCACTCCCCGTCACAGCAGTCCGTTTTGGTACTACTAGTGAAATGTGGATATTCTGAGTTTTCAGAATATCGCTACTATCCCTCGGTGAATACAGTTTTGAGCATATGCATATAAGTAGCTAGTAGATGTAACAATGTTTCTGGCAACCTTAAAAAAATATTCTAGTCGTGAGTTATACAGTACGTAAACTAACTAAAGGCAAACCTTTAATTAAACCACGTACTCTACCCATCAACCTGAACAACTTTTACTATGAAAGCAAACCTGTCAACGCAAAAACATAAAAACGTATGAAACAGCAGATTTTTTTTTTGTTCTGACTGATTTGCTCCCATAGTAAAAGTTGTTCGGGTTGATGGGTAGAGTACGTGGTTTAAAGTTGCCTTTAATTAGTTTACATAATGTATTTAGAAATGTTTTCATAAAAATCTAAACAAACATTTTTAACTTCAATAATCCCTTAATCCACTACAAAAAGTAACCAAAACTTTAATTAAACTCAATCGTCAGTTAATAACCATCTTAATCCTTAAATCGGCTTCGAAAAGTTATCTCAGTATAATAGGAACTTGGCAACATTTTACAAAGCAAGTTTTCGCAAGGCTTATGAAGTTAACTCATCTAGTTGGAATCCCACTAAGCCGAAGCCGATGGAGTTTCAAAGGTTTCAGAGTTCACGTGTCGGCACCTGGGAGGGTTGTCTGTTGTTGAAATAATTGATTCACTGATTTCAATACACGGTGTACACTTAAAGGAATATAACTCGGAGCGCGCTCCATACAAACGTAGTTTGGTGATATTTACAATACTAACCAATTAAAGTCAATTTTTTTGCAGAAACTATATAGAAAGCAATCTTTATGTGTGTATGAAATCAGATTGTTGTTAAAATGTATAGTTTTACAGTTACAGTGCGTCAAAGATTTCCATACAAATCTTAAATTAACCCTAGCACTAAAACTATACATTTTAACGAAAATCTGACTTCATACAAAGTGTTTCGTATTGAAAATATCACCAGACTTCGTTTGTATTCAGCGCGCATTTACGCATTCAGAATAAACTTCTCTTAAAGGGGTGCTTCAGACCAATCAAACTGAACAACTTTCTCAATGGAGCTAACATCGAAATCGCGAAAAAAATCTGCTATTTTTAGTGCACCCGTACAAATCCTCTATTAAATTAACCTCATAATGAATCTCATACAACTAAAACACGACATAAAGTAAAATACATTACAACTCGCACTAACTCATGCTAGAGGAAAGAAAAGAATAGTTAATTTTTTCACGTTCAACCCTCAAACCTCGGCACACCCCTGTCACCAGACCGACAGATCACGTACGCGTCACGGATTCGTGTCAAGATTCCCCCATAGTTGTGTTACTAGTTGTGCATTCGACTATGATTTATGTTCAGTCACAGTATAAGAATGTGTGTATAGTACGGACACTGCTCCTACAGATTTGACCTCACTCCCTTTCTGTGGTACAGGAAGTGGACCGTAGTGATGGATGAGTGGTGCCTCAGACCATCAAAATAAACAATTTTCGTAACAAAATTGAAATTGCAAAAAAAAAACATAGAAAACGTCAATGGCGAATCGATCCAAATGTATCAGCGGATTTTTTTTCGCGATTTCGATGTTGGAAACATACTGAAAGTTGTTTAGTTTGATAGCAACCTGTCTTTTACTATTTATATGTGGGCTGGTTACGCGTGTAATTCTACTATCAAACATTTCTGCCACTTTTTGCGGGGGGCGAGGTAACATGAAATCCGCAACTTTGGATTTTATTCCCCATAACTTTAGATTCTAATTTTGAATGTCAAAAATCATGAAAAGTAGTCTCGTGTGAACCCCAAACGTTCTAAGTTCGAATTTATTATTTCACAATTATAGGCTGTCTCGTTTAGTGATAAGGTGTAAAATTGAATGTAAATGCACAAGATCAATTGTGCTTATACCGTGGCAGAGGCGAAATGCTACTGCAAGTCTAGACCTTATAATAATTAGTCAAAGGCAGCCTGTATACAAGGAACAACTTAATACGCTGTCGGTTTTTTAGAGATGACCAGACCATCAAACCCTCCATCATAGCCCTCTCCATTGCCCTGGGTGACTTTCAGCCTTTTTATGAGGCCTTGAGTGAACGACCACGTCTCTGTTCCATATCTCACTATCTCACTATCATCACTGGCAACACACACTGATCGGAGACTTTCGTTTTAAGACACTGCGGTATTTGGGGCGTGAAGATACTACATAGCTTCCCGAATGCTGCCCAGCCGAGTTGGATTCGACGGTTGATCTCTTTCTCGAAGTTGAACCTACCTAACTGAATAATTTGTCCTCATCATCTTATTTAAGAGCTACGCTCTTTTCGGTGGAGTATTCGCCAATCCTGTCTCTGTTCCGCTAGTGTCTTGAGTTCTTGATACGACTCGACATTAACATTTTCCTTCACTTGGGCTAGATAACTCTGTCTGGGTCTTCCTCTGACTTTTTTCTCCTCTATATATCTCAAACTCAAACTCAAAATGTTTAATTCAAAATAATATCACATGGATAGCTTTCTGACGTCATTTTTGACTCTATCACCGCGTCGGAAGGTGTTCCGTTGTATAGAAGATGCGGCCAGAAACTCTACAATACACATCTTTTAAAAAAACAAAATATACAAATTACACTTACAAAATACAATATTGAATTACATAGTGTAACATTGTCAAGACCAGACATTTTGGTCATTCATATAATTATCGAGTTTATAGTAGCCTTTTTTGACTTGCTTAACATGGGACTTAAACTTTTTGTCTGATCTTCCTTTTCAGTATGGTTTTGAAGAAATTGTCGTTTCGTATCAAGAGTCCGATCATTTTTCCTCTCTAGTTTTCTATTGTTTTTAAAAGTTTGTTTTAGGTAGACATAATCGTCAACAACGAATGAAATGAAGACATGAAATGATAGTGATGTAAAGTAAGGTTTAATTTCTAGTCACATAAATAATCAAAATCCAATAAAAATAGATTAGTTACAGGAATGTTTCTGACTACCCTAGCTTTTGTGTGACACAGAGCACAAAACAGTTGGTGCACTAATAGAATAAAACATCTCCAATAGCAAAGTGGCCCGTATAGCGACGTGCTAGAATTAGTCGAACTGACAATGCAATGGGATCCAATCGATTTTTTCCCTCCAATTAGCCAGCGACAGATCAGTCGCTTGCATGTGTAGCTGATACCGGGGTACCGTCAGCAGAAACATGTAGAATATGTTACACATTTCGATATTAAGGATTTTTTTCGAATGTGTAAAAATAAATACATTAAGAGGTGCTTCAGACCTTAAAACTGAACAACTTTCACTATTAAACCAAAATGAAATCGCGGAAAGAAAAAGTTGTTGTTTCATACAAAATATCGATGGATACTCAACCCAAATGTATAGAACAGTAGAGTTTTTTCGCTATTTCAAAATTGGTACCCTTACCCTCATAGTAAAAGTTGTTCAATTTGATGGTCTGAAGTATGTAACGCATTTCAGTTTAAATATCCTGTGTAATATATCTATGAATACTATTGTTTACCCACATATTTCGTTTTTTAGTTAGATTGGCCATATGTGACAATAATCTCATACGGGGAAATACCAATTGATCGAAGAGATTCGCAGAAGAACCAGAGTAGCCGACATAGCCCAAAGAATTGCAGCAGTTACAGCATTACTCATAGAGCAAGATCTCATGAACGCCAGACCTTCGTTATTTTTATAAAAGGTGAAAGTTTCTTAACGCATACTCCCAACACAGGTAGGAACGATGGGCAACTATGAAGTTCGAGTCATCGTGGCTTTGGCAGGTAAGTTAACATTGTATGGTCAGGAGTTGGAAGTTTCAAAACTGTCGAGCTACTGAGGAAACATCTTCTAATAGTTACCAAAGTAACATGTATAAAATTGAGCTTTTAGCATAGCATAGCATATGCTCACGACTACATTCCCCGAGGGGGTAGTCAGAGATATTCTGAAACCTCACAACATCCACGTTTCACCAGTAGTACCGAAACTCTGTCCAGTGTGACGGGGGGTGAGCCCGTCGCCACTTATAATGGACAGTGGATACAATACATGCCTCGAAATTGAACAATGCAGGTTTCCTCTCGATGTTTTCCATCACCGAAAAGCCAGTGGTGTTACAAATCGTATATAAATTTCGAAAAACTCATTGGTACGAGTCGGTCTGGACGGGGATCGAACCATCGCCTCCTGCACGGCAGGCAAGGTTACTCGCCACTGGACCACCACGGCTTTTTTTTACTTTCTACAGTCAATATATTTACGAAAATATTGTATACGTTCGCAAAAATTTGTCTCTCTTTCCCAAAAACAGTGACGTTTTTTCGTTTATCGAATAGTTTTCATGTATTTAGGATCTTATGTTATATCGATTACTTAAGAGAAGTTTATTCAAAATGCGTAAATTCGTAAATAAAAGTAGCCGAAATCGAAGGGAATGTATGACAAGATGTATGGACTTAGAGGAAGCAAGAGGTGTGTCAGAACCGCCCAAAGTGGAGATCTATAGTTTTTGCCTACCCCTCTGGGAAAAAGGCGTGAGTTTATGCATGTATGTATGTAAATGCGAGCTGCATACAAACGAAATCTGGTTATATTATCTATACTAACCAATTAAACACAATGAAATTGACAAGATATAAGCATAGAGATTACTTTCAAATTTTTTTCTGAAAAATGACACTGACTTTATTTGGTTAGTATTGAAAATGTAACCAGACTTCGTTTGTATGGAGCGCGCTAACAGTAATACAGGATGAATTTTTAGTCACCGTCCAAATTTTGATATATTAATCTTTGGCGAAAATCATTGAATACGTGTTTTTTCTTTTAGTATCACTCAATACAAAAATATTAAGATATCACATCACAAAGTTATCTATAAAAAGTTTATGTTTCTGGACACTGCCGCGCCGTGCGCACGCGCTAGGTGAATTTACGCGGGCCGCCCCGCTCCGCGCGCCGCCGCAATTCATTGATAACACAATAATAAACAAAGTTGCAAATTTTCCCTTCATACTTTCACGGGCTTAGGACCGTCAATAAGCAAAAGGTTTGTGCTATGTTCACTATGATTAGAATGTAATCCTTAATTAATCAATTACAAATAAAGTAAAAATAAATTAGATAAATAAGAACTTTAGACCTTATTAAAACCGTGCCAAAACGTTTTGCTATTAGGCGTATTTAAAAAATTTGAATCAACTTATGTACAAATAATTAAAAATTTAATCAAAATCATCTTAGAACAATCACATTAACAGTACTTTAATAAATGTTCGAAATGCATACCGTTTCTCTCTAAACAGAGTCTTGCACGTTTTTGCACATTATTTTTAATTTTGTTGAGCACTACAGTGTCACTTTTCACTTGGTCGATCGCCTCTGATTTGCGGCCAAAATCGTTTGGCGATTAGGTACTGAAGGATTGCGAAGGCGAGGAATACTTTCTGCTTCGTATAGTCTCTGGGCACCGTTCAAGCTTTCACCACTAAGTATGTAAGATCGCACCATTTCGTAATACTCGCGGTTGGAATACATTGTAAACAAATTCACGATAGCGCGGGGCGCCGCCAACGAGATGCGCGGGAACACGGAAGTAAGCGCTTGCGTCGCGAAAGGGCGCCGACCGACTGACGATAGATAGATGTGTCGCGCAGGAGTCGGGGGCGGGGGTAAGTGGGGTGTGCGCTGCCCTGTTCATTGAATGTTTACGAGGCAAGTGTAGTATTATTAACGTTTAACGTGTGACCACGCAGAACGATAATTCTTTCGAGAAAATTATTTAATACGAAAATTTTACGTATCGTTTTTTTTTTCAAAAATGGAGTTAGTGAATGATGCCTAATGCCTAGAAAAAATTTGGACGGTGACTAAAAATTCATCCTGTATAGCCTTAAGACGCTCTCCATAGGTATACGCAGGGCCGGGTCTTATTTTGCTGGTTTTTAGCAGCTATCTTCTCGTTATTTGAAAAAGATACAAATTAATAAACAATATAGAAATGACCTTCAACATCTCGGCCTTATTTTCTGTGAAGTATATTTCTTATTTTTCTATAAACTACATATGATACCTGTGGTCAAATGAGCACCTAAATATTTGAAAAAGTCTGTTTTATGTGCATCTACTTTATTGTTGAAGTCACTTTTACTTGCGACACACACCATTGTGTAAACAATATTAAGATCTAAAAATGCTATGAAGTACATTTTTGTAAGACAAATATGTAACGAGTTAATTCGATTTGTGGGGACTTGCCACAGATGTCAACACCCACAAGTTATAGCAACGAAGCTATCAGATTGCGCTACGGTAGCACTCGCAAAATGTGTACGTAAGACAACTTGCGACGTCACATTGGTAACCCGTTAGCCGCTACACATAAGGTTCACAATCGTATACAAGACATGAATCGCGCAAGAGAAATAATTACAGAGATTCGATATATATACAAGGTCCAATTAAGTTCTGTTGGATCACGGCTTGTCCCCAGGCTTCACATCTAACCTGGCGGAAGATCTTCCCTTTTCACCGGAGGAACCTTCCACAGTAGTTCCTCCACAGATTATTGTAAAATTTGGAATTAGATTTCCTTGAATTGGAAGCCACCACAGTGACATAATGAAGGACAAGCCAATCAAAAATAGTTATACCTACTAAAATGACGTAGTTTAGTAGAGGTGAGGAGGCTTTAAAAGATTCAAGGTCGTTCAGTGGGGGATACCCCTTAAAAGGAAAAGACTAGTAAAAATAATGAAACCGTTTAGTCCAAATTAATTTCCATTGAACACGATAAAATATTCAACAATTATAATTG
Organism: Agonopterix alstromeriana; assembly: GCA_963924505.1. Classification (NCBI taxonomy): domain Eukaryota; kingdom Metazoa; phylum Arthropoda; class Insecta; order Lepidoptera; family Depressariidae; genus Agonopterix; species Agonopterix alstromeriana. Next base: position 860,284 of record OZ004686.1, on the reverse strand, counting down.
TAGTCAAACAAAATCAAACCTAGTTTTGTATGTAAATTGAAATACACAATTAATTGCTGAATATTAAAACATACAATAAGTAATTAACATTAAACTATCACAAACGGTAATTGTTTTGCAGTCAGTACCATGTCAGTAGCTCTAATTGCAGAACGAATGTCCGAATAAAGAAGTTTTGCATTTTTCTTCACACCGTACGACACGATTACGACTTGAATCTGATTCAATCATGACTATACAACGTGTTAATGAATAAGCGCAAAACCTCATACACCCCAACTGATTAATAACAAAATAATTAGATTGAAGCAATAATTTCATTATTTTGATAGTTAAAATTTAAAGTTATTCGCATTTTAAGTTTTGAGGCAAAAACGATTTGTTATCATTTCAACAATGAATAAAAGCGCTAACGTGCTCATAGATACATTTTAAGAATCTTGTTTTGGTAGTAAGTCGGGTAAGAGTGCCCGAGCGGTGGGTTGAGATCGAGTTCAGTAAATTTTTAATTTTATAAACAAATTATTTAATATTTGGAATAAAATTACCTATGTTGAAAACATGATAATTCGATTCTGCTCTCGATTCTAAACAAACTACTTTCTAGTTTTGCGTTACTTCATTAACACGTTGTATAATGATATAATACAGGGTGTAAAACTAAATATATTACATACTTTGAGGGGTGCTTCAGACCATAAAACAAAAAACAGACAAAAAAAATCACATTTCACTATTAAACCAAAACGAAAATGCGGAAAGAAACAAATTAAAGATTAAAAAATTTTGTCTCGGGCGGGACTTGAATCCGCACTCTTCCAAACCGAACTTCTTCCTCTTCGAAATAACACAACATGACTGTAACATGTTTAAAATCAATAAATTTTGAAACGCGAAAAGAAAAATGTGCTGTTCCATATAAAATGTATGTTCTGTTTTGGTGTGCAATAAAGTATAATTGAATTGAATTGAATCGAAATGTCGTTGAATAATCGACCCAAAATGTATGGAACAGCAGATTTTTTTTCGTGATTATAATATTGGTACCATACTCTCATAGTAAAAGTTGTTCAATTTGATGGTCATAAGTACCCCCTTAACGCATTTAAGTTTACATCCTGTGTAATATATCTATGAATGCTATTCTTTACCCACATATTTGGTTTTCCAGTTATATTGGCCATACGAGACCAGAATCAATTTCGGGGAAGTACCAATTGAAAGAAGAGATTCGTAGAAGAACCAGAGTAGCCGACATAGCCCAAAGAATTGTTAAACCAAAGTGGTACAGTGCTCGCAGAACCTATGGCTAATGGAGCCGAAGAGTTCTCGAGTGGTGACCGCGTGCCGAGAAGCGTAGCGTGGACCGACGACCTGGTGAAGGCGGCGGGAACCCGTTGGACGAAGGCAGCGCAGTACCTCTCGTTGTGGCGATCTTTGGGGAGGCCTATGTCCAGCAGTGGACATCCATTGGCTGAGATGATGATGAGCGATTAATCCAATTTTGGCGTAGCAAAACTTTAACCAGTACCTAGCAAATGTCTTTCGTATCGAAACAATCGGATCTTGTAAAAGCTAAAATTCACAGAGTAGTGTTAATTTTTCATCCGTCAGAGCAAATGGTTCCATTCTGCAGCTTTCTGCCGTTCTACATCTGCATTGCGAAGCTTAGGTACGTTTGTTTTGTTTCGGACTTACTGCTAAAGAGTTTTACATCAATGAATTCTGAACATTTCTACAATTACAACCTTATCTATAGGGAAATAGGCTCACAATGTAACTTTCAAAAATGTAACATGTTTCCATGATAATCTTGTCAGAACTAGATCTGGTAGTATTATACGAAAGCCCGAGCGTTACTGTTGTTAATAGTGTATTAAGTAGTTAGGTTAATTAAAGTGGTTTAAGTATTTTTGTTTTGTTTAAGAGGGGCATGTTATGTTATCTATTCTATTTTTATTGTCTATGCTCTGGCTCTCAGTTTGATGTTATGTCTAACGTGTTGGAATTGATTCTTTACAATAAAATATTATAATATAAATACGGTGTTTTACGAATTAAAGCACTCTTGACGCTTAGAGGAAGGATCTCCATAGAGTCTGCATAAATTTACGATTGTAGTTAGTCTCTTTTGTCTTATGACGCACATTTAATAGTAGAAGGAGATGGAACTATAGATAAGATAAGATAAGATAAGATAAATATTCTTTATTTCTTTTATTATTTCTTTATTCTTTATAGATATTTGTTTATGCGGCTGTCCACTTTTTTTGAGCTAGTGTGTGTGAAAAGTGACCGTTAACATAAGGCCATATGTCACTTGGTGCCTTTTGTCCATACTACTTGACACCACAGATTCAAACCTAAACGTCAAAAAAAGTCAAAAATAGTATCAATTATTTTATTAAATAGACAATGTATTATTGTATACATAACTTTAGCTTAAGAATTTATATTGTAATCGTTATAAAGTCGTGTTATGTTGTAGAGTTTCTGGTCGCATCTTCTCTATAGCGACAACACGTTCCGACGCGGTGGTAGCTTTAAAAAAGATTTGACGTTTGATAAGTGTGCTGCAAGCTCCTATATTGAATAAATTATATTGACTTTGACTTTGAGTGGACACTTTACCATTGGTATGGCTCACTCTATTAGGTATAATCTCTTTGTCTTGACGCCACATTCGATGTTACGCACGAATGTCACACTTGCGTAATGTCACGCTTGCGGACTGTCATACTTGCGTAATTTCACACTTGGGTATTGTCACACTTGCATAATGTCAAAATCGCAAATTGTCACACAGCAAGCTAGGTTTGTAGTTGTAGCAAAGTTTCCGATTGTACGTTTTCAAAAAGGGAATTCGGTGGTGAGTGTAAGAGAATTCAGTAGTTATACAACGTGTTAATGAATAAGCGCAAAACCTCATACACCCCAACTGATTTATAACAAAATAATTATATTGAAACAATAATGTCATTATTATTATAGTTAAAATTTAAAGTTAATCACATTTTAAGTTTCGAGGCAAAAATTGAGTGTTACCATTTCAGCAATGAATGAAAACGCTAGCATGCTCATGGATACATTTTAAGAATCTTGTTTTTGTAGTAAGTAGTGTGAGTGTGCCCGTGCAGTGGGTTGAGATCAAGTTTAGTAAATTTTAAATTTAACGAACAAATTTTTAATATTTTGAAAACAATTACCTATGTTGAAAACACGATAATTAGATTTTGCTCTCGATTCTAAACAAACTACTTTCTAGTTTTGCGTTAATTCATTAACACGGTGTATTTAAGGGGTGTTTTAGACTATAAAGCTGAATAACTTACAGTAATCCGCTCTTTTAAGTTTTCAATATGGCTGACTTATCTAATGTCGATGACGAATCTAAACCGAAACTATATGGCGCAAAAACTTGCTTCCCCTATAAATATTCAACAAAATTAATGCATTAGCGAATGTAACGTCCATTTACGTATCTTCACAACAATCTACATTACTCTTACCACAATCAGACAAAATGAGCTTTATGTCTAAGAGCACAAAGTCCATTCGTCAAAGGAAGTATTCGAGGCTAGATCATCATTAAGATAAGCCACTCGCTGTGTAGTTAGTGTGGGGATTTAATGAATTAAGCCGCTTGTTTGAGTTAGGAGAGGAAGCGAGATGGGTAGAATACATTGTTATACTTTGGTGATATACAGGGTGTGACAAAACTCTATAGTAATACTTAAGAGAAGTTTATTCCTAATGAGTAAATGCGCGCTGCATACAAACGACTCTGGTGTTGTAGAGTTTCAGGCCGCATCTTCTCTACAGCGACAACACGTTCCGACGCGGTAGTAGCTTTAAAAAAGATTTGACGTTTGATAAGTGTGCTGCAAGCTCATATAGTAAATAAATTATATTGACTTAGACTTTGGTTTTGTCTTTGACTTTGACTTTGGTGATATTCCAGTACTAACCAATTAAAGTCAATAAAATTTATCAGAAAAAATCTGGAAATTAATCTCTTCGTTTTTATGAAATCAGATTTTCGCTAAAATGTATAATTTTAAAGTTACAGTGCCTCAAAGATTTCCAAACAAATCTTAAATTTACCCTAGAACTACAACTGTATATTTTAACGAAAACTGACTTCATACAAACAGAATAAACTTCACTTAAAGTGTTGCTTCAGACCAATCAAACTGAACAACTTTCTCAATGGAGCCAACATAGAAATCGCGATAAAAAATGTTGTGATTACTATCTATTAGTGATAGGTGGCTAGCCTTTCATCCACAAAAATACAGCTGAAAAACCTATCCCTTAGTCACCTTCGACTCTCACTAGGAGAAATGGAACCGTGAATGCTTGTGATGGCTTTAAAGTAAACTAGCAGCTTATTCACTAGTTCAGTCTATTCAACAAATATGATAACATTGAAGGTCGTCGAATAAATCATCGTACAATTTATCCCCCCAAAGGGTAAAGTAATGCGATATTGTTAAGATAATGTTACCCGCTGATGTGCTTTTGTTTTATTTTATGTTTTTAGAGTGTTTTCGTGTAAGTGAGTGAAAATATATTTATGACAGGAATCAATAGCGTTGAGATAAGGAAAAAAAATGTGAGTCTAAAGATAATTGGTCGTATAAATTGATATGATGCTGCCGTGCAGGAGGCGATGGTTCGATCCCCGTCTAGGCCGACTCGTACCAATGAGTTTTTCGGAATTTATGTACTATTTGTAACACCACTGGCTTTTCGGTGAAGGAAAACATCGTGAGGAAACCTGCATGCTTCAATTTCGAGGCATGTATTGTACCCACTGTCCATTACAAGTGGCGACGGACTCACTCCCCGTCACACTGGACACAGTTTCAGTACTACTGGACAGATTTTCGGTACTAGTGAAACGTGGATATTCTGTGGTTTCAGAATATTATATCTCTGACTACACCCTCGGGGAATATAGTCGTGAGCGTATGCATGTATGATCCAAATCATTGATTGGGCTAGCTTTTCGCATACAAAAACACAACAAAACAAACACCATTGTGTTTGTTTATATTTTTGGTCAAATGTTTTGATGATATTTGACTAATTTTAGCCATAAGAATAAAAAATATTGCTAATAAATTTTTTCAAACATAATTTTTTCTTAACAGATTCTTCGACTAACCAACTTTGGAAGCCAATTCCAGCGTAAAATGGTTAATTAAAAACCACTTATTGTTTGTTATTTAGTAAGTTTAATAATCACTAACGTTTTAAAAATTACTTTCAACCTATGGAACATCCATTTAGTACCTTTACAAAAAATTTTCAGTTTCGACCCTTTTTTCCGTAACTTGTATAGACTTCATATTACTAATTATTTTACGTATGGAATAGTGTTTCCAGGCCATCATGTTGTAAGAACAAAATAAAAAAAATTCTTACTATCAGAGATATGACATTTTTAAGCCGCTCCGGTTAGAAATTCTCAAATACACCTTTAAAAAATCATAACTTCCAAACTACAAAAAATTTCGGAACAAACATGGGGTATTTTCGGATACAGATATGGATATTAGGGAGGTGCGAGGAACCTAAAAAAATATTCGACTTTTCCGTTTGAGCCACTCTGTATAATACATTATTTAATTTTTGTAATGCGATTGGCATTAGCGCTCTCTTATACAGGCTGAAATTGATATCATTAGCATCCTTTTAAACCAAGAGTCTACCCATCAAACTGAACAACTTATACTATGGGAGCAAACCGATCAGAGCAAAAAAAAATCTGCTGTTGCATACATTTGAGTCGAGTAGGCATTGCTGTTTAGTATGGAACGGCAGATTTTTGCTCGATCTGTTTGCTCCCATACTAAAAGTTGTTCCGTTTAATGGTTAGATTCTTAGTTTAAAGGGATGAAAATAATATCAATCTCACCCTGTAGATATTATTAAATGTTTAAGGCAATAAAATCCGATAAGGAAGCATCTAAACACATTTACTTTCAAGCAACAATGTCCACTCGGTCACGTCCTGTTTTTATGTAGTTCCGGTCTTACGACCCACGTAAATATAAAACTAATACATATATATGATTATATTGTTGTCCTTTGCCACCTAAGGGAAACAAATGTTTGGGCAAATGTTTGGTTACTTGTCGAAATGCCACACATCGAAGACCTATAAAAACCGGCCAAAAGCGTGTTGGACTCGCCTATGATAGGGTTCCGTTTTAGTTATATGAAAAGCTTATTAAATAAATATCTTGGACGTTGTCACACAAATTATCTAGTCACATTTAAAGTACCAGAATCTAGCCTGGACTTGTGTTATGATGACCAGACAACGATATAGAATACATATATAGATACAAACATCAATGACTCGGGTACAAATATTCATATTCATCATACAAATATTTGTCCCTTACGGGATTCGAACCCGCGACCCTCGGCACAGCAGGCAGGTTCACTACAGAATGTGCTATCGGGCCGTCGATTATCCCGACATAGCTTAGACGTGGACCATGTATCGCCAATATATCCGCACTCTAGACCGCTTATAGAATATTACTATCATGTGCTCGCTACGTGCGAGGATCTTTTGTGAAGATTGGCTATGTTAGCCACATGAGAGCTCATCAACACCAACAACCGAGTTGAAGCATTCGCTGTGTCCGAAATCGGTCAGGAACTCAGGAGCAATACACATACAATAAGCTTATAAGGAATATCTTAGTTTCGTTATACAAAATGTAAGCAGTATTCCTGTTTTTAGGGTTCCGTAGAAAAATAGGGAACCCTCATACTTTCGTCCATTCTGTCTGCCTGTCTTTATGCCCCAATTTATGCCTTCAAAAACTCGCTAAGTTACTGTTATCTATCTTCATGCCAAATTTCGATTCAATAGGTGCAAAAATGAGCGAGTTCTTGAGGCGGGCATACAGACAGACAGACAGACATAATGGACGATAGTATACAGTTTTTTTCTTAAATCGAGCATTGAAACTAAATCGATATAATGCTTCTGTCTCGAGATATCTGCGCCCAAAGTCAAAAATAGGGCATACCCCCCGCAACTTCTAAAATACTGGAGTGAACAATCTGAACATGGTTGGTTGGTAAGGTTGACTGGAAGAAATCGCTTTTTAGCAATAAGACCGCCTATTTTTGTACCGTCTGTATTTCCTCTTTATTTACTCTCTGTATACTATGTTTTTCGGTGTAAAATAAAGTATAATTGATTGATTGATTGAACATGTTATAAAATAACTTTTAGTGAATATTATAACGGATGCTGTAGCTCAACCAGTTTCGGAATAAATCAGTAAATAAAATAGATTTTGTTCTCTAATGACAAACTAGATGGCGTTGCACGAAAATAAATCGCGCTATCATTGTGTTTCAAAATTTTCTTTTAGGTAAGATAATCAGATAAAAACTTTTCTTCTTTTTCTACTTATACAATGGCTACGGAACCCTATCATGTGCGAGTCCGACACGCTCTTGTACGGTTTTCTTTTTCTAAAAATGACTTTTTGAAAAAGTCCATTTTCCCGCAGTTTTACCTAAAAACCTTTATTTCCCAAACAAACATGAAAATATAAAGAACGGTTATAAAGACCAGCAAAAAGTGAAAAGCGTGTCCTAAAAAAATATTTGAATAGGCCGAAAGTAGTATTTATTCGAAATAAATTGTGAATCTATCGAAATGTTTACATTACATGCCTTTTAGGCCATCCGTTGACTGTATACGCTGTTATCTAAGAGGAAGTATCTCCATAGAGTCCGCATAAATTTACGATTGTAGTTGGTCTCTTTTGTCTTTTGACGTACCTTTAATAGTAGGAGATGGAACTATAGATATTTGTTTATGCGGCTGTCCATTTTTATTTGAGCTAGTGTGTGTGAAAAGTGACCGTAAACATAAGGCCATATGTCACTTGGTGCCTTTTGTCCATACTACTTGACACCACACACTCAAACTTAAACGTCAAAAAAAGTGGACACTTTACAATTGGTATGGCTCACTCTAGTCTTAAAGAGAGATCCTTCCTCTTAGGTTGTTATTAATAAAATCCCCAAGACCATTTTGAATCTTTCCGAAAACATGTTTAAAACTCAAATCAAAAAAGTCCTCTGTAAAAAAGCATATTATAAACTGGATGATTATTTAAATGATCAAAATGCTTAGGTCTGAGTGTCACTAACTTATAGTACTGTATAGTATCAATTATTTTATTAAATATACCATGTATTATTGTATACATAACTTTAGCTTAAGAATTTATATTGTAATAGTTATTAAGTCATGTTATGTTGTAGAGTTTCTGGCCGCATCTTCTCTACAGCGGCAAAAAATATTGATTGTTCAATAGAAAATGTCCCTTCATGGAAAAGCGGATTTTTTTCCCGATTTTTAATTTGGTCCCAATGTGAAAGTTGTTAAAGATTGATGGTCTAAATAACCTCCTTAAGTATAAAACGCATTTAAGTTTACACCCTGTATAATATCAAATAGGATAATGCCCAACATTTGACCAAACATTTATCAAGTACTTATTTCGGTTATTCCGACCCAATAACATTCGCGGGAAAAAAGGATAAAAATGTTAAAGTTAATGCGAAATGGATGTATCGAAATACGTGATTTTTGGTCCACCTCTTTTACCCAACGTGGTTATTGTCATGGAAAATAAAATGATTTTTATATTTCTGTACATGTTTGACTTTTCGTCACTTTCAATTTGCAAACATTTTGACAGTCTGTTATTTCGTATATAAAAAGCTTAAATAGCTTGATTTTTTACTATTTTGGATTATACAGGGATGGGTAGACTCTTAGTTTAAGACTTTGACTATTTTGACTATTGATATGTGGACTGGTTACGCGTGTAATTCTACTAACAAACATTTCTGCCACTTTTTGCGGGGGGCGAGATAACATGAAATCCGCAACTTTGGATTTAATTCCCCAAAATTAGAATCTAAAGTTAGATTCTAATTTTGAATGTTAAAAATCATGAAAAGTAGTCTCGTGTGAACCCCAAACTTTCTAAGTTCGAAGTTATTATTTCGCAATTATAGACTGTCTCGTTTAGTGATAAGGTGTAAAATTGAATGTAAATGCACAAGATCAATTGTGCTTATAACATGGCAGAGGGGAAATGCTACCGCAAGGCTAGTCCTTATAATAATTAGTCAAAGGTTTAAGAGGATGCTAGTGATATCAATTTCACCCTGTATAATTCAAAACTGTTTTGTATTATTTTAACTATTATGTTAAATTACTTCTGAATATGAATTATACTTACGCTAAGTAAACTAATTCATAATTAAATAATTTACACACCCTATAAAATTTTTTTGTATTTGATTATTAAAATCTAGAATATAATGACGTATGTCTGATAATAGGTTGTGTCAAATTATTTTTGTGAATGTTATTTTAATAGAATAATACTAATTAATAATTACTAATTAATCAGTTACTACACCTAAAATTCAATGCAAAAATTGATTTGATTATAAAATTAAATGTTTCCATTTCATTTTATAAATAAATCAATTTTTGCATGATTAATATTGAAATGATTAATAAAATTGATAGTAAATTTTGTTTTTTCTCCAAGATTGAGTTACCTATACAGGGTGTTACAAAAGTAAAAATAAACATTTCAAACTTTTAAGAGAGTTGTTCAGACCATCAAACTGAACAACTTTCACTATGGGACCAACATCGAAATCGCGAAAATTAAAATCAGCTATCCCAAACATTTAGCTTGAGTAGATTTTTATTTTACTATGGAACATCAGATTTTTTTCGCGATTTTGATATTGGTCCCATTGTGAAAGATGTTTGATGGTCTGAACCACCCCCTTAAATGTTTATTTGCATTTTTGTAACACCTTGTATATGATTATCAAGATTTTGAGAATGGAATGACGTACGATACAATCTGATGATAGGATTTGTAGAAGAAAACAGTGCAAAAGAAACCTTACTCAGTAACAAATACAGTTTTAAAATGCATTTAAAACCACCGCCCTGTTAAAGTGACTTCAGAAACTATGATTCAATTCAAGCTTCGCTTCTAGACTGAAAACTTTTTCCATCGAATATATTATAAGTTTTTATTGAGTTCGTTAGGATTTTAATAAATTTACAATTTCATGTTCTAAGCCGGTAGCTGTAAGTGAGGTTTTGCATTGAAATTATTGATAAAAGATTTTGGTAGTCTGCATAAATTAGGTATGATTTTCGATTTTAAACTTACTATTGTCGACAAGCAGCTATGACAAAATGTATGGATCTAGAAAAAGAGAGGAAGAGAGATGTGTCAGGTCGTTTGAAGTGGAGATCAATAAGTCTCTATCTACCCCCGTGGGAAAAAGCATGAACGCGCTGTTAACTGTATATTACTGTACATTATACAAACGAAGTCGCAGCTGCAATCAGCTGCAGCTGATGATAACAAAAAGTACGTCAATCTCTTATACTATGAATACACTAATGTGTTAATAATAAAAAAACCTAGTGGTGTTGAACTGTTTGTAGGAACTAAAATAAATATATATACAAATAAGTAAATTCAATAGCCAACCATCAATGTAAACGTCAAAATATTATGTAAAAAGCATCTCGTATAGCGCAAAATAGTTCGTATTCAATGCGAGTACGTATTTATTTAGGTTCACTTTGTGTGTGGTACAAGTCATAAGCGAGTAGAAGCGTAAACGTAAATGGTTGTACCTATAAGTGTACATAAATAATTATTGCGCTAGCACGATATTAGTTACTTTATTTATTAGGTAATTATAACTATAACAAGTCAAAATCTATGTTTAACTTATTAGGTAATTTAAGTGGACTTTTTAAAATAGTCGCTTTAAGTTTTTTTTATCCTAATGATAATTTATAATAGCTCTAAAATAAATAGCAATACACTACAATTTAAAAGAACTCATTAAAGGATGAAAGAGTCAGCATTAAGCGCAAGCGACCGTTATTAGGTGAAATGATCATCTCGAAGAAGATTATGTTCGTGATTTTATTGTTCTATTAGTTTACTAACTACTTCTTTTTAGAGTTCCGCACCTTCGTTGTCCGTCCGTCTGTCTGTCTGTCTGTCCTAACTATAACAATATCGATGAAATTTTCACAGAATATGCGTTATCATGGCGCATTTGCTAACAAATAATATATGTGTCAAAAAGTTAAAAATAAAGGGGGGTCCTACAAGAAAATCGTTTTTATCATCGTTTTTCTTCTCGCTCTATCGTAAAAACGGTTATACATACAAGTGTCAAACATGGTGTGATTATAGAGCAAACTCTACAGTATCACAACTAATAATAAAAACCGGCCAAGTGTGAGTCGGTCTCCAGCTAAAGGTCCCGGATAAAAAAAACATTATTGTCAGTTAATAATTATGTGGTGTGGTACGAAACCCTCGATGCGCGAGTAGCCCGACTCGCATTTGATCGGTTTGTTAACCTGTTTTTGAAAAGAAATCTATACATTTTTCGACCAACTCTTATGACTTGAGTCAACAGTGAATTTATTTAGGCAGCTTCCGCGCCCAAGGCGACTATAAACATCGGGACAGTTCGCCACGGTCCGACACGGTCCGCACCTAACCAAACTGTTTGTTCGACGCGTACAGAATATACTACACTTTGTACCGGTTATAGCTTGGCCATAAAGAGGGAAAACGGTGTTCATATTTTACAGAAATAGAAATAAAAATAGAAATCATTAAGCCAAGACTAATCAGACCAATAAGCTAAAGTAGTCTCCTATCGATAGCGACAATCGATAACAAACTATCGATGGGCTTTTCATTTATACAGGATGTTATGGTAAACAGTTAATTACTTTAAATATATCGGTTGTAGCCCGAGCTTTTTAAGTAAAAATTTAAAGTATACAACGTGTTAATGAATTAACGCAAAACTAGAAAGTAGTTTGTTTAGAATCGAGAGCAGAATCGAATTATCATGGTTTCAGCATAGGTAATATTTTTCGAAATATTAAATAAATTGTTTGTAAAATTTAAAATTTACTGAACTGTATCTCAACCACCCCAAAGGCCAACCTAACCCTACTTACTACCAAAACAAGATTCTTAAAATGTATCCATGAGCACGTTAGCACTTTCATTCATTGCTGAAATGATAACAAATCATTTTTTCCTCAAAACTTAAAATGCGAATAACTTTAAATTTTAAGTATCAAAATAATGAAATTATAGTTTAAATCTAATTATTTTGTTATCAATCGGTTGGGGTGTATGAGGTTTTGCGCTTATTCATTAACACGGTGTATAAGTAGAAGCTATGTATTGAGCAAAACCAGCTCAAAATTATTAGCACCACGTCTTATCTGTGGTCAGAAATCTTTTAGGATTTTGTGAAAGTACAGTAATATATTCCCGAATTTGCCGACCCCAGTAAAGAGCTACCCGGGGCATTTGCCCCCGCCAAGGATTCTCAACTCAAGCGAAAATGACAGGAAAAACACAAGATATAAGCTCCCGACGTAACAACACGGTATGACGCTGCAGGGCTGCGTTCCGAACCTACACTCCAGGTGCACCCCGAGTGCAACTTTTCGCACTAACGCCGTTCCTAACCTTGATGAAAAACGTTCTATTGCAACTCGGTTGTCACTCAACCGTTCCGAACCTCTGACGGGTTGCAACTTTTCACCATCAAATTCTATTGTTGTATAACACTCTGACATTTTGATTATATGTGGTACACTAAAGTAGATGAAATCGAATGAAACATCATTGATGTGCCAACTGTCAATATCAAAATTTGAGGTTATAAAACAACTATGATCGTTCCGTAACTTATAGCGTGGAGTCACGTTGCAGGTTCTGACCCGAGCAGTTGTCTCGCGTGGTTTTCGCGTGTCGCGTTTTTGCCTGCCACGAGGCACGGCAATCCTCAATCTCTTCTTGTTCTTGATCAATAACAATTCCTGAGATTGGAATAGATACTCCCACAAACTACTTGACATTGGCTCAAAAGCAGTGCTAACGCACAAGCAAAATGTAGCATAGCATATGCTCACGACTATATTCCCCGAGGGGGTAGTAGAGATATTCTGAAACCTCAGAACATCCACGTTTCACTAGTAGTACCGAAACTCTGTCCAGTGTGACGGTATTTCACGGGCCGTAGCCCGGACCTTTGGAAGGCTTGCGTGGGGACACAGGTCCAACCCTTTGAGACACTTTTATATAAATGAGATGGGATGCACCAACCGTGGTCTATCTCTGAATGCGTTATGGAAACTTACCAGAAGACATGTCACGTTTAGTGCAGAGACTATTGTAGAAAGGACAAAAACTACTCGGGTTATGGGGGTGAACTGGGTGGGCTGGGAAATCTGGGTTATTGCGGTGAGACTTGGGACTCCTGCCGTAGCAAAAAGTCCATTAATTATTTAAAAAAAAAAACTGTGATCGTTCCGTACCTTAGAGCGAGTTGAAAAACAACCGCATCCAAAGGTCGTGTACGCAGCTCGACTGTTGTACGTTTAAGGGTATATTACTGTTGGCACGGTCCATAAAAACGTAGTCTGGTGATATTTTCAATACTAACCAATGAAAGTCAGTGAAATTTTTCAGAAACAATCTAGAAAGTAATCTCTATGCTTGTATCTAGTCAGATTTTCGTTAAAATGTATAGTTTAAAAGTTACAGTACCTCAAAGATTTTCATACAAATCCTAAATTAATCCTAGCATTGAAACTGTATATTTCAACGAAAATTGGACAAGATACAAGCATAGAGATTTGTTTCTAGATTGTTTCTGCAAAATTTCATTGAGTTTAATTGGTTAGTATTGAAAATATCACCAGACTTCGTTTGTATGCAGTGCACATTTACGCATTCAGAATAAACTTCTCTTAATATAGCGTCCTATGATGACGTTTCATGACGGAAAATGTGACTGCAGCGCCTAACGGAGCTATCGGAACTAAAGCTGTCGTAGGCCTGACACAGAAACGCAGTTTGACGCACCATGTTCGTATTTCGTATCTAAATTGAACCTAAATAACAAAGAGGACTATAAGTACTCAAAGGTAGGTATGTCTGCTGTTCAGTGCATAGGACTCGACCGCAGATTTGCGGTCTGAGGCCGCACGGATTCGAAACCTAGAATTGTCATTTCCATTTGCATATAACGCCAGTGGAACATTTCTACTATGTATTTACGTAATTTTGCAATGAGGGTTATTATTTAACGGTTACAGGGTGTAAGTGACAGCCTAGCAAATACTGAAGCTGTGAACTCAGACTATAAAACTGAACAACTTTCACTATGGAGCCTACCTCAGGAAACGCGAAAAATCATCAGCTGTCCTAATACAAATCTGCTGTACCTACCCGACTCAAATCAGAGGTAGGCTCCATATTGAAAGTTGTTCAAAACATTCGCTTAAGGGTATGTTACTGTTGGCGCGTTCCATACAAACGAAGTCTGGTGATATTTTCAGTACTAACCAATCAAACTCAATGAAATTTTGCAGAAACAATCTAGAAACAAATTTCTAGGCTTCTATAGAGTCAGATTTTCGTTAAAATGTATAGTATTAAAGTTACAGTGCCTCAAAGATTTCCATACAAATCTTAAATTAATCCTAGCATTGAAACTGTATACTTTAACGAAAATCTGACTCCATACAAGCATAGATATTTGTTTCAAGATTGTTCCTGCAAAATTTTATTGACTTTAATTTGTTAGTATTGAAAATATCACCATAGTACGTTTGTATGGAGCGCGCTCCGAATTATATCCCCTTAAGGGTTATATACAGGGTGTAAGTGACAGCCTAGCAAATACTGAAGCGGTGAACTCAGACTATCAAACTGAACAACTTTCACTATAGAGCCTACCACAGCTGTCCCAATACAAAATTGCTGTACCTACCCGACTCAAATGTGGGACAGTAGTTTTTTTTTCGCGTTTCCCGAGGTAGGATCCATAGTGAAAGTTGTTCACTTTGATGGTCTCAGTTTACCGTTTCAGTATTTTGCTTGGCTGTCACTTACGCCCTGTAAAACCTTCGCTTAAGGGTATGTTACTGTTGGCGCGTTCCATACAAACGAAGTCTGGTGATATTTTCAATACTATCCAATTAAACTCAATGAAATTTTGCAGAAACAATCTAGAAACAAATCTCTATGCTTGTATCGTGTCAGATTTTCCTTAAAATGTACAGTTTTAAAGTTACAGTGCCTCAAATATTTCCATACAAATCTTCAATTAATCCTACCATTGAAACTGTATATTTTAACGAAAATCGGACACGATACAAGCATAGAGATTTGTTCCTTGATTGTTTCTGCAAAATTTCATTGAGTTTAATTAGTTAGTATTGGAAATATCACCAGACTTCGTTTGTATGCAGCGCGCATTTACGCATTCGGAATAAACTTCTCTTAAGAATTTATGAGTTCCTGGTTGCATCTTCTCTAGAGCGACAACACATAACTTCTAATAACCGGCTAAGAGAGTGTCAGATTCACCCTTGATAGGGTACCGTAGCCATTGCACTTTTAGAAGTAGGTAAACTATGCATAAAAGTTTTTCTTATTTACGAAAATTCTTCTTGTATGCAGGTACGCTGAAGAAAAGATTCCGGTGCGTATGTGATGTCTACCAATCCGAATTGTGGGTAGGCCTGTGCCCTGCAGTGGGACGTATATAGGATGATGATGATGATAAAGGGCATTTGAGCACACTAACGATAGTTCGTTTTAATATAGGTCAGCTCAGCGCCTTCATGTAAGAAAATCAATTTGAAAAATTTTATGTTATAGATTTTTCCGACACTGCAAATGTTTGCAATTCAGGTTTGCTTCTATAGTAAAAGTTGTTCAGTTTGATGGTCTGAAACACCCCTGAATATGCCCGGTATATCTCAAGATAGAAGCATAAGAACGACATAGTTTCTAAAGGTATTTTGTTCCATTTTGCAAGACCGAACTCGACAAAACTCACTCGATTTATTGGAAAAAATCTTTTTTTTCAACTCCTTTTGCCTTACGGTGTAGATCTTGCGGTGGGAACTTACTTACGGGGATATAATTCGGAGCGCGCTCCATACAAACGTACTATGGTGATATTTTCAATACTAACGAATTAAAGTCAGTGAAATTTTGCTGAAACAATCTTGAAACAAATATCTATGCTTGTATGGAGTCCGATTTTCGTTAAAGTATACAGTTTCAATGCTAGGATTAATTTCTATGGAAATCTTTGAGGCACTGTAACTTTAAAACTATACATTTTAACGAAAATCAGACTCTATACAAGCATAGAAATTTGTTTTTAGATTGATTCTGAAAAATTTCATTGAGTTTAATTGGTTAGTATTGAAAATATCACCATAGTACGTTTGTATGGAGCGCGCTTCGAATTATATCCTCTTTACTTAAGTAAGTATGTTATAGCCTGTAGAATCCCACAGCAGGGCATAGGCCTCCTCTCATGAATAAGGATGAGAGGGAGTGGGCCATACTACACCACGTGGACCCAGTGCGTGTTGGTAGACGCGAGTTTGTGGTCAACTTACTGACAGATAATTTTCAAGCCGCCTTAATAGGCCTCTGGCTTAACGAATAGTTACAACGCCATCTGACAGAACTATCCAAGACCAACTGTTTAACGTGTCTTCCGAAGCACGGAAAAAAAGCCGTGGTGGTCCAATGGCGAGAAACCTTGCCTGCTGTGCAGGAGGCGATGGTTCGATCCCCGTCCAGACCGACTCGTACCCATAAGTTTTTCGGAATTTATGTAATATTTGTAACACCACTGGCTTTTCGGTGAAGGAAAACATCGTGAGGAAACCTGCATGCTTCAATTTCGAGGCATGTATTGTACCCACTGTCCATTATGTGGCGACGGGCTCACCCCCCGTCACACTGGATAGAGTTTCGGTACTACTGGTGAAATGTGGATGTTCTGAGGTTTCAGAATATCTCTTACTACCCCCTCGGGGAATATAGTGAGCATATGCATGCGAAGCACGGAAACGCTCGAGATGAAATACAACTAAACGGTCACCCATCCAAAGACTGACCGGACCTGACGTTGCTTATCTTCGGTGATCGTTTCCAATACCGAAGCTCCACTACGCCAGCGAGCGCTTGTACTTACTCATTCTATTTCCCATTTTATAAACAAACGCATCTTCATAAAAGATCAAGTCGCAGTATTTTATTTACCTTACAATATTGCATGCTAATGTCAACAGTATTACAATGAGAATACAATGCAATATCGCGTGTTATTGCCGCATAATGTCTGCATCAGTCACGAATATGAAGCGACTGACCTATTTACGAGTTGACTTGCTGGAGGATGGTATATAATTATTGAAAAAAGAAAAGAAAGAAAGAAAACACATATTTAATTGTAAAAACTGTAGAACAAAAAGGAAAAACGTAGAAAAAACGTTTTTTATTTTTCATTATAGTCAGATATAAAGTACCAGTGAAATGTGGCGCCTTTACCAACGCACGTTGACTTTGCCATCAGCTACGTGCATTAATAAAATCAGATTAATTCTTTGACTAATTATTATAAGGACTTGCCTTGCGGTAGCTTTTCCCCTCTGCCACTGTATAAGCACAATTGATCTTGTGCATTTACATTCAATTTTACACCTTATCACTAAACGAGACAGCCTATTGTGAAATAATAACTTCGAACTTAGAACGTTTGGGGTTCACACGAGACTACTTTTCATGATTTTTAACATTCAAAATTAGAATCTAAAGTTATGGGGAATAAAATCCAAAGTTGCAGATTTCATGTTACCTCGCCCCCCGCAAAAAGTGGCAGAAATGTTTGTTAGTAGAATTACACGCGTAACCAGTCCACATATAAATAGTCAAAGCCTATTTTGATAGTTAATATTTAATGTTATTCGCATTTTAAGTTTTGAGGCAAAAATGATTTGTTATCATTTCAATGAATGAAAGCGCTAACGTGCTTATGTTTTGTTAGTAAGTAGGATGAGAGTGAGTATAATTATATTGTTGAAACCATGATAATTCGATTCTGCTCTCAATTCTACACAAACTACTTTCTAGTTTTGCGTTAATTCATTAACACGTTGTATAGATAGACTCGGGTACAAATATTCATATTCATCATAAAATATTTGCCCTTTACGGGATTCGAACCCGAGACCCTCGGCAGGCAGGTTCACTACCGACTGAGCTATCGGGCGGTCGAAATGCTTGTACTACAAGTTGTATTATTCACCCGAACACCTCTAATAAATAATCTAGAGCTACACGAAACATCACAGAATTAGCCTAGTGCCCTCAATTGGCCAAGAGCGATCCGCCCAACCGGAAAATACCGGTTCAGACCAGAAACGTCCGGTGCGGAGCCAGTAGGAACCGGTATAAGGCGGATGCAGTCCGACATTGAATTCTAATAGAACTGGAACAGAATCTAATACCGATTGACATTTGAATTGAATGTTTGGATTCGATAGAAATGTTGAATGATTTCGATTTATTCTTCTTAATAATGTAGGTATTTGTGCTTGTATCTTTGGCTGTGTAATTTTTGTCCTATTATGAGTAGAAAAGCGTTTTTGCTCATGTCCTTTAGAGATGCAATAGATTAAAGAATTAGGACGTTTCAGTAGAAGTACCTATTGTACCTGGAGCATGACGCTCTCCATAGGTAAACGCAGGGCCGGGTCATATTTTGCTAGTTTTTAGAAGCTATCTTCTCGTTATTTGAAAGACATACAAATTAATGAAAAATATAGTAATGATCTTCAACATCTGGGCTTTATTTAGTATGAAGTATTATTTCTTTTTTCTCTATAAAATACACATACAAGGTCCAACTTAAAATGCTGACAGTTTTTTAAGAGGATGATCAGACCATCACACTGAACAAAAAAATCAGCTATCCCATACTATTGGTTCGAGTAAGATTTCAGTTTAGTATAGAACAGCAGATTTTTTTTTCGCTATTTCGTCCTTGGTCCTATAGAGAAAGTTGTTCAGTTTGACGGTCTGATCATCCCCTTAAAAAGTGTCAGCATATTAAGAAGGACCCTATACCTATTGGAAAAAGTCTGTACTATGTGCATCTACTTTATAAGTTGAAGTCACTTTTACTTGCGACATACACCATTGTGTAGACAATATTAAGATCTAAAAATGCTATGAAGTAAATTTTTTTAAGACCAATATTTAAAGACTTACACTCATTTCCAGAAATGCTCACTAAAGTTAATCCTCCATTAAATCTCTTGCTGTCACTTTTTGTCTCGTTGAAGTAGTAAAAGCTAGCAAGGGATTAATGAAGGATTAACTCTAATGAGTGTTTCTGCAACTGAGTGTTAATAATACTTCATTCCGAATAAGGACGATGAGATTTACCGATTCCTATTTAGCTTTCTGTCTAATTCTGATTACCAAATATAATTAATTTATTGGATACATATACTATCCGACATATCTTGGACGTTACTAAAGCTGTTCTAACAATAAGTGAGAGGAAGTGTTTCAAATCTCTGTTTCAGTAATGCAAAATAGGCTTAAATTTTCGTTGCTATTTTGAATGGAGTAGTCAATTTTTTTTTAGTTGGCTACTCTAGAAAATTGTTACAATATTGGCGATATAGATTAGGCATTCGGGTATCGAATATCATAGATTGTTATTAGTTTATTCCATTGTTTATTAGACGAATACTTATACATCATGTTCTTTGTGTACACCACTGGCTTTTCGGTGAAGGAAAACATCGTGAGGAAACCTGCATGTATTGTACCCACTGTCCATTATGAGGCGACGGGCTCGCCCCCCGTCACACTGGACAGAATTTCGGTACTACTGGGGACACGTGGATGTTCTGAGGTTTCCGATTTTTGGTATTTATACTCACACCACACCATTAGTTTATCTAGTGAAATCATAAAAAAATCTATAAAAGTACTTTTTGTTAATTCTTTTAAATCGAAAATACGGCACACGCACGCACTTTTCGGGGCTGGGCAATCGCGTTTCTCATAGAAAATATTCGTCAGAACCTATGGCGCCTTAATAAGTTTACGGCAAATGTCAGCATTGGATGACCTGTATTGAATGTGTTTGAGAAAAGTTTGCTGCGAAAAGGTTATATATAGTGGCCCATATTTCAAATTGGTTGACTGCACATCACAATCGCGTTTCGATCGAATTGACTACAAAATCGACATCAAAAACAAATTGAACCAAGCCTTGTAACAACATAAAAGCTAAGAAAATCACCTAGATAGCGTGGATGACCTATTTTCGGTACCTAGATTTGATAGCTAGACGCTACAACCATCAAATCGTTGCATGGCCATAACATAAAACGAAATATGCAATTCTTGGCTACATTCAATTTCATCGTTAGGTTTTGTTGGCTTTTAGTTTTAGAGATTGAACTTTAACTTTAAGTGGAATAAAGTTTGAAATTAATAATATGGGTAATATTCCCTACCTAATAAATTATATATATATTAATTAATTAAATATTATTGACTGACTAGCTTTTGCTCGTCAGACATCAGTTGATGTCGCGTGAGTTTTGTATATACACATACAAAAACTGAACAACTTTTACTATGGAGCCTAGAACGAGAAAAAAAAATCAACTGACCCATACAAAATTGTAGTAACGACTCGACTAAAATGTATGGGACAGCAGATTTTTTTATTTTGCTCGTTGTTGGCTCCATAGTGAAAGTTGTTCAGTTTGATGGTCTGGAGCACCCCCTTAAGTATTAATAGGGTGTTTCGATACACCCTGTATGTTTGAGCGAACAAAATGATGGTGCCTCGTGGCAGGCCAAAAAGCACCTGATTACGCCACCGCCTGCAAATCGACATACGAAAGGTTAAAGGCGACTTGACTTCAGAATAGAGTATATCTATATCACGTATAGAGTATAGTATAAACTTTAATGTTTTTCCAATTTTAGAAAAACTTGAGAATTTGGTCACGTGATCATAGTACACTTATGATCACCGAGGTAAAATCACCCGGGTGACTAAAGTGGAATAAAATATTAGTTATTGATCTATGATTGAAACTAAAAAGTGTTCAATAGTTGTCATAGTAACCATTTGCAACTCAAAGCTCAGCAGTCCAGTTATCAAATAATTTTGAAATAGCAATCCTTCGACTTCTACCCGAGGCTGTAAATTAGAACCATAGCAGAAGCGTACGGAATGGAAACTGAAATTCGGTGAATATTCCGACTAAATTCGCATTGTGAGTTCCGACTCGAGGGAGTGTTTGAACTTATATGTCGTTATTATGAATACTACATTTAATTTAGTTGTGTTAGGTGTAGAATTTCCTGTGTTATTTAATCTGTAATGCTTTGTTGGTGTAATGAAAGGGTGGAAGTTTAAAAGCGATGGTGGCGTTGTGAAGATTACGGAAGGTTTACGTTAAATTTTGGACGCTAAATTTGTATTTTTGATTCCCGACGCAAAAAGAGGGATGTTATAAAATTGACGCCTATATCGGGCTGTCTGTCGGTCTGACTGTCTGTGACATCGTAGCTCCCAAACGAGTATACCGCTTTCGATGCGTTATTTTTAAATAGAAAGATAGTTTTTTGCGAGAGTGTTCTTAATATTGTTTCATGATAATCGGTTCAGTCGTTTTTTAGGAACATTGAAAATTACGAAATGACATTAAATTACAAATTTTAAAACCCCCAACGCTGAAAACAGACATTTTAAAAGTGAAAAAATAATTCGGTCACCATATTTTTGATGTAAACAAATGTTTGTTTTACTTTTTAACTCCCTTTAATGTGTCGTGGACCGCAAATGAGTGTCGAAAAAAAAATTTTTAGCCATTTCGTAGCGGTCCCCTACGCATTAATTGACCTTAATATAGGGTCCTTCTTAATATGCTGAAATTTTTTTAACGAAATGATCAGACCATCAAACTAAACAACTTTCTCTATGGGACCAATGTCGAAATCGCGAAAAAAAGTCAGCTGGACCGTACTAAACTGATATCTTACTCGACCGAATTTTATGGGACAGCAGATTTTTTTTTCTCGATTTCAATACTGGTCCCATAGAGAAAGTTGGTCAGTTTGACGGTCTGATGATCCTCTTAAAAAACTGTTAGCATATTAAGTTGGACCCTGTATTTAAAAGAGTTAAACATTTTTAAAAAACATTTGTTTACATCAAAAATAATCAGGTGACCGAATTAAATTTCACTTTTTAAATGTATGTTTTTAGCGTTGGGGGTTTTCATAATTCAAATTAAATTGTTTACACAATGGCATAAGATGTTCGAGGCACAGTGTTTGATTATGAGATAATCTAAGTGCCGAGTTTCGATCACACGACCGTAAAGTGCTACATACCCTGAATAGTCTACAGTTAATTATATAAATTCAAAATTTGGTGTGAATTCTTATGATTTTCGAATTTGATTCCCTTGGATTAGAAGGCACCACGGTGACATTATGAAGGAAAAACCAGTCGAAAATTTGTATAACTACTAAAATGATGTAGTTTAGTAGAGGTGAGGCTACTCTGAAAGGGTCAAGGTCGTTCGGTCGGGGATACATAAATAGCGGTTTTCTAATTTTGCTTTCATTCGTTAATGATTAATATTTCAAAAAAATTAAAATACAATGCCGGACTGAATTCCAACCATTTCTATCTCACGCTATACCTGGTAACTATATTTTATAGTAAGTAGCTAGATTGTAACTAGTGTTGTAAAGGACTCGAGTCTTAATTTGGAGTAATAGGTATTTGATAGGACTCGGGTAATTTAATAAATAAAAATGTATTTATTTTCAACCACAAAACTAGCTACAATAAAATATTTTTCTACAATACAACTAGATTGTGTGGTGTATATAAGGTCTAACAAAATTAGCTGAAACTATTTTAAGGGGATGATCAGACCATCAAACTGAACAACTTTCTCTATGGGATCAATACGAATAAGCACAAAAAAATTTGCTATTTCATACAAACCTACTCGACCTTAATATCTGGGACCACAGATTTTTTTTTCGCGATTTCGATATTGATCCCATAGAGAAAGTTGTTCAGTTTGATGGTCTGATCATCCTTAAAATAGTTTTACCTAATTTTGTTAGAGCTTATACAACGTGTTAATGAATTAACGCAAAACTAGAAAGTCGTTTGTTTAGAATCGAGAGCAGAATCGAATTATCAAGGTTTCAACAAAAGTTAATATTTTTCAAAATATTAATTAATTTGTTTGTAAAATTTAAAATTTTCTGTACTAGATCTCAACCCACCGCACAGCCACACTCAGCCTATTCACTAACAAAACAAGATTCTTAAAATGTATCCATAAGCACGTTAGCGCTTTCATTCATTGCTAAAATGATAACAAATCATTTTTGCCTCAAAACATAAAATGCGAATAACATAAAATTTTACCTATCAAAAAAATTTAATTATTGTTTCAATCTAATTATTTTGTTATAAATCATTTGGGGTGTATGAAGTTTTGCGCTTATTCATTAACACGTTGTATAGATAATTGAAACATTTAATTACCCAGTCTTTGCATACAACAAAGACTCAAAGACTAGAGTTACCAACACTAAATCTAGACACTATAATTGGCATCTGCCTAAACCAGACATTTTCTAGTACCGTTCTAATTAATAACAGTTACTGTCTGATTTGAAACTAGTATGTAGTAACTGGTATTTAGTCACAGATATTTGTCTATTAATTCCGTTACACAATGGTATCGGAACTGCATTGTTTGCTGGCATCTATTTTCTGTTATACTGCTTTGTTTCGGTACAAATCTGTTAAGGATTATGTCCTAAGCCAAATTTGATATGAAACTACTATGCTATAACTATAGTATATATACTTAACACTACGCGTATTTTATATTGCTACTAAAAATAATCATTATACATGGTGTAAAAGAAGCGTTATACAACGTGTTAATGAATAAGCGCAAAACCTCATACACCCCAACTGATTTATAACAAAATAATTAGATTGAAACAATAATGTCATTATTTTGATAGTTAAAATTTAAAGTTATTCACATTTTAAGTTTTGAGGCAAAAATGATTTGTTATCATTTCAGCAATGAATGAAAGCTCTAACGTGCTCATGGATACATTTTAAGAATCTTGTTTTGGTAGTAAGTAGCGTAAGAGTGCCCGAGCGGTGGGTTGAGATCGAGTTCAGTAAATTTGAAATTTTACAAACAAATTATTTAATATTTTGAAAAAAATTACCTATGTTGAAACCATGATCATTCGATTCTGCTCTCGATTCTAAACAAACTACTTTCTAGTTATGCGTTAATTCATTAACACGTTGTAAAGTTAAGGGGGCGCTTCAAAATATCCGAACAACTTTCAGTTTTGAACCACCTTCGAAATCGCGAAAAGAGTGCTGTTTCTTAGAAAATAGCAATGGCTATACGACCCAAATGCACAGAGTACTAAAATTACTATAGATTTAGTATTTACTACGTTGGATCGGAAATGCGAAAGAGAAAGGGCATAGCATTAACGTATGTTAGGGCGAGATAGATAGACGAGACCATTCACGAACACGCTATGAGCCTGTATGGACCTAGAATCAGTTGTCAACGGAACGAATCCCGTATTTTTTTCCAAAATCTCATGTTTTTTTGGTCTTCTCATGGATAATCCGTAGCCGCTCTAACCTTAGACGAATTATATACGGACCCGCCTCGCCTTAGCAATTCCCCTCTGCCAACGTGCAAGATCAAAAGATCTTACGTACGATACGTGCCGTTAAGATAAAACACTTTCCTGCTCCCTGGCTCACAGACGATATAAAAAAGTTGATGGAGAGGAAAGTGCTCGCGAAGTCGAGATTCAAACCTCGTCCTACTGAGCTTAATAAGGAAAGGTACACTCTCATTCGGAATCACTGCAACAAGGTGTGTAGGGACGCTCAACGACGCCATATCCATGAGTCTGTAGAAAATGGTGATCCTGCCAAAGTTTGGAAATTTCTCAAGTCGCTGGGAGTTGGTAAATCACGTCCTAACACGATTCCCAATAATATAAATTTAAACTCACTTAATAACCACTTTTCTTCGTCGTCCACCATTAACGGTGCAACGAAAACTAATACGCTCAATTATCTTTCCTCATTACCAACGCCCGACTACCCTCCTTTCGTCTTTAGTCAACTCACCGCTTGTGATGTTAAGAAACATATCCTCTCCATAACTTCGAATGCCGTAGGGAACGACAGTATTAGTCGTAAAATGATCATTCCCATCCTAGACATTCTCACCCCTGTCATTTGCAATCTCCTTAACGCCTCCTTGTCCTCTGGTATATTTCCATCTGAATGGAAAAATGCACATGTTATACCTTTACCCAAGAAACCTAATCCCTCCTTATTTTCCGAATACCGCCCCATTTCAATACTCCCATTCCTATCCAAAGTCCTTGAACGCGCCGTACATTCTCAATTAACCAACTTCCTAACGACGAATAATCTCCTAAATCCTTTTCATTCTGGGTTCCGCCCAGGTCACAGTACAGTTACGGCTCTAGTAAAGATAACCGATGACATCCGCTTAGGTATGGAGAATGGTTTACTTACCGTTCTAACCCTGCTGGATTTCAGCAATGCTTTTAACACTGTTAATTTCGAACTACTTTTAGGGGTCCTTCGTTCTCTTAACATATCTCCAACGGTGGTTGACTGGTTCAGTAGTTACCTCCACGGACGCCGGCAACGTATACGTGTTGAAGAAACATTCTCAAACTGGTCTGACACTACCGCCGGTGTTCCTCAAGGTGGGGTCTTATCTCCTCTCCTCTTCGCTATATTTATAAATGGTATATCCAGTAATATTTCTTGTTCCTATCACCTTTACGCAGATGATCTCCAAATCTACACGCAGTCGTCCTTAGATAACCTTCCACAAGCTATTGTAACGACCAACAATGATCTTGCACGTATTTTGGAATGGAGTAGTAATTATGGACTTAAGGTTAACCCTGACAAGACCCAAGTAATTGTCGTCGGTAGTGCCTGGTATATATCCAGAGTTGAATGGTCGTCGCTGCCACAAGTTTCATTTAATGGGACCCATGTCCCATTCAGCAGCAGAGTAAAAAATCTTGGTATATACATTGACTCCACACTGTCCTGGGTACCGCAATTAGAAATCATAAATAGGAAAATGTTTGCGTCGGGGGGAGCGTTGAGAAGGCTCCGTAATTTTCTTCCTACTGCCACCAAAACTGCGCTTGCCCAATCTCTCTTATTGCCGGTCCTCGACTATGCTGATGTTGCCTATATTGATCTCAATGAGGAGCAACTAAATAAACTAGAGCGTCTCCAAAATTTCGCAATCAGGTTCATATTTGGTCTCCGGAAATACGATCATGTTTCCGAATTTCGTATCAAGCTCAAGTGGTTGCCGATCCGTTCTCGTAGAAATTTCCACATACTTTCTCTTCTCTACTCTGTACTGTTCCTTCCCTTAACCCCGTCTTATCTCAAGGATCGGTTCACTTTTCTCCACGCCACCCATGATCGAGTATTGCGATCAGCCCAGAATCTACAGCTAGCTATGCCTTCACACACTTCTTCCTTCTATGACAAGTCTTTTTCAGTTCAGTCTGTACGCTTATGGAGTGAACTACCTCTGTCTATTAGAAAAGCTCCTTCCCTACCTGTATTTAAAAGACTGCTCAAAGATCACTATCTCTCTCTCTGACTACAATGTGTCCTTTTTGACTATTATATTTGTTTTTTATATTTAACATCATAATTATATATGTATGTATATGTATGAATATATATATATTTGTGTGTATGTATGTATAAATTATATTTACTCTATATATGTAGACAGGTACATAGGTACCTAATAGTGCACCGCCGTAGCATTTGTCTCTTTAAATAGTTCTTCCATCCAATGGTTGTCTGGAAGAAATCGCTTTTAGTGATAAGACCGCCCTTTGTACCCTTCTTATTCTTGTTTTAAATTGTATTTTTATATTCTTGGTGTGCAAATAAAGAATATTTATCTTATCTTATCTTATTTATCTTATCTTACGCATTTACATACAATTTTATACCTTATCACTAAACGCGACAGCCTATAATTGCGGAACAATAATTTCGAACTTATGACGTAAACTAATGGAATACAATTCAAAGTTGCGTATTTCGTGCTACCTCGCCCTAAATAGTGGCAGAAAAGTTTGTTGGTAGAATTACACGCTTAACTTGTCCTCATATAAGTAGTCTAAGTACACAAAATTTTTGGAATATCCGATTTTTTTTGCGATTTCAATGTTGGCCTCGTAGTGAAAGTTGTTCAGTTTGACTGTACACCCTGTCTATTAATAATAAAAAAAAAGAACGTACTAACAAAGTTACATGGAAACATCCACCCCGAAATTTTATACAACAAAAACTAACTAATATTTAAAAACATTGCACATTCCTTTCTCATACGAGTACTATCCAAACCGAAGCGGTCCTAAATTGAAATAGAGAGATTCTCCGGTACTACCGGAATACCGGTGTTTCGAACTCGTGGTCCAGTGCCCATGGGTTAATTGTACCGGTAAATGGGATTTTGTGACCTGAAGGTTTAATACTATTTCAGTAGAAACTTTATAGTCGGGGAAATCTACGGATTTTTGTATGGAGTAGGTTGCATTAATTGCACTTTTGGTGAAAATTTGGAATATAGTAGATACATACCTGAAAAACATAAATTCTCAATAATCCCCGATTTTTTATGTTGTATTATTGAATAATTAAGACATTTACAAAACATTAAATTTAGGTATGAACAAAAAATGGAAAACTGGTGATTTTGTACAGGATGGCTTCATTCAATACGTTTTACTTATAACAATAATAATCCCAGGTTAATATCGTAAATTTGAGTAGATATTTAATATTTAATATTAAGTCTTCAAAAATTATAACCTCAAAACTAAATAATTTATTGTTTGTTTGTATACATTAAATTTGCCTTGTGATAATGAACTGTCTCTTTTGCTAGTATGCTGAAAGAAATATTTTTCGAAATAAGCTTGCCCTTTGTACATTTATATCGATATTAAGGTATATTTCAGGATCCTGAGCTAATATAACCACGAAATCTCGACTGAAATGTTATAAACTTACAGTAATATTATTTCAAACACAATTTACTAAAGTGTCTTTAATGCAATCTCAAACCTTATTTTTCCTAGACTATTAGACAGATTTTAAATTGATAAAATTAATATCATCAACTGTATAACTTTTACTATGGGAGGAAACCAAACGCAGCAAATAAAACTGTTGTTGCATGCATTCTCTGACAGCAAGTTGACCAATAGCTTGCCTCCACCAACACGCACTGGGCCCGCGTGGTGGAGTATGGCCCACTCCCTCTCATCCTTATCCGTGAGAGCTTTTTCCCTGCAGTAGGATTTAACAGGCTATAAACTAAACTAACTAACTGCATTTAATTGAGTCAAGTCAAAATTGTTTATTTAAATAATATCACGTAGATAACTTTCTGACGTCATGTTTTTGAATCTACCACCGTCACAGTCAACTGCGAATCAAGAAAAAATAGTGCAAAACACGGGGACACCATGTGATATGTCACTTTGTGCGTTTTCCCCCAGTTGGTTAGGACATTGCAGGCTGAATCACATGATTGTCTGAAAAGAAGTTGATTCCGTGCTTCGGATGGGACTTAAGCTGTTGGTCTCGGCTACTATCTCTGAACGTAGTAGTAATTACATAAAAACTACGTCAGAGGCCGTAAGGCGGTCTGATAAAACTCTGACACCAGGGCTTGCTGCCCACATGATAAGAAGAAACTGTAAAAAACAATTTTGAGTTCCATACAATGCTGGAGTACCTACACGACTCAAATGTGGAACAGCAGATTTATCTTGCGATTTTGAAGGGCCTACAAAAGAACTACAAAACATACTTAATCCTTTAGTGGCCTCCTATAAACGACCAACCAGAAATTTGTTGTAGTTTAGTCTAAACAGGGAACCACCAAATTACGTCAACATTAATAATGCAATAAGTACTTTCATGCAAGCACGTCTACGAGAAAATGTGAAAATTTAATGTTCTACACTATAATAAAACTAGCTATACTAACTTTGCCAGTAAATACTTTATGCTATTATATAAAATGAATTACTCTATCGACGTACTGCGCTGTAATTTTAGTAAATTATTATCCGTTATAGTAAAAGTTTACACAAATATTATACTGGAGCAATATAAAGTAGGTAGGTACATCTACTACAGGGTGTTCGGGTAGACAGTTGTATTACTTTATTGGGTGATTGCACTTATGATACTGAACAACTTTCCAAAAGGAGCAAAGAAAAATTCGCAAAAAAAATTGTCGACTTTTCATACAAACGTTCAATCAGCATTTAGTTTTGAAAGACCAAAATTTGTATTGCGAATTTCCTAAGGTTTCTATTCATCCCTTAAAGTAATGCAACTGTTTACCCTAACACGAATACACCTATGAATGCATAACATACTTAAATGTATGCTTCAGACCATCAAACTGAACAAATTTTACTGTAAGACCAAATTTGAAACCGCGAAAAAGCAGTTTTTTTTCGCGCTTTCCGATTTGGTCTCATAGTAAAAAGTGTTCAATTTGATGGTCTGAAGCACCACTTTAAGAACGTAACGCAATTAAGTTTAAGCCGAAAGCCGTGGTGGTCCAGTGGCGAGTAACCTTGCTTTCCGTGCAGAAGGCGATGGTTCGATCCGTCCAGGCCGACGTACCAATGAGTTTTTCGGAATTTATGTACGATTTGTAATACCAGTGGCTTTTCAGTGACGGAAAACATCTTGCGAAAACCTGCATGATTCAATTTCGAGGCATGTATTGTACCCACTGGATATAGTTCCGGTACCTACTGGTGAAAAGTGGATGTTTTGTGGTTTCAGAATATCTCTGACTACCCCCTCGGGGAATATAGTCGTGAGTATATGCTTATGCTGGTGCATTTATGTTTACATCCTGTATACATAACAGCCACTGTCTCCCTAACTTCAGAAACCGCTCCCTGACTCCGCACTTCAGGGGCGATTTTAAAGGTACCGAAGAAGCACATACGAGTCTTAGCATCGTCAAACCGATCTATAAAGTGTCAGGGGTGTGCAAGAGTTTTTCAGCGTAGTCACAGAATAGGCAATAGTTTATAGTTCTACATACAGAACGGCCACTTCCGGCCCCCCTGACTTCAGTTACCCCACCTCACCTCACACTTGAGGGGAAACTTGAGGGGAGCCGAGCAAGGGAATGCAGTCAGACGCGCGCACACGTTGGATTTTACAACATAAAAAATATTTTATTTTATCCTCTCAGTAAAATAAACGTTGGAAAATAACGCTAAATTCACATTTTCAGTTATTCTTTAGCTTAAATCTTCTTCTTCCTGCCCTTATCCCATTATTTGGGGTCGGCGCAATATGTCGTCTTCCTCCATTCATCTCTTTTAGCCGTCATTTCAGCGCACACACCTTTTTTACACATGTCATCTTTCACACAATCCATCCATCTTTTCTTTGGTCGTCCTCTCTTCATGCAGCCATCCACATTCAGATTTAACATTCGTCTTGTAATATGCCACTCATCTCTTCTCATCACATGTCCATACCACGATAACCGATTACCACGCAGCTTTTCATTCACAGGAGCCACTTTCAAACTTCCTCTAATATACTCATTCCTAATCTTGTCCATTCTAGTAACCCCACACATCCATCTCAACATTCGCATCTCTGCTGCATGCAGTCGTTTTTCATCCGTCACTTTAACGGCCCAACACTCCGAGCCATACATGACGACAGGTCTTATGATGGTTTTATATATTTTCCCCTTCAACTTAAGGGGGATTCGGGAGTCACAGGTCATTCCCGTAACCTGTCGCCATTTCATCCACCCTGAGTTTATTCGGCGTTTCACGTCTCGATCTATATCGCCATCGCTTTGTAGAAGTGAACCGAGGTACCGAAAATCGGAGCAGACTGGCAAAGGTACGCCATCAAGCGTAATAGGCTCAAAACTGGAGGTACCGCCGAAATCGCAGAACATGCATTCGGTTTTCGTTCTGCTGATTTTCAAGCCAACATTCTCCAGCCTTTGCTGCCATTTTGCCAGTCTGATCTGGACCTCGAGTCCATCTTCACCGACAAGCACAATGTCGTCGGCAAATAGCATGCACCAGGGTGCCTCTTCCTGAATGTCCGATGTCAAAGCATCCATTATCACCAGGAAGAGGTAAGGACTTAAAGCCGACCCTTGGTGCAAACCAACAGCCACACTAAATTTGTCGGTGGTACCAGCGGCCGATCGTACGCATGTACTGGATTTACTGTACATTGCCCTAACCAACTCTATGTACTTACCAGGCATACCTTTCTCTCTTAGGGCCCACCACAAAACCTCACGAGGTACTCGATCGTATGCCTTCTTTAGCTTAAATACTGTTTTTAATAACGGAATGAACTATTAAAAGAAACGAAATGTATAATGATGTTCATACGATGTGTGGTAAGACAACCTACACATATGTCATGCACAATTTGCGCAAAGTGCCCATGTGCGAACGTCATAATGTCAAATCTAAAACGTTGTTTGAAGTGCCGGACCTGTGACGTCCACAGAATGTTAAAACAATACTTAGAATGCATCGTAGATTTGAAAACTAGAAAAATCTTCGAATCGACTGAAAAGGGAATAAGAAATGACACCGCACCATAATGTATCGACCTTCATTTTTTTACGGTTCATTTTTGCATGTAGATTGAAAATGACATAACTCTTGAGCCACAGATTAAATATCAAATCAAGTAGCTCGCAAACAGGAAGCTGGGAAAGGTATTGTCTAGAGTTTGTTTGTTTCATCTTGTTTGAAATTCGTAAAAAATTGGTTTCAGTGACATAATTTCGTGCGGATTGTGTACCATACAGTTGCGTAAAACGCGCGAGCTTCCAAGATCATAAATTCATTATAAAGAAGAGTTTGCGTGGGAATTGAGAAGAAAAGGACTGGCTTTTTTTCTTTGACTTATTATTATAAGGACTAGCCTTGCGGTAGCATTTCCCCTCTGCCACGGTATAAGCACAATTGATCTTGTGCATTGACATTAAATTTTACACCTTATCACTAAACGAGACAGCCTATAATTGCGAAATAATAAATTCGAACTTAGAACGTTTGGGGTTCACACGAGACTACTTTTCATGATTTTAACATTCAAAATTAGAATCTAAAGTTATGGGGAATAAAATCAAAAGTAGCGGATTTCATGTTACCTCGCCCCCCGCAAAAAGTGGCAGAAAGGTTTGCTAGTAGAATTACACGCGTAACCAGTCCATATAATAATTAGTCAAAGCTTTTTTTCTTAATTTTCTAAATTCGTTTTTCGTGGTTATTATTGTGTTAATGTGGTGGAATTAGTTTAATAATTTGCCATTAATGGAGAACAATATAGTTAAAGTGAGAAATAAGGTTAGGCCCTCCCGTTTGATTTGGATTAATCCTCGTGTAAAACTCATCTAATTGGAATGTTTGAACCACCCTTGCATTTCAAGAGTTAGGTAGGTTAGGTCAGGTACAATGAAAATTACAATTAATAACAATGGCAAATCGCGGGCTAGTTGCCTTTCCGTAATGATAAATATTTAAAAAAAAAAGGTATCGTCTATTGGTTTTTATGTGTGCTCGCAAAGAATGACTGGTGACGCTGCTTTTCATAAAGTGAGAAAGTCACTCGGGGTGCCAATACGTAAGAAAAAAGCATACGAAGATATGAATGCTAGAGTAAGATAGATGGAGTCCCGTACCCAAAGGGTGAAAACGGGACCCTATTACTAAGCCTACGTTGTCCGTCCGTCCTACCTATTTAGGGCTGTAACTTTTGAACCGTAATAGCTAGAAAGTTGAAATTCAGAATATGCGTTATTACGACGGATTTGTTGGCAAATAACAAAAATGTCAAAAAGTAAAATTTTAAGGGGGGTCCTCATACAAGAAATTAGTTTTTATCAACGTTTTTTCTTCTCGCTCTATCTTAAAAACGGTAATACATACAAGCGTCAAGCTTGGTGTGATTATAGAGCAAACTCTAAAGCATAACAAAAAATAATAAAAATCGGCCAAGTGTGAGTTTGATCTTGTGTTAAAGGTCCAGGACAAAAAAAAAATGTGTAGTTAAAAAATTTGAAACGGACCCTAAAGTTAACTTCATTTCAAAATCAAATGATGTGTCAAGTAAAGATGTAGGTATCTCAATAAAAACTGCAAACGAATCCTGCCAAAAAACCGATTAAAATCAAAAGCTTAATAACCGAAACATTCGGGCACTCGTACCGGTATCAACCGTATATTCCGGTTTTCCGGTACTTCATATTATTTATGGGCTAATAAACCGCGGGGCTATAAAAATGGTCGTTATGCAGTTTTTATGCATTACTACTCTAGTTAGTTCCTGTAATATTGGGGTAGCGAATTTATGAGTTATTGTGAAACATGGAAATTCTTGTTAGAATTACTTTAGTATTAAGTCTACCATTTGGCATTACTGATGACTGCACCAAAACGACTTTTTTAACCGATTTAAAAAAGGAGGTTCGCAGTTTGACCTGTATATTTGTATGTCTGTTTGT
Organism: Agonopterix alstromeriana; assembly: GCA_963924505.1. Taxonomy (NCBI): domain Eukaryota; kingdom Metazoa; phylum Arthropoda; class Insecta; order Lepidoptera; family Depressariidae; genus Agonopterix; species Agonopterix alstromeriana. The sequence continues at coordinate 826,557 of OZ004686.1, read as the reverse complement.
CCGCGATTATCTCGCGTAAAGTAAATACCTACCCAGATAAATTATTAACTTTCTTATCTTTATTATGAAGTATTAATTAGTTTTTGGCAGAAATTTGCTTGAAGGGGTAGGAATAGAGACGGGATAGGGACTGGATAGCCGTGGCGCATATACATACAACGTGTTGATGAATTAACTCAAAACTAGAAAGTAGTTTGTTTAGAATCGAGAGCAGAATCGTATTGTCATGTTTTCAACATAGGTAATTATTTTCAAAATATTAGATAATTACTTTTTAAAATTTAAAATTTACTGAGCTCGATCTCAAGCCTTATATCGTGGAGACGAAAGTAAGGTAAGTATACAGGGTATTAAGGTAAACAGTTGCATTACTTTAAGGGGTGATTGTACCCATGGTACTGAACAACTTTCCCAAAGAAACGAAATGCAATCAGGGCCTATAGACAAAGTATCTTTCGATTAGCGTTAACGACAGTAGAAAACATAAAAATGTATGGACTTGACGTATGGTGACGAAAGCAAACGTCAAAATGTTTCGATCGCTAATGTCAAATCCATACATTCTGTCATTTTCTACTAGCGTCAACGCCAATAGAATGTCACTTTGTCTAGGGGGGCAGCTGATCGAACGTTTACGAAAAGTAGATTTTTTTTGCGAATTTCCTATCGATTTCTTGGAGAAAGTTTAAGTAGATGCAACTGTTAATCCTAACACCCTGTATAAAAGATATCTCAAAAAGTTTCTTCGAAAAAAACGAATACGTCTAACGTAACATTCTAACAACCAAAGCTCACTACGAAATAAAAATTGTAAAATAAAATGAAAAATAGAAACGCGGACGTTTCTGAAACAATAGCCAAATACAAATCAAAGTCGGAGTGAAACGCTAGCAGTAATGGTCGGGCCCAGATTCAGCTGGATTTGAGACTGATTTATGAACCGGCACTTTACTGGCATTGGACTTGCACTGAATCGACTTAGGAAGCCAGCTTTTTTAAAGTTTAGTCAAGAGTTTATGGTGTAGCTTTTTGTCATGTAAAATGGTGATGTATTCATGTATAGAGTGTAAACTAGCGTTACATACTTAAGGACCCCCTTAAGACCAAAAGTCAAAAGTCAAAAGTCAATATAATTTATTCAATATAGGAGCTTACAGCACACTTATCTGTGGCGGCCCACATAGTATCTTATATTCTATCCTACATACATAAAGTATATAAATAAATATTCAAGTATATACCCACATATCAATACACAATAATACTATATAGCATACTACACAATACAGTACTATACACAAATACATACATAAATAAACCATAACTAATTATATACAATAAAACAAACAAATACTTACCTGTGTCGACACACCTTACATTAGCTATGCAGCGCGACCGCCAGTCGGCACCTATGGACAACGGGCCCAGCGATCGTCAAAACATACCTGCTCCCGCGCCGCGTCATCGGCGATGCACCGTGCGCCCCCCGCTGCCCGCGCCCCGCTATCGCAGTCCTGAGCTCACCCGTCCTAGGACACGTCGTTGCGCTCCTCGTAGCTACCTATTGTTTCGCCTAATCCAGTGCTTACCGCTTATGCTTTGCTGTATGTGTAGACCTAGTTGCAATAAACTTTATAACATTGCTGTGAATAAAAATAAACATTGTGTGTGGTGTATATACGGACAATTTCATTGGAGTCATCCTGCGCACCACCTACATTGGTGACCCCTATCCTGGACATCGGATCGTATCCTTCGGAAACTTATACACTGGAAACGCAGTAAGCAGTAAACAAATAATTAATAATGTCGAAATCTGATGACAATCCATTCAAAGACGCGCAAGGCGGAAGCGAAAATGGCGGCGAAAGGTCGTTGTCCACTGGTTCCGACACATTCCGTGTCGGAATGAAAGTACCACCATTTTATGCGCATGATCCACAGCTATGGTTTGCACAAATTGAGGGGCATTTCGTCTTATCAGGAATCACAGTAGACAATACTAAGTTCCACTACGCGCTTTCATATTTAGACGCACAATATGCTAAGGAAGTAAGAGACATCATTATCAGTCCACCTACGCAAAATAAGTTCGAAACTCTAAAAAATGAGCTTATTAAACGACTGTGCGATTCAAGGGAAAAAGAAGTCAAGCAACTGCTGACGGAAGAGGAACTAGGAGACAGGAAACCTTCCCAGTTCTTACGGCACCTTAAGCAACTCGCTGGTACTGACGTACCAGAAAGCTTCCTTAAATCTATCTGGACTAGTCGTTTACCGATGAATATGCAGACACTCATAGCTTCCCAACCATTAGCACTCACATTGGAGTCACTAGCTGAATTGGCAGATCGCATAAAGGATCTTGCGCCAAATACCCTACAAGTAGCGAGTACTTCGAGAGACAGCGCAATGGACGGAATGGCGAAGCAGATAGCGGAACTGACGAAGCAAGTTCAGGCTTTGGCTTCAGGCCGAAATTCTCGACCCAGGTCCAATCAACGTGCTAATAATCACTTTAACGGACGCAGCCAAAGCCATACAAGATCAGAATCCAGTTACCGGAAATACCCCGTCTGCTGGTATCATTCAAAATTCGGCGAAAAATCCACCAGATGCATTAAACCCTGCGATTACCATTCAGGGTCGGGAAACCCAAAAGGCAGTCGGTAAAGGCGACTAGCGATTGCCGAAGGCCCGGTCGCCTGTTCGTCACTGATCGTCGAACGAAAACACAATTTCTGGTCGATACAGGAAGCGACCTTTGTGTTTTCCCGAGGTCAGCCATACGCGAACGCCGGCTCAAAACTACGTACCAACTATACGCTGCGAACGGAACCGTCATCGACACATATGGCTCCGTGCACCTACAATTGGACTTGGGACTACGCCGCGAATTCAATTGGCCTTTTACCGTGGCAGATATCAGTAAACCCATTATAGGCGTCGATTTTCTCTCGCATTATGACTTAATAGTCGACTGCAGAAATCAACGGTTACTAGATAACATCACATCACTCTCTTCATCAGCAGCACTAGTTAATTCGTCAAATACGATATCTTCAATCAAGACACTATTCGGCGAATCAAAGTATTATGATATCCTAAGAGAATACCCTGAAATAACCCGACCATCTGGGAATAAAACAAAACCACGCCATAACACAGTACATCATATTCGTACCCAGCCCGGCCCACCAGTTCACTGCACACCACGTAGACTAGCGCCAGATAAGTTAAAGATTGCTAAACAAGAGTTCGAGGACATGCTTCGCAACGGCACAGCAAGACCGTCAGAAAGCCCTTGGTCCTCACCCCTTCACTTAGCACCGAAAAAAGATAATGGCTGGAGGCCGTGCGGAGACTTTCGAATGCTCAATAAACGTACCATCCCAGACCGTTACCCAATACGTCACATCCACGATTTTTCACACAACCTAGCAGGATGCACTGTCTTCTCCACCATTGACCTGGTAAAAGCATATAACCAGATCCCAATACACGAAGATGACATTCCTAAAACCGCCATAACGACACCATTTGGGCTTTTCGAGTTTCCATATATGACGTTTGGACTACGCAATGCAGGACAGACTTTCCAACGGTTTGTGGACGAAGTAACTAGAGGGATGAACTTCGTCTACGCATACCTAGATGACTTCCTAATATTCTCCAAAAACGAACAGGAACACGAATCTCACTTGCGGCAACTATTCAACAAGTTCAAGGAATATGACATCGTGATAAACCCAGCAAAGTGCGTATTTGGCGTCTCACAAGTTAAGTTTCTAGGGTACCATATTTCGACACAAGGAACAAAGCCGTTGGACACAAAAGTTGATGCCATCAAGCTTTTCCCACCACCAAAAACCGTCAAGCAGCTGCGGAGATTCCTAGGAATGGTAAATTTTTACAGGAGATTCCTTCCAGGTGCCGCAAAGTTACAAGCCCCACTCAACGGGCTCACTGCTGGTTGCGTGAAAAGCACACAGGCGATCAAACTGCAAGATGAGACACTCGCCGCATTTGAAAAATGCAAGGAAAGCCTATGTAAAGCAGCACTTCTCGCACACCCGGATTGCGAGGCCCAATTAGCCGTAGTCACGGACGCTTCGGACACAGGGATCGGTGCTGTACTGCAACAACGGAAGAAAGACGAATGGCAACCACTCGCATTTTTTTCAAGAAAGCTCATACCATCACAAATCAAGTACTCACCATATGACAGAGAGCTACTAGCCATCTACGAGTCCATAAAATACTTCAGACATATGCTGGAAGCACGAATATTCACGGTGTACACGGATCATAAACCTCTCTGTTTCGCTTTTAACTCGTACAAACAAAATTGCTCCCCGAGACAGTTTAGAAACCTCGACTTTATTGCCCAATTCACCACCGACATTAAACATATTTCCGGAAAAGATAACGTGGTGGCAGATACATTGTCAAGAGCTGATCTCATCGAAAAACCAACTGAAATGAAACAGCTGGCTCGGTCGCAACTAGAAGACTCCGAATTGAAGCAAATCCTTGAAGGCGGCACATCACTCCAACTCAAGAAGATAAATTTACCTGGAACTCACTATGAGCTATACTGTGATATCAGCAAACCAGTTCCCAGGCCTTTCGTCACGAAGGATCTACGCGCACAAATCTTCAAAAGCCTCCACTCGCTAAGTCACCCAGGCTCCAATACCACAGCAAAGTTAGTGGCTGAACGATTTGTATGGCCCAACATGAGAAAAGATTGCAGAGAGTGGTCAAGAGCTTGCATTCCATGTCAGCAAGCAAAAACAACTCGACATGTGTCTTCAGACCTCGGTACTTACAAACTTCCGAAAGCTCGTTTCACCCAAATACACGTGGATCTCATTGGACCTCTCCCGCCATCGCACGGATACCGCTATTGCCTCACCGCAGTGGACAGATTTACACGATGGCCTGAGGCAATACCCATTGTGGATATAACTGCAGAGACAGTAGCTAAAGCGCTCATATTCGTATGGATATCCAGATTTGGTTGCCCTACGCACATAGTCACGGATCGCGGAAGACAATTTGAATCCGCTCTATTCAAATATTTGTCCGAGATAGCGGGCTTCCAACATCACCGTACTACGGCATACCACCCTGCCTGCAACGGCCTAGTGGAAAGATTCCACAGACAACTCAAGGCAGCCATTGTCTGCCACGCAAATGAAAGTTGGACAGAATCACTGCCCTTCGTACTATTAGGAATCCGAAGCGCATTCAAAGAAGACCTACAGACATCTTCCGCAGAACTTGTATATGGTGAACCTCTCAGACTGCCTGGAGAATTTTTTCACCCACAAACTGCAACCACGACAGACCTGGCTGACTTTACGGCACGTCTAAGGAAAATAACACAAGACCTGCAACCCATTGCAACGTCGAGGCACTGCAAAAACAAGACGTTCGTATTTAAGGACCTTGCTAAAACAAGTCACGTATTTCTAAGGGACGACACAATACGAGGTTCACTACGTCCTGCATACACAGGCCCACACGCCGTAATGGAAAGGACAGATAAAGTGTACAAAATAATGCTAAATGGAAAACCAGTTACCGTATCCATAGACCGCCTAAAACCGGCATACATACTGGAACAGAATGAAGAGACCAGAATCCCACACGAAACCCAAGAAAAAGAGACCAGTAGAGAAGATGATACGCAAAGACAAACAAAATCAGGGCGCCGAGTACGATTTCCGGACTTTTATCGCCCGTAACACGGTCTCTGGAGGGGAGTGATGTGGCGGCCCACATAGTATCTTATATTCTATCCTACATACATAAAGTATATAAATAAATATTCAAGTATATACCCACATATCAATACACAATAATACTATATAGCATACTACACAATACAGTACTATACACAAATACATACATAAATAAACCATAACTAATTATATACAATAAAACAAACAAATACTTACCTGTGTCGACACACCTTACATTAGCTATGCAGCGCGACCGCCAGTCGGCACCTATGGACAACGGGCCCAGCGATCGTCAAAACATACCTGCTCCCGCGCCGCGTCATCGGCGATGCACCGTGCGCCCCCCGCTGCCCGCGCCCCGCTATCGCAGTCCTGAGCTCACCCGTCCTAGGACACGTCGTTGCGCTCCTCGTAGCTACCTATTGTTTCGCCTAATCCAGTGCTTACCGCTTATGCTTTGCTGTATGTGTAGACCTAGTTGCAATAAACTTTATAACATTGCTGTGAATAAAAATAAACATTGTGTGTGGTGTATATACGGACAATTTCATTGGAGTCATCCTGCGCACCACCTACATATCAAACGTCAAATTTTTTTTTAAAGCTACCACCGCGTCGGAACGTGTTGTCGCTGTAGAGAAGATGCGGCCAGAAACTCTACAACATAACACGACTTAATAAGTCAAAGTCAAAGTCATTATAATTTATTCAATATAGGAGCTTACAGCACACTTATCAAACGTCAAATCTTTTTAAAGCTACCACCGCGTCGGAACGTGTTGTCGCTGTAGAGAAGATGTGGCCAGAAACTCTACGTTACATACGTTACATAATAACTATTACAATATAAATTCTTAAGCTAAAGTTATGTATACAATAATACATAGTCTATTTAATAAAATAATTGATACTATACAGTAAAGTAAATAAACTATAAGCTAGTAACCTCAGACCCAAGCATTTTAATTAACTTCCACTTGACCATCAAAATTAACTTTATGGGACTAGCATCAAAATAGCAAAAAAAATATCAGCTCGAATTTATTGATTCTACATGCATGCTATATTAGCTTGAACAAATTAAAGATTGAAAAATTCGGGCGGCGAGCGGGATTCGAACCCGCAACCTGCCTATCCGGGGCATGCTCCTCTCCAACAGAGCTGTCGACGCCCCGCAGGCCACGACGAAATTTTCAATCCATATCATCGTCTTTAAGGGACATCAGCGTCATCTACCAAAGTTTATGCAAACTACTGAGAGTTTTTGCAAACTACTGAGTTTTTATGCAAACTACTGACTCACAAGTCTAATGTTACAATTAGAATTCATGTGATATAGATGTCACACCTTATTCCAATCCAATTTATTGATTCTACATGTATGCCATGTTAGCTTTAATCAAATTAAAGATTGAGAGAAAGAATTTAATAATTTTTTTTTTGGGACTAGCATCGAAAGAGTGAAAAAAATATCAGCCGTTCCGTACAAAACGTAAACCTATACGACCCAAAATGTATGGGACAGCAGCGACAAACTCAAAAGACAATGCCAGGTTTCCACAGAAACTTAGGCTACCTGTGTACACATATGAAACTATATGGAAGTAATAGTATGTAATGCCAATTATTAAAATGGCAAGGAAAAGGTTTTTAGAAAGTGCGTGGTTTGCAATTCTACTATGCGAAATTACCTATATTTTATTTGTAGTTTTACCTGACAAAGACAAAGTCAATATAATTTATTCAATATAGGAACTTGCAGCACACTTATCAAGCGTAAAATCTTTTTTTAAAGCTACCACTGCGTCGGAACGTGTTGTCGCTGTAGAGAAGATGCGGCCAGAAGCTCTACAACATAACACGACTTAATAACTATAACAATCTAAATTCTTAAGCTAAAGTTATGTATACAATAATACATAGACTATTTAATAAAATAATTGATACTATACAGTAAAGTAAATAAACAGTTTTCGGGATCCGTAATATAATAAATATTAAGTAGTTTTCAATGTCATAATGATCCCGGGATCGGTTGGGAGGCTTTTTATACTTAGAGAAAGAAACAATCATACAAAGTCAATGAATTTATCTTCGATAATAAAACAATAACGAAGTTCTAGTAATTAATAAATAGTGCGTGAAATTATGAATGAATACGGCCGATGCGACTGACGTGAGTGGCTCGCGGCCGACGGTGAAATCCTTTGGCGCCGTTTCCGATGCCAGCGACTGATGCGTGCGTCCGATGCGATAGACATATGGCATATGACAGAACCACGCGTCAGTCGCATCGGCCGCTAGCATCGGAAGTGCACCTTTACTAAATCGAATTTGATGAACATTCGGGGCCTAAATCCGGCGTCCCCCTTTCGTCACTGCACCGAAATGGAAAATCTATGCACCGAAGTGAAAAATGAAAATACGAGTTTATTTCTTGTTTAATCACTGATATAGAATCGGAAACATAAACCACAAACAATAATATTTCAAGGAAATCAAAAGGAAACATTTTAAATCAAGCGTTTCCGATCTCTCCCTCAATACAATGTGTTTCCACGTATCTAATATCCATTTTGTTTATTTGTCCGAGAAAATTTATTGGAAACCGATTCTCGAGAGGACTGCCACACAAAGAGCATGTAACTTAATGTATTAAATGCGAAAATTGCTTGGTTTAAAGGACTTCGTTTATTGCGCACGGAGTTTGTGTTTACTAAAACCATGCAACACAAAGATGTCTCGTGAAAGGATTCTTAAGTGAATGTATTAGATGCGAAAATTATTTGGTTCTTGTGACTGTTTATGGCGTACATGCTTGTGGATACTAAAAACATTGTACATTGCATCGTTATTTCACGAATAATGTTTACTTTACAATATTTCTCACCAACCTGAATGCTTTACGGAATAGACAACAGACTTGTCGATTTTATATAACATTTTCATACTAATATTTGATCAGCAACTGTTGTCGACTATACTTATTCAACTAAGGGTGGACGCATATACAGGGTCCTTCTTAATATGCTGACACCTTTTTAAGGGGTTAATCAGACCGTCAAACTGAACAACTTTCTCTATGGAACCAACATCGAAATCACGAAAAAAAAATCAGCTCTTCCATACAAACCTGCAAACCTACTCGAGCCAAATGTATGGGACAGCAGATGTTTTTTGCGATTTCGATGTTGGTGCCATAGAGAAAGTTGATCAGTTTGATGGTCTGGTCATCCCCTTAAAAAAGTGTCAGCATATTAAGAAGGACCCTGTATATATCCGCGATGAAAGAGCCCATGGAGGCGAACGAAACCAATTTACTTTTAATTCTTCTGAAGATTCGTCCGATTCGCCGCGGATAAGTGTGCGAGGTGTCATAGAACATCATACAAATAATTCTAAAATTCGATTCTTTCGCCTCCTTCGACTCGTTTGCCCCGGATAAATATGCGTCCACCTTTACATCGCATCCGCGACTTCGTCCGCGCGGACTACTGAACTTAAGTTCTCATAACTTTTGATTGAATGGAACGAGTGCGATAAAACAAAGCTTAAATGTTAATAAAAACTAAGCCCTATGCTTGTGTGAAAATTTAATCTAAATCGATTCAGTAGTTTCTACGTGATGCGTGCACAAAAAAACAGACAGACGAAAATGATAAAAATAGTCTTAATGAATTCCATTACGTATTCTAAATACCCAAATACATTTTTTTAATATCTCCAATGTAGGTACATTTTATTATAACATATACAAGGTAGACAGTTTGTACTCATGATATTGAACAACTTTCCTAAAGAAACATAAGGGAAATTCGCAAAAAAAAGTCGACTTTTCATACAAACGTTTGATCAGCTGATTGCATTTATTCGTAGTATGGAAAGTTTCTTTTTTTTCGAATTTTCTATATGTTTCCTAGGGAAAGTTGTTCAATATAATGGGTAAAATTACCCCTAAAGTAAAGCAACTGTTTACCTTAACACCCTGTATAACCCTTTATACAGTAGTCCCTATGGGGATATTATTAATAAAATTTATTTAGTAAAATGATTAGTGTTTTTTTGTTTTATGATTTGTTTAGTAGTTTAGTATGGTTTGTTTAGTATGCTTAGATGGTTCGGTCACGTAGAGAGAATGAATGAAAGAAGACTTACGAATAAAATATACCAAGCAAAGGTGAGCGGAAGTGTTGGGAGAGGCCGTCCGAGGAAAACATACCATGATCAAATCAATTATCTTTTCCGAAAAGGACAAGTGCGTAGCACCCTCAATCGACGGAAGTGCATGAAAAGATGTATGAATGTGAATGAGGCTAAAGAGATGTGTCAGAGTGGCGGTCCGTGGTCTCTGCCTACCCCCATGGGACAATGGCGTGAGCTTATGTATGTATGTATTTGGTAAAATTTTGATATTAGGTACCCCTTAAAAAGGTTTTTTTTTTTCTTAGTTTTGTATCATCATCATCTCGCCGATGGACGTCCACTGCTGCACATAGGCCTCCCCCAAGGATCGCCATAACGACCGGTCCTGCGCTGCCCTCATCTAACGGGTTCCCGCCGCCTTCACCAGGTCGTCGTTCCACCTTGTAGAGGGTGCTACCCACGCTGCGCTTTCCGGTACGCGGTCGCCACTCAAGAACTTTTCGGCTCCATCGACCATCGGTTCTGTGAGCAATATGCCCCGCCCACTGCCACTTTAGTTCAACAATTCTTTGGGCTATGTCAGCTACTCTGGTTCTAATGCGGATGTCTTCATTTCTGATTTGCCCTTTGGGTGACATTCGGCCTTGTTATGAGGCCTTGAGTGAACGACCACGTCTCTGTTCGATATGTCATCACTGGCAACACACAGTTTTGTATAGGCAATGAAAATTGATTTACATTGATCACCTTTATCTCTATGGCAATACGGTTCAAAGCTGTTCATTGAGTTTCGTTAACGACCGTACTAGAGTATTCCGTGGTTGTCTTTAAGACAACATTAAAAAACAACGCCTTAATTTACTTTCAATCCGAGAACTAAACTCAATTCATTAAAAACAGAAGTCCTGTAACAGAAACCTTATTGCAATAACATAACTCTTAAAATTCCTTGATTGACGAGACATCCACATTTTGAACGAAGTTAAAGGAACAATAGAAACTAGAAGTCTTTTATCAGTAACCGTATTGCTTACTTCATAGGTCTTAAAATTGCGTGAAAAATGTGACTTTATATTTTGAACATACTAAAGGGACCTTATTTCACGCAGTTAATGTTTAAACTCAGTTTTAACTGCACTGTTTCCGTCTAATTAGGCCACTTTGCCGGAAGTGGAGCCATTTTGACCGGATATAGTTATTGCGTGGGTTTAGTAATTGTCAGTGAATTTGGGGGGTGAGATATGGCTGGATAGTAAGGGTGTTTAGGGGTTATCTCTAGCATTTAGCGTATTATTATTTAATTTTATTAATGTATGAAACAGGATTTTTTTTCGCGATTTGGATTTTGGCTCAATATTGAACGTTGTTCAGTTTGACGGTCTCCACTTAAGATTTATAGGTAACAGGTAAAATTTACACCCTGTATAAAAAGTTTACCCGGAATTGGACTCCAGTCCAGGAGTGCGATTTTTGAAACTCATACTTTGAACTCAGCATGTTGAAAAAGTCAATAGTACTTTGGAAATATGCATTTTTCTACTGCAATTGCAATTTTTTAAAGTCAAATCAGTAGTAGAAAGATGCATATCTCCATAGTAATTTTGATATTTTCAACTGCTGAGTTCAACTAATGAAACATTTGAACATTTGTATGGCGATCCTACTGAAAGTTCAAGATAAAAAAATGGATTTCATATTTGGAATCGGGGACCCCGAAAACCCCGGATACAAATTTTCAGTCGGTTCGGAGCAACTTGAAAAACGGCCGCCATCTTGGATCCGCCATCTTGGATTTTCGAGACGTCATCCAAATAGCTGACCCTTAAAAGGAAACATTTTCTAAATTGCAACTCACTTCATGTTTTTGTACCTAACTTGTTCTGACAGTTAATTTTTAATCCAATTAGCTTGATACTAAACATAAAATATAGGTCGCGAAACTTTACTGCACGTTCAAGTCATAGGAGACTAGTTCTAAATAATAAATTGATGTTAATTCACTAGTGAATTTCGACTAAAGATACTGCTTATTTACAAAAGCTGTTAGATAGGTACACCGGACATAATTTTAATTATACATGATGTAACAATACACCTTATACTCCATTCGAAATAGCAACGAAATTTTAAGTCTTTTTTGAATACCTAACTTTAGCTTAAGAATTTATATTGTAATAGTTATTAAGTCGTGTTATGTTGTAGAGTTTCTGGCCGCATCTTCTCTACAGCGACAGCACGTTCCGACGCGGTGGTAGCTTTAAAAAAGATTTGACGTTTGATAAGTGTGCTGCAAGCTCCTATATTGAATAAATTATTTTGACTTTGACTTTGAAGTTGTATAATGATGATGATGATTATACAAAAACCCGCTGTCGCTTGAGCCTCGAGCAGTGGTCGGAACGTGATTGTTGCAAGCAGCACGTTCAAACATTATCAGTGAGTTAGTAATCTACTTAGTGACACCGCCGCTATACACAACTACTGACTACCGCACTTGCTACTACTAGCTTGTTTAACTGTAAGTAGTTAACAGTATTCGTTCATCATCATCAGCCTATAAACGTACTTCAGGCCACAGGTTTTTTTATCTATGGATTGCAAAAACTGAAACGCAGGCGGCCATGATTGAGCATCGTGTGACGTCACATTTCATACGTCATATGAGTTAAAGCGTCGTAGTTAGTTTTACTTTGTTTATTGAAATATGACGTCACAGTGTCAAGTGTCACGTGATCAGCTGTTTTCGCGCGAATCTCAAATTACTGAATGAAAAATATTGTTTTTGTTTTCGAATAAATAAGGCTTTTTAAGACAAAGAAAATTAAAAGAGGTATAAAATAAACCTACGTATAATTTAAAATATCATTCCGAAAACTGGCAAATATCCAATTGACAACTCGTCGATGTTTCAAACCTTAAGATTGTGATGATGTTTGCGCTTAGAGAATTGCATTCCTGCACGTCTAGCATGATTTCTCTACTTGCGCGCGACTCGGCTTTTTCCCATTCTACTAGTCGCGGCAAGAGCGGATTTAGCTCCCCGAAACGCACGGGAACAGGTTATTTTCTATGCAGCGAAGGTGCGTCGTGCGCGTTTAGAGAAATCATACTAGACGTGCTGCCTTACCGTTGCTTAACATTTTCCTTACCAAAGCTCCAGTAGCTACGCCAATAGAGTCTTCAAAGAAAATAATAATCTTATTGTTAGAATAATATTATATTTATTCTGACGCTTCTCATATTCTCTTTGATTCATAACGGACAAGGCTATGTTCTATTTTCTTTGTAGTCTAGTCTAGGTATCTCGGGTGTCTTGGTGACCTAAATAGGTACTTCGGTATGTTGTTTTGTTATAACCTTTTATTATGCTTGGAGGTATATCGTGTAGTCTTGAACAAAGAAACATAGCTTGAGTGTGCCCTGAAAGAATTTGTATTATTTGTTACATTCTTAGTTAACGGATTTTGTGTAATTTGATTAGGCCATATTAGAAATGACTTGTAGGACAGAATAAAGTTTTTTTTTATATTTATCCTTTCGGAAAGGCAATGGGAACTAGCCCTTACAGCCGTTGTAGCATATGCTCACGATTATATTCCCCGAGGAGGTAGTCAGAGATATTCTGAATCCTCAGAACATCCACGTTTCACTAGTAGTACCGAAACTCTGTCCAGTGTGACGGGGGGTGAGCCCGTCGCCACATAATGGACAGTGGGTACAATATATGCCTCGAAATTGAAGCATGCAGGTTTCCTCACGATGTTTTCCTTCACCGAAAAGCCAGTGGTGTTAAAAATCGTACATAAATTCCGAAAAACTCATTGGTATGAGTCGGTCTGGACGGAGATCGAACCATCGCCTCCTGCACGGCAGGCAAGGTTACTCGCCACTGGACTACCACAGCCGTTGTCTATAGCTATATTTTTCTTTAAACCTAATCTTTTGTCTATGGTCCTCGTCCTTCTTAATATGCTGACACATTTTTAAGGGGATGATAATTCATTATTCATTCATTATGGAGCCAACTTCGAAATCGCGAAAAAAATCCGCTGTGCCATAATTCATCATCATCATCATCAGCTCATCATCGTCCACTGCTGAACATAGGCCTCTCCCAAGGCGCGCCACAAAACTCTGTCCTCGGCCTTCGTCGTCCAATCGCTTCCCGCTACTTTTTTAGGTCGTCTGTCCAGCGGGCAGCAGGGCGTCCCACACTACGCCTACCAGTTCGCTACCAGTGTCCCATAATTACATCCATAAATCCATAAGTTTACATACATACATCCATACGTTTACACAGATACATTCATAGATATTTACATGTATAGTCCCATACATTTGAGTCGAGTTGGTACATCAGTTTTGTATGAAACAACAGATTCACGTTTTCGAAGTTGGCTCCATAGTGAAAGTTGTTCAGTTTGATGGTCTGAAGCACCCCCTTAAGTATTACTAGGGTGTTTAGTTACACCCTGTTGTTGGGCCATAGCATCTAAATTTATGTATGGAACGGCAGATTTTTTGCGATTTCAATGTTGGCTCCATAGTGAAAGTAGTTGTAATTGGACTGAAGCACACACTTTGATATCATCATCAGCCCTTACACGTTCCACTGCAGGGCACAGGCCTACCCTCAGAGAGGGTGTATGGGCGTTTTGTATACAGCAGTTTTGTATGCGACACATTTTTTTCGCGTTTCCTGAGGTAGGCTCCATAGTGAAAGTTGTTCAGTTTGATGGTCTGAGTTCCCCGTTTCAGTTATGGCTGTCACTAACATGTATAACGTATATTTACACCCTGTATAATTATTTAACCAATAAAAGACACCTGCAAGTAATTTCAACCCCACTCATATTTAATGTATGACACCTGCAATCTAGACACTCCTAGACCTGCCATTTACGACGACAATACAAACTTAAATTCACACTTATTACAAACCAAAATAGATTTTATACTAAAGAAAATAAAGTCCACTTGATCTCCACCCCAAAACCAACTTAAATTTTATACGCCAATTAATCTAAAATCGATACTAACGTGTAGTAAATAGAGATGAAAATGATAGCAAATGTAAATTGGTATCATTTTCGTTGTAAAACTAATAGAATTTGTAATGAGATCGAAATGGCATCACCTATTACGTATCGTGTTTCAAATTATTGTTCGGATTTGCAACGGGTATTAACCGACTTTAATTTGGATTTCGGATATTACATTTTGTATTGTGTGTTGATGTAAATGTAATATGCAATTAATTTTAGATTATGATTATAGGTTTAAAGAATTTATTCTCATTAAAACATAGTCACTTACATGAGAACAGTTTTAAGATAATAAGAAAAAAAACGATCGCTTTACAATCAAAAATACCTACTTACTAAACAAAAATATCTTACACTATAGTTAAGTTACATTATAGACAACGACACAGACTTTGGGGATTACTTTGGGGAAGGCACAGTACAATAAAAACCGGTCAAGAGCGAGTCGGGCTACTTGCGCATCGAGGGTTCTGGACCACACGACCACACAACAAATTAACTTACAAAAAAGTTTTGTTTCCTCCGGGACCATTAGCCGACTCACAATTGGCCGGTTTTTGTTATTTGTTGTTATACTGTACCTATAGTGTAGAGTTTGCTCTATAATCACACCAAGTTTGACGCTTGTTTGTATTACCGTTTTTACGATAGAGCGAAAAGAAAAAAACGTTGACAAAAACTAAGTTCTTGTCTCATACAAGACCCCCCCATTAAGTTTTACCTTTTTGAGATTTTATTAAATATTTGTAACGTCGCACATCTTGTGAAAATTTCAGCCAATCTTCGCAAAGATAGCTTACTTAAAATAATACTAAGATGCCAGTATTTATTAAGTCAATCCCCATAAAAACCAATCGAATTCCTAAAAGCAAATCAAGGTGCTAAATATTAATGAGAATTCACCGCAGCTCGCTTCGATAGCAGATAGGAATTAATCCTCCATGCCGATAGCTAATCAGTCGATATCACCGAGTTCGTAATAAGTCCCTCGGATTTATTGACGAGTGATAATGGAATACGAATACGAGTGCCCATTATTACGACACGTTATTTCTGGGCAAAGTAGGAATTTAAAGGGAATATTACCGTTTGAGCTCCATACAAACGAAGTCTGGTTTTATTTTCAATATTAACCAATTAATGTCAATGAAATATTTTAAGAAACAATCTAGAAACAAATGTCTATGCTTGTAATGTCAAGCTTTAAAGTTACAGTGCGTCAGAGATTTCCATACAAATCTTACATTTAATCATAGCATTGAAATTGTATATTGGGTATATTACCGTTAGCGCGCTCCATACAAACGAGAAAACGAAGTCTGGTTATATTTTGAATATAAATTGAATTGTTAATGTAGATAGAAACCAAAAAGGAAAAAAAATTTGCTACGTCTACATTTGGTTTAGATTCATTAAGAGAAGTTTAATCCGAAAGCTCCCGAGAGCGCTGCATACAAACGAAGTTCCGTCCTATTTTCAATATTAATCAACCAAATTGAAGTCATTATTTTTTTTAAACACTATATAGTAACCAATCTCTGTGTGGTTTAGGTACCGTGTCAGATTTCCGTTAAAATATATAGGGTCCTTCTTAATATGCTGACACTTTTTTAAAGGGATGATCAGACCGTCAAACTGAACAACTTTCTCTATGGCACCAGCATCGAAACAGTAAAAAAAAATCTGCTCTTCCATACAAAACTGCAAACCTACTCGAGCCAAATGTATGGGATGGTCTGATCATCCCCTTAAAAATTGTCAGCATATTAAGTTGGACCCTATTTAGACCAGCATTAGCAAATTAATCCTAGCATTGAATTCTAGGTAGTATAGCTAATATTCCACTATAATCTAGAGATTATGAGAAAAAAATCTACAATACGCCAACTATAGGCTCACATTTTTTGGTGGCCTATTTCCCATAGCTGGAGAAATTGACTCCTTTGTGTCAGTTAGTGACTATTTCCTCTAAGGGGACGATATATTGTACGAAGTAGCATAGCATATGCTCACGACTATATTCCCTGAGGGGGTAGTCAGAGATATTCTGAAACCTCAGAACTTCCACGTTTCACCAGTAGTACCGTAACTCTGTCCAGTGTGACGGGGGTGAGCCCGTCGCCACTTATAATGGACAGTGGGTACAATACATGCCTCGAAATTGAAGCATGCAGGTTTCCTCACGATGTTTTCCTTCACCGAAAAGCCAGTGGTGTTACAAATCGTACATTAATTCCGAAAACCTCATTGGTACGAGTCGGTCTGGACGGGGATCGAATAATCGCATCCTGCACGGCAGGCAAGGTTCCTCGCCACTGGCTTTTGCTATTGTACGAAGTAACGACGTGTTATAATGGAATCACGCTCGACACGGTATTTATTATTTTCACCTGGATTGCATTTCACAGGTCTATTTATGGCCTTTCTAATTCACATTAAACTTTCAATGGAATGGGTCTTTCCTTTTTACAATTATGCTTCTGAGGGAATATTGTAGTTGTAAATTGGATTTATTTTCTTAGAAATTAACTTCAAGTACTTGTTTGATGTTATTTTTAACTAAATTCACTTGAATGAAGTGTTTATCAAGAAACTTAATTGGGCTGGCATAACCTCAGGGTTAAAAGCCTCAATTAAAAAAAAAATATAGAGTATTAAAAATAAAAGAAACTTAATTGCGTTGAACAATCAACCTGAACTGAACATTTTATTTTGTTTAAAAGAAGTGTGTTGTAGAGTTTCTGGCCGCATCTTCTCTACGACGCAACACCTTCCGACGCGGTGGTAGATTCAAAAACATGACGCCAAAAAGTTATCTATGTGATATTATTTTGAATAAACAATTTTGACTTTTTGACTATTTTTACAAGGGGACCAACATTGAAATTTCGAAAAAAAAAATTGGTAAAATGTTCTAAATAGACCAAAAAAAGATTTTCGCCCTTTGTACAGGGTGTAAAATTAAATGCGTTACATACTTTAGGGGTTGCTTCAGACCATGCAACTTAACAATTTGCACTATGGAGCCAACAACGAAATGGAAAAAAAAAGGTATGTTCCATTGAAAATAACACGACCCAAATGTATGAAACAGCAGATATTTTTTCGCTATTTCAATGGTATATAGGGTCCTTCTTAATATGCTGACAGTTTTAACGGGATGATCAGACCATGAAACTGAACAACTTTCTCTATGGAACCAACGTCGAAATCGAAAAAAAAATCTGCTGTCCCATACATTTTAGTCGAGTAGGATCACAGTTTCATATGGGGCAGCAGATTTTTTTCCGCGATTTCAATGTTGGTCATATCGAGAAAGTTGTTCAGTTTGATGATCTGATAATCATCTTAAAAAACTGTCAGCATATTAAGTTGGACCCTGTATAGTATAGTGAAAGTTGTTCAGTTTGATGGCCGGAAGCACACCGTGAGAAGTGTAACGCATTTTTTTACAACGTTTCTCTAAGCAATCTTAGCATCAATGGAACGAAGTACAGAACAGGCTGATGATGATAATGATTCGATAATTTCAGTTTTTGCGTTCAGATGTTAACATCTCGTATAAGATGTTCAGACTACCTACATAAAGCTGACCTAGCAATATATTCCAACCTCCTTAATCTCGGTAATAAAGCGAATATCTACGTTTTCACGTAGTTACGTTAGTTACGTGCCGTGAATAGGCCACGTAGGTTCAACTCCAAGTACGAAGACACTGAAATCAAGCCTTTATCAACCTTATTGTATACGTAGTAAGAGTGTAAGCATGTGACGTCTTGTGTTGAATGAATAGTATTGTCTGGTTTTGTCTGATTAGAGAATGAGCTAATTTAGATCTTAGATAGGACGGAATAGAGTTGGAATTGCATAAGGTAATCGCGATAGTGCGTTCATGTTTTCAGCCTATTAAGTGCTTTTGGACTAGTTAAGTGAGAACAATAGTTTTAAATCTAAAGAAATTAGGTTTTCTTCATTAGACTTGTAAAGCCTACTGTATATACGGCGACACATCAAGCTACGCAAAACCAAACTAAGCTGGCCGCTCCTAGGTAGAGTAATGTATAACGTCGCGCGGCCAGCTTATGTTTGTTTTGCGTAGCTTGATATGTACATTACAATGCATTTTATAAGGAACAGCACAGTATACGCCGTGGTAGTACAGAATCGAGTAACTTTGCCTGCCGTGCAGGAGGCGATTGTTCGATCCCCGTCCAGCCCGACTCGTATCAATGAGGTTTTCGGAATTAATGTACGATTTGTAACATGATGGCTTTTCGGTAAAGGAAAACATCGTGAGGAAACCTGCGTGCATTAATTTCGAGGCATGTATTGTACCCATTTTCCATTATAAGTGACAACGGGTTCACTCCCCGTCACACTGGACAGAGTTTCGGTACTAGTGAAACGTGGATGTTCTGAGGTTTCATCAGAATATCTCTGACTACCTCAGGGTGTCTTAAAACGAAAGTCTTCGACCAGTGTGTGTTGCCAGTGATGATATATGAAACAGAGATGTGATCATTCACTCAAGGCCTTATAAAAACGCTGAAAGTCACCCAAAGGGCAATGGAGAGGGCTATGCTCGGAGTTTCCCTGCGAGATCGAATCTGTGCCCTGCAATGGGACGTATACAGGATGTAAGGAAAAGTATCATTTACCTTTAAACCACATACTCTACCCATCAAACTGAACAACTTTTACTATGGGAGCAAACCTGTCAGAACAAAAAAAATATTTTCTGTCCCACACATTTGACTCAAGTAGGTATTGCAGTTTAGTATGGGACAGCTGATAATTTTTTTGTTCTGACAGGTTTGCTCCCATAGTAAAAGTTGTTCAGTGTGATGGGTAGAGTATGTGGTTTAAAGCTTAATGATACTTTTCCTAACACTCCATACAGGGTCCTTCTTAATATGCTGACACTTTTTTAAGGGGATGATCAGACCATCGAACTGAACAACGTTCTCTATGGCACCAACATCGAAATCGCGAAAAAAAATCATCTGTCCCATATATTTACCTCAAGTAGGTTTGCAGTTTTATATAGAACAGCTGATTTTTTTTTTCGCTATTTCGATGTTGGTGCTATAGAGAAAGTTGTTCAATTTGACGGTCTGATCATCCCCTTAAAACAGTGTCAGCATATTAAAAAGGACCCTATATAGGCTGATGATGATGATGATGATTAAAAATATAACCAGACTTCGTTCGTATGGTGCGCGCTCCGAATTATATCCTCTTAAATTCAATGCAAATGAAATCACAAATCACTATACCATAATTGTAATCCAAAAGATGAATAGACAAAATCAATGCGGGACCGACTTCAAACAAATACAATCAAATTATATATGTACCGTACAGTCGCCATCAGATATATCGTAGCACACAAGGTATTCAAATATTTCTGAGCAGTGCTAATTTTCAATAAATTCTTTACAGTAAATGTTACCAATTATATCTAAATTTGTATTGTGTCATAAATATTTGAACAGTTAATTTTCAATTATTTCTTTACTATATTATTTAAATTTGAAATGTATAGTGTAACGGAATAAGGTCTTTTTTCCAAAACTGCTTATAATTATGTTTATTATCACCCTGACTGCGTAGATTTATTTGATGTTCTAGGCGTTCAGATATTTTTTATTGGTTATGTGTAAAGAAATTATTGAAAATTAGAACTGCCTAGAAATATTTGACAGCCTTGAAATGAAATAAAATGAAATGAAAATTATTTATTCGTAAGATTTTTGGTGATGTTAAGGTCTTAGTTTTACAAAGGCCCACAAAAATCTGCCGTTTATGGCGTACAAATATTTAGTCAACAAGTAAGTAACTATATATCACTGATTACAAAACAATTCATATTAGTATTTATACTACAGCATAAGCATAAGCATATGCTCACGACTATATTCCCTGAGGGGGAAGTCAGAGATATTCTGAAACCTCAGAACATCCACGTTTCACCAGTAGTACCGAAACTCTGTCCAGTTTGACGGGGGGTGAGCCCATCGCCACTTATAATGGACAGTGGGTACAATACATGCCTCGAAATTGAAGCATGCAGGTTTCCTCACGATGTTTTCCTTCACCGAAAAGCCATTTGTGTTACAAATCGTACATAAATTCCGGAAAACTCATTGGTACCTCCTCCTGCATGGCAGGCAAGGTTACTCGCCACTGGACCACCACGGCATTTTTACTATAACATTATAATTGTTCTGATGTCACATCATGCCTTGTTTGCTACGATATATCTGATGGTGACTGTACCTTACAACAAACCATTGTACCTGCGATGCTTTATCTCTATTGTATGACAACAGTAAAGCTTTGTACCCATTTTCTTTTGTTAATTTAATTATGTAAAGTCGTGTTATACTTCGTATGCGTAGACAGAACCCTTATGAATTCCCTTTGAAGGCTTTTAAATTCCTTTTTTGTGTTATAATTATGTTTGTTTTATTTACAGAATTATTCGGGCATTATTTTGAGTCACAAAACAGAATACATTTATATTTGGAGACTAATTTAAGAATAGAAAAGCCTGGTTTACATCTTGAAGTTAAATACAATTTTAGATTTAAATTTCCGATATTTAGATAAAAAAAGCCGTGGTGGTCCCGTGGCGAGTAAACTCACCTGCCGTGCAGGAGGCAATGGTTCGATCCCCATCCAGGCTGACTCGTACCAATGAGTTTTTCGGAGTTTATGTACGATTTGTAAGACCATAGGCTTTTCGGTGAAGGAAAACATCGTATTGTATTGTACCGTGCATGTATTGTACCCACTGTCCATTATAAGTGGCGACGGGTTCACCCCCCGTCACACTGGAGTTTCGGTACTACTGGTGAAACGTGGATGTTCTGAGGTTTCAGAATATCTCTAACTACCCCTTCGGGGAATATAGTCGAGAGCGTATTTAAATTTCGATTTCTTATTTTTTTTTTTATTTTACGATGCTTTACCCAGTGAAACCCAGAAAAGTGGGACGATTTTACCTTACTGGTAACCGTTAATTTATCTGTGCTGGTAAGCGTCATTATGGACCAGACAGAAAACCCAGACAGCAAAAATTCAGGGGCCCAAAATAATGACCATGAGTTTTCAAATTTATCAATTGGTCCGCCCAGATACTATACTTCATTTCAAATAAGGACGAAAAGATTTTCCGATTGCTAAATAGCTTCCTGGCCAATTCTGATTTGCAAATATAATTCATTTATCAGAAAAATATACTATCCGACATATCTTGGACCTTACTAAAGCTGTTCTAAGAATAAGTGAGAGGAAGTGTTACATATCTCTGTTTCTGTAATTCAAAATAGCCTTAAAATTTCGTTGCTATTTGACATGGAGTATAGGCATTTGGCACCTAGCCCGGCCTAGCAAGCCATCGCCGAGAAAACGAGAAAATCTAGATATGTCTTGGGTAAGTATTTGATACTTTCCGCCAAAATATGAGCGCATGATGGATTTCTTGTTTTATCATGATGTGCATGAAAGTTACTTAGAAGCTACAATCGAATCTTGTGCTTCGTGCAATGTGCTTATCTTATGAGTTCTTAACAAAATTGTGTAGGTATTGTTGGGTAAGCCAGAAGAGGAATGAATCTAGGATAAAAGCTTTCGAAACGATCGATCTTTGCGCAGTATGTGTGGTTTAACTTTGAATGATAGAATAAGAAATAGTGTAATTAGAGAAAAATGTGGAGTGAAAGAGGATATAGTGACAAGGATTGAAAAGGGATTGTTGAGGATGGTTTGTTCATGTGGAAAGGATGAGTGATAGTAGAGTGACGTATGAAATATATAAAGCGAGAGTGAATGGAACTGTCGAAAGGGGTCACCCTCGACGTAAGTATGCAGACCAAATTGACAGCATACTAAACAAGGGTCAGATCAAATATACCCGAAACCGACGAGCGTGTATGAAACGACTTATGACTGTGACTAGATTTTTTTTTATTGCCAGCAAGACTTGTTACTGTAGCGAAGAGGATGGAATATGAAACTACGCGTGTCAATTACGCAAACACGCGTGCGAAATACGAACCCACGCGTGCGAAATACGAACCCACGCGTGCGAAATACGAACCTACGCGTGCAAAATATGAATCCACGTTTGCAAAATACGACACCACTCGTGTCGTTTCAGGAGTGTGTTGTAAATGAATAATCTTACCTGTTAGCCATTTCGCCTTCCGGCCGGTTGATAGCAGCACTTCCAGACCTCGAATACACGTACACACGAGCGTCTGCCTTGTACCACTTGATGCTGTGCATCTCGCCACACGACAGCCCGTCTATTCGGCATCTTAGGCGTGCAGTGTTCCCCACTATAGCGGACGCGTGATCTGTGGGCAAAGATGAGATATTATTAATTGTAAAGCCCACAAGGTGTAAAAAAATCCTAGTAACATTTAAAGGGGTGGTTTAGACCGCTCCGTCGCTATCAAACTGAACAACTTTTACTATGGGAACAAACATGAAATTGCAAAAAGAAAACAGCTTTTCCATAATAATCTGCAATGCTTGAAACAGCAGATTTTTTTTGCGCTTCTAGGTTTTCTTGTTGTTCAGTTTGATAGTCTGTGGCACCCCCTTAAGTATATAACGCTGAAAACTTTAATTCGTTAAATATTTTATAGTAACTTTCTAATGTTTCATATTGGGACTTACATTGAAATCTCGTTTAATAAATCAGCTGTTCCATACATTTGGATCGAGTTTCGATTGACTTTTTCTATGGAAAACCGATTTTTTACGCCATTTCATTGTTAGTTGTGAAAGATGTTCAGTACCCTACCCAACCTCACCCTACCCTACCCTACCCTACCCTACCCTAAAAATTGTGTAACGCATTTTTACACTCTGAATAAAAATGGAGCTTAAGTCATTAAAGACTTTTTAATTATTCCAGATGTTACAAAAAAAGGATTCTCTCTGCACAGACAAAATGGCAAATGAAAACAATGAATGAAGTTTGACAAATCCACTATTGTGAATGTAGTCAGAATTAAGGCAGCAATGTTGACGGCCCCTGGCAACTACGTGAATTTACTTTATCACCCGTTCCTGAACGTAAATACTACGTTCTACAAACTAGATGGCGTTGCAGGAAATTAAATCACGCTATAGTTAAGTTTCAAAAGGAAGATAATCGATTATACTACATTTTTCTTATTCTACTTATTCAATGGCTACGGAACCCTATCATGGGCGAGTCCGACACGTTATTGACCGGAATAAACTTCTCTTAAGCCTACACGCAATGTACGCATGTGTCTTTGACTAATTATTATAAGGACTAGCCTTGCGGTAGCATTTCCCCTCTGCCACGGTATAAGCACAATTGATCTTGTGCATTTACATTCAATTGTACACCTTATCACTAAACGAGATAGCCTGTAATTGTGAAATAATAACTTCGAACTTAGAACGTTTGGGGTTCACACGAGACTACTTTTCATGATTTTTAACATTCAAAATTAGAATCTAAAGTTATGAGGAATAAAATCCAAAGTTGCGGATTTCATGTTACCTCGCCCCCCGCAAAAAGTGGCAGAAATGTTTGTTAGTAGAATTACACGCGTAACCACATATAAATAGTCAAAAATTATGAAACATCCGATTTTTTCTTCGCGATTTGAGTTCATAGTGAAAGTTGTTCAGTTTGATGGTTTAAACCACCCCTATAAATATTACTAGTGTTTTTTTAAACTCTGTATTACATGAATTATTTTACATCAAGATATATATATATATATTTGTTTATAGGGTTTTTATTTACATTATCCGTTTTTGTTACCTTACATTTTTTATTAAATTAACACAGATAAATCTATTAACAGTGAAAAACCTTGCCTGCCTGTAAACATAAAATTCTTTCTTGTGGCAACACCAAAGATATTTTTAAAAATATTCATTACTCATGTACTTTTTGTTTCTACCCAATAAAGTATTGAATAAATAAAGTTTTAAACAAAATTGTTCGGTCTCACAGACCAAGCGTTAAAACAAATGTAAAATGTTGAACCGTACGGAATAATCCGAAAAGTATTGCCTTTCGATTACCTAGGCTTTATTCAAAACTCAATGGGAAAGCCTGTTTGTACGAAAAACTACCGAACAACTCTGAAATAGTACAAAAATAGAGTTTGTATTTCACTGGATTCGGTAAAAATGTTATTTATAAAAGGTATTTTAAAACCGAAATGGACTCGCAGTTTGTTTTTCGAACAAATTTGGTGAGAAACTTGATTAATACGTTTTTATTTAAATATTTTTTTGTGTGAAATCGTTGGATAGTTTTTAATCCTGTTTATGTGTTTTGAACTTTTGTTTCGTATCGATGAATTGTTTTATTAAAAGTAGACGTCAGGTCAGAGGCCTATTAAGGCGGCTTGAAAATTCTCTGACAGCAAGTTGACCGCTAACTTGCCTCCACCAACACTTACTGGGCCCGCGTGGTGGAGTATGGCCCACTCCCCCTAACCCTTATTCGTAAGAGAAGGCCTTTGCCCTGCGGTGGGATTCTACAGGCTATAACTTACTATCAAAGTATCATGCAGGAATTATTATTATGGCCTAAAAGGTCACGGTACTTTCCAAAAGACGGAATGGAAGGTTTTTTTGTATTCTCGCTATCAACCCAGAATAAAAAACTAGGGTAGTAATTTCCAAATTCATACAACAAACAAAAAAGAGGTTCAGCTAGTGGTCATGACTATAACCAGAGAATAAATACGAATACCTACCGGTACAGAAGAATCACTTCAAAAACAGATTTAAATAAATAGCGACTCTCTACGCGCCAATAAGGTGCAAAGTTAATCGCACCCGTCCTATCGTACAATATGCGAACAACCTACCAACCGTCACAACGGCGCGAGTGCAAACAAAAATGAACCGTGCCATTAGAAATGAAAGCTTCCTTTACATTGTCTCCCTCTTTCATTCTTTCACGTGCTGGCAGCGTGACATGGCTAGGGTTTTCAAGTCTCGCATTGACTACTCACAAAATGGCAGTCTAATGAGATTTGACCAAGAAGTTTATACGGTATACCTAACCTATTGCCATTAACCCCTCGGTGGGGATCAGCCGTCAAGCGTACCTGAGCTTTGGAGTGAGATAGGCCTGCTATCACTTCACTAAGTACTAAATAAACGCTCATACATACGAGTACAAAAGCAAGTAATCGTGTTTCGAGAAAAAAGCGCCTTAATCCAAGCTTGCTCGCCGTCTGTTATAAATAACAATGTTTACTCTGTTCTATTTAATTTTGTACTTTACTGCTTTGGATTAAGAGTTCTAGTTGAAGGAGAATATGTGGAAATACTGTTGAACTTACACACACATAAAATTACGACCATGTTCCTTGTTGGAGTGCTCAGAAACTTTGCTAGAATTACAAACTATATTTTAGAGCGTTCTTTTTCCTCTTATAATTAAAGTTGGTTTTGACAACCCTGTAAGAGATTGTTATTCATGAGTTTATTTATGGATGTTAATGTTATATAGGGTCCTTTTTAATTCACCTTAATATTGTTACTTTGTACGTTTTTCCCCAGTTGGTTTGGACATTGCAGGCTGAATCACCTGATTGTCCGAAAAGAAAGATGATTTCGTGCTTCGGATGCCAAGTTAAGTCGTTGGTCCCGGCTACTATCACTGGTGGTAGTAGTCGTTACATAAAAACCACGTCAGAGGCCGTAAAGCGGTCTGAAAAAACTCTGCACCAGGGCTTGTTGCCCACACGATAAGAAGAAGAATTATTACTGACGCGATAATCGCAGATACAAAATATTACTTAAAAATTGCCTAGTAAAGTCATAATTATGTTACCGATCTCATAAATTATATAACCGGAAACATACAGGGTCCTTCTTAATATGCTGAAACTTTTTTAAGGGGATGATCAGACCATCAAACTGAACAACTTTCTCCATGGGACCAACAACGAAATCGAGAAAAAAACTGTTCTATACAAAACTGCAAACCTACTCGAGCCAAATGGATGAGACAGCTGATTTTTTTTTCGTAATTTCTATGTTGGTCCCATAGAGAAAGTTGTTCAGTTTGATGGTCTGATCTTCCCCTTAAAAAAGTGTCAGTGTCAGTCAATATTAAGAAAGACCCTATATACAATAGCCCACTATATTATAGGCAGGTAATGTAGGTTTTCTAACGACGACATTTTCCTATACCGATTAATACAAATAAATGGAAAGAAATTAAAGAACGGATCTCTTATGCTGTTAGTTGAAATAACACCTATAAAAATATACGGTTAAAGTAGCTTTTTATATTTTCAGTTGTAAAATCAACACTTCTCAAAGAATTAAGTTTCCACTTCAATCCGTGATTCAAGAAGTAAGATGGAGCTTATAGGAACGCTTTAAGAACCATTCTATCCAATAAGCTGTAAAATAAATTGTTCGCTTCAAGAGAATTTATTCTTTGAAAACGTTTTTCTAGATTTAATAAGTTCACAAGTACTAAACATCGCGAGGAAACATGCTTCAATATCGAGGCGGGTTTTGAGTCTGTCCATTGCAAAGTAGCGAAGAGCTCACTATAAACCATTCTTACTGAGTTTAGTGCATTCCCCGATGGGGTAGTCTGAGATATTCTAAAACCTCAGAACGTCAACGTTTCACTAGTACCGAAACTCTGTCCAGTGTGACGGGGGGTGAGCCGTACCACCGAGTCGGAACGTGTTGTCGCTGTAGAGAAGATGCGGCCAGAAACTCTACAACATAACACGACTTAACAACTATTACAATATAAATTCTTAAGCTAAAGTTATGTATACAAAAATACATAGTCTAATTAATAAAATAATTGATACTATACAGTCCTAAAAATACAAAACGTCCTCTTGATAAAATGTATATGTGCTATCAAGTAGTTATGAATGTTATATTGAGTTATCAGCCTTTGTCTTTGACTATTTATATGCGGACTGGTTACGCGTGTAATTCTACTAACAAACATTTCTGCCACTTTTTGCGGGGGCGAGGTAACATGAAATCCGCAACTTTGGATTTTATTCCCCATAACTTTAGATTCTAATTTTGAATGTTAAAAATCATGAAAAGTAGTCTCGTGTGAACCCCAAACGTTCTAAGTTCGAAGTTATTATTTCGCAATTATAGGCTGTCTCGTTTAGTGATAAGGTGTAAAATTGAATGTAAATACACAAGATCAATTGTGCTTATACCGTGGCAGCGGGAAAATGCTACCGCAAGGCTAGTCCTTATAATAATTACTCAAAGGCCTTTGTCCTACAATTTGAAATATTTTCCTATTCCCTTAGTTTTAACGTTAATTATTAATTGTTTTGTGTTTAGTGTTTATCAATTCAAACATAAATTTGGTTTAAAGCGACATTCGTGTGATAAACAAAATGCTAATTAATCTATTTAGTTAAACCATCCTCGACTAACATCGTAAATCCAATTGGGAAATTCATTTAATTTCAGACTGAATCCAGGCTTTTGGATTAGGGATGTTTTACATAATATATCCGGTTACATACTTACGGATTCGGATACGTGTACGGATACGTATAAATACAATTGTTTTAGCACAAGAATACCAACATAATAACAATTATTAACATTGTATCGCACCAAAATGCAGCTTACCCGTATTTCTTTTAAATTGAATTTTTTCGTACGTGTGTAATACTCATGTCTATTATTATTGAAAGTTTTAGTAAATATTTTAGAAAGTTTAAATTTTTGATGTAGAAATAACATTTTAAATGAGACGATGAAGAGTGAAATCAATCTATTCTGACAAAAATAATTTATAATGGGTGGAACGTAACGAGGGGCTTTCATTTTGAGGGTATATTAAAAAAATGAAACTAAACAACTTTCCCTAAGGAACATGGGTCGAAAATAGAAAAATAAAATATCGATGCTTGTTCCTAAAGAAAAGTTGTTAAGTTTCATTGTCTGAATACCTCGTTACGTTCCACACAGTATAAATTCATCATCATTCTCTTACCCATTTCCCATTATTTGAGTTCGGTGCAATATGTTATCCTCTTCCATTCATCTCTCTTAGCCGTTATTTCAGCACTCACTCCTTTCTTACACATATATCATCCTTCACACAATCCATTCATCTTTTCTTCGGCCTTCCTCTCCTACCACAGCCATCCACATACATACTTAGCGCTCGTCTCGTAATATGACCTTCGTCTTTCCGCATTTCTGTAAATTCACTAACATAAAGTGCATTTTTCGGATAAAGATAGGATTAGTTATGAATTCACAGCACTACTTTGTACAAAACCTATTAAAATTAGACACAAAACAATCCACACTCACCGAGACTTATGAACGCAATTTTTCGGATATCTAAAATGTCGGTTACGGATACCCAGCTTCAATACAACACTACTTTTAGATAAATTTTAGACTTATTTTAGCTGATAGCAGTTGTCGGGTCGTTAATTACAAGGATTTAGTTAGTTAAAGCTTTAAACGATTCATGGTCGTTTTATAATTTAATTTATTGCAACAATAATCCGTTTTGTTTTACAATTTTTTCCGAATTTCACTTATTTATAATGGAACTTAATCTACTAAGGTCGGATTCTACCAAACTTTGATTTATCCAAGTGTAACTATACAGGGTGTAACAAAACACCCTAGTAATAATTAAAGGGGGGCTTTTTCAACTTTCACTATGGAGCCAATATCGAAATCGCGAAATAAAAATCCGCTCTTTCATACAAAACTGCAATACCGTCTCGACTCAAATGTATAGGACAGCAGATTCTTTTATTATTTCTCAATGTTGGCTCCGTGGTGAAAGTTGTTCAGTTTGATAGTATGGAGCACCCCCTTAAGTATTACTAGGGTGTTTTATTACACTCTGTATAAGGAATAATACATATGTGAATTCTACCAATCCGCATTGGGCACGCGTGATGGAGTGTAACGCCCATACATCCCCACCATGAAAGAAGCTAGTGCCTAATCTGTGGGTTTATAGAAGCTGATGATGATGATCTCAAAAATAATCAAATTACTTCACATAAAATAAGTTGAGGGTATATTACCGTAACTATTAGAAGTCTGGTTATATTTTCAATACTAACCAATTAAAGTCAATGAAATTTATCAGAAAAAATTTAGAAACTAATCTCTATGCTTGTATGTTGTCAGATTTTTGTTAAAATGTTTTAAAGTTACAGTGCCTCAAAGATTTCCATACAAATCTTAATTAATCCTAGCATTGAAACTATATTTTAACGAAAGTCGGACAAAATACAAGCATAGAGATTAGTTTCTAGATTGTTTTTGCAAAATTTCATTGACTTTAATTGGTCACTACTGAATATATTACCAGACTTCGTTTGTATGGAGCGCACCAACGGTAATATCCCCTTAAGTCATACGTGCAAAATTATATTTTTAAAAGTCTTTAAATAACATCGTACTAACGAAGTAACGTGAAAGCATAACGTAACGTTTACGGCACGTAATCGGATTTACGTTGTAACAGGAGATGCACGACGCTCAGTTTACGTTCTCACGTTATCTACGTGCAGTTTTACGTTAAATATTTTGTTTATACTTGGCTGTGGAATAACATTTTAGATGCTGTTCTGCTAAGGCGACTAAGCGATAAGGATTCTTTTGGAGTATTGTTTTCAAACATTCGAGACGATGAAAGTTACGAATTGATAATGATAATGATACTTTATTTGCAAAAATATAGCACATATGGGTTTAAAAAACTAAAATTTTCCAGCATACAAAGTCCAACTTAATATGCTGACACTTTTTTAAGGGGATGATCAGACCATCAAACTGAACTACTTTCACTATGGGACCAACATCGAAATCGTGAAAAAAAATCTGCTGTCCCAAACAAGTAGGTTTGCAGTTTTGTGTGGAGCAGTTGATTTTTTTTTCGTGATTTCGATGTTGGTCCCATAGAGAAAGTTGGTCAGCTTGATGGTCTGATGATCCCCTTAAAAAGTGTCAGCATATTAAGTTAGATCCTATACTTACGCCGGTATCGTTTTTGAGGGTGGAATAACCTAAAATACCTATTTAAGGGTACAATTTACTATAAGCAAAGTGGCAACCCTGGAACTCCAGAAGACGACCAACTCATACCACTTCCATAGATTGCCAGCTTTTGTTTTGCACCGTATACATAAATTTGATCCCAAAGCAATATAAGTAAAAGATCATAATAAATCCTATTCATTTTTATCGTTTCCCAAATTAAAATTCATGATTAATAAATTAACGTCCTAATGAAAAGGGCAAAAGATACCCTAATGGCTCATTAATACGAATTAATTTTGTAATTTATACATCTTTTTTGATAAAAGGACTTCTCTTTTAGAAACGTTTTGAATTTCTTTTACGAATAAATTGTGAATTTGACTGGATGGTTATTTTATAAAAGAGTTTGCTGGACTTTTAATGATGATGATGATTTAGGAACATTTCAACTACAGGGACCGTTTATTAATTAACAAAGCACTCAAGTACGCAAACAGAATCAATAATTATTTTGGACATTGTGGGTTGTCTAGCACCTGAATCTATATGATGTCTAGACAAAATACCATGACGTCATGTCTCCTTAAGAAATTTTCGATCTCTGGGTTGTGGGCTCGGTGGCGAAATTGGGTAACGCAATTGGAAGAGTGCGGGTTCATGTCCCGCCCGAGACTTAATTTTTCAATCTTTAATTTGATTCAAAATACCATGACTTCAATACAAATATTCGTATGCTCCATACAAATATTTGCCCTTCTGCGGGATTCGAATCCCCGGCCCTCGGCTCAGCAGACAGGCTCACTACCAACTGAGCTATCGGGCCGTCGAGATCTTTCAGTATGTGAGTTTGCTAATACAGTTTGCCTTTCATGAATTTGATGTAACGGGAAACATACGAGATGAAAATATAAGAAATAGCAATAAAATGAACAAATTTCACTACAAAAAGTACTTCAAACTTTCAAATCACATAAACAAATTTGACCGAAAAGTTCTCACTTCCGAATGGTACCGAAATGTCCCGAAAACAGCCGAAGATGGTCCCGAATATCCATAAATCGCCGGCCAATTACACAGTAACACATTTATTGCCAAACTTTGCTCGACTTTCACGGAGGAATATTTCTTTTTTATAGCCATAGTTTTAAAAAGGTTAAATGTTAGAGTTATTTATAGTTCAAGGATTCGGTTTAAATGATATAATTTAGAACAGTTAGGATTAGACATTTCTTTCGGGAAGTAATAATTGGGAAAGTTTGGAACATAATTTATGATAGTTTTTCCTGAACTTGTCTGACGATATAATGTAGGTGTTTCGGAAAGTTTGCAATCGTGTTGTTTCCCAGGTTTTCCACATATGTGGCGAAACACACACACACACACACACACACAGAAACAGGCATTGTATGGAGGTGTGTGTGTTTCTTAACTGTATATCCAGAGTGATTAGAAACTTTGCTACAAGTATCTTCTAAACTTTCAGTAACGAACATGAGTAGCGGTAGATATTGTGTAATTACTTACGTTGATGATTTATTACTCAGAAGTGATTTCGACAAGATTGACTGTCTGGTTACAAAATAGTTACTGTCAGATATGCAAGATACGCTAAGGTATGCTAAACACAGAAGTACTATCTCGTCCTTACCATCTTGGATGTACCGGGTGTAAAAACACCCTTGTAATACTTAAGGGGGTAGTTTAGACCATACATTTTAATCGAGTCGGTACTGCAGTTTTGTACAGGACAGCAGATTTTTTTATTTTTTCTCGATGTTGGCTCTATAGCGAAAGTTGTTCAGTTTTATGGTCTGAAGCAACCCCTTAAGTGTTACAAGGAAACTGATACGATGAGAATCGGAATGCTTATTTACCTCTTAAATATACTGACCTGGCTTTACGAGTAACATGAGGGATGGAATTACATGAGGGAACTATCCAGAACGTGCCATCTGAAGCACCTAGACACTCGAAATGAAATACCACTAAACGGTCACCCATCCAAAGACTGACCGAACTATACGTGCTTAACTTCGGTGATCGTTTCCAATACGACAACGAACGTTCCACTAAGAGAACAAGTCTGCTTTAATTAAGAAAATAAAAGAAGGCAAATTCTAGAATTCCTAAAGCTAAATTACTTAGCTAAGAGTCTATAAGTTATGCTTCATTACTAGACATAACTTAGTTCTTAGTTTATCTTTCTGTCTACCTGTTCAAGTTACTAACTTATTAGGCTTTTATGAAGACCTTAGAATTATTAACTGAATTAGGAGTATTTTGGAAAAGAAATATAAGAGGTTTATTAGTTTATACTTTGTCTATTGTAGCAAGGTGTCTGGCCATTCTGATTGTAATTATGGTTGTCAATTTATGCATGTTTGTGTTATGTATTGATTGATTGAGTGATAGAAAAAAAAATAACCACATAAAAAATTTCCAAATTCATACAACAAACAAAAAAGAGGTTCATCTAGTGGTCATGACCATTACCACAGAATAAATACTAATACTTACCGGTACAGAAGGATCATTTCGAAAACAGATTTAAATAAAAAGCGACTCTCTCTGCACGGCAATAAGGTGCAAAGTTATTCGGCACGCGTCCTATCGTACCATTCGCGATTAACCTATCAACCGTCACAACAGCGCGCATGCAAAGAAAAATGAACCGAGTCATTGGACATGAAAGCTTCCTTTACATAGTCTCCCTCTTTCATTCTTTCACATGCTAGTAGCGTGACGTCGCTAAGGTTTTCAAGTCTCGCATTGAATACTCACAAAATGGCGGCAAGTCTAATGAGATTTGACCACGAAGTTTACACGGCATACCTAACCTATTGTCATTCACCACTCAGTGGGGATCGCCGTTAAGCGTACCTGAGCTGTGGAGTGAGACAGGACTGCAAAAACCTCCGTTTTGTTTATTGTATTTATGTGGCTATGTATGCATGAACAAACTGACGGCCTGATAGTTGGTAGTGAACCTGCCTTCTGAGGCTGTCTCCCGAGGGTCGCGGGTTCGAATCTCGTAATGGACAAATATAGTATGTATGTTAAATATGAATTTGTATTCGAGTCATTGCTGTGGTGGTCCAGTAGCGAGTAACGTTGCTTTCAATTTCGAGGCATGTATTGTACATGTCCATTACAAGTGGCGACGGGCTCACTCCTAGTCACACTGGACAGAGTTTCGGTACTAGTGAAACGTGGATATTCTGAGACTTTAGAATATATCTGACTACCCCCTTGGGGAATATAGGCGATATGCATCCGAGTCATAGGTACTAGTATCTAAGTTAAAGTCAAAGTCAAAATAATTTATTCAATTCTTTTTTGAAGCTACCACCGCGTCGAAACGTGTTATCGCTGTAGAGAAGATGCGGCCAGAAACTCTACAACTTTATCTAAGAATACAAATAATATAGTTATAAATTGCCTCTAGGTAAGTATTTTTGAGTGCGTTCGTACCTACAAGTGCTTTTGTGTTAAGTGTTGCCGATTTAATAATAATATAAACCAGTTATAAACTGTCCCGAGTCAACCTTCAGAAGTACAAAGTAGTAAGTCATGAATTTCGCTCAACTAAACAACAGAACAGTAGACCAAACTCGTCTGTAACTTCGTCAAACTAACACTAGATCAAAGCTTCTTTGACGAACTACATTGAGTGGAGTGGAGACGAGTTAGTGTATCGATTTTATAGGTATTATACCTCTTGATGGTGTTATATGAACTATACTTCATTCCAAATAAGGATGACGAGATTTTCCGATTCCTATTTAGTAAGTAATTTAGCATATGCTCACGACTATATTCCCCGAAGGGGGTAGTCAGAGATATTCTGAAACCTCAGAACACCCACGTTTCACCAGTAGTACCGAAACTCTGTCCAGTGTGACGGGGGGTGAGCCCGTCGCCACTTATAATGGACAGTGGGTACAATACATGCCTTGAAATTGAAGCATGCAGGTTTCCTCACGATGTTTTCCTTCACCGAAAAGCCAGTGGTGTTACAAATCGTACATAAATTCCGAAAAACTCATTGGTACGAGTCGGTCTGGACGGGGATAGAACCATCGCCTCCTGCACGGCAGGCAAGGTTACTCGCCACTGGACCACCACGGCTACGGTAATTTATTGGATACATATACTATCCGACATATCATGGACGTTACTAAAGTTGTTTTAAGAATAAGTGAGAGGAAGTGTTTCAAATCTTTGTTTCTGTAATGCAAAATAGCCTTCAAATTTCGGTGCTATTTTGAATGGACTTTACAAAGAGTGGAGTGGAGACGAGTTAGTGTATCGATTTTATAGGTATTACCTCTTGATATATCTCGTGTTATATGAACTAGTTTTTATAGTCAAAGTCAAAGTCAAGGTCAAAGTCAAATTCAAAGTCAACATAATTTATTCAATATAGGACCTTACTGCACACTTATCAAACATCAAATCTTTTTTAAAGCTCGGTGGTAGCTTTAAAAAAGATTTGAAGAAGAAGTGTGCAGTAAGGTCCTATATTGAATAAATTATGTTGACTTTGAATTTGACTTTGACCTTGACTTTGACTTTGACTCGGAACGGAGTCGGAACGTGTTGTCGCTGTAGAGAAGATGCGGCCAGAAACTCTACAACATAACACGACTTAATAACTATTACAATATAAATTCTTAAGCTAAAGTTATGTATACAATAATACATAGTCTATTTAACGATTCCGATTCCTATTTAGTAAGTAATTTATTGGATACATATACTATCCGACATATCATGGACGTTACTAAAGTTGTTTGAAGAATAAGTGAGAGGAAGTGTTTCAAATCTTTGTTTCTGTAATGCAATATAGCTTTAAAATTTCGTTGCTATTTTGAATGGAGTATACAAAGAGTGGAGTGGAGACGAGTTAGTATATCGATTTTATAGGGATTATACCTCTTGATGGTGTTATATGAACTAGTTGTTATACAGGATGTAATCTTAAACGCGTTACGTACTTACGGAATATAATTCGGAGCGTGCTCCATACAAACGAAGTTTGGTTATATTTTTAATACTAACAAATTAAAGTCAATGAAATTTTAAAGAAACAATCTAGACACTAATCTGTACGTTTGTAGGAAGTCAGATTTTCGTTAAAATGTATAGTTTTAATGTTAAAGTGCCTTAAAGATTTCCATACAAATTAATCCTAAACGTAGAAATTGGCTTCTAGATTGTTTCTGAATAATCTTGCCTTTGCCTTTAATTAGTATTGATAATATCACCAGACTTCCTTCGTTTGCAGCGCGCATTTGCGCATTCAAAATAAACTTATCTTAAAGGGATAGTTCAGACCGACATGTAGGACCAACTTTGAAAAGGCAAAAAGAAATCAGCTGTGTCATATAGTTAGGTCGAGTAGCTATTTACATTTTCTATGGAACAACTGATTTTTTACGACCTTCAAGTTTCATTAGATTTGGTGCTTCGTTGTAGGCCGCGGAGCAGGCAACTGACACCCAGTAACAGACGAACAATGCTACTCCATTTTTTTTTACACAACTACAATAAATGCAACAAAGATTTCTCATTCGACGTTCTCAGAAACTATGCTAAGCTTTTAGAATAACAAATTCGATCTTGCCCTCCTCAAAAGTCATTAGAAAATTCACCTGAAAAACAAATGAAGTTTTCTAGGAAAAAACAAAAAGGTTTCCACGAGTTAATGTGAAAACTTCACGGGTATATAATAGGATTATGATTTCGTATAATTTAATATAAAGTTTTTGGGTTCGTCATCCTTTCTGGTAACATTGATCGAAGGGTAAACTCAATACATGATTAGATAATATTTGGGTCACTAGAGAGCGCCAGTGACGCGTTGCGGAGAGATACGGAAACTGGGTTGGAATCCGCACGGACGACACAGGTGCGGATCCAGCCCTCGAAAAAGGTTGTGGTCACGGCCACTCGAAAATCGGCCAAGTGCGAGACTCGCTCACGATAGATACATTGCATTCCTACAAAGGAGACGTTTACAAAATATATGACGCTCGGCCAAAACCTTGTATAGTGTATAGGGGAAAGCCGCGGGGCGAACACTACTAAATTAATAAACCTGTAAAATGTTTGTCTGTTTCCCCACGAAAATTACAAAAGTAAATGTGTGTATGTTTGCACATCACATATGTCACATCTAGACTAAACTACTGAACCGATTTTGATAAAACTTTTACAGCTTGAAAGCCTATTAACCAGAATTAGGATTGTGGGCATGCCCACCGTGCCCACAAGGGTGGATGACACTCATTGATACATGGACATGCCATGTATCAATGAGTTTTTCTTACTTATGTACGTAATACCGACTGCTCTCAAACGGTGAAGGAAAACATGGTGAGGAAACCTGTATACGCTGAAGAAGAAATTCTAATGCGTATGTGAAGTCTACCAATCCGCATTGTGCACATCTGTGTGGCTTCCTGAGGGTGTGCCTGTGCCCTAAAGTGGGACGTATGCAGGGTGTTAGGGTAGACAGTTGAATTACTTTATTGGGTTGAATTACTCATGATACTAAACAACAATCCCTAATAAACCTATTAGGAAATTCGCAAAACAACATTTCATCTTTTCATACAAACGTTCGATTAACTCATTGCATTTAGTATGAAAAGTCCAAAAAAAATAATTCTGATTTCCTATACGGTTCTTAGGGAAAATTGTTTACTATCATTTGTACAAAATCGTTCCTTAAAGTAATGCAACTGTGCTCATCGAAAATGCGAGTTTCCCTTGTACTTACAAAGAAAATTCGCAAAAAGAAATTTCGATTTTTCATATAAACGTTCTATCAACCCTAGGCTGACGATGTTGAGTTTGGGCACAGTTAGAGAATTTTGGATATTTTGTATGATAGTTGATAATTGTGGATACTTTAATGACCATAAATAACAGTGGTGGTGTTAGTTTTTTTTTCATAATGGATTTGCTCTTGGCTTCAGCTCACCTGATGGAAAGTGTAGATGAAGCCGAGGATGCAGCGCGCTCACACAAAAAAAGCCTATTAACTTCTTTTAAAAATATCCTGATTGTATTTGCTTCGAAAAACAGATGCAGAAAGAGAGTTGGTTGTAATAACTCATTACAGTATATAACCTATATTAGGTTTCCAACAATCCGAACAACAAAACAGCTTAAAAACAAATCAATTTTATCACCAAAAATGTTTTCCAGCGAAAATTTTAAAATGCGAGTTACGACATTCTACCAAATTACCAGAAGTAGATTTTCAAGATATTTGCTAAAGGTGTCAAGCGCACCTGCCGCTATTGGTATAGAATCTCACATCGTCGTCGAGATTTTAGGAAATATGTGAGTTACTCCGCTTTCGGTTTCGACTAGGGTTACCACGATTTCTATAAAAATTGCATGTGGTGGAAAAATCCAGCGTATAGGGACCTTCTTAATGAGCTGACACTTTTAAGGGGATGATCAGATCGTCAAACTGAACAACTTTCTCTATGGCACCAACATCGAAATCGCGATAAAAACTGCAAACCTGTTTGAGCCAAATGTACGGGATAGTTGATTTTGATTTTGGTCCTATAGAGAAAGTTGTTAAGTTTAATGGTATGATCATCCCCCTTAAAAAAAGTGTCAGTATATTAAGAATAACCCTGTATATCCGATACAACATTTTAAAACGACGAGATAGCCATAACGATTAGATTTTATAATGCTTTATTTAGAACTCGAATAGTCATAAATGCTTGGAAAGTTGGTCAGTAGTTGCACGTAATAGAGAGGAGTGGAGAGTAAAAGAGGAGGCTTTTGCCCAGCGTTGGGACACTGAATAGGTTACTTAAAAAAATCATAATAATTATTTTCCTACCTTATTGTAAACAACATAATTATTACTTTATTATGTTCTAGAAAAAAAAAAACACACTTATATCTTCCCTGTATATGAATTTTGTTAAATTGGTAGTTGAGCAATTCAATTCAATTTAATGAATATAATGCAATGTTTCTGACCATCCCAAAAGAAATTACGGTTGTGACTCTATGTATGTATGTATGACTTATTTAGTCGTTTGCTCTGTTTGTGAACTTTGCAAATAAAACAATTACTAAAAATACTAAAAAGCAGAACTTATTAGGTAACAAGGAAAGATACAAATCAAAATGATAATAATATAATTCTACTAATAAAGTACAGAAAAAAAAACCAGTACAGTAAAAAGTTTATTTGTTTATTCTTGGTGTGCAGATGAAGAATATTTATGTTATGTTCTGGTAACTTTCAAATTCTAAAAAAACTTCAGGAATTCCTAAAGATCTCCTGTTATGTGGTAACCCTACTTGTAGCTAAAGAATTTCCCCATCGGATATTTTGTCAAAGTGATGTATGGAGAGCTAATGGATTCGGTTATTTGAGCTTTTTTGTCGTCTATAGCGCAATAAACTATAAAGACATCTCGTCTTATATCAAGGCTTGAGTGGCAAAAAATGCAATACTTACTCGACTAAAATGTATGAGACAGCAGATTTTTTTTCGTTCTGACAACTTTGCTCCCATAGTAAAAGTTGTTCAGATTGATGGGTAGAGTATGTGGTTTAAATGTTAAAGATACTTTTCCTTACACCCTGTATGGGATCCTTCTTATTATGCTGGCACTTTTTAAGGGCATGATCAGACTGTCAAACTGAACAATTCTCTCTATGGCACCAACAGGTTTGCAGTTTATTATGGAACAGCAAATTTTTTTCGATGTTGGTTTCATAGAGAAAGTTGTTTAGTTTGATCGTCTGGTCATCCACTTGAAAACCTTCAGCATATTATTATAAGGAAAGAAGCATAGCATATGCTCACGACTATATTCCCTGGGAAGTGAGCCCGACGCCATTTGTAATGGACAGTGGGTACAATACATGCCTCGAAATTAAAGCATGCAGGTTTCCTCACGATGTTTTCCTTCACCGAAAAGCCAGTAGTGTTACAAATCGTAAATAAATTCCGAAAAACTCATAGGTACGAGTCGGCCTGGACGGAGATCGAACCATCGCCTCCTGCACGGCAGGCAAGGTTACTCGCCACTGGACCACCACGGCTACGTAAAAAAGACATTGTTTATTATATATTTTAGAGAAATATTAAATGTTTTAGTTAAGTTTATATGCGGCTGTCTTTTGTTCACCATAAACCGAACTTCAAAGATAACTTAACCTAAAAACAAAGCCATATTAACTCCCATAAAATTCTCTCACACGATAAAATTTCAAAAAAATAACCCCGCTATCAAATATCCAAAGCCGCATCAAAAGTGGTAAATCAAAAAGTTGAACCGTTACACTCAGTAGCCACGATGAGTGCCAAAACCCGGCAACTTTGTGAATTAGCCGAAAATTTATGTAGCGGTAAAGATGTTAATGTTGCGTATAATATTCTTGATGCGGACATTTTGGGGAATATCGGAAATGTTAGTCGCTCTGTAACTGTTCTTGTGTATAATTGTTTTGTTTTGGTCTTTTCCTTTTGCGGTATACATTCATAAACTTAGGAATTTTTCTTAGAGGGGTGAGCAGAGATTACGGATCTCCACTATTATACTGAGGAAAAAAGTAAACAAAAGTAAAAATAAACATTTAAAAATTTTAAGGGGGTTGTTTAGACCATCAAACTGAACCACTTTCACTATAGGACCAACATCGAAATCGCGAAAAAGAAAATCTGTTGTCCCATACATTTAACTCGAGTCGATTTGTAGTTTAGTAAGGAACATCATCAATAGATATTGTCATTTTCTGTGGAACGTAATATTATTTTCTCGCAAATTCGATGATGGCTCTTTAGTGAAAGTTGTTCAGTTTGATGGTCTGAAGTACTAAAGAATGTAAATCATATAAATGGGTATGAGTAAAGATATTGAAATATTTTTAACAGTCGCGGCCACCTAGCAAAGTGTTGTATAATTATAGTACTATAACAACAAACATATTGTAATAAACACTTATGGCGTAGCTCGAATCGGAACTGAGATATTTGACTCTAAAGGTACATGAAAAACTAACCAAAGCCTTTAAGAATCAACTCATTTCCAATCAATCATTCGAAACATTTTTTTTTTAATTTGTAATTAATGGACTTCTTGCTTGTGGGTTAGCACCGCATTTCCGCCAGTGTCAAGTGGTTTGAGGGAGTATCTATCCAATCTCGAGGATTGTTTTTGAGTAAGAACACAACTGAGAAGGATTGCGGAGCCTCGTGGCAGGCTGAGACGCGAACCGCGCGAACACCACGCGAAAGACAAGTGTTCGGGGCAAACCCTGCAACGTGACTCCATCATTCGAAACATATTACCTACTCAGTAAAATATACCGTAAAGAAATACAAAAGATACAAAACAAGGCGGTCTTAGTGCTAAAAAGATTTCTCCCATACAAACTTAGAAGCTATTTGTACCTTAATAGCACAGCTCCGATGCAGCCTAGCAATGAATGTGATGTTTTTAAATATATTTTGAAAGGTCCTCTAAAAACTCTAAAAAAGTTTTATTACTGGCCGCTCAACATAAAAAATTACAATTTCTCTCCACACAACCTTACTCATACCCTCTATACAACGTGTTAATGAATAAGCGCAAAACCTCATACACCCCAACTGATTTATAACAAAATAATTCGATTGAAATGATAATTTCATTATTTTGATAGTTGAAATTTAAAGTTATTCGCAGTTTAAGTTTTGAGGCTAAAATGATTTATCATTTTAGCAATGAATGAAAGCGCTAACGTGCTCATGGATACATTTTAAGAATCTTGTTTTGGTAGCAAGTAGGGTGACAGTGCCCGAGCGGTGGGTTGAGATCGAGTTCAGTAAATTATAAAAATTTACTAACAAATTATCTAGAGAGGCAGACCTAGGAGAGGATACCTAGACCAGATCAGGGACGTCATTAAAAAATGCCAGGTTAAAAGTATCCGAAATCGAAGGGAATGTATAAAAAGATATATGGACTTAGAGGAAGCAAGAGAGGTGTGTCAGAACCGCACAAAAGCGTGAGTTTATGTATGTATGTACTACTACTACTACTAAATTTTAAATTTTACAAACAAATATTTAAAAAAAAAAACCTATGTTGAAACCATCATAATTCGATTCTGCTCTCGATTCTAAACAAACTACTTTCTACTTTTGCGTTAATTCATTAACACGTTGTATGAAAACACACACGTTTTTAGTTTTTGTGTGGAAATTACAAGCTACACAGATTATAAGGTGGTCTTACAATCAGAAAGTGATGCCTACAGCTAGTAACAGATAACTAGCCGGGTATACGTGTAGTTGCCGTGTAGTTTGGAACTTTACTTGTTAGTTAAGTAGGCGGGTACAGTTTACCATACATTACTTTGATAGTTTTGTGCGCGATGTTATACGTTTAATTAATGAAGAATATAATTACGCCCGTTTATGTAATTAAGTGGTTAATTTATGTAGAAACAAAGTGTATCAAAACACTCTAGTAATGTTTAAGAGAAGTTTATTTAGAATGCGTAAATGCGCGCTGCATACAAACGAAATATTGTGATATTTTCAATACCAATTAAAGTCAATGAAATTTTTCTTTCAGGGGAAAGTTGTTCAGTATCATGGGTGCAATCACCCCTTAAATTAATGCAACTGTTTACCCTAACACCCTGTGCAGACAATACGCTATCAAAACCTATAAACATAGAAAAAATCATTTTCTTTTCACAATAAAGAGGTTTTTTAAAAACACTTTTTAGACAAATTTATTATTTCGTCACTTTTCTGAAAGGCCTAAACACGAATCCACACTTACGCAATACAATCCCGCCTCGGAAAATAAATAAAAAACGAAATACGACGCTGAAAGAAAGTTGGCTGAGTAAATAATATTTTACACACTGTCGTGCAGTTTGTGCAACATTTGGACAAACAAATTTCGATGTTTCACTTATCAAGACCCCATAGATTTAGTAACTTAATGAACGTAACAAATACGGGAGAGTTAATTAGTCAGTGCGGGTACTTTTACCATGGATTTCACTATGGACCCAATTTAAAAAAAAGCTAACCCGAAATCTGTCCTGAAGTATAACCGTTTAGCTGGCGGGGTCACGACGACACTTGACTCTAACAAAACATTTTTACTTTAAAGCTTAATATTTCGCTAACATATCCCTAAATCGAAAAATGGTTTTCCCACACCCATAATATTTTTAAAAGACCTATCCAACGATGTGACACACCTGTGATAGACGAATAAAAAATGTCTTCCCCACTTTTCGTGTAGGGCCGACACTAAAAAAATATTGTTCAAGATTTTATTTTACCACTTTGTCGGCGTTATTAATATGTATGTGGAATTTCAGCGTTCTAATACTAAGCGTCTCTGAGCTAAGCCGCGGACAGACGGACAGACGGACGGACATGGCGAAACTATAAGGGTTCCTTGTTGACTACGGAATCCTAAAAACCGGTTAAAGTTGAGTCTAGTTTGAGAAAGAGAGATACTTGGTAAAATATGATTTCATGCCTATAGCGTCGTTGAACCAAATGATAGGGTATTCGCGAAGTGTAGGAAAGATCGCTCTCTACGCATAATGACCTAATTTGTCAACGCGAAATGACTTAAACGTATAATGTCCTGAACGCAAAATGTCCTAAACTTTGCACCTATTTGCTACCCAAAGAGAGTAGCTATTTATTTATTAGTATTTTCATAGTTTTGACTAATTATTATAAGGACTAGCCTTGCGGTAGCATTTCCCCTCTGCCACGGTATAAGCACAATTGATCTTGTGCATTTACATTCAATTTTACACCTTATCACTAAACGAGACAGCCTATAATTGCGAAACAATAACTTCGAACTTAGAACGTTTGGGGTTCACACGAGACTATTTTTCATGATTTTTAACTTTCAAAATTAGAATCTAAAGTTATGAGGAATAAAATCCAAAGTTGCGGATTTCATGTTACCTTGTCCCCCGCAAAAAGTGGCAGAAATGTTTGTTAGTAGAATTACACGCGTAACCAGACCACATAATAAATAGTCAAAGTTTCATAGTGATAGTGATTTTGATTCTGTGACTCTGGCTGAGATAAACAAGCTCGTCAAACTCAAAACCCTTATGTATAAACAAACAACAGTTTAACAAAAAAATTAAGCTTTTTTCGTTAAAACAAAATTCAAAACAAAAATATATCCTCATAACAAGCGTTTTGGGTACATTTTTGTATATTCGCTTGTTTGTGTGGACGGTCTCTCTAATTGGTCGGCAAACAACATTACACATTCACGGAGACCCACATTAATCTAACTAGGGTTGGGATCGTTTTGTCGATAATTTGTAAATATTTTATTTTAAAATCATCATTAATGTCTTCGACCTGCTTCTGTTTGCGAAGGACAAAAAAGGGATATACAAAAGAGAT
This sequence comes from Agonopterix alstromeriana, assembly GCA_963924505.1. Classification (NCBI taxonomy): domain Eukaryota; kingdom Metazoa; phylum Arthropoda; class Insecta; order Lepidoptera; family Depressariidae; genus Agonopterix; species Agonopterix alstromeriana. The sequence goes on along the minus strand of OZ004686.1, from coordinate 782,125 downwards.
AACTAAAAAGAATAGTCAGGCTTGACAAAATTCATGACCTTTACTAAGGTCGATGACGTTGGAGACCGGATTACAAAGTTGAAGTGGAGATAGGCAGGACATTTGGCTAGAAGGGAAGATGGCCGGTGGACCAAGGCAATATCGGAATGGTGGCCAAGAGAAGGAAGAAGGTCCTTAAGTAGACCACCGATGCGCTGGTCAGACGACATTGTAAGGGTTGCGGGTCGTACATGGATCAGATTGGCACAGGACCGTGAGGAGTGGCGCAATATAAGTAGGCCTATGCCTAGCAGTGGGTTGATGTGGGCTGATTTGATTGATTGATTTCACTTTAATCAAACAACACTGATTTAAAAACAAGACTTATTAGTTTTTTAACAATTTTTGATTAGTACGTTTCAGTTTGCTAGCTGAAGAAATAAAATAGACTGTATGATGTGAATTATGGCTACAGCACAACACTGTGGGTCTAGAACCGTGAATATTTGTTTTTGGGAGGCCTATTGTTCAGCTGGTGTCAGAGTTCTAGAGTGGAGACCGCGAACTGGTAGACGTAGTGTGGGACGCCCTGCTGCCCGCTGGACAGACGACCTAAAAAAAGTAGCGGGGAGCGATTGGATGAGGAAGGCCGAGGACAGAGTTTTGTGGCGTGCCTTGGGAGAGGTCTATGTTCAGCAGTGGACGATGATGGGCTGATGATGATGATGATGATTGTTCAGCAGTGGACGATTATAGGCCGATGAAGAAAATGAAGTTATAGTAAACGATATAACGATATGAGGACATTAGTGACATAGGATAAATAAATATCTTGGACATTGTCACACAAATTATCTAGTCACATTTAAAGTACCAGAATCTAGTCTGGACTTGTATTATGATGACTAGACAACGATATAGAATACATATATAGATACAAACATCCATGACTCGGGTACAAATATACATATGCATCATACAAATATTTGTCCCTTACGGGATTCGAACCCGCGACCCTCAGCACAACAGGCAGGTTCACTACAGACTGTGCTATCGGGCCGTCACAGTAACTTTGTAACTTAACCAAAAAATATTTAATTCAAAAGAACTTCAAATAACTCATATTTTGACCCTTGACTACGCACGTAGCAGCCACTACGCCGTAGCACTACGTCGTAGTCTCACTAATATTTTATCGATATAATCACATCACTATTGCACAAACTATGAACGTATTCAACTGTTAAATCTCAGATCTACAAGCTTACAGATCTCTACGAAGATATATTCCGAGAAATGTGGATTAATCTAGGTACACTGTTATGTTTAGATTAGAAATAACAACTTTGTACAAACATTTATACAGGTCGTAAACTTAATTACAGAACATACTTTAGTGGGTGCTTCAAATCTTCAAACTGAACAGCTATTAAACCAATGTCGAAATCGCAGAAAGAAAATTGGTTGTTCCGTAGAAGGTTTGCTATCTAAAACACCCTCTAAGATATGTAACTTATTCAACTTTACACCCTGTATATTATGTTATTTCACTATTATGATGGGAGCCTGAAGCGAACGATGTGTGGAAAATCTAGTAAAATCCAAATTCCTATTTTCTAGCCCCCCGTTCCACTGGACAGAGTTTCGGTACTACTAGTGAAACGTGGATGTTCTGAGGTTTCAAAATATCTCTGACTACCCCCTCGGGGAATATAGTCATGAGTATATGCTTATGCCATTTTCTCGTTTCAGAAAAATGATATTTTTTGATTCTCACAAATTCTCATTCGAATACGGAAATATTGGTATAAGGAAATTCTTATACAAATTCGAACATGTTTAATTAATAAAACCGGTCAAGCGCGAGTCGGGCTACTCCGCGGGTTCCGTACCATACCACCACACAACATAATAACTAAAAAAAACATTTTTTTTTAAACTGGACCTTTAATACGAGACCCACTCACACTTGGCCGGTTTTTTATTATTTGTTGTTATACTGTAGAGCTTGCTCTATAATTACACCAAGTTCAACGCTTGTATGTATTACCGTTTTTACGATAGAGCGAGAAGAAAAAACGTTGATAAAAACTAGTTTCTTGTATGAGTCCCTTAAATTTTATCGTTTTGACATTTTTATTATTTGTTAACAAATCCGCCTTAATAATGCTTATTCTGTGAAAATTTTAACTGTCTAGCTATTATCTTTCAAAAGTTATAGCCCTAAATAGGTAGGACGGACGGACGGAAGGACGGACGGACAACGTAGGCCTAGTAATAGGGTCCTGTTTTCACCTTTCGGGTACAGAACCCTAAAAAATATCATTCCTGAGCAAGTTTTTCATGCCATAACTGCACTACGTAACCAAATCAAATTCAAAGGCTAACTCAAAACTTTCCAAAAAAGTTTTCCAAAAAAATGTTCAGCAAAACTCAAAACGAACTCCTATAAATCATTGCGACTCTCTCTCTATTTATTAAAAGATGCTAACTTTAGATTTACGTTCGCAGATTAGCTGAAAATTAAAAACTTTTCCGAACTCGTTTCGTTGAGTTTTTTCTTCTCGGAAAGACTTTAATATGAAAACAAACCCGGAGGGCTTGCTTGTTTAATTTAACGATTTGGGGAAGACATTTTTGGAGAGAATATGTTATTTCTCAAATTATATTAAGTTTTAAGCATATGCTCACGACAATATTCCCCGAAGGGGTAGACAGAGATATTCTGAAACATCAGAACATTCACGTTTCACCAGTAGTACGGAAACTCTGACCAGTGTGACGGCGGTGAGCCCGTCGCCACTTATAATGGACAGTGGGTACAATACATGCATCGAAATTGAAGCATGCAGGTTTCCTCATGATGTTTTCCTTCACCGAAAAGCCAGTGGTGTTACAAAACGTAAATAAATTCCGAAAAAGTCATTGGTACGAGTCAGTCTGGACGGGGATCGAACCATCGCCTCCTGCACGGCAGGCAAGGTTACTCGCCACTGGACCACCACGGCTATTAAGTTTAATACTAACTTAAATTAAATTATAGCGAAAGGAGGGAAGGAGGTCAGTAGACAGTGGTTTCTAAAGATGATTGGACCGCAACCAACCTAACAAAAACTTCGTAATCCGGGACTCACCTCTTGGTTGTCAATTTGTCATGATAAATAAAAAACCGGCCAAGAGCGCGCCGGACTCGCCCATGATAGGGTTCCGTAGTCATTGTGTAAGTAGAATAAGAAGACAAGTTATCAATCTGTTTATCTTACCTATGATACATTTACAGGTAGAATAATTAAGGATTAATACGAACTTAAAATACTTTTATACTCGACACCGACAAAGTCACAGGCTAACACTCAGTTGTAGAAACGCTCATTAAAGTTAATCCTCCATTAAATCTCTTTCTGTCACTTTTTGTCTTGTTGACGTAGTAAATGCTAGAAAGATATTTAATGGAGGATTTACTCTAATGAGCGTTTCTGCAACTGGATGTAAATCAGGTAAATAATCCAATTAAGATACGAGTATACAAGGTGTTACAAAAATACAAATAAACTTAAGGGGGTGGTTTAGACCATCAAACTGAACAATTTTCAAAATCGCGAAAAAAAACGAATATTCCATACTAAACTACAATTAATCTACTCGAGCTAAATGTATGGGACAACAGATATTTTTTTTCGTGATTTCGATGTTGGTCCCATAGTGAAAGTTGTTCAGTTTGATGGTATCAGCGACCCCCTTAAAAGTTCTAAATGATTATTTTTACTTTTGTAATTCAATTCAATTCAAGTTTTGTTTAGTGGCATCCGATGTGTTATCACAATCCAGCCAATGTCTCGTTATGTGGAGAGTTTACGAAGGAAAATGATCAGTAGTATTAATTAAGTCTAGCGTGGTAGTTTTGCCAATGTAAGTAGTTTATAATCTCAAGTGATTGTTTTAAGGTTAAATCACAAAAGAGTTCACAAAATGGTGGAGCCACGTGCAAGCCCAACGCGCCGATACGCACGCGTCCGCACTCCGCCAGACTTGCAGCGCGACTCTACTTTTGTAACACCTTATATTTGTTTGATCGATTGTTTCTTATAGTACCATTAGAACAGATCACAAACAATCTTTCCTATCCATTAAGGAGCCCTAAAAAATAGGAAAAAGAGAAAAAAAATAGAATATTATTTATTGTACGCTATGGCGGACATATCGCGTCATTTTTCTGCTGTCGCTTATTTCCGAGCATAATACAAGTGATTTATTGAGTGCGAGATAGGGTTGTCTAACATATCTTTTCGAACTTCAATCATTCTGAAGAATCTCATAGATTTTTTTATTTAGATCTGTAAGATATATCTTCGATATAAGTTGAGGTAGTCGACACAGAAATAAATAAGAAAGTAATTAACATAGCGCTTTAAAATAATATAATCCTTCATAATATGCTGACACTTTTGTAAGGAGATGATCAGACTATCAAACTGTACAACTTTCTCTAAGGCACCAACATCGAAATCGCGAAAAAAAATCAGCTGTTCCATAGAAAACTGCAAACAGACTCGAGCTAAATGTATGGGACAGCAGAATTTTTTTCTGAGATTTTGATGTTGGTCCCATAGAGATAGTTGTTCAGTTTGATGTCTAAACCACCCCCTCCAAAAATTTTATTTGTATTTTTGTAACACTTGGGCTGATGATGATAAATTAAATAAATAAATTACGACTATATTTTTCAGCGTGCGCTCTTCTACTTATCGTGTGGAAAGAAAGCCCTGGTGTCAGAGTTTTTTCGGACCACCTTACGGCTTCTGACGTGTTTTTTATGTAACGACTACTACCACGAGTGATAGAAGCCGGGACCAACGGCTTAACGTGCCATCCGAAGCACGGAATCATCTTTCTTTTCAGACAATCAGGTGATTCGGTCTGCAATGTCCTTACCAACTGGGGAAAAACGCACTAAGTGACATATCACTAGGTGTCCCCCGTGGGAATCGAACCCACGACCTCCGTGTCAAGAGCCCAATGCTCTTAACCATTAGACCACGGAGGCAGCTCTCGTGCGGTATTGGCGCGTCTTTACTGTCAACCCTATAACAAGCGAGATTATGTAGGTCATAGGTTATTTGCGGTTTATACGCCATAAAACCATGCGATATCGGTGAAATGTATCATATCTTGTCGATATTATTATATACTAGCTGTAGACCGTGGCTCTGTCCGAAGATAATGTTAAATATGATATGTGTACGACTGATATCAATTAGACAGAATAGAATAAGACCCCGCGTAAAAGTAAAAGTCAAGACAATTTATTTAGGCCAGATTCGATCAAATTTTTATTTATCCAAGAGTAACTACAACGTGTTAATGAATAAGCGCAAAACCTCATACATCCCAATTGATTTATAACAAAATAATTCGATTCAAACAATAATTTAATTATTTTGATAATTAAAATTTTAAGTTATTCGCATTTTAAGTTTTCAGTCAAAAAAGATTTGTGCTAGCGTGCTCATGGATACATTTTAAGAATCTTGTTTTGGTAGTAAGTAGGGTGAGTATGCCCTTGCAGTGGGTTGTGGTCGAGTTCAGTAAATTTTATATAAACAAATTATTTAATATTTAAAAAAATATACATATGTTGAAGCCATGATAATTAGATTCTGCTCTCGATTCTAAACAAACTACTTTCTAATTTTGCTTTTATTCATTAACACGTTGTATACAATGAATAATACCTAAAGAATAACGACCTCTCGTTATATCCGTACTTATTGCAATGTGAGGTTATACATTTGTAGGCTTCCGTAGTCACACAAGGAACCCTTATACTTTCGAACCATTATTTTTGTCTGTATGTATACACCGCCTCAATAACTCGCTCATTTTTGCACCTATTAAATCGAAATTTGGCATGAAGACAGATAACAGTAAGCCCAAAACACAGCCCCACTACGAAAGAGGTGTTGGAAAAATAGTGTTTTTTTTTAAATCGAGTGAGGTATTGTTAGATAGGTATTGTCCAATGGAACGAAACTCCCTTAAAAACTAAATCGATATAACGCTTCTGTCTCGAGATATCTGCGCTCAAAATCAAAAATTTATTATTTATACTGTTGTTATTTTTGTTTTTATTTGTTTTAAAATGTTGCTGTGCCCTTACAGGGTTTATGTGAGTGCTTTAACTGTATTCTAAAGATCTCATGTAACCATAAAATGCAATAAATTATTATGAATAAAGCGTTTAATATGAGACCCGGCGTCCATTAATTCGTAAGTCAATGCATTTCTCAAACCAATTAGTTTGACAATCGATTAAAAGTGAACCTTGGAACGACTGTATGCTGAAAAAGATAGTTGATAGTTGTAGCAAAGTTTCTGAACACCTCTAAAGGTAAAACTGTTGTGCGACGGTTTTGTATTTTGCAAAAGTAAACCAGACCGTCCTATCTGTTACGATCGCTGACACCAACTACAAAATGCACGTAGAAAATATATTCTCGTGCATTTTCAGGTTTTCCTTTAAAATTGTAGAAAAAATCTAGAACAAAAAATGCATACCTCATTATTATAATCAATCTTACCACCGCTGCGTCGGTTTCGTACGAAAAACTTTCAGGAAATTTTAGCACGCTGAAAATTTTTCTTAAAAATATGGAAAAGTAGAATTTCATGAAACTAAAACTAGATTTTGTCATTTATCTCATACGTTAGCTTTAAAATAACTGTATTTTTATATGAATTACTGTTTTATAATGATATTAGTTTACAAAAACCGGCCAAGTGTAAGTCTGACTTCCGCACCGAGGGTTCCGTACCACAATATTTAAAAAAAACGGGATCCTTAGCGAGAGGACGACACACACTTGGCCGGTTTTTATTTGGTTGTTGCTTTTCTTTAGAGTATGCTCTATAATCACACCAAGTTTGACGCTTTTATAAACAGGGTCCTTCTTAATATGGTGACAGTTTTTAAGAGGATGACCATCGAACTGAACAACTTTCTCTATGAGACCACGATATGGGTCTCGTTGGAATCGTGAAAAAAAACCTGTTGTCCTATACATTTGGCTCGAGTAGGTAATTTTGAATATAACACCAGATGTTTTTTTCGCGATTTCGATGTTGGTGCCATAGAAAAAGTTGTTTTGTTTAACGGTCTGATCATCCCTTAAAAAGTGTATTTAAATAATGTCGTAAACATACAAAAGAAGAATATGTTTATCTTTATACAACATGTTAATGAATTAACGCAAAACTAGAAGGTAGTTTGTTCAGAATCGAGAGCAGAATCGAATTATCATGTTTTCAGCAAGGGATTTTTTTTTTCAAAATATTAAATAATTTGTTTGTAAAATTTAAAATTTACTGAACTCGATCTCAACCCACTGCTTGGGCAGTCTCACCCTACTTACTACCAAAACAAGATTCTTAAAATGTATCCATGAGCATGTTAGCGCTTTCGTTCATTGCTGAAATGATAACAAATCATTTTTGCCTCGAAACTTAAAATGCTAATTACTTTAAATTTTAACTATCAAAATAATGAAATTATTGTTTCAATCTAAATATTTTGTTGTAAATCAGTTGGGGTGTATGAGGTTTTGCGCTTATTCATTAACAGGTTGTATATTTGTTTGAAGTCAGATTTTCGTTAAAATATACAGTTTTAGTGCTAGGATTAATTTAAAATTTGTATGGAAATCTTTGAGGCACTGTAACTTTAAAACTATAAATTTTAACGAAAATCTGACTTCATACAAAACATAGAGATTAGTTTCTAGATTGTTTCTACAAAAAATGGTTAGCATTGAAAATATCACCAGACTTCGTTTGTATGAAGCGCGCTCTGAATTATATTCCCTTGAACACAATACAAAACATCAACTATCAACGAAAGCGTATACTAACGTTGGTCACAATTTCTAGAAACGTGAAACTCCATTAACCTTCGTCAAAGAATACGGAACCATTCACACGACACTACGATACTGACATACCAGCCGAATGGCAGAGAGGCATAACCACAGAACATCAAATAATATTTCAAATATTATAGATTATAAACATGTTATAGCCATGTTCTGCTATTTCTAATCGAATTAAGGCATATATATATGTTCACGACTATATTCCCCGAGGGGGTAGTCAGAGATATTCTGAATCCTCAGAACATCCACGTTTCACTAGTAGTACCGAAACTACCCAATGTGACGGGGAGTAAGCCCGTCACACTGGGTGATCTTTTCCTTCACCGAAAAGCCAATTAAAAATCCCGAATCGAATCAAAGATTCCTAATATTCAACATATCTTATTAAACATATTATTCAATGAGAATTAAAGATTAAAAAATTAAGTTACGTCCTTCAAGACGCAATACATTGAAAATTATGTTCTCTGGGTTGTGGGCTCGGTGGCGAAATTGGAAAACGCAATTCTACGGTTTGGAAGCGTGCGGGTTCAAGTCACGCCCGAGACTTAATTTTTAAATCAATAATTCGAATCAAATACTATGTTTAATAAGATATACATAAAAGAAAAACTGGCCAGGTGCGAATCAGACTCGCGTGCGGAGGGTTTCATAGCACAATACAATATTACCAAAAAACATTGTTTTATCCGGGATCCTTAGCGCAATCCCGACACTATATTATTTTTGTTTTATTTTAGAGTATATGTACTATAATCACACCAAGTTCGACGCATGTATGTAGGTATTACTGTTTTTACGACAGAACAAAACGAAAAAAGTTGAAAAAAACACGTTTCTTATACGGCATTGCAATTTGAATAATAACAAATTAAGGACATCCCTTAATTTGTTATTATTCAAATTGCAAATCCGCTATAATAATGCATGTTCTGTGAAAATTTCAACCGACTATTATAGATCAAAAAATGCTGCCCTTTATAGGTAGGGCAGACGGACAGATAGCGTGGGCTTATGAATAAGGTCCCGTTGGCACCTTTGGGTATGGAACCCTAAAACACGCAAATTTATTTAGCAAAGCATGTGACCACCTCGAAGGAAAATACAGTCCAGTGCAAAAATTTACTACAAAAGTTGTACTAACAACTTGAAATTTTAAACATATAACGTTTTACCACAACACTGTGTCAAAGACAAAGTGCTCAAGCCTGATATATCGCATAGAAAATTGTCTATTACCGCGGACTGGGCGACCGACGCATTACTCATACGAACCAGGGTGTAAGTGAGAATTTGTACAACTTTGAGGATATGGTACGACTTTTGACAAAAATGTAGTGAACTCAGTTTAGTTTGTACCTAGTCATTTTAGAAAATTGTTCCAATTCTGGATTGTACTTTTAGTACCCTGTGAAATCATGTAGGTACTAATGAAAACAGACGATCTTTAAATCAATTGGAACGATTAAAATAACTGAAAAAATTCGTGGTTGAATTACGGAATCATTTTATGGGCACGGAATATCTAAATGTACAACTATAGGGTAATTGTACAGCCATTGAACAGCTCCTCAGATACCAGAAAAGATGTGTCAGAATACTATAAAACGTGTTAATGAATTAACGCAAAACTAGAAAATAGTTTGTTTAGAATCGAGAGTAGAATCGAATTATCATGTTCTTAACATAGGTTTTTAAAATTTTCAATAATTTATTCGTAAAATTTTAAATTTACTGAACTCGATCTCAACCCACCGCACGGGCGTACTCGCCCTACTTACTAGCAAAACAAGATTCTTAAAATGTATCCATGAGCACGCTAGCGTTTCCATTAATTGCTGAAATGATAACAAAATCTTTTTTGCCTGAAAACTTAAAATGCGAATAACTTTAAATTTTAACTATCAAAATAATGAAATTATTGTTTCAATCTAATTATTTTGTTATTAATCAATTGGGGTCTATGAGGTTTTGCGCTTATTCATTAACACGTTGTATATAAATGAGTTTGAAAGCTGCAGGCCGCATTTTAAGAACAAGAAATATGAACTCTTACTTCCATGTATATCCTTGAAATATGTATATTTGTAAGGAGACAACATAATCTATTTATTGGCTGGGTTTTTATTGCAAAGTCTGTTTTATTGTCATTCGTTACAGAGAAACATAGAAGCTTCGCGCTTTTTAATTTTATTGGATTCGTTATATGAATTAAATAACACATAAATAGCATATGCTCACGACTATATTCCCCGAAGGGGTAGTCAAAGATATTCTGAAACCTCAGAATATCCGCGTTTCACCAGGATTACCGAAACTCTGTCCAGTGTGACGGGGGGTGAGCCCGTCGCCACTTATAATGGACAGTGGGTACAATACATGCCTCAAAATTGAAGCATGCAGGTTTCCTCACGATGTTTTCCTTCACCGAAAAGCCAGTGGTGTTACAAATCGCACATAAATTCCGAAAAACTCATTGGTACGAGTCGGCCTGGATGGGGATCGAACTATCGCCTCCTGCACGGCAGGCAAGGTTACTCACCACTGGACCACCACTACTTGGCACATGGCTTACATAAATAAAGCCCTTCAAAAATATCAAAAAAACAAAAGAGGTCTTAACATTAAATCCCCCTCCTGATATATCAGGGCTCAGAGCAATCTTTGAGAAAAATCGCCCACTCTCCGGGCGCCGTCGACAGAAGTGGCGATTTGTTAGTTTTTGTCACACCCTGTAGATTTCTTGCGTTTTGAATTATTGCAGGCCATTCGTTTGGGTGTCATTTCACTTGTCTTTTAGGTGGTTTTGATAATAGGAATCTTTATAAAACGGCTTTCCTGAGATCAGTGTTGCTATTGTAAGCGTCATTTGTCGCCCATAAAGCTTTTCTTTTTAAAGATAAGTACCATTTTATGGACGACGCATATTTTTACCCGACTGCGCTAGAAGGAGGGTTATGTTGTACCTACCTAATAACAATCAAATTATATTTGCACAAATAAAGTTGTTATAGCTGATTAGTGATTATAGAGCTTGTTTTTCTCTTTTCAGTTAATATGTTTTTTATGCAGTTGGGTTTTTTGTTTATCTTAATAATTTTTCCAAATGAGTTCACTACCTGTTGTAACATTCGACAGAATTTTGACGCTGCTAGTGAATTATGTTCCTATATTCTGAATATTTTGAATATAACGACTTTCAAAGTCAAAGTCAATATAATTTATTCAATATAGGAGCTTGTCAAACGTCAAATCTTTTTTAAAGTTAGTACCGCGTCGGAACGTGTTGTCGCTGTAGAGAAGATGCAGCCAGAAACTCTACAACATAACACGACTTAATAACTATTACAATATAAATTCTTAAGCTAAAGTTATGTATACAATAATACATAGTCTTTCAAATGCATGCAATGCAAAATAACAGTTTTTTTACCTGCTTCGTCCTACTGCTGCACGTCTAGGACGATTTCTCTACTTGCGCGCGACTCTACTTTTTTCCATACTAAAAGTCGCGGCAAATGCAGCTTTCGCTCTCCGAAAAGCGCGGGAAGAGGTTATTTTCTATGCAGCGAAATCATACTAGACGTGCTGGACAAATGTCTCAAATTGTAAATCTTTTCTATGGATAACAAAATCGGATTAAACAGATCATAGTTTTTGAAACAAAACTTGTATTGGTTTATAGTAGAGCTGCTAGCTTACGCTCTATTAAAACTTCATTATTCCATCATAAACAAACTTTAAAACAACAAACCGAAATGGAATAATTAAATAACAACAGCCATTATCATACCTAGTAGTTATTACAAACGTATTAATGAAAACACTAAACTATGCCGTAATTTTGAACTCAAACAAAAACACCACTTCTAATAATAAAGCGCATTCTATGTGTATACTACGCTTGTATACTGGGATTAAACAGTTTTAATCCGCGAGCTCGGTTTACCGGATTATGTCTGAGTATACACAACCATCAACGATGCTCGGGCTGCGTATGCTTACATAGCTTTGGATGAATCTAGAAGAGACATTAAAAATATAACATATTTTCATGCACTTAGACAATATCGCTAGATGGAGTTCTGTTAATTAAGCCAATTGTAGCATTAGCATATGCTCATGACGGTATTCCCCGAGGGATAGTCTGAGATATTTTAGAACCACAGAACATCCACTAGTAGTAACGAAACTCTGTCCAAAGTGACGGGGAGTGAGCCCGTCGCCACATGTAACGGACAGTGGTTACAATACATTTCTCGGAATTGAACCATACAGGTTTCCTCAGGAAGTTTTCCTTCTCCAAAAAGTCAGTTGTTGTAAATCGCACATAAATTCCGAAAACCTCATTGGTATGAGTTGACTTGGACGGGGATCTAACCATCACCTCCTTGCACGTCAGGCAAGGCTACTCGCCACTGGACCATCACGGTTTTTTAATCCGGATTATTAATTACTATAAGGGCAAATAGTTCCGAGCAAAAAAAATCTGCTGTTCCATATTAAACTGCAATGGCTCCTTTGATTTTTTTTGCTCCGTTCGGTTTGCTCCCATAGTAAAAGTTGTTCAGATTGATATGTAGACTCTTAGTTTAAAAGGATGCTAATTATGTCAATTTTACCCTGTAAAAGAAAGAAAATTACGCGTAAGCAATGCTCATGTCTCTTCCATTTATTTCATTCTTCGTTTCAGCTAACTCTGTGTACAGTTATGGCTTTATTAAATTTCACATACTTACCCCTGTAGCTCTGTTTTACGAAGTCGCTGTGATAGTATTATGTATGAAGATACGGCCAAACTAGCGCGGTTGGCGATCACTGTGGCGGTCATTGTGGAAAGTATCTTATTTAGGTATGATGAAATGCAATGGGGAACTTGCACAGTTTTATATTAAAGATTTAAGGCTTACATAAAAATACCAAAAACAAACATGGTAAAATATGCACAAATCATTTATTTATTGCAAGTCAAAAGTTGACTTTTCAAATTCCGCGCCCCAAAACGCTCACTGCCATGACGTGACGTCACTCCTTTTCATGACGCGTGCAGCTCATCATAAATCATCCGCTATAATACGATGTTGCCGTACTATTCTTACGCACGCAAGTTGCTAATCACTTCGTCACTTTGCGCTGTTTGGTGTTTAAAATTACGTTCCGATCCACGTAACTTATAACTGAAATATTTCGTAAAAAATAAAAACAAGAAGAAATCTTTCAAAAATGTTCTATTCACAACGATTATTATTGAATTATTCATCCAATTTCTCATTATAATTTTGTTGTGTAAGTGCAAGTTCCCCATTCCCCATGCTCATGACTATATTCCCCGAGGGGGTAGTCAGAGATATTCTGAAACCTCAGAACATTCACGCACATTCAGTAGTACCGAAACATCTGTCCAGTACTTAGGACTAGCCTTGCGGTAGCATTTCCCCTCTGCCACGGTATAAGCACAATTGATCTTGTGCATTTACATTCAATTTTACACCTTATCACTAAACGAGACTGCCTATAATTGCGAAATAATAACTTCGAACTTAGAACGTTTGGGGTTCACACGAGACTACTTTTCATGATTTTTAACATTCAAAATTAGAATCTAAAGTTATGGGGGGTAAAATCCAAAGTTGCGGATTTCATGTTACCTCGCCCCCCGCAAAAAGTGGCAGAAATGTTTGTTAGTAGAATTACACGCGTAACCAGTCCACATATAAATAGTCAAACGTCCAGTACGACGAGGACTGAACCTGTCGCCACTTGTAATGGACAGTGGGTACAATACATGCCACAGAATTGAAGCATGCAGGTTTCCTCACGATGTTTTCCATCACCGAAATGCCAGTGGTGTCACATCGTACAGTTGGAATCAGATGTATCGTAGCATACAAGGTTTTCAAATATTTCTGAGCAGTGCTAATTGTCAATAAATTATTTATAGTAAATGTTATCAATTTTATCGAAACATGTATTTTGTCATATACAACGTGTTAATGAATTAACGCAAAACTAGAAAGTAGTTTGTTTAGAATCGAGAGCAGAATCGAATTATCATGGTTTCAACATAGGTATTTTTTTTTCAAAATATTAAATAATTTATTTGTAAAATTTAAAATTTACTGAACTCGATCTCACCCCACCGCACAAGCACACTCATCCTTCTTACTACCAAAACAAGATTCTTAAAATGTATCCATGAGCACGTTAGCGCTTTCATTCATTGCTGAAATGATAACAATGCGAATAACTTAAAATTGTTATTATCAAAATAATGAAATTATTGTATCAATCTAATTATTTTTTTGTAAATCAGTTGGGGTGTATGAGGTTTTGCGCTTATTCATTAACACGTTATATCTGAACAGCTTATTTTCAATAATTTCCTTACAATTAAAATGTATAACAAAGCAGTAAGGTCATTATTCCTAAACTGCTCATATGTTTATGATCACCCTGACTGCGTAGATATATTTGATGTTCTAGGCATTCAGATATTTTTTTTTGTTATGTGTAAAGAAATTATTGAAAATAAGAACTGCTTAGAAATATTTCACCAACTGTTTACTACGATATATCTGATGGTAACTGTATCTAAATTCCGTAAAACTCATTGATACGAGTCGGCCTGGACGGGGATCGAACCATCGCATCGTGCACGGCAGGCAAGGTTAGTCGCCACTGGATCACCACTACTATGATGATGTGGATATAGGACTATAGGTATATGATATAGGACGATAATAAACAGTAGTATTCGAGAAAAATATGGTCAAAGAAGTCGTGTTGGTCTAGAAGTGAGTAAGCATGCCTGCTATGCGGGAGGCAATGGTTCCATTCCCGTACAGGCCGACTCGTACCAATTAGTTTTTTCAATTTATGTACGATTTGTAACACCACTGGCTTTTCGGTGAAGGAAAACATCGTGAGGGAAGCTGCGAGCTGTCAAAATCCGAATTAATTTAATAATCAAAGGATGCAAAGTCGGATAGCAGCGAAAAGGATGCGAAAACAATTAGCCAATAGCGGCAAGGGAATAAAGATGGCGCATCCTGAATATAATTTCGCGAGCTATTAAAATTTGTCAACTGCGCAGGTACATCGGTAAGACTTATAAACCTGGTACTACTATACAGGGTGTAATGAAAAGTATCATTTACCTTTAAACAATACTTCATTCCAAATAAGGACGACGAGATTAGACGAGAACGAGATGAGACTGTGTATTATTGTATACATAACTTTAGCTTAAGAATTTATGTTGTAATAGTTATTAAGTCGTGTTATGTTGTAGAGTTTCTAGCCGCATCTTCTCTACAGCGACAACACGTTCCGACGCGGTGGTAGCTTTAAAAAAGATTTGACGTTTGATAAGTGTGCTGCAAGCTCCTATATTGAATAAATTATATTGACTTAGACTTTGAACGGTTTAGGATAAATTTCACCTAAGTAGCATACATCTATAATAATAAGTTCCAAATCTGTACTATATATACTCTACCCATCAAACTGAACAACTTTTACTATGGGAGCAGAACTGTCAGAGCATAAAAAAATTAGCTGTTCCACACTAAACTCCAATACCTACTTGACTCAAATGTATGAAAAAGCAGATTTTTTTTGCTTTGATCGGTTTGCTCCCACTGTAAAAGTTGTTCAGTTTGATGGGTAGAGTATATGGTTTAAAGGTTAATGATACCTTACAACCTGTATTCAAAATTCCCAAATAACCCTTCAATCCGAAAATATACGCCAAATAGTTGCATAAGCCGTATCACTAGTCCACTTACATACATTAGAGAGGGGATCAATACACATCACTTGACCCCGCTGACCTGCATAATTTTACCCCGAAATAAGGGTAAAAGTGGGTAACTTTCTTTATAAGGATATGGTAATTATTCTGATGACTTACTTTGAACAGATTGGTAATTGCGATTTCGTAATGAAAGGTTTATATTTTTTGTCTGTCTGTACAGTTTTTGTCTTTTAGTGTTCCATAGCAATATTGATAAAACGGAATTCTTATTAATACCACCTAGGTGTCTGTCTGTCTGTCACAAACCTTTTTCTCAGAAATTATTGATGCATAAGCATAAGCATATGCTCACGACTATATTCCCCGAGGCGGTAGTCAGAGATATTCTGAAACCTCAAAACATCCATGTTTCACCAGTAGTACCGAAACTCTGTCCAGTGTGACGGGGAGTGAGCCCGTAAAACATGAAACTTACACTTGTTGAAATTATTGATAATTTTCGAAAAACAACTGTATCTAAATAACTTTTATTTCTTTATATTTTCTAATTTGGGGGCTTTTAACCCTGAGGTTATATGTCAGCCCCAACGTGCCTTAACTTTGAGACTCTACATAACAATGAAATAATAAAAACCTAACATATCCTAAGATATAAAACTAAACACTTCAATTTCAATTTGACTAGCCTATTTCATCTCACTGTTTTGGAAAGCCTCTGGCTATTGGTCGTCAAATTTGTCCAGGTCATCACGCCACCTTTTTCTGGGTCGACATGGACAGCACCGACAGAACACTTCCACTATAAACAATAGTAAAACCGGTCAAGCGCGAGTTAGGCTACTCGCGCACCGAGGGTTCCGTAACACACCACCACAAAACATAATTAACTTACAAAAGAGTTTTCTCCGGGACCTTTACCGCGGGACCGACTCACACTTGGCAGGTTTTTATTATTTGTTGTTTTACTGTAGAGTTTGTTCTATAATCACAACAAGTTTGACGCTTGTATATATTACCTTTTTTACGATAGAGCGAGAAGATGACAACTAGTTTCTTCTATGAGGACCTCCCTAAATTTATCACTTTTTGACCTTTTAATTATTTTTTAGCAAATCAACTATCATAATGCACATTCTGTCCATCATTACTGTTCAAAAGTTACATCCCTAAATTGGTAGGACAGACGGACGGACTGACAGCGTAGGCTTATGAATAGGGTCCCGTTTTTACCATTTGGGTGTGTCTCTAATTCCATGTGTTAGATCCTGCATTGAACGGTTTATCTAATTTTACTTTTTGGTATTAAATGTGTCAATCTACGTGAACAGAGCCTTCATCATCACTGCCTATACAACGTGTTAATGAATTAACGCATAACTAGAAAGTAGTTTGTTTAGAATCGAGAGCAGAATCGAATTATCATGGTTTCAACATAGGGAATTTTTTTTCAAAATTTTCAAAATTTGTTTGTAAAATTTTAAATTTACTGAACTCGTTCTCAACCCACCGCTCGGGTACTCTCACCCTACTTACTACCAAAACAAGATTCTTAAAATATATCCATGAGCACATTTGCGATTTCATTCATTGCTGAAATGATAGCAAATCATTTTTGACTCCAAACTTAAAAAGCGAATAACTTTTAATTTTAATTATCAAAATAATTAAATTATTTTTTCAATCTAATTATTTTGTTATAAATCAGTTGGGGTGTATGAGGTTTTGCGCTTATTCATTAACACGTTGTATACGTCCCACTGCAGGGCACAGGCCTACCCTCAGGCAGGGTGTATGGGTGTTACTCCACCACTCCAGACTTCACATACGCATCGGAATTTCTTCTTCAGCGTGTGCAGGTTTCCTCACGATGTTTACCTTCACCGTTTGAGAGCAGTCGGTATTACGTACATAAGTTAGAAAAACTCTTTGGTACATGGCATGTGGTCCGTGCGGATTAAAACCCGGACCTCAACATTGAGTTTCCATAGCTCTCTGCAACGCGAATCCGGTATATGTACAGACCCTTATATTATATTAATCACTACACAAGCTAACAAACTGATGCAATAGATAATCCCAACGGATTTGCAGTTTGTCTCTTTGAGTTATGCTGTATAGAGATTACTTACGTAACGGGGAATGTACAAACATAACCCTAATTAAAGCATTTTTTTTATTTTCTTATCTAAAAAACCGGTCAAGTGCGTGTCGGGCCATGCGCAGGGTAGGTATCCGTAGTTGCCCGACGCAATATACGGACTTAGAAGGGGGCTTTTTGTTTTATACTACGGTTTAACGGCTAGTAAAGTCTAAAAGTACATTTTACAAGTTGGTCGACTATTACTCGTTAACTTGTAAAGCCTACTTAGCGGTAGCATGTCTCTGCTTATCCCAATTTAGTGATTAGCCGAGTCAACCATTTGAGTATTCGAATTCTTTGGTACTCGTTAAAAAAGAATCGATTTGGATCTCGAGTCAAAACTCGAATGGAGTTGGTGCTTGTATTCAGCGTCCAGTAATCGATACTCCATTGGGTGCTATTAGATGCATCTAGGGCACACCGTTTCGACTATCACGTTCGTTATAATTTCTAATTAGACATCAGATTATATGCATAAACAAAATGGCGAAAGGTGCATGCAAATATGCTCTAAAAAACCAGCCAAATGAGTGTCGGGCCACGCGCAGGGTAGGCTTCCATAGTTGCCCGTCACAATATACGGACTTAGAAGAGTGCTTTTTGTTTGATACCTTGGTTTAACGGCTAATAAAGTCTAAAGAGTACATTTTGCAAGTTGGTCGACTATTACTCGTTAAATTGTAAAGCCTTCTTGGCGGTGATAATCTTCCGTAAATTTTATGCAGCACTTTTGCCGTGATTTTATTTTACAACTTTGTCGGCGTGATTAATATGTATACCCATGACAAATTACAGCTTTCTAGTACTAGGCGTCTATGAGCTAAGCCGCGGACAGACGGACGGATATGGCGAAGCTATAAGGGTTCCTTGTTGACTGCAGAACCCTAAAAAGGGCCAAAATATGCACAAAACATGCACTATAAAGGGAAAATTTCTGAATATTTTCACTAATCAATTAATTATAATTCTTATGTCAATACACAATCATGTATTTTTCTAGATTTTTTAGAAGAAAGTTTTGACATCTTAATTTCTTCAAGACCCTGGTTTTATACAGAACAACAAAGAATTTACCACGGTCCTTTTCTGATAGTAAATTAGGAAGGGTGTCTTCGATAATTTTTCCTAGAACTTCCATGGAGAAGAAGGTCCCCCAATGTTACACGCCTACACCCCTTACTACCCACAGAATATTTTAAGAGGGGTTAGAAATGCAAAGTACCGCTTTTGCTTTGGAAACGACTGTCGCCACTTGTCTTCCCGCTCACGCTGCTACAACTACTCATGCCCTCTCGCTCGCACCACGCCGCGCGCCTTATGGTGTTATGCAAATCATTGCATAACCTGTGGCACGCGTTCCACGCCTACTTTGCACTTCTAACCCCTCTTATAATGTTCTGTGTTGCTACCGAAACAAGCACGATCGGCAAGAAAGTAATAAATTATGCAATAAAGTTATAAAATATCTGAGTAAAAAATCTGAAAATGTTATTCAATATAGCTTTCGGTAAGTACTTTCAATGAAAATTATAACGGAAGCTGTAGCCCAATTAGTTTTTTACTTTATTATTTTTTTTTATTTTATTTATTAGGTTTGCCAACAGGCTTTAATCGTACACTATTAAATAAATATCCTGGACACAATTCATTAAAAGAAGTAGACCCAAGTACAGGCAAACACAACTTGAACATAATAATAATAATGTAAGGTAAGGCTTACTTATATACAACGTGTTAATGAATTAACGCAAAACTAGAAAGTAGTTTGTTTAGAATCGAGAGCAGAATCGAATTATCATGTTTTCAGCATAGGTAATTTTTTTCAAATTATTAATTAATTGGTTTGTAATATTTAAAATTTACTGAACTCGATCTCCACCCACCGCACAGGCTCACTCACCCTACTTACTACCAAAACAAGATTCTTAAAATGTACCCATGAGCATGTTAGCGCTTTCATTCATTTCTGAAATGATAACAAATCATTTTTGCCTGAAAACTTAAAATGCGAATAACTTTAAATTTTAGCAATCAAAATAATGAAATTATTATTTCAATTTAATTATTTTGTTATAAATCAGTTGGGGTGTATGAGGTTTTGCCCTTATTAATTAACACGTTGTATAGGTATTAAGGTTAAATAATCTAAAACAATACTTTAGATTTACATAATGCATCCATAACTTATCTTAGCTAGATTAATCTAAGTTTACACTAAATCTACTAATCTAAGAGTACAATGTTTTTTTTAAGAGGTAGGCAATGAATTTGAGAATATATCAATTTGTGAAGATTTAGAAAGCTCATTATGTTCACGAAAAATAGTTTAAGAAAAAACCTGTAAAATAAATAGATTTTCTAATAATAAACTAGATGGCGTTGCAGTATTTTATGTAAGATACTCTATTAGACCCCCGTCCAGACCAACTCGTACCAATGAGTTTTTCGGAATTTATGTACGATTTGTAACTGGCTTTTCGGTGAAGGAAAACATCGTGAGGAAACCTGCATGCTTCAATGTCGAGGCATGTATTGTATCCACTGTCCATTATGTGGCGACGCGCTCACCCTCCGTCACACAGGACAAAGTTTCGGTACTACTGGTGAAACGTTGATGTTCTGAGATTTCAGAATATCTCTGACTTCCCCCTCGGGGAATATAGTCGTGAGCATATGCTATGCTATGCTATGCTACTCTATTACACTGATTTTTTTTCTTGTTCTACTTATACAATGGCTACGGAACTCTATCATAAGCAAGTTTAATTTTGAATTTGTGACCACCATGTCTCATAGATAAGATAACAGCTTCAAAAAGCAATCCACTTGATAATACAAAGCATCAACGTGACGCCGACTATCAGACAGTGACGTCACGGACGGCGTTGCTTTTAGCGATAATTGACAGTTTGACGGGTGACGTCACTCGAGTCGAGTCGAGAGCATTTTTCGAGTGACAGATGGAGTGGATCGTTAGAGACTAGTTTTAGAGCTTTAGTGGTTTTTAGGAAGCGCTCGTTCGTGTTGTGGAGTTTCAGTAGTCGAAACGATCACCGAAATAGAGCAATGCCTACGTCAGATCTGAAGAGCTATTTTTTGTGTTTCGTACTGTACAGAATGTTATGGTAGACAATGGAATTACTTTTATGGGCGATTGTACTCATAATGCAGAATAACCTAAAGAACGAGGTTTTGAAGATTTCCGAAATCCACGCGGACTAAGTCGCAGGTTAAAGAAATAACTCTTTATGACTTACGTATACTTCATTCCATATAAGGACGAAAAGATTTTCCATTTCCTATATAACTTTCTGGCCAATTCTGATTTGCAAATATATTTTTTATCAGAAAGATATAAATAAATAGGTAAATATCTTGGACATTGTCACATAAATTATCTAGTCACATTTAAAGTACCAGAATCTAGCCTGGACTTGTATTATGATGACTAGACAACGATATAGAATACATAAATAGATACAAACGTCCATGACTCGGATACAAATATTCATATTCATCATACTAATATTTGTCCATTACGGGATTCGAACCCGCGACCCTCGGCACAGCAGGCAGGTTCATTACCGACTGTGCTATCGGGCCGACACTGATATACTATTCGACATATCTTGGAAGTTATTAAAGCTGTTCGAAGTATAAGTGAGAGGAAGTGTTTCAAATCTCTGTTTCTGTAATTCAAAATAGCCTTAAAATTTCGTTGCTATTTGAAATGTAGTATAGGTATTCAAGATCACCCCATTTACCTCAAAAACGTTTATTCAACATTGTCAAATAAAAATGACAAGAGATTACAGCAATAACACTTTTTGTCACGTCTCTACATTTCGTTTGCGTGTTACCGTTCATTTTACCTAAGAATGCAACTGCCAAAACTCTTCAACCAAAGTAATAAGTACCAAAATGCCTTGTTTTACAGGATTTGCCGATGGAACAAAAAAAAAGTGCCTTACCGAATTGTAGCCTCAAGTGGAAATGTTCAATTCCATTCTGTCACATTTTGATTTTAGTTATCATTTACTGAGAAAACTATTTGTATTTTGGCTATAGTAACCGGGATGTTTTTTTTTAAGAAGGCGCGTTGTGGTGTTTCCTAAATAATCACTAGAGTTAACCCGCGACTTCTTCCGCACAAATTATATATCCAATTTTAAGGGGATATAATTCGGAGCGCACTCCATACAAACGTACTATGATGATATTTTCAATACTAACTAATTAAAGCTAATGACATTTTTTACAAACAATCTAGAAACTAATCTTTGTTTGTATGAAGTCAGGTTTTTGTTAAAATGTATCGTTAATGTTAGAAAAAAATCCGCCATAATAACGCATTTTGGGTAAAAAATTCAACCGTCTCACTATTATGCTTCAGAAGATACAGTCCTTTATAGGTAGTACAGACAGACGGATGGAAGGATGGACGGACAGCGTAGGCTTACGAATAGGGTGCCCTTTGCACACTTTGGGCACTGTGTAATAAGAACGAATAGTGGTGAAGCTCACCGGTCGTGACAGAACGCGGTGTGTGGGGGGCGGGAGGAGTGCGTCTGCGTGCGTACCTTTAAAGCGAATTCAATTAGGGTACGCCCGTAGAACAAAGTCAAAGTCAATATAATTTATTCAATATAGCAGCTTGCAGCACACTTATCAAACGTCAAATCTTTTTAAAGCTACCACCGCGTCGGAACGTGTTGTCGCTGTAGAGAAGATGCGGCCAGAATCTCTACAACATAACACGACTTAATAACTATTACAATATAAATTCTTAAGCTAAAGTTATGTATACAATAATACATAGTCTATTTAATAAAATAACTGATAATATACAGTAAAGTAAATAAACTATAAGCTAGTGACCTCAGACCCAAGCATTTTGATCATTTAAATAATCATCCAGTTTATAATATGCTTTTTTACAGTACACAGAACCGCGCAAGCATCGGCCCGCTGAGACAGCTGAGCTGCACCACTATTCGTTTTTATTACACTTTGATTTGGGTACGGAACCCTAAAAAGAAGAAAGCTGTAACTGGAAAGCAATCAATCGTTAAAAGCAGTGTAACCGCGGCCCGTTCAGACACGTTGCAAACTTGTAATTTGTTCGAGCTATTCCGGACATGTTCGAACAAGTCTGACGTTTGCATTTGTCTCGCCGTTTGTAAGGTTTAGTTGTCAAGTTTTTAATTGAATCAATGTGAATTGTAAACATTGTTTAGTTCTATTAGAGTTAGGGAAGCATACAGTTAAGAGGATAATTGTGAACTCTATCTAAAAAAAATGTTTTTTTCGCGAAGAAGTTTAAAAACAAAAGTCCTGTGTTAAAAAGCCTATCATAAGCTTGATGATTACTTAAATGCGTAGCTTTCAGTGTCACTAACTTATATTATACTCAAATTAAAGATTACTCTACCCACCAAACTGAACAACTTTTATTATGGGAGCAAACCAGTCAGCGCAAAAATAAATTTGCTGTTCCATACTAAATTGTAACGCCAAGTCGACTCAAATGTATTAGACAGCAGATTTTTTTTGTTCTGACAGGTTTGCTTTGCTCATATAGTAAAAATTGTTCAGTTTGATGGGTAGAGTATGTGGTTTAAATGTTAATGATACTTCTCCTTACACCCTGTAGTCTTATCCTAGTATGGTGTTACTTATGCAAATAAATTATTTATCTATCTATCTATCTATCTACGGTAGTATGTAAACAAGAAAAATATATTATTTCTCAAGTTTATAGACTTCAGACGGAGCCGTGGTGGTCCAGTGGCGAGTATCCTTGCCGGATGCAGGAGGCGATGGTTCGATCCCCGTTCAGACCGACTCGAATCAATGAGTTTTTCGGAATTAATGTACGATTTGAAACACCACTGGCTTTTCGGTGGAGGAAACCTGTATGCTTCAATTTCGAGGCATGTATTGTACCCATTGTCCATTATAAGTGGCGACGGGCTCACCCCCCGTCACACTGTACAGAGTTTCGGTACTACTGGTGAAACGTGGATGTTGTGAGGTTTCAGAATATCTCTGACTGCCCCCTCGGGGAATATAGTCGTGAGCATATGCTATGCTATGCTTATAGACTTCAGAAATATATTTTTTTCTTGCTTCTAACCTAGGTAGCTTCTACCACGCAATATTAAGAGAAGTTTATGCCGAAAACGCTAATGCGCGCTGCGTACAAACGAAGCCTGGTTATATTTTCAATACTAAGCAATTAAAGTCTTTTGCAGAAACAATCTAGAAACTTTCTATGCTTGTATGTTGTCCGATTTTTTCGTGGATGTCTAATAGTAAAATTTATTCAGTTTGATGGTCTAAATCATCCCTTTAAATATCACTAGAGTGTTTTGTTACACACTGTATAATATGATCTTATAGTTATAGGTATGAGAATATGCGACATACGATATGCAAATCTGGGGTTAAGTCCTAAAGTACGTTTTAAGTTAAAACTAAGTTTGTCGCTTGCGCTTATGTTAGTAATTAAACGAAGTTTGCTAAAGTTTTGGGACGAGCTGCAATAATATTGTGTTTGTTTTACTGTTACGTAGGTTTGTGTATAGAGGGCGCCATAAGAATATGCATAAAAGGACATTGACGTCTCTGTACCACGTTTTTCATATGCTCACGACTATGTTCCCCGAGGGGGTGGTCAGAGATATTCTGAAACCTCAGAACATCCACGTTTCACCAGTAGTACTGAAACTCTATCCAGTGTGATGGGGGGTGAGCCCGTCGCCACTTATAATGGACAGTGAGTACAATACATGCCTCGAAATTGAAGCATGCAGGGTTCCTCACGATGTTTTCTTTCACCGAAAAGCCAGTGGTGTTAGAAATCGTACATAAATTCCGAAAAACTCATTGGCCTGGACGGGGATCGAACCATCGCCTCCTGCACGGCAGGCTCTTTATCGGAAAAGAGTATCGTTTTAACGTACGCGTCAATGTATACACCGTGTTAATGAATTAACGCAAAACTAGAAAGTAGTTTGTTTAGAATCGAGAGCAGAATCGAATTATCATGGTTTCAACATAAGTATTTTTATCAAAATATTAAATAATTTGTCTGTACATACACATACATACATAAACTCACGCCTTTGGGCGGTTCTGACACACCTCTCTTGCTTCCTCTAAGTCCATATATCTTTTTATACATTCCCTTCGATTTCGGATACTTTTAACTTGGCATTTTTTAATGACGTCCCTGATCTGGTCTAGGTATCCTCTCCTAGGTCTGCCTCGCTAGGTAATTTGTTAGTAAATTTTTAAAATTTACTGAACTCGATCTCATCCCACCGCTCGGACACTCTCACCCTACTAACTACCAAAACAAGATTCTTAAAATGTATCCATGATCACATTAGCGCTTTCATTCATTGCTGAAATGATAACAAATCATGTTTGCCTCAAATCTTAAAATGCGAATAACTTTACATTTTAACTATCAAAATAATGAAATTATTGTATCAATCTAATTATTTTCTTATAAATCAGTTGGGGTGTATGAGGTTTTGCGCTTATTCATTAACACATTGTATATAAATTCGATCTAATACAAAATTCTCGAATAAAAGTATCCCAGACTAACCTACATAAACGTAAGAACGTGTTAGTAATATAAACTAACTAAAAACATTGAAACTGCACTGATCTTTTAGCACTGCGGCACGGCATTGTAGGCTTGCATGTAGTCGGTGGATGAAGCGAAGACTGGCGCGTAATTGTTACTCTTCATTAATTTTGTTACTCTCTTTGTACGGACACTTACTTTCCTGCCTGCTATATACTTGCCTGCAGGAGGCGATGGTTCGATCCCCGTCCAAACCGACTCGTACCGATGAGTTTTTCGGAATTTATGTACGATTTGCAACACCACTGGCTTTTCGGTGAAGGATAACATCGTGATAAAGCCTGCATGCTTCAATTTCGAGGCATATTTTGTAAACACTGTCCATTACAGGTGGTGACAGTGTGACTACCCGTCACACTGGACAGGGTTTCGGTACAATTGAAACGTGGTCGAGGTTTCAGAATAATGTATTCAATCATTATGAGAATTAAGGAGGATTAATTTTGATGAGTTCAAAAATTGCATTTTAGTTATAAGTCCGTCTTCTTTTTGTATTCTCTGTATTTTCTTTCTGACCTCTTTATAAAATAATTACGTTGATAACATAAAAATATAGATAGATTGATAATTTTAAAACATCTTGTACATAATAACATAAGGATAAAATAATTAGACACAGGTTTCAATACTATATCTACCCCATCTCAAATCAATTCCAAAATCCGTTCCGAACTAGTGCTGAGCCAAATTTGAAAACCAACGTTATCCCAAATCGGATATTAATTAAATCCGAATCGGAATAGGTTTCTATGTTTAATCCCTACAAGAGCTTTCGAGCATGGAAATTAATTTCACAACTGTATACATTAAAACTATAGCGGTTTCCTGTACAGTAAATGTTTATATAGGTACTGTGAATACATACATAATTTATAATACATAATACAGGGTCCTTCTTAATATGCTGACAGTTTTTTAAGAGGATGACCAGACCATCAAACTGAACAACTTTCTCTATGGGACCCACATCGAAAACGCAAAAAAAATATTAGTTTGCCCATACATTTTTTTTGCGATTTCGATGTTGGTCCCATAGAGAATATTGTTGTGTTTGACGGTCTAATCATTCCCCTAAAAAGTGGAAAACAATTGTAATTTACATTTGATTGCTTAAAACACTCTTACAGAACTATTATTTGGGTGTTTTATTATCCCTTATTTATTTATGCGTATGGCGAATTTAGTTTGTAGGCATAAGGTCATACGTCTACATCCAGCGTCTGAAGCCATCGAAGGGCCTCAGGTGTCAGGTGTGCCAGGTCCTCAGGACGGCCCGGGTAAGCTCGAAGGGGGCACCGTTGTATTATGTGTTGCATTGTCTGGTCTTCGATCCCGCAGTCACATAAGGGAGACTCCGTCGAGCCCCATTTGTGTCCCCATTATCCCTTATTACTATTGTAGTGTACAGCAATAAAGAGTAGTTAATGTGGAAAGCGCCGGTAGCGCCATCTATGGGCAGGTGCGGTCTATGGTGAATATCTATCGTGCATTCGCTTGGTATTCACTCACCGACCGCCGTGCCGTGCGGACGTACGCTTAGCCACATTCACTAAGTGAATACTATATCTGTGTTTTATTATATACATCAACCTCAACCAACCCTGTAGAAAAGGTGTATTCTACAACTATTACTTAGGTATTTTGTTATCCCTGGTGAGAAGAACAGAGCCTCAGTGAACATTGAAGTAAAATTTCTCAAAATTAGCAGAAGTATTGGCATAAGAAGGTACAATTTTACAGCCATTTTGGGTACCATTTGAAGTTCAAATTAAAGACGTCCTTTAAAGACTGGCTCGGTAGCTTAACTGGACGAAAGCAAAGCCCCGGTTTGGCAGGTTGTGGGTTCAAGTCCCGTAAGAGATTTTTTTTTCAATCTTTAATTCGATTAGAAGGAAGGAAGGACGAATTAATTTTATTTTATTAAATATACTATGTATTATTGTATACATAACTTTAGCTTAAGAATTTATAATGTAAATATTTAAAAAAACATTTGACGTTTGATAAGTGTACTGAAAGCTCATATATTGAATCAATTATATTGTCTTTGACTTTGAAGGTACAGTTGAGAATAACCCGAACAATAAACCGATTATGAACGTTTCAATGCGTTTTTAAGTTAGTTTTGTTTTCAACTTTGATACGTAGTTCAAATTGGTTTGTTGTTCAATTAGTTTTAGTTGGTTTAACTAAGTAACTTTGTTAAGAACACGATTTAATTGTTTTTAAACTGAATTATGGACTTTGGAATTTCTGTTGAATTCTATTTCATTTTAACTTGTTTATATTCAATTAATTTACAAACTAAGCATGTTACAATTGGCTATTAGACAATTATAACGGTAAAATATTAAATTAATTAGATATAGTAGCTTATTGGTTCACAATAAAAATGCAATGTTTTTTGCATTAAATTAAGTTGTAAATATTAAATTAAGGTTTTCAAAAACTGAAACGCGAGCGGCCATAATTGAGCATCGTGTGACGTCATATTTCAAAGAATAAAACGTCATGTGAGTTTAAGCGTCGTAGTTAGCTTTACTTTGTTTATTGAAATATGACGTCACAGCCAGAAGTGTCACGTGATCGGCTGTTTTCGCGCGAAATATTGTTAATGTTTTTTTAAGAAAAAGATAATTGAAAGAGGTTTAAAATAATTTAAAATATCTTTCCAAAAACTATCAAATAGCCAATTGCACGTTTTGAAAGATACTTAGCTGATAAGTAGTTGTATTTAGTGTTGCCCGGCAATAGTGAAACTATCGATAGTCTATCGATACAATTGTGACCTCGAAAAATAGTAACAATATCGTTTATAACGATATTCATATTCGATCGTATTTTCGAAAATATCGATAGTTTTTACTAAAGGTCAAATTAATACTATCGACATTGTAACTATTTTTAAAGGTCAGCTATCGATAGTTCAGTATTCGTTCACCGTTTCCTCTATCCTAAGGTTGCCTGGAAGAAATCGCTTCTTAGCGATAAGACCACCTTATTTTGTGCCTTTTATTTTTTTTTCTGCATTTTACTGTTTATATCTTGGTTAGTATAGTTAGGCAAGACTAGTTGTATTAATACGTATCCGTCCGGGAACACGACTCTCCATACTAACCGATGTGAACGAGCGCGTGGCTCCGGTTACAAGTTAGCTTTTTTCTTTGGAAAATGAGATGATTTTTTTATGAATTTTCAAAAAATTATAAAATCAAATCATTCTATGTTGTATTCTAAATTTGCATTTTACCGATCAACAATGTAAGAGTAAAATGGTTACAACTGGAAATAAAGTGACTTTAGATTCCTTTTTCTTCAGTTTTATTAATTAAAATAGATTTTTATAAGAACCAAATCATCATCATCATCTTCTCATGTCCTGTAGATTGTTTAGTTTTGTTTTCTGTTTAAAAAGTTTCATAGTTAACGTATAAAATAGTAACAAAGTTACCCAATTTTACTATAAAATCGGGCGGTAGATCCGAGGTTTTTGGTCTTGGATCTATTTTTGGATCTTGGAGGGTGCAGTGGTTTCATTTCACCCTCTATCTCATACCTCTATGTCCTTGCAGTAGAAGCGAAGCTGATGATGATGATGATTTAAAAGCAATATCTTTAAAAAAATCTAACCTAGATTATTATTATTATTTTTTTTTTTTTTCACACAAATTATCTAGTCACATTTAAAGTACCAGAATCTAGCCTGGACTTGTATTATGATGACTAGACAACGATACAGAATACATATATAGATACAAATATCCATGACTCGGGTACAAATATTCATACTCATCATACAAATATTTGTCCCTTACGGGATTCGAACCCGCGACCCTCGGCACAGCAAGCAGGTTCACTACAGACTGTGCTATCGGGCCGTCATTTAAACTACCTATTGCTAAAAAAGCAGTGGTGGTTCAGTGGCGAGTAACCTTGCCTGCCGTGCAGGAGGCGATGGTTCGATCCCCGTCCAGGCCGACTCGTACCAATGAGTTTTTCGGAATTTATGTACTATTTGTAACACCACTGGCTTTTCGGTGAAGGAAAACATCGTGAGGAAACCTGCATGCTTCAATTTCGAGGCATGTATTGTACCCCCGTCACACTGGACAGAGTCTCGGTAATACTGGTTAAACGTTGATGTTCTGAGGTTTCGGAATATCTCTGACTACCCCCTCGGGGAATATAGTCGTGAGCATATGCATATTGCTAATAAAAACCGTCACAAACTAAAAATAAAAAACGACCCTCTCCACTAAAGCACTAAATTTTTATTCTTAAATAATGTCGGACGTAAAAAACCGGGGCAAAGTTCTTAGAAATGGAAATGCGGCGTGAAGTGCACTGCATTATGCAATGGACGCCATTTTGAAAAAGTAAACAGATAAATAAAATGCGCGGGAAACTTAAGTGGCGTTATAAGCATTAACCTCTTTGTTTAAGAGTTTTATAAGTGGGGAGAATTCAAGATGGCGGATAATTGGTCTGTCTAAAAAAATACATTTGTAAATATGGAAAATGCCTTAGCTTTATTTTATAACTAGAGTTAACCCGCGACTTCGTCCGTACAAATTATATACCAGATTTTAAGTCAGATCATAAGCTATCAAAAACAAACAAGTTTCGTCAAAATCGGGTTAGTAGTTTTTGCGTGATGTTCGCACAAACAATCAAGCCCTATTTTTAACTTTGAGCACAGATATTTCAAGACAGAAGCATTATATCGATTTAGTTTCTATGCGAGTTTTGTTTCATTGGACAAGACCTATCCAACGAAACCTCACTCGATTAAAAAAAAAAACCTTAGTTAGGTTGAAAAAAATTGTTTTCTTCATAACTACTACATTTCTGTTTTTGGGTTACAGTTATCTGTCTTCATGCCTCGATTCATTGATTAGGAGTCAGGGACACATAAAAACCATATCGTATCTTTTTTTGTTGTAAATATCATCAATGTACAGACACACTTCTGTTACAGTTTTATAACAGTTAAGATGCTCATAACCTACATTTTTATCATTCAGTTAATCCATAATAACTTGTACTAAAATGTTAATTAATCGGCTTACCGTATTTTTAGTCTTAGCTACTAAAGACTTAAGGATAATGTAATTTGTAGTTTACCTGAAACAAAATACAAAATGAATAAATTAGTGAAACTTGTACGAAGAATATGCATTTTTAACCCCCGACGCAAAAAGAGGGGTGTTATAAGTTTGACGCCTATGTTGGTCCGTCTGTCTGTTGGTCTGTCTGTCTGTGGCATCGTAGCTCCCAAACGGGTGAACCGATTTCGATGCGGTTTTTTTAAAAAGAAAGGTAATTTTTGCATGAGTGTTTTTAGCCTTATTTCATGAAAATCGGTTTAGCAGTTTTCAAGTAACTTTAAAAATTACGCAATAACATTAAATTACGAATTAAAAAAACCCCCAACGCGAAAAAAAACATTGAGAAATA
This sequence comes from Agonopterix alstromeriana, assembly GCA_963924505.1. Lineage (NCBI taxonomy): Eukaryota > Metazoa > Arthropoda > Insecta > Lepidoptera > Depressariidae > Agonopterix > Agonopterix alstromeriana. Next base: position 751,208 of record OZ004686.1, on the reverse strand, counting down.
ATTCGGTCACCTATTATTTTTGATGTAAGCAAATGTGTGTAGCAAATATCTTCAATGTACAGACACCCTTCTATTACAGTTTTATTATAGTTCTACAGTCAATATATTTACGACAATATTTTATACGTTCGCAAAAATTTGTCTCTCTTTCCCAAAAACAGTGACGTTCATAATTACAATACAAGAAATAAAAATAAATTAGTATTCCCACATTTTCGACTTAGTAAGGTCAACACATCTTTCATGGGGCACTGTCTACGTTATTATAATAAGATACCAGAGAATATTCTTAACTTGACGGACAAAAAGTTTAAGTCCCATGTTAAACAAGTCCTCTGCAAAAAAGGTTACTATAAACTCGATGATTATTTGAATGACCAAAATGTCTGGTCTTGACAATGTTACTCTATGTAATTTAATATTGAATTTATGTAATTGTACTTTGTATATTTTGTTTTGTTTAAAACAAGTGTGTTGTAGAGTTTCTGGCCGCATCTTCTCTACAACGAAACACCTTCCGACGCGATGGTAGATTCAAAAACATGACGACAAAAAGTTATCTATGTGATATTATTTTGAATAAACAATTTTGACTTTTGACTTTGAGTCAAGATAAGATTAAATAATCTTTGTGACAATATGAAGATATTTTTAATTTATAACCATACACAAACCTTTTTACTAACTCCCGTGAACCAAGCTAATTTCAATTTTATCAAGTAGGCAAAAGGGTTCTACCAGATGACTTCTAAAACGGAATGAGCTTACACTGTATGGAGTATTAATGCACTTTGGACCCAAGCCAGAACTTGCTCCGGATGGTTCAGAGTTATGGGTACAGTGTAGTGAACGTAATTTGAGAATATGGGAGCTAATTTTGAGAAGATGGTCGTTATATTCTAGGTGGGTTTGGGTTAACTGCTTTAAGGATATACCTAGTTAAAATTTTGATAGAATTTCAAATTTTTGGGAAATTTTATGTATAAGCATGCATTTAGCATATGATCACGACTATATTTCCCAAGGGGGAAGTCAGAGATATTCTGAAACCTCAGAATATCCACGTTTCACCAGTAGTACCGAAACTCGGTCCAGTGTGACGGGGGGTGAGCCCGTCGCCACTTATAATGGACAGTGGGTACAATACATGCCTCGAAATTGAAGCATGCCGGTTTCCTCACGATGTTTTCCTTCACCGAAAAGCCAGTGGTGTTACAAATCGTACATAAATTCCGAAAAACTCATTGGTACGAGTCGGCTTGGACGGGGATCGCACCATCACCTCCTGCACGGCAGGCAAGGTTACTCGTCACTGGACCACCACGGCTTTTATAACAAGCACAAAAAACAGTGGTGAACACGATATAAAGAATGATAAAGATTTATACAGTTTAACATTTAGGGAAAACATATTTGGAAACTTGTCCATATGGTATATCGGACAATCACACACGGTAGACCTGATGGGCCACTAGTCGTTTTAGGATACTAGACATTTTGAGACTAGACGATGTGGGAACTGTTCCGTTTGGTAAATTTGTCGTTTTGGTGCCACTTAAACTACAACTAAAAGGACAAAATGAAATAAATAAAGCATAACATTATTTGACGTCAATTTCCACTTTGACACTATACTATTATAAAACTGTAACAGAAGTGTGTCTGTACATTGAAGATAAATTTACAAAAAACTGTTCAGGTACGAGTCGGGGTAATCGCGCACCGAGGGTTCCGTACCACACCACCACATAACATATTAACAAACTAAAAAGCGTTGTTTTCTCTGGGACCTTTAGCGCGAGACCGACTCGCACTTGGCCGGTTTTTATTATTTGTTGTTATACTGTAGAGTTTGCTCTATAATCACACCAAGTTTGTGGTGTGTGTGTATTACCATTTTTACGATAGATCGAGAACAAAAAACTTTGATAAAATTAGTTTCTTGTTGAGAACCCAAGGAGTTCTTATAATTCCATAATTGCCATAATAATTTTTTAATTTTTGCCATTTTTATTATTTGTTAACAAATCCGCCGTAATAACGCATATCCTGTAAAAATTTCAACTTTCTAGCTATTACGGTTCAAAAGTTACAGCCCTAAATAGGTAGGACGGACGGACGGACAACGTAGGCTTAGTAATAGTTTGGGTACGGAACCCTTATAATGGTCACGATATTGTTTTGGTTGTCCCTGACTTCACATCACGGAATTTTATATTTTTGTACGTATGTCAGTTACGAGATGTACCACACTCCAAATCACAGATTTTTAATTTCTTTTCGGTCTGTTTGTTTGTTTGTTCGAGCATCTTGCAAATTAAGTACTGGACCGATTTTAATGAAAATTTTGTGTTTAAAAGCTTATGATGCTTATGAGGGTGGGTACGAGCTGATGATGATATTGATGAAATAAACTTAACCCTAATAAAAAATATCCATCTCACTCCAAAAACAACTTATTTCAAAGAACTTCTTTAATTACTTACAAGAACTTTAGAACTAGTGTAGCATTTCTCTAGATTCCTTGCAAATAGTCTTTGGTACAAAGGATCGTTCTCACTGAGAGCACTTGACTTGACAGAAAGAACATGCGATGTCGCACTCTAGTAAAATACTTTAATAACTTGAGAAAATTAAAAACAAGTTAAGAGAAAATTATTCCGAATGCGTAAATGCGCGCTGCATACAAACGAAGTCTGGTGATATTTTCAATGCTAACCAATTAAAGTCAATGAAATTTTGCAGAAACAATCTAGAAACAAATCTCTATGCTTGTATCTTGTCCGATTTTCGTTAAAATATACAGTTTCATTGATAGGATTAATTTAAGATTTGTATGAGAGTCTTTGAGGCACTGTAACTTTAAAACTATACATTTTAATGAAAATCTGACACGATACAAGCTTAGAGATTACTTTCTAGATTGTTTCTGAAAAATTTCACCGACCTTAATCGGTTAATATTGAAAATATAACCAGACTTCGTTTTTATGGAGCGCGCCAGCATATACCCTTAAGTTTAATACTTATTTATAAACTTCAGTACTTCTTGTCAGTCTGCACAGGCGGACCACAACGTGGAGAGGAGGACCTAATGAGCGCATCAGCCAGTGCGATAGAGGTAGCAAGATACGGAAAGTGGACGATCTGAAGAAGACAAGACAAGATTCATGCAAGTATATTTTTCAGCAAAATGTCATTGACTTTAAATGGCTAGTATTGAAAATATTACCATAGTACGTTTGTATGGAGCGCGCTCCGAATTATATCCCCTTAATATGTTGTGAGGTGGTGTGGTACGGAACCCTCGGTGCGCGAGTAGCCCGACTCCCACCTGACCGGTTTTTAGTTTAGCCTTCAAACGAAATATTCCAGTAAAGCCGCATCCTCACCAGATCTACGTAGTGCACTAGTAATAAGTTACACGATTTAAAGGAGACAAAAGGCGACGAAACCGTACGGTTAGTTTTGAACGTGTCTTATCTCCGGTGATACACACGGCTGCATAGTTTGATAAGCACATGGAATCAAATTAAAATAAAATAAGGTGTTTTGTTTTTGAAAGTACGTACAACGGCAACGGTAGGCGAAGTTCAACGTGTTTATAAAAATGTTATAAATAGATATACAACGTGTTAATGAATAGACGCAAAACTAGAAAGTAGTTTGTTTAGAATCGAGAGCAGAATCGAATTATCATGTTTTATATATAGGTAATTTTTTTCACAATATTAAATAATTTGTTTGTAAAATTTTTAATTTACTGAATTCGGTCTCAACCCACCGCACAGGCACACTCACCCTACTTACTACCAAAACAAGATTCTTAAAATGTATCCATGAGCACGTCAGCGCTTTCATTCATTGCTGGAATGATAACAAATAATTTTTGCCGGAAAACTTAAAATGTGAATAACTTTAAATTTTAAGTATCAAAATAATGACATTATTGTTTCATTCTAAATATTTCGTTATAAATCAGTTGGGGTGTATGAGGTTTTGCGCTTATTCATTAAGACGTTGTATAGAATGACCTGACGATAATTGCTTAGGATTCTTTAGGTGCAGAATGTCCAACTTGCAAAATGTCCAGCGGTTGCAGCATGTCCGAAGTGCGGAATGTTCAATCGCAGCGTGTCTAAATCGCGGAATTTCCAAATCGTGGAATGTCAAAATCACAAATAAACAGATAGCGTATGGCACCTTCTCAACTCATAGTCACTGTATGCCACTCAAATAGCTTTTCAAGTGCGAGGTGAGGTAAGGTGAGGTTCCTGAAGTTAGTGAGAGACAGGCAGTAGCCAGTAAAACATTCCATCCATTCAACGACTGACGGGACAATGGTTACTTGTATTGTAGTATCTGTGTTTCGGTGATTGTTTTCACATACTGAAGCATAACTCAATGCGCCTCATATGAGGTATGTTTTGTTGTTTTGTATTGTGTCAAATTTCAAAAAAAATTATTCAAAACAATGACACAGACAGCTTTTTCACGCAATGAAAATAGTCTCGTGAGAACCCGAAACGAGACTATTCAAGTTATTGTTCCGCAATTATAGGCTGTCTTGTTTAGTGATAAAGTATAAAAGCTGGTCTTGTTCACTTGGCCGTCTAAGGCTGTAGTGAACTGTGGTATGCTCTGTTGTAGTTTATTATGTTATGGAGCAACGCTGCATTAAGGTACAAGTTGGTAGCCGACCGCACGCAGCAACAGCAGACGAAGTGTCCCTGCGACACTACTGGTTTGTATGTATTTCTATGAAATGCCCTGCGTAGCTTGCGACACGTCGCTCAACGACACTGATGTGCAGTTGGACTTTACTGTCGCTCGACCGCAGACCAGTAGTCTCATTGGCTCTATTCACATTACGACGGGGGCGGCGTGGCGTGCAAAGTAAAATAATATCTATATCAATACCGATAAAGTTGACAGTGGAATACGGCGCTGCAGTCTGCTGCTGCGGTCTGCAGTCGGGTTCGAAATCATGACTGCAGCGACATGACGCAACGACGTGTCGCTGCGACGTGTCGTAGCGACATGTCGACTGCTACTGCTGCATGCGGTCGGCTACGAATTTGTACCTTTAGGCTAATGTTATAGAGCCGTGGTGGTCCAGTGGCGAGTAACCTTGCCTGCCGTGCAGGAGGCAATGGTTCGATCCCCGTCCAGGCCAACTCGTACCAATGAGTTTTTTGAAATATATGTACGATTTGTAACACCACTAGCTTTTCGGTGAAGGAAAACATCGTGAGGAAGCCTGCATGCTTCAATTTCGAGGCATATATCGTACCCACTGTCCATTATAAGTGGCGACGGGCTCACCCCCCCGTCACACTGGAAAGAGTTTCCTTACCACTGGTGGATGTTGTGAGGTTTCAGAATATCTCTGACTACCTCCTCGGGGAATATTGTCGTGAGCATATGCTAGGTTAATTGTTAACGCAAAATTAACATGTTTTCATTATTTAAAAAGCTCAGAAATTACTACTAACGCCATCTAGTGAGATGCATCAGAACTTCAATGTAATCAACGATCATTAATGTTGCCAGTCAGTTGTTTTCAATTTGCATTATATTATATCAGTTATTCAGTAATTGTAATTGGCAACATCTCTCTCTCTTTCATCGCCATTCTCACGGGACGGTCGAAATTTATAACTTTCATCTCAGAAAATCATTGTGTGGTTAAAAGGAACCTAATACATCAGTTTTCAAGATATTCAGGAGTTTTCATTCGCCACCTATTCACAAACACTGCAGGAGAAGGACCAGTCTATTCGAACCCGCCGACTTTCTCCTACACTAATGTTATAATAAAAAAAAAAGGAATTTCTTCAGAGCTCTCCAGTCTTACCATCACTATAGTCTCAAACGCCCGGAGCTGTACTTTCGTCTCAAATAACATTTTTGATAGTGGTATTCTTTACCAACCCTTTGGGGCTTGTCTTTCTTGATGTATACTCGTACATATTTTGTTATTTTTTTTCTCTAAATGTCTTCGGGCGTATGTCTGAATTCGCAGAAATACCTGAGCAGAATGTTTTGTTGAAGTTAACAATTTTTGCTGTTCTATTTTATATGAAAATTCTAACAGGTTTTATATATGACTGTTGGCAACGCCAACATAAAATGCAGTAATTAAAAAAAGTTGTATTTCCGTTTCCGCCTTCCATATTGGTATGGTGCTTGTGCGTGTAACTAACTCTGGTGTAAAAATCACTAAAATAAATCTCCAGTGCTGCAAACAAGACTTTCCTTTACATGGAACCACTCCTGCCACCAGAAAAACTACAGTCCACTAAAACCTCTCCAGCGGAGCCGAATAAAACACCGGTAGGCCACGTTCCAGGACTAAAGTTTACCCGCAACTTCGTTCGCACAAAGTATATACCAGATTTTAAATCAGATCATAAGCTAGCAAACAAAAAAAGATTCATTAAAATCGGTTCAGTAGTTTTTGCGTGATGCTGTTACAAACATACAAACAAATAGACAGACAAAAATTTAAAAAAATGGTGATTTGGAGTCCGGGATACCTAAAAACCATATCGTAATCTTTTTCAAGTAAATATCTTCAATGTACAGACACACTTCTGTTACAGTTTTATAATAGTTAAGTTGTAACAAAACGTCCTAGCAATATTTAAAGGGGTAATTTAGAACACCAAACTGAAAAAGTTTTACTAAGAAATCGCGAAAAGAAGATCAGCTGTTACATACAGAACTGCAGTACCGACTCGACTCTCTGACAGCAATTTGACCACTAACTTGCCTCCGCCAACACGCACGGGCCGCCGTGGTGGATTATGGCCCACTCCCTCTCACCCTTATTCGTGAGAGGTGGCCTTTGCCCTGCTGAGGAATTCTACAGGCTATAACTTACTTACCTACTTCCAAAATTATGAACCAAACCAACTACATAAAAGAGGTAGCTTAGATAACTAAAAAGAGTAGTAGATTCGAAATTGTTTTCGTTGAATCTCGCAGGCAAGGGGTCAGCGCCATCTATGAAACGGGATTTTGAGCTTTTTCCGGTGTACGCCACTTAAGAGGCTATGTGAAAAAAATAGGATTCTTCAAAGCATCATATCTCATGAAGTACTAACAGTAGGAGTATGATTTGCGTATATGTGTAAATTGAACATAAAATTGAAGTTTTGATTAGAGCCAAAACACGATTAAGACACATTTTCTCGATAGAAAAACAAGCCAAAGTTGCCTCCGTCTTTATCGATAAACGCTTGGAAGTGCTAAACGGTGAATATTAGAAACAAGAGGCTTGATTTAAAAAAAAGAGATTGATTTTTTATAAATTTTGATTAGAGCAGAATTGAACTTACATAAATAGTACAATTACAATTCAATAAAGTTTGTTTTATGCTTGCGTCGTTTCAGGCGCGCGCGCCGCCCTGTCTCTTTCTCTCGCATCAGGCAGTAATATAAGCTATCACACGCCCATTCCGCTTCAATTATTTTTCGACATAGGCCCTTAATATGAAGTATAGCACTCTTCTTATCTCTTACTCAGCTCGAAACCGAAAGGCTATGTTTCCCCTGATCGGTATTGCTCATTTACCATGTTTTTGAAGGAAGAATAAAATAACAAAAGATCCCATTGGTCGATTTGCTGGCTTGCTAGCCCACATTCTAGAGCCAGGAGGCTCATTGGAGACGGTAAGCTGTTGGAGTTCAAGCTTCATAGCCTAGCCCACCGCCGCAGAGTAGCCTGCTCGTCGGTCTTCTACAGATTGTTCCCAAGAGCTGCATGAGCTCATCCCGCCTTCTCCTTTCTACTATAGGACTTCCAGACGCACCGCGGGATACCACCCCTTCTTGGTTGACATCCCACATATCGCACTAAGCGCCTATCAGAATGCGCACAGCCAAGGAGTGGAATGCCCTGCCTGCGTCAGTATTTCCGAGCGCTTACAACTCTAATTACTTTAAAGTACGAGTGAATAGGCTTCTTCAGGTAAGCTCGCTACATCTTCGACCCCATCTATGTCCTAAGGACTGAATTGAAGTCAAGAGCATACCCATCAAAGTAAAAAAAAAGATAAGAGCCCTAGTAATTTTCCTTGGAAGTAGTTTCCGAGAAATTCTAGCGAGAGTGTAGTGCTTACTTTACATCTATTTTTAAATTCAAATCATATTATCTAGTAACAAACAAATAACTTGTAGCTATTAACTATTTCAGTAACAAGCAATTTTAAACCCTATTGTAACAGCAAAAAGACTTCAACAAAATATTAATTTCAAAAAACTTTGTAAATAACTAAAAGTGGTACTAAAGCTGTATTCCTACAAAGTGAATGAGATAGGACACGACACAATGAATGAAACTTTTCCTTTTAAAATCTTAATTGCGATGACAATAACTTTCTAAGATAAAACGCTAAAATAGATTCTACGCTGAGTTTAATTATTGCTCTTAACAAAAACATACCTTCTGGGCCCTATTTAATAAATGTTCCAATTGTAATTTACAATTACATTGCTGAGAATGTTAGTGACACATTACCTACTGCTTGTTTGGCGTCATTAGCAAGCAGCAATGTAACCTGAATTGTCATGTTTATTAATTGGGGCCCTGGTGGTCGTCGATTACGTTTTTGGCGACAACAATGTAAATTTTATTATTTTAGCAAATCCGCTATAATACCGCACATTGTGTGAAAATGTGAACTATCTAGCTATTACGGTTCAAAAGTTACAGCTCTAAATAGGTAGAATGGACGGACGGACGAACGGACAACGTAGGCTTAGTAATAGGAGACCGTTTTCGCCATTTGAGTACGAAACCCTTAGAATTCTCTTACCGAATCAGCCCGTCTATTGTGATTTCTCCAATCATGCCTTCACTGCATCACCTCTTCCCGCACTTTTCAGAGATTGAATCTATAAATCTTATCTTGTTGTGGGGGCTGGCAAGCCAGCAACACTTCGACCCAGTGGGACCTTTTGTGTTAGCCCCTATAATTTTTGCTTTCTTCACCCTTCAAATACATGGTCAATGAAGTAGCCAATACCATTGAGGGGAAGAAACCTAAGATCTCTCGGTGTTGGGTATCCATCTCCGAAAAGGCACAAGCGTTTTACCGCCAAGACATCACAGTTACAAAGGATATATTCCATGGTCTCCTTGTCCTCTCTGCACGCTCAGCAACTGGGACCTAGGGTGAGTTTCATCTTGTGCTTTCACTCCAGCTTGTGTCTTTTATCAGCCCAAGATCAAGAAAGTCGCGCTTTCTGTGACATGTAGTATGGGAAAAGTCAAGAAGAGAAATTATACCTACCAGTCAGGCAGTTTTGGCAAAACAAAAGTAATCATTCTTATCATCTGTGGTCGGCGCAATATGTCATCATCTTCCATTCATCTCTCTTAGCCGTCATTTCAGCACTCACTCCTTTCTTACACATATCATCCTTCACACAATCCATCCATCTTTTCTTCGGCCTTCCTCTCTTACCGCAGCCATCCACATTCATACTTAGCACTCGTCTCGTAACATGACACTCTTCTCTCCGCATCACATGCCCATACCACAATAACCCTGCCACTTTTCCGTTGTAGGTGCTACTTTAAAACTTCCTCTAACATACTAATAGCCGTGGTGGTCCAGTGGCGAGTAACCTTGCCGGCCGTGCAGGAGGCGATGGTTCGATCCCCGACAGGCCGACTCGTACCAATGAGTTTTTCGGAATTTATGTACGATTTGTAACACCGCGAGCATATGCTTATGCATGCTGATGCTCTAACATACTCATTCCTAATCCTGTGCTTTTAAATCTTGTGTTTCTAGTAACACCACACATCCATCTCAATTTTCACATATCAGTTGCATGCAGTCGTTTCTCATCGGTCCCTTTTGTGACCCAAAACTCTGATCCGTACATAAACCGTGAACAAAAGTAACAAACCTAAATGAAAGAGCACAACTTAAGACGCTTCTCGTAAATAAATAAATATCCCGCCCCCAAATTTAATCTGTTCCTCTCGCACAATTAACATAATTACTCTATCCGTCCTACTCTAACTTGTAACATAAATTAAAGTTAAAAACTTTGTACAAAGTTAGAGAGCATAATAACATCAAGCCGAGTAGAAGATTCGCAGGAACTTTGTTATAAATAACATACAGTTACTTTCGGCTACTTTGTTTTCAAACTACTTTGTTTCGTACTACTTTGTGCGAGTCCAGTTTTAACCAGTTCCGACCGGTTTTAAGAGACACTTGTAAGTTTTAGAATGTGGAATGAATGGTAGATTAAAGTTTGCTTGAACGTCAGTAGCAATGGGTTGCTGTTCTGAATTTCATTACGGAAATAACGAGACTAATTTCAACTTTATGGGACGTTTCTCTCTGTCGTTCCGGTGGCATGTCATTCTATATGATTATCTAGTTCGGTATTTTGATACGCAGATAGCACTAGCGTCTTCTGTAGCGTCAGTAAGCTCATTCCGCGTGCAGGTGTCCAGTTGGGACTGCTACTTCGTAAAAACCCCAAAATAACATAATCAAACACATGTTCATATTCCCTTTGGAGGTGAGCAGAAGTTTTTCTTCAATTACAGCCTTCCGATATAATTGTAACTATGGAGCAATTGCACTTATAAGAATCACGATCAATCGAATCAATACCTAATCTTAATAGATGCAAGTTTTAGAAGGCAGGTGTTGGTATAAAGAAAAGAACAGAACCGAGCATTCGCTCCTTAGTTGCAATTGCCCCATAGTTGCAGCTGCCCCATAGTTGCAACTGCCCCATAGTTGCAGCTGCCCCATAGTTGCAACTACCCCATAGTTGCAATTGTCCCAAAGTTGCGAATACCCATGGGACCTTAGCAACTTTTTAAGTCTTTTAGCCTTATTTAGGTTTCATGATTAATTACGTACCAAGTCGACACCAAGCTTTTCTTTTTACTTTCGCACTATCTTCGTCCCAGGAAGAAATGGTGTTATAAACCAGGAACCAAAATAGTGTCAAACAAAATAGACGAAAACACTTTATCGCCAAAAAGGCGTAAACTATAAAAATGTGTTTATTTGTCTATACTCGTCCACAAAGCCTACGATATATTCACACGAGTCTCGGATTAACATACTTATAGGAAATTTTTTGTATCGTACCGAGAAAAATCCAGTGGGAAATCTTGGAGGAACAAATATCTTAGTTTTGTCAACGAGCGAACGTTTTTTGGTGTCGACTACGCTTTTTGATGAGACATCGTGAATAAGCAATATGTATAGCTTACTTAAAGTATTTGGATGTTAGCAAACGTCAATCTATCAATCAAATATACTTCAACGGTAAAAACGAAGAGTTTCGGTACTTCTAGTGAAACGTGGATGTTCTGAGGATTCAGAATATACAACGTATTAATGAATAAGCGCAAAACCTTAGCGCAAAAAAGTGCAAGCGCAAATAATAATTTCATTATTTTGATGGTTAAAATTTTAAGTTATTCGCATTTTAAGTTTTGAGGCAAAAATGATTTGTTATCATTTCAGTAATGAATGAAAGAGCTAACGTGCTCATGGATACATTTTAAGAATCTTGTTTTGGTAATAAGCATGGTGAGATTGCCCGAGCGGTAGGTTGAGCTCGAGTTCAGTAAATTTTAAATTTTGCAAAAAATATATTTAATATTTTGAAAAAAAATACCTATGCTTTATTCGATTCTGCTCTCGATTCTAAACAAACTACTTTCTAGTTTTGCGTTAATTCATTAACACCTCGGGGAATATAGTCGTGTACATATGATTATACTAAAAACGACGAGAATCAACAATAAGTATCCCTGTATTACGTATGTGGAACCATTATAAGAAATATTGAATTTAATTGAAGCCGAATAAATACAGAGAGAAAATACAAGAGAAACAAAAAATGGGATCTTATCGCTATTTCTTTCTGACTATCTTAAGGTAGAGGAAACGTTGAACAAATATATATAGTCGGATAATTCAACCTCAAACGAAGGAATATTTTTTAGAATTTTATCTCTGTCATTCTGGCTTGAGACTAGGACCGTTTTTTCCATACAAATGTATTCCCATGTTTTCTTCCTGGATAATGACTCTAGAACACATTTTTTTTAACATACAATCTATGTTATCTCAGCTATGCTTTGATTAATTATTATAAGGACTAGCCTTGCGGTAGCATTTCCCCTCTGCCACGGTATAAGCAAAATTGATCTTGTGCATTTACATTCAGTTTTACACCTTATTACTAAACGAGACAGCCTATAATTGCGAAATAATAACTTCGATCTTAGAACGTTTGGGGTTCACACGAGACTACTATTCATGATTTTTAACATTCAAAATTAGAATATAAAGTTATGGGGAATAAAATCCAAAGTTGCGGATTTCATGTTATCTCGCCCCCCGTAAAAATTGGCAGAAATGTTTGTTAGTAGAATTACACGCGTAACCAGTCCACATATAAATAGTCAAAGCAGCTATGTCCCAATGTTTTGCTTTTTTGCATAAATTAATTACTGTATGAACCAGGAACCTTCGAAAATACCCAATTTTACCGCCCGTTTTCAGACATCCACCAAACAAATACGAATATAAACAAAAAAAGCAAAACATACAGCGTCTTACTCATTTCTTGAAAGAATTGTTTTGGAGAAGGAAGAGGGGAATACGAAATGCTGATTACGTCCATTTTATAAAGATAAAATTAGTCAGAGCTGCAGTAGTCTCTTTCGCACTCTAGTCGACGGGGTGTGTCGGTTGTACATAACTGTATACATCTTTTATGACAACATGATTTATTAATGTATATGTTACCGGCAATCTCTATAATCCGGTATTCTATACGATAAATACCAAGGCAATGTATAGAATGCCTGAGGCGTCCAGGCAATGCATGAAATATTATGAATATAATGGTCCATTACATACTTTACGTCGGTAATGTATACAATGCCCAGGAATTGAATAGAATACCTGCTGGTCCACCGGCAATGTGTAAAGTAAATGGATTTTAGTCTGTATTTATTTATGCAATCCCTAGGCATTGTATACATTACCTAGGTTAAGTGTGTAATGGAAAATTATTAACAATATTTTTTATTTAAATTATATTGACTTACACTTACTTAGTGACAAAATGTGGATACTTAGTTATGTTGATAACTTGTATAGATGGTTATGTACTTGGGCTGTATAGGATGATTCAGTGCAACATAATGTATATTAAATAATGTAACTGTAAGTGTGTACAATATTTTGGAACAAAAGCTGTATCCGTCGTAATGATCTTTTGTCCACGTATACATCTTTATTAGCATATATAAAACTTTTGCGTATTGTCACTTTTATTTATATGAGAATAAGGTTCATAATTGCCTCAACTGTTCATAGTACAACAAGCGTCTTTGTCAATTCGAAAGTAAAATAATTTAAGTGTCAAATGTTACCACAATGTAAAGCATGCAATACTTTTGTTACCGCTCGTAAAACTCCCATGATCACTGGCGTAACGTCGTACGGTGGCGCATTAAAGTTGAGACTAGTGCTGCTTTTAAGATGATTAATATCCGAAACATCTTACCTGACTAAAATTTATAAAATTACAATATTGCATTTTTTAGTTATAATTCACAGGGGGTTCGTTTTTATGATTCGTTAACACGCTATCAAGATACCACCTAATCTTAATCTTAATATCTACATTGCTTCTCCTATATCTATCACGCTATCTTATCATCTCGATCGAGAGTCAAAATCAGAATAATGTATTCAATGCAAGAACTTGCGTTATCGCTACATAGAAGATGCGGCCAGAAACTCAAGAAAATAACACGAATTAACAAATATTACAATATAAATTCTTAAGCTAAGGTTATGTATAAAGTTATACAAACAGTCTATTTAAATAAATAATACTATAAAGTCCCATAAAGTCAACACCTACTGATATAAACGAGCTTCTACAAAGTAGCGAGTATTGGAGGATTATGTACCGTGATATGACTGTTTCATTTAATGCTATACCAGACCTGTCTCACTCCACAGCTCGGGTACGCTTGACTGCCGATCCCCACCGAGGGGTGAATGGCGATAAGTTAGGTATACCGTGTGAACTTCTTGGTCTTGCCGCCATTTGGTGAGTAGTTAATGCGAGACTTGAAAACCCTAGCGATGTCACGCTGCCAGCACGTGAAAGATTGAAAGAGGGAGACTATGTAAAGGCAGCTTTCATGTCGGTTCATTTTTGTTTGCACGCGCGCCGTTGTGACGGTTGATAGGTTATTCGCGAATTGTACGTTAGGACGGCTGCGAATAACTTTTAACCTTATTGCCGTGCAGAGAGAGTCGCTATTCATTTAAATCTGTTTTCAAAGTCATTTTTCTGTACAGACAGTACTAGTATTTTCTATGGCTATACTTAATATCTCGAACGTCCGTCTTCGTTAATCGTAAAAGATACTTTTCCCTTCTATAATTTCCAAAATACAATAATACCGCGTCTCGAAGAGTACCAGCAAAGTATGGACGACTTAAATAAGAAAACGATATTTGTTTAATAGGAATCGTACTGTCGCTAGGTTCCATCGTCAAACAGAATATACGTATTTGAATCCGAATCTGAAATAGGTGACGTCACTAGTGTAGATCGTGCACATTTATTGCAACTGTGACTCCAGGTTGTTACATATTGCAGTCAGCAGTTTATTTTATTTGAGATTCTGAGAACAAGAAACGCTTTAAAAGTAACTAAAAGTCGCTTTTGATATTTCAATGTTGTTTCTATAGAATGTACAACTAAACCTTTTGGTGTTTTTTGGCATTGTGGAGGAACTACTGTGGAAGGTTCCTCCGGTGAAAAGGGAAGATCTTCCGCCAGGCTAGTTGTGAAGCCTGGGGAGCGGCCGTGGTCCGACAGATCTTAGTTGGACCTTGTATATATATCGAATCTCTGTGATTATTTCTCTTGCGCGATTCATGTCTTGTATACGATTGTGAACCTTATGTGTAGCGGCTAACGGATTACCAATGTGACGTCGCAAGTTGTCTTTACGTACACATTTGTCGAGTCCGACCGTAGCGCCATCTGTTAACTTCGTTGCTATAACTTGTGGGTGTTGATGTATGTGGCAAGTCCCCACGGGCATAAAAACTGATAACTATATTCCCCGAATACTTGCAATAATGGGGAACTTACACAGTTTTATATTTTAAGTGTATCATAAAGATTTAAAGGTTACATAAAAATAACAAAAACAAAAATGATAAAATATGCACAAATCATTTATTTATTGAAAATCTAAAGTTGACTTTTCAAATTCCGCGCCAAAACGCTCACTGCCATGACGTGACGTCACTCCTTTTCATGACGCGTGAAGCTCATCACAAATCATCCACTATAATATGTTGCCGTACTCTTCTAACGCACCCAAGTTGCTAATCGCTTCGCCACTTTCCACAAATCACGTGAAACATCAAAACACCCAACGCCAACGGTTTTTTGGTTATAAATGTAGTGTACAGCAATAAAGAGTAGTTAATGTGGAAAGCGCCGTTAGCGCCATCTATCGGCAGGTGCGGTCTATGGTGAATATCTATCGTGCATTCGCTTGGTATTCACTCACCGACCGCCGTGCCGTGCGGACGTACGCCTAGCCACATTCACTAGTGAATACTATATCTGTGTTTTATTATTATACATCAACCTCAACCAACCCTGTAGAAAAGGTGTATTCTACATTGGCGACGACGGGATTCGAAATTCACGTGAGTAAAGTGCTTATTAGTTTGTTGAGTGTTGAAAAATTTTTAAATTCAAATTGCGTTTGCGTATAAACGCCACTAAGCGTTTTATTTATTTGCTACACAATCGAAGACGGTGTCTGATAGCGTTGTTTTGTTTGTTGCCTACAGTTACACAGTGTTAAAAACAAATATTTCAAAAAGAAAAGTAAATATAGTTTTCAATCCCGATTGGAACTCGATTTGATTTGATTATGCTCACGACTGTATTCCCCGTAGGGGTGGTCAGAGTTATTCTGAATGAAGCCTCGGAACGTCCACGTTTCGCTAGTGGTCTGTCGAGCTCTGTCGAGTGTGACGGGAAGTGAGTGAACCGAGCCGTTAAATCGATTTATTTGGAATTACCTACATACTGTGTTTCTTTTCCCGGATGTCGACTGCCGAGTGCTGGAGGAAAGAGGGGAGACTCGAGACAGGAGGAAGGTGTGGGACAACACGTGACGACTACGCCTACGATGAACAAACGAACGCCAGCTGTGGACATCAATCTTTAAGGTCACGTGATCATTCCTTATTCTTCTTATCGAGTTTTTCAGACCGCCTTACGGCCTTACACTGGTTTTTGTAACGAGTACTACCGTGGGAGATAGTAGCCGAAACCAACGGCTTAACGTGCCATCCGAAGCACGGAATCATCTTTCTTTTTAGACAATGAGGTGATTCGGCCTGCAATGTCCTAACCAACTGGGGAGGAACGCACGAATTGAGATGTCACTAGGTGTCCCCCGTGGGAATCGAACAGGCTAGTCATGTTGTAGTGTAACCATGATATGCTAAGTGAGTTTATTTCGATAGCTATTTATGCCTAGTGACGCATTACGAAATTATGCCAATATTTATGCCATAATACCAGGTTGGCGTAGAATTAAACATTCTGCGTATTGACCATTATGCGGATCGAACGTTCTACGTATTAATATTCTACGGATCGAACATTCTGCATAATGAACATACAGATTTCACAAAATCAAAATAGTAATCGTCTGTTCTATTTCAATTCAAACCTCAATTGTACCAACATAATTTGTTACCGGAACTTATTTGTCGTATCCTATACTTTATAAATTTGAAATCCAGTTCAGTGACCTTACGTTGATCTTATCTTTGCAACATTGTTGTTAGGGTCATATGGATACAATTACCCCAGTACAGGTGAAACTAATTCGTTTCTTTTGCTATTTAAGCAAAGAATTGGATGTTCGATCGATTCGATTTTCAGTCAACCTGAATCTTGTACCTCTTCTAATACCAAACGGTACTATAAAGCTATGCAATCTTATGATCAAACCTATATTACGAAACGTACTGTAACTTAAGGTTGAAGATCGGATTGCGGCCTGAAAATGATCAGGTGATTTCATATTAAATTGAGTGTTTCTGAAGTACCTGCCTACCCACATTTTAACAAAGAACACTCATCTCTGTTGAGAGTAGATTACAGATAAACCTTAGTGATTCAAGCATCATAACTGAACCGATAATACTGCTTCGAAATTTTGTTCTCAGATTGTATGTTCCTAGATGTCACAGGGAAACCAGCCTCCAACAGGAACACTGCCAAGGCGCCGATTGAACCATACCTACTTGCTTCAGTGCATAATAAAGAGAAAATGTCTTCAATTAATAGCTAAGAGTTTTGAAATGGTCAGGGCAATTACTCTCATATTGTCAGTCAGCTTGTAGCTGTTTAATCAGTTGCCATATATAACAAATAATTATTACAACGCACAGCTGGTCATTCAATTGACATAAGCAGCTTTTAGCTGGTCATTCAATTCGATTTAGCAACTTGTAGCTGGTCATTCAATTGACATTAGCAACTTTTAGCTGGGTATCAAATGCTGTCAAATCAAACAATTTTACTATCAGCAGCTTGTAGTTGGTCATTCAGATGACAAGTCAAATAATTAATGGAATAATTATTAACAACTTGCAGCTGGTCATTCAATTAATAAAAACAACTATCAGCAGCTTGTAGTTGGTCATTCAAATGACAAGTCATATAATTATATATAAATAATTATTGGCAGCTTGTATAGTTGGTCATTCAATTGACATTAATTGTGCTATGCTATACATGATTATGCTTAGTTACGCAAGGAAACTCTAAAGGTATTAATGATTGATATTGCAATATCAATACTCAATATTCAATATTTTATTGCATTCCATAATGTACAACAAGATGTTAACTTATAAGCTATAAGATCATTATGGACCCTGTAGGGCACAGCAACTATGAACATTACAAATGAGTAGGTAACTTATGTGGTGTGGTCTTGTTTGTATAGATTAATTATGTATCTTTCCTAGTCACTGCAGGCACTTCACTGCACTGTTACTTTATTCATTTGTATGTGTTAAAGTACACTATACTGTACTTGAACCAAATCGGTTAATCATCAGTACCCTACCTGTAGGTATACGATTATATAGATAAATTATTATCATATTTTAAATGTACAATGTATTTCTAGTGCCAAATAGTCTTCTATAATATTAGGCCACGCAATAAAGTCGAAACAACAGTTGCACATAATTCATGTTCATTTAATTAAAAATAGTATTATTTTCCTAAAGCTTACCCAATGATATATATTTATGGTTTTTAGAAGGAAAACATTATTAGTGTAAATATATTTAAAAGTACCTAATATTTTAGGTATATACTTATACTTTATTCCAAGAAAGGAGGACAATATTTAATTATTTTCCTATTCCTATTTAGCTTTCTGGCCAATTCTGATTACCAAATGCAATTAGTTTATTGGATAAATATACTATCCGACCTTTGACTAATTATTATAAGGACTAGCCTTGCGGTAGCATTTCCCCTCTGCCACGGTATAAGCACAATTGATCTTGTGCATTTACATTCAATTTCACACCTTATCACTAAATTAGACAGCCTATAATTGC
Source organism: Agonopterix alstromeriana (assembly GCA_963924505.1). Lineage (NCBI taxonomy): Eukaryota > Metazoa > Arthropoda > Insecta > Lepidoptera > Depressariidae > Agonopterix > Agonopterix alstromeriana. The sequence continues at coordinate 732,496 of OZ004686.1, read as the reverse complement.
GAAATAATAACTTCGAACTTAGAACGTTTGGGGTTCACACGAGACTACTTTTCATGATTTTTAACATTCAAAATTAGAATCTAAAGTTATGGGGAATAAAATCCAAAGTTGCGGATTTCATGTTACCTCGCCCCCCGCACAAAGTGAAGTGTAGAATTACACGCGTAACCAGTCCACATATAAATAGTCAAAGTATCCGACAGATCTTGGAGGTTCAAAAGCTGTTCTAGGAATTAGTGAGAGTAAGTGTTTCAAATCTCTGTTTCTGTAATGCAAAATAGCCCTAAAATTTCGTTGCTGTTTTGAATGGAGTATAGGTATATCTTACATTTCTTTTTATTTCGTGGCTTATCATGTAGCTAACAACTAGTTCCTAATTTGGTCATCATGTCGCGTTAATTTTGATGTTGTTATAGAAATATGGAGGTATGTAAACAAACCAAATTACAAAACTACTCTTTGTAAATTACCAAAGATCTCTTCATTGGAATTGTAATAATAAATAATGCAATGACCGAGATACATTTTAACTACAGATAACATGATACAGTTTTGCTCTAACGGATGTTGATATGAAGTTGTTGAAATGTATGTACAGGAGTAATTAACTATACCAAGTTAATCATTGTTGAACTGTAGTAATTATTTTGCCCATTTATAAATCTGATTCAGAATACTGCTTTAGTGACTGAATAGGTATTGTAGACAAAATAACTCGCTCATAGGGTAGGTCACCATCAGACCCTTTGATACATCAATCTTCGTGAGTACGTACCAAGATAGCGGAATAAAATCCCAGGTTTTTAGTCTAGCAGACTGTTGTAGTAGGCTAGACTTCTTTTGTATTTTAGGTGTTTATGGACGGAATGATTTAACAAATGGTAAAAGAATGACAAGCCTTTCATCCACATAAAATTCAGTCCAATTTCAGGAACAACCAAAGCATAGCATATCTAATGGGGTAGATCTTTTACAGACCAAAGGGGAAATAGAAGAATAAGATTTAGTCGAAATTCATCTCACTATGGATGCCCAATTCAGCCCAAGGCAGGGGAACTCGGGGCACAGGAGAAGTAAATGAGACATGCGCATTAGATTGCGAGAAGCCAGCCGGAAAATTTAGTTACGAATGTGCGGTGTATTCAATTAAAAGTAGTCATGCATTTAATTACGGGTGCATTTAATTGCGTATTTGTTATGTAATTGCGTCGCTGTCAAAGAAAAGCATTAAATTGGATCAAAGATCATTCAATTGCGACTGCGCATTAAATTTCGAATATGTATTTGTTATGTAATTGCGTCGCTGTCAAAGAAAAGCATTAAATTGGATCAAAGAGCATTCAATTGCGACTGTGCATTAAATTGCGAATCTGTTAAGTAATTGCGACGCTGTCAGAGAACAGCAGCAAAGGTCAAAGAGCATTCAATCGCGATGTTGATATCGTCAACATGTTTTAATGTTTTAAATGTAATGAAAAGTTAAATTATTACGATTATTATTTCAATTTAGGTATCAGCATTTTATTTTTATATGTTGAGTAAAATAGTACCTATTTAAACTGATCCAATAAATAGATACTGCTGATTTGTCAAAACTAGTCTCAATGCAACATTCATGAATTAAAATGTATTATACAGTACTTCTTATGATTCTTTAGTTATGTATTATGTATTTTAAGTAACTACTGAACATAGCTGACTACAAAATCGACCTAGTGTACCTTACCGTGTATTGTTGTTAGTCAAAGTTATATCAGCATTCATGCAGGTATAATACACATCAAGTATTTATATTTATTATAACCAATAACAATATTCAATAATTCAGAGAATAGCCAGGAATAGTCGTATTGATAACTTATAGTCTTTGCGAAGGTTAATAAAAATAAAAAATAATAACACCTGGAAAAGCTAGTGATAAAGATTAGGATAAGTAAAAAGGTTTCTTATTTAAGAATGGTACTGTTTCTTACCAAACCTAGCTTAATATTTAATTCTGGATTTAAATTTTATGTTGTCTATCTTGTGGTGATTAAGAATTTATTTCAAATTAAGAATTAATTCAACTGAAATTTACTTAATGATCAACTAGATGTTTACTTACACTAAAGTACCTCAGAATTATTATAAAACAAGGTATACTTTACTTATCTACTTATCAATAGAAAAAAAAAACATTTTTTTTTCACAAGGATGGGTAATATAGAACAGAAGTAACAAATAATTGAAATGTGTTGATACGATGAGATTGCATATTCCGTAGACATTGTTTATCGTTGAATTTAGTGTTTGACAATTTCAAATCAATATTTGAAAAATCTATTTTCTGTAAACAAAGTAGTCTCAATAAATGTTCAGTGATTTGTTTGAATGTAATAGCATTGATAACAGTCAACATGTATTGTTAATATGGTTTAAGAAATTAGTTAAACTGTGGAGTTTCTTGCGCCGCTTCTTCTCCACGGTTATACCTTCCGAAGCGGTGGCAGATTCGAGTAAATATAAAAATTAAATTAAAACAAGAAAGAGATGTAGTGTACAGCAATAAAGAGTAGTTAATGTGGAAAGCGCCGTTAGCGCCATCTATCGGCAGGTGCGGTCTATGGTGAATATCTATCGTGCATTCGCTTGGTATTCACTCACCGACCGCCGTGCCGTGCGGACGTACGCCTAGCCACATTCACTAGTGAATACTATATCTGTGTTTTATTATTATACATCAACCTCAACCAACCCTGTAGAAAAGGTGTATTCTACAATAAATATAGAGCTATATCTTTTGCTGTAGTAGTATACATTAGAGTATACAGTAGAGTAGTGTAGGAGTATACTAAGCTGACCGGACTAAGTTAAAACGTTACGTCACTCAAATTCCCGTACTATTCGAACAAAAGCATCATCAATTCACAATCGTTTCCTTACATTTCATCTCTTTTAGAACTCAGTGAAATATGATTTCTATATTAGAACCATTCCCGAAGGTTCCTGATGGAAATTGATATGAAATTGAAGTGCAGTTCCCCTTCGAATGGCTGCCAAAAATGTTTATTTATTTGGTGAGATGTTTCGTGTTTATTTGAGTTATTTGTTTCCGCCGTTATTTTGTGAGCCGTGAGATTGTAGCTTTAAATAGGCCATCTCTTTCCGTGAGCATTGTGCTAGGCGACTGGGTGGGATCTAGTTTCATAAATTGTGTTTTTGGGAGAGAAATAAATGTCATCGCTTGCCATTAACTTGACATAAATCAAATATATTGGATAGTGTCACACAAATTATAGTTCACACGGAAGAGAGCAAGCGATTCAATCACGATGCGGGGATCGATTCCTGGCCTATACCATTAAATTCTACAGAATTTATGTACGGTTGTATTTATCATGATCACTAGCTTGGCGGTTAAGGAAAACATCGTGAGGAAACCTGCATACCCCAAAAGGAAAAATTTTCTATTTTATTCTAGAGAACACATTTACATTGTTAATAAGCTATTTTGAATCACAGAAAGATAGTTACCTATATTTTAAACATTTACTTGAGGGGACTTGCCTCATTACACATAAATTCGCGACCGAAAATTAGATATGTGCAAAAATAGAAGTACAAGAGGCCAATTCTCTAAGCGTCACATCGCTGTCAAAAACATCGATGAGATCACAAATTATATAAGTTTGACACATGACATAATCTTAGCGAATTTCGAATTAACAACTTGCCATGTTTCAACGACGAATTTAATTTTGTGACGATGTTTGCACTTAGAGGATTGCATTCCAGATATCTCGAATACCTACCCATTAACGATTTCCAAAAACCAACAAAAATTCTCGATTTCGATGTTGGGTTAGTGAAAGTTGTTCAGTTTGATGGTCTGAAGCACTGCATAATATTATGTTAATCTCTAAGCTCTGTATAAGATTCTAATTTTTGTTTTTGTTTTTAAGAATATTCACTAACACCCTAAAAATGACTAGAAATATATTTCTAATCTTATATGGAACGACGTTTAGTTTCATAATACAGTCGGTAAAATATGCTGAATATTCATGCATATTACTCCCGTTTTAAAAAACCGTATACCGCAAAAATCGCATGCACAAAGCGCTGTGAAATTTTAACGTAACGCAAACGTATATGTAAACGTAACAGAATTATTTTGGTGTCGAGTTTGTTATCTTTATTTATGACGTGGCGGGGAAATCGTAAACTTGTCTGAAATATGTTGCGTCGTCTAGTCGTTGGTGGGATAGCGTGGGACGTGGGATTGCTGGGCAGGGTTGCCACACGTACGAGATTCCTCGTACAAATACGAGATTTGGGTATCTCGTTCGAGGTACGAGGATGCTGTCGGCAGGCCTGTCTCACTCCACAGCTTAGGTACGCTTGACAGCTGATCCCTACCGAGTCAAACTTCTTGGTCAAATCTCATTAGACTTGCCGTCATTTTGTGAGTAGCCAATGTGAGACTTGAAAACCCAAGCAATGTCACGCTGCCAGCAAGTGCAAGAATGAAAGAGGTAGACAATGTAAATGAGCTTTCATGTCACTATTTATTTGAATCTGTTTATCTGTTTTCGAAGGAGGCATGAACAGATAACAGTAACCCAAAGACAGAAATGTAGTAGGTATTTATGAAGAAACCCCCCCCCCCCCCTCACCCCTCCCCCCCTCAATTTAAGGTAAGTGCTTTCAGTGAAAATTATAAATTCGAATGTCAAACTAGATGGCGTTGCACGAAAATAAATCGCGCTATCATTGTGTTTCAAAAATTCGCTGCATAGAAAATGTCTCTTAGGTAAGATTATGAATTAAAACTTTTCTACTTATACAATGGCTACGGAGCCTTATCGTGTGAGAGTCCGACACGCTCTTGGCCGGTGTATAATGTTGTTCCTAAATAAAACGTCTAAGCTTAAATAATTATGTTATAAGCTTAATTCTTTGTTTTTTTCATAACTTGCGAGGTGTGTACGATTTTGTGTACGATTATTGTCTAATAGGTATAGTACGATATTTTTCTTGCTTTTGTACGAGAAAAATATTTTCAACGTCTGACAACCCTGTTGCTGGGTGAGCAACAAATGCACAGACATTTTTTACATACATCGTGAAATCGGGGTCGTTTTGAAGCCGGAACAGTGTACTTCAGACCATCAAACTGAACAACACGGAAACCAGTGTATCAGAACTTTTAAATATTATTGACACCAACAGTAATGACCGTAATGAATCTGAACATTTACTATGGGACCAACTTGGAAATCGCGAAAAATTATTAGTTGTTTCATACATTTTTAAGATCAAGGAACCCTTATACTTTCGTCCATTCTGTCTGTCTGTCTGTCTGTCTGTATGCCTCGCCTCAATAACTCGCTCATTTTTGCACATATCGAGTCGAAATTTGTTTTTTATTTTTTATTTATAATTAATGGACTTTTTGCTTGTGCGTTAGCACCGCATTTCCGCCAATGTCAAGTAGTTTGTGGGAGTATCTATCCCAATCTCAGGGATTGTTTTTGATAAAGAACAAGAAGAGATTAAGGAATGCGGAGCCTCGTGGCAGGCAAAGACGCGACGCGCGGACAACACGCGAGACAAGTTCTCGGGTCAGAACCTGCAACATGACTCCCTCGAAATTTGTTATGAAGATGATTAACAGTAACCCAAAAACAGAAATGTAATATTTATGAAGAAACATATTTTTACGACCATTCGCCAAATTTCGATTTAATAGGTGCAAAAATAAGCGAGTTAGACAGACAGAATGGACGAAAGTATCAGGGTTCCTTGTTTGACTACGAAACCCTAAAAAACGCCTTATAAGAATGAAATGACAATTTTGAAAATGCTAGATTTTCATTATTTCATTTGTTTATAAGCGTTTTTGATGTATCACTGCGATAAATATACCTACTTAATACAGTCTAAGCCGAGGTGGTCCAGTGGCGAGTAACCTTGCCTGCCGTGTAGGAGGCGATGGTTCGATCCCCGTACAGGCCGGGTCGTACCGATGAGTTTTTCAGAATTTATGTACGATTTGTAACACCACTGGCTTTTCAGTGAAGGAAAACATCGTGAGGAAACCTGCATGCTCCAATTTCGAGGCATGTATTGTACACACTGTCCATTATAAGTGGCGACGGGCTCACCCCCCGTCACACTGGATAGAGTTTCGGTACTACTGGTGAAACGTGGATGTTCTGAGGTTTCAGAATATCTTTGACAACCCCCTCGGTGAATATAGGTATAGTCGTGAGCATATGCATGCATATCCATACAGTCTAAACCTTTACGATGATGATGATGATACGCCATAAATCCTAGGAACACGAACACTTAACCAACAAAACTCTCATCAAAGCTCTAAACAAAGGAGGCCATTTAACAACGTACGATATAAAACAAGGCATCACTACCCCGCGCGATATTAAAACACATCATTCTGAACTGCGTGTAATAAACAAACCATTTACGTGGGCTCATAGAATAGCTAGCGATAGACTTGGTAGCGTAGGCAATGATAGAGTGTACAATATAGCACAGAATAAATCCAAGATAAATAGATAGACAACTCATTTATTTCATCAGAACAATACAGGATAAACAGTGACAACAGGGAGCATCCACGACGGACCGGTCCATAACAAACACGATATTGTACGTGTCTCAAAACTCAAAAACTCAAAATGTTTTATTCAAAATAATATCACATGGATAGCTTTCTGGCGTCATTTTTGAGTCTACCACCGCGTCGGAAGGTGTTCCGTTGTAACTCTACAACACACATCCTACAAAAAAAAACGAAATATACAAACTACACTTACAAAATACAATATTGAATTACATAGTGTAACATTGTCAAGACCAGACATTTTGGTCATTCATATAATCATCGAGTTTATAGTAGCCTTTTTTACAGAGTACTTGCTTAACATGGGACTTAAACTTTTTGTCTGGCAAGTTAAGAATATCATCTGGTATCGCATTATAATAGCGTATACTGAAAGATGTGTTGACTTTACTGAGTCGAAAATGTGGGAATACCAATTTATTTTTATTTCTTGTATTGTAACTAAAACGCTTGCGTGTGTGTAACAGTGACAGACAAAGGCAGTAGGTAACACTATGGAGTCCGTATAAGGAGGTCCGTGCAAAGCTGCAGCTACAACAAGGAGCTCCCACGACGGACCGGCCAATAACAAACACAATATTGTAGGTGTAGGTGTTGGAATATGACACCGTATGACCTGTATTGCACCGATGAAAAAGGTTCTGACTAAAGCAAAAGCTTTGGTACGAAAAACTCATTGGTACGAGTCCACATATCTATTTTAGTCAAAATTTGGCGCTTTCTTATCTACTATGTTTATCCTATTCTATGCCACCCTCAGAAGATTTACAACACAACTGAACCGTTATATTTATCTCCCTCCAATATATAAGATAAAGGTATGTCTGTTTCTCTCTAAGAGAGTTGCGAATTTAATTTGGCTAAAAGGAACAATTTATAATGTCGAGAGAGGAGCTTTGTGCCAAAGTGCGTTCGGAAACCAAGCTACGGGTGCTTTATTGCTTTTCGAGATATGAATTTGTGATGTTGCATGTTTAGATATTAATATAACAAATTCTTAAGAGTCGTACCTTTTTCATCATTTTCGCATGATGGTTTTGTCATAGCCGATTTTGATTACAGTAACTATTAATTTACAAAGACAGATTATGTTCCAGCAATCTCCTAAATCTATAGGGTGTTAGGGTAAGCAGTTGCATTTCTTAAGGGGATGGTACTTAAGGGGAGGATGATTGTACCCTTGATACTGAAAATCTTTCCCTATGAAACCTATAGCAAATAAATTTTTTTGGACTTTCCATACTAAAATGCGCTCAGCTGATCGTTGAAAAGTTGAACATTTTTTTTTGCGCTTTCTCTTTGTTCCTTAAAGTAGTGAAACTTTTTGTTCTAACATCCTTTGTACTATGTTCTAATAACAATTCAATGTTATGCCATTGAATTTAATAAAGCTGGAGGTCTCATTTAAGCGAACGAAGTTGATTTCTACCTATATAGAGACTATAGAAAAATCAAAAACCTTGCAAAGGAATATGAATTTGGTCTTATTTGATTCAGTGTATTTTAAAATTGGTTTTATGTGTTTCGATTTTATTTTAAAGTAACTTCATTTTAATGAAAAATATGATGTAGCATCATGATGTTCATATGTACAAAACTGTCATGAAATTCACCCTGCCCTGTTTTTGTACCTTTTGTATGCTCTCTGTGTACTATGTATTTTTTTGGTGTAAAATAAAGGATAATTGTTTTTTTTAATATCCTACTTTGTGTCCCACTGCTGGGCAAAGGCCTCCCCTCTTTTCCTCCAATCCTACCTATACAACGCGAAATCGGGCCAACCGTTCAGGAAGGTATTCAAATCGTCGCTCCATTTTCTCTTGGGTCTTCCTCGACGTCGGCAACCGTCTTGTGGAACCCATTCTGTGGCCATCTTGGTCCACCTCTCCGGGTGCATACGGCAGATATGTCCCGCCCAGTCCGACTTCAGCAGAGCTGTTTAAAACTGATTGATTGATTACAAGTCAATAAAATACCAGAGGCTACTGAAGTTGCTAACATTAAAAATTGTACCAATTTTCACACATCCCCGGAAAAGAATAAAGTCATGAGTGCATTACATACCAACATGTTTAAGTTCCAACTAATATGAATCAGTATAAAAAATGCAAACCTTATTAAACCGAATGTTAATTAGAAAAAACTTATATCGAGTTCTGTGTAGAGTCAACTCAGAAAAAGCTATTACCCGACCAATTCCAGTTGTTAGTTTATCGATTAAAACTTCTGGACATCGCCTCGCTTCTAGAAATAGCCAGTGAATATTAAAACTGGACTTTTATTACTTACTATTTAAGTTTAAGTTAATTTTGTTTTGAAGTTATGTAGAACTATGTACTATTTACCTATTCTGTGGTAAAGCATAAAATATAGGTAAGTAAGATCACGATAATACAAAAGCCCCCAGATAGAGATTGTCAAAATCTTATACCATAGAGGTACACGATGATGTAGAGGAGCTAGAAAGATGCCATAAAAGTGACCTATCTCGTATCACAATTTTTGAATGTTTTTGTCATTTTGTCATTTTGGACTTCGCCTGACATATTTAGTAATTTTGGTACCGCCTGTAATTTTTTTATTCTTCTGTCATTTTGGTGCTGACTGTCATTTTTAACAACCTGTCTTTTTTTATTTTCTGCCATTTTGGCACCGCCTGTCACTTTTGACAATGCCTGTCATCTTGGCACTACCTGTTTATTTATTTATTTATTTAACACTTCATTGTACACACGGAAATACAGATTAATACAGCATAATAGACAAGCACGAAGGACGAGCTTATCTCTGAAGAGATTTTCCTGTCACTTTTGACATCACGTGTCATTTACGTATTTTCTTCATTTTGGTACTGCCTGTCACTTTTGACATCACCTGTATTAGTAAAATTTTTTTGTTTGATTTTATCTGTAATTTTTTTTAAATCTTACAAGCTCAGTCAACTATACTAGACTACTGATCTAGTGAACAAAGACGTAATTTGGAACATTTACTAGCTCATTCCCTCAGTCGAGTTTTACATTTTTTTTAAGAGACTAATACAGCGTTGCTCAGGGACCACGAAGGGTCTACAAAGCCAAATGAGAGAACTTAAGCAACCAACCTAGGGGCACCCAGAGGGGTACGGACCTCGGCATAGGACGTTGCTGGGGCTACGCGACGGATTGGGTAGCTGGGATCGGTGAGAGTTTTACAACTTGCGACGGAACATTCTATCATTATTTGCTATGCCATGATTGTATCAGAAACACCAATAGTATCCAGAAATAACAGTAAAGCTCCGATCCAAATTGAATGGAAAGAAACAAAAATAAACACATCAAAACTCAAGACTTTAGAGAATTTTAAATTTTATATTGAAAACTTTTCCGGTAGAAATAGAACGAGTTTCAGAATAACAAAACAGTTAACTATTTGTGGAATATCTTCGGTTACAAGTGGCTTGAAGTTAGAAGAAAATGTAAGATCAAAGATAAAGAAATACCCTTCGAAATATCTTAAGAAATATGAGGTTTTGAAAACAAAGTTGGTGTAAAGAATCCGAGTAGGTAACCCTGATAATCCGAGGATCGCGGGTTCGAATCCTTCAAGGGACAATCATTTGTATGATGCATATCAAAATGTGTATCCAACTCAAGGATGAGGATCTATTATATTCTATATCGGTGTCAGTTCTCGATTCTGTTACTTTAAATGGGATTAGATAATCTATGTGATAATTTCAAACAATTTTTTTAATTCAATCCTTTTTACGACGAAAAGATTTTCCGATTCCTATACAGGTTCCGGTTCTTCTTAATATGCTGACACTATTTTAAGGGCATGATCAGACCATCAAACCGAACAACTTTCTCTATGGGACCAACACCGAAATCGCGAAAAAAACAGCTGTCCCATTCATTTGGCTCGAGTAGGTTTGCAGTTTTGTATGGAACAGGAGATTTTTTTTTCGCGATTTTGATGTTGGTGCTGTAAAGAAAGTTGTTCAGTTTGAAGGTCTAATCATTCCCTTAAAAAAGTGTCAGCATATTAAGAAGGACCCTGTACAGCTTTCTGGCTAGTTCTGATTTGCAAATGTAATTTATTTATCAGAAAGATTAAATTAATGAAATTAAAAAGTATTTATTTGTCTCTTATTACTGTTATACAGGTACATAATAAATATAACACGGTTTTAAAAATAGCATAGAGACAAAACGGTTAAGGACTCAGTTTAACAGTCGGGGTTACCGTCTGCCACTGCTATTCTATCCCTCCCTTAAATATAAATAAAGAATTTATTCCTAAAAAATTCCTTATAAAATAAAAATGGGAGAAGCCGCTGCCTGCGTGCATACCCTAAAAGCGAGTTCAGTTAGGGTATACCCGCCCGTCCCCCGCACACCGCGCTCGATTGACCTGCCGCAACCGCTGGTTAATATTGTCATCACGCTATTTATTTTAACTCTTTATTGTACACACGGAAATATATATGAAAACAGCATAATAGACAATTACAAAGGGCGAGCTTATCTCTAAAGAGATTTCTTCCAGCAAACCCGTATATTATTTACCCGGCTATTCTTTGGCATTGGGCCCATGACCAAACATACTTTTACAATCTACACTATCTGTAAACATTTCAATCCACTATAAACCCTAACACGTTATAAACTAAAGCCATTATCCTTATAAAGATATTAAGGGCACACTTAACATTTTCGCACATAACCTAAAAAGTAATAAACCTACAGTAAACGTTAAAGTATCAGATACGACAGGGGTGTACATTGTAAAGAAACGGGGACCGTTAAGATTGAGCTGATAGAGGAATTGTGTACCTTATGTATAAAATTGAGTCTACTGTATTTACATGGCGTCGACACAGTGATTTGTTTAAATAAATTGATTAAAAACTCGGTCGATGGCATTATTATCAGAACTAGACTTAGTACTAACAAAATCGATGCGGAAAAGTACTAACAAAATCGTTTTCCTAAAAAAAAATCAACAATACAGATTGACAAATTAAAATACGGCCCGATAGCACAGTCTGTAAGTGAACCTGCTTGCTGTGCCGAGGGTCGCGGGTTCGAATCCCGTAAGGGACAAATATTTGTATGATGAATACGAACGACAACCTTTGCATCAAGTAGTACCCGGAGCGAGCGTCCATTATTTATTAAATTTATTTAAAAATAACAAGATTTTTTTTATTTTGGTATTGTCTTTTTCGAATTGTCCAGAAAAAAATATACGTATATCAGCCGCGTATCATCGGTTTTTGAGTATCAAATAATGTCGTATCAATTACCTATGTAAAAACAATTTCAGGTGTTACTTTTACAGATAAAACCGCTGTAGCGACACAGTGTATATTTCTAATCTGTTTGTTCAGAGATTTTGTATCAGTCCTACGGAGCGACTGGAACATTCGCCAGTCATTCCGTAGGCCGTTCGCTAGGTCAAATGTAACATAGATTAAGTGCACTTAATTAAATATGTAAATTAAGAACTCATTTATATCATCCCACTGCAACAACTTACGTCACCCCCTACAGTGGTGACCACCGACAAAGAACACGCAACCTTCAAGAAAATTTCGGCGGAACGACTCTCCTGCGCAAAGCGGATGGCAGGATAGACCTAGCGGCGTGCCGACTCAGCTCAACGTTACACCGACGTGGAAACCACACGTGACTACCGAGAAAGACCAGAGAGACGTCAAGATAAGAGGAATCGAATTTTGCTCCTCATGGCGAATGACGACGTGAGTACGGTACAGCAGCGCTCCACATAATTCCAAGAAAAGGGCCCTAGAGTTATATCTACCAACCACACAAAGGATTACCCATCCCTGAACCATGAATTATGGGTCGCATAAAGCGTTCCACAGTTAGACAACCCTAAAACGTGCTAATCTAAACTTTATGCTATAAAATTTCCAAATTACCCGCTAGTTGGAAATTACATAGGTATTAAAATTCATGACCATATTTTAACAGAAGTGCTAAAACAGATGATAGGCTGTTTATTTTATGAGGTTTTATGTAAAAGAGTAAATTTTACATAATTGTTTGAATATAGTCTGAAAATTTGTGCGCTGAAGCTGCAAAATGATGATCATATCTGCGGAAGGATTGACTACCAATAGGAAATCCAAGTTCTAAAATACAGAAGAGAGTACCCGACGGCCCCTTAAGAGGATATAATTCGGAACGCGCTCCATACAAACGTACTATGGTGTTATTTTCAATACTAACCAATTAAACTCAATGTAATTTTTCAGCATCAATCTAAAAACACATTTCTATGCTTGTATAGAGTCAGATTTTCGTTAAAATGTATAGTTTTAAAGTTACAGTGCCTCAAAGATTTCCATACAAATCTTAAATTAATCCTAGCATTGAAACTGTATGTATACGAAAATGTGACTTCATACAAGTATAGATATTTGTTTCAAGATTGTTTCAGCAACATGTCATTGAGTTTAATTGGTTAGTATTGAAAATATCACCATAGTACGTTTGTATGGAGCGCGCTCCGAATTATATCCCCTTAAGGCGCAATAGTAGGACGAAATGCCTTGGAGGCATCTTTAATTTTTCATTTTACGACTAGATTTATACAATTTACCGAAACCAAAGTCATACCTTAGTATTCTTGGATAGTTTATCTAGTGAAATCATAAATTGAATACACGATTGGAATTACTTAACTCGATAGAAAATCGTCAAAAAGCTACCGTATTTTCATGTATTTTAAATATTTTTCTCGTTTTAGAAGAACTTTAAATGTTTCAAATTTTTAGTATTTATGTATGTATTGGCGAAACTAGACAGAAGACTTCACAAACGTATCAGAATTTCTTCATCAACGCATGCAAGTTCCTTCACGATGTTCCTTCTCCGTTTGAGAACATTTTATGTTTGTACATTTAATTATTTTGCTAGTATTGCTACAAATACTGTTATGGTACGGAAGATAAAAATAATATTAAATTAATACGAAAACACAAGTCATAAAGATGTGTTTTATATCTTAACGGATAAATTCAAGATGGCGTCGTAATTCACGATACAATAGACACAAACTTTTATTTGCTGCTCGTCAAAGTTGATAGCAGAGGAAATTGATCTCTATTTGTGTTACCATAAGAAAAACATATCTTTACTGGTATGGAGATAAACAGAAAATTATGGCTCTCTCTTATTTTATTGCCGTTAATGCGCTTTTTTATTTCACGGCGTTTCGTTTTGATGGTTTCAGGGTGGCGGGGTGTTCACCCCTTATCACTTAAAGGGAAAACATCGTAATAAGGCGTTTCTTTGATAACTGATCCTTTTGACTTTTGTTTTTTGAAAACGTGAAACGATTTCGAACCATCGTTTGATTTAACGAAGTGTTTTTGGAGGATAAAGATATCGGAATTCTGTTTATACGTTCAATGGTTTTAATCGGCAAATATATCATGCGATTGAATCTCGTTATTGGTAAAAAATTACAAATCATGCCTATTTGTTGGTTATTGGTTTGTCCCCGTCTGTAATACCTATACTCCATTCAAAATAGCAACGAAATTTTATGGCTATTTTGCATTACAGAAACAGAGATTTGAAACACTTCCTCTCAATTATTCTTAAAACATCTTTAGTAACGTCCAAGATATGTCGGAAAGTATATAGGGTCCAACTTTATATTCTGATACTTTTTTAAGGGGATGATCAGATCGTCCAACTGAACAACATTCTCTATGGGACCAACATCGAAATCGCGAAAAAAAAAGGTGTTCCATACATTTGGCTCAAGTAGATTTGCAGTTTTGTATGAAAGAGCTGTTTTTTTTCGCGATTTCGATGTTGGTGCCATAGAGAAAGTTGTTCTGTTTGATGGTCTGATCATCCCCTAAAAAAATTGTCAGCATATTAAGAAGGACCCTGTCTGTATCCAATAAATTAATTACATTTGGTAATCAGAATTAGCCAGAAAGCTAAATAGGAATCGGAAAATTGCAACGTCCTTATTTGGAATGAAGTATAGATGGGTCTCATCTTTCCTAACGAAACAAAATGTATCGAATCATAATTATCCTGTTTTGCAATGTGTTTGCAATAGTTTCACAGTTTAAGAGGATATAATTCGGAGCGCGCTCCATACAAACGTTCTATGGAATATAAACTCAATGAAATTTTGCAGAATCAATCTAAAAACAAATTTCTATGCTGGTATAGAGTCAGATTTTCGTTAAAATGTATAGTTTTAAAGTTACAGTGCCTCAAAGATTTCCCTACAAATCTTTAATTAATCCTATTATTGAAACTGTATATTTAAACGAAAATCTGACTCCATACAAGCATAGATATTTGTTTCAAGATTGTTTCAGCAAAATTTCATTGAGTTTAATTGGTTAGTATTGAAAATATCACAATAGTACGTTTGTATGGAGTGCGCTCCGAATTGTATCCTCTTAACACTTTTTACTAAAATTAAGACAACAATTTTCTACCATTTCATACCAATTACAGCTTATCTTCAGCTCAGCATTAAAAAGGTTCACAAAGCTTGAAGACTGAACAAGCCACGAAGTATTTACTCGGCCAACACTACTTTGTGAACATATTATAATGCTTAAGCTTTCCTAACTTAGTTCTCGTTGAGTTTTCTTAGGGTTGTCAGTGTACGAAAGGATAACTTTTCTGACGATATTCCCCTTTAAATAGCTTTATATCTTCGCTTGGTTACCTTGTGTCTAAGAGGAAGGATCTCTCTTTAAGAATAGAGTGAGCCATACCAATTGTAAAGTGTCCACTTTTTTTGACGTTTAGGTTTGAGTGTGTGGTGTCAAGTAGTCAAAAGGCACCGAGTGACATATGGCCTTATGTTTACGGTCACTTTTCACACACACTAGCTCAAAAAAAGTGGACAGCCGCATAAACAAATATCTATAGTTCCATCTTCTTCCACTATTAAAGGTACGTCATAAGACAAAAGAGACCAACTACAATCGTAAATTTATGCGGTCTCTATGAAGATCCTTCCTCTTAGCCCTGTGTAAATATTTGATATTTTAACCACATAAAATTGCGGCCAGGTGGGGTGATGATATTGCAAAGGCAGCTAGACTTGGATGAGACTGGCATAAGACAGGAAAGAGTGGCATAATGGGGAGGAAGCTTATACCCTGCAGTAGGTGGACAAATGCTGATGATGATGACATCTACAGAATTCCGATACAAACTGTGACCACAATTTTAAAAACGGGATTTTAATGTCGGAAAGTTCTAAACAAGCACCTAGAAACCAAGACAAATATTCTTGCCATTTATTCTTGGTTTTAGTATTTACTCAAAGTCAAAGTCAAAGTCAATATAATTTATTCAATATAGGAGCTTGCAGCACACTTATCAAACGTCAAATCTTTTAAAGCAACCACCGCGTCGGAACGTGTTGTCGCTGTAGAGAAGATGCGGCCAGAAACTCTACAACATAACACGACTTAATAACTATTACAATATAAATTCTTAAGCTAAAGTTATGTATACAATAATACATAGTCTCATCGTAACCCCATTTCGGGGTAGTTAGAAACATCACTACAACTTTCTGTTTAAGTATGTAGTTCTAGCAATGCTCACATTTATCATTTTAAGTTTCAGGATGTAATGAGGTGTCAAGAAGAATTTATAAATTATGTTATTTTATGATGAACGGTTTTCCTAAGACTCGTCTTATCTCATCAGGCATCGTAAATATCTCAAAGATCAACACCTCTACGCATCCTACTCTGATTATAGCGATATCCCATCCCATCAGATTCTGGAGGATAAGAACGGGCAGTGAATTTGTGTTTAGCGCACTCGTCATCAGCCTATACACCAGCGAACTACAATTCACGATGTTGGCTTCATAGAGCAAGTTGTTCAGTTTGATGGTCTGAAGCACCCTCAAAACGACCCCTATTACACGGTGTAAACGTCCCAGTGCAGGGCACATGCGTACCCTCAAGGAGGATGTATATGGGCGTTGTTAGTCCACCTTGCGTACCCAATCACAATGCTTGCTCACATAGCCTATTTGGTAAATATCGCATATGACTAATACGCGTTTCGTCTGTCAGTTTTTGACGCACATATCGTATACTGTATAGTATCATTTATTTAATTAAAGACTATGTATTACTGTATACCTAACCCTAGCTTAAGAATTTATATTGTAATAGTCATTGAGTCGTGTTATGTTGTAGAGTTTCTGGCTGCATCTTCTCTACAGCGACAACACGTTCAGACGCGGTGGTAGCTTTAAAAAAGAATTGACGTTTAAGAGGATATGTGCAAAAAATAGGATTCTTCAAAGCATCATATATCATGAAGTAGTACTAACAGTAGTATTATGATTTGCGGATATGTGTAAATTGAACATATAATTGAAGTTTTGATTAGAACCAAAACACGATTAAGAGACATTTTCTCGGTATAAAAATAAGCCAAAGTAGCCTCCGTCATTATCGATAAACGCTTGGAACTGCTAAACGGTAAATAATAGAAGCACGAGACTTGATTAAAAAAAAAGAGATTGATATTTTATAAAGTTTGATTAGAGCAGAAATGAACTTACATAAATAGTACAATCACAATTAAATAACGTTTGTTTTACGCTTGATTCGTTTTAGGCGCGCGCGCCGCCCCATCTCTTTCTCTCGCATCAGGCAGTAATATAAGCTATCACACTCACATTTCGCTTAAATTATTTTTCGACATAGGCCCTTAATAAGTGTGCTTCAAGCTCCTATATTGAATAAATTATTTTGACTTTGACTTTGAGTAATGAAATAGAAAAAAGTGCAACCAAAACTGGGATCCAAATTTTTATTATTTTACATGTGTGATATTTGTCAAAAAGGCCACGTGAAGTGCCAGCATCAGACCAGTACAGCGTCTCGTTTTGTGTTAACCCTAGAAACAACAATCTCGGTAACCCACTGTCTGCGGAGAGTTAGTTAAAAACAACATCGATTTCGTCTCACTTTGAATATAAAGAGGCGAGCGAGTCGCTTCATTACGTTTGTTCTGGACTCGAAGAGGAAAACTGTTTGAAAGATACATTGTGGGTAGTTTGACCTGAATTAGTATAAGAGATAGATATACTTTTCGTTATCATCAGCTGCAAGGCTGATATATAATTCATAGGGTGTAGAACAGGCATGTCAATTTCAAAGTAATTAGTGGGCCAAATTCATAAATGTCATCGAGTCAGCGGGCTTCAAAGAAAATCGGTAAAACTCCCAGAAATTCAAAACTTGTTGTGTATATTGGAGCTATTTTTTCTGCGGAAATTAACATCGTCACTGCATCCAAATGTGTGTCAGTTAATCGCGATTTTGTTTCCCTATGAAAGGCAAAATACGGAAATTTGCTTGTTCAATGCAACAATGTGTTTGTGTGTACAGAACCGCATCAGGAAGATGTTCTTGAAATTGGATTGGGCCTCAGTCAAATGCATGGAGGGCCGCATGCTTGACATGCCTGGTTTAGAATCGAGATGTGATATTGCGATGTGCAAACAAACATACATTTACTTTTGTAACGTTCTTTAGCAAACAGACTACCATTTAACAGGTTTATTAATTTACTAGGGTTCGTCCCGCGGTTGCCCGCGTGGACCTGTACACTGTACGAGGTCTTGACCGGGGTGTCATATACATTTTGTAAACGTCTCCTCTGTAGGAATACAATGTATCTGTCACAGCCATTAGGTTAAATCTGCCATTTGATTGAAAGGATAGCCCGTTCCTTGAATGGCGACACTCAATTGAATGACTAGGCCGAGTGTTGATTTAACAAGCGTCACTCAACGTTCAACTAGTTGGCTGATTGTAAGGTAGCCCTTTGAACATGGCGGACGTAAAATCAGCCAAGTGATTCTAATTTAATGGCAATTTCGTTGAACGTTACATTCAACTACTTGGCCAGTTGTCCTTTAGTCATTCAATTGCCATTCAAAGAACGGGCTAGCCCTTCAATCAAATGGCAGATTTCAGATGGCTGCGAAATGTCGATCGTAAGCGAATCCGTAATCCGTCTCGCACATGGCCGACATTCGGGTGGTCGTGACCACAACCTTTTTTTAGGACTGGATCCGCGCCTGCTGTGATACGGCCCAATCCGCCGCGATGCGACCCGTCGTAATGTGCCATACCATTATATTGCAGAGAGTACTTCCAACCATCAAACTGAACAATAAAGTATAGATTTTGAGTCGAGTTACCATTGAAATTTCTTTATGCACACTACTGGGCCCGTGTGGTGAGTAGTCCTATACGAATATTTATTTTACTTATAACTATTATTTCAAATCTTAAAATATGACTGTAAAATTCATGCTTTATAAAACTCCAGTCACGAACGGCCCTAAACTTAAGAAACTGAAATTTCCAACCAGTAAAACGATTCACTGGTTTTACAGTTCCACTTTCAAAAGAATTGGCGGGAATTCACACAAAATGGCGTCCCATAAAATAAAGTAACAGTTTGCAATCTGTTTCAAAATATATACTTTATAGCAATCGAAGCACAAATTATAGACAATAATGCTTTTATTACTCCATTCGTAGACTATGTAACGTTCCGTTTTAGCTGTTCCTTTGCGTGAAACGGAACGGTCGTTAAAATGGCGGACTGCGAACGTTTAATTTTATTTATTTTACCATTGCACATTTTGCTTGCCATAAAAACAGATTTCTGGTAAACCGATGATTTGTTGTGTTTGCATATTGCATTTTTTGAATCAACAAATACCTTGCATGATATTTGTAAATACTTATTTTTACTTTTAATGCATCATATCGAGAATCGAGGTTAAAGCATTGAACTATTAAAGTCGGGCCAATTTAATAAGTCACATTTGACATCTATTGATACTTCATCAAACGTAACCTTGTAATGGCGGGCATAGAATAATGTTTATTTTTTCTAAGTTAGAACTGCACAATTGCTTTACTCTTTTTGATAACGATTATAATAATGACCAAAGAAGATAATTTTACGATTTACTTTCACTAATAAACCATTCTAAACATAACAAAAAAAATTCTGTTCTAAAGAACTGAACGTCGTTACAATATTGCGTCTGTGAACCGTTTTTCTTTTTTAACCCTAGGGATGTAACCCAAAAAAATCGAAGTAAAACGTAGTTCCAACAAATCGCGATATTCACATATAATTCGATTCACGTATGTTTGAAATCCGTATCGATTCATTCACTTTAATCGATGTTTTTAAGCAGGTCACCTCACTACGAAGCTAAAACTGACAGATGTCAAATGTGACTTATTAAATTGGCCCGACTTTAAGTAGGAGTCGCGTTGCAATTCTGGCGGAGTACGGACGCTTGCGTATCGACGCGTCGGGATTGCACGTGGCTCCACCATTTTGTGAACTCTTTTGTGTTTTAACCTTAAAACAATCACTTGAGATTATAACCTACTTACATTGGCAAAACTGCCACTCTAGACTTAATAAATACCACTGATCATTTTCCTTCATATAATATCCACATAACGAGACATTGGCTGAATTGTGATAACGCATCGGATGCCACTAAACAAAAATTGAATTGAAATTGAATTGACTTTAAGTACTTCGTAGGGAGTCGCGCTGCAAGTCTGACTGAGGGTGGACGCGTGCGTGGTGGCCTCTCTTAGGCTTGCACGTGGCTCCGCCATTTTGTGAAGCTCTTTTGTGTTTTAACCATAAAACAATAACTTGAGATTATAAACTACTTGACATTGGCAGAATTGCCGCGCTAGACGCAAGCAACCGGCCATTAATTAAGAAAAAAAAAAAAAAAGTACGTAGGAGTCGCGCTGCAATTCTGGCGGAGTACGGACGCGTGCGTATCGGCGCGTTGGGATTACACGTGGCTCCACCATTTTGTGAACTCTTTTGTATTTTAACCTTAAAACAATCACTTGAGATTATAAACTACTTACATTGGCAAAACTGCCACGCTAGACTTAATTAATACTACTGATCATTTTCCTTCATATACTATCCACATAACGAGACATTGGCTGAATTGTGATAACACATCGGATGCCACTAAACAAAAATTTAATTGAATTGATAGAACTAACACGTGAAAAAACGTCATACGCCGTGTGAGACTAGGACAAGGGCGGGCGGGTGAAAGAGATAGCGATATATAGAGTCCTTCTTAATATCTGACACTTTGTTAAGTGGATGATCAGACCGTCAAAGTGAAAAACTTTCTCTAAGGCACCAACATCGATAACGCGAAAATAAATCTACTGTTACATACTAAACTGCAAACCTACTCGAGCCAAATGTATGGGACAGCAGACTTTTTTTCCCGATTTCGATGTTGGTTTAAGTGGTATTAAGAAAGTGTGGTGATATCGCCACAAAATATGTCTTTCTAGTTCGTAGATAGTTCAATGGTGTATATATTATGTAAATAGATAAGTATGTACGGAGAACGAAACCCGATCCAAAAAAACAACTTGATTTGAATAGCTCTATCATCCCACTGCTGGGCAAAGGCCCCTTACTGTTCGTTTTTAGCAAAACAACTTAATAGTTTGTTAACCTAAACGAAAATCACACCATTATTCGAAACACAACCCTTTTAAATTATAACTTTAAACATCAAAGTTGAATAATAAAATAGAGTCATGTCACGAAACTTTTACACGATGTTCGCTTGAATATTTGAATTTAGAACAGGCGTAGGCGTGTTCGAAAAGCGTTTCCTTTTTTTTAAAAAAAGCTCATAAATGTTAACTCATTGACAAGTGTATGAAATGCGGTTATTCTGAATTAATATTGCACGAACGTGCCTTCCCGTATTTTTTTAAAAAGGAAATTTTTCAATAATGTTTTACGGGCTTTGTTTATTGAAAAACCTACATGCATTGGGTCAGAAAGAGAAACTCTTTCTCGTAAATTTTGGTAAATAAAGCAGAGTTACTCTACGAATTATCAGTAGAGTTTCTGGCCGCATCTTCTCTACAGCGACAACACGTTCCGACGCGGTGGTAGAATCAAAAAACAAAAAACCCGACTGCATAGCTTGTTTTTTTCTTTTCAGTTAATAGGTGTTTTATGCAGTCGGGTTTTTTGTTTATCTTAAAAATTTAGTTTATTTCATACTTTTTAATTTTGTGTCGAAACGGTTACATAAAAGTACTATAATATAAATTTGGAATCGTCTGATTACTAGCTTGATACCCATTTTGAAATTTTTGAATTTTTTAAAAATTATTTATTACCCCTCTCTTTTTTATTTCGCAGACGCCATATTAAAATAATATAGCCTATACCACTTTCCCAATTACGAATCTAATGACACCTCATACGTAAAAATCCATCAATAAATAAATTATTTTGACTTTGACTATCTAACCTCACAATGGGATTCCATAAAAAATTCGTTGGTTTCATTCATTGAACTATTCTGTACAATACTAGAAATAGGTAACACTGCACGTTACAACCATAAAGTTATTATACCTTACAGGAGTAGAGGAATTGACATGAGTTGTCAAATGAAACCGTTTTTGAAGGTTTTCAGGAGATTATGAGCGGGGTAAAAATTCGACTTCTGTGTATAATTCTGAATCTAACGTGAAATCGTGGATAATTTTTAATTAAATAGAGTTATATTATATTATATATATATAAAGCCTTGGTGGTCCAGTGGCGAGTAACCTTGCCTGCCATGCAGGAGGCGATGGTTCGATCCCCGTCCAGGCCGACTCGTACCAATGAGTTTTTCGGAATTTATGTACGATTTGTAACACCACTGGCTTTTCGGTGAAGGAAAACATCGTGAGGAAACCTGCATGCTTCAATTTCGAGGCATGTATTGTACCCACTGTCCATTATAAGTGGCAACGGGCTCACCCCCCGTCACACTGGACAGAGTTTCGGTACTACTGGTGAAACGTGGATGTTTTGAGGTTTCAGAATATCTCTGACTACCCCCTCGGGGAATATAGTCGTGAGCATATATGCTTTATAATATTCCATAAAATTATCTACGATTACACTTTAGATTCACAATTATTCACGGAAACCGAATTTTTACCCTGCAATAAGATGCTTTTTTACTTACTACATTTTATGTTGGTGTTGCCAACACATGTGTATCCCTAAACTCAGTCCGAACGGAGATTATAAAGGCTTGAAGTTGAAAATATAGTTATAACGTTTACATCAAGCCTTTATATCTCCATTCGGACTGAGTTTTGAGATATTTATATTAACAAGTTTTGTTTGTAACTTTATTATGAACTATAATATTCAAGTTTGATTGATGGCCGCGCTAATAAAATTGGCGAAAAGAAAATGGAATTTTTAGGCATTCGCTTTTAGTGCAGTCTTTCTCGCAGAAGCACTTAAGTACCAACCCAAAACTCAGTAATAAATGTAAAACAACAATCAAATTAAGCCCAAAAAAGTTACCAAGAAATAGAAATAACAATTATAAACGCAAATAGAATTGAATGTGACCATCAAAATTCAAATGCTGCGAGCCCGGTTGCCAAACTTGTACAAAATGCTCACATTAATTCAATGTAGATTCGTTTGCATGACGATTATGTTAAAAATTTACAAGCGACGCGCATAAATTTTGAAACGGCATCGTTGAAACATTTTTGGAAACTTTTCGTTTTCATAACCCCTTTTGAATATATTTATTTTTTATGCAGTGTATTAAGAGTGATAGAACTGCCGTTGTTCATTATTATAAGTAATCACTTTTTCAGAAGTAGTAAATTCAGAAAAAGGTCTGAATACACAGAGTTTTATGTGTAATTTCGATATTCCCCTACATGTATGAGAATTTAATTTGGCATTTTCTGGTAGTAACGGTTAGTCTCCTAAGAATCTTGTAGCCGTTTTCATGTAATTATAATGCTCCTGGTGCTTAGACTACTTATATGAGGACTATTACGCGTGTAATTCTACTAACAAACTTTTCTGCCACTTTTTGGGGGGGGCGAGGTAGCACGAGATGCGCAACTTTGAATTTTATTCCATTAGTTTAGATTCTAATTTTGAATGTTCAAAAAAATGAAAAACAGTGTCGTGTGAACCCCAAACGTCATAAGTTCGAAATTATTGTTCCGCAATTACAGACTGTCGCGTTTAGTGATAAGGTATAAAATTGTATGTAAATGAGTAAGATCTTTTGATCTTGCACGTTGGAAGAGGGGAAATGCTAAGGCGAGGCGGGTCCGTATATAATTCGTCTAAGTTCTGGTATCTGCCATTTGTGCCCCATCACATCTTTCCATCATGTATTCAACGTGTTAATGAATTAACGCAAAACTAGAAAGTAGTTTGTTTAGAATCGAGAGCAGAATCGAATTACCATGGTTTCAACATAGGTTTTTTTTTTTCAAAATATTAAATAATTTGTTTGTAAAATTTAAAATTTGCTGAAATCGATCTCAACCACCGTGTATCCACGAGCACGTTAGCGTTTTCATTCATTGCTGAAATGATAACAAATCATTTCTGCCTCAGAACTTAAAATGCGATTAACTTTAAATTTTAACTGTCAAAATAATGAAATTATTGTTTCAATCTAATTATTTTGTTATAAATCAGTTGGGGTGTATGAGGTTTTGCGCTTATTCATTAACACGTTGTATACATTCTTATGTCATTTCTATAGTTTTATTCAGTTCTATGACAACGTTAACCACACTACTCGATGGCTCATTCTGGCGGCATGCGAAATGATATGTCCGCGGTTACATTCATTTATGACGTGCATTTTTTTTTTCATAAAATTTTTATGATATTTTTAATTTGATTGGAGGCCTAGACATTTTTTACAAACTGCATCTGGTGAAATAGATGTTGTTATTGATGCTGGTATTTGATTACCTAATAGCTTAGAACATATACAGAGTCCAACTTAATATGCCGACTCTTTTTTACGGAGATGATCAGACCATCAAATTGAACAACTTTCTTTATGCGTTGAAATGATGATGATGAAATCGCGAAAAAAAATACATTTGACTAGCAGCAGTTTGGCTTTGTTTGCAGTTCTGTATGGAACAGCTGATATTTTTTTGGCGATTTCGATGTTGGTACCATAGAGAAAGTTGGTCAGTTAAGAAGGGCCCTATACAGGGTTACAGGTTAAGTCGACCTAAATCCTTTAAGAGGTGATAGTTTCCATCATTCCTGACTGATTTGACTATGGAACCCCATACCCTAAACTTAACCGTTCTCAAGTTATGGGACTTTGAAGTTTTTTTTTAAAAAATCCAGATTTTTTTGTCTAATGTCCCCTTTTTTTGTGTTTTGTACATCTAATGTTTTTGTTTTTGTATTTTTTGTGTAGCAGATTAGCTGCTTCATTATTTTAAACACAAAAACTGCAAGTAACTGTACCAACTGAGTCGTATTAGACGATTGATAGTTAAAAAAAGAAATTAATTTGTGAAGAGTTTTTTTTTTCTTTCTTTTGTATTTAAAAAAAAATCTATGACAGTTGTGCTGCAGATGTGCTTAAAAATATCTACGGTTCTTCAGCTTTCCGATAAGGTATAATACAATAGGGTATTATTGGAATTTTATAACAAAAACATCGATGATATGCTACCAGGTAGTAGTAAAAAATAACGATATTTAAGCGTCAAATTTAACTTTACTCAGAAAACAAAATAAAACAATCCAAATAGGTAACGAATGAGGTTTATTAATCATTTTTACAATACATGTTCCACATGTCCGCCCCTATTTCGCACACATACACGCATTCTGTGCCTTAAGCCACTTTTCACTACCCCAGTTGTGAGTCCTCTTCTTATTTCGTTAGCAGCATCAATTATTTTCTGCCTCAAAACATCAACAGATGTTATTGGGTTAGGTTCATCGTAAACCAAACTTTTCATGTGCCCCCACACATAAAAATCCATTGGTGTCAAATCTGGACTTCTAGCTGGCCACGGTGTAGGCCCACCTCTCCCGATCCACTTATTTGGGTAATTAGTGTCTAGCCACTCTCTGACACTCCTTCTAAAGTGCGCGGGGCACCCGTCGTGCTGAAACCACATGTTTCGAATGAGGTTTAATGGTATGTCGTCGAGCAAATCGGGTAAATCTTGCCTTAAAAAATTTTCATAGGTCTCTCCATCCAAATTTGGAGGAAGAAAGTAAGGCCCAACCAGATGGTTTGAAATTATTCCCATCCATACGTTAAGGCTGAAACGTCTCTGTGACCCCTTTACCCTTTTCTTATTAGGATTTCTTCCTGCTTTCGGAGCCCAATGATGGGCGTTATGATAATTGGTTATCCCATCTTGATCAAATTTGGACTCGTCAGTCCACAAGATGCTTCGAAAAAACGAAGGATCTTCCAAATCTGCATTCAACATAAACCTGCAGAAATCCAGCCTCCTCACAGGATCTCCTTCTTCGATAACATGCACTGGCGTGTAGTGGTAGGGGTAGAGACCGGCAGTATGCACAGTAAACCACACTTTCCATTGTGAGATTCCAAGTTCTCGGGCAACAACGTTGGTTGACGTAGTCGGATCCAGTCGAAATCGTCGAACAATCTCATTATCTTCCTCTTCATCATCATCATTAATACGTGGTCTACCCAGGTCTGTTCGTCGCCTCGAAACAGAGCCAGTCTCTCTAATTCGTCGGTAAACTCCGTCGAAGACACTAATATCCGGAATTCGGCGGTCAGGAAAACGTGCTATGTATTCTTGACGAGCTTGTAAGGATACACAGTTGCAGTACCCATAACAAATCAAAATATCAGCATATTCTTCGTTCGTAAAGGTCGCCATCTTCAACAGTTCCAAATCAGAAGCACAAATCAAGGTCCAGTTAACAAGCACAGTCACGAATAGGAGGAAACAGTCCAGAAAAACAAGCTAAGTCGAGTAAAAAACGAAGAGCACCAAGTATCGCATCTACCACGGACGAATGGCGTAAGCAGACTAACCATAACCAAACACAATAACAACAAAATGGCGTTTGAAATAACTTGTCTCTCTTGCACCCGTTTACATTGTATGATATCCCGCTCGCACGTGACGCGCTACCCATTGTACCCATTGCAAGACAATGGGCGTTGCGAGCAACTTTACGAAATACCGTTATTTTTGTTATTACCTGGGAGTCTTTCATCGATGTTTTTTCCGAGAATCCTGATAACACCCTAGCAAATTATACCTTATCGGAAAGCTGAAGAACCGTAGATATTTTTAAACACATCTGCAGCACAACTGTCTTAGACTTTTTTTAAAATACAAAAGAAAGAAAAATAAACTTTTCACAAATTTATTTCTTTTTTTAACAATCAATCGTCTATTACGACTCAGTTGGTACAGTTACTTGCAGTTTTTGTGTTTAAAATAATGAAGCAGCTAATCTGCTACACAAAAAATACAAAAACAAAAACATTAGATGTACAAAACACAAAAAAAGGGGACATTAGACAAAAAAATCTGGATTTTTTTAAAAAAAACTTCAAAGTCCCATAACTTGAGAACGGTTAAGTTTAGGGTATGGGGTTCCATAGTCAAATCAGTCAGGAATGATGGAAACTATCACCTCTTAAAGGATTTAGGTCGACTTAACCTGTAACCCTGTATACAACGTGTTAACGAGTTAACGCAAAACTAGAAAGTGGTTTTAGAATGGTGAGCAGAATCGAATTATCATGGTTTCAACATAGGTAATTTTTTCTAAATAATTTATTTGCAAAATTTAAAATTTACTGAACTCGATCTCAACCCACCAGTCGGGCACTCTCACCCTACTTACTGCCAAAACAAGATTCTTAAAATGAGCCAGTTAGCGCAGTTAGTGCTAAAATGATTAAAAATTTTTGCCTCAATACTTAAAATGCGAATAACTTTAAAAGTTAAATACCAAAATAATGAAATTATTGTTTCAATCTAATTATTTTGTTATATATCAGTTGGGGGGTATGAGGTTTTGCATGTTAATGAATATAAACACGTTGTAGATATATTTTTTTGCCAGTAGGTACTTACTACATTCATTTGTTTCTCTAGGATCGTTAAAAGCATTGTAACAAATAGTGAATTCTAAAAACTTTCTGACACAAACTCCAACATTCCGTTAACGCGTCCAAAATTATATGAATGCATCAAAATTCTAAAACGAGCATCCCGATTCCCGTCCATCCAAACGAACAGAGCGCCGAAATCAAACGTTCCAAATTCCAAATTCAAACCTTCAAAATTCATTCCGTACTCAGCAATTCATAGTCAGTTGTCAACATTTCTAAATTCAGAATGAAAAAATAAACGCTTTTCCAAATTCAAAACTCTGTCAGTTGATGCGACATCGGATAAAATGTTTGAAAGCGGCACGTTTGGAAAAAAAAGAAGTTTCAATCGCTCGGTCATCGTTTTGGTATTTGAACGAGTGATCTGAGTTTGTTTACAGAGGCTTTGTCTTTTTTAAAAACGTTTGCAAACGTGTGACGAGTCTGAACTAGAGATGGAACGGTTAGCTGGTTTCTGTCCGGCATCGGAATCCGGATGGATAGTGGCTGACTAGGAATGTTTAGGAAAGTAATCTTAACTACTTAGATAACGTATATGGCTAGATTGAGCCTCACGCTACTACCGTATAAAAAAAGGGACCAACTTCTTAGGTTGGTGTGCGTGAGGCGTCATACTAATTATGTCTGTGTATATGGATAGGGTTTAGAGGCCAGTACTGATTGCATTTTTTTTAAAGGTTTCTTAGCTTCGACTGTCTATCTGGACATATAACTTATGAAACCGGTGAAATGTGACGACTTTACCAACGGACGTTGACTTTGCCATTAATAACGTGCATTTATAAAATCAGATTAACTAAGTCCAAATTTAACTTTTTATAGCTGTGCCACTTTTAATTTAAAGTTAAATTAAAAGTTAAATTTTGACTAAATTAATCTGATTTTATTAATGCACGTAGCTGATGTCAAAGTCAACGTCCGTTGGTAAAGTCGTCACATTTTACCGGTACCCTTAATTTTTTTTATCCGGCATCCGGAAAAATAACAATTGACAACCCTACTGTACTCTACGGTTTACGGAATGCAATCACAGCCTGTTATGGATTCTTGTGCAAATCGGCAGATGCGCTTTGTAAAATTGAACTAAATATTCTGAAAACGCATAAAGGGTTTGAAGTGGGAATGGACAACATGGAATTTTTGATGTCCGAGGACTCTCATATAAACCATTCTTTTGTTTCACCATTTATACGGACATTTTTATACGAGGTAAAATAATCAATTGGTTTAAAAAAACCTTACCAAAATTGTAGGGTTCCGTAGTCAACAAGGAACCCTTGTAGTTTCGCCATGTCTGTCCGTCTGTCCGCGGCTTAGCTCCGAAACGGTTAGTACTAGAAAGCTGTAATTTGACATGGGTATACAACGTGTTAATGAATTAACGCAAAACTAGAAAGTAGTTTGTTTAGAATCGAGAGCAGAATCGAATTATCATGGTTTCAACACAGGTTTTTTTTTTTCAAAATATTAAATAATTTGTTTGTAAAATTTAAAATTTAAAGTCGTTTATATTTGGAATGGAGTATAGATTAGGTGATTCATTAGATACTTTATCAAACAATATTCGAGTAACTAATCACATTTTCGGGCAATAATGTAACTTGAGAACGTAAACATTTATTACGAGGAATACTTCGATTAGAACGTTCCAACAATAATTTCGAAGAAAATTTAGCATTGTAATACATTTCTGGAACTCGATTTTGAAAACATTGTAATTCTAACCAATCATGTAATACCTACACATAACTATTAATAATATACGCATATTTAAGCTCAATATTCTTGATGGGGTGAGCAGAACCTCAGGTATACACCAAAGCTAGGCCTGTACTACTTCACACAAATTGTTGGCTTTAAGGCGAATCCGCCCGGGAACACGACTCTCCATTCTCGATATGAACGAGCACGTGGCTCCGGTCAGAATTTAACTGTTTTTTTGTTAAATGATATGATTTTTTATGAATTTTAAAAAAATAAGATTTTCTAATCAAGTTATATTGTGAAGTATATTGTAAATGTCGATGGTTCGATCCCCGTACAGGCCGACTCGTACCAATGAGAACGGAATTTATGTACGATTTGTAACACCACTGGCTTTTCGGTGAAGGAAAACATCGTGAGGAAACCTGCATGCTTTAATTTCGAGGCATGTATTGTACCCACTGTCCATTATAAGTGGTGACGGGCTCACTACCCGTCAAACTGGACAGGGTATCGGTACTAGTGAAACGTGGATATTCTGAGGTTTCAGAATATCTCTGACTACCCCCACGGGGAATATGTAGGGTCCTTTTTAATATCCTGTCACTTTTTTAAGTACATGATCAGACAGTCAAACTGAACAACTTACTCTATGGCACCAACATCGAAATCAAGAAAAAAAATCTGCTCTTCCATACAAAACTACAAACGTACTCGAGCCAAATGTATGGAACATCTGATTTTTATTTCACGATTTCGATGTTGGTCCAATAGAGAAAGTTGCTCAGTTTGATGGTCTGATCATCCCCTTAAAAAAGTGTCTGCATATTAAGAAGGACCCTGTAGTCGTGAGCATATACTATGCTATGTATGTATGTTTATTAGACAATCTCAATCATGCATTAGTTAGTAGCAGTGCTGCCACCTAAAAATAGATTGGGCGCTAAATCTGTGAAAAAAGCGCTAGAATCCAGAATTTTCGAGGGTTAAAAAAGCGCTAGATTCAGCGCTAAATTCTTATCACATAAACAGTCCTTCAAAGTGCTCTAAAAAGACTTATCAGTGTTTCCGAAACCCATTCCTAAGTCACTCAATTCGTAGATCTTTTGTAAGATTTATGATATCACTTCAGATAAGCGTTCGTATTTGAATCTCCCAAACACTGCACACTCTATGGACATGTATTGACCACAATGCACTATGAATAATTACCATATTTCAATCAAAAAACACAAAATATAGCATATTTCTACAAAAATAATGTTGCTTTATTAAACGTTAAAAAGCGCTAGATTCTCCGCTAGGCGCTAAATTTACCAAAAAAGCGCGAAAGCGCTAAGGTGGCAGCATTGGTTAGTAGTACATCCTTAACCAATTACATCTAAGCTGCCGGCCGATAATGTGCATAATTGAAACCAATAACAACGCCTTACTGCACACAATTGTCTTATAATCGTCCTATAATTGTTTCAAGCATCGCTTAGCGTACAGTCACCGCCTGTTATCCGGCTAATGGTATACAATTTGTTACAAAAGTAAAAATAAACATTCAGAAATTTTACGGGGTTTAGACCATCAAACTGAACAACTTTCATTATCAACCAATATCGAATCCCGAAAAAAAAAAATCAGCTGTCCCATACATTTAGCTCGAGTATATTTGTAGTTTAGTATGGAACATCAAATTTTTTTTCGCGTTTTCGATATTGGTCCCATAGTAAAAGTTGTTCAGTTTGATGGTCTAAACCACCCCCTCAAATGTTTATTTGTATTTAAGTAACACCTTGTATTATAGGTAATTCCAAATGTTTCCTGCGTCGTACGAGGAGACTAAATGCTTTTTAAGGTTCCGTAGTCAAACAACTATTTTTGCACCTATTGAATCGAAATTTGGCAGATAACAGTAACCCAAAAACAAAAATGTAGTAATTATGAAGAAAACAATTTTCTCCCATACAACGAAACGAAAGGGGTTGGAAAATAAATCAATCAATCCACTATTGGTTTGTTCTTCTTCTTCTTCTCTTCCTGTTACCCCTACGTGGGGTATAGGGATCGGATAATAGCTCTCCACCGGTTGCGATCTTGGGCAGCACTGTAGATATCCTCCCAGGTCATGTTGAGGCTTTTAGCCTCTATTTCCACCGAGCGGCGCCAGGTTATTTTAAGGCGTCCCCTCTTTCGTTTGCCTGGTAGGTTTTGAGTAAAAGACGTATTCGGCTATTGACATTTATTCATTGACACACGTCAACACCAAAGAGAAGATACTCTCAATGGTCAACACAACACCTCCCCCCTTAATACATACAAATCCATACAGAATTAAAAGCATAAAAAACAATTATAAAATAAAAACACCTTGAACGCGCGAACCCGCACTTAGTTGTCCAGACCGAAACGAATAGGCGGCCTCCTACTACGTACTGGTCGGGGTTCACCGGCGGGCGCGCCACCGCCTGCGGAACCAAGGAGTCGCGCGCGCGACGAGCCTTCGCCCGCTGCCCCACGCGTTTCTGCCGTCATCAACTTACCCGTGTGTTGTGTTGACCATTGAGAGTATCTTCTCTTTGGTGTTGACGTGTGTCAATGAATAAATGTCAATAGCCGAATACGTCTTTTACTCAAAAGTGGCGACGAAGGTAAATAAAATAAAAATCGACGGGAATCATAATGTCGGTGGGTAAAATTAACGAATTTAATGCAGAAATGGGAAATTGGGACGTATATATCGAACGTTTGGACATGTATTTTAAAGCAAATTCTATTAAAGAAGAATGCAAGTTGCCGACATTGATCGCTGTTATGGGGGATCCGGCATATGAATTGTTGTCAAATCTATCCTCGCCCAAAAAGCCGGCGGACCTCACGTACAAGGAAGCCGTTGAGCAATTGAGGCAACACCTGCAACCCAAGCCTTCCGTTATGGCGGAAAGATTCAGATTTCGACAAAGACGGCAAATGGCGGACGAGGCATTGGCAAATTATTTGGCTGACTTAAAAAAATTAGCAAGGTTTTGTGAATTTGGAGTGGAGTTGGAAAATAATTTGCGGGATCAATTCGTGTGCGGAGTCTACAGCGACGTAATAAGACAAAGGCTTTTTGCGGAGAAGTGGTCGGAACTCAATTTCAAACAGGCAGTGAGTTTAGCGACCACGATCGAAGTGGCTGAGCGCGATGCCAACGCGGTGAAGCTGAGGACAGAGCAGAGGCAAGAACGAGACGCAGAGGTTGGCTTGCAACAAATAGCGCTTATGCAATGTGCCGCGTGCGGAATAAAAGGCCACGATAAAATGCGTTGCAGATACAAGAATTTCATATGTAGCTTCTGCAATAAAGTGGGACACTTACGGAGAATGTGCCGAGAGAGAGGGGACCTTTTGAGACATTCAAGGGAGGAGGTGGCACCGAGCCCTCCGAATATGAGGGGCGGTAGCGGTGCGCGAGGTGGTCGCGGAAGCAGTGGCGCGGGCTATAGTGCCCGGTACCGCGGGCGTGGTGGTCATAACCAGCGCGGTGCTGGATCATACTGGCTGGAGGGAGAGAACTCAGAGCCAGTGGATGACGGAAAGAGGGAACAGGAATATGGAGTCGGAGGCCAGGGGGCCGGCATGGCGGCCGGGCAGCCGGAAGGATTCGACTCGGGTGAAGATGATGATGACGAGCCCATTTATCAGATGGGTTTGAGCGACTATAAGCCGGTGTGTATTAGTCTTAAGGTCGAGGATGCTATGGTTAGGATGGAGATCGATACTGGATCCGCTTTGTCTTGTGTTAGTAAACAGACTTACCTTGCGATGTTTTCACATATTACATTATGTCCATGCAAAATACGACTAAAATTTTATGACGGATCGGTTATTAGGCCTCTAGGTTATATTCAGACTAAAGTGAGTTACGACCAAACGACGAAGCTGCTAGATTTGTATGTGATAGACAATGGTACGACTAATTTGCTGGGTAGACAATGGTTAGCAGAATTAGGCATACAGATACCAGTTTTAAAGGTAAATAACTGCCATGTCACCGGACCCGACGATTCGGGAAGAGATAAAATAATGAACGACTTATTTTGCAGATATAAGGAAGTATTCGATGGTTCGCTGGGGTATTTCACCGGGGGGGCGGGCCACACTGCGTTTGCGAGAGGGGGCTGAGCCCGTGTTCTGCCGCGCTCGGCCGCTACCCTACGCACTACGCGAGCGAGTCGATCGCGAGCTAGATGAGATGCTGCGCGCCGGCATCATCGAGCCCGTCGACCACTCGGACTGGGCCACTCCACTGGTGATCGTTCGCAAGCCGGATGGGGCTCTGAGGTTATGTGCGGACTACAAGGTGACACTTAATAAGGTTTTATTGGTCGATAGGTACCCAGTCCCTAAAATAGACGATTTGTTAAGTGAATTGGGTAGTCGTAACGCGTTCTTTTCTAAGCTAGATCTATCACAGGCGTATAATCAGATTCCGTTAGACGATAGCAGTCGTTACACGGTTATAAATACTCATAGAGGACTTTTTAAGTATCACCGACTTGTATTCGGTCTTTCTTCGAGCCCGGGAATTTTTCAACGCATTATGACAAACCTCTTAAAAGATATACCTAATGTTATTTGCTTCCTTGATGATATTTTAGTAGTAGGGGAGACTTTAGAGTCACATTTACGTGCGTTAAAGGAGGTATTTTCTCGGCTTAAAAGTTACGGGCTGAAAATAAAGAAAACCAAATGTACTTTTCTAGCCGACCGAGTAAAATACCTAGGGTTCGTAATAGATAAAGAAGGCATTAATGTGGACAAAGATAAAATCGAGCCGATACTAGGTATGCCTCCTCCAAGTAACGTTTCCGAATTACGATCATTCATCGGGATGATCAACTTCTACGGGAAGTTTATACCAAATTTAAGTTCAAACTTACAGCCACTGTACATTTTACTCAAGAAAGGATCCGAGTGGGAGTGGGGTGTGCAGCAGAGACGGGCGTTTGAAAAGATAAAAACATTACTGACGAGCACAGATATACTAGGCCATTTTGATATATCTAAACAAACCATCATAACGTGCGACGCGAGCGCACGGGGTATAGGGGCAATCCTAGCTCAGCAGGAACCGGACGGGCGGGAGCGCGTGATCGCCTATGCATCGCGGGCACTTACGCCGGCGGAAGGTCATTACAGTCAGATTCAGAAAGAAGCACTAGCAATCATTTTCGCTGTTAAAAAGTTCCACCAATATATTTACGGAAGGAGATTCTTATTGCGAACAGACCATAGGCCTTTGGTGTCCATCTTTGGGGCGGATACAGGAATCCCAAGTGCGACGGCAAGCAGGTTACAGCGTTGGGCCATTATACTATCGGCGTACGAATTTTCTATAGAATATGTAAGTACGGATAAAAACACAGCTGATGCGTTGTCTCGAATGATTAAAAGCCATCGTGAGGACGTGGCTAAGGAGGATATCCCAGAACAGACATATCTCCACTTCGCCTCGGAAGCACTGTTATTAGATAACTTAGTTCTGAAAAAAGAAACACAACAGTAGGCTCCAAGGCTGTCTTGGATAGGTGATCAGGCCTCCTTAATACACGGCCTAGCCACTGCTACTTTCGAGTAAGGATCACTTTCTCTATACGCTGTTGGCCCGTCCGTCTCCAGAGCTCATCGTTTGAGATGGTGTTTGGCCGAGGCATTTGTTGATAAAGACTTGGAGTCTATCTGTAACCTTTTCGGACGATCCAAGTTTCACTGCCGTATAGTAGAACCGTTTTGACGTTTGAGTTGAAGAGCCTAAGCTTTTTTGGTTTGTTAGTGCATCGTAATTTGTTTTTATTGTCGTGAACCAATAAATACCTTATTTTATTTATTGGTACACGATAATACAATAATTCTAAGGTAAACATTGATTTAATGACACTAGAAGTCATTTGACTTTTAAAACGTTTATTCATTGTTTATGAGACTAACTAGACATTAATTGTTACAAGGTTTGCATGTTGTTTAATAAAAATAAAAAATGCCGGGCGTTTTATTAAACTACGTTTTACAAAAGCCTAATTCTTCATGTTCAACAACAATTCACTTCACGAATCCGAATTATAATTACAACATCAATAGATAATAGATATTATCAACGTGAACTGGCAAATTAAGCTAAAAGCCCAAGTCGGGGCCAACACCACTTTGTATTCGGATTTATTGGATTCGATCACGAAATACTACTTTGTTTCAGCTTTAGTTGAAGAAATAGAAGCGCTTTTGCGAAATATTGCTATTGTTTTATAACTTAAAGGAAGTAAAATAGCATTTCTTTTATGTGGACGATATTATGGTCTGATTTTGATATGAATACTAGCTTCCGCCAGCGACTTCGTGTGCGGTGACTTTAAAAAGTATCATAATGTCTAGAACAAATTCTATATGTCGTGTGTGTGTTGTATGAATGCCTTTGATTGAAATCTGTTCAGACGTTTATGGCTGATTGAAGTCACAAACATCATTACAAACTTTCAAAAGACATCATCGGATTTGGTCCAAAATATGAAAGTTCCGGCCAAAAAGGAAAAATGCGATATACTGTTAGGACTTGTCCGTCTAAACATTTATTTTAATGGCACCAAAGCTGTAGGTCCATTATCCTTGGTTTTATTTGGGTTCGAAAAATCTGCCTTTTCATACATTTTTGATGAAATACTTACAGCTACAGCTTTCATGCCATAATAATATATACTTAGACGGACAAGTTCTAACAGAAAATAGCATTAGTTTTTTTTGGCCGGCAATTTGGCATTTGGACCAAAAATGTATGAAAAGCCGTTGACGTCTTTTATAATAATCATAGGAAGTGGATTTGAAAGCGGTCCCATTTAGGTTTTGGAAACTTTAATTTTTATCTGGTGTATGAAACCGTACAAAAATTAAATCATCATTATATTTTTAGGTGACCAGAATTTTTGCTATCACCTACTACTAAACCGCCTTTTATTGCAGCTCAAGACAATCTCACTTTTCAATCATACCTATTTTGGATTTTTTAGCTGGAACGACCGCAAAATCTCAAATAAAACTAAATTATCAAAGTAACGACATTTATTTTGGGTCATTGATTATCTACAAAACATTTAAATTCGTATAAATATTTGTAAATTTACCTTTTTTTTCGTTTCAAATGGGTAACTGCCACCAAAATGATAATTATAAATTATCTAAATAATAGTTTTGAATATAACATTACTGAAAGATTTATTCTAAAGTTTTTAATTTTTACGAATTATTTCAATTATAAGTTACGTGGTTACGTTAACGTAATTTCAAACAACAATCAGCGCAAAGTGACGAAGCAATTAGCAACTTGCGTGCGTTAGAAGAGAACGGCAACATATTATAGCGAATGATTTGTGATGAGCTTCACGCGTCATGAAAAGGAGTGACGTCACGTCATGGCAGTGAGCGTTTTGACGCGGAATTTGAAAAGTCAACTTTTGATTTGCAATAATTAAATGATTTGTTCATATTTTACCATTTTTGTTTTTGATATTTTTATGTAAGCCTCAAATCTTTATAATACACTAAAAATATAAAACTGTGCAAGTTCCCCATTACTTTCTCATAAAACATGGCAACAATTGCAATAAACTAGTAACACTTGTCTTAATGTTACTCAAACGTTTTTTTCCAAAAGTATTTTATTAGGTAATACCATTTCTACCAGTTCGATGTGTTCAATGTTTTAGTACGTAACAGTTAAGTTTATTGTTAGTACAATACTGTATAGAAGCGAAATAGTTCCAAATGTTCCAACGGTTTTCGCAACGTAATGTGGAAGGGAGTAATTTGCTGATTGTGTAGACTTATTCTGAAGGACATAGAGTTCATTTCCAACATTATAAGTACATGACTTAACGAAGTTAGGAAATTACTGTACCTATACAAACTTTTAGAGGTGGTCAACTCATATCTCGAAAAGTTAAAGCTCCAGTAAGAATATATTTTTGAAAAAGTAATATAGTATTGTTTTGTTTTAATTAGCTGTGGTGGTCCAGTGGCGAGTAACCTTGCCTGCCGTGCAGGAGGCGATGGTTCGATCCCCGTCCAAGCCGACTCGTACCAATAAGTTTTTCGGAATTTATGTACGATCTGTAACACCACTGGCTTTTCGGTGAAGGAAAACATCGTGAGGAAACCTGCATGCTTCAATTTCGAGGTATGTATTGTACCCACAGTCCATTATGTGGTGACGGGCTCACCTCCCGTCACACTGGACAGAGTTTCGGTAGTACTGGTGAATCGTGGATGTTCTTAGGTCCTCGGGGAACATAGTCGTGAGCAGATGCTTGTTTTAATTAAGTCAGAACTCTTATGGTACTCATTACAAACAAATTGTCCAAATCATATTTTCGTCTACTATGTACTTACGTATTCAAGCAATCTTCTTTTTCTTATCGTGTGGGCAGCAAGCCCTGTTATCACAGTTTTTTCAGACTGCCTTACGGCCTCTGACGTGGTATTTATGTAACGACTACTACCACCAGATATAGTAGCCAGGACCAACGGCTTAACGTGCTATCCGAAGCACGGAATGATCTTTATTTTTAGACAACCATGTGATTGAGTCTGCAATGTCCTAACCAACCGGGGAAAAACGCACAAAGTGACATATCACTCGGTGTCCCCCGTGGGAATCAAACCCACTGCCTACGTGTTAAGAGTCCAATGCTCTTAACCATTAGACCACGGAGCATTCAAGTAATATATAATGTAATGCTAACTGCTCTCAAACTGTGAAGAAAAATATCGTGCGGAAACCTACATATATGCTGAAGAAGAAATTATGATGCGTATGTGAAGTCTACCAATCCGCATTGTGCACGCGTGGTGGACTGACGCCCATACACCCTCATTGAGGGCAGGCTTGAGACCTGCAGTGGGACGAATAAAATAGCATAGCATAGCATATACTCACGACTCTATTACCCGAGGGGGTAGTCAGAGATATTCTGAAAACTCAGAACATCCACGTTTCACTAGTAGTACCGAATCTCAGTCCAGTGTGACGGGGAGTGAGTGAAAAAAGACTGATGATTAATGAAAGAACATGCCAATTTCTTACTTGTGTGAATAAATATTGATTTCTAATCAATGAACAACATTTCAGATATTCTAATACTATAAATTCAAACAAGAAATTTAACATCAAATCAGTTGTACTCGGACGCCGACCGAATCGAATTAAGTCTAGTGGAATTCAAGCGTTAAAGTGATCTAATTGGTCTTGTCCAAGTATCGGATATTGTTGGACATTTTAATACCAATTAGTAACTGATTGATTGATTTGTATTGCGACTGATGATGTTTTAATTGTTAACTGTTCACACCTTTAAGGCAGGTTTAGACAATGACAATTTTGCGGCGCAAATTTTTTCGCACGAAAGAAAAGCACGGCACGCGGTCGTTTACACGGTGCTAATTTTCAGCGCCATTCTTGTTCGCATGCGAATGGATTTGCTTGAGAAAACGTGCCAGCGATTAGCACGACGTGTTTACACGAGTTGAAAATTTGGA
The DNA here is from genome assembly GCA_963924505.1 of Agonopterix alstromeriana. Classification (NCBI taxonomy): domain Eukaryota; kingdom Metazoa; phylum Arthropoda; class Insecta; order Lepidoptera; family Depressariidae; genus Agonopterix; species Agonopterix alstromeriana. The sequence goes on along the minus strand of OZ004686.1, from coordinate 693,537 downwards.
GCGGGGGATGCGAGGGACGCAGGAGGAGGTCACTAGCACCGAAAAATAGACGCATGCTCTATTCCTTGCTAACGTTCGCATGCGGTAAAAATTCGTGCGAAAAGTGCTTATACGGTGCTTTTTTGAGGCGCCGCAGAATTCGCACCGCAAAATTGTCATCGTATAAATCTGCCTTTAAAATAAAATTTACCACGTTAGTGTCTGGGAAGGAGTAATAACCTTTATTTATAAAAGATAATGTTATATACAGTTTTTAAGGCTAGTCAACAACTTAAGAACGCGAAAAGCTTTATAAAAATCGGTTCAGTAGTTTTCGCGTTATGCTCGAACAAACAGACAGACAAACACAAATCAAAAATTTCAGTAATTTGTAGTCAAGGACACCTAAACAACATGTCACAACTTTTTTTTTACCCCCTATATACAGGGTCCTTCTTAATATGCTGACACTTTTAAGGGGATAATCAGACCATCAAACTGAACAACATCGCAATCGCAAAAAAAATCTGCTTCCCTATACAAAACTGCAAACCTACTCGACCCAAATGTATGGGACAGTAGATTTTTTTTTCGCGATTTCGATGTTGGTGCCATAGAGAATGTTGTTCAGTTTGACGGTCTGTACATTCCCTTAAAAAAGTGGCAGCATATTAAGTTGGATCCTGTATTTAGGCAAGTAGAGTGTAAATATCAACATGGAAATACAATTTTTTTTCTCGATTTCTGTTTTGATGCAAAGGCCATTAATCTAAAATTACCTGGTATACGTACTTACATTGATACGTAATTAGTTCTCCCATAATTCCTTTAACCTCTAAGAATTGTTTCCCACGAAGCATATAACATACCTGGAACAGAAAAAAAAAACAGTTAATATGCTGAATCACAATAGTTACATAAATACGCGACCATAATTTAATACTTTATTACACACACGAAAATATAAATGAAAACAGCATTACAGTCAAGTACAAAGGGCGAGCTTATCTCTTTTAGAGATTTCTTCCAGCAGACTCGATAATCCCTATTGGGGTGAAGTTTTGCTACAACTATCAACTATCTCATGCAATTGTAGCAATGCTTCTTGTCAGTCAGTATGAAATGTCCAGCGTGTGGATTTGAACCTGATCCCTCTTGATTGAAAAACTCCTCTTCGCAACGCGCTACCTATGCTATTCATCATCACTAGACATCGGATTATCTGTGTCGTAGCCATCTGCTCAAATCTGTCATTTGATTGAAAGGCTAGCCCGTTCGTTGAATGGCGACACTCAGTTGAATGAATAAAGGACAACTGGCCAAGTCACTGAATGTAACTTTGAACGAAATTCAGTCAGGTGATTCAAAATTGAACTGTTTCGAATCACTTGGCTGATTTTACATCCGCCATGTTCAAAGGGCTAGCTTACAATCAGCCAAATAGTTGAACGTTGAGTGACGCTTGTTTAATAAACGTTCAGCCTAGTCATTCAATAGAGTGTCGCCATTCAATGAACGGGTTTGCCTTTTAATCAAATAACAGATTTAACCAGATGGCTGCTGACATATTCATTTGCATGTTTGCATATGCAAATGCATATAATGCGATATTTATAGCGTTATTGCATAATTTAGTACGCCAAATCAAATCAAATGTTTAATTTGCATACAAGTGTACAATATGTTCTTAAATAAATGTTACAGTGCACTTACAACTTTAGCCACCGTTTAAGATATTGCAAAACAGAAATCGTGCTTATTTCGGTAGCGAGGCGTGTAACATTGAACGACCTTCCTTCCTTCAAGTCCGTGGACTACTAGAAAATGATCGAACAAACTGACATCCTTCCTGATTTACTATCAGAAAAGGTCTGTGGTAAATTAAGTGCTGTTCTGTATAAAAACTCGGGGTTTGAAGCAATAAAGAAGTAACAAGTTTGCTCAATAAAATCTAGTTAAATACATGATTGTGTATTGTTACAAGAATTATAACTAATTGATTAACTGGAACTGAGTGTTGGGAGAGGCCGTCCGAGGAAAACATACCATGATCAAATCAATGATCTTTTCCGAAAAGGACAAGTGCGTAGCACCCTCAATCGACGGAAGTGCATGAATGTGAATGAGGCTAAAGAGGTGTGTCAGAGTCGTAGCGTGTGGCGGTCCGTGGTATCTGCCTACCCCCATGGGACAATGGCGTGAGCTTATGTATGTATGTAATAACTGAAACTAAGCAAAAATTTGTATTTGAATGGACCATATTTTGTGCACCTTCGGCCATTTCTTAGAGCATATTTGCATTGTATATTTTGTTTTGTTTAAAAGAAGTGCGTTGTAGAGTTTCTGGCCGCATCTTCTCTACAAAGGAATAACTTCCGACGCGGTGGTAGATTCATAAACATGACGTCAAAAAGTTCAATTAGTTAAATTTTTGTTTAGTGGCATCCGATGTGTTATCACAATTCAGCCAATGTCTCGTTATGTGGAGAGTATACGAAGGAAAATTATCAGTAGTATTAATTAAGTCCAGCGTGGCAGTTTTGCCAATGTAAGTAGTTTATAATCTCAAGAGATTGTTTTAAGGTTAAAACACAAAAGAGTTCACAAAATGGTGGAGCCACGTGCAAGCCCAACGCGCCGATACGCGTCCGTACTCCGCCAGACTTGCAGTGCGACTCACGTCAAAAAGTTATCTTTGTGATATTATTTTGAATAAACAATTTTGACTTTGACTTTGAGATGCATATTTTACCATTTTGTTAATGCATAAATCCGATGTGTAATCATCACTATTCAATTGAATCGACTTCATTCAAATCACTCATTCACTCTAAATGACTCATTTCTCTAAACAGCAAAGCAATTTGTTAAAGTCCCCTAAAATACACAAGTCTAGTTGACAATAATATAATTCACGAAAGTATTTTGCTCGGCGAATTTTAATGTAACAATTTACATCTGAATTAAAAACATGGCGGTCATTCATTCCATTCAGTTCGTTCACTCTTTGCTGTTTAGAAAACTTTACAATGGCTCTTGAATGTCCCGTAATAGAGTTTATTGTTGTTTGAATAATGGTACATTTTTCCGTTTATTTGTTTTCAGAATGTTTCGGTGCTGAAAGATTGGTTGTTATTTTTAGTAAAACTAAAAAATCTGTGACTTTTTTTCGGTTATTTCAGGACAACATTAAATCTTTATTTTTATGTTCAATTATCGTGTTGTAGTTGGTATAGTATGTGTATTCATGCCCAAGCTCTACAAAATTAATAAATAAATACTAATAAATAGAATTATTAAACCACTTGCACGATTTGTAACACCACTGGCTTTTCGGTGAAGGAAAAACATCGTGAGGAAACCTGCATGCTTCAATTTCGATCCATGTATTGTACCCACTGTCCATTATAAGTGGCGACGGGCTCACCCCCCGTCATACTGGACAGAGTTTCGGTGCTACTGGTGAAACGTGGATGTTCTGAGGTTTCAGAATATCTCTGACTACCCCCTCGGGGAATACAGTCGTGAGCATATGCTTATGCTAAATAGAATTATGCGGAAATTGAAGAAAAACAACAAAAATCCCACATTAACCCCAAATTAATATTCATAATTGTTAGAATATCTTTAACTACAATAATAATAAGTAACCAAGACATACAGGGTGTAAGGAAAAGTATCATTAACCGTTAAACCACATAGTCTACCCATCAAACTGAACAACTTTTACTATGGGAGCAAACCTGTCAGAACAAAAAAATATCAGCTGTGCCATACGATTGAATCGAGTGGGTATTGCAGTTTAGTATGGGGCAGCTGATATTTTTTTGTTCTGACAAGTTTGCCCCCATAGTAAAAGTTGTTCAGTTTGATGAGTAGAGTATGTGGTTTAAAGGTTAATGATACTTTTCCTTACACACTACTGTAGATAGATAATTTTTTTATCTCTCAATATCAATATTATTTCTCAAGTTTATAGACATCAGAAATATATTTTGTTCTTGCTTCTAACCTACGAACCTACGCAATATTAAGAGAAGTTTAATCCGAAAACGCTAATGCGCCCTGCGTACAAACGAAGTGTGGTTATATTTTCAATTCTAACCAATTAAAGTCAATGAAATTTTTCAGACACAATCTAGAAACTAATCTCTATGCTTGTATGAAGTCAGATTTTCGTCAAAATATACAATTTCAACGCTAGGATTAATTTAATATTTGTATGGAAATCTTTGAGGCACTGTAACTTTAAAACTATACATTTTAACGAAAATCTGACAACATACAAGCATAGAGATTAGTTTTTAGATTCTTTATGAAAAATTTCATGTACTTTAATTGGTTAGTATTGAAAATATCACTAGGCTTCGTTTATATGCAGCACGCATTCGGAATAAACTTCTTTTAATCCCTTTATCCCCTCGCACAACACCCACGGGAAGAATTTTGGTGGTCCATTCTAAGCCGGAACCACACGGCTTGTTTAATAAACACATAACCAAACTTCTTTTGTATAACGGTAATATACCCTTAAGAACACAAATTACTTAGAGCATAGCGTTCTTAATTCACAACGCAGCACTTATCACATTCATGGATGCACTGTCATGTGAGTGCTGCAGCCTGCTGCACTTCTGTGAAAAGTGCACTTTTATTACATTAAATAAAAAGTTGGAGTTTATATGCTTGGCCGTATGCTTTAGAATTGACCACTCCATTCCTTTCCGTGGGTGTTATGAGACGAATAAACACTTAATGTTTCTTCTGTATTGTTTTTTGAGTAAAAGGATATCCACCTATCACCATTTAACACTGAATTACGAACTGTGTATGTGACGAACTGCGTGACCTTTGACTTATTATTATAAGGACTAGCCTTGCAGTAGCATTTCCCCTCTGCCACGGTATAAGCACAATAATTGATCTTTTTCATTTACATTCAATTTTACACCTTATCACTAAACGAAACAGCCTATAATTGCGAAATAATAACTTCGAACTTACAACGTTTGGGGTTCACACTAGACTGCTTTTCATGATTGTTGACATTCAAAATTAGATTCTAAAGTTATGGGAATAAAATCCAAAGTTGCGGATTTCATGTTACCTCGCCCCCCGCAAAAAGTGGCAGAAATGTTTGTTAGAAGAATTACACGCGTAACCAGTCCACATATAAGTAGTCAAAGTGCGTGAGTGATGAATTGCGTATGTGTCGATCAACGTATGTATCGATCTACGTATGTGTCGATCTACGTATGTGTCTAAGTCCGTTTGCGACGAACTGCTTACGTGACGAACTACGTATCGCGACGAATTGCGTATCATGACGATGATTTTGTTATTTCTCTACTAAATGTATTTTGCGAAAATTACAGTTTTTCTCGATGACAGTAAATTTTTTTCAAAATCTGTGAATGCAGAAGTAAAATACTCCAAAAGTTAAGGTTAATTTTTAAGAATTTTTTGTTGTAGCTATAATGCTTCTGGTAGCTGTCCTTTGTCCACATCTTAAGAGAAGTTCATTCCGAATGCGTAAATGCGCGCTGCATACAAACGAAGTCTGGTGATATTTTCATTACTAACTAATTAAACTCAATGAAATTTTGCAGAAACAATCTAGGAACAAATATCTATGCTTGTATCGTGTGAGATTTTCGTTAAAATATACAGTTTCAATGCTAAAATTAATTTAAGATTTGTATGGAAATCTTTGAGGCACTGTAACTTTAAAACTATACATTTTAACGAAAATCTGACACGATACAAGCATAAAGATTTGTTTCTAGATTGTTTTTGCAAAAGTTCATTGAGTTGAATCGGTTAGTATTGAAAATATCACCAGACTTCGTTTGTATGGAGCGCGCCAACAGTAATATACCTTAACTTTCCAACCAGTATACAATATTACTTTTACTGTCTCTACGCGAATTCCGTGTCAAACTTTTGTATAAAATTGACAACTCTGCAACCGCAAACCATGTCCAAATAGTTGAATAAGGTACTTTTTCAATTGCAAAGTGAATAGGTACTAAAACCCCATTTATATACTTTTCTTCCAAAATACTGTTAAGATAGTATGAAATGAAATATAAAAATGTTTTACAAACAACATTACCCCTCGTAAACAAGTAAAATAGCATTGAACGTTATTCCACGTCCGTTCTTAAGTAAGACATTTTCAACCTTAATAACTCTTGGATAACCTTCACATTTGAACTTTCAGAGAGTCAAGGTTATTTTATATTTCAGTAAATACTAGTTTGCAGTGCTGCCACCTTAGTACTTTCGCTGCTTGATCTAGCGCTTTTATGGCACGGTTAGCGCTTTATACAGGGTCCTTTTTAATATGCTGACACTTTTTAAGGGGATGATCAGACCGTCAAACTGAACAACTTTCTCTATGGCACCATCGAAATCACGAATAAAAAATCACCTCTTCCATAAAACCTACTTGAGTCAAATTTATGGGACAGCTGATATTTTTTTGATGATGGCCCCATAGAGAAAGTGGTTCAGTTTGACGGTTTGATAATCCCCTAAAAAAAATATCAGCATATTAAGTTGGATCCTATATATAAGAATTTAGCGTCTTCTTAACATTTTAATAAAGCAAAAGTATTTGTTTTCGAAAATTCTGTATATTGTGTTTTGTGATTCATCACCATCATCTCAGCTGATGGAAGTCGACTGCTGGACATAGACCTCCCCTAAGGATCGCCACAACGACCGGGCTTGCGCTGCCCTCATCCAACGGATTCCCGCCACCTTCACCAGGTCGTGATCCATCTACATCCACCCATTCCGATTCCGGTACGCGGTCGCCACTCGAGAATCATCGGCCCCATCAGCCATCGGTTCTGCGAGCAATGTGCCCCGCCCATTGCCATTTTAGTTTAGCAATTCTTTGGCCTATGTCAGCTACTCTGGTTCTTCTGCGGATCTCTTCATTTCTGATTTGATCTCGTTTTGTGATTGAAATATGATAAAATACTGATAGCGTATTGTAAGGACTTGTGTTATGATGACTAGACAACGATATAGATAAAGTCAATAAATAAAGTCAAAGTCAAAGTCAATATAATTTATTCAATATAGGAGCTTGCAGCACACTTATCAAACGTCAAATCTTTTTAAGGGTATACTACTGTTGGCACGCTCCATACAAACGTAGTCTGGTGATATATTCAATACTAACCAATAAAAGTCAGTGAAACATTTCAGAAACAATCTAGAGAGTTATCTCTATGCTTGTATCTTGTCAGATTTTCGTTAAAATGTATAGTTTTAAAGTTACAGTGCCTCAAAGATTTCCATACAAATCTTAAATTAATCCTAGCATTGAAACTGTATATTTTAACGAAAATCTGACTCCATACAAGCATAGATATTTGTTTCAAGATTGTTTCAGCAAAATTTCATTGAATTTAATTGGTTAGTGTTGAAAATATCACCAGACTTCGATTGTATGCAGCGCGCATTTACACATTCAGAATAAACTTCTCTTAAAGCTACCACCGCGTCGGAACGTGTTGTCGCTGTAGGGAAGATGCGGCCAGAAACTCTACAATAGATACAAACATACATGACTCGGGTAAAAATATTTATATTCATCATACAAATATTTGTCTCTTACGGGATTCGAACCCACGACCCTCAGCACAGCAGGCAGGATCACTACCGAATGTGCTATCGGATAGAGTGTGCAGTGTTCGGGAGATTCAAATACGAACACTTATATGAACTGATTTTATAGTTTTTCTAGTGCCTAAGACTTGACGGACTTAAATTTACTTATAGCTGGATTTTGAACTATCAAGACTATTTAGAGAACTTAAGAATAATTTTATAGTAGAATAATTTAGCGCCAAATCTAGCGCAAAATAGAACCATAAACATTTTGAGAATCTAGCGCTTTTTGCACAGTTTTAGCGCCCAATAGATTTTTCAGCTGGCAGCCCTGCTAGTTTGGAAGGATTTCTCTGTTTGGTAAAAGATATCTAAATGTTCTTATTCGGTTTCGGATTCCATTTGCATAAATGAAAAGGCAATTTTGTTGGATTACTTTTAAGTTATCAGTTTTTGATAAAAATTCGTTTTGAATCCTTCAAGTGGAATTATACAGATTGCAAAAGTTAGAACGAATTTTTCATACTTTATTGGTTAAGTGGGTTGACAAAGGTACGGTATTTATCATCATCATCATCATCATCATCAGCCTATACAGGGTGTAACATAACACTAATTTTAAGGGGTGGTTGGGACCATCCAACTAAACAACTTTCACTAGGGGACCAACATTGAAATCACTAAAAAGTTGTTCAGTGTGATGGTCTGAAGCATCTCATAAAATTATTTTAAGACATTCAAATTTAAAAAAAAATCTACTAAATTATCAAAATACAAATTACTAAATCGGTTTTTCGGCCTAAAGTAAATAGTCTAGTGTCCAATAAATATTATTACTAGAATTAAAGTCCAAAATAATATTTATAAGACCTTTGGTCTAGACTGGATCAAACACTACACGTCAAATAAGATAAGACAAGCTAAATATTATTTGTAAGTCAATAAAATAACTTTCTTAGTAAAAGCTAAAATGATCTGAACAAATATTTAAAAGAAATAGAAATAAACATGAGTATAATGTTGCGTAATGTATGAGAATTTATTTTGTGAGCTAAATATTACTTTAATGAAAAGTAACAATAATTCATTCAATTTCATTCAAATAATTTATTTCAGACAAGATGTCCATATAAGGTTTAGTATATATTTATCTTAAAAACTAGTGTTAGTTTACAACAAGGTTTTATTTTATTTTATTTTAAAAACCCGGCATGGAGCTTCACCCAGTGATGCAACAGCGGGGAGTCCCACCGGTCTATGAACAAGCTCAGGAGACCGCTGGTGCTGGCTCGAAGCTTGCCCAACATAGAGGCGCACCGTTTTCTCATTATAGCGTAGAAGTCGTCCGTGTGCGCCTCCGCAACCATTCCCGACGCACTACAATGCCGCGCCAACCCCATTAGTATCCTGAATGCGTTGTTATATTGTACACGTAGGTCGCTGTATGCCCGCTGCGTATACTGGGTCCAGAGGCTGCACGTGTAGAAAGACTGACAAAATGCTTTAAACAGTGTGATTTTTACTGGTTTCGTACATCGTGCAAACCTTCGTGCCAGCATATTACAACGGAATAATACAAGGTATTACAAAAATACAATTAAACATTTAAGGGGGTGGTTTGCACCACAGAACATTATAAGAGGGGTTAGAAGTGCAAAGTAGGCGTGGAACGTGTCGCCACAGGTTATGCAATGATTTGCATAACACCTTAAGGCGCGCGACGTGGTGCGAACGAGAGGGTATGCGTAATTGTAGCAGCGTGAGCGGGAAGACAAGTGGCGACAGCCGTCTCCGAAGCAAAAGCGCTACTTTGCATTTCTAACCCCTCTTTTAATGTTCTGTGGTTTACAACATCAAACTGAATAACTTTCAATATGGGACCAAAATCGAAATCGCGAAAAAAATCTGCTGTGCCATACAAACCTGCTGTAGGTACCTACCCGATTCAAATATATGGGACGGCTGATTTTTTACTCGTTTCCTGTAGGCTTCATAGTAAAAGTTGTTCAGTTTGATGGTCTGAGTTAACTGTTTCAGTATTTGCTAGGCTGTCACTTACACCCTTTATTTTTCGACCAGGCATATTTGCAGATTTTTTCTTTAAAAGTTGTTCAGTTTGATAGTCTAAACCACCTCTATAAATATTACTTGGGTCTTTTTATACCCGCGTTCAAAACTATTTTTTTTCTACATGGCTTAAACGGCATAATATAAGGTCTAACAAAATTAGCTGAAACTATTTTAAGAGGATGATCAGACCATCAAACTGAACAACTTTGCTGTCCCATACATTAGGCTCGAGTAGGTTCGCAGTTTTGTATGGGACAGCAGATTTTTTTTCGCGATTTCTATGTTGGTCCCGTAGAGAAAGTTGTTCAGTTTTATGGTCTGATCATCCCCTTAAAAAAGTGTCAGCATATTAAGAAGGACCCTATTTACTTTCAGATTTGTATAACTAAAATTTTTCATAAATCTGTGCAACTAAAATAATTGATCTGCTCGCAGATTCGAATCCCCAGCTATCAAATAAAAGAGAGACTTTCTCTACTGGAGCGATTTCAATGCCCGTAAAATGCCCCGGAGCATTATATCCTAGTGTAAGGTTTAAGTGCCCTTTCAGACGAACTGAATGCCTAAGTTTTAGAGTTTTTTTTTTCTCCGAGCCCTTTTTTTCTGAGCACGGCAACTGGGGAAAAATGAGCCTATTTTTTTTAATTAACCCTCGAGCTGCCGTTGTAATTTTTTTAATGATCGCGTTTTTTGGTGCTTTTTGAGTTTTAATGAATTGTCGAAAATTGCGCCTTGAAAAGGTTGAGATGATTGTTGGTAGTTAGTTTTTATTTTAATGATTTTTGTTTTTCTAATTATGAATTGGAATAAAGAAATAAAATAAAAAGAAATGAAATAGAGATAATGAATCGAAATGAAGATGATGATAAAGGATTAAAATAAAGTATAATTGATTGATAGATTGACTGATGAGGTAGAGAACAAAAAAAACTTGACTATCATATCATACATGGACCTTCTTAACATGCTGACAGTTTATAAGGGGATGACCAGACCATCAAACTGAACAACTTTCTTTATGGGACCCACATCGAAATCGCGAAAAAAAAACAGCTGTCCCAAAAATTACAACTTTTGGCTCTAGCAGTATTGCAGTTTTGTATGGAACAGCAGATTTTTTTTTCGATGTTGTTCCCATATATCGGGTCCTTCTTAATATGCTGTCAATTTTTTAAGGGAATGATCAGATCATCAAACTGAACAACTTTCTCTATGGGACCAAAATCGACATCGCGAAAAAAAAACATCTGTCCCAAAAATTTGGTTCTAGTAAGTTTGCAGTTTTGTATAGAAGAGCTGATTTTTTTTTGATTTCGGTTTCATAGTGAAAGTTGTTCTAAACCACTCCCTTAAATGTTTATTTGTATTTCTGTATCAACTTGCATAGAGAAAGTTGTTCAGTTTGATGGTCCGTGGTCATCCCCTTAGAAAAACTGTCAGCATATTAAGAAGGCATAGCATAGCATAGCATAGCATAGCATATGCTCACGACTATATTTCCCGAAGGGGTAGTCAAAGATATTCTGAAACCTCAGAACATCCACATTTCACCAGTAGTACCGAAACTCTGTCCAGTGTGACGGGGGGTGAGCCCGTCGCCACATAATGGACAGTGGGTACAATACATGCCTCGAAATTGAAGCATGCAGGTTTCCTCACGATGTTTTCCTTCACCAAAAAACCAGTGGTGTTACAAATATTATAAAGGACACTGTATAAATGTAAACACCAAAAAATAAACAAGCTCTATTGTCTAAAAACTCTATTACGAAAATACCTCCCGTAATTAACAGCTATTCAAAAACGTGCTTCTTAAAAAAAAATTCGCGACGTTTTTTTCCTGGGGTCTTGAAATTGTAAAACCCTCTTCTAAAATAATAGAAAGGGGGGAGTAAAGAGGTACTCACACGAGCTGGATGAACGTGAAGGGTCCTTTAAGTGCGGGATAGATTTACTGGTTGACTCGATGGCCGCCATTTTGGTTTTTGGAAGGAAATAAAGGGAAAAATTGAATTGTCATTTTTTTAATTGGCACGTGGAGTGAATTAGCGGTGAATTTTCTGTTGTTTTTTATAAATGCTGGAATATTTTTGGTTCTTATACAACGTGTTAATGAATAAGCGCAAAACTAGAAAGTAGTTTGTTTAGAATCGAGAGCAGAATCGAATTATCATGGTTTCAATATAGGACATTTTTTTCAAAATATTAAATAATTTGTTTGTAAAATTTAAATTTTAATTATTAAATTGTATTTTTTTTCAAAATTTAAAATAATTTATTAGTAAATTTTAAAATTTACAGACCTCGATCTCAACCCACCCCTCGGGCACACTCACCCTACTTACTACCAAAACAAGATTCTTAAAATGTATCCATAAGCACGTTAGCGCTTTCATTCATTGCTGAAATGATAACAAATCAATTTTGCCAGAAACCTTGAAATGCGAATAATTTTAAATTTCAACTAACAAATTAATAAAATTATTGTTTCTAACTAATTATGTTGTTATAAATCAGTTGGGGTGTATGAGGTTTTGCGCTTATTCATTAACACGTTGTATAATTAAAATTCGATTTTTTTTCATTGTTACATCTTGACATCATAAGAGACGTTAATTCCAAATGCGTAAATGTGCGCTGCATACAAACGAAGTCTGGTGATATTTTTAATACTAACCAATTAAAGTCAATGAAATTTTTCAGAAACAATCTAGATCTCTATGTTTGTATGAAGTCAGATTTTCGATAATATATATAGTGCTAGGATTAATTTAAGATTTGTAAGGAAATCTTTGAGGCACTGGAACTTTAAAACTATAAATTTAAAGAAAATCTGACTTCATTCAAACATAGAGATTAGTTTCTAGATTGCTTCTGAAGAATGTCATTGACAACAAGCTGTCTTGTCTTACATGGAGTTGTACCTAAAAAGTCTCACTTTTAGCGTATTTAAGGTATATTACTGTTGGCGCGCTCCATACAAACGAAGTCTGGTTATAAAATATAACTAATACTAACCGATTAAGCTCAAAGAAATTTTGCAGAAACAATCTAAAAACCAATCTTTATGCTTGTATCGTGTCAGATTTCCATTAAAATGTACATTTTTAAAGTTACAGTGCCTCAAAGATTTCCATACAAATCTTAAATTAATCTTAGCATTGAAACTGTATATTTTAACGAAAATCAGACACGATACAAGCATAGAGATTTGTTCCTAGATTGTTTCTGCAAAATATAATTGACTTTAATTGGTTAGTATTGAAAATATCACCAGACTTCGTTTGTATGCAGCGCGCATTTACACATTCGGAATAAACTTCTCTTAAGAGGATTTTTGGAGTACCTTTTAAATAAATTGAACCCAAAATAATCAATTGAAAGTGTTTCAGAGTGAAAACTATTTGTTTTGACGACGCCCTAATAGGATTGGTCGTCCTGAAAGGGGGGGAATCCTGAAGATTTCTCAGAGTTCGATTCTAAAATATACCGGGAAATTTTAAATTGAATTTCTTTAACACTTCTAGAATGTAGGGTTGGTGCAAGAGTTTTACATTTTATTTAGTCAAGTTAGCAATTAAATCCTGGTAAAATAGCTCTCTAAATTGTGTATCTGTTTAAAAATATTGGTTACCAACATTGATATCTTATACAACGTGTTAATGAATAAGCGCAAAACCTCATACACCCCAACTGATTTATAACAAAATGATTAGATTGAATCAATAATTTCATTATTTTGATACTTAAAATTTAAAGTTATTCGCATTTTAAGTTTTAGGGCAAAAATGATATGTTATCATTTGAGCAATGAATGTAAGCGCTACCGTGCACATGGATACATTTTAATAAACTTGTTTTGGTAGTAAGTAGGGTGAGTGTGCCTGTGCGGTGGGTTGGAATCGAGTTCCGCAAATTTTAAATTTTACGGTCAAATTATTTAATATTTTGATAAATGTAACCTATGTTGAAGTCTTGATAATTCGATTCTGCTCTCGATTCTAAACAAACTACTTTCCAGTTTTGCGTTAATTCATTAACACGTTGTATAGGGTCCTTCTTAATATGCTGACACTTTTTTAAGGAGATGATCAGACCGTCAAACTGAACAACATTCTCTATGGCACCAACATCGACATCGCGAAAAAAAATCTGCTCTTCCATACAAAACTGCAAACCTACTTGAGCCAAGAGTATGACAGCTGATTTTTTAGTTCCAATTTCGATGTTGTCGCCATAGAGAAAGTTTTTCAGTATGATGGTCTGATCATCCTCTTAAAAAAGTGTCAGCATATTAAGAAGGACAGCACAATAAACGTTCGAAAAATGGCAGAACCAAAAGAGCTCATAAGACCTCTTTTTTTGTACTATCTGACAGTAAGCATGCCAAATACGACTAAATTTATTAATCAAAAACAATATATTCATTCCACTCAAACGCATGCATACTTGATTTGTGTGGGTTATTGGTCAGATAAGAAAAAAAATTTGCTAAGATTTTTTATGAGACTTGGAGTCTATAGTATTTAATGTCAATGGTTACCAACTTAACCTGAAGATTATTGCTAAATGCTAACCCTGGTTGACTCAAGTGGGGCTTACGGATTTAATTTTTAAATACTAAGTAGATGTATGTATGTTTTTACCTTTAAAACTTAGGTTTTTACTTTTTAGTACTCTTTTTTACTTTTAGTGCTTATAATACTGGTCCACATGGACATAGGCATCTCCCAACAATACACGTCACGCAAAAATAAAGTTTATTTATTAATAATTAAAACAAATAAGTTTATTAATAAATCAATATTTTATTTAAAAAGCCGTGGTGGTCCAGTGGGGAGTAACGTCGCCTGCCGTGCAGGAGGCGATGGTTCGATCCCCGTCCAGGCCGACTCGTACCAATGAGTTTTCGGAATTTATGTACAATTTGTAACACCACTGGCTTTTCCTTGAAGGAAAACATCGTGAGGAAACCTGCATGCTTCAATTTCGAGGCATGTATTGTACGCACTGTCCTTTATAAGTGGCGACGGGCTCAACCCCCGTTACACTGGACAGAGTCTCGGTACTACTGGTGAAACGTGGAGGTTTCAGAATATCTCTGACTACCCCCTCGGGGAATATAGTCATGAGCATATGTTTATGTTTATGTTTATTATTTAATTTAATTTTAATTAAATTATGATGTGATAGAAGTGCCAACCCTACAAACCAGAGTAAATTCGAGCATTCTCAATTTAGTGAAAGCAAAGTTGTCGCCGCTCAAGACGTTTCTGATTTGAAGCCAGAAGATTTATTTTTTGCTTCTTTTTCAAACTTTTTCTGTCAACTGTAGTTACCTGTCCAATTTTCTGGAAAAACTAATTTTCATCTAATTCATTCTGAAAGTTTCTTCGACGAAGGATTTATAGATATATTTGGATTAAATTAGAGTTACAACACCTGTGGAAGTCACATAATTTTCTTTTTAATTAGGGTTGATACTTTATTACCGTATTCGGTACTTATGTTGAATAGAGTTATCTACACTTATGTACCTATACATGGTCCTTCTTGATATGCTGTCTCTTTTTAAGGGGATGATCAGACCGTCAAACTGAAAAACTTTCTCTATGGCACCAACATCGAAATCGCGTATGTACAGCTTAGTACAACAATCATTCAAATTAAATTTGCAAAAAAAAAGTTGGTATAGCTGATAAACAATTAAAGAGCTTGTTTTTCTCTTTTCAGTTAATAGTTTTCTCATGCAGTCGGGTTTTTGTTTTTCATAATAATTCATTTTCTATTACTTTTCTTAATCATGAAATTACCATAATTAATTCTGCAATTCAGCTTTTTAAAAGGAAAGAGGGAAGTATAACTCCATATAAAGGGAATTCACAGTATTTCAGCAGTTGCCTCAAAACATCTAGACGACCTAGATTTAAGACCTAGATCTTGTAAGCACTGAATAGTTTAGTGCACTCGAATTCCTGGCTGAAGAGTCTGTAGTACTAGAAATTAAATAGAAGTGGCATTCATTTATAGCAGGTGGGGTACAGCGATTTCGTTTGCAAAATATTCGTACCCCAGTTTGGTCACAAGGTGTAGTTATCTCACCGATCCCCAGCAACGCCATTGCCGAGGTCCGTACCCCTTGGGGGTTGCCCCTTGGGCAGAATTAAACATTTAACGGGTTCTTACCGCGTTTAGGTATATTACCCGTTAAAATGTTTAATCCTAGATTAAATAATAAGCGCGTAACTCTCAAAAACTGTATCCCCGTGGGCAGGTTGCTTAAGTTCATTCACTGGTTCGGTAGACCTACCACGGCGCTTCGCCATCACTGGTGTGGTCCCCCCATAGTCCGCAGTAACATGCAGTAGCTGCTCCCTGAGCAATACTGTATTAGTCATTTCAAAAAACAAAAAAAAGATTTAGGTATTGTTTTTGATGGTCTTGTGATCCACGATAAAATCAATGCGATTTTGAAAAAAAATATACAGATCCCAACTATGCTGACGGTTTTTTAAGAGGATGATCGAATCAGATCATCAATCTGAACAACTTTCTGTATGGGACCAAATGAGACATATATTTGGGGCGAGTAGTATTGCATTTATGTATGGATCATTTTTTATTTCGCGATTTCGACTTGAGTCCCTTAAAAAACCCTATTTTCCAAAAATTGCTGTCATGACGTTAGATATGACGATATTACAAATCTTTTGGCATACATACTAGCTGGGTCACGCATACCAACATGCCCTGTCTATTCGATTTCTAACTCTACAGGAAATACGTCAGAAGTCAGATTGGACATAAAATAAAACTGCACATATTGTAAGTTTCATGTTGTCGACTGGTCTAAATATTTATAACGCAAATATCCAGGTTATATGGCGTACTCTGGGTAATCAGAAAATATACAACGTGTTAATGAATTAACGCAAAACTAGGAAGTAGTTTGTTTAGAATCGAGAGTAGAATCGATTTATCATGGTTTCAACATTGGTAATTTTTTCCACAAACACGTTTAAGGGAAAGGTCATTAGCCATACAACGCGGAAATGCAGCCAGCATTATGGGCACGTTTGGCCCAGGTACGGCTAGGGGCGGTCTTTTCGATTAAGTATTTGACGAGGCATGTTGCTGATGGAGTTTTGTTGACGACGCATGTTGTTGAAGATGATTGTGTGAGTAATTTTAAACCTTTTTCAAAATATTAAATAATTTAATTGTAAAATTTAAAATGTACTGAATTCGATCTCAACCCATCGCAAGGGCATACTCACCCTACTTACTACCAAAACAAGATATTTAAAATGTATACATGAGCCTGTTAGCGCTTTCATTCATTGCTGAAATGATAACCAATAATTTTATCCTCAAAACTTAAAAGGCGAATAACTTAAAATTTTAACTATCAAAATAATGAAGTTATTGTTTCATTCTAATAATTTTGTTGTAAATCAGTTGGGGTGTATGAGATTTTGCGCTTATTCATTAACACGTTTTATAATATTGGTTGATAAATCTCCCTGCCATAAATTTGGGTCGAATAAGATTGAAATTTTGTATGGAACATCTATTTTTTTTCTTGATTTCGACGTTGGTCCCGTAGAGAAAGTTGGTCAGTTTGAGTCTGATCATTCCGTTAAAAACCGTGAGCATATAAAAGGACCAATTATGTTTGCCATTTCTATACAATTCTATATTCAACCCAAAGCAAGTGTTGCCATGACGACAGTATCCCGTTTCGAGTGATATATTATACGTTTGGGTAGGTTGTCGTTTGTGAAATACCTTACTCTAACGGTATTAAGATGAAAATGGCTTGATTAAGGGGTCTTGTAGAGGGGATCTTAAGACAATGAATTTAAATCTAATTTTGTTTATGTAAATTTTAATTACAAATGTTTGGTTTGATGATAATCTTTTGTTTTAGATGTTTTTAAGATTAGAAGGAATGTTTTGTTGATTCAAATTTTAAGGTATTCTTGCCTAACTATCGATAGTGATATCGACAGAATGAATGAATTATAATTTTATTAACACGAAAAAAAAACGACAGCATTTACTTTATTCCAAATAAGGACGACAAGATTTTCACATTCCTATTTAGCTTTCTGGCCAATTCTGATTAACAAATGTAATTATTTTATTGTATACAGTCATATACTATCCGACATATCTTGGACGGTACAAAAGCTTTTCTAAGAATAAGTGAGAGACAGGCCGAGATTCAGAGACGATTTTTAAGTCATAGTTCAAACTCCCGTATGTCAAAATCCATACATTTTCGCCACGCTTAGCTCGAGCTAAGAACAATAAATCGTCTCTGAATCTCGGCCTAAGTGTTCCAAATCTCTATTTCTATACAAAATAGCCTTCAAATTTTGTTGCTATTTTGAATGGAGTATAGAAAAAATTATAAATATATTTGTAGACACGTACTTTTATAAGCTTTCATTTGATATCCCTCACGATATAATAGAAACATAAATTTAGTTTATTATCTCTTTCTGCCCCCTGGACTGGACGTACATCTGGGACGTCACGTTACGTTCAAGTCAAAGTCAAAATTGTTTATTCAAAATAATATCACATAGATAACTTTTTGACGTCATATTTTTGAATCTACCACCGCGTCGGAAGGTGTTCCGTTGTAGAGAAGATGCGGCCAGAAACTCTACAACACACTTCTTTTAAACAAAACAAAATATACAAAGTACAATTACATAAATTCAATATTGTCATATTGTCAAGACCAGACATTTTGGTCATTCAAATAATCATCGAGTTTATAGTAACTTTTTTTACAGAGGACTTGTTTAACATGGGACTTAAACTTTTTGTCCGTCAAGAATATTCTCTGGTATCTTATTATAATAACGTATACAGTGCCCCATGAAAGATGTGTTGACCTTACTAAGTCGAAAATGTGGGAATACTCTGTTGTAAAATGTAGTTCTTCGTAAGTCTTCTACGTCAGAACTCATTCTTTTGATATTTGAAACAAAACCCCCAGGGTTCTATCCCCGTCCAGGCCGACTCGTACCAAAGACTTTTTTCGGAATTTATGTACGATTTGTAACACCACTGGCTTTTCGGTGAAGGAAAACATCGTGAGGAAACCTGCATGCTTTAATTTCGAGGCATGTATTGTACCCGCTGTCCATTACAAGTGGCGACGGGCTCACTCCCCGTTACACTGAACAGAGTTTCGGTACGAGTAAAACGTGGATGTTCTGTGGTTACAGAATAATTCTGACTACCCCCTCGGGGAATATAGTTGTGAGCATATGCTATGCTATGCTCATAAAACAAAACAAAATAGTAGAGAGACAAAATATTTCGTTTTTGTGTATGACCACGCCCATTTGTATCGTGTTTTTGTCTAATGTATAGTAAAAAACATGTTGTGCTGTTTCAAATCAAATCAAAGGTTGAAAATTAATTCAATTCAATTAAATTTTTGTTTAGTGGCATCCGATGTGTTATCACAATTCAGCCAATGTCTCGTTATGTGGAGAGTATACGAAGGAAAATGATCAGTAGTATTAATTAAGTCTAGCGTGGCAGTTTAGCCAATGTAAGTAGTTTATAATCTCAAGTGATTGTTTTAAGGTTAAAACACAAAAGAGTTCACAAAATGGTGGAGCCACGTGCAAGCCCAACGCGCCGATACGCACGCGTCCTTACTCCGCCAGACTTGCAGCGCGACTCTTGAAAATTAAGTCTCGGTTTTAATTAAAACTGATGTTTTATACATTTGAGTTGCCATTTTCAATGTAACAACCAACATTTGGAGTCGCGCTGCAAGTCTGGCGGAGGGCGAACGCGTGCGAGGCTTGCACGTGGCTCCGCCATTTTGTATAGCTCTAATATGTTTTCGTTAAAACAATACTTAAGACTACATAAATCACTTGACACTGGCCAAATTGCTACACAAGCAGCCATGAAATAAAATAAAAAAAATTCACGATTTCGATATTGGCTCTTTAATGAAAGTTGTTCAGTTTAACGGTCTGCATCCCCTTGAGTACGTAACGTATTAAAATTGCACCCTGTATATTCAAATTCTACGCCACAACGATTCCGAACCGACAACGATACGATGAAAATCGTCCAATGTAAAAATATTCAAACCAATTTAGGTAAAAGCCCAGGCCAGCGGTAAGAGATAATGGCTTATTTCAATTGCTATTTTAAAGGTAAGACCACCATTCTGTTGGTGGAGACTTTTTATTTTGGTTTCTGAACAGAATTCGAGTTGCATATTTAAATTAGTGTAAGTGGGTACAGTTAGGCTCAGAGATAACATGGAGAAAATGTATAATGGTTTTTTGAGGCTGATTGTACCTTCTAAAAGATCATTATTTTGATGGTTAAAGTTTAAAGTTATTCGCATTTTAAGTTTTCAGGCAAAAACTATTTCTTATCATTTCAGCAATGAATGAAAGCGCTAACGTGCTCGTGGATACATTTTAAGAATCTTGCTTTGGTAGTAAGTAGGATGAGTGGGCCCTTGCGGTGGGTTGAGATCGAGTTCAGTAAATTTTAAATTTAACCAACCAACTTTTTAATAATTTGAAAAAAAAACGTATGTTAAAACCATGATAATTCGATTCTGCTCTCGATTCTAAACAAACTACTTTCTAGTTTTGCGTTAATTCATTAACACGTTGTATATATAGATAAGATATAGCGTCATGACAATATTAAACAGCTCAGCGGTTGCGGCAGGTCAATCGAGCGCGGTGTGCTTGCGTACCCTAACTTAACTCGCCTATAGGGTATGCGCGCAGGCAGCGGCTCCTCCTATACAGGGTCATTCTTAATATACTGACACTGTTTTAAGGAGATCAGACCGTCAAACTGAACAACTTTCTCTGTGGCACCAACATCGAAATCGCGAAAAAAAAAAAGTCTGCAGTTCCATACGAAACTGCAAACCTTTTTTCGCGTTTTATATGTTGGTCCCATAGAGAAAGTTGTTCAGTTTGACGTTCTTATCATCCCCTTAAAAAAGTGTCAGCATATTAAGAAGGACCCTGTATTTTTTGAACGACTTGAGTTAAGCCTGGTAGCATATACACAGGTGCGGCACTTCAAGAAACGTTTTAGATTTGACATGATGACATTCGCACATGCGCACTTTGCGCAAATTGTGCATGACATATGTGTAGGGTTGACTTACCACGCATCGTATGAACATCATTATACATTTCGTTACTTTTAATAGTTCATTCTGTTATTAAACATTGTATTTACGCTAAAAAATCACAGATTATATTATACATATTGCTAATGTATTTTTACAATTCTTATTAAGTTTGCTGCGGTTAAGTTTCTTTAAAAACAAAATTACCGATTACCGACCATCGATACTAATAATATCGATACATGCCCAGCAAATTCATGATACAAACAATTTCTGAAGTAGTAACACACCTTTAGAAGACTAAAAATTTTCAAGAATTTTATCGTATATTCATCTACTATTTTAACCTAAAGTGAACTCAAGCGTAATAGCCAATAAATTCAAATTTGCCTGACATTGCTCTATAACTTTCAGTTTAGTTTGGACCTCGTAAAATTTGCGTTTAATAATCGTAAAATGCCTTTTTAGATGGTACTTAGGTTCTTAAGACTCAGAACACAAGTTTTTATACCTGTTTTAGTTTTAACGCATTTTGCGGTATAAACTTGTGTTGACTGTACTATCGATAAAAATTTGTTTTATAACGCTGTTTTAATAAATGAAAGGTCTAATATTTTAGTATCTACTTCTATCGTATGTTTGCTTATTTGTTCGTAGAAATTAAATGAAATGAAAATTCGTATACAGGGTCCTTCTTAATATGCCGACACTTTTTAAGGGGATGATCACAACGTAAAACTGAACAACTTTCTCTATGGGACCAACATCAAAATCATAAAAAAAATCAGCTCTACCATTCAAAAATGCAAACCTACGCGAGGCCAATGTATGGGACAGCTGAATTTTTTTTCGCGATTTGGATGTGCATCCAATAGACAAAGTTGTTCAGTTTGACGATCTAATCGCCTGAAAAAAGTGTCAGCATATTAAGAAGGACTCTGTATATTATCTATTATAATAAGATACCAGAGAATAACTTGCCAGACTAAAAGTTTAAGTCCCATGTTAAACAAGTCCTCTGTAAAAAAGGTTAGGTACTATAAAACTCGATGATTATTTGAATGACCAAAATGTCTGGTCTTGACAATGTTACACTATGTAATTTAATATTGGATTTTTGTAATTGTACTTTGTATACAGGGTCCTTCTTAATATGCTGACACTTTTTAAGGGGATGATCAGACCATCAAACTGAACAACTTTCTCTATAGGACCAACATCTAAATCACGAAAAAAAAATCTACTGCTCCATACAAAACTGTAAACCTACGTTAGCCAAATGTATGGGCTAGCTGATTTTTTTTTCGCGTTTTCGATGTTGGTGCCATAGAGAAAGTTGATCAGTTTGATGGTCAGATCATCCTTTTAAAAGTGTCAGCATATTAATTTGGACCCTATATTTGGTTCGTTTAAAAGAAGAATGTGTTGTAGAGTTTCTGGCCGCATCTTCTCTACAACGGAACACCTTCCGACGCGGTGGTAGATCCAAAAACATGACGTCACAAAGTTATCTATGTGATATTATTTTGAATAAACAATTTTGACATTAACGTAAGATTTTTTTTGTTCAGTAATTGTCAGTTTGTACAGATTGGATTACATAAATTCATGACCATTTTATTTTCGGAACTCGATCTCAACCCACCGCACGGGCACACTCACCCTACTTACTACCAAAACAAGATTCTTAAAATGTATCCACGAGCACGCTAGCGCTTTCATTCATTGCTGAAATGATAACAAACCATTTTTGCCTGAAAACTTAAAATGCGAATAACTTTAAATTTTAATAATCAAAATAATGAAATTATTGTTTCAATCTAATTATTTTGTTATAAATCAGTTGGGGTGTATGAGGTTTTGCGCTTATTCATTAACACGTTGTATATAGGTACAGGGTATAAACTTAAATGCGTTACTTACTGAAGGGGTTGCTTCAGACCATCAAACTGAACAACTTTCACTATGGGATCAATATTGAAATCGAGAAAAAAAAAGCTCTTCCAAACACTTGTGAGAGTGGCGTTTTCTTTAGAACAGCAGAATTATTTTCGCTTTTTCAAAATTGGTCCCATAGTGAAGGTCCCATAGTGAAGGTCCCATAGAGTATTGCCTTCGTGGTCTAATGGTTAAGAGCATTGGGATTTTGACACGGAGGTCGTGGGTTCGATTCTCAAGGGGGACTCCTAGTGATATGTCACTTTGTGCGTTTTTCCCCAGAAGATTAGGACATTGCAGGTTGATTCCCCTGATTGTCTGAAAAATAAAGATGATTCCGTACTTCGGACGGCACGTTAAGCCATTGGTCCCGGCTACTTTCATCTCTGGTAATAGAAGTCATTACATAAAAACCACGTCAGAGGCCGTGAGGCGGTCTGAAAAAACTCTGACACCAGGGCCGACTGCCCACACGATAAGAAGAAGAGGAAGAAGAAGAAGAAGAAGTGAAAGTTATATAGTTTGATGATCTGAAGCAACCTTTACGGAACGCATTTAAGTTCATTTCGAAATATTTTAGTATGTATGTATGTATGTATATGCTCACGACTATATTCCCCGAGGGGGTAGTCAGAGATGTTCTGAAACCTTAGAGCATCCACGTTTCACCAGTAGTACCGAAACTCTGTCCAGTGTGACGGGGGGTAAGCCCGTCGCCACTTATAATGGACAATGGATACAATACATGCCTCGAAATTGAAGCATGCAGGTTTTCTCACGATGTGAAATATTTTCAATCAATAAATCAAATCAGCCCACATCAACCCACTGCTGGGCATAGGCCTCCTTTTTATTACGCCACTCCTCACGGTCCTGTGCCAACCTGATCCATGTACGACCCACAACCCTTACAATGTCGTCTGACCATCGCATCGGTGGTCTACCCACGGACCTCCTTCCTTCTCTTGGCCACCATTCCGATATTGCCTTGGTCCACCGGCCGTCTTCCCTTCTAGCCAAATGTCCCGCCCATCTCCACTTCAACTTTGTAATCCGGT
This sequence comes from Agonopterix alstromeriana, assembly GCA_963924505.1. Lineage (NCBI taxonomy): Eukaryota > Metazoa > Arthropoda > Insecta > Lepidoptera > Depressariidae > Agonopterix > Agonopterix alstromeriana. Next base: position 669,717 of record OZ004686.1, on the reverse strand, counting down.
CTCCAACGTCGTCGACCTTAGTTCTTCGACGGATTTCTACGTTAGGTACGCGGTCCAAAAGCGATATTCCCAGCATGGTACGCTCCATGGCTCTTTGTGCGACTTTTATTTTGTGCATGTTTTGCCTAGTCAGCGTCCATGCTTCTGCACCATAAGTAAGTATGGGCAGAACACATTGGTTGTACACCTTGGTCTTTAGGCATTGTGGGAGTTTAGTGGGAGTGAAATATTTTAGTAACAATTAATAAAGATTTCAATGTTAGCAATCAATACAAAATTCTAATAAAAAGGACTAGAATTTGTATTCCGTTTGATATACAAGTTGTACCACGGCTCTAGTAGTTAAACACAATATCCTACATTTTATCGGCAGTCGAGTAAACCCCGTCAATTTCTATGCCTCCAGCGCGACATGACATGAACGCGTTCATGCGTGCATCCTGCAACGAGGGCCGCATCGCGATGTCTATACGATAGGGGTGGAAGTGCACTCCATTTGATAACGTGCTTACAATATCTGAGATGGTTTTATTGTTCTCTTACTTTTATTGTTTAGGTATGATATGAGCTTTGACTATTTATATGTGGACTGATTACGCGTGTAATTCTACTAACAAACATTTCTGCCACTTTTTGCGGGGGGCGAGGTAACATGAAAACTGCAACTTTGGATTTTATTCCCCATAACTTTAGATTCTAATTTTGAATGTTAAAAATCATGAAAAGTAGTCTCGTGTGAACCCCAAACGTTCTAAGTTCGAAGTTATTATTTCGCAATTATAGGCTGTCTCAGTGATAAGGTGTAAAACTGAATGTAAATGCACAAGATCAATTGTGCTTATACCGTGGAAGAGGGGAAATGCTACCGCAAGGCTAGTCCTTATAATAATTAGTCAAAGGATATGAGATCCGATCGTAAAATATGCACATATTTGTTTGGTGAACGAAATGTGATTTAAGTGAATGTTTATACAGAGGTTCATTACAAAGCCATTAAAGAGCCGTGGTGGTCCAGTGGCGAGTAACCTTGCCTGTCGTGCATGAGGCAATGGTTCGATCCCCGTCCAGGCCGACTCGCACCAATGAGTTTTTCGGAATTTATGTACGATTTGTAACACCACTGGCTTTTCGGTGAAGGAAAACATCGTGAGGAAACCTGCATGCTTCAATTTCGAGGCACGTATTGTACCCACTGTCCATTATAAGTGGCGACGGGCTCACTCCCCGTCACACTGGACAGAGTTTCGGTACTACTAGTGAAATGTGGATGTTCTGTGGTTTCAGAATATCTCTGACTACCCCCTTACGTACCATTTTTCCACCGATCTGTTTTGGAAGTAACTTTGAAAGAACTGGAAAAACTAGGGTTACCACCTCTCTGTCTGCCACAACTTCGCAATTCTAAGGGTTAAAAATGACTTCTTTGAACCTGGAAACTCTAGAGTTGCGGCTGACTGAGAGGTGGCAACCCTAGTTTTACCAGTTCCTTACATCGGTCTCCTTCAGATGGCACCTCAATTACTTCCCAAAACAGATCGTTGGACAAAATGGTACCATAAATCATCATGGTGAAGATATAAAGCTTTGAACTTATCCATAGAAAATTTCAAAGCTTTATATCTTCCTAATTATATTATAAATTGCAAATGTTATTTAATACGCGGCATCTAGATTTTCTAAACTATTTTCCTATGTTTAAATATTACTTTTGTATGAAATTGACAACTCTGCAACCACCTTAATATCGTTTATATCAACGATCTAGTAAAAACAATTTTGATTAATAATTATTTCCTTTCGACCCGTATTTTTACTGGGCTAATACAATAGCACTCGATGTCACTACTACAGCTACAGCAGTCGACTTCCATAGCAAACGTTGTCACATACATTCTGTCGGTCACTAATAATCGAATATTAGCTCTTTTATTTTAAATATGAAGGAGGCTTCCAAGGTATTTTAAAATTTTCATACAAAGTATTAGTGTCCGACTTAGGGTCGGTGAACGTTTATGAAAGTATGCATGTAGATTCCCACTGTAGGGCAAAGGTCTTTTCTTACGAATAATGGTGAGAGTGAGTGGGTTATACTCCACCACGCGGGCCCAGTGCGGTTTGGTGGAAGCAAGTTAGTTGCCAACATGCAGTCAACGGATGAGAACTGCAGAGCAACAGCTCATGGAACTCTCCAGTACCAACTGATTAACGGGCCTTCCGAAGCACGGAGACGCTTGAAATGAAATACTTAAGCGATCACCCATCGAAATACTGACTGACAGGACCTCACGTTGGGAAGGTAAATCACATTTCTTTCGCCAAACCAATAGATGCATAATTTTTCGAATCTCGGTCTATAAAGTTTTTTCGACAATTTGTTTTCATTTCATAAACGAAACAAAACTACAACCTGACCTTAAAACTCCCAAACGTGTCAACAACATCACCCCACTTTCCTGCACAGTCGGGTGTATCTAAATCGACCTTGGAGCGAAGGAGCAGGATTCACAGTCCGTTGCACACTCCTTGTGGACACTTTTATATCGTACGACACGATGTCGTCGACGTGTCGTGAAGCTATTTATTAAGATACAGATAAATATTATTCATTCACCAAGAATAGACAGACTGATAGATTAACCGATTACAAATATCGGTTCCGTAGTCACACAAGGAACCATCGGGTCTGTCCGTCTTAGTTTTAAAGAGCAGTATCTATAACCGGTTGAACCGTGGTAGTTGAAATTTTCACAGAATATGTGTTAATATTTCAGATTTTCCAATAAATAATAATAAAAAAATGAGAGTTTTTTTTTTGCTTGATCGTAAAAACGGCAATACATAGGAGCGTGAAACTTGGTCTGATTATAGTAATATTCTAAAGTAAAACAACAAAATAATAAAAACCAGTCAAGTCACGGGCCCGTGCTATCACGCGCTAGTGAAAACGAATTCCTTTAATTCAAATATTTTGCTACATCCAATTTGTAATATTTGGACTAAAATAGCACTTTTTTAAGATTGTCTTTACCTTCAACTGAATTGACAACACAATAGTTGCCAGAACAGAACCTTTATCACATTGACATAAATACTACAAGTAAACTTCAAGTCTCATACAAAATCTTAGCAAATTTTTGTCAGGCTCTGACACATAAACCACACAAATCAAGTATGCATGCTGTTGGGTGTCACGAATATGTTGTTTTCGATTCATAAATTTAGTCGTATTTGGTATGATTACTGTCAGTTAGTACAAAAAAGAGCTCTTATTTTTGTTTGATTGTGCATCTAGTTCTGTTCTATATAAGATATTAATGCTTTATAATAATTAAAGTAAGATTATCTTAACACTTTTAAAAGTCGTCGCATATAAAAGCTACACGACGGGATGTACAGCGGGTAACCGCTAGGATTCACGGATGGATGCGTCGGGGAGTCACGACACACTACCATTAACTCTCGTGTTTTTGTTTTGTGAAATGTCCTTACTGACTTGTTCTGCATTATTTTTGGGAAAAATATACAAAACCATCATAAGACCTGTAGTCATTTATATAAGACGCTCCCCATAGGTAAACGCAGTGCCGGGCCATATTTTGCTGGATTTTAGAAGCTATCTTCTCGTTATTTGAAAGACATACAAATTAATGAAAAATATAGTAATGATCTTCAAAATCTGGGCTTTATTTGCTATGAAGTATATTTCTTATTTCTCTATTAAATACATATGAAACCTGTGTTCAAAGGAAAGCCTAGATATTGGAAAAAATCTGTATTTTGTGCATCTACTTTATAAATTGAAGTCACTTTTACTTGCGACGCACACCATTGTGTAGACAATATTTAGATCTAAAAATGCTATGAAGTAATTTTTTTAACACCTACAACGTGTTAATGAATTAACGCAAAACTAGAAAGTAGTTTGTTAAGAATCGAGAGCAGAATCGAATTCTCATGTTTTCAACATAGGTAATATTTTCAAAATATGAAAAAAATTGTTTGTAAAATTTAAAATTTACTGAACTCGATCTCAACCCACCGCACAGGCACACTCACTCTACTTACTACCAAAACAAGATTCTTAAAACTTATCCACGAGCACGCTAACGCTTTCATTCATTGCTGGAATGATAACAAATTATTTTTGTCTGAAAACTTAAAATGCAAATAACTTAAAATTTTAACTAACAAAATAATGAAATTATTGTTTCAATCTAATTATTTTGTTATAAATCAGTTGGGGTGTATGAGGTTTTGCGCTTATTCATTAACACGTTGTATATGTGTGGTGTTAGTAGAAAGGACAGGATTAGGAATGAGTATATTAATGAAAGCTTGAACATAGCGCTAGTAATTGAAAAACTGCGCAGTAATAGATTATCGTGGTAGGAGCATGAGATGCGGAGAGATGAGTGTCGTATTACAAGAAGAGTGAGAAATATTAATGTGGATGGCTGCATGAAGGGAGGACTACCAAAGAAAAGATGAATAGATTATGTGAAAGGAAATATGTGTAGAAAAGGAGTGAACGCTGAAATGACGGCTAAAAGATGAATGGAGGAAGACGACATATTGACCCCAAGTAATGGAATAAGTCTTACGTTATTTTTAGTGTTATCCGGTCACCTTGCTGTCCAAATATTGAAACTAGTCTGATCATAAGAGCATCAGCTTTGTCAGCTTCCATACGAGCATTGCCGATTGGCTAATCTCTCCACGACATCATGAGTGATTGTCAGAGGAGGTGCAATTATTATTTTTATTAATGTCTCGCCCTTTATAATGAGAAACGTTAAGTTTAGAACTCTCGCCCTGTGTCTGATTTCCTTGTTCGTTTCTGTTTCATTGTCTCAATTGTGAAAGTTGATCAGTTTGACGAGTAGAATGCATGGTTTAAGTTCCCACACTGGCTATAAATTTTATCCGGTACACTCGAATTTTCATAAGCATAAACATATGCTCTCGACTATATTTCCCGTAGTCAGAGATATTCTGAAACCTCAGAACATCAACGTTTCATTAGTACCGAAACTCTTTCCAGTGTGACGGGGAGTGAGCCCGTCGCCACTTGTAATGGACAGTGGGTACAACACATGCCTCGAAATTGAAGCACGCAGGTTTACTCGATATTTTATACGTGTATTAATATAAAATGATAAAAGAATGTCCCCAACTGACTCGATACGCTCGAACTAGCACCCTTTGGACTAAGAAAGTAAAATTTTATGGATAGTTTGCGACTCGTAAGGGTTGAACTCCATCGAAGCATCCATCCGTGACTTGCCTTTACAAAAAACGTCTTCATAAAACGTCTGGTTTGGCTAGTTTTTTTTAATAACGACTTCATTCTTTCTTTTTTGTAAGCGCAGCGTAGGTAGGTCTCCCACAAGGTGGACCGACGACCTGGTGAAGGCGGCGGGAACCCGTTGGATGAGGGCAGCGCAGGACCGGTCGTTGTGGCGATCCTTGGGGGAGGCCTATGTCCAGGAGTGGACGTTTATCGACTGATATAATGATGATTGTTTATAATATCAAGTCAATGCTAATAGAGGTCACTAACTTATAGTTTATTTACTTTACTGTATTGTATCAATTATTTTATTAAATAGACTATGTATTATTTAATACATAACCTTAGCTTAAGAATTTATATTGTATTGGGGTCACGTTGCCTAAAGTCGTGTTATGTTGTAGAGTTTCTGGCCGCATCTTCTCTACAGCGACAACACTTTCCGACGCGGTGGTAGCTTTAAAAAAGATTTGACGTTTGAAAAGTGTGCTTCAAGCTCCTATATTTAATAAATTATATTGACTATTGACTGACTTTACAGAGTTTCGGTACTACTGGTGAAACGTGGATGTTCTGAGGTTTCAGAATATCTCTGACTACCCCCTCGGGGAATATGGTCGTGAGCATATGTTATGCTTATGCTATGACTGACTTTGAGAATTAAAATATAGAATAGTATCCACGTGGGCATAGTACCAAAGCCAAAGCTTGTTATAAATTTGATAACAGAAGAAAAGATATTAACTTTCCAAAAGACTTTGTTAAAAGTTCAAGATTATTTCTTAGACAAGTTTGTAATTTATAGGGTTCCGTAGGCGGAAGGGTTCGGGTTAACCTCTATATATTACAACTGTCTGATCATTCATCAATCAAAAATGAAGGTTTTAGAAATTAATGATTTAGAAATTCTATTCGCAACGATATGACACTTCATATTTATGTTTTTAAGATGGTGACCAGGAGTCGCGCTGCAAGTCTGGCGGAGGGTGGACGCGTGCGTGGTGGCCTCTCTTAGGCTTGCACGTGGCTCCGCCATTTTGTGAAGCTCTTTTGTGTTTTAACCATAAAACAATCACTTGAGATTATACACTACTTGACATTGGCAGAATTGCTGCGCTAGACGCTTGCAACCGGCCATTAATTAAGAAAAAAAAAAAAAAAAGATGGTGACCATACTAAGTTAAATTCTCAAAATCAAATTCAAAATGTTGATAACTTTACAATATAGCAACCCGTCAGGGCATAACAATATAGAGAGGAATTATTTTTCAGGATATTTTAAAAGAAGAGTCTTTTTCTGGATGAGCGCGCTAGATCCTCGGCTTCTTCTACATTTTTCATCACGTTTGCTGAAGCCAAGCGCAAACCTTTATGGAATAATTAAAAAAAAGATAACATAAATTATACTCCATTTAAAATATCAACGAAAATTTAAGGCAATTTTTTTTAATTTATTCTACACTTTATTGTACACATAACATTACAGAAAATACAATTCCAGAAACAGAGATTAGAAACACTTTACTCTCACATATTCTTAGAACAACTTTAGTAACGTCCACGATAAGTCGGATAGTCCATCTTTCTGATAAATAAATTATATTTGCTTATCAGAACTGGCCAGAAAGCTAAATAGGAATCGGAAAATCTCATCGTCCTTATTTGGAATGAAGTATAGGTGTATAGCATACGATTTTACATAATATAATATGATCATAACATTATACATCGATAACAAAGATAAACGAATTTATAGTTCAATTGGAATAAATATAAATTTATTTAGACATTATTAAAATTTCTGTTTAACATAACAATTAGCAATTCAATGTGTCTGTACATTAAAAATATTTTACAAGAAAAATATTACGATACGGTTTGTAAAATAGGCTGATTTAGAATCCCGACACCTCCCAATCTCTGATCCTGACTCCAAATCAACCTATTTTAGAATTTTTGTCTGTCTGTTTGTTCGAGCATCACGTAAAACTACTGAATCGATATTGATGAAACTTTTCTTGTTTGATAGCTTAATGATTTGACTTAAAATCTGATATATGTATATATATATCTTAACTCCGTTACAATGGTGCTTCAGACCATCAATGGTCAAAGTCAAAGTCAAGTTAGTCAGTTTTTTTGTTATTTCAATGTTAGTCCCAGTGAAAGTTGTTCAGTTTGATGGTCTGAAGCACCCCCGGAAATATGTAACGCATTTAAATTTACACCTTTTAAAGAGTGAATATTTACATCGGAACCCTTTGCTAATAAAAAGGTTGATAATTATTTTTTAATCTTCCCAAAAAATCATGAAATCGCTAGTTCATTTAGGAAGGGACGAAGCGAATTGTATTTTAACGAATGATACGGGTTATCGAATTAAATTGATTTCAAGTTACGCCGCGTTCGGGAAGAAAGAGGTTAAAATTGAATTTTGATTTTTTTCCCTTAAGCTGAGCTCTGCCGGCAGAGACAATTATTTGTATGGTGTTATATGAATATTGTAAATTGTAACCAAACAATTTGTCGGTTAGAAGTCACGCACACATCTGTTTTCTAGTACTTAGTGTAGGCAGTGTCTAGGATGAAAAGTCCGTAGAGCTTAAGCATAATATGCTCATGACTATGTTCCCCGAGGTTGTAGTCAGAGATATTCTGAAACCTCATAACATCCACGTTTTACCAGTAGTACCGAAACTCTGTCCAGTGTGACGGGGGGTGAGCCCATCGCCACTTATAAAGGACAGTGGGTACAATACATGAAATTGAAGCATGCAGGTTTCCTCACGATGTTTTCCTTCACCGAAAATCCTTCACCGAGAACTCCATCGCTTCCTGCACGGCAGGCAAGGTTATTCGCCACTGGACCACCACGGCTTCATTTAATAGCCTAAATCTCTGAAATTTACTTGACAACATGAATAGAAATCTGTCACACCACCTTTTGAAGAACAAATGTCAATAAAAAATCCATCTAGACCTCCCAAAGGGCAAAAAATATCCACCATTTGCGTTACTAAAGCTTCAAGTATCTTATTACGTCACCAACGTAACTTGACCTCCGATCTTATACAGGGTCCTTCTTAATTAGTGCCGGGACAAACCGTTAAATGACTGGGCTATTTAGAAACTGTCCGATTCTAATTCAATTTCGTTTTGTTTGTTAATTTATTTTTGATTGTATTTTTTGTCGCAGGTTTTAATTTTGTCATTCATTCATTGCTTTCATATATTTCTTCCTTTTCCCTCACTACTTTCCTAACCGATAGCCACTTCATCGCCATACACAGGTAAAGAAGGTTTTGCCAGGACATCAACGGACCGAGACGAACCTTATAATAATATACTTGCCCGTGGGAACAATCCACACTTCACTTAGCAAATTAACTGTGGACTTTATTAACAGAGAGATAAGGTGTTAATTAGAAGGGTAAGTTAGTGATGTCGGGTTACTATGAACTTTGAACACTTGACTCTTATAAAAATTAGCAAAACAAATCGTTCTAAACCCTAAATCAAAAAATGGTTTTTCCACACCCACAATAATTTTAAAAGACCTATCCAACGATATCCCACACTATGGGACAGATGACAAAAAAATTCATCCCCTCTTTTGATGTTGGGGAGGTACCACTTTGTTGACGTGATTATAAAGCGTCTCTGAGTTAAGCCGCGGACAGACAGACAGACGGCCATTGCGAAACTATTAGGGTTCCTTGTTGACTACGGAACCCTAAAAAGAGAGAAAAGAATCAAAAATATGCAAATTTTTATAGTTTAATGTAAAATTTAATTATTTGCGGCTCATTTGCATTACAAATCATAAACTATTAACGTCTGGCAAGACTGTATGGTCACCATCCCATTGTTAAATTCTCAAAATATCACATTTTCAGAATGTCACAATAATGTCACTATCCTATATTATTATTTCCACAGGTTATGCAATGATTTGCATAACACCATAAGGTGCGCGGCGTGGTGCGAGCGAGAGGGCATGAGTAATTGTAGCAGCGTGAGCGGGAAGACAAGTGGCGACAGCCGTCTCCGAGCTACTTTGCATTTCTAACTCCTCTTACAATGTTCTGTAATTATTTCTCATTCAGTTTTTCCACTCAATCGGAACCTTAAGCCAAATCAATTGTCACAAGCGATATCACAAAACCAAAACGAACACAAAATTCAACCTAATCCACTCAACGAACATAAACAAAATTGGACTTTAAATTCGAAACAATAGAATCTACAATCCAGAAACCATTATCCAACAAACGGTTGCTCTGTTTGCATTCAAAATTAGATTTTAAAACTACAACATTGCAGTCTAATTTCTAATACTGCGCTCCTCTGTATTGTCACAAAGGATTGTAGGTTTTATTCTATAGGTATTAAGGGTAGTTTTGGCGTAAATGCTTTTCGGAATAGTATTACCCGCTTCGGTACAGTTTGTAATATTGTTATTGTGTGCTTTCTCACGGATTTTCTCTTAACATTTTCGTTTTGGCTGCAATGGAAAATATTAAGTTTAACATTGCAAAGTGTTTTTGGACTTTTCATTTTGAACTGTTTGGCAAGATGAGCATAAGCATATGCTCACGACTATATTATAGTCAGAGATATTCTGAAACCTCAAAACATCCACATTTCACCAGTAGTACCGGAGCCCGTCGCCACTTATAATGGACAGTGGGTACAATAATACATGCCTCGAAATAGAAGCATGCAGGTTTTCCTTCACCGAAAAGCCAGTGGTGTTATAAATTTCGAAAAACTCATTGGTACGAGTCGGCCTGGACGGGGATCGTACCGTCGCCTCCTGCACGGCAGGCAAGGTTACTCGTCACTGGACCACCACGGCAACCAAGATGAGCATTTTGTAAAAAAAAATTCTTTTAAGTTAATTTCTAGTGCCTCAGGGAGGATACATGGGCACCATGCCCAATGCAATTGGTAGACTTCACGTAGGTATACCGGGTGTCAGGGAAGTAATGGATAACTAACTAAAATGTACTTTCATGTCCAGTAAAAGTGCCACAATTTTCGAGATATTGAGATTTTGAAATTTTTTCTGGAACTTGGTACCTTTGTCACTATTTTGACCGTCATGGCCACAAAAGAAGAGATATTTGAAGTCGGTCATTTTGAATAATATTTTCCAAGAGTGGTTCTATTAGACATCTATGAGAAAGTTAGTATAACTAGGGTTGTTCTAATAAAAAAAGAATCTTAAAGTCAACATTAAACATTTCCTAGAATTTTTACCCAAGTTTGAGCATGTGTGGTCTAAAAAAAATTTATGGAGACGAGGAAGGCCAACTTCCTCAAAAATTTCCTGTTTAATGCAGATTTCAAAATGGCATAATACATGCTATTTGTTTCTTTAAAAATAAAGATAATGCTATGGAAACTGCAAACGACCAATTTTTTCTGAAGCGAAGTTTCATTTAAAATCTGTTCAGTACCGGATTCTGTTGCACACAGCATACACGAAACACCTAATTTTTAACTTCAAACGTTAAAAAAAAAGTGTTAATAGTTTCACATGATTTTCTACGAGTGTGTGTGTCGTGAAATGATCGATTTCGATGCGACTTTTTTATCGAAAGCTAATTCTTGCGAGCTGCTTTTTAGCTATGTTACCTCCGCTTTGAGGGTGTGCAGTTGGACTTTTATTGGCTGAAGATGAACTTAATTTAATCATAATTAAAACAATTTTAGCCTTAACCGACTTCGCTAAAAAACGAAGTAAGAACTAAAATCACCAATCGGGACCCGAGCTTCATGCAAATTGAAATACTAACTTGAACTATTCACCGTTTTAATGTTTTCAAATTTATTCTCTTTTCCCCCCCTTCTTCCCTTCCACACCCCCTCACTTCCTGTTAGCTACAGTTAAAAGTTGAAAAATCCCCTGATAGAGCTCTTATTATGAGGGAATAAGATTGAGAATGGTTTGGTCTGTGAGACTTTGTGAATGAAATTTAATTACCAATGCTAAATAACAGTTGTGTTTAGTTACCGTAACCGTCGAAATTAACTTAGCATTTAATTTGTAGAGCTTTAAGAAACTTAAGGCACCTACATTAGCGTCCACTCAGGATGTTCATAAATTTCTTTCCACAAAAGTGAAAAAGAAAAATGAGCATCTTTCTTTTCTTTTTAAAGGAGAGTGGCGCATGCGCCTGTTATTTTGGTCTTAGTCTTAGAGGGTGTAAGGGACAGCCCTCCGCAAACTGAATCGGTGAAATCAGACCATTGAACTGAACAACTTTCACTGAAGAGCCTAGGTCCGGAAATGAGAAAAAAAATCAATCATGTTCCATACAAAACTGCAAACCTACTCGAGCAAAACGTATCCCATCAAAAACAATACTTGTCAAAAAAACCAAATCTCGCAACTCAGTTGTTCTGCGGTAAAAAGTTGTGAGATCCATGTAATACCAAGTCGGTTATTAATTTATTCAGTCTCTACTTAAGCGACTTTCTGTCTTAATACGTCCAGTCTCTAAGACCACGATCGTGGTCCATAACAATTGAAAATCAATTGTGTCTGGAATCTCCGTACTCGAAGCATTAAGTTGTTACGTAATAATTAACAGCATCTTATAGTGACGCATATCAATATTAAAATTCTTTAATGTTTTATATAAATATATTGAGACTTGGCCATCGCACTAAATAATTGAATTTACATGTGTTTTCAGGCGACTGAATTTACACGTGTTTTCAGGCGATGGCCAAGTCTCAATATATTTATATAAAACATTAAAGAATTTTAATATTCAGACCATTTTTGACCCCCAGATTGGACAGCATTTTTTTTTTCGCCATTTCCATGTTAGTCCCATAGAGAAAGTTGTTCAATTTAATGGTCTGATCATCCACTTAAAAACTTGTCAGCATATTAAGAAAGACCCTGTACATTATATCCAACCAGAACAACGTACGTGAACGTTCATATATTGCCGTACGCTGCGCATGTAAGAGTGTGCCGGCTGCCGAGAACTTGTGTGAAGCTTTTTTTCTGGTAAGATATTTATTCGGTGCCAGGGCTTTCGGCGCAGCTTAATTTCTAGTTTCATTATCTGCCTAAGGTTCTTTCTGAAATCCATTATTTGTATACAGGGTCCTTCTTAATATGCTGACACTTTTTAAGGGGATGACCACCTCGTACTCGAACATCGTGAGGAAACCTTCAATTTCGAGGCATGTTTCCATTACAAGTGGCAACGGGCTCACTCCACGTCATACTGGACTGTATACTGTATTACTCGTGAAACGTGGATGTTCTGAGTTTTCAGAATATATACAGGGTCCTTCAGGGATCATCAGACCGTTAAACTGAACAACTTTCTCTATGGGACCAACATCGAAATCGCGAAAAAAATATCAGCTGTCGCATACATTTGGCTCGAGTAGGTTTGCAATTTTGTATAGAATAGCTGATTTTTTTTCGCGATTTCAATGTTGGTGCCTTAGAGAAAGTTGTTCAGTTTGACGGTCTGATCATCCCCTTAAAAAAGTGTCAGCATATTAAGAAGGATGATCAGACCATTAAACTGAACAACTTTCTCTATGGGACTAACATGGAAATGACGAAAAAAAAAATGCTGTCCAATACATTTTGCTCAGCTGTCCAAATGAATAGGACGGCTGATTTATTTTCGGAGGTAGGCTCCATAGTGAAAGTTGTTCAGTTTGATGGTCTGCGTTCACCGTTTCATTTTGTGGAGGGCTGTCACTTACACCCTGTATAGCTTTCTGGACAATTCTGATTTGCAAATAAAAAATAATTTATAAATTAGAACAATATACTATCCGACATATCTTAAACGTTACTAAAGCTGTTCAAAGAATAAGTGAGAGGAAGTGTTTCAAATCTTTGTTTCGGTAATTCAAAATAGTCTTAAAATTTCGTTGCTATTTGAAATGGAGTAAAGGTTGTGAGAAAATCTATTAGTAAAGTTTTTTGTCATAAAAAACTACAACAGCTCATTAGGTCCAATTTTTAGGGTTCCGTACCCAAATGGTGATAACAGGACTCTATAACTAAGCCTACGTTGTCCGTCCGTCCTTCCGAACCGTCTATTGAACCATATCAGCTAGATGATTTAAATTTCCCATAATATGCGTTATTACAAAGACCAAGGCAATATCGGAATGGTGGCCAAGAGAAGGAAGGAGTTCCGTGGGTAGACCACCGATGCGATGGTCAGACGACATTGTAAGGGTTGCGGGTCGTACATGGATCAGATTGGCACAGGACCGTGAGGAGTGGCGCAATAAAAAGGAAGCGTATGCCCAGCAGTGGGTTCATGTGGGCTGACTTGATTGATTGATTTGTTATGGAGCATTTGCAGAAAAATATTTTTAAAACGTCAAAAACTAAATATTTAGGTGGGTCCCCATACAAGAAACGAGTTTTTTTCAACGTTTTTCTTCTTGCTCTATCGTAAAAATGGTTATACAAAAAAGCGTTCAACTTGGTGTTAACACAAACTCTACAGTATAAGAAAAAAATATTAAACTGGACAAGTGTAAATCACGCTAAAGGTCCCGGAGAAAACACATTTTTTTTTTAGGTTATTTATTGCGTGGTTGTACAGAACCCTCCGTGCGCGAGTTCGACTCGCACTTGGCCGTTTTTTATCTTCTGTTCAATTAAGCGTGTAAAAAAGCAGTGACCAGGTAAAATAAAAAATAAAACTTTTTTTTCGATTGAATGCCTTTTTTACACACACAGCTGGTTGCAAGAGTGCATTTATTATTTTGGTGGGGTATCGAAAATTGGAAATATTACAGAATCGTTATCGGAGTAATGGAATGCCAGTGACCTAGATTGTATGCATTCTTATAGGGTTGTTACTCAACAAAATTATAGTTAATAGGTACTTTAAACTTAAGGTGGTTGCAGAGTTGTCAATTTCTTTCATACAAAAGTTTAACGCTTAATACGCGTAGACTGTATTAATAACAGCAATATTTGATATATAGAAAAATAGTTCAGAAAATCTAGATGCCGCGTATCAAATAACATTTTGCAATTTATAACATAATTACGAAGATATAAAGCATTGAAATTTTGTATGTTTAAGTTCAAAGCTTTATATCTTCATAATTATATCAAATATTGCTGTTATTAATACCGTCTACGCGTATTACGCGTCAAACTTTTGTATGAAATTGACAACTCTGCAACCACCTTAAGTAAAAAAACGTTTTAGCGACTATTATTTTCGATTAGGATGTCTTTAAATTCGTAATACAAATTATGGATTTCAGAAAGGACCTTGGGCAGATAATGAAACTGGAAATTAATCTGCGCTGAAAGGCACCGAATAAATATCTTACCAGAAAAAGAGCTTCACACATGTTCGCGGCAGCCGGTACATCCTACATGCGCAGCGAGCGGTAATACATGAACTTACACATACGTTTTTCTGGTAGAATATACAGGGTGTAACAAAATACCTTAGTAATACTAAAGGGGTTGGTTTAGACCTTCAAACTGAACGACTTTCACTATGGAGCCAACAGTATGGGAAAGCAGATTTTTTAATCTTTTTCTTAAAGTTGGCTCCATACTAAAAGTTGTTAAGTTTGGTGGTTGACTGTGGCCCTGGTCAGCGTAGGTCCTTTAGATAGAACTGCGGAACTTAAGAGGATAAGATAGTAGTATGTAAGATCATTGATATCCGCACCACCGCCTGCAAATGGAGGGAGATTACTAGCCACTATAAAACGGCTCGTTAAAAAGTGACAACCCTAACGAAAACCGGTTGGAAGCAGTTTTAATCAGTACCGTTCATTGAAGCAACCGAAAATGTTTTATATTAATACAACATATTAAATATTGAAGAATATTTAAAATTCGACGTGTTTTAATATGGTTCGGAAAATCGGGAAGTATTTTAAGAGGAAAACAAAAGAGGGGATTTTAATACGATTGAAAGTGATTATAAATATACATATTAATGTATTAAGTTAAGAGGATATAATTCGGAGCGCGCTCCATACAAACGTACTATGGTGATATTTTCAATACTAACCAATTAAACTCAATGAAATTTTTCAGAATGAATCAAAAAACAAATTGCTTGTATAGAGTCAGATTATCGTTAAAATGTATTGTTTTAAAGTTACAGTGCCTCAAAGATTTCCATACAAATCTTAAATTAATCCTAGCATTGAAACAGTATATTTTAACGAAACTCTGACTCCATACAAGCGTAGATATTTGTTTCAAGATTGTTTCAGCAAAATTTAATTGACTTTAATTGGTTAGTATTGTAAATATCACCATAGTACGTTTGTATGGAGCGCCCTCCGAATTATATCCCCTTAAAGCCTGTAGCATCCCACTGTAGGGCAAAGGCCTCCGCTCACGAGTAAGGGTGCGAGCGACTCGGCCATACTCCACCACGCGGGCCCAGTGCTTGTTGGTGGAGGCAAATTAGAGGTGGTTTAGAAGATAACATTTGTCTTTGTTTCTTAAAAATTGTGATGTCCATAATTACAACACACGAAATAAAAATAAACTGATATTTCCATACTTTCGGCTTAGTAGGGTCAACACGTCCTTCAGGGGTCACTGTATATGCTGCTACAATAAAATCCCCGAGACCGTTTTGAATCTTTCCGAAAACATGTTTAAAAGTCAGATAAAAAAAGTCCTGTGGAAAAAAGCATATTATAAATTGGATGATTATTGAAATGATCAAAATGCTTGGGTCTGAGGTCACTAGCTTATAGTTTACTGTATAGTATCATTTATTTAATTAATTAGACTATGTATTACTGTATACATAACCCTAGCTTAAGAATTTATATTGTAATAGTCATTAAGTCGTGTTATGTTGTAGAGTTTCTGGCCGCATCTTCTCTACAGCGAAAACACGTTCCGACGCGGTGGTAGCTTAAAAAAACAATTGACGTTTAATAAGTGTGCTCCAAGCTCAAATATTGAATAATTTTTTTTTGAACGGCTGTATCTCCTAAACCAACTGATACACCATGCCAGTTTTTAAATTGTTCGCATAGCTACAGTGCATATTACAATAATACCTGCATATTCATGGATATTCATTTTTAGCAATTATATCAGACCTTTGAACGGCTGTAACTCCTAAACTGACTGGAGTTATGCACGCAGACCTGGTCCATCCCCATCAAAGAGATGCCCTACACCCTATGAATACTGAACCAGCCTTGCAGCTGATGGTTACCAAAATTCCTTTTATCTCTTATACTATATTGCAAATCTGGGTCGATCTACTGGCTAACATATCCAGTGGGTCGCCCCAGGACGTTGAGGGGATCGCTGAAGTGACGTAGAGGAGCAAGCAAGTCTCCAGGGGAACTATAGATGATAGGAGGGTTTTATTCCCCACCGAAATTCGTATGTATGATAACAATTTCTTTCACATTGTTTCAGAATCAAGAAATATTGAACCTACTTAAAATTCGACGGCATAAAAACGATTGCTATATCATACTTCTTTTATACCTTGCCTGCCGTGCAGGAGGCGATGGATCGATCCCCATCCAGGCCGACTCGTACAAATGAGTTTTTCGGAATTTATGTACGATTTGTAACACCACTGGCTTTTCGGTGAAAAAAAATATCGTGAGGAAACCTGTATGCTTCAATTTCGAGGCATGTATTGTACCCACTGTCCATTACAAGTGGCGACGGGCTCACTCCCGTCACACTGGTCAGAGTTCCGGTACTAGTGAAACGTGGATGTTCTGTGGTTTCAGAATATCTCTGACTACTGCCTCGGGGAATATAGTCGGGGAATATGCTATGCTATGAAGTATAAAGGACAACGGTATATCAGTGTCTCTTCGATCCAATAAATAAACCGCAATATCCATTGACGGTTGTCGCGTAAAACCACAGTTTAAAAATTACAGCAGCTCTACATCCAAAAGTTTACCATGAAATATATCAGCTGTGTTCACATGGGTTTATGAGATCAGGAATGATGTCAGAAAACTAAATTATTTGTTCTAGCTCTGAATCACAAAAGCATAACGAGTCATATATGCTGACTGCAATCTTAATCTGCTGACACTTTTTTAAGGGGATGATCAGACCGTCAAACTGTGTCAAAACAAATTTATATATGGCACCAACATCGAAATTGCAAAAAAAAATTCATCTGTCCCATACATTTGGCTCAAGTATGTTTGCAGTTTAGTATGGAACAGCAGATTTTTTTTCGCGATTTCGAAGTTAGTGCCATAGAGAAAGTTGTTCAGTTTAACGGTCTGATGATCCCTTTAAAAAAGTGTCAGCATATTAAGAAGGACCCTATATATATTCTGAAAACTCAGAATATCCACGTTTCACGAGTATTACCGTATACAGTCCAGTGTGACGTGGAGTGAGCCCATTGTCACTTGTAATGGTCACTTGACAATACATGCCTCGAAATTGAAGGTTTCCTCACGATTTTTCTTTCACCGAAAAGCGTTACAAATCGTACATAAATTCCGAAAAACTTATTGGTCGACCTGGACCATATCGCCTTCTGCACAGCAGGCAAGGTTACTCGCCACTGGACCACCACGTCTGAAGCGGCCGACCACGAGACCATCAAATTGAACAACTTTCACCCTCAGGAAACGCGAAAATTAATCAGCTGCTCCATTCAAAACAGCTGTACCTTCTCGAATCAAATGTATGAAACAGCTGATTTTTTTCGCTTTTCATGAGGGTGGCTCCATAGTGAAAGTTGTTCAATTTGAGGGTCTGAATTCATCGTTTCAGTATTTGCTAGGCTGTCACTTACGCCCTGTATACAAAGTACAATTACAAGTACAAGATTGACTATAACATTGTCAAGACAAGATTGGTAGTTGTAGCAACGCTTCTGACCACCCTTAAAGGAATAATGGTCGTGAAGTTATGTATGTACCTTCGTATTCTAAGTCGAGTAAACGATAAATAAAGTACTTTAGAACTTCATTGAAAATCTTTCTTTTTTTCCTGCCCTGTGGTTATTTCCATTGGCGTTTCGGTACAGTCGCGTACAACAATGAAATTTCATTGTGACCGTAACACAAAACAAAATTGATGTCCAACGGCGGTACTCTCGTAAAATCACGAATAAAAATTTATTCCCCGATAGCGTTCGACGGATGCTCGCCATTTTGTTGAGCGATAACACTTTCGTGCATGATTGTACATGAAAAGGTTTTAATGCATTTTGTTTTGTATTTGAATGGTGTTTAAATCGAGCGGCGGCAAATTTTTTTTTGTTTCTGTGAAACTTTTTTTTTAGGCATGTAACAAAGTTTTTGTTTTGTAAAAGTCTGGACTGAAAAACTGTTTTACAGTTGAAATCCTAGCTAATAGCAAAAAAACACGAGTTTTCCATTTCATGAAACCTCGTCTGCGACATACGTATAGTAGGTACCTACCTACCATAACATTCTAGTCATACAATAACAAAACCAAATAAACAAAAAACCCGACTGCATATAAAACCTATTAACTGAAAAGAGAAAAACAAGCTCTATCATCACTAATTAGCTGTAACAGCTTTATTTGAGGCTTTTGGGCTAATATAATTTGAATGTAATTAGGTACTCTTTTTTATTCCGCAGACGCCATATTAAAATAATATAATCTATGTCACTCTCACAATTTTTACAAATCTAATGACACCTCATACGTTTTATGAGTTTTTCGGAATTTATGTTCGATTTGTAACACCACTGGCTTTTCGGTGAAGGAAAACATCGTGAGGAAACCTGCATGCTTCAATTTCGAGGCATGTATTGTACCCACTGTCCATTATAAGTGGCGACGGGCTCACCCCCCGTCACACTGGACAGAGTTTCGGTACTACTGGTGAAACGTGGATGCTCTGAGATTTCAGAACATCTCTGACTACCCCCTCGGGGAATATAGTCGTGCGCATATACATACATACATACCTCATACGTTAAAATCCATCAAGCCGTTTAGGCTGTCGGCCTTACCAAAGAAAAAGACATACAAACATACATACATACGCTTGAAAAACATAACCCTCCTTCTGGCGCAGTCGGGTAAAAATGTCACATGTCTCTAATGTCATCTTTGTATGCATCAGTTATGCTCAGCTGTCATACATTGCCGCTGACATTCCAGTCCTTTCAAATCTCTCAAATGTATTCGGTCACAAAACAGTAATGTAAAACAATTAAGCATAACTTTAGTCCCATTAATAGCGCACTGAAGCGAAGTCCTTGTGTATAGAATGTCGTTGGTACCTACCTATAACTCACTGACAATAATAATGTAACAATACATCATCATCATGATTTTCCACTGCTGGACAATCGCTACAACGACCGGTCCTGCGCTGCCCGCATCCAATGAGTTCCCGCTGCTTTCACCAGGTCATCAGTCCACCTTGGTTGCCTACCTACGCTGTCGCAACTTATCATCGACCATCGGGCAATGTGCCCTTTTTAATTAGCAATTCTTTGGGCTATGTCGGCTACTCTGGTTCTTCTGTCTTTCTTATCGTGTGGAAAGCAAGCCTTAGTGTCAGATTTTTCAAAGCGGCTTACGGCATCTGACGTGATTCTTGCTCTGTGAATCTCTTCATTTCCAATTCGATTTCGCAGGGAAACACCGAGCATAGCCCCTTCCATTGCCCTTTGGGTGACTTTCAACCTTTTATGAGGCCTTGAGTGAGCGACCACTCTGTTCCATATGTCATTACTGGCAGTACATACTGGTCAAAGACTATCGTTTTGAGACATTGTCGCAAGGAGTCGCGCTGCAATTCTGGCGGAGTACGGACGCTTGCGTATCGGCGCGGTGGGATTGCACGTGGCTCCACCATTTTGTGAACTCTTTTGTGTTTTAACCTTAAAACAATCACTTGAGATTATAACCTACTTACATTGGCAAAACTGCCACTCTAGACTTAATAAATACTACTGATCATTTTCCTTCATATACTATCCACATAACGAGACATTGGCTGAATTGTGATAACGCATCGGATGCCACTAAACAAAAAAAATTGAAAAATTGACATTGTCGCAACGCTGCCAAGCAATGTTGGATTGGACGGTTGACCTCTTTCTCGATTCATTCATTTAGGTAGACATACATTCAAACTGACACCTTAAGTTAATCAGATTTCTTTCAGATACCCTAAATTTGGTCGATATCAGACTTTCCTTTCAAGAAAATGTATCCCTGAATAAATCTTATGCCGCCAAAAATACGGTTTCATTTCTTTTTACCCTCGCAAACGAGGATGGTTAGATTATAAATAGACGACCTATATCTTTCCTTGGATGCCGTATAAACAACTAAGGAATAAAGCAACCAAAAGGCCAGTACTGGAAGGAAAGTAACCAGTGTCAATTGATACGGTACATGTCCCAAATCACAAGTTTGTTTTTTATAAATGTTTACTAAACATCGTTTGCTGTGATTTTATGGGCATCGGGTTAGCCCTTATATCTTTTTGGCATTCCTTGCATCATTACGGCCTTAAAAATTGCTTGGCAGCAAAAATTCAAAGCAAAATTGAATATATGAAGCTACTATTAGCTTTTCCAACTTAAGCCTAAAATTACTAGGAGGTTCTAGTTAGGTTCTTTGATTCAGGTCAATATTCAGCCTATACAGGGTGACAATTTAAATGCCTTATCTACTTAAGGGGATGCTTTGGAACATCAAACTGAACGGTCACTATGGGACCAACATTAAAATCACGAGATAAAAATCTGCTGTTCATGTGTTCCATACACTTGAATCGAGTAGCTATGGACATTTCCTGTGGAAAAAATTAAATTTCGTCGTGGCTTGTGGGGCGTCGACAGCTCTGTTGGAGTGGAGCATGCCCCGGATAGGCAGGTCGTGGGTTCGAATCCCGCTCGCCGCCCGACTTTTTCAATCTTTAATTTGATTAAGCTAACATGGCATACATGTAGAATCAATAAATTCGAAAATGAAATTTATTTTGCCATTTAAATAAGTTTAACAGTCTGAAGTACCCCCTAAAGTACGTAACGCATTTCGGTTTACACCTTGAACACGTCACACTGCAGGGCAAAATCCTAGTATCAAGGAGGGTATATAGGTATCAGTCCACCACGCGTGCACAATACGGATTGGTAGACTTCACATAAGCATCAGAATTTCTTCTTCAGCGTATGCAGGTTTCCTCACGATGTTTTCTTTCGCTGTTTGAGAGCAGACTGATTCAGGTAATTAGACAAAATAAAAAATTTTACCGCGGAAAATACAAATAATATTTCTTCCCAAAAATCCAAAGAAAAACCTTTCTAAAATTGTTTCCCAAAAAAAGGCAGAATTTCTTTCCTACCTTTATTTTTCCAAAAAAGGCCTCTCAAAATCTTTACCAGTGGTCTTCAATCACTTCGCTTCAGGTGCGTTCCGCTTCGGATCTTTGATTTACACCCTCTCTCGGCCACAAATCACTACACCCTTTATAGCAGTGAGTTATGGACACAGTGTACGCAACGACTGGAACGCGGCTTAGTTTTTGATTGGCTGTTGAAAATAGAGTTATTTTGGGCAAAAAATTCCATTTAATATAAAAAAGATTATGAGAAAATAGCATGGACGAAAAAAAAATCTAAATAAAACCGGTCAAGTGCGAGTCGGGCTACTCGCGCACCGAGGGTTCCGTACCACACAACCACACAACGTAATATTTAACTTACAAAGATTTTATTTCTTCGGGACCTTTAGCGCGAGACCGACTCACACTTGGCCAGTTTTTATGATTTTTTGTTATAGTGTAGAGTTTTGTCTATAATCGCACAAAGTTTGACGCTTGTATGTATTACCGTTTTTATGATAGAGCGAGAAAAAAACCACACAACGTAAACGTTGGTAAGAACTAGTTTCTTGTACGAGGATCCTCCTAAATTTTTACTGTTTTGTCATTTTTAGTATTTGTTAGCAAAGAAGCTTTAATAACGCACATTATGTGAAAATTTCAACTGTCTAGCCATTACGGTTCAAAAGTAACAGCCCTATATAGGTAGGACAGACGAACGGATAGCGTAGGCTTATGAAAAGGGTCCCGTTTTCACCCTTTGGGTACGGAACCCTAAAAATAAGCTTTTCAGTCGAGAGAAGCACTTAATAAAATAAGTCTATAAAAAAATAAGAGTTTCTCCAGAGGTCAATCAAACCAAAAAATAAAAATCAATTCACACCAATCAACTTACTGATCCATTAGTCTAGGCTAAGGTCCTGTCTACACCCAGTCTAATCACTTAGAAGAGGGGGGCGCAAAAACCGATGTTTTGACTAATGACAGTAGTTTCTGGGAGCGCCCCGGGGCGCATAAATCAGCTGTCCGGTTGCGGTATGGATAGCAAAAACGTGACGTTAAGCTATTTGGCTGGTTTTTTTTTTGAAATGCAGATTTGCTGAGTTTTAGAGTGGAGATTTGGACGGTTTCATCATTTTAGTTTCTTTTTCAGGTTTTGCAGATTTTTGGAAATGTATGTTTATTGTGACGTGATTAAGGATGAGGGGGACGACCTATTCTTGACTTTGAGCGCAGATATCTCGACACAGAAGGATTATAACGATTTGGTTCATATGGGTGTTTTGTTTCATTGGACCAGACCTATCCAAAGACACTACACTCGATTTATTTTAAAAAAAAATCCAACTCCTCTTCAGTTGTATGGGGGGTTGAAAAACATTTGTTTCTTCATAACTATTACATTTCTGTTTTTGGGTTACTGTAATCTATCTTCATGCCAAATTTCGATTCAATAGGTGCAAAAATGAGCGAGTTATTGAGGCGGGGCATACAGACAGACAGAATGGACGAAAGTATAAGGGTTCCATGTTTGACTACGGAATCCTGAAAAAGGGTCTTAAGTTTCTGTGTGTATGAAATGTTTTTTTTTCTGAAAACTCGTTCTGAATTGTTAATATCAATTTAAACACAGACAGAAATGGGATAATTGATCTAGTGCTATTCTATTATACTTAATCAAGCCCTGTGGATCCAGTTTTAGAATGGATCACCTCATTTCTTTATTTGGTGGTCGTCCGAAGCGACTAAGAGATAAGGGTTTCTTATGTAGTGTATTTGTAATGTAACCTATCACTATTTAACACGTCTTGAAGCCTTAAAATGCTAAAATTGAGTCTTGTTACAACTTTATACAAGACAGCTGGTAGGTTTAGCTATGTTTTCACCCACCCTGAAAAGGATTAAGTCGTGAGTTTATGTGTATTTTACTTCAGTCCTCCAATTACTACAGGGTTCTTTTTACTATGCTGACACTTTTTAAGGGAATGATCAGACCATCAAACTGAGCAACTTTCTCTATGGGACCAACATCGAAATCGCGAAAAAAAAATCTGGCTCGAGTAGGTTTGCAGTTTTGTATAGATCAGCTGATTTTTTTCGCGTTTTAGATTTTGGTGTCATAGAGAATGTTGTTCAGCTTGACGGTCTGATCATCCCCTTAAAAAAGTGTCAGCATATTAAGTTGGACCCTGTATTTTCAACGCACAGACACGCGTACAGTCTTCTTACTTGTCTAAATTTCTAAGTTAAGTACTTAGAAATCTACCCTACCTAAGCAAACACCTAACAACTTAATCCGAGCCCTAACTTATAGACATAAGTTTAAACTTTCAACTTAACAAAAACCGGACCTAAACCCTGAGTTTCTGACCCTACTTAAGGTGTACCGTAATATATGGGTGTTGCCAAGTTAAGTTGGCGAAGTTTAATTTGCAGCAGGTGTTAAGTTCAAACAACTTGAGCGCTTTAACATGATCTACATGTGGGTGGCTTGAAAAATTACTTCTTGTTTTACCTTTGGGGTGTTTCGGCTTGAAATAATTGACAACAAATTGACCACTGGCTTGTCTCTACCAATCAACAGTTGACCCATATGTAACAAAACACCCTAGGAATACTTAAAGGGGTGCTTCAGACCATCAAACTGAACAACTCAGCCAACTTAGAAAAAGCGGAAAAAAAAATGGCCGACCCATATATTTGAGTCGAATCTGTCGGTAATGCAGTTTTGTATGAAACAGGTGTTTTTTTTTCGTGATTTCGATGTTGGCGCTATAGTGAAAGTTGTTCAGTTTGATGGTCTGAAGCATTTCGTTAAATATTACTAGGATGTTTTGTTACACCCTATAGTACCTACCTACGTACAGTACAGATACTCCCTGCCTCCCGGCAATTTTGACCTCACCCCCTCAAGATGGTACGGGAGGTGGACGACTTCATTCCTGATTCGATCTCGCATTGAAACCCCGAGCACAGCCCTCTCCATTGCCCTTTGGGTGACTTCCAGCCTGTTTATGAAGCCTTAAGAGATCGACCACGTCTATGTTCCATTTGCCATTACTGGCAGTACATCTAAGAGGAAGGATGTCCATACAGTCCGCATAAATTTACGATTGTAGTTGGTCTCTTTTGTCTTATGACATACCTTTAATAGTAGAAGGAGATGGAACTATAGATATTTGTTTATGCGGCTGTCCACTTTTTTTTGAGCTAGTGTGTGTGAAAAGTGACCGTAAACATAAGGCCATATGTCACTCGGTGCCTTTTGTCCATACTACTTGACACCACACACTCAAACCTAAACGTCAAAAAAAGTGGACACTTTACAATTGGTATGGCTCACTCTAGTCTTAAAGAGAGATCCTTCCTCTTAGCAGTACATACTGGTCATATCGTTTTGAGACATTGTGGTATTTAGGATAAGAAGATACTCCGTTTCCCCTTTCCCAAAATTTCCGTTTCCCAAACGCTGCCAAGCAATGTTGGATTGGACGGTTGACCTCTTTCTCGATTCATTCATTTAGGTAGACACACATTCAAACTGACACACTGGTTTAAGGGGATATAATTCGGAGCGCACTCCATACAAACGTACTATGGTGATATTTTCAATACTAACCAATTCAAGTCAATGAAATTTTGCTGAAAAAATCTTGAAACAAATATCTATGCTTGTATGGAGTCCGATTTTCGTTAAAATATACAGTTTCAATGCTAGGATTAATTTAAGATTTGTATGGAAATCTTTGAGGCACTGTAACTTTAAAACTATACATATTAACGAAAATCTGACTCTATACAAGCATAGAAATTTATTTTTAGAATTTCATTGAGTTTAATTGGTTAGTATTGAAAATATCACCATAGTACGTTTGTATGGAGCGCGCTCCGAATTATATCCTCTTGAGACTGGTATTTGGGAAGCGAAGATACTACTAAACTTCCCGGACGCTGCTCAAATCATTGGTATCATAGCAAAATGATCAATAATTCACACGTACACCTATGTGTTTAGTATAGTATAGTACACAAGGGATTCTAGTTTGGTGCCAACAACAACTTACGGGTATTATGGAGGACGCGTAGCCAAATTTATAGTTATTGCTTACAACATGGTACGTTGTGAACTATCGTAGTCACTCGGAAAGTTATTAATTAAACTATCATCTTTAACAGTTGTTTAAATAGCATGCATAGCATATGCTAACGACTATATATATATATACTCAGAACATCTACGTTTCACCAGTAGTACCGAAACTCTGTCCAGTGTGACGGGGGGTGAGCCCGTCACCACATAATGGACAGTGGGTACATTATATGCCTCGAAATTGAAGCACGCAGGTTTCTTCACGATGTTTTCCTTCACCGAAAAGCCAGTGGTGTTACAAATCGTACATAAATTCCGAAAAACTCATTGGTACGAGTTTTTCGGCCTGGACGGGGATCGAAACATCGCCTCCTGCACGGCAGGCAAGGTTACTTGCCACTGGACCACCACTGCTTTTTAACCACGGGTTTTTTTGTTTTGTTCAAATAACAATATAAATAAAACATAGGTAACTATTTTTGACCGACATTCTGATGGAGTTGCCACAGAGTTGACCCTAATTATTAACCCCGACGCTAAAAGAGGGGTGTTATAAGTTTGACGCCTATGTCGGCCTGTCTGTCTGTGACATCGTAGCTCCCAAACGGGTGCACCGATTCCGATGCGGTTATTTTAAAATAGAAAGCTAATTTTTGCGCGTTCTTAGCTTTGTTTCATAAAAGTCGGTTAAGTACTTTTCATGTTCTTTAAAAATTATGAAATAACATTAAATTTAATAAAAACCCTAACGCCAAAAATAAACATTTAAAAAGTAAAAAATAATTCGGTCACCTTAATACTTTGACTAATAATTATTATAAGGACTAGCCTTGCGGTAGCATTTCACCTCT
The DNA here is from genome assembly GCA_963924505.1 of Agonopterix alstromeriana. Classification (NCBI taxonomy): domain Eukaryota; kingdom Metazoa; phylum Arthropoda; class Insecta; order Lepidoptera; family Depressariidae; genus Agonopterix; species Agonopterix alstromeriana. The sequence continues at coordinate 643,161 of OZ004686.1, read as the reverse complement.
GCCACGGTATAAGCACAATTGATATTGTGCATTTACATTCAATTTTACACCTTATCACTAAACGAGACAGCCTATAATTGCGAAATAATAACTTCGAACTTAGAACGTTTGGGGTTCACACGAGACTACTTTCATGATTTTTAACATTCAAAATTAGAATCTAAAGTTATGTGGAATAAAATCCAAAGTTGCGGATTTCATGTTAACTCGCCCCCCGCAAAAAGTGACAGAAATGTTTGTTAGTAGAATTACATACGTAACCAGTCCACATATAAATAGTCAAAGCCTTAATATGTATTGTAGTGCCCGTGCAGTGTTCATGTTAGTCATGTACCTATTATTATTATTGAGAGAATGGTCATGTATCTACCCTATTAGACCTTTTTGAGCAACATGAGTGCAATAAATAAATTGAGTATTGAGTACAGACAACGAAGGAAAAAAAAATCTGTTGTCCCATACATTGGAGTAGGTATTAGGTACTGCAGTTTTGTATGAATCCTCAGATTTTTAATTTCTTGTCCTTATTGGCTCCGTAATCAAAGTTGTTCAGTTGTCGTAACCACCCTTTGACTATTTATATGTGGACTGGTTACGCGTGTAATTCTACTAACAAACATTTCTGACACTTTTTGCGGGGGGCGAGGTAACATGAAATCCGCAACTTTGGATTTTATTCCCCATAAAATTTAGATTCAAATTTTGAATGTTAAAAATCATGAAAAGTAATCTCGTGTGAACCCCAAACGTTCTAAGTTCGAAGTTATTATTTCGCAATTATAGGCTGTCTCGTTTAGTGATAAGGTGTAAAATTGAATGTAAATGCACAAGATCAATTGTGCTTATACCGTGGCAGAGGGGAAATACTACCGCAAGGCTAGTCCTTATAATAATTAGTCAAAGTAACCACCCCTTTAAGTATTACTAGGGTGTTTTCTTACACCTGGAAACCTGCATGCTTCAATTTCGATTCGAGGCAAGTATTGTACCCACTGTCCATTATAAGTGGCGATGGGCTCACTACCCGTCACACTGAACAGAGTTTCGGTACTACTAGTGAAACGTGGATGTACTGAGGCTTTAGAATATCTTTGACGGTAGTCAAAGCCGAGGAGCGACGAGGAGGAGTCGGGAGGGAGGGGGTACCCTCGGGGAATATAGTCGTGAGCATATCGTTGGCTAAAGTGTCAAACCTCGTAACTCCATTTTATTCTTCAAATTACATTTTTATACAATTTTATTAATAATTTCTGAATGCATCCATGGCACAACTCTTAAATCCTTTTCAAAATCCCTTACAATTTAAAATGATAAATAGAAAACCATATAACTATGGGCTGACATTGTTCGTGGTGACTTTTGTGCCTCCTGTAAAATTTGATCTAATGGAGTTACGAGGTCTGACACTTTAGCCGACGATATGCTTATGCTTATGCTTTTCTTACACCCTGTATTATCTAGTCACTTCTGACTGTACGTAGTTTTTAGATTTTCTTCTATATCTTCTTTCTATTCTAATCAGTTAATGTGCCGTCTAGAAGTGAAGTTATTTATCAACTCAATTAGATTTCGCATAAACAAAGAAAGTGCTAATCAAATTCCAAGAACCAGCCTAACATTAGAATTTCACTGAAAATAAAAAAACAAAACGCCAACGTCAAACATTAAAAAAAAACAAACGAATAAAAGCAGACTTTTTTTTTCTGTGAAACAATTTTCGCTAAAATCTAGGCCTCCCGGAACGTGTCTAATTTGTGGAGGAAAGACAGGCGGCCTTACTGCAGTAATTTAATTTCAACGTCTAATTTTTTTTCTTGTTCTTACTATTGGTTCTCGAATTTGGATCTCACTTGTTTTTCACATTTACATTAAACTCACGCCTTATTTCTGAAAGATGCGCCACACGCACTTTACGATTCCAACATACACACATTCTAAGATTTCCTCATTAGTTCAGTCAAGTTAAAAATGAAAAGGGGGTCGTGCTTGGAAAAGGTCCGGTCGTTCTCAATTTTTTATATGATGTTAGGACCTAAAACAATATTAAATAGCCAGATTTGCAATTACAATAGGACGTCTGGTTGACGCCATATTGAATTTTGATTACTGTCATGTCTTCAGTGACACTTGCAAGTGTAAGACAAATCGAGTGACGTAAGAATCATCAAAATCGGCCTATGCGTTTGGTCTCTAGAGTGCCACAAAGTGAAGAAAACTTACATACGTATGTATGCTTGTTATACATAAATACATAGGCTGATAAACATATTAACCTTCATTTGCGTCGCGCAGTCGGGTAAATAGTCACTAATAGGTAAGGTAAATAAGGTAAATGAAATAAGGTGTGACATCTATATCGCATTAATTCTAATTGTAACATTATACTTGTGAGTCAGTAGTTTGCATAAACGCTGGTAGATGGCGCTGACGTCCCTTAAAGACGATGATATAGATTGAAAATTTCGTCGTCGCCTGAGGGGCGCTGACAGATCTGTTAGAGTGGAGCATGCCCCGGATAGGCAGGTCGTGGTTTCGAATCCCGCTCGCCGCCCGACTTTTTCAATCTTTAATTTGATTAAGCTAACATGTCATACATGTAGAATCAATAAATTCGATTCTAAAAGCCGTATTTCATAGTAATTATAAGTATGGTATTCCGCAATAATAATACAGTCCAAACATCCTGATTCAAAGAAAATATCTCATTCAATTTGTAAAGGCGAGTAACAGTCGAGCTTCCTTAGTACCAATTTGTATTGTGGAGGAAAAGGGACAAAAGACTCAATGGGAATTGGGTTGACATATTGTCAAGGGAAGCTGTACAAGCAATTATCAACCTTAATGCTAACAATTCCGATAATTGAGTTTCGTTTGAAGAGAATTTGACAATTAGTAGTCTAATAAGATAAAGTCTATTGTGGTTCTGTTTATTTAGGTAATATCATCATCAGCCTATAGGTACGGGGTTGAAAATCAAAGGAGTTGCTTCAGACTATCAAACTGAACAACTTTAACATCGAAAAGATGACGATATGGTTTTTAGGCGTCCCTGACACCAAATCAACTTTTTTTAGAATATTTGTATATCTGTTTGTTTGTGTGTTTGTGTGTTTATTTGTGCGAGTATCACGCGAAAACTACTGAACCAATTTTGATGAAACTTTTTTTGATTCATAGCTTATGATCTGATATATAATTTGTGCTGACAAAGTCACGGGTTAACGCCAGTTTTAAATCAATTTACATTATTCTGTATTTAGAGACCGCAAAATATACACAAATTTTAATGTAGACTGCTAAAATATACATTTAAAGTGTACATAGTATTTAATTAAAAAGTTAATAAGGTAAAAACGGACACTGTCCAAATAATTAACGAAATACACGTAAAGCCAAAAACAACTGAAATGCATCGAATCTCTTCAATTATTACAAATTGTTCCGACGAACCTATACAGGGGGATTCAGACCAGATGGATATGACATTATTTTAAGATTGCCGACTTGGGGACCTGCCAGGACACGCCAGCAAAAAATTGGTTCTCACCCGATTAAAAGACAAGCATAAGAATATGCTCACGACTATATTCCCTGAGGGGGTAGTCAGAGATATTCTGAAACCTCAGAACATCCACGTTTCACCAGTAGGACCGAAACTCTGTCCAGTGTGACGGGGGGTGAGCCCGTCGCCACTTATAATGGACAGTGGGTAGAATACATGCCACGAAATTGAAGCATGCAGGTTTCCTCACGATGTTTTCCTTCACCGAAAAGCCAGTGGTGTTAAAAATCGTACATAAATTCCGAAAAAACTCATTGGTACAACGTCGGCCTGGACGGGGATCGAACCATCGCCTCCTGCACGACAAAAGACACGATTTTTTAAATCTTTATCTTGAGGAACTTTAAGTTTTTTTTCATTTTTACGCCTTGCGTTTACTTTATTAACTGTACTTTCCCAACAACAAAAAAACCGGACCGATTGGTCGATTATAAATGCACTACTTTTTATATGTATTAATATAAAAAACTATTTTTTTCCTGGCAAGTCCTGGTAGGTCAGCAATTTAAGCCTTAAGGCCTTTGCCCGACAATGGGACAGTAACGGCTAAAATAATATAATATTAATAATATAAAATACATATTATACACACATGCTGTCTGAAGCTACAACTGCAATATAATGTAAAAACTACCACGATTTTGGTACAAATATTCGAATAAATGACAAATATATTGCAAGAAATCGCTTCTTAGCGATAGACAGTCTTATTTTGGGCCTCGTGTTTTTTTGTGTTAATTTTTCAAAGTCAAAGTCAATATAATTTATTCAATATTGGACCTTGCAGCACACTTATCAAACGTCAAATCTTTTTTAAAGCTACCACCGCGTCGGAACGTGTTGTCGCTGTAGAGAAGATGCGGCCAGAAACTCTACAACATAACACGACTTAATAACTATTACAACATTAATTCTTATGCTAAGGTTATGTATACAATTATACATACTCTATTTAATAAATTATTTGATACTATACATTTTGATTGAATTATTGAAATATACCGGGTCTTTCTTAATATGCTGACACTTTTTTAAGGGGATGATCAAACCGTCAAACTGAACAACTTTGTCTATAGCACCAATATCGAAATCGCGAAAAAATAACAGCATTTCCATACAGATTTGCAAATCTACTTGAGACATATGTATGAAACATCTGATTTTTTTTTCGCGATTTCGATGTTGGTCCCATAGAGAAAGTTGTTCAGTTAGATGGTCATCCCTTTAAAAAAATGTCAGCATATTAAGATAGACCCTGTACACCCTCTACGAGATTCGGCCTTGCAGACTTATTCACTACTGAGCCATAGATACATCATGTAATCGGAATACAATTAACGAGTGAAACCGCAGTAAAATCACTAGTCATCACACAATTACATCAACACATCAGCAACGCACATTAAAACACAAAAGGTTCCAATTAAAGGTTTTTCGGGAGCATCGCAGCGTCCATGCGATTGCATTCACGTTTTTAATTAACAATTGCATTATAGATAGCTTAATTTTGTTGGTGTGCTGTTTCGGGTGGCCGGCTGTGTTTTTTTTATAGTCATATTTATTAATCTTGCTTTTAATTTTAGTTTAAGATGCTCCCTATAAACGCACGGCCGGGCATATTTGCTGGTTTTTAGAATCTATCTTCTCGTTATTTGAAAGACATACAAATTAATGAAAAATATAGCAATGATCTTCAACATCTCGGCTTTATATGCTACTAGCAGCCCGTCCCGGCTTCGCACGGGGTAGACAAATAAATTTTAAGACTCATTTTTCTACACCTTCGGTTACATTGTTCAAATTTAACCAAGGATCCCTAATTTTTTCAAAATGAAATGTAGTCTATGTCAAATTGGAAGAATGTAGCATTCTATTGGTGAAAGAATTTTTTAAATCAGCCCAGTACTTTTTGAGCCTATTCATTACAAACATACAAACATACAAAAATAGGTACAAATCTTTCCTCTTTATAATATTAGTGTAGATACGAAACCTGTGTTCAAAGGAAAGCCTAAATATTGGAAAAAAGCTGTATTATGTGCCACTTTATAAGTTGAAGTCACTTTTACTTGCGACAAACACCATTGTCGTATAAGAGATACGGGGAAATTTGGTAATCATCAGCTGCAAGGATGATTCAGTGTTCGTAGGGTGTAGAGCATCTCTGTGATGGGTTTAACGCACATTAAATCATAAAAAGTACAAATTATACGTTTTCGGGAGCATCGCAGCGTCCATGCGATTGCGTTCACGTTTTTAATTAACAATTGCATTATTGATAGCTTAATTTTGTTGGTGTGCTGTTTCGGGTGGCCGGATGTGTTTTATTTGATCGTCATATATATATACCTTGCTTTATTTAAGTTTAAGATGCTCCCCATAAACGCAGGGCCGGGCCATATTTTCCTGGTTTTTAGGGTTCCGTAGTCAACAAGGAACCCTTATAGTTTCGCCATGTCCGTCCGTCTGTCCGTCTGTCCATCTGTCCGCGGCTTAGCTCAGAGAAACTTAGCACTAGAACGCTGTAATTTGACATATTTATCACGCCGACAAAGTGGTACAATAAAATCTTAAAAAAAGTTTTTTTTTTAGGTTACCTCCTGCACGAAAATTGGGGATGATTTTTTTTTCCTCTTCTTTCTCATGGTGCGGCGTATCGTTGAATAGGTCTTTTAAGTAATTTGTAGGTGTGGGAAACCATTTTTCGATTTAGGGATCCGTTAGCGAAATATTAAGCTTTAAAGTGAAATTTTTTGTTAGAGTCAAGTGCCCCCCCCTGCGAGCTAAACCGTTAAACCTTAGTATAAAACAAAAAACCCTTCTAAGTTCGTATATTGTGATGGACAACTACGGAACCCTACCATGCACGTGGCCCGACACGCACTTGGCCGTTTTTTTTAGATCCTCTCGTTATTTGAATGAAATACAAATTAATTAAAAATATAGCAATGATCTTCAACATCTCGTCTTTATTTCCTCATAGGTAAACGCAGGGCCGGGCCATATTTTGCTGGTTTTTAGAAGCTATCTTCTCGCTTTTTGAAAGACATACAAATTAATTAAAAATATAGCAATGATCTTCAACATCTCGGCTTTATTTGCTATGAAGCATATTTCTTATTTTTCTATAAAATAAATATGAAACCTGTGTTCAAAGGAAAGCCTAAATATTGGAAAAAATCTATATTATGTGCATCTACTTTATAAGTTGAAGTCACTTTGTGTAGACAGTCCATTAATTTTAATAAAAATATGTATAAGTTTTTGTTTAGGACATTGCAGCCTGAGTCAGTCACGTCAGAGGCCGTAAGGCGATCTGAAAAAACTCTGACACCAGAGCTTGCTGCCTACACGATAATAAGAAGTTTTCAAATATCATAAAATTAATCAAAATCGGTCTAGTAGCTTTTGCGTAAACGAACAGAGAGAGGCACACTTAAACACTATATTGTAACCTCGTTCTGTATGTAAAGTGTTAATGAATAAGCGCAAAACCTCATACACCCCAACTGATTTATAAAAAATAATGAGATTGAAACAATAATTTTATTATTTTAATAGTTAAAATGTTAAGTTTTTAGCATTTTAAGTTTTGAAGCAAAAATGATTTGTTATAATTTCAGCAATGAATGAAAGCGCTAAAGTGCTCATGGATACATTTTAAGAATCTTGTTTTGGTAGTAAGTAGGGTGAGAGTGCCCGAGCGGTCGGTTGAAATCGAGTTCAGTTAAATTTTAAAAACAAATTAATTTAATATTTTGAAAAAAATTACCCATGTTTAAACCATGATAATTCGATTCTGCTCTCGATTCTAAACAAACTACTTTCTAGTTTTGCGTTAATTCATTAACACGTTGTATATATTCATATCATAGACACACTTCTGTTACAGCCTTATAATAGAGTAAATATTATGTAACATATTCCTCCGCTCTACCATTAGTGTAGATACGTCCTACCGATTAACATTAACAAATCTACCAAGACAGTGTATCTATAATCCGAACGAAGAGTAATTAGACGCATTATCATCACGCTAACCACTAGGGTGACAGGCAGTGATCAATCACAAGGATGAGGGAAAAAAGATTTGCCACAAAAGGGCGTATGTAGAGATGAAATGTTTTTGTGACGTATTGGAGAAAAGAAAGATTATGCTTAGCTGATTATTAGGAAGGATGGTGATGATGGCTGAGAATCAGATCTGCCACAAACAAATTTTTTTTTTATTTTGGTTAAATAGTCATTGAATCTTTCTGTTGAACAGCTGGGGGTCTAGACAAAGTACCTTTCGATTAGCGTTAACGACAGTAGAAAACATAAAAATGTATGGAACTGTAGAAAAGAACGAAAACGAATATAAAAGGCCTACACAACCTACAGTTGCTTTCGACAGTGAGCGTTTCCTTTTGAACGCTTCTTGTCGATCAACAATACCTTGTAGATAACGCTAGAATATGGCGGGCGGAAAATTTGACAGCAGTTTTAAATTTTCAAATTCTTTTGAAAATCGAACACTATCCAACATATAAAAAAGAAAAAAGAGTGAATGATCGAGTGAACTGAACACTAATCATAGAGCAGATTTAGCTTTTTTTCTCTGTAAGCGATCGTCCATAATTTGCTTTGACTATTTATATGTGGACTGGTTACGCGTGTAATTCTACTAACAAACATTTCTGCCACTTTTTGCGGGGGGCGAGGTAACATGAAATCCGCAACTTTGGATTTTATTCCCCATAACTTTAGATTCTAATTTTGAATGTTAAAAATCATGAAAAGTAGTCTCGTGTGAACCCCAAACGTTCTAAGTTCGAAGTTATTATTTCGCAATTATAGGCTGTCTCGTTTAGTGATAAGGTGTAAAATTGAATGTAAATGCACAAGATCAATTGTGCTTATATCGTGGCAGAGGGGAAATGGGTCCTTATAATAATTAGTCAAAGAGTGAACTGAACGCTAATCATAGAGCAGATTTAGCTTTTTTTCTCTAATAAGCGATCGTCCATAAATAGTGACATTGTCTAGCATTCTGTCAATTCTCTATCGTCGATAACGCTGCGGCGTTGACGTTTGTAGAATAAGTAGCGTGTGCATTTTGTCTTGTCCCACTTATTTGACACATTTAAATTTTCACCCTATTTACACCATGTGGTCTTTTAATTTCAGGATTTAACCTTCAAAGTAAACCCAATAAATAATTTCCAATAACTTAACTATACGCAAGAAGCAACTGTAACATTTTGACAGGTCCCTGACAAGGGTCCGTCGCAATGGACTCATAACTATGTCACACTTGACAGGTCCGGGAATCAATTTAGATTTGTTGTTCCCATGTGGGAGTCGCGCTGCAAGTCTGGCGGAGTACGGACGCGTGCGTATCGGCGCGTTGGGCTTGCAAGTGGCTCCACCATTTTGTGAACTCTTTTGTGTTTTAACCTTAAAACAATCACTTGAGATTATAAACTACTTACATTGGCAAAACTGCCACGCTAGACTTAATTAATACTACTGATCATTTTCCTTCGTATACTCCCCACATAACGAGACATATTGGCTGAATTGTGATAACACATCGGATGCCACTAAACAAAAAAATTGAATTGAATTGAATTGTTCCCATATGTTATTGTGTTACATTGGGGATTACTATTATTAAGGGGCTATAGGTTCAGACAAATATTTTCTAAGAGAAACGCGATTGCCCAGCCCTCCGGAAAGTGCATGCGCACAAATTAAGAAATGTTACGCAGACTTACGGGAGTATAGTATATTATGGATCGGAGATCGTCCGCCAAGAGTAAAAGATCTTATAATCGATTACAATAGCTTATATACTAATTAGAAACAACTTAAATGTTAACTAAGCATCGGACGCTGGCCCAGATTAAGAGACAAAGGTGCAAAGTGCTCACACGCGCACAGTATTTTCGATTAATAATTTTTTAAGTAAATTAAAGATTGAAAAAGTCGGGTGGCGAGCGGGATTCGAACCCACGACCTGCCTATCCGGGGCATGCTCCACTCCAACAGAGCTGTCGGCACCCCGCAAGCCACGACAAAATTTTCAATCTATATCATCGTCTTTAAGGGACTTCAGCGCCATCTACCAGAGTTATGCAAACTACTGAGAGTTTATACAAACTACTGATTCACAAGTCTAATGTTACAATTAGAATTCATGCGATATAGATGTCACACCTTATTCCAATCGAATTTATTGATTCTACATGTATGCCATGTTTGATAAGTACTTTTATAGATTTTTTTATGTTTTCACTAATAAACTTATGATGAATATGTGAGTATAAATAACAAAAATCGGATACTATTTTAAGTTCTTCTGAATCGAGAAAAATCACGTCATTTTTGTGACGATTTTCTATCGAGTGAATTGTACATGAATTCCGAAAAACTCATTGGTACGAGTTGGCCTGGACGAGATCGGACCATCGCCTACTTCACGGCAGGCAAGTGTTTCGGTACTAGGGAAACGTGGATGTTCGGAAGTTTCAGAATATCTCTGACTTACCCACTCGGGGAATATAGTCGTGAGCATATTCTTATGCCTTTACAAAGGTCTTATTATTACATAAAATGTTGTTTACAAAAAAACCAACAAACAGCTATTTATCATGAATCGTTTTGATCAAAAACTTCTGACAAGAAATGAAAAGGATTGTGTGAGGGATCGGCCCTTGATTTATACCTCCCTGGCTGGTCATACATTATGGAAAACTTTTCCTTTTTGTTGCGAGATGATGTACGTTTCACAAAAGACCCTTACTTGGGTCTTATTTCGATGCTCTGGGTACGAAATTGGCTTGTTTCTCGGGAGTTTGTGTGTTGAACAAACTTTGAGATGTTATAATTTCGAAAAGTTACCAAAGATATGATTTGTTGTTAAGATTAACATAAATGAATTGTTGGTTTAAGTTTTCGTATGGTTTAGTAATGGACGTGCGATGTTTTAGTAAGAAGTCTGTTGTAGGACTCGAACACGCTAGGTTACATAGTTATCAGGCAAAAATAAAATACATTTTTTGATTACTAAAAATCTCCTGTTTCATAAATTTAGATTGCAGAAGTCTCAAACGATGAAGGAAAACATCGCGAGGGAATCTGCAATTATGCTGAACAAGATATTTTGATGCGTCGTGGACTAACGCCCATACACTCTTCCTGAAGATAAGCCTGTGCCCAGCAGTGGGACGTATATAGGCTGATGTTGATGATGATATCGTAGAAATGTTTCTGAACAAAACAAAAATTTCGAGACCTCAATATTGCACCCATAGAGATGTTCAATTTGACTATTTGACAAAATGATTAAACACTTGATTCGACGGTGCAATTTCATAAAGAGAATTTATTCCGAATGCGTAAATGCGCGCTGCATACAAACGAAGTCTGGTGATATTTTCAATACTAACCAATGAAAGTTAAGGGTAATATTACTGTTGGCGCGCTCCTTACAAACGAAGTCTGGTGATATTTTTAAGTCTAACCAATAAAACTCAATGAAATTTTGCAGAAACAATCTAGAAACAAATCTCTATGCTTGTATCTTATCAGATTTTTCTTAATATGTTTAGTTTTAAAGTTACAGTGCCTCAACGAATTCCATACAAATCTTAAATTAATCGTAGCATTTAAACTGTATATTTTAACGAAAATCGGACACGATACAAGCATAGAAATTTGTTTCTAGATTGTTTCTGCAAAATTTCATTGAGTTTAATTGGTTAGAATTGAAAATATCACCAGACTTCGTTTGTATGCAGCGCGCATTTACGCATTCGGAATAAACTTCTCTTAATGAAATTTTTCAAAAACAATCTAGAAACTAAGTCCTATGTTTGTATGAAGTCAGATTTTCGTTCGTCTCAAAAGTTCTAAAATCTATACAGGGTGTAAGTGACAGCCTAGCTAATACTGAAACGGTGAATTTAGACCATCAAACTAAACAACTTTCACTATGGAGCTACACTCCGAAAACGCGAAAAAAAAACAGCAACTGATATACCTAACCGACTCTTATGTATGGTACAGTCTAAATTCACCGTTTCAGTATTTGCTAGGCTGTCATTTACACCCTGTATTAAATGAGTCACATGGTTTTACCCATAACGTTTTCTACTTACAAAATCACCATTAAAATTTTTCAGCTCGGAAACATACCTGAAACAAACATAAACATTTCAGTAAATTCATGGAATCGATTACAAAATTCCAAATAATAACGGAATGAATGATTATTATCGAAATCTGAATTTCAGTTAAATTTTAACGTCACTTCCTCGAGCTTTATTTCAATAGCTTTAGAGTTCAACGTTGTTAAGATTGTTTTGTGAAATCGGAATATCATTTACGTGGCCAATTAGTGATTCTTAATGACTTCAAACACGCCAACTTTCAATTAAAAAGTCTGTAATAATAGTGCCTAGGTACAGTCGAAAAGATTGTAATAATATTCTGTCACCTTTAAGTGTATGGAAATAAGGTTTATCATTTTCCATCAACTTTTGTTGCCGACAGTACCTACCTCGGTACTTATAGAGGGTGTAAGGAAAAGTATCATTAACCTGTAAACCACATACTCTACGCATCAAACTGAACAACTTTTACTATGGGAGCAAACCTGTCAGAACAAAAAAATATCAGCTGTCCCATACATTTGGCTCGAGGCTTGCAGTTTTGTATGGAACAGCAGATTTTATTTCCGCGATTTCAATGTTGATGCCATAGAGAAAGTTGTTCAGTTTGACGGTCTGATCATTCCCTTAAAAATTTTCAGCATATTACAAATACAATATTGAATTACATAGTCAAGACCAGACATTTTGGTCATTCATATAATCATTGAGTTTATAGTAACCTTATTGAAAGTTGTTCAGTTTGATGGTCTGAAGCACCCCGTTTAATAAGTAACGCTCACATACACATACATTGTAATGATCCCGTCGTCGGAAGTTACTAGATTCGTAAATTACTATAGGCTTTGTAGGCTAGGAAACTATACAAAAACATAACATAACCTCGATCACCGAACCGGGATTCAAACCTAGGACCCTGGTCTGGCGTGATAACCATTACACCAACTGGGTCGTTAATAAGTAACGCATTTAATTTGGATGGGACTAAAGTAAAATCGCGAAAAAAAAATCTGCTGTCCCATACATTTGGCTCGAGGCTTGCAGTTTTGTATGGAACAGCAGATTTTATTTCCGCGATTTCAATGTTGATGCCATAGAGAAAGTCGTTCAGTTTGACGGTCTAATCATCCCCTTAAAAAGTGTCAGCATATTAAGAAGGACCCTGTAAATTTTTTAAAAGAAGTGTGTTATAGAGTTTCGGAACGCCTTCCGACGCGGTGGTAGAGTCAACAATTACGTCAGAAAGCTATCCATGTGATATTATTTTGGTTAAAACATTTTGAGTTTGAATTTTTATGAAGAGATGTTATTCCAAAGAAAAAGTAAAAATCAACCCGACCCAACCATATGAAACAGTACATTTTCTCGCGAAATCTTATCTCATCATTGTTTTTTTTTTCAGTGTACGATAGAGCTTACTGTATATCTCAAGTAACCCCTACCACCCCATAAGACACCTTACTATAAATTCTCGTATCGAAACGAGGTCAAAAACGTATCTAGAAAACATTACAGAGGTCGCCCGAAACCATTATTTTATTGAAGACCTGAAATATCACCTCTTCCCTGCATATCGCTACCATATCAAGACACCCTGTATCCCCTAAGATAAATTACCCAGCCTTACAATCCTAGCTGAACCAAATCTCACCTTTTTCACCTTGAGATAGAGTCGTAAATCTAATGGTGATTGAAGTTTTTCTACTACAAGGAAAATTCGACTTACTCCTTATGTGTTAAGTTTTGGTTTTAAATGAAATGTGTTAGGTTGGTGTATTCAAATCGAAATGAGTGTTATTTTTTGGTGGTTACGGTTTATTTTGGCTTGGGAGTGTTGAATAAATTTGGCTAAGATGTGGGTGACAGTAGATTATTTATATTGGATGGTGTATACAGGGTGAAATTTATCCTTTTAAACTAATAGTCTACTCATCAAACTGAACAACTTTCAGTATAGGAGCAAATCGATCGGAGCAGGAAAAAATCTGCTGTTCCATACTAAACTGCAATGCCTACTCGACTCAAAATGTATGGAACGGCAGATTTTTTTTTTGCTCCTATCGGTCTGTCCCATAATCCCATAATAAAAGTAAATAGATTCATATTTTTAGTTGAGAAAGCCAACCCATGGTTGACGGCTGCTACCTTTCAATCGTTTTTGTAAATGACATTGTATATTTTCTTTTTTTGGTTTTTGTTTTTGTCTAACATTGCTCTGTCTTATGTTATTTATAGCGAATGTTGTGTTTCCTTATAAGTGATGTATTCATCTTCTTTAAAGCCACTGTATGTTTAAAAATATTTATCGTTAGCAAACCTTTAAATAAATTTAAATTTAAATTTCATTTTCAGTGGACAGTTTCTTTTGAACAAAAATATAATTTGCAATTTAGTTTAGAACAGCAGATTTTTTTTTGTTCTGTTTCGCTCCCATAGTAAAAGTTGTTCAATTTGATGGGTAGAGTATGTGGTTTAAAGGTTAATGATACTTTTCCTTCCACCCCGTATAACCAGACTTTATTTGTATGGAGCGAGCCAACGGTAATATCCCCATAAGAAGCTTTCGTTCTGAAGGGATATTTATTCATGTGCCATGGCGTCCTTCGCTAGCTAATTCTATGTATCTGTGTATTGTATCAAATCAATTATAGCTATTGATTGTCGGTAAACAATAAACACAATAAATAATTAACAATCGGATGGTGTGACCGCATCGGTAACTGAGCCATGAGTAATGTACGATTTAGACTAATTAGTTTGTTGTTCGTATGCACTAGTGTTGTGCTTATAATTATGAACACGGTGACGGATACTTATCCGTATTAATCCGACAATTTACTAAACCATCTATTTAATACGTAACAGCGTACATATTGCGGGAGAGAAAGAGTTTAAGAGGAGTTTTTGAGTGCGTCCCATCCTACTTTAACAACAATAATTTAAAAAAAAGTTTATTAAGGATAACAAAGATCGTTAGTAGCAATAAGACTTATGAAACTATGGTTAGTTAACAATTACAAATCATAAGCTATAAAAAAAAAAAAAAAAGTAAATTATAGCCTGTAGAAACCCACTGCAAGGCAAAGGCCTTCTCAGACGAATAAGGGTGAGAGAGAGTGTTCCATACTCCACCACGCGGGCCCAGTGCGAGTTGTTGGAGGCAAGTTAGAGGTCAACTTACTGTCAGATAATTTTCAAGCCGCCTTAATAGGCCTCTGACCTGGCTTAACGAATGGTTACAACGCTATCTGACGGAACTATCCAAGACCAACTGCTTAACGTGCTTTCCGAGGCACAGAAACGTTCGAGATGAAATACCACTAAACGGTCACCCATCCAAAGACTGACCAGACCAATTTCCAATACCGAAGGTCCACTTCGCGAACGAGCGCTTCGAAAACGATTTAATACGTAACAGCGTAAATATTGCAGGAGATAAAGAGTTTAAGAGGAGTTTCCCCTGAGTGCGCCCCATTCTCCTTTAAACAATTTTTAACAGTGATTTTGTTAAAATATATATTTTAACGGAAATCTGACAAACCACAGTCAAAGATGTTAGTTCCTAGATCGTGTTTATAAAATTACATTGACTTTCTAATGAAAGTGGTACACTAATGTGTGGAGTTGTCTCAAGGTTTCAGGATGGAAGTTTTTCAATTTATTTTATCAATCAATTAATGTATATGACCTTCTTAGTCTATAGCCGTTTAATGTCTATATCCGTGGTAGAAACCTTGCCTGCCGTGCAGGAGGCGAGGGTTCGATCCCCGTCCAAGCCGAATCTGTACCCATGAGTTTTTCGGAATTTATGTACGATTTGTAACACCACTGGCTTTTCGGTGAATTAAAATATCGTGAGGAAACCTGCATTGCATGCTTGAATTTCGAGGCATGCATTGCAACCACTGTCCATTACAAGTGGCGACGGCTCACTCCCGTCACACTGGACAGAGTTTCGGTACTAGTGAAACGTGGATGTTCTGAGGTTTCAGAATATCTTTGACTACCCCCTCGGGGAAAATAGTCGTGAGCATATGCTTATGCTATGCTTATGGCCTTCTTTTCATTTATGGTCACACTGACGTGATGCTGTACCAGTATCTCATTATCGCTAACCTATCTCAATAGAAATCAACAATACAATCCTTACAGCAGATACCTTGACAGGCTCCAACTTAATATGCTGACACTTTTTTGAGGGGATGATTAGACCATCAAACTGAACAACTGTCTCTATGGGACCAACGTCGAAATCACGAAAAAAAAACAGCTATCCCATACATTTTGTTCGAGTAGGTTTGCAGTTTTGTATGGAGCAGCAGATTTTTTTTTTTCAATTTTGATGTTGGTGTCATAGAGAAAGTTGTTCGGTTTGATGGTTTGATCATCCCCTTAAAAAGTGTCAGCATATTAAGAAGGACCCTATATTTTCAGACTCTCGGATATTTTAGTTGAACATATCCGACGTGGTACATCACTAGTATTACAGGGTAGGCTAGTGTAATAATGTATTGCAACATAGCTCGATGATTAGTTATGTGCAATTTAAATTAAATGTTAAATTCTCGTTATATCTGTGTTAGTTTTAACGCCAATTTCCATACCTATTTGCTTTGACTATTTATATGTGGACTGGTTACGCGTGTAATTCTACTAACAAACATTTCTGCCACTTTTTGCGGGGGGCGAGGTAACATGAAATCCGCAACTTTGGATTTTATTCCCCATAACTTTAGATTCTAATTTTGATGGTTAAAAATCATGAAAAGTAGTCTCGTGTGAACCCCAAACGTTCTAAGTTCGAAGTTATTATTTCGCAATTATAGGCTGTCTCGTTTAGTGATAAGGTGTAAAATTGAATGTGTGCACAAGATCAACTGTGCTTATACCGTGGCAGAGGGGAAATGCTACCGCAAGACTAGTCCTTATAATAATTAATCAAAGCTTATTTGATTTGATTGTGTAGTTTAGAATTAATAGATATTTTTAGATAACATCCTTTTAAATATCTAAGACAGAGTCGTGTCTGCACATTGAACTATTGAAGGTATTTAGAAAAAACGGCCATGAGCGTGTCGGACTCGTCCATGATAGGGTTCCGTAGCCATTGCATGTGTAGAATAAAAAGAAAAGTTTTCGAATTGTTAGGGTTCCGTAGCCATTGCATAAGGAGAATAAAAAGAAAAGTTATCGAATTGTTAGGGTTCCGTAGCCGTTGCATGAGAAGAATAAAAAGAAAAGTTATCGAATTGTTAGGGTTTCGTAGCCATTGCATGACGAGAATAAAAAGAAAAATTATCGAATTGTTTATCTTACCTAAAAGATATTTTTGAATTATTAAGATAATTTATCATTATAATTTTGGTGCATGTTCCCTATTACCAACATCGAAATCACGAAAAAAAAATCAGCTATCCCATGCATTTTGTTCGAGCAGGTTTGCAGTTTTGTATGGAGCAGCAGAAAGAAACTCTATAACACACCTCTTTAAAAAAATAAACAGGGTCCTTCTTAATATGCTGACACTTTGTAAGGGGATGATCAGACCGATTAAACTGGGCAACTTTCTCTATAAGACCAACATCAAAATCGCGAAAAATAAATCAGCTGTCCCGTACATTTGGCTCGAGTAAGTTTGCAGTTTTGAATAGAAGAGCAGATTTTTTTTTCGCTATTTCGATGTTGGTGCCATAGCTAAAGTTCTTCAGTTTGACGGTCTGACCATGCTCTTAATATGCTGACACTTATATTACTGTTGGCGTGCACCATACAAACGAAGTCTGGTGATATTTTCAGTACTAACCGATTAAACTCAATGAAATTTTGCAGAAACAATCTAGAAACAAATCTCTATGCATGTATAGTGCCAGATTTTCCTTAAAAAGTACAGTTTTAAAGTAACAGTGCCTAAAAGATTTCCATACAAATCTTAAATTAATCCAAGCATTGACACTGTATATTTTAACGAAAATCGGGCTCGATACAAGCATAGAGATTTATTCCTAGATTATTTCTGCAAAATTTCATTGAGTTTAATTGGTTAGTATTGAAAATATCACCAGACTTCGTTTGTATGCAGCGCGCATTTACGCATTCGGAATAAACTTCTCTTAAGAAGAAACCTAGATAAACAAAGAAATGCATATTAACCTAATCTCTTTAAAGTTTAAAGTAGGTAATAACCCTTATACCCCATACAGTTAAAACCTCCAACTTTTCACATTTGGCAACAATTTTTGCGCAATTAACCTTTTAAAATGATACAGTCAGAAAATAGGTTAAACTTATCTTTGCCAACTTATGTTTTACAATTCGCACAAACGAATTTGTACTCTAATAGATAGTAAATAGTGTTGTAAAGGGGTGTGTGTGTAATGTTGTGGTTTAGAGCAATTTGTACGAATGGGTGGTTCCGTAGAAACAATTTGGTTGTTAATTTCTTGTTTTGTTCAAATTGGAATGTTATTGTTTTCTATGCGAGCTGGTGGATGTCAAATTTATTTTTTTCATGTTTGTTGTCTTTTAACCGCCGACGCAAAAAGAGGGTGTTATAAGCTTGACGCCAATGTCTGTGTGTCTGTCTGTCTGTGGCATCGTAGCTCTCGAACGGGTGGACCGATTTCGATGCGGTATTATTTAAATAGAAAGCTAGTGTTTTGTTCTTAGCTTTGTTTCATGAAAATCGGTTCAGTAGTTTTACATGAAACCTGCTAAATCGATTTTTACGAAATAAAGCTAAGAACCACCGCAAGGAAACATTATTTTAGAAAAAAACTAGCTTTCTATGTAAAAAAAACTGCATCAAAATCGGTCCATCCTTTCGAGAGCTACGATGCCACAGACAGACACACAGACATTGGCGTCAAACTTATAACTATCCTCTTTTTGCGTAGGGGGTTATAAACTCACTGGTACATAGCGTGTCATCCGTGCTGATTAGAACCCGAACCTCAGGATTGAGCATCCATCCCACTCCGCAACGCGTCACCGGCTCTACCACTTAACCAATCACAAACTCAAATATAATAATTTAAATGATAATGAATCTTATTGCGTTGGAATACGAACTGAATAGACATATTAATTAGAGCCTACGGTAAACTGCGGTTGTTAAGTCAATCATTACTATAATAGTTAAATTCTGTTGATTAACCGCTTCGCGAATCGAATGATTTGATTTGAGACCATTGATTCTCCTTCTCCTTGACCGTTCTCGGGCATATACATTCAAGGGTCTGACTAGTTAAAGAACCTGTGCATTGAAGATATTTAAAACAAGTGCGAGTCGGGCTACTCGCGCACGGCTGGTTCCGTATCTGTCGGCCTAGACAAAATGTACACACTACTTATTCTACAAACGTCAACGCCGCAGCGTTATCGACGATAGAAAATTGACAGAATGCTAGACAATGGCACAAATTATTGACGATCGCTTATTAGAGAAAAAAAGCTAAATCTGCTGTATGATTCGCGTTCAGTTCAGTCAATCATTCACTTTTTTTTCTTTTTTATATGCTGGATCGTGTTCGATTTTCAAAAGACTTAGAAAGTTTAAAATTGCTGTCAAATTTTTCGCCCGCCATTTTCTAGCGTTATCTACAAGGTCTTGTTGATCGACAAGAAGCGTTCATAACGAAACGCTCACTGTCTAAAGCAACTTTCAAAAACTGTATGTTGTCTAGGCCTTTTCTATTCGTTTTCATTCTTTTCTACAGTCCCATACATTTTTTATGTTTTCTACTGTCGTTAACGCTAATCGAAAGGTCTAGGCCCCCTGGTGTGGTACGGAGCGCACTCGCACTTGTTTCAAATTTCTTCAATGTACAGGTTCTTCACTTCGAAAACAGATTTAAATAAATAGCGACTCTCTCTACACGGCAATAAGGTGCAAAGTTATTCGCACCCGTCTTATCGCACAATTTGCGAATAACCTACCAACCGTCACAACGACACGCGTGCAAACAAAAATGAACCGAGTCATTAGACATGAAAGCTTCCTTTTCATCAATCTTTCATTCTTTCTCGTGCTGGCAGCGTGACATTACTAGGGTTTTCAAGCCACGCATTGACTACTCACAAAATGTCGGCAAGTCTAATGAGATTTGACCGAGAGGTTTACACGGCATAATACCCTATTGCCATTCACCCCTCGGTGGGGAAGTCAAGTGTGCCTGAACTGTGGAGTGAGACAGACCTGCTATAAGTTAGTAACAGTCCGTCCCAAGCATTTTGATCATTTATTTAAATACACGAAACAATGCACGCGTATTCGATGTTAAAGCTTGTAGGTCAACAATGTAGATACCCTGTATTATTTAAAAAGCCACCCTCAGTGAACCGCGTTATGAAGCAAAACTGTCAATTTCAATTAAGGTCAGTTATTAGGGGTGAATGTAAAATATTTCGGGGAGGATTCAACCCCTTGGGGCTTACGGTGAATGTGCCGTCAGATTGACAGAAATGACAGTTTGAATAAATTGTGTCGATGTCTATTAAACAATTTATTGTTTTTATTATTATTTTTGGTAGAAAGATAAAATTTGAGGCACAAATAAAACGCCAGCATCCTACTTTTCTTATCTGTGAAAATACGAGTAGTTTTGGGACGCAAGCTAGAGACTGAAAAACTGTAGTACTACGTAGCGATTACATTAAGCAACATGCAGGACCAATTTCGGCATACATTGCCTGATTTGTTTTCTCTTTTTTAAAGTGTTGCGATTAAAGCAAGCAATGTATGCTGAAATCGACCCTAAATGTAGGGTAATGTAATAGCTGCTTTACTTTAGGTATACAGGGTGTAACAAAACACCGTAGTAATACTTAAAGCGGTGCTTCAGACCATCAAAATGAACAACTTTCACTATGAAGCCAATACCAAGAAAAAATAAAAAATCAGCTGTCCCATATATTTGCGACGAGCCGGTACTGCAATTTTCTACAAAAAAGCAGTTTTTATTTTATTTTATAATATGTTGCCGTACTCTTCTAACGCACGCAAGTTGCTAATCGCTTCGTCACTTTGCGCTGATTGGTGTTTAAAATTACGTTCCGATCCACGTAACTTAAAATTGAAATATTTCGTAAAAAATAAAAAAAAATTGAATAAATCATTTAGTAATGTTCTATTCACAACTATTATTATTGAATTATTAGAAAAATTTCTCATTTTAATTTTCGTGCAAGTTCCCTATTGGTACTTTAAAATAATGTACGTCTATAATAATTCACCTATGAATGAAATAATGCAATAACCTAATTTATTTTACATTAAAACAGTAAAAGAAAGGAGACGCTGGCCACCTGTCAGAACGAATGAGTGAGTGAATGAATGGCCGAGCGGTCGAGTGAATGATTGAATTAGATCCGCGATCCGTCATCGCACGCTCGCCTAACTTTTTGCGCTGGAAAATGATGTTTTTTTTTTTTTTTTTTTTTTTTTTTTCTCATCGTAAAATATTCAATGTGTTGGAATTTCGTTTTTAATTTTTTATTTGTTTTGCGTTTTTGTTGGTAATACACAATAAGCATGCCTGTTATTAAATGTCAAAATGGAGTCGCGCTGCGAGTCTGGCGGAAGGTAGACGCATTCGTGTTGGCCTCTCTTAGGCTTGCACGTGGCTCCGCCATTTTGTGAAACTCTTTTGTGTTTTAACCATAAAACAATCACTTGAGATTATAAACTACTTGACATTGGCAGAATTGCCGCGCTAGACGCAAGCAACCGGCCATTAATTAAGAAAAATAGAATAAATGTCAAAATATAAATTCTAATTTTGTATTTTATGATGTTTTGTTGAAATCGAAGTTAATTATTTTCATTCATTCACTATGCAGTTCCGGCACATAGTGGACATTTATAGAAACGAGCAATATATAATTATTCAATGGTTCAAGCTCGTTTCTATAAATGTCCACTGTGTGCCTTATGTATAGAACAGACAACCGAACAAAACGTGTTTCAATCTAATTATTTTGTTATAAATCAGTTGGGGTGTATGAGGTTTTGCGCTTATTCATTAACACGTTGTATACAGTATGATAAATAACTAAATATACTAGTTATTGTAATGCTTATCCTTCAGATCACCCCTAAAATGTAATACGCCGCGTATTTATTTTCCTAAGCATGTATAAATTAAGTTTACACGTGGGATGGCACGTGTATTACGTCACTACGTCTTGCTTGCGTGGGAAGGCCATAAATTACGTGCCGACTTTACGGTAGCCTTACGAGTTTAAACTTTGTTGGACGTAGAACGTAAGTTGTTGCGGGTGATGAAAAAAATGGGCATGTATTTTTAGGGTTCCGTAGTCAAACAAGGAACTCTTATACTTTCGTCCATTCTGTCTGTATATCCCGCCTCAATAACTCGCTCATTTTTGTATGTATTGAATCGAAATTTGACATGAAGACAGATAACAGTAACCCAAAAACAGAAATGTAGTAGTTATGAAGAAACTATTTCCCGATACAACTAGATCCCTATATCGAATCCCATACAACGAAATAGAAATTGAAAAAAAGAAAGTTTTTTTTTAAATTGAGTGAGGTCTTTTTCAATGAAACAAAACTCTCATACAAACTATATCGCTATAACGCTTCTGTCTCGAGATATACGTCTATGTCTCAAAGTCAAAAATAGGACATTTTTGGTATAAAATACCCTTAGGTCCTTCTTAATATGCTGACACTTTTTTAAGAGGATGATCAGACCATCAAACTGAACAACTTTCTCTACGGGACCAATATCGAAATCGCGAAAATAAAATCAGCTGTTCCATACTAAACTGAAATCTTACTCGACCCAATTGTATGGGACAGCTGATTATTTTTTCGTCAAAGTCAAAGTCAATATAATTTATTCAATATAGGAGCTTGCAGCACAACTTATCAAACGTCAAATCTTTTTAAAGCTACCACCGCGTCGGAACGTGTTGTCGCTGTATAGAAGATGCGGCCAGAAACTCTACAACATAACACGACTTAATAACTATTACAATATAAATTCTTAAGCTAAAGTTATGTATACAATAATACATAGTCTTATGATTTCAACATTGGTCCCATAGAGAAAGTTGTTCAGTTTGATGGTCGGGTCGAAGTTAGCATATTTAGCACCCTGTATAGTATACCTAATAAAATGTAAACTTGGCGTGGATGTAATTAAAAATATTTACAAAAAACATTTATTGTTTTTTTGGGTACATAATGGAATTCATTGAGAATTTTTTTTTAATTTAAATCTTTTTGTTTCAGCACGGATCATTTAAAATTTACGAATTCTATTTGAATAGGGTTTCACAAAACCATATGGCTATTGGATTAACATTTAAGCTTTATTTCATCGCAATCCATTTATTCAGTTAAAAGTTATGAGTATTTAAGGGTATATTACTGTTGGCGCGCTCCATATAAACGGAGTCTGGTTATATTTTCAATACTAACCAATCAAGTCAGTGATTTTTTTTATAAACAATCTATAAAGTAAACTCTATGCTTGCATCTTGTCAGATTTCCGTTATAATGTATAGTTTTAAAGTTACAGTGCCTCAAAGATTTCAATACAAATTTTAAATTAATCCTAGCATTGAAACTGTATATTTAACGAAAATCGGACAACATACAAGCACAGAGGTTTGTTTCTAGATTGTTTCAGCAAAATTTCATTGGTTAGTATTGAAAATATCACCAGATTTCGTTTTATGCAGCGCGCATTTACGCATTCGGAATAAACTTCTCTTAAAGTTAGTGATCTGCGCGTACGAATTCGCGGGCGCCGGCCACTAGTTAAGCATATAATATATAATATAAGCCTATATTATAAGGTATCAATCAATTAATTATACTTTATTAAGAACAGAGATACTTACTTTTACTATAATTTATTTATGTTATGTTAAAACATAAAAACCTAAACATAATTTACTTCCTACATATATACTGGACGTAAAATTACTCCAAGTATCCTTAGCATCTCTAAAGAGCCTAATCCGTTCATTCACTCACTCAATTTTAGTCATTCACTCGTTCATTCAATATGGCTTTAGGGAGTATAGTTTGGGAGGATAAGTTTAAGCGGCTTACCTGAAGACTATTGTATTATTTTCTGTATATACAGAAGATAAAGTATATTTTGTATTATTTTGATATAAACATAAGCGGCTATTGTAGATTAAGGCCCGTGTCGTAGTTAACTTTAACACTGTATTTTTTTGACCTTAGAAATTGTCTTTTCGTTCGCTCCAGTGTAGGCTCCGATTTCACGTGTGATCCCCTTATATCGCGGAGAGTTGTGAAGATATAATAATTAAAAAAGCTTAAAAGACGCGTATTTACGAAAGCTGTAAGGTGCAAAAAGAATTATTCGAGAAAGTCAAAAACGACAAAAGTTATGGCCAAAATAGTGAAAAAAAAAAAATTCTTCAGATTTTTTTATTTTGGCGCTCGATATTTTGGAAATGAAGAGACGACATTTCTCACATAACATTTATGACTTCATGTTTCGCAGAGTTCGTTATCCCGTAGATTCATTTCCAATGTGCTCGATAGTCATGTGAGGCACGAAATCGGTGTTTTTTTTTTATTATGACCAGATTTATATAAAATAGCAAAACTTTATTTTTGATCTTTTAAACATTGTGAGGAAACCAGCATGCTTCAATTTCGAGGCATGTATTGTACCCACTGTCCATTACGAGTGGCGACGGGCTTACTCTCCATCACACAGAACAAAGTTTCGGTACTACTGGAGAAACTTGGGTGTTCTGTGGTTTCAGAATATCTCTGACTAACCCCTCGGGGAATAGAATCGTGAGCATATGCTATGTTATGCAAAACTTTTTGCATGCAATTTGTAACCAAAAGCACATATTATTTAATAGTTACCGTCCAAAAGTTTCATTATCTGCTACAAAACAGTTTGGAATTTTCTAAAGTTCGATTATATTTTAACAAAAGGACTTTTTTCAGTGCATATGTTAGTTATATAATTTTAACTTTACTCAATTATTTATAAAAGTCTTTTTTTAATTAATCGACACTCCATAGGAATCGTTATTCCTTCTAATTGTCGTTTGTGTTGTAATTCACGTTTTATAACTTTTGAAAACCAAAAATTCTGTAAAAATTTCAACCGGGTACCTATTACGGTTTAGATGATACAGCCCTCTGAATCTAAGACGGACGGACGGACGGACGTTTAATGTCATCCAGAAATTACCTGACTGAGCGTACTGCTTCCTATATCATTACTGTTTTAAGAGAAGTTTATTCAGAACGCGCTAATGCGCGCTCCATACAAACGAAGTCTGATTATATTTTTAATACTAACCTATTAAAGTCAATGAAATTTTCAGAAACAATCTAGAAACTAAAAACTATGTTTATAATTATGAAGTCATATTTTCGTTAAAATATACAGTTTTAGTGCTAGGATTAATTTAAGATTTGTATGGAAATCTTTGAGGCACTGTAACTTTAAAACTATATATTTTAACGAAAATCTGACTCTATACAAGCATAGAAATTTATTTTTAGATTGATTCTGACAAATTTCATTAAGTTTAATTGGTTAGTATTGAAAATATCACCATAGTACGTTTGTATGGAGCGCGCTCCGAATTATATCCTCTTAATGTCCTGCTGATCCCACATGCGGGAACTTTTGGCGTACATTGCATTCGAATGTTGCTCACTGACACATTGAATTTAGCCAGAAATGTAGGCGAAATTCAATGCTAATCCCCATGACAGAAAGTTTAAACTCCACAAAATATACGGAGTCCAATTTTGCTATGATCGTTTTCAGAAGATGATCAGACTATTTTCATTTTCACCTTGATACTGTAGTACCCACTACTACAATACAAAAATGCAATCCTTCCCGACCCAAATGAATAGGACAGTTGATGTTTCTATCGCGATTTTGACATAAAGTTATTCAATATGATGGTCTGATCATACCCTTCAAAAATTGTCAGCATATAAAGAACGACCCTATAAACATTGTTTAGAAGATTTCGATAAACTGTTACGTAAAAAAACGATTAGAAGCTACTATGCAGGGACATACTACTAATGCATCAGTCTAAAACAAAAATGAAAAAAAAACACAGTTTTTAACTCTAACCGACTTTCCACCAAAGTTTTGAAGGAAAAAAACTTGGTCACGTTTTCAAAAAGCGTTCGCGGAAAGTTAGGCTTTAGGTTCCTGTCTGAATCGCAGTCGAAAGAATTATTTTAAAATTGGAAGCAAGATTATTTTATAACGAATTTTCTTACGGACGTCCAAGTGTAATCTGTACTTTGCTTACAAGGAAAATATTTTAGATAGAGGAGAAGATGGCCGGTGGACCAAACAGACAATTAAGGTGATCTTTTGGCTGGTTTCAGCCATGAGCTTCTTGGCATGAATGGGCTCTCATGTCGCTAATAAAACAAATCTTATAAATAAATAGCGGGCATTGCTCTAGTTCCTCTGCGAAGCTCTTCATTTCTGATTCGACCTCACAGGGAAACTCTGAGCATAGTCCTCTCTATTCAAACTGACTGTTTAGGCCTCCCACAAGGTAGACCGACGACCTGGTGAAGGCGGCGGGAACCCATTGGATGAGAGCAGCACAAGACCGGTCGTTTTAACTATCCTTGGGGAGGCCTATTGTCCAGCAGTTGACGTTTATAATAAATAATAAATAAATATCTTAGACATTGTCACACAAATTATCTAGTCACATTGAAAGTACCAGAATCTAGCCTGGACTTGTATTATGATGACTAGACAACGATATAGCATACATATATAGATACAAACATCCATGACTCGGGTACAAATATTCATATTCATCATACAAATATTTGTCCCTTACGGGATTCGAACCCACGACCCTCGGCACAGCAGGCAGGTTCACTACCGACTTTGCTATCGGGCCGTCAATCGAATTTCTATTGACCGATATTATGATGATGATATGAACGAGCATTTGAGTCCTGCATTGGATCAGATCAAGTACTGCGCCATGATAAACAGCGCAATTATAGACCTATACGGTGGTATTCTTCTTATCGTGTGGGCAGCATGCCCTGGTGTCAGAGTTTTTTCAAACCGCCTTACGGCATCTTACATGGTTTTTATGTAACGACTACTACCACCAGAGATAATAGCCTTATCAGACAATCAGGTGATTCAGCGTGCAATGTCTTAATCAACTGGGTAAAAATGCACAAATTAACATTTCACTAGGTGTCCCCTGTGTCGAATCCACGACCTCCGTGTCAAGAGCTAAATACTCTTAACCATCGGAGACAGTATACGCCGGTTGGGTTGGTCTATTAAGTTCGGATACCTATGTACTAAACCAAGTCAAAGGTTTATTGAAGTTGATTATTTGTTCGATAAAAGGCAAAATGATCTGATGTCTTTTCTTTCAAAGCCTTGAACCCAACTGTTCCTAAGAAAGATTTCAAATACCTTCTTGTCACCTACACCCCCTGATAAAATAATTTTTCTCACACCCCCCTATTTCCCCCAGAAAACGAAATGCAAAGAATATGAAGCGCTAAGTCGCTTTCATCCCTAGGCTTTGCGTCAACCCCCCCAATAGGGTTTAAGGGATTTCTGGTTTTCGCCAGTCTCATCCGGTTATTTGCAACTTTGCCAATCGTATTCTAATGTTATATTGTTTTAAAAGTTAGTTTGGTAATACTATTGGGGATTTGTTTGTTTTTTGAGTGAAATTTGTGGTTAGCTTACAGTGCTTTATAATTAGGTTGTGTTACTATGCATTGGGGTTTCGACATACTAAAACTCTGTCTACACTCTACAACGTGTTAATGAATAAGCGCAAAACCTCATACACCCCAACTGATTTATAACAAAATAGTTAGATTGAAACAATAATTTTATTATTTTGATAGTTAAAATTGTAAGTTATTCACATTTTAAGTTTTCAGGAAAAAATGATATGTTATCATTTCAGCAATGAATGAAAGCGCCAGCGTGCTCGTTGGTACATTTTAAGAATCTTCTTTTGGTAGTAAGTAGGATGAGTGTGCCCGTGCGGTGGGTTGATATCGCGTTCAGTAAATTTAAATTATTTTTTTAATATTTTGAAAAAAAAAACCTATGTTGAAAACATGATAATTCGATTCTGTTCTCGATTCTAAACAAACTAATTTCTAGTTTTGCGTTAATTCATTAACACGTTGTATAATGCTCTTGTTCGTAGCCGTTTAGAGTATTGCAGTCAGGTCTGGAAGCCCTCATACCAGTGACATACTGACAGACTTAAAAAGTCCATAGTCTTTCACCCGGTTTTGTTGAATAAGGTTCGCGGTAATTAGGACAGACTGCCTCCGTGGTCTAATGGTTAAGAGCATTGTGTTCTTGACACGGAGGTCGTGGGTTCGATTCCCATGTGTCACTTTATACGATATGTCACTTTGTGCGTTTTTCTCCAGGTGGTTCCGACATTGCAGGCTGAATCACCTGATTGTCTGAAATGGAAGATGATTTCGTGCTTCGGATGCCACGTTAAGCCGTTGGTTCCGGCTGCTATGGTGGTAGTAGTCGTTATAAACCATGTCTGAAAAAACTCTGACACCAGAGCATGCTGCCCACAAGAATTAACAGCGCTGCAGCTTTTCAGCATAAATGCTGAGTCAGAACCTTTTTCATCGGCGCAATACAGGTCGCATGGAGTCATATTCCAACTACTATACCTACAATATGTGTTTGTTATTGACCGGTCCATCGTGGGAGCTCCCCGTTGCTGTTGCTGCTTTGCACGGACCTCATTACACGGACTCCGTACACTGTCTTTGTCCTTTCGGCTGGATCCGCTCGCAACTACGCAAGCGCACTAGTCAAAAACGGGACGCACTCTGGGCTGCACTAACAGATTGCGAACAGGCGAGGAGCGCTCTACCAAGGGTTAACCCTCGCCTCACCAGGAGCCTCTTGCGTCTCAGGAGAGCTCAATTACGACTAGTTACTGGAGCCCTGACTGGTCACGGTCCTTTTAACAGACATCTTTTTAATATTGGTGTTACTAATATTCCGCTGTGCAGGGTCTACATGGAGGTTGAAGAAACAGCTGCGCACGTGCTATTAGAATGCAACGGGCTAGCACAATATCGAGCACAACACCTCGGATCACCGTGGTCTCTTCCAGATGCATTCGGCAGTATTAACAAGCTGGTGGGCTTCCTGGAGGAGCAAGGGTAGCAAGAATAGTCATTCCCACCTCACGCAAAATAGGCGCCTAAGACTTCGAGTTGCGGAAAATGAGCCCGCTCAACCAATACCAATACCAATACTGTCTTTGTCTGTCACTGTTTATCCTGTATTGTTTTAATGAAATAAATGAGCTATCTATCTATCTAAGATAAGAGAGAACGTAATTATTTCATCAAGAACATGAGAGCTTTCTGTCAGTATTGATAGTTAAATGTGTTAGCACCGTGTCTTCTAGCCCAGCACCTAAGCATTTTGTAAAATTCCCCGGTAACTTTGCACTCAGCACAACAAATAGAAGGGAACAAACTTGCTTACTCGACGCGAATGTTGTACTAGTTACCCTCAGGCTTTAACCTGAGCTGTGGGTGGTACGAGCCATGAGGTTCCGTGACGAACAAGCGGTTTGACGGCAAGCACGCCGTTTCGTTTTTCTTGCTCAAGCAGCTTGAAGCACAGGTCACTAATTCAATTCATAGTGAGGCTCAGCGTCGCCAGGTCAGATGTTTAGAAATCCGTAGATCAAGGTTAAAAATCCGTAAAAATCCGTAGCCGGCTTATTTTAGTTTTGCGCAGCTTGTGTCGCCCGCCGTGTGTACACTATAAGTTCGTCATCGTCATCGTCATCAAATATTCGGTGATTGAAACGTGATTGGACTACGTACGAACGATAACTTTTGACACATTTGTTATTGCGCTAATCGCGTTACTGCTCTTGAAAGCCGTTAAAGCCGTTTTGACAGATCACTGAGACGTTAAAGGCTGTCAGTCACATAGAGTTTAGTGCGATGAAAAATTCAGCACAGTTGTATAGTAACTGGATTGCAATGTGATCTTCTTCTATCGAGTCGATGGAATGTCATTCTAAATCTTTCCAGCCCAGAAATTCGCCACACGGATAGCATTTTCGGGCAGGAAGGGCACGATACAAGATGGGCCATAGTCTGAGGAATAACACCACATTCACACCTAAAGTCCGCCCCGTCTGTGTAACCCCACTTAAACAGATTGTCTTTACTCCGGCCAACCTGAGTTCGGAGTCTTGCTGTAATGTGATTAGAACTGAAATTGGATAAGAATAGAACTTCGATGTTTTATAACTTAGCGCAAACGGGCTCCTGAACTTTGACTAATTATTATAAGGACTAGCCTTGCGGTAGCATTTCCCCTCTGCCACGGTATAAGCACAATTGATCTTGTGCATTTACATTCAATTTTACACCTTATCACTAAACGAGACAGCCTATAATTGCGAAATAATAACTTCGAACTTAGAACGTTTGGGGTTCACACGAGACTACTTTTCATGATTTTTAACATTCAAAATTAGAATCTAAAGTTATGGGGAATAAAATCCAAAGTTGCGGATTTCATGTTACCTCGCCCCCCGCAAAAAGTGGCAGAAATGTTTGTTAGTAGAATTGCACGCGTAACCAGTCCACATATAAGTAGTCAAAGCTCCTGAAGCGCTTCCTTGCCGATGGAAGCTTGTTACTTGTACCACTGTACAGGTTAGGGTTTGCCTTTGGATTGTTAGCGTTTGCGATCCAGCGTCAGTCAGCAAGTTTGTGAGGGGGTGAGATCGTTCAAGGGATCACTTTATATATTCATTTATACATATTTTTGTTTGGAAATATTTTACACATGGAAATGTTTTGAATACTAATTGGTTTTAAGGGTTCCGTAGTCAACAAAGAACACTTATAGTTTCGCCATGTCCGTCTGTCTGTCCGCGGCCTAGCTCAGAGACACTTAGTACTAGAAAGCTGTAATTTCACTTGGGTATACATATTAATCATGCCGACAAAGTGGTAAAATAAAATTTTGTAAAATACATTTTTTAGGGTAAACGCCTACACGAAACTTGAGGACGACATTTTTTTTTCTCGTCTATCCCATGGTGTGGGATATCGTTAGATAGGTCTTTTAAAAATATTGTAGGTGTGGGAAAACTATTTTTCGATTTAGGGATTCGTTAGCGAAATGTTAAGCATTAAAGTGAGTTTTTTTAGAGTTTTTAAGAAATTTTTGTTAGAGTCTAGTGTAACACTGGACAGTATTTCGGTACTAGTGAAACGTGGATGTTCTGAGGTTTCAGAATATCTCTGACTACCCCTCGGGGAATATAGTCGTGAGCATATGCATGCATGCACGTGCCGCATTACGGAAACGCTCGAGATGAAATACCACTAAACGGTCACCCATCCAAAGACTGACCGGACCTGAAGTTGCTGAACTTCGGTGATCGTTTCCAATACAGAAGCTCCACTACGCCAACAAGCGCTTCTACAGGTAGCATGCAAAAGAAAACAATATCCTAAACCCAAAATACAATTTCAAATAACAATAACGGAAAACCTTAAAACAGTTTTAATTAAAGCAAGACAGCAAGTCTTTTAACGCTAATGTAAGACAAAGAGCGACTTACAGAACGCAATCTCGCTCGTAATTCTAACCGCGTCGATCGTAAAGTGCGATCCCTGAATAAAATTGTGGCCTTGGATGAAGTTATTGCTGTTAGGGTTGGCACTCCCGGGATATTTTACGGGATTCATTACGGGAAGAGTGTCAGGGATGTAAATTTTAGGGTTTAGACGACTAATTGAATTCAGTAATTATTGATGAAGTATAAAACTATGAAGTTACTTGTTTTTAGGGTTCCGTAGTCAAACAAGGAACCCTTATACTTTCGTCCATTCTGTCTGTATGTATGCCCCGCCTCAATAACTCGCTCATTTTTGTACCTATTGAATTGAGGCATGAAGACCCATAACAGGAACCCAAAGAAATATAGTAATTATTTAAGATTTTCGACTATTCCTTTTTTCCATAGGTAGGTAACAGGTACATTATTTTTTTAGCTAGTAATTTATTTCTTTGAGTGTGGACTGCGAAGGGCAACATTTAATTTGTAACAATGAAAGTATCGATCAAATTATACGATTGTGATGATGGCATCTCGGCCGAATGTATAAAAAGCTAAGTTATATCTCGATTTCAAATTTGGTCTGAAATTTTTGGGATAGCTGGAATTTTTTTCGTGTTTCCTGAGGTTGGCTCCATAGTGAAAGTTGTTCAGTTTGATGGTCTGAAGCACCCCCTTAAGTATTACTAGGGTGTTTTGTTACACCCTGTATACACTAACGTAGACAGATATAGGCTGATGATGATGATGAATAACACCACTTTCATAGTTGTTCAGGATTAAAAACTAGCAATTATATCGGTTTTCCAATATTGTCCTGTATTTTCCGGGACTTTTTCCCAACCCTAGTCCCGGCTCTAAATCGCGGGAGCAGTAAAGAGTTTCCGGGAGCTTATTTCAAATGTTATCAGTGTAACGCTGATGTCCATTTTTTTGGATACAACTTTTTACATCATCTCCCAAAATTGTGTCTTTATCGGTTATTGAGTTTAGCTTTGTAACTTCTTTGTAGTAAACATAATGTGAGATAACTATGAAATCTTTTAAGAGGCCTTTTACCGCTCAGTAGTGCCCTCATCACTAAATTTAAAATTTCTCATTCAAGAAAACTTACTATAAACGACGACGACACTTGACTGTAACAAAAATTATAACTTTAAAACTTAATATTTCGGATCCCACCCTGAAAAAAAATATTTTTCAAGATTTTATTTTACCACTTTGTCGGCGTGATAAATATGTATACCCATGTCAAATTACAGCTTTCTAGTACTAAGCGTCTATGAGCTAAGCCGCGGACAGACGGACACACGGAAGGACATGGCGAAACTATAAGGGTTCCTTGTTGACTTCGGAACCCTAAAAACTCATTGGTATAGGTACATGATACGTCATCCGTGCGTATTCGAACCTGGATCCTCGTGATTGATTATTCGTACCACTTAGCAACGGGTCACCGACGCTCAGCAGCAAAACTTTTTTGAAAAATCTCTCATTATAATACTTCCTTCCTCATTTCGAAAGAAACTGAAAGAGAGGTAAAATGGCGTGAAAAGTAAGTTAGGAGTTTTATTTCAGTGTTGGCGCGATTCATTCCTACTCCAAGAAAATTAGTAAACTTTGACATTTCATTAATCTTGTTAGGGAGAAAAAAAATAGGCAGGGACGTGTTGGGCTTACTGGCTGTGGGTTCCGCATTATCATGCTTTTTGATAATTTGTGATCGGTTTCGTTACACGGTTTAGTTTCACAATTTTCGTGAAATCCACACCTAACAGTTTAAAAATGCAGGTGTAAATTGAAACGCGATACATACTCAAAGGGAAGCTTCAGATCAGACAATCAAACTAAACAACTTTTACAACGGGACCATAGTCTTTGAAATCGCCATAGAAACGCAGCTGTTTCATACGTTTTGTCGCTAAAGACATTTTCTATGTGACAGCAAATTTCTTTTCGTCTTTTCAAAGTTAGGCCCATAGTACAATTTGTTCAGTTTGATGGTCTGAAGCGCCCCCTTTCAGTAGGTATTTTCTTAACGTATTTAATTTTACAACCTGTATAATATAAAATTACATTAAACGAAATGTTTCGAAAAAGTCGAAGAAAATTGATTTGAAAGTATTTTTAGTACATGATTAGACCATCAAACTGAACAACTTTCTCCATCGGACCAGTGTCGAAATCGCGTAACACAATCTGTTCTATACCTAACTGCAAACCTGTATGTGACAGCTAATATTTTTTCGCGTTTTCGATATTGGTCCCATAGAAAAAGTTGTTCAGTTTGACGGTAATGATCCCCTTAAATAGTTTCGGCTAATTTTGTTAGACCTTATACAATACACCCTAGTAATATTTAAATCAAACTGAACAACTTTCTCTGTGGAGACAATGTCGAAGAAAAAAAAAAGAAATCAGCTGTCAGCATAAATTCTAGTCGAGTATGTATTACAATTTTGTATTAAACAGCAGATTTTTGAAAAAAAAAATTTTGATGTTGGCTCTTTATTAAAAGTTGTTCAGTTTGATGATCTAAACCACCCATTTAAATATTACTTGGGTGTTTCGTTATTTTCTGTATCGTATTGTATAGATTTGTAAATTAATTCGATTAAAATACGAGGCGATGACACACCGAAAAAAAAACAGTTTTTCAAATCTATTTACGAAACCCTAAAATTCTGAAGTTGTTCATAGTTAGGTGCGGATAGAGAGAGCTTTATTTGCGAAAGGGAGAAAGATTTATGCGGTGTATTAATCTTTCCGCATAATCATTAATTAGGATAAGTGGCGTTTAGGTTAAATTATCGGTTAACGTTGCCAGAAACAATTCTCTTCCTATTTAACCGCTATAAACCTATATGCACACATACTCACGACTATTTGACCTTTGGGGATGATTACAAACTTTGCTACAAAATACAGAAAACATTACTATACAACTCATAAAACGTTGTTAGTATTTTAATATATTTTCTAAAAAACCGGCGAAGAGCGTGTCTGACTCGCCCATGATAGGGTTCCGAAGCCATAAATAGAATAAGAAAAAAAAAATATAAAATCGATTATAAGATAAGATAAGATAAATATTCTTTATTTGCACACCAAGAAATAGAAAAATACAATTTAAAACAAGAATAAGAAGGGTACAAAGGGCGGTCTTATCACTAAAAGCGATTTCTTCCAGACAACCATTGGATGGAAGAACTATTTAAAGAGACAAATGCTACGGCGGTGCACTATTAGGTACCTATGTACCTGTCTACATATATAGAGTAAATATAATTTATACATACATACACACAAATATATATATATTCATACATATACATACATATATAATTATGATGCTAAATATAAAATACAAATATAATAGTCAAAAAGGACACATTTTAGTCAGAGAGAGAGATAGTGATCTTTGAGCAGTCTTTTAAATACAGGTAGGGAAGGAGCTTTTCTAATAGACAGAGGTAGTTCACTCCATAAGCGTACAGACTGAACTGAAAAAGACTTGTCATAGAAGGAAGAAGTGTGTGAAGGCATAGCTAGCTGTAGAGTCTGGGCTGATCGCAATACTCGATCATGGGTGGCGTGGAGAAAAGTGAACCGATCCTTGAGATAAGACGGGGTTAAGGGAAGGAACAGTACAGAGTAGAGAAGAGAAAGTATGTGGAAATTTCTACGAGAACGGATCGGCAACCACTTGAGCTTGATACGAAATTCGGAAACATGATCGTATTTCCGGAGACCAAATATGAATCTGATTGCGAAATTTTGGAGACGCTCTAGTTTATTTAGTTGCTCCTCATTAAGATCAATATAGGCAACATCAGCATAGTCGAGGACCGGCAATAAGAGAGATTGGGCAAGCGCAGTTTTGGTGGCAGTAGGAAGAAAATTACGGAGCCTTCTCAACGCTCCCCCCGACGCAAACATTTTCCTATTTATGATTTCTAATTGCGGTACCCAGGACAGTGTGGAGTCAATGTATATACCAAGATTTTTTACTCTGCTGCTGAATGGGACATGGGTCCCATTAAATGAAACTTGTGGCAGCGATGACCATTCAACTCTGGATATATACCAGGCACTACCGACGACAATTACTTGGGTCTTGTCAGGGTTAACCTTAAGTCCATAATTACTACTCCACTCCAAAATACGTGCAAGATCATTGTTGGTCGTTACAATAGCTTGTGGAAGGTTATCTAAGGACGACTGCGTGTAGATTTGGAGATCATCTGCGTAAAGGTGATAGGAACAAGAAATATTACTGGAAATACCATTTATAAATATAGCGAAGAGGAGAGGAGATAAGACCCCACCTTGAGGAACACCGGCGGTAGTGTCAGACCAGTTTGAGAATGTTTCTTCAACACGTATACGCTGCCGGCGTCCGTGGAGGTAACTACTGAACCAGTCAATCACCGTTGGAGATATGTTAAGAGAACGAAGGACCCCTAAAAGTAGTTCAAAATTAACAGTGTTAAAAGCATTGCTGAAATCCAGCAGAGTTAGAACGGTAAGTAAACCATTCTCCATACCTAAGCGGATGTCATCGGTTATCTTTACTAGAGCCGTAACTGTACTGTGACCTGGGCGGAACCCAGACTGAAAAGGATTTAGGAGATTATTCGTCGTTAGGAAGTTGGTTAATTGAGAATGTACGGCGCGTTCAAGGACTTTGGATAGGAATGGGAGTATTGAAATGGGGCGGTATTCGGAAAATAAGGAGGGATTAGGTTTCTTGGGTAAAGGTATAACGTATGCATTTTTCCATTCAGATGGAAATATACCAGAGGACAAGGAGGCGTTAAGGAGATTGCAAATGACAGGGGTGAGAATGTCTAGGATGGGAATGATCATTTTACGACTAATACTGTGGTTCCCTACGGCATTCGAAGTTATGGAGAGGATATGTTTCTTAACATCACAAGCGGTGAGTTGACTAAAGACGAAAGGAGGGTAGTCGGGCGTTGGTAATGAGGAAAGATAATTGAGCGTATTAGTTTTCGTTGCACCGTTAATGGTGGACGACGAAGAAAAGTGGTTATTAAGTGAGTTTAAATTTATATTATTGGGAATCGTGTTAGGACGTGATTTACCAACTCCCAGCGACTTGAGAAATTTCCAAACTTTGGCAGGATCACCATTTTCTACAGACTCATGGATATGGCGTCGTTGAGCGTCCCTACACACCTTGTTGCAGTGATTCCGAATGAGAGTGTACCTTTCCTTATTAAGCTCAGTAGGACGACGTTTGAATCTCGACTTCGCGAGTACTTTCCTCTCCATCAACTTTTTTATATCGTCTGTGAGCCAGGGAGCAGGAAAGTGTTTTATCTTAACGGCACGTATCGGAGCGTGCTTATCAAATAGTTTAACGAGGAGTGAATTAAATAAAACTAATTGATCATCAATAGTGCTACCATGAGAAATTGAAGTCCAATCTATGTCCTGAGCATCCCTTCTTAGATAATCTACGTTTATCCCACCAAAACTGCCGAAAACCGATTATATCTTACTTAAAGAATATTTTGTAATTAGAAAATATATTTATGTTACCTACAGGTTTTTTACAGAAACTGGTTGGACTACAGCATCCGTTATAAATTGCACTGGAAGTACTTACCAAAAGCTAGAAAGACAGACATTCATTCATTAATTCATAGAATGGACGAAAGTGTAAGGGTTCCTTGTTTGACTACCGAACCCTAAAAAAAACGAGGTACCGTTTTTTTATAAAACGAAATTAAATGAAGTTAAACTTTTAGGAGAAAAAACCGATAAGCGCAGTACGTACCTATAAATTAGTACTCTAACACTCAGTTGCAGAAACGCTCATTAAAATTAATCCTCCATTAAATCTCTTGCTGTCACTTTTTGTCTTGTTGACGTAGTAAAAGCTAGCAAGAGGTTTAATGGTGGATTAACTTTAATGAGCGTTTCTGTAACTGAGTGAATGACTAACAGATATTATAATTAAAGGCTAAGAATATTAAATAGGCCATAATTTTTAAAAATTAATGTTAAATTAATTCAAAATGCAGTAAGACGATAGCGTGGAGAGGGATTTTAATTAAATCTAACATGACGTTTTAAGAATTATTTACATTACGAAAAAATCAAATTTTACAGAGTCGAGAAAAAAACTGTAACGTAAGAAATAAAGCCCTTATCAAACTCAACTCAAAATCAAAATGTTTTATTCAAAATGTCACATGGATAGCTATCTGACGTCATTTTTGACTCTACCACCTCGTCGGAAGGTGTCCCGTTGTAGAAAAGATGCGGCCAGCAAATCTATATCATCTAACCAAATACTAACTTTTAATACTAACCAATTAAACTCAAGTGAAATGTTGCAGAAACAAACTAGAAACAAATCTCTATGCTTGTATCTTGTCCGATTTTCGTTAAAATATACAGTTTCAATGCTAGGATTAGTTTAAGATTTGTATAGAAATCTTTAAGGCACCGTACCTTTAAAACTCTACATTTTAAAGAAAATCTGGCACGATGCAAGCATAGAGATTTGTTTCTAGATTATTTCTGCAAAATTTCACTGCGTTTAATTGGTTAGTATTGAAAATATCACGAGACTTCGTTTGTGTGGCGAGGGCCAACAGTAATATACCCTTAAGGTGAAGTAATAAACCACGTTTCACCAGTAGTACCGAAAGTCTGTCCAGTGTGACGGGGTAGTGCCTCAAATATTTACATAAAAATCTTAAATTTATCCTAGCAATGAAACTGCACATTTTAACGAAAATCGGAAACGATAGAAGCATAGAGATTTGTTTCTAGATCGTTTCCGCAAAATTTAATTGACTTTAATTGGTTAGTATTGACAATATCAGCAGACTTCGTTTGTATGCAGCGCGCATTTACGCATTCGGAATAAACTTCTATTAAGGAAATTATACCCTGACCAGAGATAATGTTTGACGTCGAAAAATTCACAACAACATCAGACGTTAACTGTAGATAAAATGGAATATAAACGGTCCAAAACTTTATGATCTTCTTTTATTATATGTGCCAAATGTTCGCACATTAAACTACACCCTTTGTTATCTTTTTATTGTTTACCTTTTGATTTAGTGGTTCATTTCAAATAATGACGAAAAGATTTTCTGATTCCTGTAAAGCTTTTTAGCCTATTCATAGCATATGCTCACTCTATATTCCCCGAGGGGGTAGTCAGAGATATTCTGAAACCTCAGAACATCCACGTTTCACCAGTAGTACCGAAACTCTGTCCAGTGTGACGGGGGGTGAGCCCGTCGCCACTTATAATGGACCGTGGGTACAATACATGCCTCGAAATTAAAGCATGCAGGCCGAAAAACTCATTGGTACGAGTCGGCCTGGACGGGGATCGAACCATCGTCTCCTGCAAGGCAGGCAAGTTGACTCGCCACTGGACCACCACGGCTTTTGCCAATAGCCAATTCTGATTTGCAAATATAATTTATTTATCAGAAAGATAAACTATCCGACATATCTTGGACGTTACTAAAGCTGTTCTAAGGATAAGTGAGAGGAAGTGTTTCAAATCTCTGTTTCTGTAATTCAAAATAGCCTTAAAATTTCGTTGCTATTTGAAATAGAGCATAGTAATATTTAAAGAGTGGTTTAGACAATGAAACTGAAAAACTTTCAGTATGGTGACAAAAATGAATACAAAATTAAAATCGACTGTTTCATTCAAATCAGCAGTACCTACTTGACTTAAATGTATGCTTATATGGGACAGCAGTTACTTTTTTTGTTGACTTTATTATCATACTAAAAGTTTTTCAGTTGTAAAGTTGTGAACAACCCTTTTATTTACTAGGGTAATTTGTTACACCTTGTATAAGGTTTGACTGAAAATCCAATGCGGAAATGTTGTTAGCTACAGGCTCGTTTTATTACAAGATCCCACAGTAAGTTTTCTTCAGCCATTTGTTAAGGCAATAATACCTACATATTGCAGGAATAAGGTAGCTTAGGGATTACGTGGTGTTTAGTGGTAATGTGTAACCCATACATTACCACTAAACACCGCGTAAACCTAGTAGGTACGGGACGAGTATAATGTTGTCCCCAAAACAAAACAAATTCCAAGCAAAACCGCAGTCGAAAGCTAGTAAAATATAAGTCTAAGACACATAGCACGCTCGGTTAACTCAACAATAAAATACACGAAATAATTTTTCGCCTCAAACAAAAGCTTTAAGCGTTGTAAAGCACCAAAAATACGAAGCCCTGTACAAACCGCACAGAATTTAGCAAGGGGGAAGCCACATAACATGAATTACTGTGAAAATTCTGCACATTTTACAACCCTCTAACGGTTTTAAAGAGATTTGAGAGGGAAGCGAACAAAATGGCTATTTTTGATGCTGCAATATTTTTTTGGTCTAGTGCCGTTGTTGTCCAGTTTGCCTTGCCTTCCGGGGAGGTGGTTCGATGCCTGTCTAGATCAAAATCCAAACTAATGAGTTTATAGGAACATTTTTGAACTGTACACACGGCAACACATCAAGCTACGCAAAAAACATAAACTGGCCGCGACGTTATACAATACTCTTCCTACGCGCAGCCAGCTTATTTTGGTTTTGCGTAGCTTAATGTGTCGTCGTGTGTACACAAAAAAAAATGTTTGGTTAAATATAACTACAACTTCCAATAAACCGCAAATTTCTACGAGTAAATTAAAAACTAGAGTTTACATTTACTAATAAGAAAACTACCAGACAAACTATTTATAATGCAATTGAAAAAATAGCATATTTAGGAATGTTTCTATAGTATTAAGGAATATCTTGTATTTTTCTGTAGTATAAAGGAAAAAAAAATTTTTGTACGTATATTTTAAGAAAAATTTGTAACCGTAAAAAAAAGATAATCACCAATAATTTGTGTCAACCGAGTTTGTATTTTGTATTCTGTGTACTAGTAATAACTATATTCTGTAAATCTGGGCCGCCACAAATCGGGCCTTCGCTGCCTTGTGTGGGGTCCGCCAGGAAACTAGACTATGTATTATTGTATACATATCTTTAGCTTAAGAATTTATATTGTAATAGTTATTAAGTCGTGTTATGTTGTAGAGTTTCTGGCCGCATCTTCTCTACAGCGACAACACGTTCCGTCGCGGTGGTAGCTTTAAAAAAGATTTGACGTTTGATAAGTGTGCTGCAAGCTCCTATATTGAATAAATTATATTGACTATTGAATTGACTTTGAAACTTTTAATTTGTAACATTTTATGGTAATAAACGAATTTATTATTATTGTCTTGACATTGTATAAAAGATAATTAAATAATGTAGTTCTTTAATGATAATAATTTTCAATGTATACCTAAAGTTTAGACATGTATTAATTATATTTCTATTTTAACATGCTTTATGACCCATATTAATTTTTGCACACTGATACGTCAGTGACACACACCTGTACATAAAGTTACTAATCAAAGATCATTGTTACCGTGTTTCATGCAAATAAACAGTTCATGTCAATAATAAAATCATTTGTTCAAAAAAATGTCTCAAAGATTTCCATACAAAACATAAGTTAATCCTAGCATTGAAACTGTATATTTTAACGAAAATCTGACACAATACAAGCATAGAGATTAGTTTCTAAATTGTGTCTGAAAAATTTCATTGACTTTAATTGGTTAGTATTGAAAATATATAACCAGACTTCGTTTGTATGGAGCGCGCTCCGAATTATATACTCTTCAGCTTGTAATCTTTTTAAACTGTAGTAACTTCTTTAGATATCTAATATTGATTCCTGATGTTCTCATAGAAACACCGAGCATATACATGGTGTAAGGAACAGCCAAGCAAATACTGAAACGGTGAACTCAGACCATTAAACTGATCAACTTTCACTATGGAGCCTACCTCAGGAAACGCGAAAAAAATCATCTGTCCCATACATTTGAGTCGAGTAGGTACAGCGTTGTTCAGTTTGATGGTCTGAATTCTCCGGTTCAGTCAAAGAGATTATACCTAATAGAGTGAGCCATACCAATTGTAAAGTGTCCACTTTTTTTGACGTTTAGTTTTGAGTGTGTGGTGTCAAGTAGTATGGACAAAAGGCACCAAGTGACATTATGGCCTTATGTTTACGGTCACTTTTCACACACACTAGCTCAAAAAAAATTGGACAGCCGCATAAACAAATATCTATAGTTCCATCTCCTTCTACTATTAAAGGTACGTCATAAGACAAAAGAGACTAACTACAATCGTAAATTTATGCGGACTCTATGGAGATTCTTCCTCTGAGGGTTCAGTATTTGCTAGGCTGTCACTTACACCCTGTATGTCAGCTTATTTATTACTGAAACTTCTAATAGAAATATTCCTTTTTTTCGTTTAAATTATACTGTAATTTACCAAAGTGGGTCTACGGATGTGCCTAAAACACTTAGTCCCAAATTAATTGGTTAAAAGCTTTCGAAAATAAAAGTTAAAATTATTTACTTAGTATCTATTACCTATAGATAAGAAGATTAATAAACATCCCAAAGCAATTAATATCATTAAAAACGTAAAA
Organism: Agonopterix alstromeriana; assembly: GCA_963924505.1. Classification (NCBI taxonomy): domain Eukaryota; kingdom Metazoa; phylum Arthropoda; class Insecta; order Lepidoptera; family Depressariidae; genus Agonopterix; species Agonopterix alstromeriana. The sequence continues at coordinate 601,215 of OZ004686.1, read as the reverse complement.
GATTTCAGAGATTCTGAAAAAGAGGTTCCCAATTAGAATTTTTTAAGATTTGAGAATACGCCTACGACTATATTTCCCGACGGGATAGTCAGATAGATACAGCATAGCATAGCATATGCTCACGACTATATTCCCCGAGGGGGTAGTCAGAGAATTTCTGAACCTCAGAACATCCACGTTTCACCAGATAGATACAGACAGCTGGAAATTGGTATTGTATATATGGTCCAACTTAATAGGCTGACACTTTTTAAGGGGATTATCAGACCGTCAAACTGAACAACTTTCTCTATGGGACCAAATTGGAAATATATATTTCAACGAAAATCTGACACGATACAAGCATAGAGATTTGTTTCTAGATTATTTCTGCAAAATTTCATTGAGTTTAATTGGTTAGTATTGAAAATATCACCAGACTTCGTTTGTATGCAGCGCGCATTTACGCATTCGGAATAAACTTCTCTTAAAAGTGGTGGTAATGATATCAATTTCACCCTTTATATTCTAGAACAAGGAAACCCCAACGTTTCCAAAGAATTATTAGGTTATTTCATATTTGTGTTAGTCTAGTAAAGTTTAAAATTGTAACCAAAATGTATGACTCAATGTCGTGAGAAAAACAAGCCATTGTTCGAACAAAAAGTGGAAATTCACACGACTTTTTTGTAGACATATTATTTAGAAAAATACATTTTGTGAGGTCGACTAAAGGTAAAGGTGAGTTTTGACTGTTAGATTTGGATGTATCAAAGCATCCACAGCTAAGCATAAGCATATGCTCACGACTATATTCCCCGAGAGGGTAGTCAGAGATATTCTGAAACCACAGAACATCCACGTTTCACTAGTACCGAAACTCTGTCCAGTGTGACGGGGGGTGAGCCCGTCGCCACTTGTAATGAACAGTGGGTACAATACAAGCCTCGAAATTGAAGCAAGCAGATTTCCTCATGATGTTTTTCTTTACCGAAAAACTATTTTGAAATTTTGAGGAGGAGGAATTTGAAAAGTATACTTTTGATTTGCAATAAATAAATTATTTGTGCATATTTTTAACCATTTTTGTTTTTAGTATTTTTATGTAAGCCTTAAATCTTTATGATACACTAAAAATATAAAACTGTGCAAGTTCACCATTCGAATTTATTGATTTTACATGTATATGCCATGTTAGCTTGATCAAATTAAAGATTGAAAAAGTCGGGCGGCGAGCGGGATTCGAACCCACGACCTGCCTATCCGGGGCATGCTCCACTCCAACAGAGCTGTCGGCGCCCCGCAAGCCACGACGATATTTTCAATCTATATCATCGTCTTTAAGGGACGTCAGCGCCATCTACCAGAGTTATGCAAACTACTAAGAGCCGCCCGACTTTTTCAATCTTTAATTTAAGTTCACCATTGTTTTATAAATGGTGCAAAATATTCTCAGGTACAAACAAAAACCAGTAACTCAAGAATTACAAGCCTCCCGAGCCATTCCGAACAAACCTTGTAACTAAAACTAACTTTCTTACATAATCCAGGGTAAAGCTGGAAATTCTTACGACTATAAAGGATGTTTAAAGTTTTACGAGCTTTAAAATTAAAGCCCTCATATGTTACACTCTGTATAAAACGTTTAATGCTAGTGTTGTAGAGACCTTTATCCGTTAATATATCCGTTATTGTTATCCGGGTAAATTTATACTGAAACCCGGATTAGAATAGGGCATAAAATTTCGTCTCTTGGGTGTCACTGTGACTAAGGTTTTCTTTCCCCTGCCACTATATTCCTGTCTTTACTTTCAGTCGGTAAGTAAACTGAAGTGAAAATTACTATGTGAAAACGATATAAGCATATGCTCATGACTACATTCCCCGAGGGGGTAGTCAGAGATATTTTTAAAACTCAGAACATCCACGTTTCACTAGTAGTACCGAAACTCTGTCCAGTGTGACGGGGGGTGAGCCCGTCGCCACTTTAAATGGTCAGTGGGTACAATACATGCCTCGAAATTGAAATATGCAGGTTTCCTCACGATGTTGTCCTTCACCGAAAAGCCAGTGGTGTTACAAATCGTACATAAATTCCGGAAAACTCATTGGTACGAGTCGACCTGGACGGGGATCGAACCATCGCCGCCAGCCGGCAAGGTTACTCGCCACTGGACCACCACGGCTTGTACTCGCCACTGGACCACCACGGCTTGTACTCGCCATTGGACCACCACGGCTTGTACTCGCCACTGGACCACCACGGCTTGTACTCGCCACTGGACCACCACGGCTTGTACTCGCCACTGGACCACCACGGCTTGTACTCGCCACTGGACCACCACGGCTTGTACTCGCCACTGGACCACCACGGCTTGTACTCGCCACTGGACCACCACGGCTTGTACTCGCCACTGGACCACCACGGCTTGTACTCGCCACTGGACCACCACGGCTTGTACTCGCCACTGGACCACCACGGCTTGTACTCGCCACTGGACCACCACGGCTTGTACTCGCCACTGGACCACCACGGCTTGTACTCGCCACTGGACCACCATGGCTTGTACTCGCCACTGGACCACCACGGCTTGTACTCGCCACTGGACCACCACGGCTTGTACTCGCCACTGGACCACCACGGCTTGTACTCGCCACTGGACCACCACGGCTTGTTCATCGCCCCATCATAAATTGCTTCACATCTATCCGTTTACTCATCATTGTTCTACAAACCGGACTAACAGAAGTATACGAAGAAGAAATAAGAAAAATCCGTAACTATGTACGTAGAACCTTGTAAAGTATAGTACATCTCTAGTAAGACTGCGGCAACATTTTGTCGTTCTAAATGGGTCATTATTTTACTTAGTGTTTGTATTACATTGTGGGCATGATAAACGATTTGCGTGGCCGGAAAATTGAAGGTGACCCAATGTACTTACCTACTTGTGAAATAGTGAAAGATAACATTTTTGTCTGTTGGTATGTGCACGTATTACTTAAAAACTACTGAACCCATCGGAATGAGGTTTACAAAAGCATTTTAGGGAATCCTATTCTAAATAAATTTATGACCCGATAAAGTAAACGCCCAGTTGGTACTGAACCAGTTTGAGCCAAGAGACGCGGGTTCGAATCCCGTTAGGGTCAAATATTTGGAATGATAAATATTAATATTTCGTACCCGAGTCTAAGTCATCGAAATTCTGGTATACTTTCATTGAATCTATACTTCATTCCATATAAGGACGAAAAGATTTTAGCATATAAGCATATGCTCACGACTACATTCCCCGAGGTGGTAGTCAGAGATATTCTGAAACCTCAGAACATCCACGTTTCACCAGTAGTACCGAAACTCTGTCCAGTGTGACGGGGGGGTGAGCCCGTCGCCTCTTATAATGGACAGTGGGTACAATACATGCCTCGAAATTGAAGCATGAACGAAATGATTTTCCGATTTCTATTTAGCTTTCTGGCCAATTCTGATGAGCAAATATAAGTTATTTATCAGAAAGATATACTATCCGACATTATCTTGGACGTAACTAAAGCCGTTCTAAGAATAAGTGAGGGTATGTGTTTCAAATCTCTGTTTCTGTAATTCAAAATAGCCTTAAAATGTCACTGTATACGTTGTTATAATAAAATCCCCGAGACCATTTTGAATCTTTCCGAAAACATGTTTAAAACTCAGATCAAAAAAGTCCTCTGTAAAAAATCATATTATAAACTGGATGATTATTTAAATGATCAAAATGTTTGGGTCTGAGGTCACTAGCTTATAGTTTACTGTACAGTATCATTTATTTAATTAAATAGACTATGTATTACTGTATACATAACCCTAGCTTAAGAATTTATATTGTAATAATCATTAATTCGTGTTATGTTGTAGAGTTTCTAGCTGCATCTTCTCTACAGAGACAACACGTTCCGACGCGGTGGTAGCTTTAAAAAAAATTGAGGTTTCATAAGTGTCCTTCAAGCTCCTATATTGAATAAATTATTTTGACTTTGACTTTGATAATCTGTGTAATAATGTACATAATATTTATTTTTATTTTATCTTACCCAGAGATATGGAGATCCCATTTTTGTTAATATCTCTGTCTATCTCCTCGGGAAATACAGGGTGTGGGGGTAAACAGTTGGATTAATTGAAGGGGCTATTGTTAATGATATTGAACAACTTTACCTAAGAATCCTATAGGAAATTCGCAAAATTTTGTTTCGACTTTTATACTAACGTTCGATAGTAAAATTTTTTTTTGTGAATTTCCTATTGGTTTCTTAGAGAAAGTTGTTCAGTATCTTGGGTACAATCACCCCTTAAAATAATGCAACTGTTTACCCTAACACGCTGTATAGTCGTGAGCAAATGCTTATGTATTTGTGAAAGAATCATCAAAATGATGCAGTCGTTTTACGGGTCAGTCAGTGAGAACCTCCCTTTTTTCACAAAGTCGGTTAAAAACGTCAAACAGTTTACGAGACAAAAATTTAGGGTAATTGCACAACGGTCATAAAAAACAGACCGAAACACCACTCGAACTAAATTATGCATTCCAAATTTAAAATTTGAAACGTGGACCTAAAGGTTGCGTCACACAGCGTACAACCGATTCCGTTAAATTAAGGAACATTTTTTTCCTGAAAGAAGTTCGCTTTTATCTTTTTTAAGAAATGGTACTATTGTCTTGTAACTCACTTTTAATTCACTCTTTAAATAAAAATAACAAAAACATGTGTTACAAAAGTAAAAATAAAAATTTTGAACTTTTAAGGTGGTTTAGACAATCAAACTGAACAACTTTACCATGGGACCAACAACGAAATCTCGAAAAAAAAATCTGCTGTCCCATAAATTTAGCTCGAGTAGATTTGTAGTTTAATATGGAACATCAGATTTTTTTTTGCGATTTTGATTTTGGAACCATAGTCAAAGTTGTTCAGTTATATGGTCGCCGTACGGTAGTCTTCTATAATTGAGAATTTGTTCAGTTTCTACAAACAAACACAAATTACGATTTTTTCCCAGGATCTCGATTGCGCTAATTTAAAACATCGAAGTTCTATTCTTATCTAATTTCAGTTCTAATCACATTGCAAACCAATTATTATTCAATTGTGCTGAATTCCGCATCGCGCTAAACTCTATGTAACTAACGGCTCTAACGGCTGTCAGAGCAGTACCGAAATTAGCGTAATACCAAAAGTGTCAAAAGTTATGATTCGTACGTAGTTCAATCACGGTTCAATCACCGAATATTTACCGCGATTGCAGCCTAGAAGGGTATGCAAATGCTCTCCACTGTAAGCGGTCCTGACACAAGTACCTCTTTCGCTTCCTCTAGTCTAGATCCATATATTTTTCTCGATTTCTAACAAATTAACTATATAAAGTGGCGATGTAATACTTAAATCATCTTTTTAGGGTTTTTAGGGTGAAAACGGGACACTATTACTAAGCCTACGTTGTCCGTCCGTCCGTCCGTCTGTCGGTCTGTCTGTCTGTCCTACCTATTTAGGGCTGTAACTTTTGAACTGTAATAGTTAGAAAGTTTAAATGTGCGTTATTACGGCGGATTTTCTAATAAATAATAAAATATTCAAAAAGTTAAAGATTAACGGGGGTCCTACAGGGGGTAAACAAGAATTTAGTTTTTATCAACGTTATTTCTTCTCGCTTTATCGTTAAAACGGTAATACATACAACCGTCAAACTTGGTGTGATTATAGAGCAAACTCTACATTATAACAACAAATAATAATAAAAACCGGCCAAGGATACCGGAGAAAACAAAACTTTTTGTAAATTAAATAATATTTAATTACTCACCGGTTTTTGTATACTCACTCACTTTGCACTCAAAACAATGAGCGGATAAAAAATTCAAACAGAACAATAGTACCGCCTAAGAGTGTCATTAATAAGACCCTGGAAAGCCCCAGCGGATTCGTCGCATAAATTGTAGTCTTAACGACACCTCAGTAGCGGCTACGACAAAAATGAGCGGTCCTAATAGTATAAGAGATAGACGTACTTTTGGTTTTCATCAGCTGCAAGGCTGATTCAGTATTCACAGGGTGTAGATCATCTCTATGATGTGGGATCTTTGACTAATTATTATAAGGACTAGCCTTGCGGCAGCATTTCCCCTCTGCTACGGTATAAGCACAATTGATCTTGTGCATTTACATTCAATTTTACACCTTATCACTAAACGAGACAGCCTATAATTGCGAAATAAAAACTTCGAACTTAGAACGATTGGGGTTCACACGAGACTACTTTTCATGATTTATAAAATTCATAATTAGAATCTAAAGTTCAAAATGAGGAATAAAATCTAAAGTTGCGGATTTCATGTTACCTCGCCCCTCGCAAAAAATGGCAGAAATGTTTGTTAGTAGAATTATACGCGTCACCAGTCCACATAATAAATAGTCAAAGATGGGGATGGACCAAGTCTGCCTGCATAACTCCAGTCGGTTTAGGAGTTACAGCCGCTAAAAGGTCAATAAAAATAAACGATCAGCTGCAAGGCTGATCATAGGATTTTATGGTAAAATGCACTGTTGCTTTGTTAATAGTACAAAAAATTTCTAGTTCTGTCAGTCGGTTTTAGGAGATACAGTCGTTCAAAGGTCGGAACTTTGAATGGCTGTAACTCCTAAACCGACTGGAGATATGCAGGTAAACCTGGTTCATCCCCATCACTGACATGCTCTTGACAATGACACCCTATGAATACTGAATCAGCCTTGCAGCTGATGATAACAAAAAGTACGTCTATCTCTTATACTATAAGCACATAGACGTCGCTTGGAGTCTGTTGGAGTACGATTGTAATCCATAGTAGCTATAACTTTGAAGTTTACGCTATATTTTATAGTCTTGATAGTTTGTATAATGTATACATATACAACGTGTTAAAGAATAAGCGCAAAATCTCATACACCCCAACTGATTTATAACAAAATAATTTGATTGAAACAATAATTTCATTATTCTAATAATTCAATGATTTGTGCTCAGAAAAAAAAAACGTTTTCCATCGACAGATGGCGTAAAATGAATTATTAAATTTTAACTTCGTTATGTATGAAATCTAATCCTTTCAGTTTTACAACCAAACATTTTTTGTATCCTGATCAAAATTTAACACAACAAAAATGGTAACAAATAATTTTTTTTTCCAATTTTCGGCTACGCGTTGTACCATACCGATGCCGCCATATTTCAAAAGTAATGCAGATTACATTTTAATTGGAAAATACGAGTTCAACAACTTTTTATCATTTGTTGTTTTTTTAGGGATCCGCACCAAAAGGGGTTCAAAGTGAATTTCCACTGAACAGGGTGTGTTGATTAAAAAACAATATTTAATTGTCAACGTTATATCCAACGGCAATAAATTCTTGCTTTTAACGAACGCTCATCTGTCACTCTGCATTCTAATTTCAACCGACTGCATAGCTACTTAAAGTTGATAATGAAATGCGAATTTGTCAACACCAATTATATGATGTAATTTTATTACAACCACTTCTCTTTGCAACTCTAACACTCAATTGCAGAAACACTCATTAGAGTTAATTCTTCATTAAATCTCTTGCTAAGCTTTTACTACGTCAACAAGACAGAAAGTGACAGCAAGAGATTTAATGGAGGATTAACTTTAATGATTGTTTCTGCAACTGAGTGTAAATAACTATCAAATTGGCTAGATAAGATAGAAAATAACTAATTTCAAAAAGTTACAAAAAGTTCATAATCTTGTTTTGGTAGTAAGCAGGGTGAGAGTGCCCGAGAGGTGGGTTGAGATCGATTTCAGTCAATTTTAAAAATAAATTAAATACAATTTTGAAAAAAAAACTACCTACGTTGAAACCATGATAATTCGATTCTGCTCTCGATTCTAAACAAACTACTTTCTAGTTTTGCGTTAATTCATTAACACGTTGTAGAACCCTTGATGTGAGATTAGATCACCTTTGGCCGATTCATTCATCATTCAACCGCCATTTTCAGTTATATTTTACTTACAGTACTTTTTCACCGTTTTTTCGGAATAAAGTTAATTACCTGAAACAGAAAAATATTGCACTTTAGTTTTGATGGCTTAACACAACGGTGATGAATTTTCCACATGGTTTTCTAAATAATCTTGTATTAAAAAAAAAAAAAAAGTCAATTTAATTGATTCAATATAGGAGCTTGCAGCACACTTATCAAACGTCAAATCTTTTTTAAAGCTACCACCGCGTCGGAACGTGTTGTCGCTGTAGAGAAGATGCGGCCAGAAACTCTATAACAGAACACGACTTAATAACTATTACAATATAAAATCTTAAGCTATAGTTATGTAATTATACAATAATACATAGTCTATTTAATAAAATAATTGATACTATACAGTGAAGTAAATAAACTATAAGCTAGTGACCTCAGACCCAAGCATTTTGATCATTTAAATAATCATCATCAATATTCAGAGTGAAATTGATATTATTAGCATCCTTTTAAACTAACAGTCTACCCATCAAACTGAACAACGTTTACCATAGGAGCAAACCGATTTTGCTGCAACAATCTTGAAACAAATATCTATGCTTGTATGGAGTCCGATTTTCGTTAAAATATACAGTTTCAATGCTAGGATTAATTTAAGATTTGTATGTTATTGAAAACAGTTTACTGTTGGCTAAATTAAATAAATATGGCATTAAGAATAAAGTCCACCAACTGTTGAAATCGTTTCTATCAAATAGGAAACAAACTGTTGAAGTTACAATAAGCGGACAAAAGGTTAGGTCTGAGCCAGGTGATGTAACTGTGGGCATTCCTCAAGGATCCTCCCTGGGAAATACGCTATTTCTTGCTTTTATCAATGACCTGCCACGCTTTGTGACTGACGGACTTATTGTATTATTCGCTGATGACACAACTGTCATAGTATGTAGCCACACCTATGAGCAATTAAATGAAAAAATAAACATTGTGTGTGATCAGCTACGAGAGTGGTTTGCGTCAAATGGGTTAGTTCTCAATGTGACTAAATCAAACGTCATCCTCTTCTCCGGGAGGCCAATACCTACACCTCTGTGTATAAATAGCCCTATTCCTGTATCAGAGAAATGCAAGTTCCTAGGTTTTACACTGGATCCAAATATGAACTGGAAGCCTCATGTCAATTCCCTCTGCGACAGACTCAGTGGAGCTGCGTACGCATTGAGAAAACTTCGCACTGTCGTTTCCGATCGCATACTGAGACAAACATATTTCGCACACTTCCACTCATTGATGTCCTATGGTGCTATCCTCTGGGGAAACTCCACCGAGTCTAATATTGTATTTATATTAAAAAACGTGCCATAAGAATACTCGCAGGCATTAAGCCAGTAACATCGTGCAGGACGCGTTTTTCACAGTATAGAATAATGACACTTTATTCCTTGTACTTATTTGAAATAATAACTTGCGTAAGGCGTAACCTGTCCGAGTTCGGACGACGTACGGGAGGTCCTACCCGCCAGCTTCGGAACACAGGGCGACTAAAATCTGTACCGCGGCGTACCACACTAGCCGAGAGCAACCCGCGTGTCATCGGTCCCACGTACTATGAATACCTACCCACTGACCTACGAAATGAAACTAACGACGAAACATTTGATCGCCGTTTGAAAAACTTTTTATTGGATAATGAATTCTATTCTGTTGACGAATTCTTGACAAAAAGTTTTGAAGTACCTACTTAATTATATTATATTTTGTTTTTCATTTGTTTATTGTTGTTGACATTCTATTTATTATTCTAGAAGTAGTCATTAGACTATTTTTAACTTTAACGTTTTATTATTTTATAATTATTCTTATTTGACATTGCTAATTTTATTTTATTATACAATTTGACGATCATGTTATGAATGGACATTTTATGTAAAATATTTATGTAAGAATGTGACATGTTATAATATGAAATAAATGAATCTAATCTAATCTAATCTATGGAAATATTTGAGGCACTATAACTTTAAAACTACACATTTTAGCGAAAATCTGACTCTATACAAGCATAGAAATTTGTTTTTAGATTGATTCTGAAAAATTTCATTGATTTTAGTTGGTTAGTATTGAAAATATCACTGTAGTGTATAGATATTTACATATAAACGTATAGATATATAGATACATAAATATATAAGTAGAACTATCTATATACTAGATACTTACCTTTAGTTCTGTCGTCTCGGGCGATGCGGCGCGCGGGGAGCGAGGCGGGAGGGGGTAGTCTCTCACCGACAATCGTGGAATAAAGACGTGTAGCATAGCTGGCGAGCCGATATCATAAGTGAGGTGTATAGTGAAATCGACTATCTTCCTAGTGACGGATCGTGCATACAACATTGGCGACGAGAGAAAAAAAAAAAACGTAAGTTTTGCATTGTTTACAAAAAAAAAAAAAAAAGAAAAAAAGGAGGATGGAGAAATGTAAGAATCTTAGCAAGATTAAAGCTTAGGTAAACACGACGTGTATAAATCTAAGCATAGTGCGTAAGCGCCAGCGAGTGAGGAATGCGTGAATCCGTTCGTACATACCTACCGGGTTGTTTACGCTCCGGAAACCAATCATGCATGAACTACTTAACTCGATGTTATTTTAACATTTTAAATGTTGTTGTAATACGGTATTTTAGAATATGGAATACAGCCTATCTGAATCTTTCTTAGAACTTTAGGTAAACAAGTATCTAAGCTAAAAATAATTATTATTTTAACGGGTTTTTAGCACGTTTTACTACACGAGTTCCAGATATAGGTATCTGCACATGCTATAAAATACTGAATGTTGTTTTATTGAAAATAGATAAATCCTAGCATAGTCGTATGAGCATAATGCTCACGACTATATCCCCGAGGGGGGTACTACAAACTACAGTCAACGTTTATTTATAACCTTGAGTTCAGTTTGCATACTTTCGACTAAGTGAAATGCAACTTCGAAACACATCATCATCAGCCTGCGTAGTTTAGCCTAATGTGGGATGAAACATAAGTGCTAGATGCGGTCACCCACCCAATCGACCATCGTTCGACCCAATCGTTTGGAACACTTTAACCTCCGCTGCACCGCGCCGCGAGTGGGTTAAACACTAAATGGTAGCTGTAACAATGCATTTGATTGCGGAAGGTGCATTCTATTGCGGGAGGCGTATTCAATCGTGAGAAGTGCGCCCATTAAGGACAGTACATTCAATTGCGAGTAACGCATTTAATTGCGGACAGTTCACTTAATTGCGAACAAGTGCATTTAATTGCTAGTAGCACTGCATTTGATTGCGTGTGCTTGTAAGTAAAATCGCAGATCATTGCGCATTCAATTGCGGGTCGATTTTCGGTTTATTTGTATTAAATTACGGGATTAGCTACTACCCTGGTTGGCATTAGATTGCGGTATTGTAAATAATAAGCATTAAATTGCAGAATGGAAGCATTTAATTGCGTGAAAGGACAAGGTACTTAAAATGTAAATAAGTATACTTATACCGGGATTATTTCCGTTTGTCTCCAGGTAACTGGGATGGCGTTGGTCACCTTAGAGAAATTTGAATGCGAAGGAGACATCAATTCCGTATCAGTTAGATGGGAGAAATGGAAAAGGAGCCTTTACGTGTATTTAGAGGCCGCAGGCATTGATACAAATGAAAAGAAAAGGGCCAGCTTATTGCATTTTGGAGGTCCTGAATTACAAGAAATATTTTATAATATACCAGGAGCACACGTTACTTCCAATCCCGACGAAGAAAATCCAGTCAATGTTTTTGATATTGCAGTAAAGAAATTAGACGAATACTTTGCTCCAAGACAGAGCAAAGTTTATGAAAGGCACTTGTTTAGATTACTTAGACAAGGAACGCCGGAAAAATTCGAGAAGTTTTTGGTTAGGCTTAGACAACAAGCAACGAAATGTCAATTTACGAATGCGGAGGAAAATATCATTGATCAGATAACTGAGAAAGGTTCATCTGACGATTTGAGGAAAAAGATATTGAAAGTTGGTGATAAAATGACACTAAATGATATTATATCAGAAGCAAACGCACTAGAAGCGATTGAGAGACAACTAACAAATTTTGATAATAAAGATATAACTACTCAAGGGATAAACAAAATATTTTCGGACAAGAGGAATGATAAAGTGCGCAATCGGAGAGGAGATAATTGTTCAAGATGCGGTAGCAATAGACATCTGGCACGCGATAGGTCATGTCCGGCTAGAGAAAAATCGTGTTTAAATTGTGGAATTATCGGCCATTTCCGAAACCAATGCAGGACAAAACAACCACAGAAACGAAGATTTGAGCGAGAAAGGGAAAGACCAAATAACAACTTTGAAAAAAGGCCGAAGGGAGTTAATAGCGTGGAAGCCTCGACAAATATTACACCTAAGAGTGAACCAACAAATTACGATTACGTTTTTAATGTGAACAATGATGCATCGGTTACTTGCAAGGTGGGTGGAGCTAACATCAAGATGGTGATAGATTCAGGATGTAATCACAATCTGATCACCAGGAAAACTTGGGAACAAATGGAAAAGAACAATGCACGCATAATAAATCAAAATCCAAAACCTCAAGAAAAGTTTGTTGCTTATGGAAGCGTAACACCATTGAAGTTACTGCGTTCTTTTGAAGCTGATATCCAGATAGGCAATAAAATCGCAAGTGCTACTTTCTACGTGGTTGCCGATGGATCTCGGAATCTTTTGGGTAGATTAACAGCGACATCATTGGAAGTATTGAAGATCGACCTACCTGTAAGTGCGGTTGAATCAAAGGGATTCCCCAAGTTCAAAGATGTGTTGGTAGAAATTCCGGTTGACGAAAAAGTGAGGCCCGTTTCACAGCCGTATCGAAGAATCCCTATACCTTTGGAGCAGAGAGTGGAGCGGAAAATAGAAGAATTGCTGGAACAAGACATTATAGAGGAGGTGAAGGGTCCATCCAACTGGATATCGCCTATCGTGCCCGTCTTGAAGGATAATGGTGAGATACGGCTATGTGTCGATATGCGGAGGGCAAACAATGCCATCAAGCGGGAAAACCATCCACTACCAACAATGGACCAGCTACTGCCTAAGATAAAAGACGCTAAAGTGTTTAGTAAGCTGGACGTACAAGATGCTTTTCACCACATCGAACTCCATCCAGATTCAAGGGACATCACAACCTTCATAACCAATAAAGGTCTATTCCGCTACAAAAGGATGATGTTTGGCATCTCATGCGCACCTGAAATATTCCAGAAAACCTTGGAGAGGATACTTATTGGTTGTGAAGGAGTAATAAACTTTATAGACGATATCCTTATCTACGGGAAAGATCTTCACGAACATGACGAGCGACTGAAAAAGGTACTGGAAGTGCTAGAAAACCACAATGTATTACTGAGAGAAGGAAAATGTAAATACCGTATGGAGAAAGTATACTTTCTGGGACACGAACTGTCCCAAGCCGGAGTAAAACCTCTAGAAAAGTATATTTCATCCATCAACGACTTCAGAGCGCCCACCACCATTGGGGAGTTACAGAGTTTTATGGGTTTAATTAATTATGTAGGGAAATGGATACCCCATCTGGCAACAATAACAGAACCAATGAAGGTTTTGCTCCGAAAGAAATATGGGAGAAATTCCGACATAACCGCCGATTGGGGGAATGATCAACAAACCGCCTTTAATAAATTAAAGATGGCACTTGTTGATATACCGACCCTAGGATATTACAACCCAAAAGACAGAACCATGGTAATCGCTGATGCAAGCCCAGTTGGTTTGGGTGCCGTCCTTATACAGGTCGATAACAAAGGACCTCGAATAATTGCATTTGGGAACAAAACGCTTAGTGATTGCGAACGTCGCTATTGCCAAACTGAGAAAGAGGCCCTAGCCCTAGTATGGGCTATTGAACACTTTAATATGTTCCTCTATGGTAAGAGGTTTGAATTGGTCACAGACCACAAACCCTTGGAAGCTATATTTGGCCCCAAATCGAAGCCTTGCGCTCGAATTGAGAGATGGGTGTTGAGACTGCAATCCTACACATTTGATATAAGATATAGTCCAGGAAAAGACAACATAGCTGACCCATTGTCGAGACTTTGCAAGCTAGCAGCGAACCCATTTGCTATAAATGAAAGTTACATCCACAACATAGTTGAACAGGCTATACCAACTGCAATACCTATGAACCAAATCATAGAGTATTCCCAGCAGGACCCAGAAATTCAAATGGTCAAAGAGGGTTTGCTAAAGGGCAACTGGGACGAAGCTGTAAAAGCATACAAAATATTTCAGAGCGAATTATGCCTTTATGAGGATATATTGCTAAGAGGAACAAAGATAGTTATTCCTTTGAAACTAAGGGCCCAAGTATTAAATGCAGCACACGAAGGCCACCCTGGCATCGTGGCAATGAAGAGCAGGCTACGGACCAAGGTCTGGTGGCCAAAATGTGACAAAGATGCAGAGAACCTTTGTAAATCTTGCAAAGGTTGCACGTTGGTTTCTAGCCCAAGCCCACCGAACCCAATGAAGAGAAGGGAGCTGCCCACAGAATCATGGGTTGATATCGCGATAGACTTGATGGGTCCCCTCCCGAGCAATGACTACCTTTTTGTGATGGTGGATTACTATTCCAGATATAAAGAAATAAAAATATGTCGATCGATAACAAGCTCAGAGATTATTAGCAATTTAAAAGAGGTTTTCAGCCGGTTGGGCAATCCACTAACTATAACAGCTGATAACGGACGACAGTTTACAAGCGCAGAGTTTAAAACCTTCTGTACAGAGAGGAACATCAAGTTATACAATACTGTACCTTACTGGCCCCAACAGAACGGGGAAGTAGAAAGACAGAATAGAGATATCTTGAAACGCCTTAAAATTAGCCAAGCCGAGAAAACTAACTGGAGAGAAGCGTTACGAGAATACCTGGGGATGTACAATGGTACACCACATACAGTCACAGGAAAAACTCCAGCGGAGCTATTTTTTCGCAGACAGTTTCGAGATAAATTGCCAATGATACAGGACATGACTCATAGGACAGAAGACCTAGAAATGAGAGATAGAGACAAAGAGATGAAAGAGAAAGGAAAGGAATATTCGGATAGGAAAAGGAACGCTATAGACTGTAATTTAGAAGTAGGAGATAAAGTTTACGTAAAAAATATGATGCCTGGAAATAAACTTAGCCCGAACTATTTACCGATTCCACATACGGTGGAGTCCACTAAACAAGGTGATGTAGAATTGAGGAATGATGAAACAGGCCAAGCAGTCAGGAGAAATGTAGTACATTTAAAAAGGAAGGAAGGACAGTGGCAGGTAGTAGACAAAAGTCGTGATGATAATATAAATGAAACCCAAGAGTGATTAAGTAAAATTTAAAATACATACTTTAACCAGATAAATAATTACAAGATAATAATAATGAATAAAACCTAAGAGTGATTAAATAACATTCAATATAGATCGAACAAATAATTACCTATATGATTTGTGATTTACATTGTTGAGATTTTGTCAGTCGAGCGAGACATGGTACAAATAAAACTTGAGTTGTGATTGACATGATGTATTATTTTAATATCCCATATACACACATGTAAATATAATCATAAAATATTGAGTAACACGTAATGTATACTTGGAGTATCTAGTGTTCATCAAATACAACAAAGTAAAATAAAAAAAAGGGAGAGATGTAGTGTATAGATATTTACATATAAACGTATAGATATATAGATACATAAATATATAAGTAGAACTATCTATATACTAGATACTTACCTTTAGTTCTGTCGTCTCGGGCGATGCGGCGCGCGGGGAGCGAGGCGGGAGGGGGTAGTCTCTCACCGACAATCGTGGAATAAAGACGTGTAGCATAGCTGGCGAGCCGATATCATAAGTGAGGTGTATAGTGAAATCGACTATCTTCCTAGTGACGGATCGTGCATACAACAATCACCATAGTACGTTTGTATGGAGCGCGCTCCGAATTATATTCTCTTAAGTCTCTAAAAATGATGTTCTTGCATCAATATCATGAAGTTAGCAAAGCTAATATTATACCCACTCTAAGCTTTTCCAAGGTTTTCATAAGACAAAGCCTGTATACAGTATGTCACGTTACTTTAATATTCTTGAACAAAATGTGATCACACGAGCTTAGTTTGCATGAAGAAAACTAAAGCAGCATAGATTTAAAACTACCTATAACTACAAACATAATCTACATCATCGTTGTATGTTTAGAAGCGCTTCTAACGGTAAAACACTGTTAGACTAAAATATCGCTGCAAGTTTTCCATATATTTATGAAAAGGGAAGAATACTGAGAGCCGATTAAAAAAATGTTTCCTAGTATCACGATAGATGACACGAGAGATGCATGCTGGCATATAACATGACTTTTTACCCGACTGCGCCAGAAGGAGGGTTATGTTTTTCGAGCGTATGTATGTATGTATGTATGTTTGTATGTCTATTTCTTTGGCACGGCCTACAGCCTAAACGGCTTGATGGATTTTAACGTTTGAGGTGTCATTGGATTCGTAAAAATCGTGAGAGTGACATAGGGTATATTATTTTAAGATGGCGTCTACGAATTAAAAAAGAGAGGGGAAATAAACAATTTTTTTTGTTGAAAATTACAATATGGGTATCAAATGAAAGCAAGAAATCAGACGATTCCAAATATATAATTATTATAGTACTTTTATGTTTTCGTTTCGACACAAGACTAAAAAGTATGAAATAAACTAAATTATTAAGATAAACAAATAAACCCGATTGCATATCTGATATACAACGTGTTAATGAATTAATGCAAACTTGCAAAAAAAAAAACATTGCAAATTTTATTTATGAATTAAATTACTATCTAAGGTGTTACAAAAGTAAAAAACTAAAACATTTAAAACTTTTAAGGGGGTTGTTTAGACCATCAAACTGAACAACTTCCAGTATGGGACCAACTCCGAAATCGCGAAAAAAAAATCTGCTGTCCCATACATTTAGCTCGAATACATCAGTAGTTTAGTATTGAACATCAGTTTTTTTCCCGATTTCGATATTTGTCCCATAGTGAAAGTTGTTCAGTTTGATGGTCTAACCACCCCCTTAAATGTTAATTTATATTTTTGTAACACCTTGTATAGTTGCCTATATGAGTACATTAAATACATACACTCACACCTGTCTCCTAATGGGGTAGGCAGAGACAACAGAACGTCACTTGCTACGATATTGATTCTTGATTCTCTTCATGCATGCTCGTCGATTTCGGGTATGTACTTTGGGTACATTATGATGTGGCCCTTTTTTAAGTACGTCACCTATTTGGTCAGTGTATGTACGTATAGGCCGACCCCTTCCAAAATTTCCATTTAAGCTTGAATAAAAACAAGCAATTAAACTTGAATCACAGAATACGACACTTGAGCAAAAAAGGGGCCAATAGCAACAATCAAAGTTAACAGGAAATTCATCGTGTTCCCAATTACGCAAGAATAATTAATCCGCGTTCAAAAGGCCGCTCGTATGTCTACCTCGATAGTTCTGGGCCGGTTGCAGTCTGTGTTTAAGACACTGTTATTGTAATGTGTAAAAGTGTTTAATTTGGAGTTACATTAAAAATTGTCTTTTGAATTAATGTAATAATTAAAGACGGACTACGTGATTAGACGGTATAATTATGTTATGTTATGAGTTACGCGTGTAATCCTACTAACACAATTTTTTGCCACTTTTTGCGGGTGACGACTTAGCATGAAATCCGTAATTTTGCATTATTTTAGTTTCGAAATTTGATTGTTCAAAATAGTCTCTGTGAACCCGAAACGCGACTAATTTGAAGTCATTGTTCCGCAATTATAGCCCGTCCCATTTTGTGATAAGGTATAAAATTGTAAGTAAGTGCACATGATCAATCAATCTTGTAACGTGGCAGAGTGGAAATGCTACCGCTGGGCTGGTCCCTAATTATATGATCTACGACTACATGCCACGTACGTACTGATTAGTTATTCTATCTTATGTACCACTTAATACCGACTGCTCTCATACGAGGAAGAAAAACCTCGTCAGAAAACCTGCATACGCTGAAGAAGATATTCTGATGCGTACGTGTAGTCCACCAAACCGCATTGGGCACGGATGGTGGACTAATGCCCATTCAAGGTAATCAAATCAAATACCCAAAAAGCGGGTCGTCTTTTAGGTGGAAGACCATGAAATCAAACAGTTAGAATTCGCTTTTAGCAAAATTCATGAGGTGGTTTTTACTATTTGCCTTTCGCATTTTGCACATCTGTTTAACACGTAATTGAAGGTTTCCGCACAATGTTTTCCTTCACCTTTCGAGACCCGGTAAATACAATTATTCTACTTTATTCTTTTACGCAATGAGCTTGCCACGTCTTCCCCAATTTCGGTTCTATTTAGAGTACTTTAAAAGTAAATTTAAAATACCTATCCTTACATTTAATTTGAATTCCTTTCGTGAGGGGAGACATTTTGCCTTCAAGTAAGGCTTTTTAATGGCTATTAAGGTTTTTATAGGGTAAGGGACACAACAGAAATATGTGTTTTTATGGAAATATATATTCTCCGGTTTCAAGCTAAATCATTAAAGTTATCTCAAATGAACATGTCATTATAAATGTTCATAGCTGATTTTATTTACAGCTACAGCTTAATAATGCGATAAAATATACAGCTTTTTCATATAGTAGACATTCATTTTTTCTGTGAAATGGCTGTGTTCTTTTTTAGTGATTTCGTTTGAGTAAGTGAAGGTACGCACAATATCATAAAGACCTCATATACATTTTATTTCTTATATTAACCTTCGTAGCAGCATTAAATTATTGTTATAAAGATCTAAGAACCAAACCGCTGCCTCACCGTATACACTTAGCTGTCATTTCATACAAATGGAAAAAAATTACCAGAAGAGGTAAGCACGTGCGATAGTGAGTGAGTGCGAGCGAGACAGGAATACGTCATTGCCTACATTATCCGCCACGTTTCCTGGCAGAGGGTGAGATTAAAATTGGTGGGGGGCTGGGAGTGTCTGCACTGTATGTGGTACGAGATACTGTTTAGACTTCCCATACTAAATGCTGATCGAACTTTTGTATGAAAATCAGAAATATTTTTTTTCGAATTTTCTATAGAATTCTAAGGGTAAATTGTTCAATATCATGGGTACAATCACCCCTTAAAGTAATGCAACTGTTTACCCTAACACCCTGTATACTGTGCCGTTGTTACACGTTCCTAAACCGCAAGTTAATTATCTCTTAACCGACGGTGCAACCGGCCCCGCACTCGTAATTAACTCCGACAATGGATTCTCGCGGCTCTGTTACCTGAACTCGCGTAGTTAATATAATTATATGTACAATACTTTATGTAGGTCTTATTAATCTCAATCAACCTATATGAGGTTCGTTACTTTCTTCTTCTTCTTCTTCTTATCGTGTGGGCAGCAAGCCCTGGTGTCAGAGTTTTTACAGACCGCCTTTCGGCCTCTGACGTCGTTTTTATGTAACGACTACTACCACAAGAGATAGTAGCCGGGACCAACGGCTTAACGTGCCATTCGAAGCACGGTATCATCTTTCTTTCAGACAATCAGGTGATTCGGTCTGCAATGTCCTAACCAACTGGGGATAAACGCACAAAAAGACATATCACTAGGTGGCCCCCGTTGGAATCGAACCCACGACCTCCGTGTCAAGAACACAATGCTCTTAACCATTAGACCACGGAGGCAGTTAGGAGGCTTTCTTCTTTATATTTGCCGAACTACAATGAGAAAAAAATGCTACGTATACGTAGCCCATCGCAGCTTATACGTAGCCCGTCGCAGCTTATACGTGATATATATTTGGATTTGTATCTACCTACATAGCTAGTAGGCGGTTGCTCAAAAAGTTATTGTTACCTTCCTACGTGTTTCACTTTATGAATATATGTGCTAAAGTGCGGATGCTGTGTTTCATTACCTGAAAACATTCTTATACGTAGCCCATCGCAGCTTATACGTAGCCCGTCGCAGCTTATACGTAGCCCGTCGCAGCTTATACGTAGCCCGTCGCAGCTTATGTACCACGCAGCTTACGAAGCGATACTGATTACGAGTGTTGCATCAGTATTTAAATTGTCTCGTACTTCACAATGAAGCTTCATTATGAAGTACGAGACAACTTAAATACTGGACGTAGGCTGCGACGGGCTACGTATACGTAGCATTTTTTTTTCTCAGTGTATCCTTTCAAACTAAGAGTCTACTCACCTTTTACTATCGGAGCAACCCGATCAGAGCAAAAAAATCAGCTGTTCCATACTAAAGTGTAATGCCTACTCGACTCAAATGCAACAGCAGATTATTTTTGCTTACAACGTGTTAATTAATTAACGCAAAACTAGAAAGTAGTTTGTTTAGAATCGAGAGCAGAATCGAATTATCATGTTTTCAACAAAGTTTTTTTTTTCAAAATATTAAATAATTTGTTTGTAAACTTTAAAATGTACTGAACTCGATCTCAATCCACCGCTCGGGCACTCTCAGCCTACTTACTACCAACACAAGATCCTTGAAATGTATCCACGAGCTCGCTAGCGGTTTCATTAGTTGTGGAAATGATAACAAATCATTTTGCCTGAAAACTTAAAATGCGAATAACTTTAAAATTTAATTATCAAAATAATGAAATCATTATTTCAATCTAATTATTTTGTTATAAATCAGTTGGGGTGTATGAGGTTTTGCGCTTATTCATTAACACGTTGTATCGGTGTACCATACACATAGTATGGTACGAAACCCTCGTTGCGCGAGTAGCCCGACTCGCACTTGACCGGTTTATATTTATTTTTACCACTGCATGCAAGACATATCTGGTAGTTGAGCAAAGCTTCTGACCACCCGAAATAGATTAGGGTCGTGAGTTTATGTATGTAATGTGACTTGGATGTATTCATTGACTAAAAAGCCGTGGTGGTCTAGTGGCAAGTAAACTTGCCTGCCGTGCAGGTGGCGATGGTTCGATCCCCGTCCAGGCCGACTCGTACTAATGAGTGTTTTAGATTTTATGTACGATTTGTAACACCACTGGCTTTTCGGTGAAGAAAAACATCGTGAGGAAACCTGCATGCTTCAATTTTGAGACATGTATCGTAGGTACTTACTGTCTATTAGAATTGGCGACAGGCTCACTCCCCGTCACACTGCACAGAGTTTCGGTACTAGTGAAACGTGGATGTTCTGTGGTTTCAGAATATCTCTGACTACTCCCTCGGGGAATATAGTCGTGAGCATATGCATGCATGCATGTAATGTGGTTGTATAAGAATGTTACGTATCAGAGATATTTCTCAATTTGCAACCTCTCATAACCAAAGTCGGTTAAACATTTTCCACCCCAACTGAGTTTCATGTCCTGTGATTTAGCCGAACGAAAAAAAAGAGATATAATGAGACGGAATGGGGACCACAATGGTGCGTAACGAGCTATTCAATGGGTGGCCGTTTTGGAAGGCCGTGTGGAGCCGGCTTTATTTTTACCTTTTTTTTTGCGTTGGTTGAAATTTTCGGTTGAGAAAATGGTTTTAGCGTAGTTTTTGGGGTGAATATTTGGTAAATGAATTTAGATAATTTATATTGAGAGCGTCGGTGGTGGTGGTTGGTTATTGAAACAGAATCTTGAGGTCCGGTTTCGAATCCGCACTACCATATGAAATATGCCAATGACTTTTTCTAACTTATGTACGTAATACCTGTTCTCAAACGGTGAAGGAAAACATCGTGAGGAAACCTGCTTACGCTGAAGAAGAAATTCCAATGCGTATGTGAAGTCCATGAATTTACCAATCCGCATTGTGCATGCGTGATGGAGTAATGCCCATACACCCTCCCAAAGACCTGTGCCTAGGCCTGTGCCTAGGCCTGTGCCCTGTAGTGGAACGTATTAATATATGCTAATGATATCACTTTCACCCTGCAAAAGCTTTCGGCCTGATCTCGTGATGATCATAATAAACAGACGTACTTGTAGAATAGTGCATTAGGATACAAGTGAGCAAAGTTGGTCATTACAGACGAGGCGGGATTGCAGCACGAGTCGCAGACGAGTGCTGCAATTTAAGAGCCGAGTCTGTAATGTTTTAACATACTTGCAACTACTGACTAAGCTGAGATTCAACCAGACATCTTGTTGCAAACAATCTAATATTTAAAACGTTATAAACTTAATATTTAGGTATTTATAAAACTAACTAATGTTAATTTGTTAACTAAAATAAATTGTTTGATGAAATGAAACGTTTATTCATCGTATTTTATTTAATTAACACAGATTAATTTATTCAGAAAAAGAGTTTTTTTTACGTAATAAGTCTTTGCAAAAAGTAACATAACCGCACTAGTGCGATAGTATAATCATTTTCGCACGCGTGTTTTATAAGCCGCATTATGTACCTAAAAGCGGTGCAATAAGAGCCACTTTACGAGCAAGTATGTTGAAAAAACAATTATATAATCACATGTGAAACTTTTTGCAATTATAAAACTTTTAATATTACCAACAAACTCATTTCTAAATTGTGGTTTAGTTATCAAATCTAGTGAAACGGTTACTGAAGCGTTATTTTCTCAACATTAAACTAATTCAAATCTAACTAACCACATTTAAGTCGTTAAATCAGTTCCTAAAACCACTCTAGCCCAAAGTGACCAAACGGTCCCAATTGTGAACCTAACTGCCGAAATTTTAAAGCTAATGCTTCGAAGAGGAAACCAAAGTTTGTTACCTAAATTAATTGTTAATGTATATACCTACAGTACAAACATCACGAATCGTAGGGTCGAAGTGGATTGGGCAGGTCATACAGTATGTCGATGAGTAAATTTACTTGGGCCAAGTAAGTAGTCTCCTTTGAAAACAGGCAGGACAATGAAGTCCCACACCGCGTATCGTCATCGCTTGGAAGAGCTCCTGAGGGCCTAGACAAAGTACCTTTCGATTAGCGTTAACGACAGTAGAAGACATAAAAAATGTATGGTACTGTAGAAAAGAACGAAAACGAATAGAAAAGGCCTAGACAATATGCAGTTTTTGACAGTTGCTTTCGACAGTGAGCGTTTCGTTTTGAACGCTTCTTGTCGATCAACAAGACCTTGTAGATAACGCTAGAAAATGGCGGGCGGAAAATTTGACAGCACTTACAAATTTTCAAATTCTTTTGAAAATCGAACACGATGCAGCATATAAAAAAGAAAAAAGAGTGAATGATTGAGTGAACTGAACGCTAATCATAGAGCAGATTTAGCTTTTTTTCTCTAATAAGCGATCTTCAATAATTTGTGACATGGTCTAGCATTCTGTCAATTCTCTATCATCGATAACGCTGCGGCGTTGACGTTTGTAGAATGAGTAGCGTGTGCATTTTGTCTATTCCACCTGGTCCCTGAAGGAACTGATGAAGGGCGACCTTCCACTAAATAATAGAGGAAACTTATCGACATGTATATTCTGCCTATCCTAAAAAACGGTTCCCAATCCTGATCATTAACTAAGGCCCAATAGTCAAAATTTCAAGTTTATCAGCTATGTAGCTGATAAAAGATGTGAAAAGGACGGACCGTACACAACAATGCGCTCCAAAACTCAAATAGCTGATGTAGGTGAGAAATGCATATTGCATATGCTCACGACTATATTCCCCGAGTCAGAGATATTCAGAAAACTCAGAACATCCACGTTTCACTAGTAGACCTTGCAACCTTAGAGTTGTGGCAGACTGAGAGGTGGCAACCCTAGTTTTTCCAGTTCTTTAGATTGGTCTCCTTTAGATGGCTCCTCATTTACTTCCTAAATCGGTGGAAAAAATTGTACCATAAACCATCATGGTAAAGGCACTTGCGGCAAGATTTTGCAAGGCAACCCGGCGGCGTTGTACGAACCTTTGTATAAATATTCACTTAAATCACATTTCATTCACCAAACAAATAGGTAGATAATTTTACGGTGGGATCTCGGACAACTAGAAACATATCGACCACAGAACATTATAAGAGGGGTTAGAAGTGCAAAGTAGGCGTGGAACGTCTCGCCACAGGTTATGCAATGGTTTGCATAACACCATAAGGCGAGCGGCGTGGTGAGAGCGAGAGGGCATGAGTAATTGTAGCAGCGTGAGCGGGAAGACAAGTGGCGACAGCCGTCTCCGAAGCAAAAGCGCTACTTTGCATTTCTAACCACTCTTATAATGTTCGACAGTATGTGTTAACATAACATTATTCTCACATAAACACAAATAGAACATCCATTGAATCGAAGAAGTCTTAATAAATAATTCTAACGTAATCCCGCTCCACTCTAAGTGGCTTCCCGTTTTGTTTCCCAAATGACTCTCAATAACTAAATCAATGACTTTTTACGGAATCAGAGCTCTGCCTGCCTCGCTTAGTTGAGGTGCAAGTTACAGAAGGTTGCGGTTTTGTTTTAAAACTCCGAACCTCCAATGCTGCCCTCAGTTCTTTTTTTATTTAGGATTCTTTACCCTATTACTCTCACGGTCAGTTGCACATCCGTTAATAAAATTAATCATCAATTAAATCTGTTGCTATCTTTTAATAAGTCAATATTTAAGACAGCAAGAAATTTCATGGAGAATTAACTTTAATGAACGTTCGTGCAACTGGCGGTCAATAACTAAATCAATTACTTTTTACGGAATCAGAGCTCTTCCTGCCTGGCTTGGCTGAAGTGCAAGTTACAGAAGGTTGCTTTTTTGTTTGAAAACTCCGAACCTCCAATGCACAGTGATCCATAATAATTAATTCAGGGTTATGGGGTATACGTATTCCTGCCTCGCTCGCACTCTACAGAATCGCACATGCTTAACTCTTCTTTTAAATTTTTCCTATTTGTAAGAAAAGACAGCTATCATCTGACAGTGTCCAGGGTGTGCTATTACTAAGACTACTCACCTACCTACAAAAGGGCTGTATCTTTTGAACAGTAATAGCTTAAAGGTTGAAATTCGTAAGGAATATGCGGCATTACGGAGGATTTTCTAAGAAATAATTTATTAAAATGAAAAGTTAAGAATTATGGGGTTACTATTAAGGACACATTTTTTTCAAGGTTTTTAGTTTTTCGCGTCAATCTTGGTATGATCATAGAGCATACTCGCTGAGGATACTCTAAATTAAAACAACAAATAATAACAACCGGACATGTTGGTTTCTGATAATTTTTTTGCAGTCGCGACATAGCCTACGCTCCAAAATCGCCTGTGTGATAGTTCTCTCCTTTGAATATTAGCTACTATGTTGTTATTTGAGTTTTGTTTCTTGTAAGTATGTTATAACCTGTAGAATCCCACTGCAGGGCAACGGACTCCTCTCCAAATAAGGGTACAAATAACAAACAAAACTCGCGTATAAATAAGGGTGAGAGAAAGTGGGCCATACTCCACCACGCGGGCCCAGTGCGTGTTGGTGGAGGCAAGTTAGTGGTCAACTTGCTGTCAAAAAATTTTCATGTCGCCTTAATAGGCCTCTGATTGTTTCTTATTATAATTTTAATTTATATTTCTCACTATCTCTGTCAGCTCTTAACTTAGACCGGCGGGCGGCGCCTCTGCGAAAACCAAATGAGCGTTATTCTAAAAGATCTTTGTGAATTAAAGTAAATAGCTTTATCTTATTTGTGATTTCGACATCTATTCTCTTAATACGTCGTTACTTATTTAATTGGCGCCATTTTTGATATTTTTCTTTTTACATCTTTGTTATTATTGTGAATTCAAATTACCAATTTTCGGTGGTCCTAAGAAGCTAGTAATTCCTTAAGGGTATATATAGGGTGCTTCTTAATATACTGACACTTTGTTAAGGAGATAATCAGACCGTCAAACTGAACAACTCTCTCTATGACAGCAACATCGATATCGCGAAAAAAATTTACTGTTCCATTCAAAACTGCAAACCTACTAGAGGCAAATTTATGGGACAGTCGTTTTTTTTTCGCGATTTGATTTTGGTCCCGTATTGAAAGGTGTTCAGTTTGATGGTCTGATCATCCCCTTAAAAAAGTGTCAGCATACTGGGAAGGACCCTATATTACCTACAAACGAAGTCTGGTTAAATTTTCAATACTTACCAATTAAAGTCATGATAATGTTACACCACTGGCTTTTCTCTGAAGGAAAACATCGTGAGGAAACCTGCATGCTTCAATTTCGAGGCATGTATTGTACCCACTGTCCATTATAAGTGGAGCTCACTCCCCGTCACTTTGGACAGATTTTCGGTACTATTAACAACTTTCACTATGGGACCAAGATTGAAATCGCAATAAAAGAATCAGCTGTCTCATACATTTTGATCGTCAGTTTGAAGTTTTGTTTAGAACAGCAGATTTTTTTCGCGATTTCTGTCTCGGTCACATTGAGAAAGTTGTTCGGTTTGATGGTCTGATCAACCCCTTAAAAAACCGCCAGCATATTAAAAAGGACCCTGTATAGTCTATGGGAAAACGAAATATCATTCAATTAAAATTCTAAACGAGTTCCAACCCGGTGCTTCCAAGCTATATCATACGAAGCAAAAACCTCCTTTGTCACAGTCGGTTAACAAAAGTCAATGAACTGAAATGAACCGAAGGTCATAGAGAGTGGAAAAACAATAGCTTTGAAATTTCCCACGAAACTTATATAGAAATCTAGCGACAAACCAATTTAAGTCTTAACTTACTTGTTAATAACGTTCAATTTCCTATGTGGTTTATTACTAATATGTGTTACAAGGCATTTTGATTGTTGTTACATTGAAGGTAAAGTTGAAAATGGATTGTATGGAGGTTTTACAAAAACCCAGGTTAAAGGGTTCCCATAAGAAATGCATCAATAAGTACGCAGTTTGTGTGTTGTTATATTGAAGTTAGGTGGGAAGTATTTATACAGGGTCCAACTTAATATGCTGACACTTTTTTAATGGGACGGTCAGACCATCAAACTGAACAACTTTCTCTATAGCACCAAAATCGAAATCGCAAAAAAAAATCTGCTGCAGTTTTGTATGGGACAGCAGATTTTTTTTTCGCGATATTGATGTTGGTGCCATAGAGAGAGTTGTTCAGTTCCACGGTCTGATCATCCCCTTAAAAAGTGTCAGCATATTAAGAAGGACCCTATATAGAATAGTAGGAAGTCAAAATGTCCATCTTCAAAGAATACAGAATCATAGATTCCTTTATAACATAAAATCTTAGTAATACAAGGTCTGCTGCCTCCATGGTCTAATGGTTACGAGCATTGGACTCTTGAAACGGAGGTCGTGGGTTCGATTCGCACGAGGAATACCATGGGATTCGAACCGGGATGATTCCGTGCTTCGGATGGCATGTTAAGCCGTTGGTCCCGGCTACTATCTCTCGTGGTAGCAGTCGTTACTTAAATACCACGTCAGAGGCCCTAAGGCGGTCTGAAAAAACTCTGACACCGGGGCTAGTTGCCCACACGATAAGAAAAATTCAAGGTGTTACAAAAGTAAAAATAAACATTTAAAATGTGTAGACCATCAAATTGAACAACTTTCACTATGGGAGCAAAATCGAAATCGCGAAAAAAAAATCTGCTTCAGTAGACCTGTTCAGGTCGCGGAAGCTATTGGTCATTGAGCAAGCCCTTACAACCAAATAATAATAAGTATGTAAGTTAGTACGTTATAGCCTTTAGCATCCCACTGTAGGGCAAAGGCTTTCTCTCACGAAAAAGGGTGAGAGGGAGTGGGTCATACTCCACCACGCGGGCCCAGTGCGTGTTGGTGGAGGCAAGTTAGTGGTCAACTTGGTGTCAGAGAATTTTAAAGCCGCCTTAATAGACCTCTGACCCGACTTAGCGAATAGTTACAACGCCATCTGACGGAACTATCCAAGACCAACTGCTAAACGTGCCTTTCGAAACACGGAAACGCTCGAGATGAAATACTACTAAACGGTCACCCATTCAAAGACTGACCGGACCTGGCGTTGCTTAACTTCGGTGATCGTTTCCAATACCGAAGCTCCACTACGCCAACGAGCGCTTCATAACAATAGTGTGGGGACTTGCCACAGATGTCAACACCCACAAGTTATAGCAACGAAGCTAACAGCGCTACGGTTGCACTCGCAAATGTGCACGTAAGACAACTTGCGACGTCACATTAGTAACCCCTTAGCCGCTACACATAAGGTTCACAGTCGTATACAAGACATGAATCACGCAAGAGAAATAATCACAGAGATTCGATATTTATACAAGGTCCAACTAATATCTGTGGGACCACGGCCGGTCCCCAGGTTTCACACCTAGCCTGGCGGAAGATCTTCCCTATTCACCGGAGGAACCTTCCACAGTAGTTCCTCCACAATAGGTACGGAACTCTAAAAATGATACAAATTCCTAATCAATGATTCCATTTAAAAGCAAATTCAAAACGAATAGAGTCACGTTTCGACTATTATGTCTCAATTTTGCCCGTCGATATCTGAGCAACGGCCCGTACGTGGGCGAGATGACATTTTTATTAGTTTTAATACGAAAACTTATACATTTCCAGTTGATTCTTGAACCTTTCGAGAAAATACGTTTTTTTCTAACTTCGTAAGTAAAAAAAAAATCAACAGACTCAAAAATATTCACAGCTGGAAAATGTGAGGAAACCTGCATGCTTTAATTTCGAGGCATGTATTGTACCCACTGTCCATTATAAGTGGCGACGGGATCACCTCCCGTCACACTGGACAGAGTTTCGGTACTACTGGTGAAACGTGGATGTTCTGAGGTTTCAGAATATATCTGACTACCCCCTCGGGGAATATAGTCGTGAGCATATGCTTATGCGGAAAATCTGGGAAACATTTTACGAAGGAAGCAGAATTAATCGACTTCCTCTTTTTACGATATAAAGCTATCCAGAAACAAGGATAACTAGGTCATCGTCATCATCATCTCGGCCGATGGACATCCACTGCTGGACATAGGCCTCTCCCAAGGATCGCCACAACGACCGGTCCAGCGCCGTCCTCATCCATCGAATTTCCATCGCCGGCGCCGCCATCACCAGTTCGTCGATATCGCTATATATGCTATTTTTCGATGACACGATAGTATCGATAGACTATCGATATCTTCACTATTGTTAGGCAACACTACCGCCTGTACGCACTCGCAGTTGCTTCTAAGCACTGAATGAAATATTATTTTGTCATTTCACTAAACCAGTTTTGGGATTTGATCAAATCACTAGATTTGTTTAGGGAAATGATAAAATCGAATCGTTGTTTTAACATCATCCGTAATTTGATCAAATCACTTAGGGTTTAAAACCTCTAAAGTCCTCTAGAATAGATATCCTAAGGGTCATTTATTTACCTAATTCTTTAATTTTTCTTTGTACCTCTAGTATCTTTTTTATCTACAAACACACGCACTTTTAAATCGACCGTTCTAAAGGACTTTAAGCCTGATCCCTTCTCAGTAAACAGACCATTTCGAGAGCAATTACCAAGACCTAAGTAATTGGTCTAAGACAGATTAATCTATTAAGTTTATGTCTGCTTTACGACCTAAGTCTCTGTTATCTACGTTTGTAAGAACATACAAGAAGGTACTTATGTAATTTTCTTTTCAGTGGATAGCTTAATTGAAGGGGAACATCTATAAGACCTGTTGTCATGTACAGATCAGTGTTGAGCTCATAAAGTTACTATAGCTTACAGGAGTAGAGGAACTGACATGAATTGTCAAATGAGACCGTTTTTGACAACTTATCGGCAGGGTAAAAATTCGAGCTGTGTGAATTTCTTCCATACTAAAAAGTATGAAATAAACTAAATTATTAAAATAAAAAACAAAAAACCCGACTGCATAAAAAACCTATTAACTGAAAAAAGAAAAACAAGTGTATGGAACGTGGCCTACCGGTGTTTTATTTGGCTCCGCTGGAGAGGTTTTAGTGGACTGTAGTTTTTCTGGTGGCAGGAGTGGTTCGATGTAAAGGAAAGTCTTGCTTGCAGCACTGGAGGTTTAATTTAGTGAATTTTACAACATCCCTGAGTTACACGCACAAGCACCGAACCAATATGGAAGGCGGAAACGAAAATACAACTTTTTTAATTACTACATTTCATGTTTGTGTTGCCAACAACAAGCTCTATAATCACTAATCAGCTATAACAACTTTATTTGAGCTAATATAATTTGAATACCTACGTATTACAGGCCACAAACCAATAACCAACCAATGCAATACCTACCTAATAACATTCAAATAATATTAGCTCAAATAAAGGTGTTATAGCTGATTAGTGATTATAGAGCATGTTTTTATCATTTCCGTTAATTTTTAAAGAAGTTTGTTGAAGAGTTTCTGGCCGCATCTTCTCTACAACGGAACACCTTCCGAAGCGGTGGTAGAGTCAAAAATAGAAAGCTATCCATGTGATATTATTATGAATAAAACATTTTGAGTTTAAGTTTTGAGTGTCGATATTATCGAAAGTACCGATATTATAGCATCTCTATACTATCTATAGTATAAATTGTTTTATCAAGCATAGCATATGCTCACGACTATATTCCCCAAGGGGGTAGTCAGAGATATTCTGAAACCACAGAACATGACACGTTTCACCAGTAGTACCGAAACTCTGTCCAGTGCGACAGGGGGTGAGCCCGTCGACACATAATGGACAGTGGGTACAATACATGCCTCGAAATTAAAGCATGCAGGTTTCCTCACGATGTTTTCCTTCACCGAAAAGCCAGTGGTGTTATTGTTTTATCAATACTATATATAGTCGATATTTTACAATTTTTCAAGGTTAGGCAAGACTAAAATGAAGATAAGTTCTTTTCCCCCACTAAGTACCTATAAATTCCGGTAAAAAAGCGGGAATTCGGAAACAAATCAATGTGAAAATAGTAGATACGTTTAGTTCAGTCTCCGCGTAGCCTTCTCCTCAAGACGTGACCTAATTTGAGAGAAACAAAGCCATTTTTATTTACCAACCTAACCATACCACTATCCATACAAAACCTACCCTTATCACTTCATAATAAAGTCTTTACTGAAAGAAAAAAAGACTTTGCAAACGTGTCCTGAAAAACCAAAGCTAAACACATCTGACTCAATCAAATTTCACCTCTATTTTTTTAAGAATAAACGTGACTTTGGCGGCGAAAGAAATCTTTGTTCGCATTTTTCGGCACTGGACCGTCGAAGTCACTTTTGTTTTAAGGAAATTGGACTTTATTTTGAAGTGATAAGGATTTTCGCGAATGTAATAATAAGATTGTTAGATGGGGGTGATTGGATATAGGCCGGTTTCAATCATTGAAGTAAAATGTGAGATATCTTCGTCCAATCTTCGGGCTTTTTTGTTGGATTTTGGACCGTTCTGTTTGTTATTTAGGGTTTAATATTGCCTTTGGGGTGTCGCCTTGAACTTTTGCTTAAGTTTGGAGGTCAGATATTACGTAAACATTACTTGTAACTGGTTTACCTGGCTTTTGTACAATCTTTAGAAGTACAGGGACTAAGAAAACTATACCTATAGTCTAGGAAATGTACGGATTTTGTATGGATAGATTGCAATAATTGAACTTAGTATTAGTACCTATCGATAGTGCTATCGATTGCATCGATATTGCGATAGTGTATATATTTCGATATTATTGATAGATTAACCTCTAAATATAAATTGATTCTATCGATACTGTTAACATGCAGTAGTATCGATAATATCAAATGTATTGCAATATTTGTCTCGGGCGGGACTTGAACCCGCACCCTTTCAAACCGGGGAAGTGCGTTATCCAATTTCGATACCGAGTCTACTAGCCAGAGATTTTTTTTCCAATCTGTTGCGTCTTAAGGGGATGTTCGAAATAGCAGAACATGGCTGTGACATATTTATAATCAATAATAGTTGAATTGCAATAGTATCGCCCCCTATCGATCACTTATTAAAGCAATACAATCGATAAAATCGAAAATATCGATACTATTTATAGCACTATTGATACTATCGATATCAATATCAATATTTAACCTATTTTTAACATTGACTAATTATTATAAGGACTAGCCTTGCGGTAGCATTTCCCCTTTGCCACGGTATAAGCACAATTGATCTTGTGCATTTACATTCAATTTTACACCTTATCACTAAACGAGACAGCCTATAATTGCGAAATAATAACTTCGAACTTAGAACGTTTGGGGTTCACACGAGACTACTTTTTAACATTCAAAATTAGAATCTAAAGTTATGGGGAATAAAATCCAAAGTTGCGGATTTCATGTTACCTCGCCCCCCGCAAAAAGTGACAGAAATGTTTGTTAGTAGAATTACACGCGTAACCAGTCCACATATAAATAGTCAAAGATTTTCAAAGTCAACTATCGATAGTACTATAAATAGTATCGATGTCTTCGATATTATCGATATTATTGCTTTAAAACAAATTGATACCTAAACTATCGATAGTTTGACTAAACAGGGTGAAATTGATATCCTTTTAAACTAAGAGTCTACACATCAAACTGAACAACTTTTACTATGAGAGCAAACCGATCAAGCAAAAAAAAAAAGTAGCTGTTCCATACTAAAAAGCAATGCCTGCTCGAGTCAAATGTATGCAACAGCAGTTTTTTTTTCTCCAATCGCTTTGCTCCCATAATAAAAGTTGTTCAGTTTGATGGGTAGACTCTCAGTTTAAAAGGATGCTAATGATATCAATTTCACATTTAGGTAAGACAAATCACAAAGTATTCAAAACAAATCCTGTCGTCTCCATTTATTTATAGGAACAAAAAAAAACATTACAGCAATGAGTCCAAATTCAAATGGATCAGATTTAATTTATAAGGGATGTTTTTCATTATTTACCCTAAAGATAAAAACGGCTCACCCCGCCATAAATATGGACAAGGCTTCTTTTGAATAAAAGAAAAAATCGGCCAAGAGTGTGTCGGACTCGCCCGTGAAAGGGTTCCGTAGCCATTGCATAAGTAGAATAAGAAAAAAGATGTAAAATCGATGATTGTACCTAAAAGAAAATTTTAACCAAAACTATAGCGCGATTTAATTTCCTACAACGCCATCTAGTACATTTCTGTTTTTGGGTTACTTGTTTGTTCTCTGTTTTCTTGTCAAATGTTGATTCGATAAGTACGATAGCACAGTCGATAGTGAACGTGCCTGCTGTGCCAAGGGTCGTGGGTTTGAATCCCGTAAGGGACCAATATTTGTATGATGAATATGAATATTTGTACCCGAGTCATGGATGTTTGTATCTATATATGTATTCTTTATCGTTGTCTAGTCACCAAAATACAAGTCCAGGCTAGATAATGATACTTTAAATGTGACTAGATAATTAGTGTGACAATGTCCAAGATATTTATTTATTATAATAAGTGCAAAAATGAGCGAGTTATGGCATACAGACAGACAGAATGCACGAAAGTTTATATAGATTGATTGATTTGTGGTCGGGCTATTGCAAGCAAGGGTCGTTGTTGTAACACAGAGACAAGCGCTGGTCCTATGTGTTCGCCCCAAGCTCAAACATATTTTACACATACCTTCGAGACAGACAGAATGCACGAAAGTATATATTGATTGATTGATTGATTGATTTGTGGTCGGGCTATTGCTAGCAAGGGTCGTTATTGTAACACTGAGACCAGCGCTGGTACTTTGTGTTCGCCCCAAGCTCACCCATATTTTACACATACCTCCGAACTTATGATACTCTTATTTTCTTTTCATTTTGGGAATGCAGGTTTCCTCATGTTGTTTTCCTTCACCGCCGAGCTAGTAAATCATATACAGGGTCCAACTTAATATGCTGACAGTTTTTTAAGAGGATGATCAGACCATCAAACTGAACAACTTTCTCTATAGGACCAATTTCTAAATCGCGAATAAGAAATCATCTGTCCCATACAATTGGGTCGAGTAAGATTTCAGTTTAGTATGGAACAGCAAATTTTATTTTCGCGTTTTCGACATTGGTCCCATAGAGAAATTTGTTCAGTTTTATGGTCTGATCATCCTCTTAAAAAGTGTCAGCATATTAAGAAGGACCCTATATACAACCGTACATACATTCCGAAGAATTTAGTGGTACAGCCCCCCTAGAAAAAGTGACATTTAATTGGCGTTGACGCAAGTAGAAAATGACGGATTTGACATTAGCGATCGTCAAAATGTTTCGATCGCTAATGTCAAATCCATACATTATGTCATTTTCTACTAGCGTCAACGCCACAGAACATTATAAGAGGGGTTAGAAGTGCAAAGTAGGCGTGGAACGTGTCGCCACAGGTTATGCAATGATTTGCGTAACACCACAAGGCGCGCGGCGTGGTGCGAACGAGTGGGCATGATTAATTGTAGCAGCGTGAGCGGGAAGACAAGTGGCGACAGCCGTCTCCGAAGCAAAAGCGCTACTTTGCATTTCTAACCCCTCTTATAATGTTCTGTGGTCAACGCCAATAGTATGTCACTTTGTCTAGGGGGGCTGGGCAAGAATCGAACCGCCGCCTCATGATTGAGGTGCTGTCTTCCGTATGGGCTATCATCGTTCCTTGTTGGACTACGGACCCCTAAAAAAGTAACATTTTATTTTCTTTCAAGGATTTTTAGGGATGAAACATTAGGGTAGGTTTTCGGAATATTTACGGTTTGTCTAGTTTCTTACCAGACGTCTGGATCTGAAAGTTTTTAGAAATATATCACTTAACTTTTTTAACTTATGGAATGGTAATAGTTAGACATTATTTATCTTTTTCTTTTGTATTTGAGGTCGTAGGTTCGAATCTACGAATAAATAAAAAGGTTTGAAATTTGAATCGAATAGTAACTTTAAATCTTATAATTTATATGTATAGGGTCCTTCTTAATAAGCTGACACTTTTTTAAGGGGATGATCAGACCATCAAACTGAACAAATTTATCTATCTAAATCGCGAAAAACAAATTTGCTGTAGCATTCAAAACTGGAAACGTACTCGAGCCAAATGTATGGGATAGCAGATTTTTTTTCTGGATTCAATGTTGGTCCCATAGAGAAAGTGGTTCAGTTTGATGGTCTGATCAAACCCTTAAAAAAGTGTCAGAATATTAAGTTGGACCCTGTAGTCAATAAAATAAACAGGGTGTAAAATTAAATGCGTTACATGTTACACAAGGTGCTTCCGGCAATCAAACTGAACAACTTTCACTATGGAGCCAACATCGAAATCGCGAAAAAAATTCAGCTGTTCCATACATTTGGATCGAGTAGCCGTCGACGTTTTCTATAGAACGGTTGTATTTTTTCGCGATTTCGCTGTTGGCTTTATAGTGAAAGTTCTATTTGATATCTGAAACACCCCCTTTGATATGTAACGCTTTTAATTCCATACTTTTTAATACCGTACTCTTCTTCGAGGTAGCCAGAAACCTTGCTAAAACAATTTTGAAAATACAGCAAATTCACATTCAGGACATTTTGATGGGTAAAGTTGCGGTAAACCCTCTCGCCCACAAAAAGACTGCATAAGAAACACTGTCCCTTAGTCACCTCGTATTACAGGTATTAAAAGAAAAGCGGTGATTCATTCTATGCCAAACATTACAATTATAAAATACTTGTTTAAGGGTATATTACTGTCGGCGCGTTCCATACAAACGAAGTCTGGTGATATTGTCAATACTAACCGATTAAACTCAATGAAATTTTGCAGGAACAATCTAGAAACGAATCTCTATGCTCGTATCGTGTCAAATTTTCCTTAAAATGTACAGTTGTAAAGTTACAGTGCCTCAAAGATTTCCATACAAATCTTAAATTAATCCTAATATTGAAACTGTATATTTTAACGAAAATCGAACACGATACAAGCATAGAGATTTGTTTCTAGATAAGCATATGCTCACGATTCCCCGAGGGGGTAGTCAGAGATATTCTGAAACCTCAGAACATCCACGTTTCACCATTAGTACCGAAACTCTGTCCAGTGTGACAGGGGGTGAGCCCGTCGCCACATAATGGACAGTGGCTACAATACATGCCTCGAAATTGAAGCAGGCGGGTTTCCTCGCGATGTTTTCCTTCACCGAAAAGCCAGTGGTGTTACAAATCTTACATAAATTCCGAAAAACTCGTTGGTAAGAGTCGATCGAACCATCGGCTTCTAGATTGTTTCTGCAAAATTTCATTGAGTTTAATTGGTTAGTATTGAAAATATCACCAGACTTTTGTATGCAGCGCGCATTTACGCATTCGGAATAAACTTCTCTTAACTTGTTTTCGTTGCTTTATGTGAAAGCTCGTTCCATCCTCGACAGCCTCGATTTTAACTTTTTTTTCTCCACTCGCTTGATTTCCAAAGGTCGCCCGAACCTTTTGTTTACCTATCTCCCATTCCAACATACATTTTCATCCCTTTCCCATCTCATCTCTTTAAAATGATCCTTATCTCTCTTACAAATAAGGTCGGAAAGAAACTTTTTGGTACGCAAAAAAAGATGGTATCAAAGGAGTATTTTGTTATAATTTTGATTAAATTTTACAAAAAAGACTATCGGCTATTTTTCTTTGTGCGAGGTTTGATTTTTTCAGCTGATACAGTGTTTTTATTTTATTAAATTGATGGGATATTGAGAGAAGAAAAATATTGAGAAAATTTTTTTTTTTTAATACGGCTTACATTGATTTTAATTTATAGAGGTATATGTTACAGACATGATTAGCTTTTTGATATTGTTAGGAAAATATTGTAATACAAAAGCACATAAAGTACAATAGCTCATAAAGTGTAAGTACATTTATTTTTACAGGGTGTAAAGTTTAAAGAGTGCAGACGATAAAACTGAACAACTTTTACAAAAGTACCAACGAGGATACTGAAAAATCGAAAATAAATTGGATGTTCCTTAAAAGATGTGAATAGCTACAATTCAACAGAAACGGCTGATATAGCTTTGCTATTTCAATATTGGTCAAACAGTAAAAGTTGTTCAGTTTGATCGTCTGAAGCACCGTAAAGTATGTAAAGCATTTAAGTTGACAACCTGTATACGACATGTAAACTTTAACTTATATGCGTTACAAATCAAACAGGGTGATCCAAACCATTAAACTGAAAAATTTAAATATGAAACAAACAATTAAATCACGAAAAAAAAACAGCCGTTTCATACATTTTGGTCGACTGTCATCAATGACTTTGTGTATGGAACAGCTGATTTCTTTTCGCGATTTCAATGTTGGTCCCATACTCAACTCACCTCAAAATGTTTGATTCAAAATAATATCACATGGATAGCTTTCTGACGTAATTTTTGTCTCTACCACCGCGTCGGAAAGTGTAGAGAAGATGCCGCCATATTTAAAGTTGTTCAGTTTGGTTGGATGGTTTGAAGCACCCTGTTCGATATGCGCCGCATTTTATTCCATAGGGTCCTTCTTAATATGCTGACACTTTTTTAAGGGGATGATCAGACCATCAAACTGAACAACTTTCTCTATAGCACCAACATCGAAATCGCGAAAAAAAGTCTGCTATTCCATACAACACTGTAAACCTACTCGAACCAAATGTATGGGACAGCATTTTTTTTTTTTTGCGATTTCAATGTTGGTCCTGTAGAAAAAGTTGTTCAGTTTGACGGTCTGATCATTCCCTCAAAAAAGTGTCAGCATAATAAGAAGGACCCTGTATAGGCATACCCACAATTTTCTCTCTTAAAAAATGATAAAATGCACATCTCTTATCCTAATCATTAAATAATGTTAGCGAAGATATAAAAAAGAATTTTCTCGGTGTAATTTAAGGCGAAGTTATCTCAGCACTCATTTATCAAACGAAGCCCTATCGGTCCCCCCCACTACATAAGAAGTCTTTAGTAAGATGTTTTTGTGAAAGTTGCTCACGTGCTATTCTTTTGTTTGGATAATAATGAGACCTTAGACACGCGACTTTATCTTTATTGAATTTTGAATATGTTTGCTCTACTTTATTTTATGTTTAAGCAACTCAAAATTTTAAAAAGCGGTACTCTTGTTGTACGAAGCACGTACAACAATTGACAACATTTCATTTTAAGAAAGGTACCAAAATAAGAAAACCATTTGGAGATAATGTGATTCAAAACTTATATAAAAATTATCAGATTTTTCTATCCATTATTACTCGAGTTATTGGAAAAATACTGAAAATTATAATAGAGGTTGAATGAGATTTTATTCCTTTGCCTGCTTTGCTTTTCTATTGTATTTGACAGTTTTTATTTTTAATTTTATTGCGGCCAAGGTATCTTAGCCATAAATCCTACGTTTATCAGAAAATTCAAAAGTAAATTAAAAATACAAATATCGATCAAAAATAAAATCGACAAAATACGTATCTCTTAATTTTTAACCTATTTTTATATTTTGTATTAAAAACAGGTGGTTTAAAAATATTAATGTTGTCAATTATCGGGGTCAATCGGTAGATGTTATTTCGCAGCACAGCATTTGAACATTGAAAGCGTACATCACGCGACCTTGATAAAAGTGCATCGT
This sequence comes from Agonopterix alstromeriana, assembly GCA_963924505.1. Lineage (NCBI taxonomy): Eukaryota > Metazoa > Arthropoda > Insecta > Lepidoptera > Depressariidae > Agonopterix > Agonopterix alstromeriana. The sequence continues at coordinate 562,531 of OZ004686.1, read as the reverse complement.
ACATAGGGCGCTAACTTTACCTCTTAAGACCATTTCATTTACATAATTATCTTTAGTGTTTGAATATACGTCGATACAACAGCAACTCTCAGCCGTTTCATTCCTTCGGCCGTATCCGACTTCAGCACTCATAGCAAATCAAGCATTAGCATCATAGCAAATCATAGCATTATCCTTAGCATAGCATACTAGCATTCACATTAATATCATAGCACATCTTTGACTAATTATTATAAGGACTAGCCTTGCGGTAGCATTTCCCCTCTGCCACGGTATAAGCACAATTGATCTTGTGTATTTACATTCAATTTTACACCTTATCACTAAACGAGACAGCCTATAATTGCGAAATAATAACTTCGAACTTAGAACGGGTTCACACGAGACAACTTTTCATGATTTTTAACATTCAAAATTAGAATCTAAAGTTATGGGAAATAAAATCCAAAGTTGCGGATTTCATGTTACCTCGGAGCAAAAAAAAAGTTATCTGTTGCATACATTTGACTCGAGTAGGCATTGCCGTTTAGTATGGAACAGGTGATTTCTTTTTTGCTCCGATCGGTTTGCTCCCATAGTAAAAGTTGTTCATTTTGATGGGTAGACTCTTAGTTTAAAAGGATGCTAATGATATCAATTTCACTTTTAATATTGCATCCATAGTGAAAAATATTCAGTTTCACTACATGATGATGATTTTGAAATAACAAGTGTGAGAGCGAGTATGCTCTCTGAACGATGTGCTACTTTGACTATTTATATGTGGACTGGTTACGCATGTAATTCTACTAACAAACATTTCTGCCACTTTTTGCGGGGGGCGAGGTAACATGAAATCCGCAACTTTGGATTTTATTCCCCATAACTTTAGATTCTAATTTTGAATGTTAAAAATCATGAAAAGTAGTCTCGTGTGAACCCCAAACGTTCTAAATTCGAAGTTATTATTTCGCAATTATAGGCTGTCGTTTAGTGATAAGGTGTAAAATTGAATGTAAATGCACAAGATCAATTTTGCTTATACCGTGGCAGAGGGGAAACGCTACCGCAAGGCTAGTCCTTATAATAATTAGTCAAAAACCTATACCTTTATACGGTCCCACTGCAGGGCACAGGTCTACCTTCAGAAAGGGTGTGTGGGCGTTAGTCCACTACGCGTGCACAATACGTATTGGTAGACTTCACATACGCATCTGAATTTCTTCTTCAGCTTATACAGGCATGCCATGTACCAGTGAGTTTTTACCCGACTGCGCCAGAAGGAGGGTTATGTTTTTTTAACTTATGAATGCATTCCTCACGACGTTTCTTTCACTGTTTGACAGCAGTCGGTATTACGTACATAAGTTAGAAAAACTCATAACTGAAAAAAAACCTGCTATTCCAGTTATGTATGGAAAAGAACAGCTGAATAACATGAATACACCTGTACCAATAAATGTCATTTAAACTAAGGTGAATATATTTTATACATATAAAATGTTTATGTATGTATGTGCACGTAATAAAGATAAACTTCTTAAGGTTATTGCTATCACCCCTCGTACTAAATTAAGGGGAAGAGTGTTACTGATACGATACTGTCTTGTCAAGGTAAAGTCGAATCTAATTTATAGGGAAATAACGTCACTTTTTGACTTGCCTTGCAGTATTAAACGTAGAAAAAACTCAAAATAAAAAAAGCAAATAAAAAGGCAAACAATACGTTGTTTTGTTACTTTTCGACTTAACTATGAGCATATCATATGCTCACGACTATATTCCCCGAGGGGGTAGTCAGATATATTCTGAAACCGTTCTGAGGTTTCAGAATATATCTGATACGATACTGTTTTAGTTTTACGCTTGCGTCGTTTTAGGCGCGCGCGCCGCCCCATCTCTTTCTCTCGCATCAGGCAGTAATACAACGTGTTAATGAATAAGCGCAAAACCTCATACACCCCAACTGATTTATAACAAAATAATAAGATTGAAACAATAATTTCATTATTTTGATAGTTAAAATTTAAAGTTATTCGCATTTTAAGTTTTGAGGTAAAAATGATTTGTTATCATTTCAGCAATTAATGAACGCGCTAACGTGCTCATGGATACATTTTAAGAATCTTGTTTTAGTAGTAAGTAGGGTGATTGTGGCCTTGATTGTTGAGAACGAGTTCAGTAAATTTTAAATTTTACAAACAAATTATTTAATATTTTGAAAAAAATTACGTATGTTGAAACCATGATAATTCGATTTTGCTCTCGATTCTAAACAAACTACTTTCTAGTTTTGCGTTAATTCATTAACACGTTGTATAAGCTATCTCTCTTCTGAAACCTCAGAACATCCATGTTTCACCAGTAGTACCGAAACACTGTCCAGTGTGACGGGGGGTGAGCCCGTCGCCACTTATAATAGACAGTGGGTGCAACACATGCCTCGAAATTGAAGCATGCAGGTTACCTCACGATGTTTTCCTTCACCAAAAAGCCAGTGATGTTACAAATCGTACATAAATTCCGAAAAATTCATTGGTGCAATTCGGCCTGGACGGGGATCGAACCATCGCCTCCTGCACTGCAGGCAAGGTTACTCGCTACTGGACCACCACGGCTTAACTATTATTGTATTATATTTTAAATATTATTGTTATTAAAATGATACAGCCATTTTGCGCCAGTCCCGGTAGGTAAATTGGACGAAAGCAGCCGGGTTTGGCAGGTATACGGGTTCAAGTCCCGTCCAGGACTTATTTTTCAATCTTAAATTTGATTTGAACTTTCTTATATTTTTACCCGACTGCGCCAGAAGGAGGGTTATGTTTTTCGAGCGTATGTATGTATGTAAGTATGTATGTATGTATGTGTGTATGTTTGTATGTCTATTTCTTTGGCACGGCCTACAGCCCAAACGGCTTGATGGATTTTAGCGTATGAGGTGTCATTGGATTCGTAAAAATCGTGAGAGTGACATAGGGTATATTGTTTCAAGATGGCGTCTATGAATTAAAAAAGAGAGGGGGAATAAACATTTTTTTTTGCTAAAAATTACAATATGGGTATCAAATGAAAGCTAGTAATCAGACGATTCCAAATATATAAATATTATGGTACTTTTATGTTACCGTTTCGACACAAGACTAATTTATTTCTTGATTGTTTTTTTGTTAAACGAGTTAATAAACCCTTTCTTATCGAAATTCCAAATGAAACACTTAATTTTCGATTTTTGTTATAATAATATAAGTTCCAATCATTTTCGCTTCGCGCTCTTTTTGAATAAAGGCAAATAAACAGGTCCGGATTTTCCGATTTTCCCAAAAAAAAAACAACATTAGTAAAATCATCCCCAACTCGAAACAACCCCTGGCAATTTTATCAAAATGTAATTTATTACCCCCTATCAATACAATTGTAACAAGATCTCACCCTTAACTCGGATAACTGCGATGGATGTGGAGCTTCTCTTCACCCTACTTCACACGCCAGTGTTACCAGTTTACCCACCTGTGGGAAAATTACCCATTAAATAAATGATTATTAGAATCAATAAAATTTTCATCTAGGAATTTTGATTGTTGACTAACGCCTTAGATCATATAACTAGTGACCAGCATCGCGTTACCATTCCCCTCTGCCTCGTTACACGGTCAATTGATCATGTGACATACATTTTTTTACCTTATCTCTAAACGAGACAGTCTATAATTGCAGAACAATGACTCAAAACTAGTCTCGATTGGGGTTCACATGTGACTTAAACGTACCATACAGGTGGTTAGGGTAAACAGTTGCATTACTTTAAGGGGTGACTGTACCCATTTTACTGAACAATTATCCCTAAGAAACATGAGGAAATCCCAAAAAAATGTTTGGACTCTCCATACTAAATGCAATCAGCTGATCGAACATTAGTATGGGGTCGATTTTTTTTGCGAATTTCTCTTTTGTTCCTTTGGCGAAGTTGTTTAGTATCACGAGTACAATCACCCATTAAGGTAATGCAACTCCCCTAACACCTTGTTTTTTTATCGTCAGGGCAGCAAGCCCTGGTGTCAGAGTAACCTTGTAAAGACTGATGATGATAATTCGCCTCATCAATCAGAAAAAACCGAGAGGAGATTAAATCTTCTCTACAACGGAACACCTTGCGACCCGTTGGTAGAGTCAAAAATGACGTCAGAAAGCTATCCATGTGATATTATTTTGAATAAATCATTTTGAGTTTCAGTAATAAGCGATTTTGTTATAAACATAATATTTCGATCCATATTGTTTTTCTATGTGACTCTACTGATCGAAATGAAAGACGTCCTACGCCAAATTTAAAAACATTTATGTTTAATTCAGTTCGTAATCTGTTTTTAATGAAGTTTCCCACATTTATCCATGATCATACTATTTTACCCTGATTTCATTCAAACGTATGAACGTTGGTAACACCATCACTATTCTGGAAGTAGGGGTACAAAATGCCGTGTGAAGATATTTCACGAGACGTCGTTATTTGGACGCTGAAGCTTTTTATAGTACTGAACGCCATTCGGATATGTTCAGTTATAAATCGATGTTCATTGCCTTCTTATTGGGTTTCAGAACGAAATAATAGTAGGGGAGCTACGTACGAGACGAAAGGAGGATTGAGTGCAGTGTGTTTGTGGACGAAAGTCTTGCCTATCAGCAGTTGAAATGTTATGGAATCATCAACACGTGTTAATGAATAAGCGCAAAACCTCATACACCCCAATTGATTTATAACTAAGTAATTATATTAAAACTACAATTTCATTATTTTGATGGTTAAAATTTAATGTTATTCGCATTTTAAGTTTTGAGGCAAAAATGATTTGTTATCATTTCAGCAATGAATGAAAGCGCTAGCGTGCTCATGTATACATTTTAAGAATCTTGTTTTGGTAATAAGTAGGGTGAGTGTGCCCATGTGGTGGGTTGAGATCGAGTTCAGAAAATTTTAAATTTTACAAACAAATTATTTAATATTGTGAAAAAACATTCCTATATTTTGAAAACATGATAATTCGATTCTGCTCTCGATTCTAAACAAACTACTTTCTAGTTTTGCGTTAATTCATTAACACGTTGTATAGAACCTACCCACGCTGCGCTTTCCGGTACGCGGTCGCCACTCGAGTACTCTTCAGCCTCATCGGCCATCGGTTCTGCGAGCAATGTGCCCCGCCTTATGCCACTTTAGTTTAGCAATTCTTTGGGCTATGTCAACTACTTTGGTTCTTCTGCGAATCTCTTCATGAAGGAGTGGATTTTTATGAAACTAAATAACTTTGTTTAAGGGAGCTATTATAATAAGATATTAGAGGATATTCTAAACTTGCCAGACAGTCCTCTGTAAAAAAGCCTACTATAAACTCGATGATTATATGAATGACCAAAATGTCTGGTCTTGACAATGTTACACTATGTAATTCAACATTGTATTTGTAAGTGTACTTTGTATATTTTGTTTTTTTTTTAAAATGTGTGTTGTAGAGTTTCTGGTCGCATCTTCTCTACAACCTTTCGACGCGGTGGTAGATTCAATAACATGACGTCAAAAAGTTATCTATGTGATATTATTTTGAATAAACAATTTTGACTTTGACTTTGGCTACTCTGGTTCTTCTGCGAATTTCTTTATTTCCGATTAGATTCATGGAATAAAATCAACATATTGAAGGAGAGGATTGTTATGAAACCAAACAACTTTGTTCAGGGAATAGTCGAAAAAAATGCTTATCTTGTCAACCCAATGTATGGAGCAGATTTTTTTATCTTGCTATGGGAGCTGTTGCGGACGAAGTTGATAGCAAAAGGGAGTGTAGATGTCCTAAACATCAATTCGCCTCTAACACCTGTTCTTACAAATAAAAGTAAGAATTTTCCAAAATTTATCTTGATGGCTCGTGTCCCTCAGGAAATCTGTATAAAAACGTCTTAAGATAGGTGAAACATACACTTTGAATATTACAGAATTTTTTTTCCTTTTAGAAAGTGAGTGAAAATGGAAAATTATTATTTACGTCTGGAAAAAGTACCTTGAGCATTCGAGCAGTGAGGTCATGAAACAAATGGAGCAATAAGTTTTATCTTCACGACTCTAGTCTACGAGGGGGTAGTCAAAGTTATTTTAAGTTCATTGTACCACACCATACCACCAGGATTTTTCATGTGGTGGAATGACAGCTTACGAACGAAAGAGACACATAGGAAAAAAACCAAAGAGATTATACCTAAAGGCATACCCACCCACCTATTGCTAGTACTTCCTATCTCTAAGCAAGGATTTCCACTTTTTTTGACATATTTTGACGTGCTAGTGTGTGTAAAGTTGTGTAAAGTGGTCATGGAATGGATGGAAGAGTTGGTCTAGTTTGTCTTAAAAACACACTAATACGTAAAAAATAAGTCCAAAAAAAGTGGATAGCCGCATAAACAAATCCTTCAATCAAAAAAACAAATCAAAAGGTCCTTGATCTTGGGGTCAAAATTAATATGCTGACGGTTTTTAAGGGGATGATCAGACCATCGAACTGAACAACTTTCTTTATGGTACCAACATCGAAATCACAAAAATTGTGGTGTCCCATATTATCTGGGTCGAGTAGGTTTGATTGCAGTTTAGTATGAAACAGCAGATTTTTTGCGTGAGTTCAATGTTGGTTCCATAAAGAAAGTTGTTTAGACTGATGGTAATCTCCTTAAAAAATCTTCAACATTAAGAAGGACCTGGTATAAGCCTTGTATAGTGCGAATATGAATGGAAGTGTCGGCAAAGGCCACCCTCAATTCAATTCAATTCAATTATACTTTATTGCACACCAAAATAGAACATACAGGACCCCCGCTGTTTATTTTGGCTAGTCGAGTGGCTATTGACATTTTCTATGGAAAAGCTAATTTTTTTTTTTGCGATTATGTCTTAGCTCCGTAGTGAAAGTTGTTCAGTTAGATGGTCTGAAGCACCCTTGATATTGTACCGCAATTAATTTTACACCTTAATCTCTAAATTCAAATTATATCAACAACCCTGAACAATTGTAAGCTCCTAAGCCCCCCAGAAAATGTTTAATATCTCATTAAACACACGACTTTACTGTATTTGATATAAAGACTAAATTAATACCATATTTCATCTCGAACACTTAGTTCACCTTACGAACACACTTTCAGCAAGCAAAATTAATACTTACTCCTAGGTTATAAGGGTAATTGTTGAAAAATTTTTCCAAAAATGGGTTTCGAGAAACAATAACGACCCTTCATAGGGTTGCAGATTCGTGTCCCGCGTGAAGCAGACTGAGACAATTTGATTTGATGGACTAACGTGTTATTTAGGGGTGGGGCGCAAAAGTTTGGGCAAGTGGAAAATGACAAAGAATGTAAAAAAGTGACTTTTTTAGTTGAACGGTTTTGATGGCTTCATGTTTTATAGATGAGAATCAAGTGATATTTTAGTAATAAAAGTATAGTGTTCGACTTTTGAATGATTTTTTTTTCTGAAACATTGAAAGTATTTTTAAAAACTAAAATGGGACGGGTGAAGGCTTTGACTATTTATATGTGGACTACTGGTTACGCGTGTAATTCTACTAACAAACATTTCTGCCACTTTTTGCGGGGGGGACGAGGTAACATGAAATCCGCAACTTTGGATTTTATTCCCTATAACTTTAGATTCTAATTTTGAATGTTAAAAATCATGAAAAGTAGTATCATGTGAACCCCAAACGTTCTAAGTTCGAAGTTATTATTTCGCAATTATAGGCTGTCTCGTTTAGTGATAAGGTGTAAAATTGAATGTAAATGCACAAGATCAATTGTGCTTATACCGTGACAGAGGGGAAATGCTACCGCAAGGCTAGTCCTTATAATAATTAGTCAAAGGAATCAAGTGATATTTTAGTGGTAAAAGTATAGTGTTCGACTTTTTGAATGTTTTTTTTTTCTGAAACATTGAAAGTATTTTTAAAAACAAAAATGGGACGGGTGAAGGATAAGAAATGAATGTCAATAGCTGCTCTACCAATATGTATGAAACAGCTGATTATTTCTCGCGATTTCAAAGTTGGTCCCATAGTAAAAGTTGTTAAGTTTGATGGTCTGACTCCCCCCATTGATATGTAACGCATTTAAATTACCGGGTCCTTCTTAGTATGCTGACACTTTTTAAAGGGGATGATCAGACCGTCAAACTGAATAACTTTCTCTATGGGACCAAAATCGAAAACGCGAAAAAATAATCAGCTGTTTCATACAAAACTGCAAACCTACCCGAAATATGAGACAGCTGATTTTTTTTCGCGATGTCGTTGTTGGTCTCATAGAGAAAGTTGTTCAGTTTGACGGTCTGATCATCCCCTTCAATAAGTGTCAGCATATTAAGAAGGAACCTGTATAGGTAAGGTTTTGCAAGTTTTGCATTCATTTTTTAACGTCTTGTATAATTAAGTTAAATAACGTTTTCATACAAAAATCAAATTTTGACTCAATAAACATGATAACTAAGTAATTCAGATACTAAATACATCAGGATCCAATAAGTTCACTTCACCGAAATTCGGGACCACCTCTAGCAAATTCACTAACCTTACCTATAGAGGGTAGATAGGGGACAATCGGATCTCATATTACGTCTTAATGAGGACGACGTAATGCTATTAGTCACATCGGTTGACGGTTCCTCTCATCGCCTGGAGGGGGACGGGGAGGGGTGAGATATTTCGTACAGATTACTACTGAGTTTTTGCGTAACTTAGTACGTGGGTTGTTGACCTAAGAGATAATATATGGTGATTAAAAAAGATGATACTGTAAAAAATAACGTGGTGGTCCTGTGGCGAGTAACCTTGCCTGCCGTGCAGGAGTTTCGATCCCCGTCCAGGCCGACTCGTACCAATGAGATTTATGTACGATTTGTAATACCACTGGCTTTTCGATGAAGGAAAACATCGTTAGGAAACCTGCATGCTTCAATTTCGAGGCATGTATTGTACCCACTGTCCATTACAATTGGCGACGGGTTCTCTCCCCGTCACACTGGACAGAGTTTCGGTACTACTAGTGAAACGTGGATGTTTTGTGGTTTCAGAACATCTCTGAATAACCCCTCGGGGAATATAGTCGTGAGCATAATGCTTGTAAGAAAAAAAAAGTTGTGAAAACAATCAATCATCTCGCCTATTTTCTTTTTCTTCAGTCGTACGATATTCAAATTTTTTGTCATTTCTTGTGCCCTTATATGTCTTAGTTACTATTAAGTAATTATTACAATATTTTAATATCACTAGAAGAAAAAACTGAAAGTATAAACTATTGTTGGAAATGTAGAGTTTCCGACTATTTCTTCTCTACATATATCCGTAGAGATACACTTATCGACGGATTGGTAGATATAGGATCCAAGTTAATATGCTGACAGTTTTTTAAGAGTATGATCAGACCATCAAACTGAACAACTTTCTCTATGGGACCAACATCGAAATCATAGTCGAGTTTTATACAAAACTGCAAACCTACTCGAGCCTAATGTATGGGACAGCAGATTTTTTTTTTCGCGATTGCGATATTGGTGGTAGAGTAAGTTGTTCAGTTTGATGGTCTGCTCATCCCCTTAAAAAAGTGTCAGCATATTAAGTTGGACCCTGTATATAAAAAGTGACGTCAAAAAGAAAACGCAAAATTTCTAAGTTGATCATTTGAGAGTCAATTTGACCAGTCAAACATTTGTTTAATTTTTTGTCTCCCTCTTTTTACAAAAAAAGCAAAGATACAATCGAATAATACCAAAAAAAGGCTGAATCTTACAAAAACAGAGCCGAAAATAAAAATGTTTATCTACCACAAAATGTGGCCTTGTCGCCACAGACACCGTACTAAGGAAGAGGCGATAACAAAAAAATAAATAAAAAAGAAGCAAAACATTGGGAAGGCAAAGTGTCCCGTTATTGCGTTCGACCACATTAAGCGTTATATGAGGGCTTGAAACGTATTCACACGTTAGGAGCTGCGAGCTACCATTTTGTATCCTTACACCGTCACAAACGAATAATCTTGATAATTCCACCATTTTTTTTTAGAGCGATGATAGTCCATTCGGAAGAGAGCTAGCGACTCAATCATGAGCAGCATTTAGACTTCTAGCGTGTACCACTAAGTACTATAGAAATTATTTAAAAAATGCGCAAAAAAGGTTCAAAGAAAAATAGGAATTAAACATTTTTAGACTTTTAGTATTTTTATAAGATTTCATTTGCATTATTATAATTTATTTTTAATCTCGCGCGCGACGCGCCTTCGCTGCATAGAAAATAACCTGTTCCCGCGCTTTTCGGAGAGCGAAAGCCGCGCTTGCCGCGACTTGTAGTACGGGAAAAAGCCGAGTCGCGCGCAAGTAGAGAATTTATGCCCTCCAAAACTGCCCCTCCACATAAACATTAAGCTTTTTTAATTTAATTTATGTCATTGGATCATTAATTGCTACAACCGTACCAAGTTTCAGCTTCCTGTGTCTTACGGTCTCCAAGAAAAATGCCTCTGACAGACGGACAGACGGTCAAGATACCGAGGTGATTCCATAAGTGTTTCATTTTGCCAATTTTGGTGCGAAACACTAAAGTTGTATGAGTATCAAACATCAAAATAACGAAACTGTGTAACGCACACCCTAGACTAGGGAGGTCGCCTATAAGACATTATCGTACAAAACGCAACGATTTCACGACACTACCCCATCTTACCCCCACCTCCCCAATACACCATCTACCATGGACTGCCTACCCAAAAGACTGCCAATTTAACTTCAAAAAATATATTTCGTCAATTAAGTCACTTTCTTTTTAGGCATATGCTCACGACTATATTCGCCGAGGGGGTAGTCAGAGATATTCTCACACCTCAGAACATCCACGTTTCACTAGTAGTGTCCAGTGTGACCGGGAGTGAGTGTAATGGACAGTGGGTACAATCCATGTCTCGAAATTGAACCATGCAGGTTTCCTCACGATGTTTTCCTTCACCGAAAAGCCAGTGGTGTTACAAATCGTACATAAATTCCGAAAAACTCATTGGTACGAGTCGGCTTGGACGAGGATCGAACCATCGCCTCCTGCACGGCAGGCAAGGTTACTCACCACTGGACCACTACGGCTGTCATGACTATCTTTTTGACAGTAAAATTAGGGCTATAATAGACTAACACTCAGTTGCAGAAACGCTCATTAAGGGCCTATGTCGAAAAATAATTGAAGCGAAATGGGCGTGGCTTAGCGCAGCAAGCGCCCCGCGCCCCGCTACCGAACATCGTCGCGCACTAGCCCGCGAAAATCAAATCACTCAAAATGCGTAGAAGACGCTTCGCTGTTAATATATTATTAGTACCTTTTGTCGTATGAAAAAAACACAATATATTATAATTAAGAATCGTTCTATTTATCCTCCTTGATCAATTATTAATTTGTTACAGGATCAATTACGGACAACCAATTTATAGATAGAAACAATACCTAACGATACTCTTTAATTGTATTCACTTAAAAAACTTAAAACTCATTAATATCATACCGAAAATCACTGTACCTATCTAGAAGGAAAAAAACTATCATTACAGGATTTTGTTTTACTTTATAGTACGAGAGCTACCTGTTGGTCTTCGGTTCGGTTCTTGGTTAGGCTTTACGTCTTTAGGTCCCGTAATCAAATCAATTCAACTTCTTATTTTGTACTTGTAATTGATATAATACAAGTCAAAACATTCTATGGTCAAAACATACCGACCATCTATATGAAACCTGGAAGTTATTTTACGCCGTCAACAAAAATGTAAGAAGAACGTGAAAAAATAAGTTTCGTAATACTGCAATAATCTCAGTTATTCTCGATACCACAAGAACTTTCAGGTTGAGAAGTTGTATAACACTCATAAACCTATTTTGAAAATCCATAGGTAATTCTAAAATACCTCGCATCCCTCAGATGCATGGCATAGCATTGAAGGATGAGGATGATGCAGGATATTATAACAGGTTATGAATGAATTTTAAAATGGTAAATCAACATTTATTTACAAAATCACTATTAATATTTATCTTACGACCTAAAATCAACATTTATTTACATTAGTACATTACGATAAGTGTGACTTAAGTAGTTCATTATTGCACAGCGTGAAGTTAGCACCCGAGCACAAGCAAGGGTGCTAAACGTATATGCAGGTTTAGGTCACAGAGTGCTGGAAAATTATTTACAACTTATTACCTTTTCTTTTCTCTCTTACTTCTGGTATGTTCCTGCCTACGTTTCAAATTTAATGTTTTGTTCCGTTTTGTTTTTCATTATCACTGTTTCTCCTAGTACCCCAGGAAAATTAGGTGAAAAAAAGGGTCAACCTCGGATTGAGAGATAATAAGCTACAAACTTCTTTAAATCATCGTTATGACATCCAATATGTTAGGTCAAATGTCACATAAAATCTCGTTTATGCAGGTCAAAAGATTCAAGGTAAAATGTCAAAAAACAGGTCTTTAGGAAATATCTTCTTTTCTATGCTCTAAATGACCTTTGAAGTTTTAAAAAAATTGTAGAACTTTTAAATTTTCTTCAAATTTGGTCATTTATAATAGTTAACCGTTCTTGAGATAGATAGGTAGAACGCAAAGAGTTGTAACTCCCATAACGGTTTGCTCCCATAGTAAAATGATACTTTTCCTTACACCCTGTATAATATTATTTGGCGTTATTAATGAAAATACATAATTTCAATAACTATACACGAAAGAAGATGATGAAGAATAATTTCGAGTTTGAATCAATCGGGATAGAAAAACGAGTACAGAATAGTGACCCTGAGCAGCGCGCATTGAAGATATTGAATGAAACCAGTCACCGCCTGCCCGACAGACGCTTCAAAACAATACTTATATGGAAAGAAGACGACATGAAGATTCCGAACAACTACAAAAACTCACTCAAACGGCTGCACAACCTAGAGAAGAAACTAGACCGAGATGAAGACCTGAAAAAGAAATATGAAGAAAGAATGCAAACCCTCTTCACTTTGGGCTACGCCGAGGAAGCTACCACACCACCGGTGCCAAATAAAACATGGTACCTACCCCACTTCGCGGTCATTAACCCCGCGAAACCGAAGATAAGAGTAGTACACAACGCCACAGCGAAGACAGCCGGACGCAGCCTGAACGATATGCTACTCTGCGGTCCAGACTTGCTGCAATCTCTGCCGGGAGTTGTAATGCGATTTCGTCATCACCATGCACCGCGCTATACGTGAAGAATAGAAATGCTTCAGACTTCAAAGAAAAGTATCCTGCAGCCGCGCGAGCCATTGAAAAGAACCACTACATGGACGACTACATAACAAGTTTTCCGACCGAAAAAGAAGTCAAAGAAGTATCGAAATCAGTCGACTACATTCATCGGCAAGCCGGCTTCGAGCTATGCGGATGGGTGTCCAATACAAATTCAGTAGTACAGCAGTTTTCCGCCAACTCGGGCGGCGCCACGGTCTCTATCGGCGGGAGCGAGGTCCGATGGTACAACGGGCCGAGCTTCCTACGAAACCACGAACGAGAATGGCCACAAGAGACGAAGACAGAAGCACCGAAGACAGGAGAAGAGAGGGGACTTGTCACATCACCCACCAGCGACCTGACCACGTTCACCTATCTCGAATCGAGATTTTCGTCGTTCCCACTTTTGCTACGAGCTACGGTGCGCATGCTACAGTTTGTCAATTTATGTCGAAAGAAGAAAAATGAAACAGTATTGGCTACGAAGTGCAAACGAACGAAAGAAAACAATAAAAACGACTCTGATTCAAAGATTGATAAGAAAACACGCAAGAACGAGACACCGTACGTGAAGAAATGAGATAGCAACACCATCGGTATCGAAACGCACTATCTCATTCGCGCTGAGAAACTATGGTGGAAACCTGTACAAGAAGATTGTCTTTCCGAAGAATTTACGTCGAGTAAGGAGCGGCGCGGCGCCTCAGCCGGGAGACAAGCTGTCGGCGCTATCAGTGGTCGTTGGCAAAGATGGCTCAAAGGAAGAATCCACGTAGCACCTGACATCGATGAAGACACTGCGAGCCCAACCGTACTCGACGGGAAACACTACTTCACGCGACTGTACATACAACACGTACACGAGCGACTACATGGCGGTATCGAAACCGTCGTGAATGAGCTACAGCAGCGACTATGGGTACTGAAGATACGACCGACGGTGCGTGAACGTCATCAAACACTGTCAACTATGCAAGATACGAAGAGCGAAGCCTACGTCTTCGGCGACCGGCGACCTGAGGAGGTTCGTGGCACGAAGAGCAGTGCCTAAGGAGCTATGGAGTGACAACGCGACGTGCTTCAAGGCTGCGGAGAAGGAGCTCGCCAAGGCCGCGTCAGCGAGGAGGCGACGGCGCGGCGCATCACCTGCCGCTACGTACCCCCGGCCTCCCCCTTCATGGACAGCGCGTGGGAGTGCATGGTACGCACCGTGAAGGAGGCACTGCGCGTCAAACTCCACGAGCAGTACCCTAGCGACGAGACACTGCTCACCCTGCTCGCCGAGGCGGAGAACACCGTCAACTCCCACCCACTCACACACGTGGCGGTGACCCCAGAAGAACCGGAGGCGCTTACACCCAACCACATCCTGTTGGGACCCAAACGACCTCACCGCGCGCAAGCGCAGCGCGCTCAACGATGGCGGACGTCTTCTGGAGCCAGGTCAAAGAGTACCAGCCTCTACTCCAACACCGGCGGGAGCCTCACACGACCAGCGCACTATCGGCGACCTGGTACTCGTCTGCGACCCCACCCTGCCCCGCAACACATGGCCGACAGGAAGGATCGTCGCGGTCTACCCAGGGCGAGAGGGCGAGGTGAGGATCGTGGACGTCGTAACCAGCAACGGGCATGTCCTCCGGAGACCGACCAAGAGGATCGTCGTGCTACAGGTTGGATCGCAGAGCTGCGACGGCGGGAGAAATGTACATAGTTTTTTACATTACTTTGTTTATTTCGTTTTATATACCCTTTTATACTAGTAGGATAAGTTTAGGTTAAGTGTTCATTTCAATAAATAAAATTTTCTTATTAGAATTAGGGCTTAGCACATAAGTTATGTAAATAGTTCTAATATGATTCTTATTTGATTGCTCTAGAGATTTCTACCCCAGATTAGATTAGGTACACTTCCCTAATAAAATTAACGCATAGCACAAGTAAATAAAACAATTAGAATCGAGTTAGAACTTATATAAATTCCAATTAGAAGTTATGCCAAAAGCTTCACTACCTCATTAGAAGGGGTAGAATCCTATTAGAAATAATTGTTAGAAAGAGACAGAACGCTCCATCTCTGTCAGCGCATACAGGCGAGCGAGGGGGGCCCCGGCGTCCGGAACCTGTGTTATGAGGAAGCGGGGGCCGGGGTCATATAAATATTGTACCTTTCCTTTTCGTTCTGGACTCTGTTATGCACCGGCGGATGATGCACCTGCTATTTTTAGAATAAGAAAATAAGTATCTTAACTATATAATTATATTGGTTTGTAAGCGTAGAAATTAAGATTGTATGAGAAATAAAGAGATTTGTATTCAGGGCAAGAGTGCGGGGTAAGGAGGGGTGGTCGCTTGAAAATGATATAAAATGGCGCCAAATCGGCGTAGATTCATTCCGGATCCAGCACTCAAGAAAGAAACAACTTGGAAGAAGAAACTCTCTGCGACCACTCGCCTTCCCTACCCTGCCCTTCAGCCTGGCTCACCATACTGACTACCCATACAATTAAGGGCCACAGAGTTTTCAAACTCTCATACCAGGCAAGATGTTCCGGAGCAATAGAATCCTTCAACTCGGTAAAAATACTGACAACGGTTCATAAATACGTTTATAACCAGATTCCATTATGACAAATAAATTTAATTATTTGAAGAAATTGAAAAACAAGATAGTAAAACCGAAAATTACGACGACTTAAAGATAATAACAGCTAGCTCTTGGTCTATGAAGTCCAAAAAAACTGCTATACATATTTGAGTGAGAAATATACTTAAGAGAAGTTTATTCCGAATGCGTAAATGCGCGCTGCATACAAACGAAGTCTGGTGATATTTTCAATACTAACCAATCAGTAAATGAAAAATTTGCAGAAACAATCTAGAAACTAATCTCTATGCTTGTATGAAGTCAGATTTTCGTTAAAATATACAGTTTTAATGCTAGAATTAATTTAAGATTTGTATGGAAATCTTTGAGGTATTGTAACTTTAAAACTATACATTTTAACGAAAATCTTACTTCATACAAGCATAGAGATTAGTTTTTAGATTTTTTCTGAAAAATTTCATTGACTTTAATTGGTTAATATTGAAAATATCACCAGACTTCGTTTGTATGGAGCGCGCTCCGAATTATATTCTCTTAAATGTGAAGCTGCTATGGCCTCGAATTTATTTTAGATTGTATTTAATATATTACACTATAATATTTACACGTAAGCTGGATAATGAATCGTAATTCGGAAATTGGGCATGCGAACGCAGGTCTGACGCGGGCAAAGGCCACAGCCGACTGAGCTTTTTAATAGATTGTGATAGCTTATATTACTGCCTGATGCGAGAGAAAGAGATGGGGCGGCGCGCGCGCCTGACTAAATAAAACGACGTAAGCGCCAAAACAAACTTTATTTAGTTGTGATTTTACTATTTATGTAAGTTAATTTCTGCTGCAATCAAAATTTATAAAATATCAATCTCTATTTTTTAAATCAAGTCTCGTGTTTCTATTATTCACCGTTTAGCAGTTCCAAGCGTTTATAGATAAAGACGGAGGCTACTTTGGCTTGTTTTTCTATCGAGAAAATTTGTCTTAATCGTGTTTTGGTGGCAATCAAAATTTTAATAATATGTTCAATTTACACATATCCTGAAATCATACTCCTACTGTTAGTACTTCATGATATCTGATGCTTTGAAGAATCCTATTTTTTTCACATATCCTCTTAAAGTTAATCCTCCATAAAATCTCTTGCTGTCACTTTTTGTCTTGTTGACGTAGTAAAAGCTAGCGAGAGATTTAACGGAGGATTAACTCTAATGAGCGTTTCTGCAACTGGGTGTTAAGGTTTTGTTGAAAATATATAAATCAATGATCGACAAAACATAAGCACTAGACGCATTTTTTTTTTTTTTAGAAATGACTTATACAGCGTTGCTCAGGGAGCATTTACTGCTTTTTACTGCGGACTACTGGAGGGACCAGAAGGGTCACCGAGCCAATTGAATGAACTTAAGCAACCGACCTAGGGGCACCCCAGGGGGGTACGGACCTCGGCATAGGACGTTGCTGGGGCTACGCGGCGGATTGGGTAGCTAGGATCGGTAAGAACTAGATGCAGACTCATATAAAATGTTTGAATTTTTTGTCTATTTTGTCATGATTACTGACAGCGAGACGGAGCAATAAGCCTACTAGTTTTGTTAATCTGAGCCTATAAAAGTGCCCTCAGATATTATTTGAGCGCACTTTTAAATCTGCCATTTCTGGAGTGTTAATTGTGTGTCTAGTTTGTTTTCGTAATCAAAGATATTAGTAGTCTATTCTGCCAGATAGTCTACGTTCTCAACTATCCTTCATTTCATTTAATATACATTACGGCTTTATTTGAAGATATTTGAGAAAGATTTAGTAGAGAGAGAGTAGTGAATGCTGGAAATAGGGGGTGGATATAAGAAATCGCTGAGCTGGCTGTTTTCACGGGTAACTGTGTAGGTGATGAATGCCTCTTTCTTTCTAGCGCAGCTACTTTTTATGAGAATACATTTGTTTACCGTTCTGGTTTAAAGGACCACGCCATTTCTTCCCGTGGGCGTCGTACGAAGCGACTGAGGGATTTTATCAACATTTTCCTTCGTAGTAGGCAGACTTGCTTAAGGGAATATAATTTGGACCGCTCGTGTGAACCCCAAACGTTCTAAGTTCGAAGTATTATTTCGCAATTATAGGGTGTCTCGTTTAGTGATAAGGTATAAAATTGAATGTAAATGCACAAGATCAATTGTGCTTATACCGTGGCAGAGGGGAAATGCTACCGCAAGGCTAGTCCTTATAATAATTAGTCAAAGCTTTACAGCAACCAGACATTTTATTAATTCAAGTAGAAACGAGTCACGTTGCAGGTTCTGACCCGAGCACTTGTTTGGCGTGGGTTTCACGCGTCGCGTTTTTGCGTGCCACGAGGCTCTGCAATCCTCAATCTCTTCTTATTCTTGATCAAAAACAATCTCTGATATTGGGATAGATACTCCCATAATCTATTTGACACTGGCGGAAATGCAGTGCTAACGCACAAGCAAGAGTCCAGTAACTATAATTTAAAAAAAAAATTGTAGAAGTGACATAAGTAGTCTATAAAATACTTTTTATTTGAATAAGCTAACATTCTTAGTTTCCAAGATATTAAGGTAACATAAGTTATTGGTGACCCGTATTCATTGCTCTCAAGTGTAGAAAGTTCGATATAAAAATTGCCACAAGTTTATTCCTAGAAATTGCTAACAGGGCTTTGACTATTTATATGTGGACTGGTTACGCGTGTAATTCTACTAACAAACATTTCTGCCAATTTTTGCGGGGGGCGAGGTAACATGAAATCCGCAACTTTGGATTTTACTCCCCATAACTTTAGATTCTCATTTTGAATGTTAAAAAAAATGAAAAGTAGTCTCGTGTGAACCCCAAACGTTCTAAGTTCGAAGTTATTATTTCGCAATTATAGGGTGTCTCGTTTAGTGATAAGGTGTAAAATTGAATGTAAATGCACAAGATCAATTGTGCTTATACCGTGGCAGAGGGGAAATGCTACCGCAAGGCTAGTCCTTATAATTAGTCAAAGTAACAGGGCCATAATTATCGCAGGTTCGCTTGGGAAGTACAGATTATTTCTGCTGAAATATGATACGTTCTTGAGTGGCGAAGGATATATTTTTTTCTTCTTTGGCAAGGGGTACAGTGTTATGTGTCTTGAGGTTAGGTTGTGGTTGCCATGGAATAGATGTTTTATTGTCGAAACGTTATATTTGCGAACATTATCCGTCGGAATGGTCGATAAATATGATAATGTTTGTGGAGTATTTTTTATGGGAGGTATGACTGTTTTGTTTACTATATTGCATTGGGGATATGATTTTTTAGGGTTCCGTACTTAAAGGGTGAAAAGAGGACCCTATTCATAAGCCTACTCTGTCCGTCCGTCAGTCCGTCTCTCTGTCTGTATGTCTGTCTGTCTGTCTGTCTACCTATTTAGGGCTGTAACTCGTCGATAGTAATATTCTTCAAGCTACATCTGACCCCACCACTTTATTATTATCGGTTTGGAGCAAGTCTGACTCGCACTTGACCAGTTTTTAACCGACTTTAAAAAAGGAGGTTATTATTATTTGTTCTTTAATTTAAAGTAAGTAGGTTTATTTTTTCTTTCTTTATACAACCTATCGTATTGTATTGTATCATATTTTCTCATCAACATCATTTTAGTTAAGAGCTACGCTCTTGTCGGTCGAGTATTCGCCAATCCTGTCTCTTCTCCGCTAGTGTCTTGAGTACTTGATACGACTCGACTTCAACCTTTTCCTTCACTTGGACTAGATAACTCTGTCTGGGTCTTCCTCTGCCTCTTTTCCCCTCTATCTTTCCTTCCAGTATGGTTTTAAAGAAATTGTCGTTTCGTATCAAGCGTCCGATCACTTTTACTCTTCGGTTTTCGATTGTTTTTACAACATAACAAAAATAAATAATACATATTTTCCGAGTCATAAAATTTCAAAAATAAAGGAATAAACTTTGACGAAACACACATAAATACAGATACAGCACACGTCGCAACGTAACAAAATTCAGCAATTTGACCGAGCGAGCGAGCATGTAATGTTAATTCACTTTGTAGTTTTGACTACGAGTTTACAAAGTCTACACACTCATGTATAATTCATTATATAACTTTAGACAACGATTATTTTAGCTTTGTAGTTCCAGACATATACAATTTTTCCATAAATCGTATTTCTAAGTAAACACACTGAGAAATAAATTCTACGTATACGTAGCCCGTCGTAGCTTATACGTAGCCCGTCGTAGCTTATACGCAGCCCGTCGTAGCTTATACGTAGCCTGTCGTAGCTTATACGTAGCCCGTCGCAGCTTATACGTAGCCCATCGCAGCTTATACGCAGCGCGTCGTAGCTTATACGTAACCCGTCGTAGTTTATACGCAGCCCGTCGCAGCTTATACGTAGCGCGTCATAGCTTAAGTACCACGTAGCTTACGACGCGATACTGATTACGAGTGTTGCATCAGTATTTAAGTTGTCTCGTTCTTCATAATGAACTCGTAAGGTACGTGGTACGTAAGCTGCGAGGAGCTAGACACACACAGTGAAATAATTAGTAGAGTTCCGTAGTAGTCAAACAAGGAACCCTTATACTTCGTCCATTCTGTCTTTATACCCCGCTTCAATTATTCACTAATTTTTGAACCTATTGAAACATTTGACATAAAGACAGCTAATAATAACCCAAAAAATCATAATAAACCAGAAATAATTAAGAAAAAACTTAACTTTTTTCATCTCAATTTAGTGAGATGTTGTTAGATAGCTCTTATAACGTGGAACAAAACACCCATACAAACTAAGTCGATACAATGCTTGTATCTCGAGATATATGCGCTCAAAGTAAAAAACAGAGCGGAAATAATAAATAATAAGAGCGGAATACGGAGTATCTGGTTGCCTGGCGTCCGCGTCAGTGACTACTTATACGATGACTACGGAATCCTATCATGGTCGAGTACGACACACACTTGGTCGGTTTTTTTAAGCTATCACCGCATCGGAACGTGTTATTGCTGTAGAGAAGATGCAGCCAGAAACTCTACGTCGAGTGGTTAAACTATCTCTCACAAAAAAACCGGCCATGAGCGTGTTGGACTCGCCCATGATAGGGTTCCATAGCCATTGTAATTTTCACTGAAAGTATTTACCTTAAGCTATATAAGATCTAACAAAATCAGCTGAAACTATTTTAAGGGGATGATCGGACCATCAAACTATTATGTTTGGGAGCAATATCTAATTAAAAGACGCGGATTAGCACTCAATACTTTAATGGCGGTTAGCAGACTGTCGTTACCAATCTTTTCCCCGTTTACCTACATTATCATAAACTTAAACACTACAATTCCCTCCACCAATATTACAAACATAGTAACGTTATATTTATTTATACATAGGGTTTGCATTACGAGTATTTCTAACAGGGTAACGTCTAGTACCCGGTTCACAAGGGCGGCGAGCATCTTGCTCTTGGTTAACGTCTGAGATATACGATTCAATCGTTACTGGGATACGGGTGCTCATAGTCTGAGTTCCTGTTACTGCCGCTGGTGGCGATACACAAGGCGTCGGCAGCTCGACTGTCTCTGCGAGTGTCGGAGCGGCGCGGGCGGCGGGCACGCGAGGCGGAGCGGGAGCGGGAGCGGGAGCGGGCTCTCGCTGCGGATGTGGTCCACACGACGACGCCGACGCTGGTGCGTGGGGGCTGCGGGTCGAGCTCACCGGTGACGTCACGCTTGCGAATGAATCCTCCGATGCTGCTGATGAATCGTCTTCCGAGTCACTTGACTCCTCCTCCCTCTCATCTATGTCATTGTCTACGGTAGGTATGTCACCTCCAATGCTCTGATCTTCCGAGTATTCTCCGCCCTTGTACAATAACAATTGATCTGTATGTTTCTTAACATATATTTCCAATGTTGGTATATAGACCCTATACATTCTAGACCCTATTTTATGTTGGATAACGCCTTTAATCCAGGTATATTTATTGCCATTGTTATAAAAAGATTTTATTAAAACTACATCGTTTTCGTTTAACAGTATTTTCCTTTTTCCGTTATATTGATTAACCTGTAAGGTCTGTTTTGAAATAACGTTATTACTAGCCATTGATGCTGACGACTTATCACCCGTAAACATATCACTGTTATCGTTATCACGGACGCGCAGCAAATCGAGACGACAGCGCAAAGGTCGCCCTAGCAACAGCTGTGCGGGTGAAAAACCGGTAGTGCAATGCTCTGTATTCCTATAATTGAACAGAAATGCATTCAATTTAATTATAAAATCTTTCTGTGATGGATTTTCCGCAATTATAGATTTAATTCCCTTTTTTACTGTTTTGACACTGTTCTCAGCCTGGCCATTCGATGCCGGGTGATACGGTGCTATAGTCAAATGTCGAATACCATTTATTAAGCAAAAATCTTCAAATTGCACCGAACAGAAATTGGACGCATTGTCTGTAACTATTAATTTTACTAAACCGAATCTGGAAAACATCTCACTTAATTTTGATAAAATGGTTTGCGAGTCTGTGGTGGTCAAGTGATAGCACTCGACCCACTTGGAATGCGCATCGACGGCGACTAGGTACTGCCGGCCGGCCACGGCGCACATGTCCAGATGCAGGCGCTCCCAGGCGCGCGCGGGGTAGGGCCACGGAGCCAGCGGCGCGCGAGGCGGTGCGGTACGCATCGCGTTACACACGCTGCATGCACCTATTTTTTCTGTTATTTGTTTATCTAAATTAGGCCACCACATACGCTTACGCGCTTCATTTTTCGTTTTTACGATACCGTTATGAGAGTTGTGAAGTTCACTTAAAAGTCGTTCTCTAAATTTTGTGGGCACTACAATTTTGTGGCCCCTCAAGATACATCCATTCTCTATTGACAACTGTAACCTACAATTGAAATATGGTTTCAAGTTATCATCACTATTTTTTCTAGGCCATCCCGTAATTATATGTGACCTTACTTGTTTTAATATCAAGTCTTTGGTTGTTTCTATTCTAATATCTTCTATTGTCAAAGGTCTTATTGATTCACTTATAAAATTTATATATAGTGCCTCATCTCTCATTTCGTTATCGCTCGAGTTTAGCGACCATTTATTTGCTCTCGACAGAAAATCAGCAATGTTACTTTCACTTTTTATATACTCTATTTCAAAATTATATGCTGTTAAAAATAATGCATACCTCTGTAATCTATTTGCTGCCATTTCTGGGACACCTTTTTTACTTCCAAATATAGACAACAGAGGTTTGTGGTCAGTGCGTAGAACGAATGGCACCGATCTACCATACAAATAGTGATGGAATTTTCTTATTCCAAATATGATCGATACAGCCTCTTTTTGTATTTGTGCATAATTACGTTCACTACTGGATAGTGAGCGAGAGGCATAGGCGATGGCGCGCTCGGTGCCGTCGGGCTGCGTCTGCGCAAGCACTGCACCCAGACCCTCGGGGCCCGCGTCCACCGTCAGGATCGTTGGATAATCCGGGTTAAAATGGGCTAGTATGCGCTCTGACGAAAGTTCTCTCTTGATTTGCTCAAATGCTACAGCGTGTGCCTTTCCCCAATGCCAAACATTACCCACTTTTAGTAACGCGTGCAATGGACTGAGGATACTTGATGCGTTTGGTACAAACGATCTGTAGTAATTTAACATCCCCAAAAATGATTTAAGTTCAGTTACGTTTTTTGGGGGCTGCAAATTTAATATCGCATCTACTTTCCTTTTTGACTTATGCAAACCATTTCTATCAATTACAAAACCCAAATATTCGACTGATTCTTTAAATAATTCGCATTTGTCCTGTCTAAGACACAACCCGGCTTCATTAAAACGGTTTAAAACCTGTTCTAGCCTCTCCAAATGAATCTGTTTATTTGGGGCGGTAATTAAAACATCGTCTAAAAAAACGCAAGTGCCCTCTATTCCGGCTAATAACTTTTCCATGCTTTGCTGAAAAATTGATGGCGCGTTAGATAAACCGAACACCAAACGTGTATAGCGGAATAAACCCTTATGTGTATTTATTGTAGTTAATTTCTTTGACTCATCATCCAACTGAAATTGATTGTAGGCCCTAGAAAGGTCCAACTTTGAAAATTCGACTCCGCCATGTAATTTTGCAAAAATATCCTCTATGCGAGGTAGTGGATAGTTATCTACAAAAAGGATCTTATTTAATGTAACCGAATAGTCGCCACATATTCGAATATTACCATCAGATCGTAAAACGGGAACAATAGGTGTAGCAACTTCCGAATGATCAGTTTTCTCTAAAATACCTAAATCAAGTAATCTCTGTAATTCCTCTTCCACCTTTGGCTTTAATGCCAACGGAACTGTTCTGGGTTTAAAAAATTTCATTATTGAATCATTTTTAACCTTTAAATGGATTTTATACTTATTAAATTTTCCTAGATCGTTCGAAAACACATTTGAAAATTTATTTTTCAATGAGTTTATGACATCGTCATCTGTGTTAATATGGTTACAATTAGCTGTGCACAGATGTAACCCAAAAATACTGATAAAATCTCGTCCTAAAAGTGGTGATTGACTCGCCTCTGTATCTATTACGTACAGCTTAATATTTTTCGTACTTTTTTCGAACATTAAAGGTGCCGTTATGAAACCAATGGGTATTATTTTGCTACCATTATAACAATTTAACCTAACATTACATTTCTGCAACGTATATTCTGATTCCAATAATGTACGATAAATATTAGCTGGTAAGACAGAGACGGCACTACCGCTATCCACTTCACACATAACCTGCTTACAGCCTATCGAAACCATTTGCTGCATCGGGCTGCCGTTAACTGAATAAATATTAAAAATATCGTAAATACCTTCGATAATGTCGTCAGTATCCTCGGCTAAAAAATTATTATGCATGTTTTTAGCTCTGCACATTCGGCTTAAATGACCCTTTCGATTACACTTTTTGCACGAATAGTTCACAAAACGACACTGATCTTTTGAATGATTCGTATAACCGCACACACTGCACTTTTTCTGCATTATTTTCGTTGGAGTAGACTTTTCACCGGATCGAATAGCGAACACTTGTCCAGCCGGCAGCGGTTGCGCAGCCGCTGTACCGCTGCTACCGCTACTTTGAAGCGCTAGCCGCGCGCAGCGCACTCCCTGTGCTGACTGCAACGCCTTGCTCATGGTTAGCGTATCGATGTTCTCCGCGAAAAGCTTTTCTTTTTCTTTCGGATTTTCTAGTCCGAGAACAAAACGGTCACGAAGAGCCGTATCTAGTTCCGTTTTGAAACCACAAAATTGAGCGAGACTCCTCACACGCGCCGCCCAATCTGCGAGATCTTCACCCGGTCTTTGTTCTGCTTTATAGAATAAATAACGTTCAGCAAATTGGCATTTCTTTTGTTGGAAATGAGCGTTTAATTTCGTAATAAGCTCCTTGTATTCCAACTCTTCCACTTTCTTCGGGAAAACTAAATCTCGGGTCACGCGGTAGGTATCCTCGCTGAGGGCCGTTATCAAAATCGCTCGTCTCTTGGTACCAGCTTTGTCGGTGTCGTCACTGATGTCGTTCGCCAAACAAAGCTGCTCGAAACGGCATTGGAAAATACTCCATTCC
Source organism: Agonopterix alstromeriana (assembly GCA_963924505.1). Classification (NCBI taxonomy): domain Eukaryota; kingdom Metazoa; phylum Arthropoda; class Insecta; order Lepidoptera; family Depressariidae; genus Agonopterix; species Agonopterix alstromeriana. The sequence continues at coordinate 536,980 of OZ004686.1, read as the reverse complement.
TGTGCGCGATGATCGAATGTGAGACCGCCACCACCGAAAAACAAGTTACTCGTCATTGCTTTAATAAACTTATGTAGTTTATTGCCCAAACACTAAATATGCACTAATTACACACGTAAGTATCGTTATCGTCGCCAATTATTATGTTTGGGAGCAATATCTAATTAAAAGACGCGGATTAGCACTCAATACTTTAATGGCGGTTAGCAGACTGTCGTTACCAATCTTTTCCCCGTTTACCTACATTATCATAAACTTAAACACTACACAAACTGAACAACTTTCATGGGACCAAAATCGAAATCGCGAAATAAAATTCAGCTGTCCCATACAAAACTGCAAACATAACTCGACTCAAATGTATGGCGCAGCAGATTTTTTTTCGCGATTTCGATAATGGTCCCATGAAAGTTGTTCAGTTTGATGGTCCGATCATACCCTTAAAATAGTTTCAGCTGATTTTGTTAGATCTTATATAGCTTAAGGTAAGTACTTTCAGTGAAAATTACAATGGTCCAATGGTTCAATATTGGTCCCTTAGAGAAAGTTGTTCAGTTTGATGGTCTGATCATCCCCTTAAAATAGTTTCAGCTAATTTTGTTAGACCTTATGTTTTTTAATAACATTTTCAGATTTATCACTCCAGTATTTTAGAAGTTAGAGTGCCGTTTTTATTTACTTTGAGCGCAGATATCTCGAGACAGAAGCATTATAACGATTTAGTATCTATGGGAGTTGTGTTCCATTGGACAAGACCTATCTAACGATACCTCATACGATTTAAAAAAAAAACTACTTTTTTCCAACCCAAGAGGAGTAGAAAAAAATTGTTTTCTTCATAACTATTGCAATTCTGTTTTTGGGTTACTGTTATCAGTATTCGTGCCAAATTTCGATTCATTAGGTGCAAAAATGAGCGAGTTATTAAGGCGCGCATCCAGACAGACAGAATGGTCGAAAGTGTAATGGTGCCTTGTTTGACTACGGAACCCTAATAACTAGAAAAAACCCAACCCTATTACACACTTACAGACATACATATATATATAGTAAATACAAAACATACAGATTGTACATCTGTCGGTCCCCTTCGGAACAAGAAATAGTAATCGCAAACACTTAATTCTGGAGTATGTTTATCCCTCGGCGACGAGGCGCGGGGGGTTGGCAGGGAGGCTTTTAATCCTAAGCAAGATTGATGTAAGTCATTCTGAGAGGGAGGATTCAATGGCTGTATCTTTATAATTTGTACGGTTTGCAAAATAATGCGCATAGAAAAGCCAACAAAAAATGCTTAATTGCTTGCTCTCGACGCATAATGCCCTAATTTAACAACGCGAAATGTCTTAAACTTATAATGTCCTAAACGCAAAATGTCGTAAACGCGGAATGTCCTAAGCACAAAAACTGTCTTAAACTTATAATGTCCTAAACGCAAACGCAAAATGTAGGGATTTTTATAAAATGACAGCACAAAAATGACAGTGAAGCCGTGGTGAGTGGCGAGTAACCTTGCCTGCCGTGCAGAAGGCGATGGTTCGATCCCCGTCCAGGCCGACTCGTACCAATGAGTTTTTCGGAATTTATGTACGATTTGTAACACCACTGGCTTTTCGGTGAAGGAAAACATAGTGAGGAAACTTGCATGCTTCAATTTCGAGGCAAGTATTGTACCCACTGTCCATTAAAAGTCCATTGATCTTGTAACGCGGCAGAGGGGAAATGCTACCGCAAGGCTGGTCCCTAATTATATTGTCTAAGCTGGTAACATTTAGAATGAGCAATCGACTCGAACAAATCCGATACAAGAAGATTTTCATTCAATTCTGTTGCTGACTGTACACGTCGTTAGCTTTGACATGGGTGAAAGAGACAAGACGATAATGTTTCTTTGATTGAATTGTAATAAATGAAACAGATGATGTCATTAATAACTTTTTCATCGGAATCAATAACTTCTTTGATACGATTATACAGGGTGTAAGGAAAAGTATCATTAACCTTTAAACCACATACTCTATCCATCAAACTGAACAACTTTTACTATCGGAGAAAAATTGTCAACGCAAAAAAAAGCTGTTCCATACTAAACTGCAATGCCTTCTCGACTCAAACGTATGGAACAGCAGATTTTTTTTGTTCTGTCAGGTTTGCTCCCATAGTATAATAATTGTTCAGTTTGATGGGTAGAGTATGTGGTTTTAACTTACCTCTGCCAACGTGCAAGATCAAAAAATCTTACGCATTTACAATTTTATACCTTATTACTAAACACGACAGCCTATAATTGCGGAACAATAACTTCGAACTTACGACGTTTGGGGCATACTCGACACTGTTTTTCATGATTTTTAACATTCAAAATTAGAATCTAAACTAATAAAATAAAATTCAAAGTTGCGGATTTCATGTTACCCCCGCAAAAAGTGGCAGAAAATTTTGTTAGTAGAATTACACGCGTAACTTGTCCTCATATAAGTAGTCTAAGGGTTTTAAGGGTCTACCTTGTTTACGGGAACACTAGGCATCTATAGTCGTGACTTGAAGGCTTTGTTTTCTAAATCGAAAATAGAAAAGAAGCCGCGGTCGAAGACTAGTTATAATAAATATTCCCGACCTCAAATTCAACCCAGTTCGGACTTGCACAATAAGATCGATTTAACAAAGCCGGTACACAACATTAAACTCTATTGTCTAGGTATTACGGGCTATAATGCGGAGGATTTTGTGCTATTCTGTTTAATGGTTTGGCTATTTTTGGCGGGTATTGTTTGGTAGAGAAATGTTTTTTGGAGGGAAAGTTTGTTCCATAGAGATAATACATAAATTCACGACGATATTACCCTTTCTGGAGTGGTCAAATTTCAAACTAAAAAATAAAAAAGCGAGAAATAATAAGAATGCCTGCATAGTGATGGTTGCAACGTGGTCAAAGTCAAAGTCAAAGTCAATAGAATTTATTCAATATAGGAGCTTGCAGCACACTTATCAAACGTCAAATATTTTTTAAAGCTACCACCGCGTCGGAACGTGTTGTCGCTGTAGAGAAGATGCGGCCAGAAACTCTACAACATAAAACGACTTAATAACTATTATAATATAAATTCTTAAGCTAAAGTTATGTATACAATAAATTTATGTAAGTTATGTATACAATAAATTTATGTTTATGTAAATTTATGTAAAGTTATGTATACAGTGTTAAAATGAGTAAAAAAAATCAATAGGTTGTGTTACCTACTTATTGATATTTCCAACCCCAATTTTGGAAAACGTGCAAATCCTTTATTAGGCGTGTTTTGTAAATTTTTCTTTGAAACTAAAATGCCTAAATACTTGTATTACAATTGTATTTTTCTATTCTTGGTGTGCAAAAATAGTTATTTGTTATACAAGAGTCCAAAGTTGCTTTTTAACCGCGTGCTCAATTTTGATGACCGGGCAAGCGAAGGGTTCTAAAATCACGAGCGCAGCGAGTGATTCAAAAATTAGAATCCTGAGCGACAGCGAGGGAATCAAAAGAGCACGAGGTGAAAAATCTTTGCACTCGAGTGCAACACGTAACTTTTCATCCCACCTCAGCGAGGAAATGACTAAATGCAAAAAAAAAAAAGTTGTATGATAAATTCGCCACCATGGAGGGAGAAGTAAATATGTTTAATGATGTTTTGAATTCACAAACTTAGTGCACACGATGTTCTAAATTCAATTTACTTTATCCTCTAGCGGATAAAAACGGCTTTTGCACTCAGATATCGTACTCTTAGATAAAATACTCTTTCCGAGATAGGGGGATGAAAAGAATATTTATCTTAACTTATCTTACAATTTCGCATTTAAAGCTGTTCGCAAAAACTACCGTCAAAGGAAAGTGACCAATCAAAACAAAAATCACAATCAAGTTGATCCTTTAGTTTCGCTTGTAACTATTCTTCTTCAATAAGGTTCAATGTTCTGTGGCAAACATAAACAAATACCGTTGTAACTATTTGGGGTGAAAGGCTTAGAACATTGTGTTTGTGGTTTTAGTGTAGTGTAGTGTAGTGTAGCATAGTAGTGTAGAGTTAGCAGTGATGGTGATTTAGTTGGGAAGTCTTTTTCTCCTATTGGGAAGGGAAGATCTTCCTACAGACAAACATTTTACTAAACTACTAACACGACAAGCAAACTTCGTGCGCCATCTGAGAGTAGGACGTTTGGTAACAGAGATAGCGATTCACTAAGTGTGGCGACATCACCACAATGTACTGACAGCGTAATGAAGCGCGGATTTCACTCTAGTAAGGACAGAATGAGTAGTTTTCTGACAGCTAGTAAAAAGTAGTTCCAATACACAGAGATAGATGGCGTTGACTCGAGATGGAGGCGAAGACGGAAATTTAGGCTAAAAATTAAGCAAAAAATTGGTTTCATGTCACTAAGCCAGGCGCTTCCGTTAACGAAGTATAATTTCACATTTTTCTGCTTCCTTAAAACTCAATTTTTCACCATTTTATTTGTATTTTATTATGTGCAAGGTCGCTCATCCATTTTTCGTCAACGCCATCTATCGAGACGTTCGCTTTTTTAATGGCTTTCGGAAAATCCCTCATTACTCAATGACTTTTATAAAAATGAAAGCAGAAACCAATGAATCCTCATTTTAGGCGAGGAAAAAAAAGAGAAAAACCTATGTCGAATTCCTTCCTATCCGGAAAAAAGTCACGATTTGGAATACAGTGTCTTACATTATTCATTTTTTTTTCTCCGAATCTTGCTTTGCTCAACCGACAAAGTAAACAACAGGTCGTGTGAAATAACGAACGCTAAGGGACCACGTGGCTCGTAAAGCTATCCCGGACACGACGTAAATCGAGGTCACACCACACTGGGGAGGGTCCGTCTAATTTATTACTATCTCTTCGGTGCAGCGCTGACGTGTTTTATTTTAAACTGAAGACGTTTGCAATTAGAATTGAATTTTCAATGCCACAGGTTAGCAGTGTTTTTTTTTTTGGGAAATGTATTGTGACATTAATCTAAGCTCGCGATGGAATAGTTCATGGGTTTTTCTTATAAGGGGAAGTTACGAGTATAAGGGTTTCCAACTCATACGATGGATTAAAGGGATATAACAGCAGCAGTTGTAAGAATGTAGTTATACAAGGTGTAACAAAAGTAAAAATAAATATTTCAAACTTTTAAGGGGGTTGTTTAGACCATCAAACTGAACAACTTTCACTATGGCACCAACATCGAAATCGCGAAAAAAAAATTTTGTTAAAGTTAGCTCGAGTAGAGTTTAGTATGGAACATCAGATTTTTTTTTTGCGATTTCGATATTGTTCCCAAAGTGAAAGTTGTTCAGTTGGATGGTCTATACCACCTCCTTAAATGTTTATTTGCATTTTTGTAATACCTTGTATACAAATATGTATATATTCTCTCTCAAAACGATATTTATTAAATTCATTTCAATTTATTTATTCAGAGACTGACATTTTGACTTTCATGAATGAAAATTTTACTCCATTTTAACACTTTGTAAAAAATTACTCCCTTCATATTATTAAACATTTACAAGTAAACTTTACCTTAACAGAATAAGGCCCAGTTACCAAACAAAGGTACCAGACAAACACAACCTTTATCTTAACAGGATTCTTGGGAAAGGAAAACCGGAAATAATTCCCATTGTTTTTCTTTTCAATAATTTATAACGCGGAAACTTTGGAACGTGCCACGAGTCTTCAGTAAACGGTACGTTGACAGCGCGCTTACTTTTGTAGGTATAATGAATAATAACAATGAGGAATCATTTATGTTACAACCATCCCAAGATCGCCCGTGTCCGTCTTTTAAGGTGTTACGAATTCTCCATCCTCCTAGGTTAGGTTTTCCTAAGAGGAAGGATCTCTCTTTAAGACTAGAGTGAGCTATACCAATTGTAAAGTGTCCACTTTTTTTGACGTTTAGGTTTGAGTGTGTGGTGTCAAAGTCAAAGTCAAAATTGTTTATTCAAAATAATATCACATAGATAACTTTTTGACGTCATGTTTTTGAATCTACCACCGCGTCGGAAGGTGTTCCGTTGTAGAGAAGATGCGGCCAGAAACTGTACAACACACTTCTTTTAAACAAAACAAAATATACAAAGTACAATTACATAAATTCAATATTAAATTACATAGAGTAACATTGTCAAGACCAGACATTTTGGTCATTCAAATAATCATCGAGATTATAGTAACCTTTTTTACAGAGGACTTGTTTAACATGGGACTTAAACTTTTTGTCCGTCAAGTTAAGAATATTCTCTGGTATCTTATTATAATAACGTACACAGTAGTGTAGGTGTCAAGTAGTATGGACAAAAGGCACCGAGTGACATAAGGCCTTATGTTTACGGTTACTATTCACACACACTAGCTCAAAAAAAAGTGGACAGCCGCATAAACAAATATCTATAGTTCCGTCTCCTTCTACTATTAAAGGTACGTCATAAGACAAAAGAGATCAACTACAATCGTAAATTTATGCGGACTCTATGGAGATCCTTCCTCTTAGGGTTAGTCCTATCGTGACTAACCTATCCTAACCGCAAATTTTCCTACTAATAGCTTAGGCTAAATGGTTTTATTTCTATATTTCCTTTTTGGAGAACTTACAATTAAATAACAGTTTGATTTATACATAGACAAATGGACGGCGGATTTTGGATCATATTGCAATAACCTCGTTTTATTGCAATAATATTTAAGTTCTTTGATAGTATTGTGACTATCTAACCTATTCAATTATATTTTAGGAATATAGCGCGGCGATACCGTTCCTTCAACGGAAATGCTCCTAAAATAGCTTGAACGATTTGGCCCTTTAGAAATAAGAATACGAATTCACATCGCACGCTCGAAAGTAAAAAATTTCCAAAATGGAAGGCTATTTTTCTCGGATGCAAATGAGGGTTGACGTCTGGTTCTAATGTGATTAGTAGAAAGGTTGAAAATCGCTCTTCTATTTATTCATTCGACTATTTTGGCAGTTGCGATTTGTTGATAATTCTTGTGATTTAATGATATCGGAGTAATTGAATCCATATATGGTTCCGATTTAGAATGGGCCAGCTCTTCCTGCCGTGGGTGTCGTATGGGGCGACTAAGGGATATGGTTTCTTATGCTGTGTTTTTGGAAGAGAAAGGTTAGACTAGTGTTGCCTAACAATAGTGATATATTGATAGTTACGTGGATAGATTGTACAAAATAAAATAGTATCATTTAAAAGGGTGGTTCAGTATGGAGATAACGTCGAATGAAAATAAAACAAATTAATTTTCCTATACATTCGAGTCGAGTAGGCACTGCAATTTTGTATGAAACAGCAGATTTTTTCTCGATTTTTGCTCCATAGATGGTGAAAGCTACTAATTTTGATGGCCTAAACCAACCCTTTAAATATTACTAGAGTTTTTTCTTACACCCGGACTGGTGATTATGATGATTAAGAAAAATTGTAGTTCTATTCTGACCAGCAAAAATGCTACCGGAATTATTACACTGGATGGAAATAGAAATCTAATAATCAAATAGTGATTTCTTGACTCCCATTTTCTCGACTCATAACAAAACGTGAATTGACCAAAAACAAAACAAAAATTTCGATACAAAACTATTCGAAACCCTCCAAGAATGACTTTCCCTTTCGACGGTTCAGCGACTTTCAGCAGTCATGCAACAAAAGGTTTCCAAAAGGTCCGAAATCAAAATACCAATAATACATCAAAAATAAACGAGAAAGAAAATTGTTCGCCGTTGTTTAATTTAACGCTGAATATATAGGATCCTTCTTAATATGCTGACACTTTTTTAACGGCATGATCAGACCGTCAAACTGAACAACTTTCTCTATGGCAACACAAAGAAATCACGAAAACAAAATTTGCAAGCTTACTCGAGCAAAATGTATGGGACAGCAGATTTATTTTTCGCGATTTCGATGTTGGTCCAATAGAGAAAGTTGTTCAGTTTGATGGTCTGATCATCCCCTTAAAAGTGTCAGCATATTAAGAAGGACCCTGTATTATTTTCTTCCGAACATTTTTTTTTTCTTTCTAAAAATGTGTAAGGTCCGTCTAAACTAATGCACAATATTTGAAGGGTTTGATCAGACCATCAAACTGAATAAAGTTGGAATCGCGAAAAAATATATAGGGTCCTTCTTAATATGTTGACACTTTTTAAGGGGATGATCGGACCGTCACACTGAACAACTTTCTCAATGTCGAAATCGCGAAAAAAAATCTGTTCCATACTAAACTAAAATCTTCCTCGACTCAATTGTATGGGACAGCTGATATTTTTTTCGCGATTTCGACATTTGTCCCATAGAGAAAGTTGTTCAGTGTGATGGTGTGATCATCGTCTTAAAAAAACGGTAAGCGTATTAAGTTGGACCCTGTATGTTGCTCCATAAAAAATGTCTATGGTAATTCGATCCAAACGTAATGAATTTTGTCGTTCGCCTTTTTTTGGTGAATATATTTTGTGGTAGTATAGAACCCTCTGTCATATTATTAATCTGTGCCTCGGTGCGCGAGTAGTCCGATACGCACTAGACCGGTACTTTTTTTTTCAAAATATATCGCCGAGTCACCTTTCATCGCAATCGGACGAATGGTATAGGAAAGCATAAGGGACAAACAAACAAACCTTGATTTTCGGGCGGAAAGTACCATCATCGGTTCCAACCACGTTCTAAGGGTACTAATAAAACAAGGGATACTTTTGGTCGAGTTGGAATTAAGGACAAAATAACGTAGATGCCTAGGCTAACCTTTCGTCCTGTAATACCACGAATAAGTTAGAATATTTATCCCTTAGTTATCTTATACGACACGTGGGAAGAAAATTGTATCATCATGATCAGCCTATACAGGGTGTAACAAAACACCGTAGTAATATTTAAAGAAGTGCTTCAGAACATCAAACTGAACAACTTTCACTATGGAGATAAATTCGAAATCGCGAAAAAGAATCAGCTGAGCTGAATTCATTTGAGTCGAGTCGGTACTTTTTCGCGATTTCGATGTTGGCTCCATAGTGAAAGTTGTTCAGTTTGATGGTCTGAAGCACTCCCTTAAGTATTACTAGGGTGTTTTGCTGCACCATGAATACCCACTGCCATGGCACAGGTCTACCCTGAAGAAGGTATAGGCGTTAGTCCACGACGTGTGCCCAATTCGGATCGGTAGACTTCACATACGCATCGAAATTTCTTCTTCAGCGTATGCAGGTTTCCTCACGATGTTTGCCTTCACCGTTTGAGAGCAGTCGGTATTACATACATAAGTTAGAAAAACTAATTGGTACATGGCGTCCGTGCGGGTTCGAACCCGGACCTCAAGATTGAGTTTCCATAGCTCTCCGCAACGCGCCACCGAAGCTCTTATCTTATACAGGGTCCACCTTAATATGCTGACAGTTTTTTAAGAGGATGATCAAACTGAACAACTTTCTAAATGGGACCAAAATCGAAAGCACGAAATAAATCTGCTGTTCCATACAAAATTGCAAGCCTACTCGACTCATACGTATGGGACAGCTGGATTTTTTCTAGATTTCGATGTTGGTCCATTAGAGAAAGTTGTTCAGATTGATGTACTAATCATTCCTTTAGTTAAAAACTCAAATTCTAAACTCATTGGTACATTTCATGTCGTCCATGTCCACCTTACATCTCCGTAAGGCGCCACCGACGCTCGCGTAAATTGAATAGTCCATTCTAAACCGGATTCATACGGTAAAACGTTATATGGAAAAACACGTTAGCATCCGCACCACAAACCCCTCGGTATCAAAATTTCCGAATGTTACCCAATCAGCCTGAATATTTGCTAGATTTAATATATAAAAACATATGAAACGTTTTGGGCCTCGGGGATTTCGCGTAATAACGTATTACGCCGCGGTACTGTCTGCAAATAAAACACAATGGAATATAAATAGGTTGTATTTTGTTAGCTGCTTTTTGAATGAAGAAAAATAAATTAACGCAATTTTGTAGATTAATTTGAGTGGGTCTTTTACGAGTGCGAATTATTTTCTCTTTTCTATTTATTTTAATTCACACAGTATTTTCACATACATAAAAAATTCATTAACAGAAGGGTAATTAAATAGTGCTTTGAAATGGAAAATGTATTATTAAAAACCCGGCCAAGTGCGAGTTGGACTACCCATATCTGTTCCGTACCACCACGCTATATAGGGACCACATTAATATGCTGACACTTTTTTAAGGGGATGATCAGACCGTCAAACTGAACAACTTTCTCTGTGGGAACAACATCGAAATCGCGAAAAAAAAATCTGCTGTCCCATACATTTGGCTCAAGTTGGTTTGCAGTTTTGTATGGAAGAACTGTTTTTTTTTTTCGCGATTTGGATGTCGGTGCCATATAAAAAGTTGTTCAGTTTGACGGTCTGACCATCCCCTTGAAAAAGTGTCAGCATATTAAGAAGGACCCTGTATAATTTACTTACCAAAAACATTGTGTTTTCTCCGGGACCCTTAGCGCGAACCAGACACATTTGGTCTATTTTAATTATTATTTGTTATACTGTAGAGTTTGCTCTATAATCACACGAAGTTTGACGCTTGTGTGTATTTATATTGAAGATTATTTTTCTAAAAACTTGTTTCATTGTAGGGTCCCATTTATTTATTTTTATTTTTCTATTATTTGTCAGCAAATCCACCGTAATAACGCATATTCTGTAAAAATGATAGCTATTATGGTTTACAAGATACAGCCCTTTATAGTTTGGACGGACGGACAGACGAACGAAAAATTTAGGCTTAGTAGTATGGTCCCGTTTCCACCCTTTTCGTACGGAAACCTCAAAATAAATATTTGCAAAGAATATCAACTAAGTTTATCGAAAAAAAAGTATAATTTTTTACTAATACATTCATATATAGGGTGAAGTTGATATCATTTTAAACTAAGATTCTAGCCATCAAATTGAACAACATTCACTATGGCAGCAAATTGATAGGAGCAAAAATATAACTGCTGTTGCATACATTTGAGTAGAAAACTCGCGAGTCGACATTGCAGTTTAGTATGGAACAGCAGATTTTTTATTTGCTCCGATCAATTTGCTCCGATAGTAAAAGTTGTTTATACCAATTTCATCACTAGCAAAATTTCCCTAAATCCATAACAATCAATAATAAATCTTAAGTCCTCTTAATCCCCAACAACCCTTATTTTCCTACCCCTACTGTAACATTCACCTACGGAAATTGTAAAGCAAAATTGGGTAGTCATTTCATAAATTGCATTGACCTAGTAGCGTTATTAAATTTATGAATATTCCGCAAGCAAATGTCCAGGAAAGGGAATTATTTGAATGTCACCCTATATTGGCAATCTTGGGAAGATCTTCCCGCGTAATTATATTTGACTGGGGAAGATTAATTTTGGGTTTTATTAATTTTGAATGTTTGATATAGATACATACATAGTATGCAATTTCTTCCTTCAGCGTTTGCAGAGTTTCCTTACGATATTTTCCTTCATCGTTTGAGAGCAGTCGGTATTACGTACATAAGTGAGAAAAACTAATTGGTACATGGCATATCGTCCGTGCGGATTCGAACCCGGACCTCAAGATTGAGTTTCCATAGCTCTCCGCAACGCGCCACCGAAGCTCTTATCTTATACAGGGTCCAACTTAATATGCTGACGGTTTTTAAGGGTATGATCAGACCATCAAACTGAAAAACTTTCTCGATGGAACCAAAATCGAAAGCACGAAAAAAATCTGCTGTTCCGTACAAAATTGCAAGCCTACTCGACTCGTACGTATGGGACAGCTGGATTTTTTCTAGATTTCGATGTTGGTCCTTTAGAGAAAGTTGTTTGGTTGATTGATGGACTAATCATTCCTTTAATAAAAAAACAGCCAGCATATTAAAAAGGACTCTATGATACAGGATGTTACTGTAAACAGTTGCATTACTTTAAGGGGTTATTGTACCCATGATACTGATCCACTTTCCCTAAGAAACATATAGAGAAATTCGCAAAAAAAAATTCTACTTTTCATACATAAATATTTGATCAGCCGATTGCATTTAGTATGGACAGTGAAAAAATTTACTTGATAGTTTTCTATGGGTGTCTTAGGGAAAGTTGATCAGTATCATAGAGTTAAAATCACCCCTTAAAGAAATGCAACGGTTTAACTTTTGGTATAACGTAAATAACCCTAACACCCTGTATATATACAGGGTGTTAAGGTTATTTAAACCAAAATATTTTTGCTCCTACCCCTACCTAACAAGGTGCTATACAACCTTAGCACATCGGCCTAAATCAGCCCTAGTTTATGAGCGTGTCTTACAACGTGACCTCGTACGACGTCCATCCCGTTCCCGGCCCGTTCCGACCGCACGGCCGACCTTATAAGGTCACAGTTACCCTATTACATTGTTTTATAAAGTACCCTTGTCTGGGAATGTGAGGGATTGTGATATTATTATGACTATAGTTGCGCCTGTGGCTTCGTTTGTAGACCGCTGAAATCCGCATAAGTATCTTCTGATTGCGGTTGAATTTCATCATCATCATCTCAGTTGATGGACGTCTACTGCTGGACATAGGCGTCCCCTAAGGATCGCCACAACAACCGGTGGTCCTGCTCTCATCCAACGGGTTCCCGCCGACTTCACCAGGTCGTCCGTCCACCTTGTGGCCTTCCCACGCTGCGCTTTCAGGTACGCGGTCGCCACTCGAGAACTCTTTGGCCCAATTGGCTTTGGTTCTGCGAGCAATGTGCCCCGCCTATTGCCACATTAGTTTATCAATTCTTTGGGCTATGTCAGCTACTCTAGTTCCTCTACGGACCTCTTCAATTCTGATTGGATCTCGCAGGGAATTTGCTAGCATAGCCCTCTCCATTGCCCTTTGGGTGACTTTCAGCCTTTTTATGAGACCTTACTGATCGAAGACTTTCGTTTTAAAACACTGCGGTATTTGAGACGTGAAGATTCTATTACTGCCCACAGCTAATTTATTAGGTAGGTACAGTAGTACCTACTAGATTTATAAGTTCCCCGATTTTGTTAAATTTATCAATGAGATTGGAAAAAGTATCTAAGGTCGACCTAGACCCAGGGGGGTCATGGCACCCTTTCCCCTCCAGATATGTAACTTATAACATTCAAGATACATTTGGTAACTCTATAAGTAGACTAAAGGTCTTGTACTTCTTTTTCAATTACTCTTTGCTGTCTGTGGTCTAATGGTTAAGAACATTGGGCTCTTGACACAGAGGTCGTGGGATCGATTTCCACAGGGGACACCTAGTGATATATCACTTTGTGCGTTTTTCCCCAGTTGGTTAGGACATTGCAGGCCGAATCACCTGATTGTCTTAAAAGAAAAATGATTCCGTGCTTCGGATGGCACGTAAGCTGTTGGTCCCGGCTACTATCTCTCGTGGCAGTAGTGGTTACATAAAATCCACGTCAGAGGCCGTAAGGCGGTCTGAAAAAACTCTGACACCAGGGCTTTGCCCACTCGATAAGAAGATAAATCAGATATAAATTATATCGATAATAGTTTATAGCATATTATTTTAACTCCTTCGGAATTTGTTACTGGCTGTTATTGGTTTTATCGTTATGCGACTTAGACTCCTTATATGAGGACATGTTACGCGTGTAATTCTACTAACAAACTTTTCTGCCACTTTTTGCGGGGGGTGAGGTAGCACGAGATACGCAACTTTGAATTTTATTCCATTAGTTTAGATTCTAATTTTGAATGTTAAAAATCATGAAAAACAGTGTCGTGTGAACCTCAAATGTCATAAGTTCGAAATTATTGTTCCGCAATTATAGGCGTGTCGTCGTGTTTAGTGATAAGGTATAAAATTGAAAGTAAATGCGTAAGATCTTTTGATCTTGCACGTTGGCAGAGGAGAAACGCTAAGGCGAGGCGGGTCCATTATATCGATTGTCGTAAGTTATGCGATTGTCGTTTTGTACCTTGTCGTTTTGCGATCGTGTCACATTGCTATCTTACGGTAACATTAGGGCTGGCATAACCTCAGGGTTAAAAGCACCAATAAAAAAAAAGTTTACATTATGACATGAACAAAAACAAACAGACAAAAAGAGACCGAAATTCCCGAAATAGTCTTAATGGGTTCATTACTCGTCCCAATAATATTTTTGTTAATATTTGCAATTTACCTACAGACACGCATATTATTTCAAGTACAGAGTCCAGTCTGAAGATAAATTGAGACAGACCTTTATTGGAATTAGAGTCTGAAACGGCGTCCTTCAACGATTATGAAGCATTTCACACTAAATGGACCATGGGATTTCATAAATTAAATTAAAATTATTTCGTTAACATATTTCGCATAGCTAGACATTCTAAATTAAGCACTCTCCTTTTCAAGGGCATTTTCAATTAAAGTACTCAGTAGGCGTATTAGGTTTAGTTTTCAGTTTAGAATTTTTAATGTTGACCAGTGTTGCCAGGTAAAATTTTTAGAAATACGTAGATCAAGCAAATTACCTCTTGAAAAATCCCTAGATCTACAGACTTTTTTAATGGTTTATTTTTACTGTTTTGGAGTCAACTGATCCGAAACATTGCTCTAAAATTGACAAAAAAATTTTTTTTAAAAAAATTCTTAAATTTTTTATTTTTGTGGTTACCGTTTTTTTGTATTCTGTCGTCATGATCTTCACCTTAGTTCAATACCCATACGTAATAGTAAGACTGTCTAAAGATTCCATACAAAGCTATAAGACCGTTAAAAAATTGACTTTTCCATCCGGTCTTATAAGCTTTGTACCTATGGTTTATAAAAACGATAATATAAAAATTTAAAAAATTTGAAAAAAAAATTAATGTTTTATTTTTGGATTTGATGGGTTGTGGATCTTTAAGACTTCGGTTTTTATATATTAGTAATTTCATACCTTACAGCAATATTAAAACGGCAATCGGTAACCTTTTTGGAAATTAAAAAGCAATAACAGTACTAATGTATTGTCGCTTGTCAGATAAAAACGAAATCCGTACCTCGTAGAAATATAACCCGACAACAAAATAGCGACCGCACTAAAGGACGCGACTTTAATTAACAAACTGTCACCGTACGACAACAACAACTTTGTCATCCGCACCGCATTCGAGAGCTTTTGAAAAATTTAGTTTTTTTGTTTCTTCACTGGACTGAAATTGAATTGTTCCTTCATACTTCGAAAAGAAAGTTATTAATTCGGTGGGTATTGAGGATGTCTGTATTATGCACTCGAATATATTCCCCAAAGTGATTTAAAAAAATATATGGTGGAACAAAACACCCTAGTAATACTTACAGTGCTTCAAACGATCAAACTGAACAACTTTCACTATGGAGACAACATCGAATTCGTGAAAATCTGCTCTTTCATACAAAACTGCAGTACTCAAATGTATGTTACATAATACATACCAAAAGGGGTCCTTCAGATCAACTTTCACTAATTTCATAATGAAAGTTGTTCAGTTTGATGGTCTGGAGCACCCTGTTTAAGAAGTAACGGACCCTGTATAGCCCGATTTAAATTAAGATTTTTCTAAATTAGACGGCCCAATAGCTAAGTCTGTCGTTAACCTGCCTGCTGTTCCGAAGGTCACGGGTTCGAATCTCCCAAGAGGCAAATATTATTACGCGAATATTTGTACCCGGGTCATGGGTATTTGTATCGAGTATATAATATATTTTACACAGGGTCCTTCTTAATATGCTGACACTTTTTAAGGGGATGATCAGACCGTCAAACTGAACAATTTTCTCTCAAAAAAAATCAGCTCTTCCATACAAAACTGCAAACCTACTTGAGCCAAATGTACGGGACAGCTGATTTTTTTTCGCGATTTTGAAGTTGATGCCATAGAGGAAGTTGTTCAGTTTGATGGTCTGATCATCCAATGTAAAAAGAGTCAGCATATTAAGAAGGATTTAAATGAGATTAGAATCTGTGTGACAACGACTGAGATAATTATTTATTATTTATTTTATTTCTAATAACTTGGTAAACGGGAGTCACGTTGCAGGTTTTGACACGAGCACTTGTCTCGCGTGGTGTTCGCGCGTCGCGTTTTTGCCTGCCCGAAGCTGCGTAATCCTCAATCTCTTCTTGTTCTTGATCAAAAGCAATCCCTGAGATTGGGATGGATACTCCCACAAAACCTCCCAAACTTCCGTAAACAATTAACAAAAATTTTAATGAAAAAAACTGATTTTGGTTGAACATACCAGGATTCGACTTTCTTAACATTTTCTTGCAAGCTCTACTATAATTAATAGTTATCACATTGTATTACAAAATTCTAGTAAAAGCGATTAATATATTTCTCAGCGTGCAATTTGAGGACCCCTCAGAGAGGGTGTTTCACTGTAATATTATGTTTTGATGTAAAATTATACCCAGGAATGGAAAAGGTATTAGGTATGAGTATACCTAATAGACTGAGGCATGTAACCGCGCTGAAGACTCTTTGGTTATAGTATCCCCACATTTTCGACAGGGTCAACAAATCTTTCATGGGGCACTGTATACGCTAATATAATAAGATACCAGAAGATATTCTAAACTTGCCAGACAAAAAGCATAAGCATATGATCACGACTATATTCCCCGAGGGAGTAGTTAGAGATATTCTGAAACCTCAGAATATTCACGTAAAAAACACAAAAAGTTTAGGTCCCATATTAAGCAAGTCCTCTATAAAAAGATTACTATAAGCTCGATGATTATATGAATGACAAAAATGTCTGGTCTTGACAATGTTACATTGTGTAATTCAATATTGTATTTGCAATTGTACTTTGTATATTTTGTTTTGTTTAAAAGATGTGTGTTGTAGAGTTTCTGGCTTTGACTATTTATATGTGGACTGGTTACGCGTGTAATTCTACTAATAAACATTTCTTCCACTTTTTGCGGGGGACGAGGTAACATGAAATCCGAAACTTTGGATTTTATTCCCCATTACTTTAGATTCTAATTTTGAATGTCAAAAATCATGAAAGTAGTCTCGTGTGAACCCCAAACGTTCTAAGATCGAAGTTATTATTTCGCAATTATAGGCTGTCTCGTTTAGTGATAAGGTGTAAAATTGAATGTAAATGCTCAAGATCAATTGTGCTTATACCGTGGCAGAGGGGAAATGCTACCGCAAGGCTAGTCCTTATAATAATTAGTCAAAGGTTTCTGGCCGCTTCTTCTCGAACGTTTTCCGACGCGGTGGTAGAGTCAACAAATGTCGTCAGAAATCTATCTCTAAGCGAAATTATTTTGAATAACATTTTGAGCATTTTGAATTTTGTTTGGTATTCGTAAACAAAAGATATAGTCTATAACTAAACAAAACTGCACGTTACGGTGACTCTATCTGTTACCCGGTATACGCAGCGGTCGACACTAAAAAAGATGCGAAAGCTTTTAAGCTTACGTCATGGGTGTGACTGATTGGAGGCCGCACAGATGAGCGTTTGGACGCTCAGCGTGAAATATACAGCATTTAGACGGTTAAGTCAATATCGAAGGCCCGATAGCACAGTCGGTAGTGAACCTGCCTGCTGTGCCAAGGGTCGCGGGTTCGAATCCCGCAAGGGACAAATATTAATATTTGTACCCGAGTCATGGTTGTTTGTATCTATATATGTATTATAAGAGAATGATGACGAGGTTCCCGTCTCACGCCTCTCCTCTCCCCCGCGTGGAATGTAAACATCCCTTGTTGAAGGCGACGGAGCTTGGCCAGTGAGGGACTCTTGCGTGGGACCTTCAGGGCTAGTGACGTGTCGTGTGTGTTCCTCTGTGTATTTGTTTGTGCATCGGTGCATTGATCATTTTAGACTTTCCAAGTAGTTGTTAAGTCTTAGTGACGATTTAGTGAGTAGGCGGGTACCTACTTCCCTTGTGAAGGACATTGTTATCATAAATAGATATTTTGGAAAGTGATGACCCCATAACTGATCGTTGTTATTTCTTAATATCCATTAGTCACCTTATAGTATTATATATCGTTGTCTAGTCATCATAATACAAGTCCAGGCTAGATTCTGGTACTTTAAATGTGACTAGATAATTTGTGTGACAATGTCCATGATATTTATATTATAACGGCTAACTATTAAAGCACTAATTTTACAGGAGACGAAAAAAACATTTTGCTCTTTCAAATGTAGACTTATCAAAAACTGTTGTATCAGTATAAATACATAAAAAAGTATAATATATTGGCATATATGTTTTTGCCAGGACACGTAAAACTCAACTTTCAATCTAACCACATTTAAAGGTCATTTTCGCCAAAAATGTGAGTTAGCCGTTATTGATTCTTAACCGTCGATAAATTAGACAGTGCAGAAACTTTAATATAGTCTAGGAAAAATAAGATTTGAGATTGCATTTAAGACACTTTAGTAAATTGTGTTTGAAATAATATTACTGTTAGTTTATAACATTTTTGTCGAGATTTCATGGTTATATTGGCTCAGGATCCTGAAAAATACCTTAATATCGATATAAATGTACAAAGGGCAAGCTTATTTCGAAAAATATTTCTTCCAGCATACTACCAAAAGAGACAGTTAATTATCACAAGGCAAATTTAATGTGTACAAACGAACAGTAAATAATTAAGTTTTGAGGTTATAATTTTTGAAGACTTACAAAATATTAAATATCTACTCAAATTTACGATATTAACCGGGGATTATTATTGTTCTAAGTAAAACGTATTGAACGAAGCCATCCTGTACAAAATCACCAGTTTTCCATTTTTTGTTCATACCTAAATTTAATGTTTTGTAAATGTCTTAATTATTCAATAATACACAATAAAAAATCGGGGATTATTGAGAATTTATGTTTTTCAGGTATTTATCTACAAAAGTGCAATTAATGCAACCTTCTCCATACAAAAATCCGTAGATTTCCTGTTCCGTACGAAAGAACTGCTAAACTAAAGTGGAAATGTGTCGATCTTTTTCGAAGTCCAGCAGTGGACGTTTGTTGGCTGAGATGATGGTGATGATACGAAACTACCCTACTCGACTCAAATATAATGAACAGCAGATTTTTTTGCGATTTCGATGTTGGGTCCGTTGTGAAAGTTGTTCAGTTCGACGAGAAGAATGTACTTAGTGTAACAGATTAAATCATATCATTATATAGGGTCCTTCTTAATATGCTGACACTTTTTTAAGGAGATATTCAGACCATGAAACTGAACAACTTTCTCTAAGGCAAAAAAAAAACAGCTGTTCCATACAAAATTGCAAACCTACTCTAGACAAAGGACAGCTGATTTTATTTTCGCGATTTCGATGTTGGTCCCATAGAGAAAGTAGTTTAGTTTGATGGTCTGATCATCCCCTTAAATAAGTGTCAGCAAATTAAGAAGGACCCTGTATAGATAACTTACACTTATCTCTTCTCAAAATCTTATCAAAATGCTTGGGTCTGAGGTCACTAGCTTATAGTTTATTTACTTTGCTGTATAGTATCAATTATTTAATTAAATAGACTATGTATTATTGTATACATAACTTTAGCTTAAGAATTTATATTGTAATATTTATTAAGTCGTGTTATGTTGTAGAGTTTCTGGCCGCATCTTCTCTACAGCGACAACACGTTCCGACGCGGTGGTAGCTTTAAAAAGATTTGACGTTTGATAAGTGTGCTGCAAGCTCCTATATTGAATAAATTATATTGACGTTGACTTTGACTTTGATATGATTGGGTCAAAAATCTAAATGCCATTCCAAGCCATTCGAAATCGCACTCGGTTAAAAAACATAGAGTAACAGCCGAGCGTTTTTTCTGCATTTCAAACGCCCGTTTATTGCAAACAATTTCTATTTCTAGTGTTGGTTTTTGTTTCAGTTTCAGAATGTTTTAGTATGGCTGCGTTTTTTATTTCAGTTCTAACTTTTTATTTCTGACAATGCTGATTGAAGGGTTGGTTCAAAGAGATTTTTAATACAAACATTTTTTTTTCATTTTATTTTTTTAGTGGCTTAGAATCAACATCAGGATATACAGGGTGTAAAACCACCTAATAATATTTAAAGTGGTTGTTTAGACCATCAAACTCAACAACATTCTCTATCTGGAGTAAACATCGATTTAGCAAAAAAAAATGTGATGTTTCATACAAAACTGCAATACCTACTCGACTAACATGTATGGAACTGCAAATATTTTCAGATTTGTCTTCACAGTATGTTTGATGGTCTAAACTCTAAGCCACCCTTTTAAATAATATACAAGGGTAAGGGTAAAAAAGCCGTGGTGGTCCAGTGGCGAGTAACCTTGCCTGCCGTGCAGGAGGCGATGGTTCGATCCCCGTCCAGACCGACTCGTACCAATGAGTTTTTCGGAATTTATGTAAGATTTGTAACACCACTGGCTTTTCGGTGAAGGAAAACATCGTGAGGAAACCTGCATGCTTCAATTTCGAGGCATGTATTGTACCCACTGTCCATTACAAGTGGCGACGGGCTCACTCCCCGTCACACTGGACAGAGTTTCGGTACTACTGGTGAAACGTGGATGTTCTGAGGTTGCAGAATATCTCTGACTACCCCCTCGGGGAATATAGTCGTGAGCATATGCTTACAAGGGTATTTTGTTGCACCCTAAATACTATCTTCAACTTAAGTTGTTCAGTTTGATGGTCTGAAGCATCCCCTTAAGTATTACTAGGGTGTTTTGTTACACCCTGTATAGTTACTATTTGGTCGAATCCGGCCTTAGGGTTAAACCACACGAAACGGTAACATCAAACTCACCTCTTTCACCCTCCGCAAGATGACACCCGATGACAGCCAACAGGACAACTACCAAAGCCCTCGCCATAGTGAAACTGTCACCACGCGTCACAGTCACAACATTAGCATCACTACACTGTACTGAATGTCGGTATCACTGCACTGCACTGCAAATTCCAAGCACTGGTTCAGTTTATCATGTCGAGTCGTTTCGTTTAACCTGAAATGAAAAGAAATTGGTTAAAATCTTGTAACTTACGGATTTTTGATCGATAGTAAGTCAATATTGGATCGATAGTAAGTCGATATTAGATCGATAGTAAGTCGATATTAGATCGATAGTAAGTCGATATTAGATCGATAGTAAGTCGATATTAGATCGATAGTATGTCGATATTAGATCGATAGTAAGTCGATATTAGATCGATAGTAAGGGTTTAGCCTCATCTGGCAGCACAGAATCGCATTATTTCACGCTCTATCCTTTTCTTTGGCTAAGGAACATCATTGGCTAGAGCGAGAAAGGTCGCAGCACTGCCGGTGCTGCCGCGTACGATCGCATTCCCGCAATCTTTCTCGCTCTAGCAAATGACGTAGCTAAGTGACAGAAAAGGACCGAGCATTAAAAAATGCGATTCCGTGCTTCCAGATGAGGTTTAACCCTTAGACTAATATTATGATACCGACATGATATAAAAACGATATAACGAAAGTTTGTCTATCTGTGTTGGTTGCTTATTATTTTTGTGTTTGGCGGAAACTTTTTTGTGGTCAATAAGTGTATAACTGGGTCTTTAGGCGTTTCAGACCCCGATCGGTTCGGACGACATTCTGAATCGACCAAGTGAATTTTTTAATCACGTTCGGACCACTAACAATAATTTTTTTCATCAAAAATAATCTACCCGTCTGTCGGTACAAAGACATTCGAAATTATACTTGAGTTTTAAACTTTTGACAGCAGTGGTCCGAAAGACCCCACTGAAAAAAAGCATTTGGGCGATTCACGCCGTGATCCGAACCGATCGTGGTGCGAAACGCCTAAAGACCTATTAAACTATTTCATTCATTCATTTATATTCTAATTAATCTTTAAAGTAAAACATTTATGTACAAATAAGTTGATTCGATAACCGTATATACTTCATTCCAAATAAGGACGACGAGATTTTCCGATTCCTATTTAGCTTTCTGGCCAATTCTGATAACCAAATGTAATTATTTTATTGGATACATATATACTATCCGACATATCTTAGACGTCACTAAAGCTGTTCTAAGAATAACTGAGAGGAAGTGTTTCAAATCTCTGTTTCTGTAATGCAAAATATCCTTAAAATTTCGTTGCTATTTTGAATGGAACATACGTACGAACAAATAACATTTCCGAGTTCGGGAGAGAGGAAAAGAGGAAATAAAATATCAGTTTTCTATTGTGGCGAAAAGTCACCACACTGATGCTTGAAAGAGAAAAGAAAAAATAGTTAACTATAAAAAAGCTAGCTACGTTCTACATTTCAAATTGACAACGTAAATTAATCAATTTACGTAATTAAACGTTTCAGAATCTCTCGTTCTATTAAAATACTTTAAATATGATTCCAAAATTAGAATTTAGAAGGTTCGCGAATTTTCCCAGAAAATTATAAACATTTAACTCAAAGAAGCAGAGCTCCAATCAGACGAATTATTATACTATTTCAAAATTCGTCTCATGCCCAATCAGATAAATTATACACAATATTATTTTCCATTTTCGTTTGGATTTAATTAATTAATACATTTGTATTATTGAGATAAATCTGACAGCGGTGTTTTTATTCTGTTATTATTAAATTAAATAAGAGATTTAAATGGTGATTACTGGTGAAGTGATGATAGACCTCATCAATAATCCCCATTCCCTCCAATAATATTTTTCTTTTATTTATAATTAATTGATTACAGTTTTTTAGAGTAACGAGGTTATTATTTAATCTAGAATTAAACATATACCTAAACGCCGTAAGAGCCCGTTAAAAAGTTTAATTCTAGATAAATTTATGGACTTCTTGCTTGTGCGTGGTTTGAGGGAGGATCTATCCAATCTCGAGGATTGTTTTTGAGTAAGAACACAAGTGAGAAGGATTGCGGAGCCTCGTGGCAGGGTGAGACGCGAACCGCGCGAACACCACGTGAAAGACAAGTGTTCGGGGCAAACCCTGCAATGTGACTCCCAATCTTCTTCTTATCGTGTGAGCAAGTCCTGGTGTCAGAGTTTTTTCAGACCGTACTTATGTAACGACTCTGGTTTTTATGTAACGACTACTACCACCAGAGATAGTAGCCGGGACCAAAGACATAACGTGCCAACCGAAGCACGGTATCATCTTCATTTTCAGACAATCAGGTGATTCAGCCTGCAATGTCCTCAATGGGGAAAAAGTACAAAGTCACAAGTCACTAGGTGTCCCCCATGGTAATCGAACCCACGACCTCCGTGTCAAGAGCCCAATGCTCTTAACCATTACACTACGAAGAGCTTATAATAATTATTCAATGGTTGTTCCAAAGAAAATGTCAATAGCCACTGGACATGAAACAGAATCTCACCGATCCAAGCTACCCAATCCGCCGCGTAGCTCCAGCAACGTCATATGCCGAGGTCCGGACCCCTCTGGGTGCCCCTAGGTCGGTTGCTTAAGTTCATTAATTTTACTCGTAGACCCTTCGTGGTCCCTCCAATAGTCCGCAGTAAAAAGCAGTAACTGCTCCCTGAGCAACGCTGTATTGGTCATTTCCAAAAAAAATAAAAATGAATCAGAAGATTTTTCTCAATTCTAACGTTGGTCCCAAAGTGAAAGTTGTTCAGTTTGATGGTCTGACTGAAGCACCCATAAAGTGGAATTTTTAAAGCTTATTCCAGACAATGATATTGAGAATTTAACTAAACGACATTAACATGAATTTTCGCTTTAGAGTTAATTGGAAGACTAAACGAATTATTCAATTATCATACTGAAATAATATCTCGCAGTATTAAATATGTCAAGGTCTTGATTGAGATTATTATGAACGTAATTATAGCATAGCATATGCTCACGACTATATTCCCCGAGGTGGTAGTCAGAGATATTCTGAAACCTCCGAACATCCACGTTGCACCAGTAGTACCGAAACTCTATCCAGTGTGACGGGGGGTGAGCCCGTCGCCACTTATAATGGACAGTGGGTACAATACATGACTCAACATTTAAGCATGCACGTTTCTTCACGATGTTTTCCTATACAAAAAAGCCAGTGGTTTTACAAATCGTACATAAATTCCGAAAAACTCATTGGTACGAGTCGGCCTGGACGGGGATCGAACCATCGCCTCCTGTACGGGAGGCAAGGTTACTCGCCACTGGACCACCACGGCGCTAACGTAATTCTAATTTCTTTAAATTAGTGAAGTCTGCTTAGTAAAATCTATTAACCCTTAAAGAGTGTATATGCGTTACATTTGAACAGGGTGTTTGAGACCATCAATCTAAACAACTTTTCTATGGAGCCAACATCGAAATCGGGAAAAAATCCGCTGTTCCATAGAAAATCTCAATAGGTACGTGGGTAGGCCCCTCAAGATGGACCGACGACCTGGTGAAGGCGGCGGGAACCCGTTGGATGAGGGCAGCGCAGGACCGGTCGTTGTGGAGATCCTTGGGGGAGGCCTATGTCCAGCAGTGGACGTCCATCGGCTGAGATGATGATGATGAGAAACAATCTAGAAACGAATCTCTACGCTTGCATGAAGTCAGATTTTCGTTAAAATATATAGTTTCAAATTTATAGTGCCTCAAAGATTTCCATACAAATCTTAAATTAATCTGAGCATTAAACTGTATATTTGCACGATAATCTGACTTCATACAAGCATAGAGATTCGTTTCTAGATTGTTTCTGGAAAATGTCATTTACTTTAATTGGTTAGTATTGAAAATATCACCAGACTTCGTTTGTATTTACGCATTCGGAATAAACTTCTCTTAAAGACTTTTCACGTCAAAAAAAAGGGTAAAAAGTTTTTCATTCTTTATAAGATGGTTGATAGTTATAACAAAGCTTCTGACCATGCTGAAACTGAGTACGATCTGCATGCATAAATATATGCCATCACATCTTATATCATATAGCTAAATATAATGTTGGTATAAAGCGAATGATATACTAAAATACGTCGGTCGGTAGGTCGGTAACGTCTAATTATAGATCGGCGGCGCGCGCGCACAAATACTTTATTGTGCGTAGGTTAGGTTAGTTTTCAGATGGACATGTGCTTTCTAAACAAACTGTTTTAATCGCGAAATTACTATCATCATCAGCCTACGTTTTGAAGCCGGAATAGGGTGGGGTATATTACTGTTGGCGCGCTCTATACAAACGAAGACTGGTTATATTTTCATTACTAACCAATTAAAGTCAGTGAAGTTTTTCAGAAACAATCTAGAAAGTAATGTCTATGCTTGTATCTTGTCAGATTTTTGTTAAAATGTTTAGTTTTAAAGTTACAGTGCTTCAAAGATTTCCATACAAATCTTAAATTAATCTTAGCATTTTAACGAAAATCGGACAACATACAAGCATAGAGATTTGTTTCTAGATTGTTACTGCAAAATATCATTGACTTTAATTGGTTACTATTGAAAATATCACCAGACTTCGTATCGTATCGTATGCAGCGTGCATTTACGCATTCGGAATAAACTTCTCAAATATTGAAATCGCGAAGAAATCTGCTATTTCACGAGAAGTTATAGACAATTTCCTTGGAACAGCTGATTTTTTTTTCGCGATTTCGATATTGTTAGTGAAAGTTGTTCAGTTTGATGGTCTAGAGTAACTGTTCCGGCTTCAAAACGACCCCGATTACACGGTGTATACGTCCTACTACAAGGCACAGGCGTACCCTCAGGGAGGGTAAAATTTTTTTATTGGGTAGGTACCATAAACGTTGCGTATTTTGGGGTGCTTCAGACTTTCAAATTGAACAACTTTCACCATGGAGATAAGATAGAAATCGCGATAAAAAGTGTTGTTTATTGAAAACGTCAATTGCCTCAAATGTATGAAACAGTGGATTTTTTATTATTCGTAATTTAGATCATATTTATTAATAATAAAAAAAAAGTTAGTACTGGTGAAACGTGGATGTTCTGAGGTTTCAGAATATCTCTGACTACCCCCTAAGGGAATATAGTCGTGAGCATATGCTTATGATTAAAAAGTTTTTAAATAATTACAATCAGAACGGCTTGCAGCTGTCGATAAAAAGACTGGATCTAGATTCGCCATCCTTCTTTGATTACCTACACCTTTCTGTAACACCCTGTATATTAACAATCAATTTAGACATAGCCAGAAACTTTACTACAACCGACAAACTAAACAAATAGTGAAATCCTAGAACCAAGCTCCCTCGATATAACAGCAGTAAAATTTAGATTTTAGTGCGAATTTCGATGCACTAGCTAGAATCTAGATTTTAGCATATAGGTATCATTTGCAACAAACATTTACGTCACTAGCCGCTATCTAGGTTATGTGGAATGACCTAAATTAGGTGTTTACTGAAGCACTAGCTCTAGGTACTAACTGTTCGGTTTCACACGGTTTATGCTAGTTAGCGCTTGTTAACAAATTTTTGAAAATGCGTTTGCTATTGTTCACTACTTCAGGGTGGAATTGATATCATTAAAGTCCGGCCGCTGAAAGATTGCGTTTGACAGTTACCATAAAATTGTAAAAAACTGAATGAAAATATTGTTTACCTGTGCTCACTCTAGTCACAGGGCACTAGCTGCCCTTTTAAGTTCAAAAAGCTACTATATAATGAGCGGCATTTATAGTTTTCATTCAGTTTTTTACAATTTTATGGTAACTGTCAAACGCAATCTTTCAGCGGCCGGACTTTAGCATCCTTTTAAACTAAGAGTCTACCCATCAAACTGAATAACTTTTAGTATGGGACCAAACCACTCGCAGAAAAAAAAAACTGCTGTTCCATAGAAAACTGCGACGCCCATTCGACTCAAATGTGTGCAACAGTAGATTTTTTTTCTCCGTTCCATATGCTCTTATGGTAAAAGTTGTTCAGTTTGATCGGTGGACTCTTAGTTTGAAAGGATGCTAATGATATAAATTTCACCTGTATATTCTCAAGGGTGGTTTGCATGAAGATGTAGTGGTTAAAGTAGAGAAGGGAATGCTTCGATGGTTTGGACATATTGAAAGGATGAATGAAAGTCGACTTACGAAACAGATATATATGGCGTGTGTGGAAGGAAACATTGGCAGAGGCAGACCTAGGAGAGGATACCTAGACCAGATCAGGGACGTCATTAAAAATGCCAGGTTAAAAGTAGCCGAAATCGAAGGGAATGTATGAAAAGATGTATGGACTTAGAGGAAGCAAGAGAGGTGTGTCAGAACCGTCCAAAGTGGAGATCTATAGTTTCTGCCTACCCCTCTGGGAAAAAGGCGTGAGTTTATGTTTGTATGTATGTATTCCACAAGGGGGTAGAGATATCATCATCATCTCAGCTGATAGACCTCCACTGCTGGACATAAGGCTCCCCCAAGGATCGCTACAACGACCGGTCCTGCGCTGCCCTCATACAACGGGTTCCCACTGTCTTCACCAGGTCGTCGGTCCACCTTGTCACGGCCTACCTTCGCTGCGCTTTCATCTGCTATCGTTTCTGCGAGCAATGTACCCACTGCTACTTTAGTTTAGCAATTTATGGTAGAGCATAAGCATATGCTCACGACTATATTCCCCGAGGGGGTAGTCAGAGATATTCTGAACCTCAGAACATCCACGTTTCACCAGTAGTACCGACACTCTGTCCAGTGTGACGGGGGGTGAGCCCGTCGCCACTTATAATGGACAGTGGGTACAATACATGCCTCGAAATTGAAGCATGCAGGTTTCCTCACGATGTTTTCCTTCACCGAAAAGCCAGTGGTGTTACAAATCGAACATAAATTCCGAAAAACTCATTGGTACGAGTCGGTCTGGACGGGGATCGAACCATCGCCTCCTACACCGCAGGCAAGGTTACTCGCCACTGGACCACCACGGCTTTATGGTAGAGGTATCCATTGTACGAATATTTTAAATACAAAAGAGTATCTATAAAGTGTTTGTCTGATTTTCGTGGCCAAACCGCTGAAACCAATGAATTTACTTCATTGCCAACTTTTATCGAAATCGATTCAAATTTAAATAATGTACGCGGCGGGCCTTTAGAATATTTAGGTCCCTTGAGTTATTTCCTGTTATCATCAGTGATTTTTTTGTTATGATTGGCCGCCCCTAATATCCGCCGCCCTAGGCCCGGGCCTACTCGGCCTTAGGGCAAATCCGGCACTGCCTGTATATGAAAGTGTTGTAACACGCTGTGTACACGGTTTGAGTAGACACCGGTATCAGTGTATGACGAGTTGACAAAAGCGCGATATCCCCGATATTAACTCCCTTTGTCAGGGCAAGGGTGTGTGGTGCAACTTATGAGAGAAGCGGGTAACAGTTTTTAAACAAATCGGTTGATATGTGTATTTTTAGTCACAATATAGATTGTGTTTCGCTATAATCTTTTTGCAGATACGGACATGTTGCCATCGTGTTTCAGATTTGAAGCGTGTACCTACTTTCTTATATTTAATAATTGAAATCGTCCTATCTAGACTCAACAGCTGCACTATGCACTTAGCACTATGCAAGTGAGTAAGTTATAGCCTATAGAATCCCACTGCAGGGCAAAGGCCTCCTCTCACTAATAAGGATGAGAGGGAGTGGGCCATACTCCACCACGCATAGCACTATGTATGGTAAACTAATTATTTTATCAATCATAAAACAACGTCTGTTGTGTTTGTGATGCAATAATATATTTTATGGAAAGTCAGTGTTTATGGACCTTAATAAAAATAAATTTATCGTATCTTATTTCAAACACAGACTGGACAGAGTTTCGGTACTATTGGTGAAACGTGGATGTTCTGAGGTTTCAGAATATCTCTGACTACCCCCTCGGGGAATATAGTCGTGAGCATATGGTATGGTGGTGGTTAATTCAAACATCGAATCGATATCGCCAAAAAAAAATCTTTTGTCTCATTCTGCTGTATCAGTCCAATAAAGAAAGTTGATCAGTTTGATGGGCTAATAACCCTCTAAAGTCTGACCAGTTTTAAAATCAATAAGTGGTACCTATCATATAAATTGTGCTTGCACCAACAAGTCTGGTTGCTTCTAACTTGGGATTCTATTTCATACATTTGGGAATTTAGGTAACCGGCCTATCCATTTTCTATGGAACAACTTACAATGTATTTTTTTCGCCATATTCACGTCAGCTGTAAGTAACTGAAAGAATGTTGTTTTATGTTTAAAAGTACTATCGTATTGCCATAATCTGTGAAAAAGTTCACATGACGTTATTGGTTAGATGAATATAAAACACCCAACAGTCTCAGCAGTTAACATACTAAACCCAGAGCTTTCAAAACCCTATCCTCCTATAACTTGTACCCAAACCACGAAGAGAAAAGGAAACCGCCGAACACCAGGGCAGGTGTGTCTGCTGAAAATTGTCTTTTTCCACCGCCCCCTCCTCTCCACACCCCCTCCACCCCGCTGACGCCCGCAGACCCCAAGGCGAGCATATTGCGTGCGATCGGTCAAGCATGAACGTGTCGGAATTGTGACTTTTGGGTTGTTTGTTGGTTACGTCGTCTCAAAGCGGAATGTTTGAAGAGAAATATATGACGTGATTATATAAGGTGTTACAAAAGTAAAAATAAACATTTATAACTTTTAAGGGGGTTGTTTCGACCAACAAACTGAACAACTTTCACTATTGGACTAACATCGAAATCACGAAAAAAAAATCTGCTGTCCCATACATTTGGTTGGAGTAGATTTGTAGTTTAGTATAGAACATCAAATATTTTTTTTGCGATTTTGATATTGGTCCTATAGTGAAAGTTGTTCAGTTCGATGGTGTAAACCACCCCTTTAAATGTTTATTTGTATTCTGGTAACACCTTGTACAGGTTGTAGTAAAACATCTTATGTTTAAAGAGGTGGTTTAGACCATCAAACTGAACAACTTTCACTATGGAAACGAAATCGAAATCGCGAAAAAAAATCAGCTGTCCAATACATATGGCTCGAGTAGGTTTGCAGTTTTGAAAGGAAGAGCGGAGTTTTTTGTCGCGAGTTCGATGTTGGTGCCATAGAGAAAGTTGATCAGTTTTACAGTCTGTTCATCCCCTTAAAAATGTGTCAGCATATTAAAAAGGACTCTGTATACAGGTTTCTTCACGATGTTTTTCATTACCGGCACGTCTAGTATGATTTCTCTACACGCGCGCGACGCGGCTTTTGCTGCATAGAAAATAACCGGTTCCCGCGCTTTTCGGAGAGCGAAAAACGCGCTTGTCGCGATTTGTAGTATTTTTTAGCAACACTAACATAAAATGTAGGAATTAAAAAAGTTGTATTTTCGTTTCCGCCTTCCATATTGGTACGGTGCTTATGCGTGTATTCAGGGATGTTGTAAAATTCACTAAAATAAACCTCCAGTGCTGCAAACAAGACTTTCCTTTACATCGAACCACTCCTGCCACCAGAAAAACTACAGTCCACTAAAACCTCTCCAGCGGAGCCGAATAAAACACCGGTAGGCCACGTTCCCTACAATATTGATACAAGCCGAGTCGCGCACAAGTAGAGAAACCATGCGAGACGTGCAGTACTTAGTTACTTGAAATATGACGTAATTTTTGTACCTAGGTAGGTATAGAATGTAAATACATTGATGAGTCAGTTATATCTTTCTTTAAATAGATACAGACTTTTTTAACCACAACTTAACGTTATCGCTTTGTATATACATAATGCATTTTGTTTTATTATCCTTATTGATTACACAATGCTTCAGCAATTAATATTTATAATTAATTACTCAAACTTTATTGCAAGACAGTTTCTTACTCTTTCGATTGTTGTAACGAAAAACGCTTTGCTTGCCGTGCAGGAGGCGATAGTTCGATCCCCGTCCAGGCCGACTCGTACCAATGAGTTTTTCGGAATTTATGTACGATTTGTAAAACCACTGGCTTTTTTGTAAAGGAAAACATCGTGAGGAAATCTGCATGCTCCGATTTCGAGGCATGTATTGTACCCACTGTCCATTATCGGGCTCACCCCCCGTCACACTGGACAGAGTTTCGGTACTAATGGTGAAACGTGGATGTTCTGAGGTTTCAGAATATCTCTGACTATCCCCTCGGGGAATATAGTCGTGAGCATATGCTTATGCTTATGCTTTAAAACGAAAATCGGACTTCATACAAACATAGAGATTAGTTTCTAGATTATTACTGAAAAATTTAATTGACTCTAATTGGTTAGTATTGAAAATATCACCAAACTTCGTTTGTAAGGAGCGTGCATTTACGCATTCGGAATAAACTTCTCTTAACTCAAATAAATCAACCTTAAATTACTAAATCTCCGCCATTTGATATTAGATTGACAAAACAGTTAATTTAAGTTATGCAAAATGCGAATTTCGCTCCATTTAATTTCAATTTATTATTAATCTTACTTCGAAAGTTGTTTGAACGATACTTTTTGGGATGTACTTAAATAGCTAAGTACCTGTGTATTAATGAATTAAGAGGATATAATTCGGAGCACGCTCCATACAAACGTACTATGGTAATATTTTCAATACTAACCAATTAAACTCAATGAAATTTTACAGAATCAATCTGAAAACAAATTTCTATGTCTAGAGTCAGATTTTCGTTGAAATGTATAGTTTTAAAGTTACAGTGCCTCAAAGATTTCCATACAAATCTAATATTAATCCTAGCATTAAAACTGTATATTTTAACGAAAATCTGACTCCATAAAATCATAGATATTTGTTTCAAGATTGTTTCAGGAAAATGTCACTGACTTTAATTGGTTAGTATTGAAAATATCACCATAGTATGTTCCCCGTTGGTAACGCAGGGCCGGGTCATATATTGCTGGTTTTTAGAAGCTATCTTCTCGTTATTTGAAAGATATACCAATTAATGAAAAATATAGCAATGATCTTCAACATCTTGGCTTTATTTGCTATGACGTATATTTATTATTTTTCTATTAATATATTTATGAAACCTGTGTTCAAAGGAAAGCCTAAATATTGGAAAAAATATAGATTATGTGCATCTACTTTATAAGTTGAAGTCACTTTTACTTGCGATACACACCATTGTGTAGAAAATATTAAGATCTAAAAATGCTCTGAAGTAAATTTTTTAAAGACCAATATTTAATGAATATAAATTTCAATGAAATTTTGCAGAAACTATCTAGAAACAAATCTCTATGCTTGTATACATTCCTATGCTATGCTGGAATACAGGGTCCTTCTTAATATGCTGACAGTTTTTTTAGGGGGTGATCAGACAATCAAACTGAACATCTTTCTCTATAGGGCCAACATAGAAATCGCGGAAAAAAAATCTTCTATCCCACATATTTCGCTCGACGAAGGTTTGCAGTTTTGTATGGGATAGCTGATTTTATTTCGCGATTCCGATGTTGTTCAATAGAGAAAGTTGTTCAGATTGACGGTCTGATCATCCCCTTAAAAAGTGTCAGTATATTAAGAAGAACCCTATAGTTGGTGTCATGAAGTTTGTTTACTCCGAATAGATCAAACGCTTCAAATCATTCAGTCATCAAACTTCACCAGTTTTCATCAAAAGTTGATAAGAGATCGAGCAAACTAATCAACGAGCACAAACAGCGCAGGCGGTGAGGTAAGAGAGGGGGGCAGGTAAACAAATTGATTAATGGTTTAATTCCTAACTTTAATACCATTGGGATAGCGTTGATTTATTAATGCTGGATGCGACAGGATGAGCATTATTGGAATCAAAGTTAGCATATGCTCACGACTTTGTACCCCGAGGGTGCTGTCGTAAATATACTGTCAACTCAGAACATCCACTTTTCACTACATTCAATAGTTTTCGATTCAGGCAGCCCTCCAAAAAAAAACTTGACATACCGAATTCGGTATTTTATTATTTAAAACTATTAAAATTATAAGATTTTATAATATTTTAACAAATATACAAAAAATACTTGACATTCATTCGACCTCTATATGACGTCATGTCAGAGGCTGAAAAGGCTTAAGGTGGTTGCAGAGTTGTCAATTTCATACAAAAGTTCGACGCGTAATACGCGTTGACGGTACAATTAAAAGTAATATTTCATATATGAAAAAATAGATTAGAAAATCTAGATGCCGCGTATCAAATAAACATTTGCAATTTATAATATGATTGCGGAGACATAAAGCTTTGAAATTTTCTATGGATAAGTTGAAAGCTTTATATCTTCACACGTGAATGTCAACGAAAGGGCTATCAGATTTGAAATTTTTTGCGATTATTGGGGAAAATTTTGTCAGTGGTGAAATGAAATCATGAGGAAAAAATAATCAAAGTGGAGAATTTCGAGTGTTTTCTCAAACAAATTTATCATCGTAAAAACAAAATAACTAAGGTGTTCTGTTATTAATAGCTTGACTGACTATTATGGTTCGATACAGCTGTGCCTATCAGTAGGTAAGCAAAGTGATGTCTAGGGTTTTGTGGAGTTTTGGGGAGACAGACAAAACATATCATTTTGGGGGATAAAAATATGAATTTGGGGAAATTTCCGAAGTCACATCTGGCAACACTGGCTTCAAATTTAAATGTCAATGGAGTGACTTTCTTCTTTTTAATAATTTTAAGTAAAGCAAAGAGTTTGAACTATTCAGCCTCTAATATATGACGTCATCACTGGAAAAACTGAAAAATTAACTAGGTATTGCTTGGATAGTGAAAATAATGAAATTAGTTGTTCAAAATAGCCTAATCTACGAAACTAAAATGTAAAAAAAATCCTGAAAAGAGCTTTACATACCGAATTCAGTACCCTACCTCCGCTTGCCTTACAAATGTCACACATTAATCTACCCTCATTAATTATTTGCAAATCAACACACCTAAACTGTAACTAGTTAATGTTGAGAGGCAAGAAAAGTAATTAAAAATAGCAAACTGGTAATCAGTGCTAGCGAAGGATTAACTTTGTTACAAACGGCATGACATGTGGAACGCTCGTCAATCTTGTCCGCATTTCATTATTAGTACCAAAGTTTGTATTACACGAGATTTGTACCTAATTGTGTATCAGAATGTTTCTTTATAGGTTTTAATTTAAATTTGAAGCGTGTAGTGTAAATTGTGCAAATTGGACTACTCTAGCACCGAGTGTTCCGTACCAACAAACAAATATTACATATTTAAAAAAAAGGGTTTTTTTCTCCGGGACCCTCAGAGCAAGCCCGGCACACACTTGGCCAGTTTTTTGTTATATTGTAGAGATTACACTA
Source organism: Agonopterix alstromeriana (assembly GCA_963924505.1). NCBI lineage: Eukaryota > Metazoa > Arthropoda > Insecta > Lepidoptera > Depressariidae > Agonopterix > Agonopterix alstromeriana. The sequence continues at coordinate 502,658 of OZ004686.1, read as the reverse complement.
TAATGATACAAACTTTGACGCTTCAATCACCCTTTTTACGATAGAGAAAGTACAAATGTAAAAATAAAATTTCTTGAAAATTTCAACTGTTTTTCACGGTTCAAAAGATAAAGATATTTTTTGTAAATTTCTTCAATGTACATGACACGCATTATATAACATTTTATTGGCTATGTGCGAAGTGGTGATTGCAATTGACAAATCGATCGCAGCACTTGGGGTGGCAGAAATGTATACTTTTGTTGGATAAGCTGTGTAAAATATGCTTGAATCTTTGCAAATCCACACGCTAACTCAACACGAAATCTCCAAAATTGTAAAGACTACCAACTTAAAATGTGACATGGAAGTTTCTATTGGCATCTAGGTGCTCACTAAAAAGAGGTTTTTGAAATTTTATCTCCAAAGGTGTGAAAACCGGTGTAAAACTTTGCACGGAAATTGGCACTGCAAATATCGTGGATTCTAGCAAATAGGCATTTTAAAATTTTTTATATCGATAATGTTCCACATAGCCAATAATAGTGTAGATGACCCTATCAGTCTTTGGCTGCGAGCGTACCTGGTTCGTATAAAAGTGTCACGAAGATATTTCCAGTATATTCACAATCCGTGTAACGATATCGAAACCGGTGATATTTCATTATGGAGTTAGACTCAAATCTCCGTCGACTTGCCTTTAATCTCCACTTATTATCTACTTTAACTGAGTACCGCTTAAAAATTAAGACGACGGATTAATCTCTAGGGGTAGGGGGATGAAGGGTAATTTATAATTTTTTGAGTTGAGCATTTAATAGCCTTTTGAGACGTCTAGACTTGAGTTTTCTAAAGTCTTGACTAAAAAAGTGGCCGTCGCAGGACGTCCGGAAGATGTGAAACTTCGAAATGTCGCACTCTTCAGATTTCGCGATTTTTTCGAATTTCGAACTTTGCGCTTCAGGAACGACAAAACACAACGAACTAATCGCCGTGTGTGCCAAACGTGTGGCGTGAGAGAGTCATGCCATCATCTATCGTCACGGCATACGAGTCGGTTTTACTTTTGGATGGGTGACCGTTCAGTGGTATTTCATCTCGAGCGTTTCCGTGCTTCGGAAGGCACGTTAAGCAGTTGGTCTCGGATAGTTCCGTCAGATGGCGTTGTTACTATTCGTTAAGCCAGGTCAGAGGCCTATTAAGGCGGCTTGAAAATTCTCTGACAGCAAGTTGACCACTAACTTGCCTCACCAACATGCACTGGGCCTGCGTGGTGGAGTATGGCCCACTCCCTCTCACCTTTATTCGTGAGAGGAGGCCTTTACTTTGAGAAATTGATATTTTTTTCCTTGGAATACAGTAAATAGTTCACAGAAACTTTAGATTGATGGATTTTGGGAAATTTAAGCATTGATGTCAATTTGTGTCCACGTTAGGTTTTGCCCCGAGAGGCATAGACCCCTGGATCTGGCGTCTTCCCTATAGCACCCTGCCTCCCTACCACTTAGTGGGTACCCTGAGTGTGACCAGATTTAAATTGAAGATCTTGCTAGCTGGTTGGCTGAAAACTGCTAAATCCTGCTAAACCATTTCTATACCATGCTAAAGTCAAAGTCAAAAGTCAAAATTGTTTATTCAAAATAATATAACATAGATAACTTTTTGACGTCATGTTTTTGAATCTACCACCGCGTCGGAAGGTGTTCCGTTGTAGAGAAGATGCGGCCAGAAACTCTACAACACACTTCTTTTAAACAAAACAAAATATACAAAGAACTAATACATTATAATATAGTCATGCTAACGAATTGAATCATAGGTTTTTGTGCAATTAGACATAAAACTGCCGATATAAATTCAAATAATCTCTTTTTTAATTATATTTATTAAACAATAGCTTCAAAAATTATTCAATCTATGAATACAAAAAGAAGACAAAAGAAAAGTTGGCACCGTTTTCTCCTCTTTATTAGCCAAGCACACCTACAAACACTCAAGAGAGAATACACATAGAAATAAAAAACGGAGTTGAAGCAGTCGTCGTGAACGAAATCGGTCTGGAGCATAACATAACTAACCAAGAGAAATGCAGTTTACAGGTAAAGTTCAAACCTTGTTGAATTTTGCGAAGGTTTTAGCAGATCCTGATAAAACCGCCAAATTTTTCAAACTGTCTCAAACTTAGAGAGGAATCCTGCGTGCTGCAATTTCGTGACATGTATTATTGCGACGAGCTCACGCCCCGTCACACAGAACAGAGTTACGGTAATACTAGTGAAAGTAATTTTTATAATTCGCAACCTTTTCGTCCGCCACGTCAAATCCTCCTCCAATTTAGTTGTTAACAAATGTATCCCAAAAATGTCTAACTAATTTAATGTTTAACCGAAAATAGTTAAAATTAACTAAAGGTAAAAGGTAGCGTTAGTGTCATGTTATCTAATTCCTTCAGGATGGGGGTCTGACCGCGTCTCAAAGAGATTACAGCGGTGTTACTTGGGATCTTAGAATCGAGGTGACTTGAAATGACAGCCTTAATTGTATTCAAATTGCTATACCTCGATATAAGTCTTTCTATTTAAGGGTATATTACCGTTGGCGCGCTCCATACAAACGAAGTCTAGTTATATTTTCAATACTATCCAATTAAAGTAGCATAGCATATGCTCACGACTATATTAATTATACAGTGGGTACAATATATGCCTCGAAATTGAAACATGCAAGTTTCCTCACGATGTGTTCCTTCACTGAAAAACCAGTGGTGTTACAAATCGTACATAAATTCCGAAAAACTCATTGGTACGAGTCAGCCTGGACGGGGATCGAACCATCGCCTCCTGCACGGCAGGCAAGGTTACTCGCCACTGGACCACCACGGTAAAAGCCAGTAGTGTTACCATAAGTTCGTGAAAACTTACAATAGCAGCGCAGCTGCTAAAATACAAACAAGATTGTAACATTAAAATGCCGAGTTCTGTCAAATATCTTCAGCCCAAAACTCAATTCCACAAATTACTTTCCAGCTCCAGAACCCCTTCGGCTTAGTATACGGTGAAATTATATTATAACCCTAATAAATTAGGAGATCTGTTCGTACCAGGCGGCTGTTCGGCGTACGACGACAACGATAATTGTTTGGACAATAATTTCGTTCAAGTACGTAAGTCCGACCAAGTTTGTGCCAGTGACAGATGAAGTACGGACTGTAGTGTGGCTGTGTTCTTGGCGCTTTTTAGGATAAATGCCCATTTTAATTAACATTTATTATTATTCACTGAGTTGAAAGTAGTAAATGGCATCAAATTTTCTCATTTACTCTGTTTTAAAGATATTTCTCATAATGGTTATTTAGTATTTACTAGACTTTCCTAACTTAATGCTTCAAGATCACTACGAAATTTCTCTACAAAGCTAAATAAAATATTGTACTATAAAAGAAACTTTATCTCTTATTTAGTCGAAAAATATTACAAACAAATTGTTTTCTCTTTAAATAATTACCAGTACACACGGCGACACATCAAGCTACACAAAACCAACATAAGCTGGCCGCGCGACGTTATACGATACTCGCTCTACGCGCGGCCGGCTTATTTTGGTTTTGTATAGCTTGATGTGTCGCCGTGTGTACAACATTAGATACCAACAAGCTTTTTACTAATTTACATCAATGAACAAACTGTTTAGTAGTCACATAGAAAGATGTTTTCCAAAATGAAAACCATACCTAAAACTTTGACTGTCACATTACATTAAAGGGTGATTTTACTCTTTATACTAAACAAACTTTCCCTTAGGTTGCCTGTCCACTGAAGCGGAGCGAGGCTGCGGAGCGGAGAAACGAGGAAATACTAACCAATAGGATTGCATTGTAATACCACTGGCTTTTCGGTGAAGGAAAACATCGTGAGGAAACCTGCATGCTTCAATTTCGAGGCATGTATTGTACCCGCTGTCCTTTACAAGTGGCGACGGGCTCACTCCCCGTCACCCTGGATAGGGTTTAGGTACTACTGGTGAAACGTGGATGTTCTATGGATTCAGAATATCTCTGACTACCCCCTCGGAGAACATAGTCGTGAGCATATGCTTATGCTCATTAGTTTCCAAGATATTAAGGTTTATGTTGTTAGCGACCCGTATTCATTGCTTTCGAGTGTATAACAAAAACCTTTGACGCTAAAAACTTGTATCCCAAATATCCATACAAAGCTGGCTATCCCACAACGGACCCAAAATTGTATAGGATAAAGGTGCTGTTAATTAAGCAACCTGCCTTTATTTATAATGTACAAAATAATTATAGCTATTCTATGTACGCACTTATACTTTACAGGAGTTTAGAGAAAATTGTTTCCCTATAAACACAATGAACGCAAGAACATTCAAAATAATTATTTTCTACTAGCTGTTGCCCGCGACTCCGTCTTCGTAGATCTTAAATAAATATCCTATGTATTAGTCCAGATCATATTCTATCTGTGTGTCAAGTTTCATCAAAATCCGTTCAGTAGTTTTTGCGTGAAAGAGTAACCAACATACATCCATCCATACAAACTTTCGCATTTATAATATTAGTAGGATACTCCATTCAAAATAGCAACGAAATTTTAAGGCTATTTTGCATTACAGATAAAGAAATTTGAAACACTTCCTCTCACTTATTCTTAGAACAGCTTTAGTACCGTCCAAGATATGTCGGATAGGATATGTATCCAATAAATTAAATACATTTGGTAATCAGAATTGGCCAGAAAGCTAAATAGGAATCAGAAAATCTCGTCGTCCTTATTTGGAATGAAGTATAGTTATACAGGGTCCAACTTAATATACTGATGGTTTTTAAGTGGATGATCAGACTATCAAACTGAACAACTTTCTCTATGGGACCATTGTATGGAACAGCAGATTTTTTTCGTGATTTTGATCTTGGTCCCATAGAGAAAGTTGTTCAATTTGATGGTCTGATCGTTCCCTCAAAAATCTGTCAGTATATTAAGAAGAACCCTATACAGGTGTAAGGAAAAGTATCATTAACCCTTAAACTACATACTCTACCCATCAAACTGAACAACTTTTACTATGGGAGCAAACCAGTCAGAACAAAAAAAATATCAGCTGTTCCATACGTTTGAATTGAGTAGGTATTGCAGTTTAGTATGGGACAGCTGATATTTTTTTTGTTCTGACAGGTTTGCTCCCATAGTAAAAGTGGTTCAGTTTGATGGGTAGAGTATGTGGTTTGAAGTTTAATGATACTTTTTCTTACACCCTGTATAACAGTAATGTTGATGTTTGATATGTCAGTCAGCCATCAGTCTTTCGAGAACATTACTAGCAATCACCTCTCACTTTACGACTAAGACAGGTAAACGTGTAATTGTGCAGTAAATTCGTGTACATTACACATAGCTGGCGCAGCCGGTAGGATAATTAAGACGCGGAATAATTTATGTGATCGTAAACTGTGTACGTTTGATGTTTTTGTAATTTCTTTCCAGTTTTATTGTTGGGGACGGAAGTCGGAGATAATAGGGGTGGGGGTTGGTTTTAAATTGAAGAGTTAAAATGACTTCTGGTGTGTTGTTTGAGTGTTTAAAATTGACAAACTGTCGCTAACAAACTCAAACTTTTTTCAAAAAGCCATAAGGCCATTCCGTTTTCAGCTTAAAATAGACTGGGCTGCAATCGCGGTACATATTCGGTGATTGAACCGTTATTAGACTACGTACGTAGCTACCCAAATTTTAAGGTAAATTCGGACGCCTTAAGTATTACGCATAGCATTTAAAGGTATTTTGTACTTTTATACATGTTTCTGTCGACCCCCAAATGGCAATATGGTCATGCATAATCATTGTAAATACCGTTATTGTAAACAAGGCTTCCGAAAATCAACTAGGTATGTTAGAAACATGACATAATATGACATACAAACTGAGCGAAACCGATGCGAAGCCCCGACCAGTACAAATTGACGTGAAAACAATCAATTATCGGCTCTATGACGTTGAGATAGAGCGTTTGACGGGGATCTGATTACGCTTGAGGTGAGAGTTGAAATGAAGCCAAAATGTATAGACTAGGAGCTGAGAGCCGGAAAATATAAGGCCACGTTTTAATGTATTGCAAAGATTTAAAATCGTAAATGGATTGGATTATCGAAAATCAATATACAGGCATCGACTTTTTCAATCTTTAATTTGATTAAGCTAACATGGCATACATGTAAAATCAATAAATTAAATATCTCTGTTTTTCCTTATTCTCAAATTTTTTATGGTTCCGTTGTCAATTTGACCTTTAAATATGTTTTCCAATTCTGTCACTTTGATTGTACGTATGTCTCATACCTACCATCTTAGACAATATAACTAGTCGAGTCGAATCAGCTCCCATCGGTTTGCTCCCTTAGTAAAAGTTGTTCAGTTTTATGGGTAGACTCTGGAGTTTAAAATTAATACAGGGTCCTTCTTAATATGCTGACACTTTTTAAGGGGATGACCAGATCATCAAACTGAACAACTTTCTCTATGGGACCAGCATCTAAATCGTGAAAAAAAATCAGCTCTTCCATACAAAACTGCAGACCTACTCGAGCCAAATGTATGGAACAATATTTTTTTCGTGAAATCGAAGTTGGTGCCATAGGGAAAGTTGTTCAGTTTGATGGTCTAAACCACCCCCTTAAAAGTTTTAACTGTTTATTTTTACTTTTGTACCACCTTGTATCTTATCTTAACTATTATAAAACTGTAACATAAGTGTGTCTGTACATAGAAGATATTTACATGAAAAAGATTACGATATGGTTTTTAGGTATCCCGGACTCCAAATCAACCTTTTTTTGAATTTTTGTCTGTCTGTCAATTTGTTTGTTTGTCACAGCATCACGCAAAAACTACTGAACCGATTTTGATGAAACTTTTTTAGTTTGATGGGTTATGATTTGACTTAAAATCTGGTATTATTTGTGCGGACTAAGTCGCGGGTTAACTCTAGTAATCAAATATAAATACATATTCTCACGCATTTCTCCCACTGAGGTAGGCAGAGACTACTTTTGAGAATTTCCTATAGGTTTCTTGGAGAAAGTTGCTCAGTATCATGGGTACAATCACCCCTTAAAGTAATGCAACTGTTTACCCTAACACCCTGTATAAATATCAATTCATTTGACTGATTGATTTATACATATAATTTTGTATAATATTATGTATAAAGACTGTCAATCTGTCTGCATTTAGCTAAAACCACAGCGCATTGGTTTAGAGCCGCGGTCTAGTCTAGTCTGAAATATTACGAGCCGTGATTTCAGAGGTCTGACAAAATGTAAAACCACAAAACCGGGCAAATCTAAATTTCAATCTGACTAATTGAAATACTCGTTAAAACATTAAATTTTGGGCACTTTAGAATTTAATTTTAACTAGTACCTACCAGTGTTACCAGACATGCGATAATTATCCTAGATCCACGATATTTTTTAAGGTGCACATCCGATGCCAGCAGCCGATGCGACTGACGCGCGCGGATCGCGGCCGACGGCCGATGCGACAATACTAGTTACTATGAAAACGTATGGCGCCGCTTCCGATGCCAGCGACTGACGCGTGCATCAGACGCGCGCGGCCGATACGATAGACATATGACATATGACAGAACAACGCGTCAGACGCGCGCGTCAGTCGCATCGGCCGCTGGCATCCGAAGTGCACCTTTAAGGGCATGCGATAGAATACAGGGTCCTTCTTAATATGCGGACACTTTTTAAGGAGATGATCATCCCCTTAAAAAGTGTCAGCATACTCAACTCAAAATGTTTTGTTCAAAATAATATCACATGGATCTTTCTGACGTCATGTTTGACTCTACCACCGCGTCGGAAGGTGTTCCGTTGTAGAAAAGATGCCAGAAACTCTACAACACACATCTTTTAAAAAAAACAAAATATACAAAGTACACTTGTCCACGTGTGGTGGTCCAGTGGCGAGTAACCTTGCCTCCCGTGCAGGAGGCGATGGTTCAATCCCCGTCCAGGTCGACTCGTACCAATGAGTTTTTCGGAATTTATGTACGATTTGTAACACCACTGGCTTTTCTGTGAAGGAAAACATCGTGAGGAAACCTGCATGCTTCAATTTCGAGGCATGTATTGTACCCACTGTCCATTTAAAGTGGCGACGGGCTCACTCCCCGTCACACTGGACAGAGATTCGGTACTACTAGTGAAACGTGGATGTTCAGAGTTTTCAGAATATCTCTGACTACCCCCTCGGGGAATATAGTCGTGAGCATAAACTCATGGTAAATATGTGAGTATAAATACCAAAAATCGTAAACTATTTCAAGTTCTTCTAAAACGAGAAAAAAGTTTAAAAATACATGAAAATACGTCATCTTTGTGACGATTTTCTATCGAGTGAAGTAATTCCAATCGTGTATTCAATTTATGATTTCACTAGATAAACTATCCAAGAATACTGAGGTAGGACTTTGGTTTCGGAAAATTCTATAAATCTAGTCGAAAAATGAAAAATAAAAGTCGGCTCTAGGGATTTTCGTCCTACTATTGCGCCTTAAGAGAATATAATTCGGAGCGCGCTCCGTACAAACGTACTATGGTTATATTTTCAATACTAACCAATTAAACTCAATGAAATTATTCAGAATCAATCTAAAAATTCTATGCTTGTATGGAGTCAGATTTTCGTTGAAATGTATAGTTTTACAGTTACAGTGCCTTAAACATTTCCATACAAATCTTAAATTAATCCTAGCATTGAAACTGTATATTTTAACGAAAATCTGACTCCATACAAGCATAGATATTTGTTTCAAGATTGTTTCAGCAAAACTTCATTGAGGTTAATTGGTTAGTATTGAAAAAATCACCATAGTACGTTTGTATGGAGCGCGCTCCGAATTATACCGAATTACTACCCTAACAAACAAACCCTGTCACTGTTACATTTAATTAGTAATTGATTAACTATCCCCGTCCCATTCAATTCATTATTAAAGCTAAGTTACAATGACACGGTATTTACATTTAGGTCATTACTTCCCCTTAAATAGGGCATTACCCTCTTATAAAGGTAGTGCAGGGGTTGAAAATGTCACTGCTTTTTTGAGATTTAAATTAAATATGTTGAGTTAATGCGTACCTACATCTGCACTTTTGTCGAGTGGTTTCGGTTTAGAATTTTATTGTCACCCTATTTTTTGTGGGTGTCGTATAAGGTGACTAATGGATAAGGTTATGAGTAAACATATATGTGTTATATACTTTATGGTGTGCTTCAGACCATCAAACCGAACAACTTTTATTAAAGACTATGAAAATGCAAAAAAAAATCTGCTGTTTTCATACATTTTGGTTGAGTAGCTATTGCAATAGCTCCTTGAATTTTCTATAGAACAGCAGATTTTTTTCACGGTCACTATTTTGGCTCCACAGAGAAAAGTTGTTCAGTTTTATGGTCTGAAGCACCCTGTTCGATATGTAACGCATTTAATGTCATCCTGTATGTTTGATGATATTTTAAATATTAATCAGTGAAATTTTTAGGCACGATCTAGAAACCAATATCTGTGCTTTACTTTTAAAAAATTTGCCGTTGCATACATTTGAGTCGAGTAGGCATTGCAGTTTTTTATCTCCTAACGGTTTGCTCCCATAGTAAACGTTGTTCAGTTTGATGGGTAGACTCTTAGTTTAAAAGGATGCTAATGATATCAATTTCACCTGTATAACCAGACTTTATTTGTATGGAGCGCGCCAGTAAGGACGAGAGAGTGCATCTGTGTTTAGCGCACATGCACATACTTATGAGGATATAATTCGGAGCGCGCTCCATACAAACGTACTCTGGTGATATTTTCAATACTAACCAATTAAACTCAATGAAATTTTTGAGAATCAATCTAAAAACAAATTTCTATGCTTGTATAGAGTCAGATTTTCGTTAAAATGTATAGTTTTAAAGTTACAGTACCTCAAAGTTTTCCATACAAATCTTAAATTAATCCTAACATTGAAACTGTATATTTTAACGAAAATCTGACTCCATACAAGCATAGATATTTGTTTCAGGATTGTTTCAACAAAATTTCATTGACTTTAATTGGTTAGTATTGAAAATATCACCATAGTACGTTTGTATGGAGCGCGATCCGAATGATATCCCCTTATGCACGAAAATATATCCTGCGCACTTGACTGATTTTGTAAGTAAGCAGATTCGGTAGTTGAAAACGGCGATAGGGGGGACCGCTATGAAATGATCATTGATCTTTTATTCAACAATCACTTGCGGTCCCCGGCATATTAATTGACCTAAAATATCTTAAAAGAGAGTTAACAAGAAAAACATACATTTGCTTACAACAAAAATAAAAGGTGACCCTAAGAGGAAGGATCTCCATAGAGTCCGCATAAATTTACGATTGTAGTTGGTCTCTTTCGTCTTATGACATACCTTTAATAGTAGAAGGAGATGGAACTATAGATATTTGTTTATGCGGCTGTCCACTTTTTTTTGAGTTAGTGTGTGTGAAAAGTGACCGTAAACATAAGGCCATATGTCACTTGGTGCCTTTTGTCCATACTACTTGACACCACACACTCAAACCTAAACGTCAAAAAAAGTGGACACTTTACAATTGGTATGGCTCACTCTAGTCTTAAAGAGAGATCCTTCCTCTTAGAGGTGACCGAATTATTTGTCACTTTTCAAATGTTTTTTTTGGCGTTGGGGTTTTTTTTAATTTGTAATTTAATGTAATTACATAATTTTTAACGTTACTTGAAAACTGCTGAACCGATTTTCATGAAAGAAAGCTATGAACACTCTCGCAAAAATTAGCTTTCTTTTAAAAAAACGCATCTAAATCGGTCCACCCGTTTGGGAGCTACAATGCCACAGACAGACAGACCGACATACAGACAAACCGGCGTAGGCGTCAAACTTATAACACCCCTTTTTATGCGTCGGGGGTTGAAAAAAAGTTTAGTTCAGATTTTGATTTTTGACACGACTTTGTAGGATACATACTAAGCTAAAAATAAAATCTTCGAATCAAAGCGATTCAGTAAATCAAAATAAAAGTATCGACTTACTTTACTGAAAAGAAAATTGGCGACAAGTTCTACAAGGAACCATAACTTTGAACTCTATGTCTAAGATCATAAAACCGATTATTACAAACAGTTTGAACGTAGGAAATTTTTCATTACTCTCTGGGTTTCATTTCGGTGCCACGTTTGTTTTATGTGGTGGTTCAAGTTAAAGGAAAACTAAATTTTTCTATATGAATAAAAGTTAAAAAACAAAAGACAAACGTCAAAAGTAATTTTAGAAGAAAACCGGGCAGTGTTATGTTGCAGTTTTACCACGAGAGGTTGTCATTCGCGTGGTGTCAACGCGGTTCGCGTTTGACCTTGCCACGAGGCTCCGCAATCTTTATTCAACTGTGCTCTCAAAAACAATCCTTGAGATTGGGATAAATACTTTCACAAACTACTTGAAACTGACCGAAATACAATGCACAAGCAAGAGTCCATTAATTAAGAAATAAAAACCCGGTCATGTGCGAGTCCGAACTAGGGCAATTAATGTTCCATGAGGTGATTTCTTGAGTGTAATTTGAAAAATTTATTACTTTTCGTTTATTGATCGAGCTGATTTCGATAAAATAAATCCTTATGAGAAGAGAGGAACTAAAAAATATTACTCCAAATTAAGATTTCGTTAAGTTTGTTTGTGTATACATCGTTTCAAAACTACAAAACCAATCAAAGTGAGGTTTTCACAAAAGCATAGAACTCAGCTTGGAGTACCATTTACTCTTTATTTATTCCCAATAGGCTCACATAATGAAATGTTTTGAGATGTTAAAGTTGGGAAAATCAGTTTTAGCGTCACAAGTAAAAAATTTATCTAGAAAAAAACGTGTAAAAGTTCACCATCGCAACCGCATACCGTATCAGTCTAACCATACCATTACCATGAAATATAAACAAACAAAAAGACTAAAACTAAATATAGAACCGACACCGCTCCGATTTACTGCCTTGCACCGCCCGCCTCACTGAGGTCACGGCTGGCACCTGGCCAATAACTGACCGTTTGCCTGCAAAGTCTCGAATTCCCGCAAATCATGCTACTTTCATCCCTAAATCCGACTCCTTAAGAGTTCTATAACGAGACTATTTACGAGTTCATTTCTTCACTGTTCATTTCAAAAACAAAGTCGCGCGATTTAAGTCATTTTGATCCCTATTGCTTTACGATAAAATGTTTTGAATGGGACTTTAAGCTGTGCGAACCGTCTCTGGCCTCGTGCGCGTATTATTTCCACTATGCTATTACTTTAGTTCCGTTAGTTCATTCATTAGTCACTACTATTTTGGTGGTTAATCTTTGGTCGGTGGGTGGTTTTTGAGTCAGTTGTGGGTCACGGACAAAAGAGGAGAAACTCAAACTCAAAATGTTTTATTCAAAATAATATCACATGGATAGTGTTCTGACGTCATTTTTGACTCTACCACCGCGTCGGACGGTGTTCCAATGTAGTGAAGATGCGGCCAGAAACTCTACAACACAAGTCTTTTATATTAAAAACAAAATACAGGGTGTTAGGGTAAAGAGTTGCATTACCTACTTTAAGGGGTGATTGTACCCATGATACTGAACAACTTTCCCAAAGAAAAATATAGAAAATTGAAAAAAAAATTTAAGTATGGGTCCTCTTTAATATGCTGACACTTTTTTAAGGGAATGATCAGACCGTCAGACTGAGCAACTTTCTCTATCGAACCAACATCGAAATCGCGAAAAAAAAACATCTGTCCCATGCATTTGGCTCGAGTAGGTTTGCAATTTTGTATGGAGCAGTTGATTTTTTTTTTCGCGATTTCGATGTTGGTCCCATAGAGAAAGTTGTTCTGATGGTCTGATCAACCCCTTAAAAAGTATCAGTATATTAAGAAGGACCCTGTATTAATTTTAAACTCCAGAGTCTACCCATCAAACTCAACAACTTTTACTACGGGAGCAAACCGATGGGAGCTGATTTGACTCGACTAGTTTTATTGTCTAAGATGGTACGTATGAGACACACATACAATCAGCGTGACAGAATTGGAAAACATATTTAAAGGTCAAATTGACAACGAAACAATTAAGAAAAAGAGAATAAGAAAAGACAGAGATATTGAATTTATTGATTCTACATGTATGCCATGTTAGCTTAATCAAATTAAAGATTGAAAAAGTCGGGCGGCGACCGGGATTCGAACCCACGACCTGCCTAACCGGGGCATGCTCCACTCCAACAGAGCTGTCGGCGCCCCGCAGGCCACGACGAAATTTTCAATCTATATCATCGTCTTTAAGGGACGTCAGCGCCATCTACCAGAGTTTATGCAAACTACTGACTCACAAGTCTAATGTTACAATTAGAATTCAGATATTGAATTTTAAGTAAGGACAGTTGTCGGAAAGTTTCTGTCCCACCCTAAAGGTCGCACAGAAAAAAGTTTGTGTTAAAACATTATGACATTCAATGTCAACGGAAAGCCCTAAATAAATTCAACTCAGGCGCAGCTAACATAATAGTTTCGTGGAAGCATGGCATTCTGGCACGACTATTTATATTTATCGTGTAAGTTCCTGACCTACATTGTGGTGAATTTTAGCGAAATTCTTTAAGAGATTATGAACTTTATCGATAAGTTACATACGGCTGCAATAAATACATACGGAGTCCAAAATCTTGGCGTATTTGAGTGAAACTCTTTATGGGATTTTGGTCTTTATTGACAAGTTATTTAAGGTAGTATATGGTCCATACTAAACTGCAATACCTACTCGATTCGAACGTATGGGACAGCTGTTAATTTTTTTTGTTCTGACAGGTTTGCTCCCATAACAAAAATTATTTAGTTTAATGGGTATAGTATGTGGTTTTAAAGGTTAATGATACTTTTCCCTACATCCTGTATATCATAAACATCTGATATTTAAATATTTATTATAGTGGCGACGGGCTCATCCCCCGTCACACTGGACAGAGTTTCGGTACTACTGGTGAAGCGTGGATGTTCTGAGGTTTCAGAATATCTCTGACTACCCCCTCGGGGAATATAGTCGTGAGCATATGCTTATGCTAAATATCGGATATTTTCGAACCCTGCAAAGCAAATGAGCTTTCAATCCAACTACGTGATATCATACCAAACAAAAATAAACATGGCCGACTGAATGAAGTAAACGAGTATTAAAAGATAATACCTTCATGATGTCATGGGATGAGAGAAACTATGTTGTTGCTATTATAATTCTATTATGTCACGTTTGGCAGCTTGCTTCTATTATGTGTGTGTGTTTTATTTACGAAAAAAAGCACGGCACGCGTTCGTTTACACGGTACTAATTTTCAGCGCCAATCTTGCCCGCATGCGTATTGATTTGCTTGCGAAAACCGTGCCAGCGATTAGCACGACGTGTTTACACGAGTCGAAAAATGAGTCTGACCAACACTTTTAGTTCTTAACATCAAAATAATCTATGAAAAATCAGGAGATTTTTTTTTTCTATCTTTAAAAATGGCTAAGATATTGAACACCAAAGTGCTCATTCTCGCGACAGGCTGGGACGTCAGTTCGTAAATATTCGTAGGAATTCTCTCACTTACTGCAGTTTTGGAAATATGCATAGGTTAGGTGGATAAAAAAGGTACTGGAACCCATTCTCATGAAACTTTGAATACGTGTTCAGTCCCTATGGTACTTTGACTATTTATATGTGGACTGGTTACGCGTGTAATTCTACTAACAAACATTTCTGCCACTTTTTGCGGGAGGCGAGGTAACATGAAATCCGCAACTTTGGATTTTATTCCCCATAAAATGATTTATTATTTAAATGATCCCATTTAAATGATAAAAATGCTTGGGTCTGAGGTCACTAGCTTATAGTTTATTTACTTTACTGTATAGTATCAATTATTTTATTAAATAGACTATGTATTATTGTATACATAACTCCTATATTGAATAAATTATATTGAATTGACTTGACTTGACATAACTTTAGATTCTAATTTTGAATGTTAAAAATCATGAAAAGTAGTCTCGTGTGAACCCCAAACGTTCTAAGTTCGAAGTTATTATTTCGCAATTATAGGCTGTCTCGTTTAGTGATACGGTGTAAAATTGAAAGTAAATGCACAAGATCAATTGTGCTTATACCGTGGCAGAGGGGAAATGCTACCGCAAGGCTAGTCCTTATAATGATTAGTCAAAGCTATGGTACCATAACAAAATGACAATTTCAACCTTCGATCCTCAAACCCTGATACTGCAGGGGTACTGCCACCCTAAACAGTGAGATTTGAGAATCTGCTGATTTTGAATTAGTATTGTTGGGATCAAGCAGCGACTACGTCATAAAATTGCAGGTCCCAATTCTTCAGTCCTGATGCTGCAGGGGTAGTGCCTATCTAAACCTTGATACTTGAGAATCTGCTGACTTTGAATTTACATTGTAGGTATTTGGTAAATACTTTTGCATAAATTTCGGGTTCCAACTCTACAGTTCTGATGCTGCAGGGGTACATAATACGTAAAACTTGGGGGATCTTCCTATTGTAATTGTACATAATTAAAATGCAAGAGCAATCTACAAGAGTAATAGAGATCGATTGAGATCAAAAACATTTCATGTACCTAGTCATTATCATCAGCCTATACAACGTGTTAATGAATTAACGCAAAACTAGAAAGCAGTTAGTTTGGAATCGAGAGCAGAATCGAATTATCATGTTTTCAAAACGAGTTTTTTTTCTTCAAAATATTAAATAATTTGAATGTAAAATTTAAATTTGCTGAACTGGATGCCAACCCACCGCTCGGGCACTCTCACCTACTTACTACCAAAACAAGATTCTTAAAATGTATCCATGAGCACGTTAGCGTTTTCATTCATTGCTAAAATGAAAACAAATCATTTTTGCCTCAAAACTTAAAATGTGAATAACTTTATATTTTAACTATCAAAATAATGAAATTATTGTTTTAATCTAATTATTTTATTATAAATCAGTTGGGGTGTATGAGGTTTTGCGCTTATTCATTAACACGTTGTATACTACCCACTGCAGGGCAAAGGCCTACCCTCAGGGTGTACGGGCGTTAGTAGGCTGATAGGCTTCACATACCCATTGGAATTTCTTCTTCAGCATATGCAGGTTTCCTCACGATGTTTTCCTTCACCGTTTGAGAGCAGTCGGTATTACGTGCATTTAAATAATGAAAGTTGTGCAGTTTGATGGTATTAAGCACGTAAAGTATGTAACACATTTAAGTTTACACCCTGTATAAAGAATTCTTTCTAAACTAAACGTGAACAGCAATATAAAAGTTTTATCTCTGAATACCATTCGAAGTTAAACGCCGTTGATTTGAAACTGAAATTGACCGTCAAAGTTCTTTTGATCTGTGAGTTTTGATTGTGAATAGGCTGGAATTTTTATTTTTTGAAGTGGATTAGAATCTGCCCTTAGATATAGTATATACAACGTGTTAATGAATATGCGCAAAACATTATACACTCCAACAGATTTATAACAAAATAATTAGATTGAAACAATAATTTCATTATTTTTAAAGTTAAAATTTAAAGTTATTCGCATTTTAAGTTTTCAGGCAAAAATGATTTGTTATCATTTCAGCAATGAATGAAAGCGCTAACGTGCTCGTGGATGCATTTTGAGAATCTTGTTTTGGTTGTAAGTAGGATGAGAGTGCCCGAACGGTGGGTTGAGATTGAGTTCAGTAAACTTTAAATTTTACAAACAAATTAATTAATATTAAAAAAAAACTATGTTGAAACCATGATAATTCGATTCTGCTCTCGATTCTAAACAAACTACTTTCTAGTTTTGCGTTAATTCATTAACACATTGTATAGGGTCCTTCTTAAAATACTGACACTTTTTAAGGGGATGATCAGACCTTCAAACTGAACAACTTTCTCTATGGGACTAACATCAAAATCGCGAAAAAAAATCAGCTGTCCCATACATTTGGCTCAAGTAGGTTTGCAGTTTTGTATGGAAGAGGTGATTTTTTTTCGCGATTTCGATGTTGTTGCCATAGAAGAAAGTTGTTTAGTTTGACAGTCTGATAATCCGCTTAAAAAAGTGTCAGCATATTAAGAAGGACCCTGCATAGATCTATTTTTTTTCCGCGATTTAGATGTTGGTCCCATAGAGAAAGTTATTCATTTAGACGGTCTGATCATCCCCTAAAAAAAGTGTCGGCATATTAAGAAGGACCCTATATTTCGCGAATACTGGCATCACTACGGTTCAAATTCTCGCCAAGCTATCGGCCCCAAGCTTGACCTAAATCTGTTGGTCTTAATACAGCTCATTCTACGTCCCGCAATATAACGCGTACTACGAGGATTTAAGTGTCAAAATAGCTAGGATCACGTGACCTCTTGTGTGAAAAAAATTACAGTTCATTCCACTGTTGGTTCCTTTATAAAATCGTTGCGTAGACCCTGTATTAAGTTTTGGGGTATATGGATATGGTTATACAGGGTGTAAGGAAAAGTATAATTAACCTTTAAACCTCATACTCTACCCATCAAACTGAACAACTTTTTGTATGGGAACTAACCGGTCAGAACAAAACAAATATCAGCTGTCCCCTTTGACTATTTATATGTGGACTGGTTACGCGTGTAATTCTAATAACAAACATTTCTGCCACTTTTTGCGGGGGCCGAGGTAACATGAAATCCGGAATTTTGGATTTTATTCCCCATAACTTTAGATTCTAATTTTGAATGTTAAAAATCATGAAAAGTAGTCTCGTGTGAACCCCAAACGTTCTAAGTTCGAAGTTATTATTTCGCAATTATAGGCTGTCTCGTTTAGTGATAAGGTGTAAAATTGAATGTAAATGCACAAAATCAATTGTGCTTATACCGTGGCAGAGGGGAAATGCTACCGCAAGGCTAGTCCTTATAATAATTAGTCAAAGGCTGTCCCATTTGTTTGAATCGAGTAGGCATTACACTTTAGTATGGGACAGATGATATTTTTTTTGTTCCGACTGGACGCGCGCCCGCGCGTGCGCGTAGTCGGCTGATCAAACGAAGACTGTCGCGTTATTGGTTCTCTATTTACGTTTTGGTGCTCTATTAGTTCGGACACTTTTGAGCGCGGACCCTTCGTCCAGTAGATGGTAAGTCAATGGCAACATCTGATGTTTTTTTGCGATTTCAAAGTTGGTCCCCAAGTAAAAGTTGTTCAGTTTGATGGTCTGACACGACCCTCGGATCCACAGGCAGGTTCACTACCAACTGCACTATCGGGCCGTCAAACACACAATACGTTATATTCTATACATAATATGGAACTTAATCCAGTATGATAGTAATAAATCGTGAATGCTGGCCACCCCAGACGGGGTGTGGCTCAGAAGGAAGGTCGTGATGATAAATGGTTCTCTTTTCATCGCACTATGACGAACTGGAAGGGGTGGAGTGGATCGGACATTACAAAAAGTTATAGACAATAACGTCCAATAATTCCTGGACGTTAATGGGGAACTTGCACTGTTTATATTTTTAGTGTATAATAAAGATTGAAGGCTTGCTTAAAATACCAAAAATAAAAATGGTAAAATATGCACAAATAATTTATTTATTGTAAATCTAATAGCACTGTGGCCCCGGGACATTTTAATTACCAAAAAGATTACCGATTGCCGTTTAGATATTGTCGTAAGGTACGATATTACTAATATAAAAACCTAAGTCCCGTGTAAGTAACCCGCCGTAAGAAAAAAAAAAGAAATACATAGGTCTGAATTTAAAAATTCAAGATTATCGTTTTTTTTCTATACTGTCATGTTTTTCACCGTAGTTCAATATCCATACGTAATATTAAGACCGTCTAAAGTTGCCATACAAAGCCATAGGACCGAATGAAAAAGTTGATTTTGATCGGTCTTATAGCTTTGTATGGTAACTTTGGACAGTCTTACAATTACGTATGGGTATTGAACTGAACCATAGTGAAGAATATGAAAGTATAGAAAAAAAACGGTATCTTCGAAATTTAAAAATTTCAGACTAATATTTTTTTTTTACGGCGGGTTGTGATCTGTAAGACTCAGGTTTTTTATAATAGTAATTTCGTACCTTACAACAATATCTAAATGGTAATCGGTAATCTTTTTGGTAATTAAAAAGTACCGGGGCTACAGTACTATAAAGTTGACTTTTAAAATTCCGTGCCAAAACGCTCACTGCCATGAATAAATTTCAATTGTTTTAGGGGGGTTGTTCAGACCATCAAACTAAACAACTTTCACTATGGGACCAACATCGAACTCACGAAAAAATAAATCAGCTGTCCCATACATTTAGCTCTAGTAGATTTGCAGTTTAGTATGGAACATCCGATTTTTTTTTCGTTATTTCGATTTTGGTCCCATACTGAAAGTTGTTCAGTTTGATGGTCTAAACCACCCCCTTAATTGTTTATTTGTATTTTTGTTACACCTTGTATACATGTATATTTTTCGCATGCTTCCATTATAATGTTGTTCAATTTGTCGGTCTTTCAATGTGACAACACCTTTTCTGTTACACCCTCTACGTTTGGTAGAAATTATATTAAACTCATTCAATTCAAAACTCAATAGTATTAAGAGATAACGAACACAAAGAGGGGTTTAGTGCCTAATCTTGAGCACTAAGAGCTAAACGATGACGTCACAACAGTTTCAAGTCAAGTCCAGGTTCAATAGTGTAACTTTAATATCTAAAACAAAGACTTATCTAGATAAATGGTTCTAGTCTCTGATAAACGACGTGACATGACTTTAGTGATGCGCAAATTATTATCCGATATAATATCCGACATGAGGTTATTATCTCTTATGTGCAGTGTGGTTCCGTCTTAGTATTGTATTGATCACCCCGTTTCTAGCCATGGTATTCGGAATAAATTTCTCTTAATAAAATGGCGTACCTAAATGGTACCCCCGTTTGAGTACTGGACCGTAAAATGGTATTAAGATACAAAAAAAAATAGGAAGTAAAAACCAAGTTAACTTTACAAATGAAATGTGATTACATCCATTCAAAGAACATAACACAATATACTTCGTGGAATTTTACCACAATACTCGACAAGTTGGCTTCGCGAATTAATATTAATAAAAATTTACATACAGTAACATGCACTACCCTATACAGTGCATGAGTTTTACTAAGAATTTAACAAGGATTTTTCGTGCTTACTGAATCGTAAAATGTCTGAACCGAACGGATAATTTTTTTTTAAGGTTTTTGCAGAGTTGTCAATTTAATACAAAAGTTTGACGCATAATACGCGTAGACGTTATTAATAATAGTAACATTAAATATTGATAAAAATAGTTAAATAAATCTAGATGCCGCGTATCAAATAA
Organism: Agonopterix alstromeriana; assembly: GCA_963924505.1. Taxonomy (NCBI): domain Eukaryota; kingdom Metazoa; phylum Arthropoda; class Insecta; order Lepidoptera; family Depressariidae; genus Agonopterix; species Agonopterix alstromeriana. The sequence goes on along the minus strand of OZ004686.1, from coordinate 482,176 downwards.
CATTTGCAATTTATAATATAATTACGAAGATATAAAGCTTTGAAATTTTCTATGGATAAGTTCAAAGCCTTATATCTTCATAACTACCTATGTATTATAAATTGCAAATTTTATTTGATACGCGGCATCTAGATTTTTTAAACTAGTTTTCCATGTATAAAATATTACTTTCAATGGTACCGTCTACGCGTATTATGCGTCAAACGTTTTGTCCCTATGACTTTTAACTCTTTCACGTCTAAATAGAGATACTTCGACACAATGAATCTGGTTGGAAAATTACCTTTATAAAATAAATAATAAAAACCGTGGTGGTTCAGTGGCGAGTAACCTTGCCTGCCATGCAGGAGGCGATGGTTCGATCCCCATCTTAGAAAACCCACGCACCCCGCGCGAAAACACCACCACACGGCTAATCGAAACGTATTTTAATATTATTAGCATATGCTCACGACTATATTCCCTGAGGGGGTAGTCAAAGATATTCTGAAACCTCAGAACATCCACGTTTCACCAGTAATATTATTAAGCATATGCTCACGACTATATTCCCCGAGGGGGTAGTCGGAGATATTCTCGAAATTGAAACATGCAGGTTTCCTCACGATGTTTTCCTTCACCGAAAAGCCAGTGGTGCTACAAATCGTATATAAATTCCGATAAACTCATTGGCACGTGGCGTGGCCGGGGATCGAACCATCGCCTCCTGCACGGCAAGCAAGGTTACTCGCCACTTTACCACCACGGCTAATCAAAACGTATTTTAATATTATCGGATATCGGATGTTTTTCCTAATAACCTTTCCCATCACTATTAAAACTCGAAGCTGGCAACATACCGTTATATTAACAACAAATATTTACATTTATTCCCCTTTGTACTATTTGTATATTTACTATACGTCTGCAGGTAAACCTGTAAGGTCCCCACGGTATGTTTCATATTTCGATGTAAATTAAAAGTTTTTTCGTAATTTCGTTTGTTGATTATAAGATTGTATATTCATGGTTTGGGAATCAATTTCAAAAGCTTAGATGAAGGTAGACGATTATGTAGGTATTCAACTTCTTTGGTAGACGTTAACTGTTATAACATTTTTAAACTTAAATATATAATATGTAACCATGACAAAGTAGTAATTTTAAAATTTGGAACACCGACCTGAAAAACATAAATTCACTATTATACCCGAATTATAATTGTGTATACAACGTGTTAATGAATAAGCGCAGAACCTCATAAACCCCAACTGATTTATAACAAAATAATAAGATTGAAACAATAATGTAATTATTTTGATAGTTAAAATTTATAGTTTTTTCGCATTTTAAGTTTTCATGCAAAAATGATTTGTTATCATTTCAGCAATGAATGAAAACGCTTACGTGCTCATGGATACATTTTATTAATCTTATTTTGGTAGTAAGTAGGGTGAGAGTGCCCGTGCGGTGGGTTGAGATCGAGTTTAATAAATTTTAAATTTTACAAACATTTTTTTTTTTTTTTTTTTTAAATTACCTATGTTGGAACCATGATAATTCGATTCTGCTCTCGATTCTAAACAAACTACTTTCTAGGTTTGCGTTAATTCTAACAAGTTGTATATCCCACGCCCTCTAACCTTTTCCTTGAGGCCTTTGCCCAGCACTGGTATTACTAAACAGTAAACGTTTATTTTATCTCAACTCAATTATGTTTACTAAGTAAGTAGGAGGTTCGTTGAAGCTTGAAGGGTAACCACGCGTACAAGGCTACGATCTATCCCGTGGGAACTATATATTTTCCCGGAATGTGATGCTTTAACACACCGGGAAGGCTATACAAATGTATTATATTATAATTTAGTTTTATTAACCTTTAAAAAAAAAGCACAAACATTAATATGCTCACGTATACAGGGTGTTAGGGTAAACGGTTGCATTACTTTAAGAGGATATAATTCGAATCGCGCTGCATACAAACGTACTATGGTGATATTTTCAATACTAACCAATTAAACTCAATGAAATTTTTCAGAATCAATCTAAAAACATATTTCTATGCTTGTATAGAGTCAGATTTTCGTTAAAATGTTTAGTTTTAAAGTTACAGTGCCTCAAAGATTTCCATACAAATCTTAAATTAATCCTAGCATTGAAACTGTATATTTTAACAAAAATCGGACTCCATACAAGCATAGATATTTGTTTCAAGATTGTTTCAGCAAAATATCATTGAGTTTAATTGGTTAGTATTGAAAATATCACCATAGTACGTTTGTATGGAGCGCGCTCCGAATTATATAAGGGGTGATTGTACCCATGATACTGAACAACTTCTCTAAGAAACAAATAGGAAATTCGCAAAAAAAATCGTCTTTTCATACAAACGTTCGATAATCTGATTGCATTTATTATGGGAAGTCTAAATTTTTTTACGTATTTCCTATAAGGTTTCTTATGGAAAGTTTTTCAGTATCATGGGTACAATCACCCTTTAAAGTAATGTAACTGTTTACCCTAACACCCAGTATAATCTCCGAGAGGGGTAGAACAGAAAAGTGTTGATTCGGACCATCAAAATGAACAACTTTCTCTATTGGACCAACATCGAAATCGCGAAAAAAAAACATCTGTCCTATACAAATATGTCTGTGTTAATGAATTAACGCAAAACTAGAAAGCATTTTGTTTAGAAACGAGAGCTGAATAGAATGATTATGTTCTCAATAAGTTTGCCTCAAAACTTAAAATGCGAAAAACTTTAAAATTTAATTATCAAAATAATGAAATTATTGTTTCAATCTAATTATTTTGTTATAAATCAGTTGTGGTGTATGAGGTTTTGCGCTTATTCATTAACACGTTGTATATACAACTTTCTTGGACATGACTTTATAATGACAACTCAATGTAAAGAGGAAATGAGATGGGAAAACTCAGTGACGTCATCAAGGTCATAGATTCTGGTTTCAAAAAAATGTCTGTAATGCAAACTTCACCTCTTCTAGAATAAAGCATATTTGATATGATTTGATTTTAAAATGTCAAATAGCTTCTCGACAAATTTTTTTTTTGCGATTTTAAACTTTGTTTCCTAGTACACGTTGTTCAGTTTGATGGTCTGAATCAACACCTTTCTGTTCTACCCCTCTCGTAGAATATACAGGGTGTCAGGGTAAACAGTTGTATTACTTTAAAGGGTGATTGTACCCATGATACTCATAAATTAGATAGTCATAGATTCTGGCTTCAAAAAATTTTTTGTATTTCAAACTCCACCTCTGTTGGAATTCAATCTTCTTGGATTTATTTAACAAATGACAGGACATTTACTATCGAACAGCAAATTTTTTTTCTCGACTTCGATTTTGGCTCCATATTGAAAGTTGTTCAATTTGATGGTCTGAAGCTCCCGGTTCCGGCTATTTTGAAAATAGCCCCGATTAACGCGGTATACAGTCCATTTTTTGCGAATGTCTGAATCACCCCCTTCTTCTTATCGTGTCGGCAGCAAGCCCTGGTGTCAGAGTTTTTCAGACCGCCTTACAGCCTCTGACGTGGTTTTTATGTAACGACTACTACCATGAGAGATAGTAGCCGAGACCAACGGCTTAACGTGCCTTCTGCAGCACGGAATCATCTTTCTTTTCAGACAATATGGTGATTTGGCCTGCAATGTCCTAACCCCCCCCCCCCCCCCCCCACTCTCCATCGTGATTTTCCAAAATTATTAATTAGGTATTTTACTCGTTTTCTATTACGAATAGATTCAAAAAAAGCCAAACTCCATTAATCAAATCGGAAGAGAAAATGTTCTATTATATAAATCGCCACGCATCTTCAAGTCTCACTTTAGTCTTTATCGTCTTATAAATAAAGCTCATAACTGTAAAGCTATTTTTGTCAAAGACTGTCTGAGTTCTGACCTAGTTTCAAGGAATTAAAATTTGAATTGATCAAACAATGTTTCTTGAAATACCTACTGCTTGTTAAAGATACACTGAGAAAAAAATGCTATGTATACGTAGCTCGTCACAGCTTATACGTAGCCCGTTGCAGCTTATACGTAGCCCGTCGTAGCTTATACGTAGCCCGTCGCAGCTTATACGTAGCCCGTCGCAGCTTACGTACCACGTAGCTTATGAGTTATGACGCGATACTGATTACGAGTGTTGCATCAGTATTTAAGTGGTCTCGAACTTCATAATGAAGCTTCATTGGGAAGCTACGTCGTACGTAAGCAGCGACGGGCTACGTATAAGCTGCGACGGGCTACGTATACGTAGCATTTTTACTCGAAAGTATAAAGGTTCCGTGTTTGCCTACGGAACCCTAAAAACAACAATCAAAGATGGTCAACGACTCGACTGTGTAATATTGTCCATTCCCACCATCTTCCCAAAGAAAAAACTAACTCTGTAATTTTAATGTCATCACCGCAACATTATGAGTTTGTTTGACAACACAGGTTTTTTTTGTTGTCAACATTTTTGATAATGATTTTGACTTCGGTTTTATAGACAAAGTTGTTTATTTTAATGAACTGAATCTGCCCTTAAGAGGATATAATTCGGAGCGCGCTCTATACAAACGTACTATGGTGATATTTTCAATACTAACCAATTAAACTCAATGAAATTTTTCAGAATCAATCTAAAAACAAATTTCTATGCTTGTATAGAGTCAGATTTTCGTTAAAATGTATAGTTTTAAAGTTACAGTGCCTCAAAGATTTCCATACAAATCTTAAATTAATCCTAGCATTGAAACTGTATATTTTAACGAAAATCGGACTCCACACGATATTTGTTTCAAGATTGTTTTAGCAAAATTTCATTGACTTTAATTGGTTAGTATTGAAAATATCACCATAGTACGTTTGCATGGAGCGCGCTCCGAATTATATCCCCTTAAGGAGTTATAGGTTCAAACGAATATTTATGACAAACGCGATTGCCCAGCCCTCCGAAAAGTGCATGCGTGTGCCGTATTTTCGATTTAAAAGTATTAAAAAAGTATTTTATATATTTTTTTAATGATTTCACTAGATAAACTAATGGTGAATAAATACCAAAAATCTGAAACTATTTTAAGGTCTTCTAAAACGAGAAAAATACATGAAGAAAATACTTCATCTTCGTGACGATTTTCAATCGAGCATTCAATTTATGATTTCTCTAGATAAACTATCCAAGAATACTGAGGTATGACTTTGGTTTCGGGAAATTGTATAAATCTAGTCGAAAAATGAAAAGTAAAAGATGTCTCCAAGGCTTTGACTAATTATTATAAGGACTAGCCTTGCGGTAGCATTTCCCCAATGCCACGGTATAAGCACAATTGATCTTGTGCATTTACATTCAATTTTACACCTTATCACTAAACGAATCAGCCTATAATTGCGAAATAATAACTTCGAACTTAGAACGTTTGGGGTTCACACGAGACTACTTTTCATGATTTTTAACATTCAAAATTAGAATCTAAAGTTATGGGGAATAAAATCCAAAGTTGCGGATTTCATGTTACCTCGCCACCCGCAAAAAGTGGCAGAAATGTTTGTTAGTAGAATTACACGCGTAACTAGTCCACATATAAATAGTCAAAGCTCTAAGGTATTTCGTCCTGCTATTGTGCCTTAAAATAAACGCCTTAAGGGAATATAATTCCGAGCGCGCTCCATACAAATGATGTCTGGTCATATTTTCAATACTAACCATTAAAAGTCAATGAAATTTTTCAGAAAGAATCTAAAATTTAATTTTTAATGCTAGTATGTTGCCAGATTTTCGTTAAAATTTATAGTTTTAAAGTTACAGTGCCTCAAAGATTTTCATACAAATCTTAAATTAATCCTAGCATTGAAACTGTATATTTTAACGAAAATCTGACTCCATACAAGCATAGAGATTTGTTTCTAGATTGATTCTGCAAAATTTAATTGACTTTAATTTGTTATTATTGAACTGACTTCGTTTGTATGCAGCGCACATTAGCGCTTTTGGAATAAACTTCTCTTAAGTAAATTTACAAAAACAAAACACTCCTCAAAATTGAAGCATGAAGATTCCTTCTCAATGTATTCCAACAGAAACCATCCAGAAAACTCTTAAAACCCAGTACTACAAACATCCTTAATAGAAACGTGTTTAAATAAAAAACAGAAAATAAAGGGAGAGTTCCTAAAAACACGCAAATTTTCGTTGAGCGACTCATTTATTTTCCCCGAGTCAAAATTTAAGTGCCTTTTAGAGAATACGATTATAAAATATATCTAGGTTTCTCTGTGTTGAGTTAACGCTTTACGAGAGATAATTAATACAATTAATTTCTAGAATGTGTTTACAAGAGTTTGCTAAGAGCTGTTTCACTCAAGCTTTGTACTTACAGACGTTAGTTGATATTGTCTTCTTAATGACGAGACAAGTCATTTTAATTGGCTATTTGACAGTTTTCGGAAATATATTTTAAATTATACGTAGGTTTATTTTATACCTCATTCAAAAATTATTTTTCTTAAAAAAGCGTTATTTATTCGAAAAATACAATATTTTTCATTCAGTAATTTGAGATTCGCGCGATCACGACTGTATTCCCCGAGGGGGTAGTCAGAGATATTCTGAAATCTCAGAACACCCACGTTTCACCAGTAGTACCGAAACTTTGTCCTGTGTGACGGAGAGTAAGCCCGTCGCCACTTGTAATGGACAGTGGGTTTACAAATCGTACATAAATTCCGAAAAACTGTCTGGACGGGGATAGAACCATCTATCATCTATCTGATGATATCATAATTAATTTGTCTTTATTTTGATTTTTAGTATATTTGGTTTATCCGTTTGTCTGGGAACCTACTGAACATATCAGGATGGGGTTTTCAGAAAAACACAGGAGTTTGGAGTAACATTTACTTCATCGCTATTTGCTAAATCGTAATAAATATATAATAAATACAAACGTAAATGACCATCATTGTATAATAAAATGCCTCCCTCATTTAGAACTGAAGAAAGTAAGACAAGGTTCTATACAATGTTATTTAAAATTGAAATGTTTAACAACAGATTAAGGTCGTTTTTCCTAAACTTTTCAAATATTTATGATCACCCCTGACTGCTAAGATATATTTGATGTTCTAGGCGTTCAGATATTTTTGAGTTCAGTTATGTGTAAAAAAATTATTGAAAATTAGACCTTCTTAGAAATATTTGACCACCTTGTTTGCTATGATATATCTGATGGCGACTGTACTCGGTTAGGTTGTTGTTAGTATTTAAAGTTTTCAAAAATACATAATAGGTATTTCTTTGGTATGCGCATACTAATTATGAAGTCACTACCTACCTACAATATTAGCATAGACATTGCATAAATTGAAAAAATCGTGTTTCAGTTGTACCCTTCAGAGCAATTTGCCCCCCTAGACAAAGTGACAAGTGCGATCGAAAAATTTTGACAATCGCTAATGTCAAATCCATACATTCTGTTATTTTCTACTAGCGTCAACGCCAATAGAATGTCACTTTATCTATGGGGGTTTGTTACTTCTAGAAAAGTGACAAACCATGACAAAAGGGAATTCTGAATTTATGTAGCCATTTTATTTTGTTCAACGTAACAGTGACAACGTTTGTGTATGTAAAACGAACCGAGTCTACGTATCGCCTTAAGGTACTAGTACAAAGTAATGAGTTTTCGTACATAAAGCTTAGTTTACACGTTCAGTTTCACATTTCAGTCCATGATCAAACCCCTGCCCAAAGAGATTATACCTAATAGAGTGAGCCATACCAATTGTAAAGTGTCCACTTTTTGTGACGTTTAGGTTTGAGTGTGTGGTGTCAAGTAGTATGGACAAAAGGCACCAAGTGACATATGGCCTTATGTTTACGGTCACTTTTCACACACACTAGCTCAAAAAAAAGTGGACAGCCGCATAAACAAATATCTATAGTTCCATCTCCTTCTACTATTAAAGGTACGTCATGAGACAAAAGAGACTAACTACAATCGTAAGTTTATGCGGACTCTATGGAGATCCTTGCTCTGAGGCAGGGGGCCTATCTATACTGTAATAAACAAAAAGATGATGGATTTAGGTATACACTCGCGTTGAAGTTTGGGAGAAATAGATAGTGATGCAATTGAATGAACAGTGTTCGGAGCGTGCTCCATACAAATGAAGTCTGGTGATATTGTCAATACTGACCAATTACAGTCAATGTAATGTTAAAAATAGCCTTAAATTTTACATAGACATTAGTGCTATTGTGAATTGTGCGATAATCAGCTGTTTTTAAATTGTTTTAAATGAAGTCTGGTGATATTTCAATACTAACCAATTACAATCAATGCAATTTTTCAAAAATCTGACTTCATACAAGCATAGAGATTAGTTTCTAGATAGTTTCAGAAAAAAATCATCGAGTTTAATTAGTTAGTTTTGAAAATATCACCACACTTCGTTTGTATGGAGCACGCTCCGAATTATATTCCCTTAAGATCCTGGACTGAACTGAAGGTGTACCCTACGCTTAACACCATCCATCTGAACGTAATTGAAAACAAACTTACCGTTACTGTTTAGTTAATAACTTAACCGACATATTGCCGCAAACACTGAAGAACTATAAAACATAAATACACCGTGTCAACAAATAAACGAAAAAAAAACGAAAAACTGTTTTCATAATTTTAAGAGAAGTTTATTCCGAATGCGTAAATGCGCGCTGCATACAAACGAAGTCTGGTGATATTTTCAATGTTAACCAATTAAAGTCGATGAAATTTTGCAGAAACAATCTAGAAACTAATTTCTATGCTTGTATGGTGTCAGATTTTCGTTAAAATATACAGTTTCAATGCTAGGATTAATTTAAGATTGTATGAAAATCTTTGAGGCATCAGTAAAACTATATACTACGAAAATCTGGTTATATAAAAGTATAGAAATTAGTTTCTAGATTGTGTCTGAAAATTTACATTAACTTTAATTGGTTAGCATTGAAAATATAACAAGACTTCGTTTGTATGGAGCGCGCCAAAGGTAATATACCTTTAAATAAGCAGAACGTAGTATGCAACCGATTCAAAAAACATTAATCAGTATTTAAATGAGTTACCGATTACAGAAAAACGATTTTCCGGTTTTGCATTTATTTCAAGAATTTGTAGCAAGTTCTCTTAAATAGGGTCCTTCTTATTATGCTGACTCTGTTTAAGGGGATGATCAGACCGTCAAACCGAACAATTTTCTCTATCGCACCAACATAGAGTTTCTGACCGCATCTTCTCTACAACGGAACACCTTCCGACGCGGTGGTAGATTCAAAAACATGACGTCAAAAAGTTATCTATGTGATATTATTTTGAATAAACAATAATGACTTTTGACTTATAACATCGAAATCACGAAAAAAAATCTGCAGTTCCATACAAAACTGTAAACCTACTCGAGCGAAATGTATGGGACAGTTGTTTTTTTTGTTATTTCGATGTTGGTGCCATAGAGAAAGATGTTCAGTTTCTGACTTCAGTTTCAGAAAATCTGACTCCATACAAGCATAGAGATCTGTTTCTAGATTGTTTCTGCAAAATTTCATTGACTTTAATTGGTTAGTATTGAAAATATCACCATAGTACGTTTGTATGGAGCGCGCGCCGAATTATATCCTCTTAAGAAGGATCCTGTATAAAGCTTACTATAAAACTCGATTATTATATGAATAACCAATCTATATATTCTTGACAATGTTATGTTATTCAATATTGTATTTGTAATTAATTATACTTTGTATATTTTGTTTTATTCAAAAGAAGTGTTTTGTTTCTGGCCGCATCTTCTCTACAACGGAACACCTTCTGACGCGGTGGTAGAGTCAATAAATTATGTCAGAAAGCTATCTTATGCTAGCTATATTATATTGAACAAAAAATTCACGGAGGCAGAATCAAAACAATTACGTCAGGAAGCCAAGTATCCATGTGAAATTGTTTTGAATAAACAATTTTGAGTTTTTTAAAATAAAGTCAGAAATTTTTATAAATCTATGTTACGATTTTTGTACTTGATAATAAACAGATATTTAGTATCAAACATTTTTTTGAGCGCAATCTTCATAATTCATGCATTAGAGGGTTAATATATTGGCTGACAATGCATTAGTCTGTTGATAAAATACCAAATCACAAATTAAATAAAAACTGCACGAAATCTCAAGGTTTATGAATTCATCGTCTTCGAGAACTATGACCTAAATCCCATTGAAAATTTATGAGACGTTAAAAATTGCGGGTAAAAAGAATCTGATCCATTCAAAAAACATCGGAAGAACAAGATTAAAGCTCAGTTTATATCGGAAGCCCAATAATCACTTGAAACTTGCCGCCCTATTGACATAAGGGATGAAATATATCGAGAATTGAAGATAAGATATGATAATATTATTCATAGTTATTTCTGTCGATGTTACCAAATCGACTCAATTTTGTTACCATCAATTTGACAGATATAGTTTTTTTCTCATTACTTTATACCCTTCGATTTCTGAACGAAAGGTTAAACGTCTAAAAATAAAAATAAAAATAAAAAAAAACGAAGATTTTGCAATTTTTTCTTTAAGCCAAAAAAAAATTAAAAAATTGATAAATAGCTTACTATTTGTGTACCGAATCGAATTCCGAAATTACACAATCTCAATGAGCGCACTTTTCAAATTCAGCACAAACACAAAATCAACACAGCACAGAAGGACTTTCGAGATCTTTAAATATTCCTTTTATTTCTCAAATAAATATACTAACACTGGTCAAGGTTGAAAATCCTTACGGCGACCGGCGTTCGAATTTCGAATTTTCGAACGAAGCGCTCGGGCGCTCCCGTCCAAGTCCGCTCCGATACTGAAGGATTCCCACCGCTTCGTGTAGCTCCGGGAACAGTCGCGTGTGGGCGTGCGTGTATCTATGAGTTGCGGTGGTGTGTGTGCTCTTCAGGTCACCAGAATTCGGCAAAGACAAGCGCTGTGGAGTGGCATGCCCTATTTTCTGTGTTTAAGGAGTTTTCCGCTTTGAGTGTCTGGTTTTTGTGGTTTCTTAAATTGACTTTGTACCACTATTTACTTTGCCCAACTTTGATCTTTCTGAAGGTCTTGGTCACGTAATCCGCAGTTTTGTATTACATTTACCTTCGATTAAGATCGTTCAAGCGTAATCTACAAAAAACTATAATGTTGTGGACTCTATATTCCTAGGAACTCTATGTTTTTGATTGGGTAGAGTTCTTAATTTTGTAAGGGAGCGTCCATTAATTACGTGAGGCCTTTAGGGGAGGGGGGGTCAAACTGAATCTCACCCAATCTCACGTGGGGGAGAGGGGGGTCTCGGCAAATATCACGTAATTTGTTTTACGCAAGAAACTAGAATTTAGAAAAATCTGGGTTAAGTTAAGTACAACATGTTCATACTTAGTCTTCAATAAAATTAACCAAGGAAATTTTTTTAGTTTTCAGTTTAATTATAGTTTTAACGAAGCATGTTGCTGATTACCGGCATTGTATTATTATTGACGAAGCTTGTGCTGACTGCTTATAGTTTATTAAATTAATCAAACACAGATTAACGTATTTACACTAAAAATACGCATTTAGAAAAATCTCAAGTGAGATTAGGGGGGAGGTTGGTCGAGCCAAACCTCACTACATCTGACCAGGGAGGGGAAAAATCGCTAAAATCCTCTCACGTAATTAATGGACGCCCCCTAAGTATACATTTATTTCAATGGATATCGAACAAGGCAACTATGGCATAGGATATCTTGCGGCACCTAGAGGCCAAAGACTACGAAAAATCAATTTTGATTTCCTTTTTGATTCAATTTTGACACCCTAAATAGTGTATACTACCACTGCAACTTGTATTTGCGAGTGTCCATTCTGTTATACATGATCCAACTTAATATTTTCAGTTTTTTAAGAAGATGACCAGACCATCAAACTGAATAATTTTCTCTATTGGGACAAAATCGGAATCGCGAAAAAGAATCTGTTGTCCCATACATTTAGGTCAAGTCGGATTGCAGTTTTGTATGGAACAGTTGATATTTTTTTCGCGATTTCGACTTTGGTCCCATAGAGAAATTTGTCCAGTTTGATGGTCTGATCAATCCCTAAAGCATATTTAGAAGGACCCTGTAGATACAAACAACCATGACTTGGAAACAAAACATTCATATTCTCATCATAAAAATATTTGCCCCTTACGGGATTCGAACTTGCGACCCTTGGCACAGTAGGCAGGTTCACTACCAACTGAACTAACAGGCCATAAGGGTTTAGGTTTCAGCCTGTATACAGGGGTAAGGAAAAGTATCATTAACCTTTAAACAAAATACTCTACCCATCAAACTGAACAACTACTTATTATGGGATACTATATTTACTATGGGAGCAATCCTGTCAGAACAAAGCTGTCCCCACTCGATTCAAACGTATGGGACAGCTGATATTTTTTTTGTTCCGTCAGGTTTGCTCCCATAGTAAAAGTTGTTCAGTTTGATGGGTAGAGTATGTGATTTAAAGGTTTAATGATACTTTTTCTTACACCCTGTATATCGCTCACAGTAACACTGCACAAGAAACCATATCTCTCAGTCGCCTCATACCCACATGAAGACATAGGATGGTTCATTCTCAGTCAGGACCACCAATGTGTCTTATGTTATTCGACCGCAGTACGTTAGACCAGTCTATTTACGAAGTTTTGTCAGGAGGGGTGGGAAGTGATTATGTCTTTTAAGGGACTCTTAACCTGTTACCGGCACCATTATAGAGACAAAAAGAAAAAAGTTAAAAACAATTCTGTACGCAACATAGAAATAAAAATGTTATTTCCCGGAAGGTTTTCAACTTAATAATAATAGTAATGCGCGCATTTTAATTTGATTTAACAATATAAAGACTTTTGAGCAATAAAATAGTAGGTATTGTAATGTAATGTATTTTATTTACTCTATAACTTAATTTTCTGACAAACTACCTATTTATCTACACTAATATTATAAAGAGGAAAGATTTGTACCTATTTTTGTATGTTTGTATGTTTGTAATGAATAGGCTCAAAAAGTACTGGGCCGATTTAAAAAATTCTTTCACCAATAGAATGCTACATTCTTCCAATTTGACATAGGCTACATTTCATTTTGAAAAAAATTAGGGATCCTTGGTAAAATTTGAACAATGTAACCGAAGGTGTAGAAAAATGAGTCTTAAAATTTATTTGTCTACCCCGTGCGAAGCCGGGACGGGCTGCTAGTTTATAATAAAGCTTTAAAAATGTGGAAAAAAAAATTTACCATCAGCTTTTTTAGAACGATATAAATAATAAATTTTAAATTTAGGGCTGTAGATGACGTAATTTTTACTTTTTACTCTTAAACGATCTATTAAAAAAAATTGAAATCGTTGAGGCACTGTAACTGTAAAACTATACATTTTAACGATAATCTGACAACATAGCATAGAGAATAGTTTCTAGATTGTTTCTGAAAAATGTCATCGACTTTAATGGGTTAGTATTGAAAATATAACTAGACTTCATTTGTATGGAGTGCTCCAACGGTAATACAGGTTGTTACAAACATAAAAATAAACATTTAAAACTTTTAAGTGGGTTGTTATACCATCAAACTGGACAATTCTCACTATGAGACCAACAACGAAATCGCGTCAAAAAAAAATCTGTTGATCCAGCTCGATTTGATTTGTAGTTTAGTATGGAACATCACTTTTTTACGCGATTTCGATTTCGGTCCCATAGTGAAAGTTGTTCAGTTTAATAGTCTAAACCGGGGGTGGTTAAATGTTTATTTGTATTTTTGTATACCGTGTACCGTTAAATGACTGGGCTACGTAGCGTAGTAGCCAACTGATCAAGTCAGTATTCTGTCTGGCGAGTTGTACGAGTCCCAGAGGACTCATACATTTGCTTCACTCCGATACTTTTTAACTATACCTACTTCTCTGTTGATACTGGGGGATTTATCTAACTATACCTACTTTTCTCTTGATACTGGAGGATTTATCTACGATTTCCTACGCTCGGGTGTTTTATGCGTGTTATTGTATTAAAATCGGATTGGTTATACAGGTTGAAATTAATATCATTAGCATCCTTTTAAACTAAGAGTCTACCCATCAATCTGAACAACTTTTACAAAAAAAAATCTGCTGTTCCATACTAAACTGCAAAACTGCAATGCATATTCGACTCAAATGTGTGCAACAACAGATATTTTGTTGCTCCGATCGGTTTGCTCGTTTAAAATGATGCTGATGATATCAATTTCACTCTGTATAGTCTTTCTTAATATGCTGTTTTTTGTTGTTTTTAGGGTTCCGTAGTTAAACAAGGAACCGCAGGAAAATGCTTGGGTCACTAGCTTATAGTTTATTTACTTTACTGTATAGTATCAATTATTTTATTAAATAGACTATATATTATTGTATACATAACTTTAGCTTAAGAATTTATATTGTAATAGTTATTAAGTCGTGTTATGTTGTAGAGTTTCTGGCCGCATCTTCTCTACAGCGACAACACGTTCCGACGCGGTGGTAGCTTTAAAAAAGATTTGACGTTTGATAAGTGTGCTGTAAGCTCCTATATTGAATAAATTATATTGACTTTGACTTTGAACCCTTATACTTTCGTTCCTTATGTCTGTCTGTATGCCCCGCCTCATTAAGTCGCTCATTTTTGCACCTATTGAATCGAAATTTGGCATGAAGGCAGATAACCCAAAAAAATAAATGTAGTAGTTATGAAGGAAACAATATTTTTCGACCTACAACGAAAAAAGGGTTGGGAAAAATAGTTTTTTTTATATCGAATGAGGTGTCGTTGGATAGTTTATGTCCAATAGAACAAAACTCCTATAGAAACTAATATAATGCTTCTGTCTCGAGATATCTGCGCTCAAAGTCAAAATAGGGCGCATCACATACCTAGATAACTTTCTGACGTCATGTTTTTGAATCTACCACCGCGTCGGAAGGTGTTCCGTTGTAGAGAAGATGCGGCCAGAAACTCTACATCACGAATCTTTTAAACAAAATATACAAAGTACAATTACATAAATCCAATATTAAATTACATAGTGTAACATTGTCAAGACCAGACATTTCGGTCATTCATATTATAATCATCGAGTTTATAGTAACCTTTTTTACAGAGGACTTGTTTAACATGGGACTTAAACTTTTTGTCTGGCAAGTTTAGAATATTAACTGATAATACTAGTATGGTACTAGCTACCTATATAGGGTCCTTCTTAATATAGGGGATGATCTGACCATCAAACTGAACTACTTTCTCTATGGGACCAACATTAAAATCGCGACAAAAAATGCTGCTCCATACAACCTTTTTTACAGAGGACTTGTTTAAATAGTGTTATTAACTAGATTTCTGACCATCCCGAAGAGAATTATGGTCGTGATTATGTCATTAGTAACTTAATTCCAATTTTGAAAACTTTCCCAACCAATTAGACGTAAACGATCGAAATACGCGCATAAATTATAGCCAATCACAGTTATTTGTTGAGCAAAAGTTGTCCAATCAGCGCGTTCGGAATATCCGAACAGCGATGTCTTTCACAACATAGTTTTCTAACTACGACAAAGTACTTGCTAAGCGGTGTTACGTCGCGACATTAAGGGGATATTTCCGTTGGTGCTCGCCATACAAACGAAGTTTGGTTATATTTTCAATACTAACCAATTTAAGTCAATGAAATTTTACAGAAACAATCTAGAAACTAATCGCTATGCTTGTATAGAGTCAGTTTTTCGATAACATGTATAGTTTTAAAGTTACAGTGCTTCAAAGATTTCCATACAAATCTTAAATTAATCCTATCATTGAAACTGTACATTTTAACGAAAATCTGACTCCATACAAGCATAGATATATGTTTCAATATTATTTCAGTAAAATTTCATTGACTTTAATTGGTTAGTATTGAAAATATCACCAAAGTACGTTTGTATGGAACGCGCTCCGAATTATATCCCCTTAAGGGGATATTTCCGTTGGTGCTCGCCATACAAACCAAATCTGGTTATACAGGGTCCTTCTTAATCCGCATATTAACTTTTTGAGGGGATGGTCAGACCGTCAAACTGAACAACTTTCTCTATGGAACCAAAATCGAAATCACGAAAAAAAATTAGATGTTCCATACAAAACTGTGAACTTACTCGAGCCAAATGTATGGGACAGCTGATAATTTTTTCGCGATTTCTATGTTGGTCCAATAGAGAAAGTTGTTCAGTTTGGCGGTCTGATCATCCCCGTAAAAAAGATTTTTCCACATTGCAGGCTGAATCACCTGATTGTCTAAAAAGAAAGATGATTCGTGCTTCGGATGGCACGTTAAGCCGTTGGTCCCAGCTACTATCTCTGGTGGTAGTAGTCGTTACATAAAAACCACGTCAGAGGCCGTAAGGCGGTCTGAAAAAACTCTGACACCAGGGCATGCTGCCCACGCGATAAGAAGTAAACTAGTAGCGAGATCTTGTAATACAGGATTTTTTTTCTTTTATTTTGGAAATGACTAATACAGCGTTGCTCAGGGAGCAGTTACTGTTTTCTACTGCGGACTATTGGAGGGACCACGATGGGTCTACCGAGCCAAATTAATGAACTTAAGGGTATATTACTGTTGACACGCTCCATACAAACGAAGTCTGGTTATATTTTTAATACTAACCAATTCAAGACAGTGAAATTTTTCAGAAATAATCTCAAACGTAATCTCTTTGCTTGTATCTTGTCAGATTTTCGTTAAATGTATAGTTTTAAAGTTACAGTGCTTCAAAGATTTCCATACAAATCTTAAATTAATCCTAGCATAGAAACTGTATATTTTAACGAAAATCTGACAAGATACAAGCATAGAGATTTGTTTCAAGATTGTTTCAGCAAAATTGCATTGACTTTAATTTGTTAGTATTGAAAATATCACCAGACTCTGCCTGTATGCAGCGCGCATTTAAGCATTTGGAATAAACTTCTCTTAATCAACCGACCTAGGGGCACCCAGAGGGGTACGGACCTCGGCATAGGACGTTGCTGCGGCTACGCGGCGGATTGGGTAGCTTGGATCGGTGAGAAGTGTAATACAGGATGTTTCAAGATCCCTATGCAGATATATTTACCCTAACACCCTGGATAATTGCGTTCGTTTTGTTAACACGCTTTCTATGTTATTACGAAGATATTAAATACACATTTATACAGTTACCCCAAATACTTTTCTCGGAAACAGTTTTTCCGCATACAACCAAAAAAAAAATGCTACGGCAATCGAAACTCAACTTTGTTTTCCTTTAAATAAGATCCAAATGGAAATTACAATAAAAACCCGTGCATTATTATAAAGGCACGCTATTGTTTGGGTTCGGAAAATAAAAGTGTCAATACAAAATGTCAAACAAGGGTTAGATTTGGATCCGATGTCAAACTTTGTGTTACCAACGCGGGAAAACAATAAAGACACTTATTTATACTTGTAATTGGGTCCAGTATAGATTGTAAGAGTCGACTATGGTTTGAATCTCATCATGCATCTTAACTATTATAAAACTGTAACAGGAGTGTGTCTGTACATTGATGATATTTACATGAAAAAGATTAAGATATGGTTTTTAGGTATCCCGGACTCCAAATCAGCCTTTTTTAGAATTTTTGGCTGTCTTTTTGTTTATTTGTTTGTTGAAACTTTTTTGTTGGATAGCTTATCATCTGACTTAAAATCTGGTATATTATTTGTGCGGACGAAGTCGCGGGTTAATTCTAGTCTGTTATAAACTTCCAGTGGCTTTATAATAGCGCTTTAAGGGTATATTACCGTTGGCGCTCTCCATACAGACATTGCCGTGGTGATCTAGTGACAAGTAACCTTGCCTGCCGTGCAGGAGGCGATGGTTCGGTCCCCATCCAGGCCGACTCGTACCAATGAGTTTTTCGGAATTTATGTACGATTTGTAACACCACTGGCTTTTCGGTGAAGGAAAACATCGTGAGGAAACCTGCATGCTTCAATTTCGAGGCATGTATTGTACCCACTGTCTATTATAAGTGGCGATGGGCTCACCCCCCGTCACACTGGACAGAGATTCGGTACTACTGGTGAAACGTGGAAGTTCTGAGGTTTCAGAACATCTCTGACTACCCCCTCGGGGAATATAGTCGTGAGCATATTCATACATACATGCTCTCCATACAAAATCTCAATACAAAAATATGACTTCATACGAGCATAGAGATTAATTTCTAGATTGTTTCAGAAAAAGATCATCGACTTTAATTAGTTAGTATTGAAAATATCACCAAATTTCGTTTGTATGGAGCACGCTCTGAATTATATTCCCTTAAAGTCGTTACGTTTATAAAATCTCTGACTAAGTCCCTAAGAGATAATGTAGTCTTGGGCATCTGTGGACATGCGCTTGTAAGTATAATCTACAGAGTGAAATTTATATCATTAGCATTATTTTAAACTAAGAGTCTACCCATCAAACTGAACATCTTTTATTATTGGAGCAAACGGATCGGAGCAAAAAAAAACTGGTCTTCCAAACTTAACTACAATTCCCACTCGACTCAAATGTATGCCTGTTCCAAACTAAACTGCAACGCCTACAAAACGATTTTTTTTGTTTCAATCGGTTTGCTCCTATAGTAAAAGTTGTTCAGTTTGATGGGTAAACTCTTAGTTTAAAATGATGTTAATGATATCAATTTCACCCTGTATAGACGTGGCAAAAAAGCGCCAATTTAGTCGAGTTGGCAACACAGAAAGAGGGTGTGAGGTGAGGTATATTTTAGGTAGGAGGAGGGGTGAAGTCTCGAATGACTGATCGCTTGGAAAAAGAACAAAAATAATAAAAGATGAACGATTCAGTGATCGATTCCAGCAATTATGTAAGGAATTAAGGTTAATTCGATATTTCTTTGAATGTCAGATTTACAAGGTGTTAAATAAATTGATGCTTAATCTGTCAACTGTTTGTGTAAAATCCATTGATACAACAATATTCTACTTCCTATCTATACTTATAAAACAGTTTCGTAACTGACTGACTGATAGACAACGCACAGCCTAAACCACTGAAGTTGGAACAAAAAAACCCGACTGCATAAAAACATATTAACTGAAAAGAGAAAAAAACAAGCTCTATAATCACTACAAACCAATCAATAACCAACCAAAAATTGTCTGTCACAATCAAATTATATTTGCTCAAACAAAGTTGTTATTGCTGATTAGTGATTATAGAGTTGTTTTTCTCTTTTCAGTTAATGTTTTTATGCAGTCGGGTTTTTTGTTTATCGTAATAATTTAGTTTGTTTCATACTTTTTAGTCTTGTGTCGAAACGGTAACATAAAAGTACTATAATATTTATATATTTGGAATCGTCTGATTACTAGCTTTCATTTGATACCCATATTGTAATTTTTAACAAAAAAAAATTTTTATTCCCCCTCTCTTTTTTAATTCGTAGACGCCATCTTGAAATAATATACCCTATGTCACTTTCACAATTTTTACGAATCCAATGACACCTCATACGTCAAAATCCATCAAGCCGTTTAGGCTGTAGGCCGTGCCAAAGAAATAGACATACAAACATACATACGCTCGAAAAACATAACCCTCCTTCTGGCGCAGTCGGGTAAAAATGCGCAGGGTACGGGGCAGCTCCAACGCCCTCCTCGAACCCATTGCAGAGCGGTTCCAGTGTCCCATCATTGGGCATTGGAATAACCTGCATAGGGCCTCTAGGCCCGCTTTAGTTAATGTTAAATAAATGAAAATGTAGAATTTTTTGTCACTAACATATATCTTAAGTCATTGTTACTAACATCTCTATGGATCTTTGACTAATTATTATAAGGACTAGCCTTGCGGTAGCATTTCCCCTCTGCCACGGTATAAGCACAATTGATCTTGTGCATTTACATTCAATTTTACACCTTATCACTAAACGAGACAGCCTATAATTGCGAAATAATAACTTCGAACTTAGAACGTTTGGGGTTCACACGAGTCTACTTTTCATGATTTATAACATTCAAAATTAGAATCTAAAGTTATGGGAAAAAAATCCAAAGTTGCGGATGTTACCTCGCCCCCCGCAAAAAGTGTCAGAAATGTTTGTTAGTAGAATTACACGAGTAACCAGTCCACATATAAATAGTCAAAGCTATGGATCTATGATCTAAAACAAAATAAATTAATTGAATCAAATTTGTCGTGGTGGTCCAGTAGCGAGTAACCTTGCCTGCCGTGCAGGAGGCGATGGTTCGATCCCCGTCCAGACCGATTCGTACCAATGAGTTTTTCGGAACTTATAAACGATTTGTAACACCACTGGCTTTTTGGTGAAGGGAAACATCGTGAGGAAACCTGCATGCTTCAATTTCGAGGCATGTATTGTACCCACTGTCCATTATAAGTGGCGAAGGGCTCACCCCCCGTCACACTGGACAGAGTTTCGGTGCTACTGGTGAAACGTGGATGTTCTGAGGTTTCAGAATATCTCAGACTACCCCCTCGGGGAATATAGTCGTGAGCATAGGTATGCTATGCTATGCTATGAATAAAACATGTTTCCCTTAAGAAATATTGAAAGTACTTACATAATATAATATTCTGAAAATACAGAACACCAGTGATAGAAAAAAAACAAAATAAATCTTACACACAAATCAAAAATAAAAGATATCCTCCAAAGCGCCCACCCGAGGCAGAGTACCTATACTCCATTCCAAATAGCAACGGAATTTTAAGCATATTTTGAATTACAGAAACAGAGGTTTGAAACACCTACTCTCACTTATTTTTAGAACAGCTTTAGTAACGTCCAAAGATATGTCGGACACTATATCTTTCTGATACATAAATTAAATTTCGTCGTCTTAGAGTGAAGACCTCGGGAATGAAATTTTTGTATTTTTTTATTAGTACGTTTATGTAAAGAAAATCTCACAAACCGTGTCCTGATTTCACTCAAAAAATTATCAGATACTCGTAATGCCATCTATGTCTCCCGTGGCCTCAAACAGCTCACCGTGGCCTAAGCTGTCCCATACATTTGGCTCGAGTAGGTTTGCAGTTTTGTATGGAACAGCCTTTTTTTCGCGACTTCGTTTTATTTATATGAGGACAAGTTACGCGTGTTCTACTATTCTACAATTCTACTAACCAAGTTTTCTGCCACTTTTTGTGAGGGGCGAGGTAGCTCGAGATACGCAACTTTGAATTTTATTCCATTCATTTAGATTCTAATTTTGAATGTTAAAAATCATGAAAAACAGTGTCGTGTGAACCTAAACGTCATAAGTTCGAAATTATTGTTCCGCAATTATAGGCTGTCGCGTTTAGTGATAAGGTATAAAATGGTATGTAAATGCGTAAGATCTTTTGATCCTGCACGTTGGCAGAGGGGAAGTGCTAAGGCGAGGCAGGTCCGTATATAAATCGTCTAAGGATCATCCCCTTAAAATTGTCAGCATATTAAGAAGGGCCCTGTTTAATAGTCACACACAACACAATGCAGTCGTGTAGACATGATGTATGTGTCAGTCTCGTGGTCAACTGTCAAGTTTTGCGGCTCGGGAGTCGGGACTGATTGAGACACTCACTCGAGATGTGCTCTATTAGCCTTGTTTTAGGGTTTAGATTGCCTTTAATAGTTCGGTTGAAAGCTTGGTTTATAATTTTCTTTTGAAGAAATATTTTGGTTAGCAATAATTTGGATGAGGTTATGGGATTAAAGGTTTCTTATGCAGTGTTTATACAGGGTGGAATTGATATCATTAGCATCCTTTTAAACTAAGAGTTTACCCATCAAACTGAACAATTTTTACTATGGGAGCAAACCGATCGTAGAAAAAAAAATCTACTGTTCCATACTAAACTGCAATGCCTACTCGATTCAAATGTATGCAACAGCTGTTTTTTGTTGTTGTTCCTGCCTGTTGTGCTGAGGGTAAAGGGCAAATATTTGTATGATGAATATGAATATTATTTTATCCTACCCGAGTCATAGATGTCTTGTTCGGTAAATAGCATTGATTATGTACACAGAAATAATATGATACAAAATAATCCGCTAGGTGTCTTGTTTGTATATTGTTTGTCTATACAACGTGTTAATGAATAAGCGCAAAACCTCATACACCCCAACTGATTTACAACAAAATAATTTGATTGAAACTATAATTAATTATTTTGATAGTTAAAATTTAAAGTTATTCGCATTTTAAGTTTTGAGGCAAATATGATTTGTTATCATTTCAGCAATGAATGAAAGCGCTAACGTGCTTATGGATACACTTTAAGAATCTTGTTATGGTAGTAAGTAGGGTGAGTGTGCCCTTGCGGTGGGTGGAGATCGACTTCAGTAAATTTTAAATTTTACAAATAAATTATTTAATATTTTGAAAAAAAAATACCTATGTTGAAACCATGATAATTCGATTCTGCTCTCGATTCTAAACCAACTACTTTCTAGTTTTGCGTTAATTCATTAACACGTTGTATATTGTATTCCATATCGTTGTCTAGTCCTCATAATACAAGTCCAGGCTAGAATCTGGTTCTTTAAATGTGACTAGATAATTTGTGTGACAATGTCCAAGATATTTATTTATTGTTCAAATTAAAACATGTTTTAAACTATCACCATACCTGCTCCCTACGCACCACAAAAAACACACCCAACGTCTTTTCTAAGTTTCACACTTGACCGCACGCGCCTACCATCTGTCAAACACCCATAAAAAAATTCCCATACATTTTGTTTTAAAATCCAACAGTGTATCAAATAATTAGTTACAACAATTTTATACTGTGTCATAGAAGGTAAGGAATCTTTCGAAGTCCCATTAATCAAGCTATTATCATTCTTACCATTTATAAAACAAAGGCCTTCTTAAAAGACATATTATTTCAAACTGCAGTAGCTTTTAGGAACTAAATTGTCAAGACTCTCATGACAAAGCAATAAGGTTTAAAATTATGTAAGTTTTAAATTCAACGGTTTCTAAACACCTGCTTTGTAAAGGTATGCGTCAGGTGGTAATAGTGTTGTCTCTTTCCAACCACCTGTCCTTTTTGACTCTGTTTTTTTACTTGGATAGGACAGTGCGGTGATCCCGTTCGTTGTTTTTAGGGTTATAGTCCGATAGCGCTGGCCTATTTTGATGTCATAAGTTTCAATAATTCTAAAGTTGCTTATTTCTTGCCTGTGGATACAGTTGTACATATGAAGCTTATTATAGAGTTTTGTGTCACTTCTGTTACTTGCATTTTCAGTAATTTGATGATTTGTGGTTGATTCTTTTTATTCAAATCCAAACTGGCAAAATTTATTTAAAGTTTAAAATAATTATGGTATCATATCTAGGGTAACCTGCGGAGTGTGAAAACACAGTTTGTGTCATCTTCGTCCAGTGCAAACTGACATAGGGTCATCATGTAAAAACAGAGCAAAAAAAAATTTCAAATTAGTGAAATAGGTATTTCCTTTCTCAGATCACTTACATATGCCTATTTATCAAATTTGTGCCAAATTAGGGCACGCAATTTTAAGATTTTTAATTATTTTGTGTTTCCAAGCTGTAATCGCTTCAAAAAAATATTACAATTATTCGAGTTTTATATTCAATATCATAAATGCATGAAAAATCGACATTGTAAATTTGTGTCATTTTCATCCACGATATTTACTTATATGAATATAAAAATACAAAAACAATGGTTGCGGTCGAAGCGCGGCGGCGCGGCGCGGCGCAGCGCGGTGGGCGGGGGGCATACGCACGCACAGCACGGCACACACGTTCGTTCGGTACCTACGATTTCTAGCGTTCTTCGATTCGCTTCGGATTTATTGGGTAGCATGGCACCGTGATATTATAGCGTTAACACACCTTCGCTCTCTTTCTATTTTCACATGAACGAACGAGATAAAAGGCGTGATAAAGCCGTGTAACGTGCTTCTGAACTAATATAACGGCATAACTACCTACCGCTTTTTCGTTAAGGGCCTATGTCGAAAAATAATTGAAGCGAAATGGGCGTGGCTTAGTCGCAGCAAGCGCCCCGCGCCCCGCTACCGAACATCGTCGCGCACTAGCCCGCGAAAATCAAATCACTCAAAATGCATAGAAGACGCTTCGCTGTTAAGATATTATTAGTACCTTTTGTCGTATGAAAAAACACAATATATCATAATTAAGTATCGTTCTATTTATCCTCCTTGATCAATTATTAATTTATTACAGGATCAATTACGGACAACCAATTTATAGATAGAAACAATACCTAACTAACGATACTCTTTAATTGATTTCACTTAAAAAACTTAAAACTCATTAATATCATACCGAAAATCACTGTACCTATCTAGAAGGAAAAAAACTATCTTTACAGGATTTTGTTTTACTTTATAGTACGAGAGCTACCTGTTGGTAACTTTACGTCATTAGGTCCCGTAATCAAATCAATTCAACTTCTTATTTTGTACTTGTAATTGATATAATACAAGTCAAAACATTCTATGGTCAAAACATACCGACTATCTAGATGAAACCTGGAAGTTATTTTACGCCGTCAACAAAAATGTAAGAAGAACGTGAAAAAATAAGTTTCGTAATACTGCAATAATCTCAGTTATTCTCGATACCACAAGAACTTTCAGGTTGAGAAGTTGAATAACACTCATAAACCTATTTTGAAAACCCATAGGTAATTCTAAAATACCTCGCATCCCTCAGATGCATGGCATAGCATTGAAGGATGAGGATGATGCAGGATATTATAACAGGTATGAATGAATTTTATCAACATTTATTTACAAAATCACTAATAATATTTATCTTACGACCTAAAATCAACATTTATTTACATTAGTACATTACGATAAGTATGACTTAAGTAGTTCATTATTGCACAGCGTCTTAAACGTATATGCAGGTTTAGGTTACAGAGTGCTGGAAAATTATTTACAACTTATTACCTTTTATTTTCTCTCATACTTCTGGTATGTTCCTGCCTACTTTTCAAATTTAATGTTTTGTTCCGTTTTGTTTTTCATTATCACTGTTTCTCCGAGTACCCCAGGAAAATTAGGTGAAAAAAAGGGTCAACCTCGGAATGAGAGATAATAAGCTACAAACTTCTTTAAATCATCGTTATGACATCCTATACGTTAGGTCAAATGTCACATAAAATCTCGTTTATGCAGGTCAAAAGATTCAAGGTAAAATGTCAAAAAACAGGTCTTTAGGAAATATCTTCTTTTCTATGCTCTAAATGACCTTTGAAGTTTTAAAAAAAATTGTAGAACTTTAAATTTTCTTCAAATTTGGTCATTTATAATATTTAATATAGTTAACCGTTCTTGAGATAGATAGGTAGAACGCAAAGAGTTGTAACTCCCATATCGGTTTGCTCCCATAGTAAAATGATACTTTTCCTTACACCCTGTATAATATTATTTGGCGTTATTAATGAAAATATATAATTTCAATAACTATACACGAAAGAAGATGATGAAGAATTATTTCGAGTTTGAATCAATCGGGATAGAAAAACGAGTACAGAATGGTGACCCTGAGCAGCGCGCATTGAAGATATTGAATGAAACCAGTCACCGCCTGCCCGACAGACGCTTCAAAACAATACTTATATGGAAAGAAGACGACATGAAGATTCCGAACAACTACAAAAACTCACTCAAACGGCTGCACAACCTAGAGAAGAAACTAGACCGAGATGAAGACCTGAAAAAGAAATATGAAGAAAGAATGCAAACCCTCTTCACTTTGGGCTACGCCGAGGAAGCTACCACACCGACGGTGCCAAATAAAACATGGTACCTACCCCACTTCGCGGTCATTAACCCCGCGAAACCGAAGATAAGAGTAGTACACAACGCCACAGCGAAGACAGCCGGACGCAGCCTGAACGATATGCTACTCTGCGGTCCTGACTTGGTGCAATCTCTGCCGGGAGTTGTAATGCGATTTCGTCAACACCAACACGCCGTGTCAGCTGACATAAAGGAATTAATGTTTATGCAAATATGAGTTCAAGAGGACGACAGAGAGGCACTACGATTTCTATAGCGGGGCGACGAGAGAGGGAACCAGCGACCGCGAGAGTACCGCATGACTTCGGTGATCTTCGGCGCGATGTCATCACCATGCACCGCGCTATACGTGAAGAATAGAAATGATTCAGACTTCAAAGAAAAGTATCCTGCAGCCGCACGAGTCATTGAAAAGAACCACTACATGGACGACTACATAACAAGTTTTCCGACCGAAAAAGAAGCCAAAGAAGTATCGAAATCAGTCGACTACATTCATCGGCAAGCCGGCTTCGAGCTATGCGGATGGGTGTCCAATACAAATTCAGTAGTACAGCAGTTTTCCGCCAACTCGGGCGGCGCCACGGTCTCTATCGGCGGGAACGAGGTCCGATGGTACAACGGGCCGAGCTTCCTAGAAACCACGAACGAGAATGGCCACAAGAGACGAAGACAGAAGCACCGAAGACAGGAGAAGAGAGGGGACTTGTCACGTCACCCACCAGCGACCTGACCACGCTCACCTACCTCGAATCGAGCGATTTTCGTCGTTCCCACTTTTGCTACGAGCTACGGTGCGCATGCTACAGTTTGTCAATTTATGTCGAAAGAAGAAAAATGAAACAGTATTGGCTACGAAGCGCAAACGAACGAAAGAAAACAATAAAAACGACTCTGATTGAAAGATTGATAAGAAAACACGCAAGAGCGAGACACCGTACGTGAAGAAATGAGATAGCAACACCATCGGTATCGAAGCGCACTAACTCATTCGCGCTGAGAAACTATGGTGGAAACCTGTACAAGAAGATTGTCTTTCCGAAGATTTACGTCGAGTAAGGAGCGGCGCGGCGCCTCAGCCAGGAGACAAGCTGTCGGCGTTATCAGTGGTCGTCGGCGAAGATGGCTCAAAGGAAGAATCCACGTAGCACCTGACATCGTTGAAGACACTGCGAGCCCGACCGTACTCGACGGGAAACACTACTTCACGCGGCTGTACATACAACACGTACACGAGCGACTACATGGCGGTATCGAAACCGTCGTGAATGAGCTACAGCAGCGACTATGGGTACTGAAGATACGACCCACGGTGCGTGAACGTCATCAAACACTATCAACTATGGAGGATACGAAGAGCGAAGCCTACTTCTCCGGCAACCGGCGACCTGAGGAGGTTCGTGGCACGAAGAGGAGTGCCTAAGGAGCTATGGAGTGACAACGCGACGTGCTTCAAGGCTGCGGAGAAGGAGCTCGCCAAGGCCGCGCTGGCGGCGGTCAGCGAGGAGGCGACGGCGCGGCGCATCACCTGCCGCTACGTACCCCCGGCCTCCCCCTTCATGGACAGCGTGTGGGAGCGCATGGTACGCACTGTGAAGGAGGCACTGCGCGTCAAACTCCACGAGCAGTACCCTAGCGACGAGACACTGCTCACCCTGCTCGTCGAGTCGGAGAACACCGTCAACTCCCACCCACTCACACACGTGGCGGTGACTCCAGAAGAACCGGAGGCGCTTACACCCAACCACATCCTGTTGG
The DNA here is from genome assembly GCA_963924505.1 of Agonopterix alstromeriana. Taxonomy (NCBI): domain Eukaryota; kingdom Metazoa; phylum Arthropoda; class Insecta; order Lepidoptera; family Depressariidae; genus Agonopterix; species Agonopterix alstromeriana. The sequence goes on along the minus strand of OZ004686.1, from coordinate 454,495 downwards.
GACCCAAACGACCTCACCGCGCGCAAGCGCAGCGCGCTCAACGCCTGGCGGACGTCTTCTGGAGCCGCTAGGTCAAAGAGTACCAGCCTCTACTCCAAAACCGGCGGGAGCCTCACACGACCAGCGCACGCTATCGGCGACCTGGTACTCGTCTGCGACCCCACCCTGCCCCGCAACACATGGCCGACAGGAAGGATCGTCGCGGTCTACCCAGGGCGAGACGGCGAGGTGAGGATCGTGGACGTCGTAACCAGCAACGGGCATGTCATCCGGAGACCGACCAAGAGGATCGTCGTGCTACAGGTTGGATCGCAGAGCTGCGACGGCAGGAGAAATGTGCACGACAGAACCTGAATTGACTACCTTTGTACATAGTTTTTTACATTACTTCGTTTATTTCGTTTTATATACCCTTTTATACTAGTAGGATAAGTTTAGGTTAAGTGTTCATTTCAATAAATAAATTTGTCTTATTAGAATTAGGGCTTAGCACATAAGTTATGTAAATAGTTCTAATAGGATTCTTATTTGATTTCTCTAGTGACTTCTACCCCAGATTAGATTAGGTACACTTCCCTATTAAAATTAAAGCATAGCACAAGTAAATAAAACAATTAGAATCGAGTTCGAACTTATAAATTCCAATTAGAAATTACGCCAATAACCTTCACTACCTCATTAGAAGGGGTAGAATGCTATAAGAAATAAGTGTTAGAAAGAGACAGAACGCTCCATCTCTGTCAGCGCATACAGGCGAGCGAGGGGGGCCCCGGCGTCCGGAACCTGTGTTATGAGGAAGCGGGGGCCGGGGTAATATAAATATTGTACCTTTCCTTTTCGTTCTGCACTCTGTTATGCACCGGCGGATGATGCACATGCTATTTTTAGAATAAGAAAATAAGTATCTTAACTATATAATTATATTGGTTTGTAAGCGTAGAAATTAAGATTGTATGAGAAATAAAGAGATTTGTATTCAGGGCAAGAGTGCGGGGTAAGGAGGGGTGGTCGCTTGAAAATAATATAAAATGGCGCCAAATCGGCGTAGATTCATTCCGGATCCAGCACTCAAGAAAGAAACAACTTGGAAGAAGAAACTCTCTGCGACCACTCGCCTTCCCTACCCTGCCCTCCAGCCTGGCTCACCATACTGACGACCCATACAATTAAGGGCCACAGAGTTTACAAACTCTCATACCAGGCAAGATGTTCCGAAGCAATAGAATCCTTCAACTCGGTAAAAATACTGACAACGGTTCATAAATACGTTTATAACCAGATTCCATTATGGCAAATAAATATAATTATTTGAAGAATTACGTGACCGACGACTTAAAGGTAATAACAGCTAGCTCTTGGTCTATGAAGTCCAAAAAAACTGCTATACATATTTGAGTGAGAAATATACTTAAGAGAAGTCCGAATGCGTAAATGTGCGCTGCATACAAACGAAGTCTGGTGATATTTTCAATACTAACCAATCAGTAAATGAAAAATTTGCAGAAACAATCTAGAAGTCAGATTATAGCATAGATTAATATGTATATTGGTTGATTACATAGGTGAGTGTACAAAGTGGTGTAGCGAGAGAAAACGGTTTGCAGATTATAAATTCACTAGTGGTATGCCTGCGTAGTTTTTGGTTTTACCCGTGGGAATAAGACTTTTTCCCGCGGTAAAAATTATCCTATAAGTATGTTAAGTTAATGAAATATTTATTTATTCCATTCAGCCATTAAAGCGTGATTGAGTAACAAAAATCTAACATACAAATTTTCGCATATACAAGGTCAACAAGGTGTTACAAAAATACAAATAAACATTTAAGGGGGTGGTGTAGACCATCAAACTGAACAACTTTCACTATTAGACCAATATCGAAATCGCGAAAAAAAAATTGATGTTCCATACTTTACAAATCGACTACTTAGAGCTAAAATATGTATAGGATATCAAATTTTTTTTTCGCGATTTCGATGTTGGTCCCATAGTGAAAGTTGTTCAGTTTGACGGTCGAAGTTCTAAATTGTTACTTATTAAACACCCTGTATACTGGGTGGCACTGAACGAGGGACTTTTCTTTTAAGGATGTATTCAGACAATGTATGTACAATTATTTAATTTCGAATACCTACAATGTTAATTGTTAATGAATTATGTGTACGAGAAAAAAAATAAACTAAACAACCCTAAGGAACGTGGGTCGAAAAACGAACGCACTTGTTTGTCGCAACTTGCACTGAATACGAATAATGTAAACAAATACCCTCTCCCGCGCCGCTCGTCTCGCTGGCCGGCGCCCGCCGCCCGCGCCCGCGCTCCTCCCCGCGTTCGCCCTTCGTGCGAAGAAGTCTGGTATTTTGTTCAAATAATAAGATTTCGTGGATAAAAACAGCACAAATTATGAATAGTGTTTTGTTACACTATAATAATCAAAACACGTAAACTCGAAGAACTTGCATTTTCTTTTGTAGATTTTACAGGGTGTTGAGATAAAAAAATAAAATATCTGTAAACTTCGTGGATGAATTCGACACAAAATATTTTAAACAACAGATATCAGTACTCTAAAACGCGTAACACCTATTTAACCTATTGTAATATTTTTTTGAGCTAGTTGGGCGACATGTTAGGTACTGGTTAAATATTTGGATTTCCGTGGACAGAGGTGACACAAAATGCCTATGTACATCAGTTACTACTTCGTTATTATCCTGAAAGTAAAATTTTCATCTATGATTTTCTTTTCGTCCAATACTGATCGAAAATACAAATACCTAAATTTCTACCTATGCAAGTACCTAAAATGACACAAACTTATGTATTAGGTTTTGCAAATGGTCCGGAACCTATATGCAAAAAACAAAAAACTTTAGAGTTTTTGAAACCTCAAAACCTAGCGCTATCGGTCTATTACGTACCCAAAGGGTTCCGTATAGAATGGTCCACCCCAATTCTTCCTGTGGGTGAAATTGATATAATCAGCATCCTTTTAAACTAAGAGTTTACACATCAAACTGGACAACTATTACCATGGGAACAAATCGATCGGAGCAAAAAAAAATCTGATGTTCCATACTAAACTGCAACGCCTACTCGTCTCAAATGTATGCAACCTCATGAAACGTATTTATTTTTATCTGGGTAGGTCGTTTTAAGGTTCCGTACATGCCTTATACTTTCGTCAATTTTGTCTGTTTGTCTGTCTGTTTGCCCCGCATCAATAACTCGCTTATTTTTGCACCTATTAAATCGAAATTTGGCATGAAGACAGTTAACAGTAACCCAAAAATGATCAGTGAATAATTATATTCACCACCCAAAAACAGAAATGAAGTAGTTATGGAGACAATTTTTTTTTCGACCTTTCCCATACAACAAAATGGGGTTTAGGTAAGATACTCTATTATACCGTTTTTTTTTTCTTATTCTACTTATACAATGGCTACGGAACCCTATCATGGGCGAGTCCGACACGCTCTTGGCCGTCTTTTGTTTTTGCTCTATCGTAAAACCGGCAAAACATACTAGCGTCAAACTTGGTGTTATTATAGAAAAACAAATAATAAAAATTGGCCACGTATGTGTCAGGCGCGTACGGAACCCTCAGTGCGAGAGTCCGACTCGCACTTGGCCGGTTGCACAGTAGTGCGGGGCTCCCTTTTTTTTGGATTAATAAATAGGTAAATATCGTATAAAAATAAATAAGAGATGACACATTGCATCGACTCCAAATACCTAACTGGATCAGAGCAGGAGGAGTAAACGATACTCCACCAATTACGCGCCATCTGACGGAACTATCCGGGAGCAACTGCTTAACGTGCCTTCCGAAACAAGAAACTTATTAAACATAAACAGACGAATTGATAATCCTTTATGAAATCTGTTAGAAATTTAATTACGTATTAGGATTTAGTAAACGGTGACATACAGGCGTATCCGTTCGGGAACACAACTCGCTATACTAATCGATGTGAAAGAGCGCGTGACTCCGGTCAGAATTTAGCCGTTTTTTTTTTTCAAATGAGATGAATTTACTCGTATATGAATTTTCAAAAATTAAGTAAACTGTTTTATTTTATGCTGTTTTGTGAAGTATATTGTAAATTTGCATTTTCTTACGATCAACAATGTAAGAGTAAAATGGTTACTTCTCATGTCCTGTAGATTGTTCAGTTTTGTTTTCTGCTTAAAAAGTCCTTTTATATGCTCACACTTTTTTAAGGTGATGATCAGACCATCAAACTGAACAACTCTATGGGACCAACATCAAAATCGCGAAAATAAAATCTGCTGTCCCATACATTTGGCCCGAGTAGGATTGCAGTTTTGTATGGAAGAGCAGATTTTTTTTCGCAATGTCAATGTTAGTGCCTTAGAGAAAGTTGTTCAGTTTGACGATCTGATCATCCCTTTAATAGCATATTTAAGAAGGACCCTGTATGAAATGGTTACAAAGTTACCCAATTTTACGGTAAAATCAGGCGGTAGAGCCTTAAATACAGGTTGTCACCTCTCAGAATCACTTAGATTCTATCCAAGCTGGACTATTATCACTTAAATCTGCATTTGATGACCGATTTACCCCCTCCCTTTCACACCCTCTGTCACCCCTCACGAACACAGAGCATGTAATTACATACGCGTGCTTCACGTAGATACATCGCTATAAATCAATAACAATCGCTATAAATGAGTTTTTACCACGAAACACCTTTTTAGGGTTTCGTAGTCAAACAAGGAACCCTTATACTTTCATCCATTCTGTCTGTCTGTCTGTATGCCCCGCCTTAATAACTCGCTCATTTTTGCACGTATTGAATCGAAATTATGCATTAAGACAGATAACAGTAACCCTAAAACAGAAATGTAGTAGTTATGAAGAAAACAATTTTTTTCGAGCAATGTATTGTACCCACTGTCCATCATAAGTGGCGACGGGCTCACTCCCCGTCACACTGGACAGAGTTTCTGTATTACTGGTGAAACGTGGATGTTCTGTGGTTTCAGAATATCTCTGACTACCCCCTCGGGGAATATAGTCGTAAGCATATGCTTATGCTGTTTTCCTTCACCGAAAAGCCAGTGGTGTTACAAATCATACATAAATTCCGACAAAACTAATTGGTATGAATCGGCCTGGACGGGGATCGAACCATCGCCTCCTGCACGGCAGGCAAGGTTACTCGCCACTGGACCACCATGGCTTGTCTCTTAGTATTTACTCCGAAATAACGTCATTTGTGTTCTAGCACACTAAACCCAGACTAAAGGAACGAATGTATAATCCACCCAAAGAAAGAGGTCGTTGTATCCACACTTTAAAAACAATAATTAATGGACTCTTGCTTGTGCGTTAGCACTGCATTTCCGCCAATGTCAAGTAGTTTATGGGAGTAGCTATTCCAATCTCAGGGATTGTTTTTGATCAAGAACAAGAAGAGATTGAAGATTGCGGAGCCTCGTGGCAGGCAAAGACGCGACGCGCGAAAACCACGCGAGACAAGTGATTGGGTCAGAACCTGCAACGTGACTCGTATCCGTACTTTTATTTGTTAGGATTATTTTGACATTGAAATTTCATTAGTATCGGTATAAGCTTTACGCCGTCAAAATTGGCCGTTTAAAATTACTCTAAACTTATTCATAGATTAGTGGCTGGTATAACGCAAAATCAGTCTAGAGACTCGACTTAATCTAAGAATAAAATTTACTCGAGTTTGGTCGAATCCGGCCTAAAAAACATACTAAGGAAAGAGTGTACAATATTTTCTTTGCTCTGTGCCGCAGCAACCCTCCCTCCCCCTCCCCACCCCTCCCCTCCTCAAGGTCATGGCGTGACGTTCCATAAACAAGTATACTATGATCCCGGGCATGTGTGAGGAGGCACGCAATGCAATTTTATTACTGTTGTAATAGTGTGGGAAGTGAATCGAAATAATTCGTGGCTAGGATGTAAACAACCGGCCAAGTGCGAGTCTGAGTTCCGCTTACAGGGTTCCATACTAGTATACTTACAACTTAAAAAAATCTCCGGGATCCTTAATATATTGCAGTTTTTTTACAGTAGGTAGATCAAAAACAAAAACCTTTTCTTGTTTATTATCCGTAGTCAAACAAGGAACCCTTATAAGTATCTTGGACATTGTCACACAAATTATCTAGTCACATTTAAAGTACCAGAATCTAGCCTGGACTTGTGTTATGATGACTAGACAACGATATAGGATACATATATAGATACAAACGTCCATGACTCGGGTACAAATATTCATATTCATCATACAAATATTTGTCCTTTACGGGATTCGAACCCGCGACCCTCGGCACAGCAGGCAGGTTCACTACCAACTGTGCTATCGGGTCGTCGAAATACTTTCGTCCATTCTGTCTGTCTGTATGCCCCGCTTCAATAGCTCGCTCATTTTTGCACTTATTGAATCAAAATTTGGCATGAAGATAGATAACAATAACCCAGAAACAGAACTGTAGTAATTATGAAGAAAACATTGTTTTTTTGACTCCTCCCATACAAAGAATTTTTTTGTAAAATAGAATGCGGTATCGATAGATAAGTCTTGTCCAATGGAACAAAACTCCCATAGAAACTAAATCGATGTAATGCTTCTGTCTCGAGATATCTGCGCTCAAAGTCAAAAATATGGTTTTTGAACAGGGTGTGAATTTCAATTCGCTACCCATTATGGTTCAAAAGATATTATTTAAATGGACAAGGACCGATCAGAATTTTTTATACAACCACTAGCTTTTGCCCGCGACTCCGTCTGCGTAGACCTTAAAAAAGTATCCTATGTGTTAATCCAGATCATATTCTATACAACGCAAAACCTCATACACCCCAACTGATTTAAAACAAAATAATAATATTGAAACAATAATAACATTATTTTAATGGTTAAAATTTAAAGTTATTCACATTTTAAGTTTTGATGCAAAAATGATGTGTTATCATTTCAGCAATGAATGAAAGCTTTAACATGCTCATGGATACATTTTAAGAATCTTGTTTTGGTAGTAAGTTGGGTGAGAGTGCCCAAGCGGTGGGTTGCGATCGAGTTCATAAAATTTTAAATTTTAAAAACAAATTATTTAATATTTTGAAAAAAAAATACCTATGTTGAAAACATGATAATTCGATTCTGCTCTCGATTCTAAACAAACTTCTCTCTAGTTTTGCGTTAATTCATTAACAAGTTGTATATGTGTCAAATTTCATTAAATCCATTCAGTAGTTTTTACGTGAAAACAAACATCAATCCATACTTACAAACTTTCGCGTTTTAAAATATTAGTAGGATAGGATTATACAAAATCTAACCCTATAATGCATGTGTCCGACACGCTCTTGGCATGTTTTTATTTCAAAAGGCATCAAAGGCTATATTAGTGTTATCAAAAAGTCATACAGTAGGCTATCCCGGGATCCCGCGGACTTATCAAGTTCCCGCGGGACTGCACGGGATAACAGCAAGCAATATGTATGTTAATCCACGCTGGGACAAAAGTACGGGATTCCTTTTAGCTTGATAGAGTCAAAATGCAACGGACTTTTAGCTGACTATTTTTTAGTTTTTGCAGTTCACAGGTCACAGGCTTTGCAATAGATTACACGTTAGTTTGTTAATTCCTCAGAGGAAGGATCTCCATAGAGTCCGCTTAAATTTACTATTGTAGTTGGTCTCTTTTGTCTTATGACGTACCTTTAATAGTAGAAGGAGATGGAACTATAGATATTTGTTTATGCGGCTGTCCACTTTTTTTTTGAGCTAGTGTGTGTGAAAAGTGACCGTAAACATAAGGTCATATGTCACTTGGTGCCTTTTGTCCATACAATCAAACCTAAACGTAAAAAAAAGTGGACACTTTACAATTGGTATGGCTCACTCTATTAGGTACAATCACTTTGGTTAATTCGTAAGAGTACTTTGTTTCAGATAGCATCTATTTACGAAATTTTATTGCAAGATCCGATCGCAAAATTATGCACCTAATTGTTTGGTGAACGAAATGTGATTTAAGTGAATGTTTATACAGAGGTGGCTTTTCGGTGAAGGATAACATCGTGAGGAAACCTACATGCTTCAATTTCGAGGCATGTACCTATATTTTACCCACTGTCCATTATGTGGCGACGGGCTCACCCCCCGTCACACTGGACATAGTTTCGGTACTACTGGTGAAACGTGGATGTTCTGAGGTTTCGGAAGTTCATTAATTTTATACAGAGGTTCATAAATCGCCGCCGGGTTGCCTAGCAAAATCTTGCTGCAAGTGCCTTTACCATGACGATTTATGGTACCATTTTTTCCACCGATCTGTTTGGGAAGTAAATGACGTGCCATCTGAAGGAGACCAATCTAAAGAACTAGTAAAACTAAGGTTGCCACCTCACAGTCTGCCACAACTCTAGGGTTGCAGGTTCAAAGAAGTAATTTGTAACCCTTAGAGTTGCGAATCTGTGGCATACTGAGAGGTGGCAACCCTAGTTTTTCCACTTATTTACATTGTTCTCCTTCAGATGGCACCACATTTACGTCCCAAACAGATCGGTGGAAAAAATGGTATGGGTCATGGGAAAGGCTCTTGCGGCAAGATTCTGCTAGGCAACCCGGCGGCTTTGTAATGAACCTCTGTATAAACATTCACTTAAATCACATTTCGTTCACCAAACAAATATGTAATAACAAAATATTCACAAAAAAAATATGCGCATAATTTTGCAGTCGGATCTCGCACCATTTTATTTGAAGCATCTTCTGAAGAAAGAAGAATACGGGATTGAGACGTGGTCGCTCTCTATAAAGGTCTAGTACCCAGGAGGCCTACCATGAGTTTTCACCGTACTTTACTACTGTACCTCTAGTTACGTCGCCAATTTCGTATGGCAGAAATTAGTTCTCAACGAAACCACTAGGAGCGCTGTTCGAAATTCAATACAAAATTGGTGACGTAACTACAGTAGTAGAGTACAGTAAAAACTCATGGTAGGCCTACTGGCCTAGTAGGTGTGTATCTTTGACTAATTATTATAAGGACTAGCCTTGCGGTAGCATTTCCCCTCTGCCACGGTATAAGCACAATTGATCTTGTGCATTTACATTCAATTTTACACATTATCACTAAACGAGACAGCCTGTAATTGCGAAATAATAACTTCGAACTTAGAACGTTTGTGGTTCACACGAGTCTACTGTTCATGATTTTTAACATTCAAAATTAGAATCTAAAGTTATGGGGAATAAAATCCAAAGTTGCGGATTTCATGTTACCTCGCCCCCCGCAAAAAGTGGCAGAAATGTTTGTTAGTAGAATTACACGCGTAACCAGTCCACATATAAATAGTCAAAGGTGTGGATGCATATTTATCGATTCTGGCACATTTTTCCGACAGTCGATCTGCGGCGAACGAGCCTTAGGAGGCGAAAGAATCTAATTTTAGAATTCTTAATATGAAATTCTATGCCACCTCGAATACTTATCCGCGGCGAATCAGACGAATCGTCAGAAAAATTAAAAGTAAGTTCGTTTCGTTCGCCTGATTCGCCGCGGATAGATATGCGTCCACCCTTAAAAGGTTGAAAGTCACCCCAAGAGGACTACGCTCGGGGATTTGCAAAAGAATCAGGGTAGCCAACATAGCCCAAAGAACTGCTAAGCTAAAGTGGCAATGGGCCAGGCACATTGACTTTTGACTTTTGTACCGAAGTGTTCTCGAGTGGTGACCGCGTACCGGAAAGCGCAGCGTGTGTAGGCCGGCAAGGTGGACCGACGACCTGGTGAAGGCGGCGGGAACCCGTTGGATGAGGGCAGCGCAGGACCGGTCGTTATGGCGATCCTTGGGGGAGGGGAGTTATTGGTGTGATTGAAAATTATTGTTTTGTATTGTATATGACTTTATGTTCTTTAGAGGCCGCCATATTCAATTTAATTTCACAAATGATACAGGAAAAATATGATATTTCGGAGGCAAAATTTGTACATCAATGAAACTTTGTTTTTAACTTTATCTTGGCACTAGAAATGAGGATCAGCAGAGTCCACCCAAAATTTAGGGGTACTACTCCCTTCCCTCTACCCCCTTTCTACTACCGTACCTTTTCTCGAAGAGATTCGGCATATTTTGTCTTGTACTTCACAATGAAGTTTCATTATGAAGTACGAGACAACTTAAATACTGATGCAACACTCGTAATCAGTATCGCGTCGTAAGCTACGTGGTACGTAAGCTGCGACGGGCTACGTATACGTAGCATTTTCTCAGTGTATATATAGTCAATTATTTTATTAAATAGACTATGTATTATGGTAGGATTAAACGAACTTACCTGAAGTGAAGTTCTATCCTAATTATATGAAGTACTTAGTCCGAGACATAACTATGTAGTAATCGCTATCTTGCGTGTATCCGCGTCCTTTAAATCTATGGAAAAAAAAAACAAAAAACGTGTCTCCGAACGTCATCTACCTGTCAATGTCATTAGTTCAGAGCTAACTGGTAGTAACTGGGTATGCGGAGGGTGGGAAGTAGGTATATGTCTCGGACTAAGTACTTCATATAATTAGGATAGAACTTCACTTCAGGTAAGTTCGTTTAATCCTACCATTATATTTCGTACTTAGTCCGAGACATAACTATGTAGATGTTTAGAGGAAACAACATCTTAAACTAAAACAAACTCGTCTGTTGTGAACTTAAGAGTCACAACTAAGAACAACACCTTGTAAGTTATATAGGTAGGTATAGTAGTACCTATCCACAAAATGAGATTAGTAAATCACAATCATACAATATTTGTCATAAATTAACAAAATTTTGTTAACTAATATTATGTATAATTAGGTACCTATGTGAGTACCTCAACCTGCTTCTCCCACTTTAATCTGTCTGATCACTGTCAGACTCTAAATTGTTGAGGTTCTAGTAGAACGACATAGGTATTGTTTTTAAAATATTATCGACTGTAAGCCTTCTATGTGGGAGGGTGCGCTGCAACCCATATAGTCGAGTGGGACGATGACATGATGACTTACAAAATAAAAAATAAAACTTTCGAAACTAATATCTGTACCCTGAGCAGACGCCTTTAAAACAGTATGGTATAACAATCTTCTATCATCAATTGATTCATGGCTTATGACTCATAATATGAGAAATACACATAATTAGGTGCAGGAATACTAAATTTGATTTCTTAATCTGAAGATTAAGTAAAAAGTACCTACTATCTAACTTTCGGATAGTTTACCTAAATTTTAGGACATAATGCGTTTAAGACATTTTGCGTTTAGGACATTCCGCTTTTAGGACATTCCGCGATTAGGTCATTTTGCGATTAGGACATTATAAGTTTAAGTCATTTCGCGTTGACAAATTAGGTCTTTATGCGTCGACACCAATCAACCAAAAATTGAGTGGATCACTATTAAGTATTGTAAGACATGATGTGAGTCCCATATACTAACATAATTTGGTTTAGACGGGCGTAATTTGAATAACCTTTAAACCCGCGTTTTATTCTAGAACGCGTTTCATCAGAACATTGCCGATATGAGTGTTATTATCCATTATAAGATGTAGGATAGGTGATGCATTATTTCAGAATCACCGTTATCAATAACAGAAGTATGTAAAATACATTAACTCAAATAGAAACCTCTAAAAATACCTAATTTGACTAACAAAATGGCCTCCACTGACGTAGACTATAGAATTCTATCAGTGTTTTATGTAAGAGGTTTTGAGAAAATTTGCCCGATATCATTTTGACATTTATTTAACCTAGGAATAAGTTTCCTGTCTAGGATCTCATGATAATGTAGAAGACAGAGAGTGTTCAAATATAACTGTTTCTGAGACTGTCCAGTTCTTTCAGCAGTGGGTACCAAGGCTGAGAGAATCTGATAGGAACACTAAAGAACATAGAAAAATGTTGTCTACTTAACCCTCTACATTCCATGCGAAAGGGTATCTAAGCAATGAAACATACTTTTCACACAAATCGAACTTAGAATTAATCATATCTAAAACTTTCTGAGAAAAAACTCATTCAGTAAGTCGATCTATAATTAGGTATCTATGTGATTCTCTCCTTTATCTCTTCAGGGATAAGGTCTTGTAATGAAATTAAGTGTAATGTAGACTGAATTGATCCACACACTGTCAGATATATTTGGATTTGGCTACTATTTAAAATAGTTTACTGACTGTCTACACAATACACTCTTTAAAAGATATCTCCGTTGCGTTATGTGTGATTTTACCTTATTAAAGTTTCACATTGATTCTGATTCTTTAAAGTAAACAATGCTACGAATGGCTTAGTTCGTTTTCATGAAATTCTTTCTCTAGTTCTAATAGATTAGAACTATGTAGCAGGCGTATGTTGGACCTATGATGTAGCAGGCTTCGGAGTCCTGAATTTATACTAAATAAAAGTTGTTATAATGTACCTACTATGCATTTTTGATTAAACCGAAACCCTTGAACTTTTAACCCATTTAACTCAGTATATTTTTGCACATGTAGGTGACATAGGTACATATTAATATCCAGATTCTTTGCGTAAACAAAGCCCTATGCTGCCACACAACTGATACCAAATTGTATAACCACATTATAAAATCTTTAATTGATCATGACTATGGTCAGATATTGGTTAAGTAGATTGAGCAGTGGATGATAAAAATATATTACTTTTAATAGAACCTAGCTATGTTTATGCTAATCTTTAGGATGCGGAATCTCTAGGTTCCACCTAGAGATTCCCAATAATCTTTAGCCTTATAACAATATTTAAGTTTTAAGCAAACTTGGTAAGTAAGTACCATTGAGGTATAGATACATTATCATGGTATCAGGTATTGTCCTAAGAAAAGGACAGGGCATGCTCCATTTATGGATTTTAACTGTCTTGTAAATACAGTCAGAGCCGGCCTAGCCAGCCAGGCTAGTTTATTGGGTAGGCCATCCCATTTAAATAATGAACCATTATTTAAGTAATTGAAATATTCAAATATTTTTTATGAGCCATATTATTTTATTGTTACTAAATAGTTAGAAAAGAATTAATTTTCAGTTTTAATTATTTATTAGCATTTATTATTTTCATTTCAGACTTTTTATAACATGTTATTAACATGAAGGTTATGGACTACTCAAAGGATGGAGCCCCTTTTCAACCTAAATACAACTTGATCATTAGTGATATTATAATAACAAATGAGAAAATATGATGAGTCTAGCAGCAAATTTTACCTAAAAGGGTATCATTTGTTATATTACTTCAATTATAAAAATGTTTACGTGGATGTCCTGAGGTTTCAGAATATCTCTGACCACCCCCTCGGGGAGTACAGTCGTGAGCATATGCTTATGCTAAAATACTTTTAAGTCCAGCGGCAAACTCTTCCTCAAAGGGTATTTTATTTATTAGATCATTAGTGATATTACCAAAATTGTACAACTAAGTAAATATTTGAGTCTAGCGATAAGCTTTATCACAAAGGGTACTGCACCCGACCCTATCTAGTGGATAGGGTAACAGTTTGGGTTGATGCAGAGGTTGGTGTTACCAGAATGGCTTGTGACCAGCTACAATAGATCTGTTCAGGTTGCGGTAGCTATTGGTTTTAACCAAGCCCTTACACCCAAATAATAATGGCTTGTGACCTCTGCACTTTCTTTCTGTACTGTATGACGAAAAGTTTGAGGCTGGATTTACTTTGGGTTTCATACTGTTTGAACCTTTCTTTATTGTTAGAAAATTCACATGTCATCCAGCTTTGTGCAAAGGAATTCTGTTTACTAATTTTCCTTTTATGAACTAGATAAATATTTTTGTTAACAAAAGGTGCAATAAGCTGTTATCAAAACCCAATTTACCTGGAGATGCAGCATGCTAAGCTTGGAGAATCAGTCAGCAACTTTAATTGGTGCCAATTTATTGAAATCTTCTCTTGAGAGAAGGATTATTGTGTTTTAGGCTGTGTGGCTGACGCTACCTTCAATGCCACTAACAATCTTGTAATAATGTATCTTACCAGTACCAGATTGTTTCAAAATGCCAGGCAATTCCAAAATTATTTAGGGTGCAGTTTTATATTTAGATAATGCAATTTTTATCTCTTTGTGTTCATACTATTGACTGTAACATTCTCAATCTGAGAGTAGATTGTCTCTGTCACCTTACCAAGCTGTCTTCTAACCTAACCTAGTTAGGTGAGTAGCAGTGTCTCAGGCTAATTTAATCGACTGAGTGTGACTAATGTGCAGTTATTAATTATATACTGAATATTGTAATTATGATTCGATATCTCAGGATTTCGATCAATGTCTATCTCAGGATCAACATAGAGGTATTACCTATTTACAGAGTAAAAGCTTTTTACCAACTAGCCCCAAACATGTTAATACCCGGAACATAGCTACAGGCAACACCCACTGTTCAGAGTTATGTCTTCCCAACAGGAAACAACCAGGTTTAGATAAATGTGGCATCAATGACTATCTTATAATCAGGCAAATAAACAGACAAAAAACAAAAATACTTTCCAACGGAAAGATGTATAACTGTCACACAATTACGAGCAATATATTAATACAATTACAAGCTGAGGGCAGTAACCTCTTTCCCAACGGGAATTTGTATGATAAGAAAGAATAAACATTCATCCTCATAATAATTCAGCAAATATTACGTCATTCTGAAATTGGTCACTGGGCACCGGAGCCTTTGTCGGCTGTCTTTCCAATTAAAGATTCTGTGCCATAAATGATTCTATTCTATCCCCTACGGAAAAGTCGTCATCATCATCATCAAACCTAGAACCTTTCAAGGGCTAAGGGCACAGGAGCTGACATGATCTTTCCCAACGGTAGAAGTGCATGCGTGGCTAATATGCAAAAGAGCTGTAATGACTACCTTCCCAACGGGACCGTGTCACTTTGTTTGAAACTCAAAACCAGCTTGGGCAATGGGACAAGTAAGGGCATGATCTTTCCCAACGGTAAAAGTGCATGCGTGGCTAGTAAGCAAAAGAGCTGTAATGACTACCTTCCCAACGGGAACGTGTCTCTTTGTTTGAAACTCAAACGTGCTTGGGCAATCGGCACAAGTAAAGGCTTGATCTTTCCCAACGTTAAAAGTGCATGTGTGGCTAATAGGCAAAAGAGTGGTAATAACTACCTTCCCAATGGGAACGTGTCTCTGTTTGAAACTCAAAAGTGTTTGGGCAATGGGCACAGTACTGGTATGGCCTTTCCCCACGGGAAAACAAGTGCATGGTCGAAACTCAAGCATGCATAGTGCAACGGGCCCAGGGTCTGCCATCGGCGTCGGCTGTCTTTCCCCAACGGGAAAGAGTATGAACGTAACACGTTCATACGTGTGCCGGCAAGGGCACGGGAACCGGCTTTCGTATACTTCTTTCCCCACGGGAAAGCGCATCTTCGAAACTCGTAAATGCGTGGACACATTGTGTCGGGCCGGGGAGGGGATCCAATCCCCCGTAGCATGTAGGTAAACTTTTTCAACAACAGAAACAAAAAGAATAAATTGTGTACGTACCTTGTCGTAATTTACCATAATTTACTAAGTCAATCTCTCCTCCAACTTATGTATCCTTCACTTCCATCTTTCCTTATTGTCTTCACACTTAATTCTTTCCATTTTATACACAAAAGAACTTATAATTTAACTATAAAACTTTAAAATTTTCATTTTCAACAAGGATCGCGTTTACGCGCGATAAACGAATGACATTGACAGGTAGATGACGTTCGGAGACACGTTTTTTGTTTTTTTTTTCCATAGATTTAAAGGACGCGGATACACGCAAGATAGCGATTACTACATAGTTATGTCTCGGACTAAGTACGAAATATAATTGTATACATAGCTTTAGCTTAAGAATTTATATTGTAATAGTTATTAAGTCGTGTTATGTTGTAGAGTTTCTGGCCGCATCTTCTCTACAGCGACAACACGTTCCGACGCGGTGGTAGCTTTAAAAAAGATTTGACGTTTGATAAGTGTGCTGTAAGCTCCTATATTGAATAAATTATATTGACTTTGACTTTGTATAACTGCATCCTCAACTTTTTAGTTTGTAAACGAATTTTAATTACAAATTGGCTTAAAAATCTCTACCCAAGCTAGTAGATAGTACATCTGCAGTCAGCAATACTAGCAAACGTCTAGAGATATATTAGCCGGCGACTGTACCCGTCTGATAGCGGGTAATCCCCTAATTTGTTGCTGGGAGCTTGATCTGCCGAACTGTCTTAGTGTGGGCACTGCTTTATACGGGGATTTTATACCAAAATACAAGAGAAATAGGTACGTAGGTACTTAAGGGAATAGAATTCGGAGCGCGCTCCGATTTCATTATCAAATTTCTTTGACTTTAATTGGTTTGTATTTAATATTTTCAATACCAATTAAAGTCAATGAAATTTGTCAGAAAAAATCTAGATACTAAACTATGTTTTTATGCAGTCAGATTTTCGATACAATGTATAGTTTTAAAGTTACAGTGCCTCAAAGATTTCCATACAAATCTTAAATTGATCTTAGCATTAAAACTGTATATTTTCAATGATATAATTATGAAGATATAAAGTTTTGAACTTAGACATAGAAAATTTCAAAGTTTTATATATCTTCGTTATTATATCATCAATTGCAAATGTTATTTGACACACGGCATCTAGATTTTCTTAACTATTTATCCATATATAAAATATTACTTTTATTAATACCGTCCACGCGTATTATGCGTCAAACTTTTGTATGAAATTGACAACTCTGCAACCACCTTAAATTCATCCTGTGTAATATGTATGTGAGTTTGTTCATCTTTGCCCTTAACTTTTTCTACAACTAGTACATCAGATATCGTTAAAAGTTGTTAACCTGTTTTAAAAGTTCAGTCTTATTAGATAGAATTATGAATGCATTAATGCTGTGCTGAAAAACTGTGTTTTTTTAAAAGAATTAATTAAGTCGTGCTGGTCTAGTGGCTGGTAGCCTCGACTTCCGTGCAGGAAGCGAAGATTCGATCGTAGACTAGATCAGAATTGATTTAAGGTGCCATAGGTTCAGATAAAACTAATATTTTCTAAGCGAAACGCAATTGCCCAGCCCTCCGAAAAGTGAGTGCGTGTGCCGTATTTTCGATTAAAAGAAGTATCAAAAGTACTTTTTTAATGATTTCACTAGATAAACTAATGGTGAATATGTGAGTATAAATACCAAAAATCGGAAACTGTTTTAAGTTCCTCTAAAACGAGATTTTTTTTTAAAATACATGAAAATACCTCATCTTTGTGACGATTTTCTATCGAGTGAGGAGGTATAACTTTGGTTTCGGTAAATTGTATAAATCTAGTCGAAAACTTTAAAATTAAAGATGCCTCTTTTTGCGCCTTAATATATTTTTAGGAAAAACATCGTGACCTTTCTTCATTCACCGTTTCCTCTACCCTAAGGTTGTCTGGAAGAAATAGTTTTTTAGCGATAAGACTACTACTTTTGTACCTTTTGTATCTTTCTCTGTATTTTACAGCTTATGTTTTGGTGTAAAATAAAGTATCATTTTTTTATTTAATGTGAGTGTGAAATAAATCTAAGCCACGGTTAATACAGAAGAGACGTGTGGCGGTGACGGATAATCTAAGTAACATAATATAAACCTTATAGTACGTAGCATAGCGGCGTTTTTGTCATAAAGGAGAATCGCGTCCGCGCCTCCAGGTGACGTCGCCTGAAAGCGCGGGAGTAATTCTCCAAACGACGCTATGCTACGTACTATTAGGTTTATAATTGTGTTACTTTGACTATCCGCCACCGCCACCGCCACACGTCTCTTCTGTATGAACCGCGCCACACACGCTTTTTCGAGGGGTTTCGAGGTATCTACCAAGAAGTTTTGATGTTATAGAATGGAGTATTGTCTAGTTTTCACTCGGTATTTCTCACACTGGACAGTGTTTAGACACTGCTAGTCTTCTTATCGTGTGGGCAGCAAGCCCGTATTTTTTTTTTGACTGACATATACGATTTGCTCAGGGAGCATTTACTGCTTTTTACTGTGGGCTTTTGGGGGTGGCCATACCAGTGACGGCGAAGCGCCCTGGTAGGTCACCGAACCAGTGATTTAAGCAACCTGCCCAAGGGGCACCCCAGGGGGGTACGGCAATGGGTGTTGCTGGGATTACGCGACGGGTTGGGAAGCGGGGATCGGTGAGAGCAAGCCCGTAGATAGTAGGTACTGCTTGTGAAATTCGAATATTGTGAAAATGATAAAATTTTATAATGTCAAAATCCTCCTAAGTCGCTCACCAGTTCGACGTTGACTTCGAAGCCATTTTACACCTTTGGCAAGCACAGGCACATACTGACGTAGAGCATCGTGAGAGGTGGGCGAGACAGTCGCGTAGCGTGGGTTTCCGTCGCCCGGGGCACAGACCGCTTTTGCCGCCCCTTATCTTTATAAGAAGACAAGACCTACACAAAAAATAACGGAAGAGTTATTTTTTAGCACAACTGTTCCGGTTGTGGTAGTAACTGAGAGCGAGCGAAGCAAGCTCGACTTTTCTCCTCGATACGAATCGGTTGGGGCCAGTGCTTTTTGCGTACAAAACATTGTTAAAAGTAACCTAAGTAAAAGGAAGGAGCGAAGCAAGCTCGAAATTTTTAGCATCGCGTTTAGCTGTGTTCAGAACTGTTTAGGATATGTGTAGGTAGGTACAGAAATCAAAACAGAAACTTAGAGCGAGCGAAGCGAGCTCGACTTTTCTCTTCTCTACGAATTGATTATAGACAGAGCTTAACCTACATTTCTATCGAATTTGCCGCCCCGCTACGTTACTGGGGCGAGAGTAGTTTTCAGGCTTACAGGTACTTACCTTAGTACCTACCTATTTTAACGTAAAAACTCATTTGTCATTTAAAACCGGACTTAAATCACAAAACTCGCCAAAAGCACAACATTTCACAGTGGATAAATCAAAATTAAAAAACGAAATGTACGTAATGTCCCCCGGTCGGCCTCATGAATATTCAGCTCGCAGGCGAATTATCGCGATTTGTTCGCCGCACGCACGCACTCCCGCCCGCGGCGCGGCTGTGTGGCCACGGCTTTATTTTATTATTTGTTGGTTGTGATGACTGATACTAGGAGCTAAGAATTATTGAATTTGAATGATTAATTAAGTAGGAATTCATGTGAAAAAATTAGGTAAGGTTTCCAGGGGTATGTATGTATGTATGTATATGCTCACGACTATATTCCCCGAGGGGGTAGTCAGAGATGTTCTGAAATCTCAGAGCATCCACGGGTTCTGTTTCCAGGGGTGATTTCAAATATGGGGCAATGGGGAACTTGTACAGTTTAATATTTTTAGTGTATCATAAAGATTTAAGGCTTACATAAAATGCCAAAAACAATAATGGTAAAAAATGCACAAATCATTTATTTATTGCAAATCACAAGTAGATTTTTAAAATTCCGCGCCAAAACGCTCACTGCCATGACGTGACGTCACTCCTTTTCATGACGCGTGAAGGTCATCACAAATCATCCGCTAAAATATGTTGCCGTAGTCTTCTTTTTTTTTTTTTAAATCTTTATTTTTTTAAAGAAGGGTTTGTTCATTCCTGAACATGCCACCCGCCGTAGTCTTCTAACACACGCAAGTTGCTAATCGCTTCGTCACTGTGCGCTGATTGGTGTTTGAAATTACGTTCCGATCCATGTAATTTACATGGATTATTAAATATTTCATTAAAAAAAATTTGAATACCTCAATCTTTCAGTAATGTTCTATTCATAACTATTAGTATTGAATTATTAAGATAATTTCTCATTATAATTTTAGGTGCAAGTTCCCTATTGCACTAATTAAGATAGACGTATGTCTAGTTATCTAGCAGGCAAGTGTTGTTATAATTTAGCTCTCTCCCTCGTGTCGTATTGTAATAAAAACTTCATGAGTTATAGAGGGAAAATCAAAATTATCTGTACTACCTATTACTAGAAACAAAAACTTCCTAAATTCTTCCTAAAAACAAACAACCGAAAAATTGATGTCACAAAAGGCTGCGCATGAGCACGCCTCCTGTCCCCGGCGACCAATCACAAGCGAGCGTCGGTTGCTTGCGTGAGAGGCGGCCATTTTGATTGGTTGTGTGCTGTCAAGTGGGTTGGTATAAATTTGAGATAGGACTCCGTTTGGGACAAAGAGCATTGAATTTGTGTGAATGGTAATTTGTTGGGAATGATTGTCAAGTTTTTGACTTCCTATAAAAAGAGGGGAAATTTAATTTTCAATGATGCTCCCAAGCTACGCCCATGCCCACTTTATGTGAGTTCCCCATTTAGTCAGCTTGTACAGGAAGTAAACTTAAAGTTGTTCAGTTTGATGGGGGGGAACCGATCAACATTGAAAAATCTGTTTTAAACATCTTGACATTTTCGATGAGATACCAGAGCTTTTTTTTTGCGAAATGCTTTAGGTTTCTTAAAGAAAGTTGTTCAGTATCATTGGTACAATCACCCCTTGAGGGAATATAATTCGGAGCGCGCTCCATACAAACGTACTATGGTGATATTTTCAATACTAACCAGTTAAAGTCAGTGAAATTTTGCAGAAACAATCTAGAAACAGATCTCTGTGCTTGTATGGAGTCCGATTTTCGTTAAAATTTTCCGTTTTAACGCTAGGATTAATTTAAAATTTGTTTGGAAATCTTTGAGGCACTGTAACTTTAAAACTATACATTTTTACGAAAATCTATCCATACAAGCATAGAGATTTGTTTTTAGATTGTTTCTGCAATTTTATTGACTTTAATTGATTAGTATTGAAAATATCACAATAGTACGGTTGTATGGAGCGCGCTCCGAATTATATCCTCTTAAAGTAATGCAACTGTTTACCCTAACACCCTGTATAATAGTTTCCCAAACGTTGTCTCTTATATTTGTTTCCCACAAGTTTTTTATATTTTCTACCCATACTCAGATTACGCAGTCTCCTTCATTATTTTCACGCTACATTTTGTTAATATAATGAGCATCTACTCCTTTCCCTGTATTATTTGTTCACTAACTATAGAGGTCTACTAGAATCTGATGGAAAAACTTAACTATTATAAAACTGTAACGGAAGACGTGTGTCTGTACATTGAAGATATTTACAAAATAAAACCGGTGCGAGTCGGGCAACTCGCGCACCGAGGGTTCCATACCACACCACCAGACACAATAATATTTAACTTACAAAAAGTTTTGTTTTCTCCGGGACTTTTAACGCGAGACCGACTCACACTTGGCTTGTTTTATTATTTGTTGTTATAATGTAGAGTTTGCTCAATAATCACACCAAGTTTGACGCTTGTATGTATTACCGTTTTTACGATAGAGTGAGAAGAAAAAACGTTGATATAATCTAGTTTCTTGTATGAGGACCCCCTTATTTTTTAACTTATTGACATTTTTATTATTGGTTGACAAATCCTTTGTAATAATGCATATTCTGTGAAAATTTCAACTGTCTAGCTATTACGATTCAAAAGTTACAGCCCTAACTAGGTAGGACGGACGGACGGACAACTTAGGCTTAGTAATAGGATCCCGTTTTCAACCTTTGGGTACGGAACCCTAAAAATTTATGACGATATGGTTTGTAGGTGTCCCCGACTCCAAATCCATCTTTTTTAGAATTTTTGTCGGTCTGTTTGTTTGTGTGTATGTTTGTGCACCACGTGAACACTGATTTTTTTGTTTGATAGCTTATGATCTGACTTAAAATCTGGTATATAATTTGTGCTAACGTTGCCGCGGGTTAATACTAGTGATAAATACATAGTATATGCTCACGACTATATTCCCCGAGGGGGTCGTCAGAGCTATTCTGAAAGCTCAGAACATCCACGTTTCACCAGTAATACCGAAACTCTGTCCAGTGTGACGGGGGGTGAGCCCGTCGCCACATAATGGACAGTGGGTACAATACATGCCTCGAAATTGAAGCATGCAGGTTTATTCACGATGTTTTCCTTCACCGAAAAGCCAGTGGTGTTACAAATCGTACGTAAATTCCGAAAAACTCATTGGTACGAGTCGGTCTGGACGGGGATCGAACCGTGCAGGAGGCACGGCAGGCAAGGTTACTCGCCACTGGACCACCACGGATTCTTTCTCGCCTCATGATCTCTCTCTTCCGTATGGACTATCATCGCTCTTATAGTGTATAAAGAAAATCATAACAAATGTATCGAGTGGACGCAGTAAAGTAACGAGCACTCGTTAAATTCTCGCTCGGTCGAGTTTTTTGTACAATTTGTATAATATGGAGTATCCTTCCTATCTTCAGATTTTTTTAGTTTTGTTTTGTATACTTATTGTTTACTATTTTTCTGGGTCATGTTATATTTTTGCCTTGTTCCTTGCGGATTTATCATGGATTTAAATTAAAGATTGAAAAAGTCGGGTGGCGAGCGGGATTCGAACCCACGACCTGCCTATCCGGTGCATGCTCCACTCCAACAGAGCTGTCGACGCCCCGCAAGCCACGACGAAATTTTCAATCTATATCATCGTCTTTAAAGGACGTCAGCGTCATGTACCAGACAGCTCTGTTGGAGTGGAGCATGCCCCGGATAGGCAGGTCGTGGGTTTGAATCCCGCTCGCCGCCTGACTTTTTCAATCTTTAATTTGATTAAGCTAACATGGCATACATGTAGATCATTAAATTCGATTAACTTGGATTTATAAACTTACTATGTTATTTTTGAGAGTAATGCGTGGTGGTCCAGTTGAGAGTAACCTTGCCTGCAGTGCAGGAGGCGATGATTCGATCCCCGTCCAGGCCAACTCGTACCAATAAGTTTTTCGGAATTTATGTACGATTTGTAACACCACTGGGTTTTCGGTGAAGGACAACATCGTGAGGAAATCTGCTTGCTTCAATTTCTAGGCATGTGTTGTACCCACTGTCCATTATAAGTGGCGACTGGCTCACTCCCCATCACACTGGACTGAGTTTCGGTACTACTGGTAAAACGTGGATGTTTTGTGGTTTCACAATATCTCTGACTATCACCTCGGGGAATACAGTCTTGAGGCGCAGGCGTAATTATCCAAACGACGCTATTCTTCGTACTATAAGATTTATAATTGAGTTACTTTGAATAGCCGCCACCGCCACACATCTCTTCTGTATAAACCGCGCCTAAGAACGCTTGCTCCAAGCGCGACTGACACTCACACATTGACTCTCTGTGCGTCAATGTCACGATAACTAACTTTTCAGTGAAGAAGAACATCGTGAGAAAACCAGCATACTTCAATTTCGAGGTATTGTGTTATTGTGTCTACCTGTTCAGTAACGCCTGCCACGCACATACGGAATTTCGAATCTGAATAGGATTTTGTATGGATTTGCTGCCTCCAGAATACTACTAGGTACTAAAGCAAGACTAGGTACTGACCCCAGAGCTTCAACAATAAACACTCAAAATAATAGTGTTACAGTCCCTATAGTCATCAATTTGTGGCCACCATTTTGAACAATAAAAGATAGTCCTAACGAGTCCCTTATGCCTAACGTCTTATGTGCGAAATTGTCTTAATTTGTGGGACTTCATGTAAGAAAATACATGTACATGTACATAATGAGTCTCGTGACGTATCCCTTATGCCTACGTGTTAAGTACGAAATTGTCTTGATTTGTGAGACTTAGTTAATTGAAGTAGGCAGCGCATTGCGTAGGGCAGTAAAAACCGCATTAAACTGGTTTTGATGTGTCTTGGTGGTGCCATCTAGTGTTCATTTATTGTGTACCAGCTTTTGTGCGCGAATTCATCCGTGTTGATGTACCTATAGCTTTATTGATCCTCTGTTTTTAGGATATCAATTATTAAACAAAACGTTTATTCAAAATAGTATCATTAATAAATATATAATACTAGTATTTTTACCCGACTGCGCCAGAAAGAGAGTTAAGTATGTATGTATCTATGTAGGCATGTACGTAAGTTTGTATGTCTATTTCTTTGGCACGGCATACAACATAAACAGCTCGATGGATTTTAATGTATGAGGTGTCGTTTGATTTGTAAAATTGTGAGAGTGACAAAAGCCATATTATTTTAATATAGCGTTTGCATATTAAAAAAAAGAGGGGGAATAAAAATTTGTTTTGGTTAAAAATTACAAAATGGGTATCAAATGAAAGCTTGTGCACTGACGATTCCAAAAATAAATACAACGTGTTAATGAGTAAGCGCAAAAGCTCATAAACCCCAACTGATTTATTACAAAATAATTAGATTGAAACAATAATAACATTTTTTGATAGTTAAAATTTAAAGTTATTCGCATTTTAAGTTTTCAGGCCAAAATGATTTTTTATCATTTCAGCAATGAATGAAAGCGCTAACGAGCTCATGGATACATTTTAAGAATCTTGTTTTGGTAGTAAGTACTGAACGACACAAAACGGCAAAAAAACTACTGAACGACAAAAATAGTAACTGAAAAGATAAAAACAAGCCCTAATAATCATTAAAAAGCTATACCAACTTTGTTTGTACAAATATAATTTGTATTTTATTAGGTAGGTATTGCAGGCCAAAACCAACAAACTTTGACTAATTATTATAAGGACTAGCCTTGCGGTAGCATTTCCCCTCTGCCACGGTATAAGCACAATTGATCTTGTGCATTTACATTCAATTTTACACCTTATTACTAAACGAGACAGCCTATAATTGCGAAATAATAACTTAGAATGTTTGGGGTTCACACGAGACTACTTTGCATGATTTTTGACATTCAAAATTAGAATCTAAAGTTATGGGGTATAAAATCCAAAGTTGCGGATTTCATGTTACCTCGCCCCCCGCAAAAAGTGGCAGAAATGTTTGTTAGTTGAATTACACGCGTAACCAGTCCACATATAAATAGTCAAAGTTGATAGCTTATGATCTGACTTAAAATCTGGGATATAATTTATGCTATCGTTGCCGCGGGTTAATACTAGTGATAAATACATAGTATATGCTCACGACTATATTCCCCGAGGGGGTAGTCAGAGATATTCTGAAACCTCAGAACATCCACGTTTCACCAGTAGTACCGAAACTCTGTCCAGTGTGACGGGGGATGAGCCCGTCGCCACATAATGGACAGTGGGTACAATACATGCCTCGAAATTTAAGGTATTGTAATGTGGGGCTTGCCACAGTTGTCAACACCCACAAGTTATAGCAACGAACATACAATATACAAGGTTCAACTAAGTTCTGTTGGACCACGGCCGGTCCCCAGGCTTCACACCTAGCCTGGCGGAAGATCTTCCCTTTTCACCGGAGGAACCTTCCACAGTAATTTTTCTTTGTCCTCGTTTGCGATACCTACCTAATAACATTCAAATTAAATTTGCACAAACAAGGTTGGTATAGCTTTTTAATGATTATTAGGGCTTGTTTTTCGCTTTTCAGTTACTATTTTTTTTGAATCGTGATATTCAAAATAATGATCGAATAAAGCATAATCTCCATAGTAATTTTGAAATTTTTACTGTTGATTTCAACGAGATGATTTCAACGTGACGTTCAAAAATCGCACTCCAAGCCTCCCAAACAAAACGTAAAAAGTAATAATTGTAAAAATATTCCAACAAAATGTTCAGCATTGGGATTTACAGTCGGCCGCGTATTAACAAAACGTTGTATGCCTCTCACGTAGCAGTTTGAATATACGCCTCCGTTATACCTACGTGCGTATTAATAGTAACTACTACCTACCCACTCTGGGTTAACGTCTTTGCAATATCTGAGTATTACCCGAGGGGGTAAAATATAATCTAAATATGGCATCATCATCATCAGCTTATCAAACTCAAATTCAAACTCAAAATGTTTTATTCAAAATAATATCACATGGATAGCTTTCTGACGTCATTTTTGACTCTACCACCGCGTCGGAAGGTGTTCCGTTGTAGAGAAGATGCGGCCAGAAACTCTACAACACACATCTTTAAAAAACTAAACATACAAAGTACACTTACAAATACAATATTGAATTACATAATGTAACATTGTCAAGACCAGACATTTTGGTCATTCATATAATCATCGAGTTTATAGCCTTTTTAACAGAGGACTTGCTTAACATGGGACTTAAACTTGTTGTCTGTCAAGTTAAGAATATCCTCTGCTATTATAATAGCGTATACAGTGCCCCATGAAAGATGTGTTGACCTTACTAAGTCGAAAATGTGGGAATACTAATTTATTTTTATTTCTTGTATTGTAATTATGAACGTCACTGTTTTTGGGAAAGAGAGACACATTTTTGCGAACGTATAAAATATTTTCGTAAATATATAGGGTCCTTCTTAATATGCTGACACTTTTTAATTGGATGATCACACCATTAAACTGAACAACTTTCTCTATGTCACCAACATCGAAATCGCGAAAAAAAAATCTGCTTTTCTATACAAAACTGCAAACCTATTCGAGCCAAATGTATTGGACAGCTGATTTTTTTTCGCGATTTCGATGTTGGTCCCATAGAGAAAGTTGATCAGTTTGATGGTCTGGACATCCCCTTAAAAAAGTGTCGTTAAACGTATTAAGTTGGACCCTGTATTGACTGTCGAAAGTCAAAATACAGATTTCTTATGCTTTGAAGATATTATTTTTCTGTGCTCTTCAATATACTAGGTTGTATTGAATTTTATGTTATTTAAGGGAATATAATTCGGAGCGCGCTCCGTACAAACGAAGTCTGGTGCCTTTTTCAATACTAACCAATTAAAGTCATGTTTCAGAAAAAACTGGGAATGAATCTCTATGCTTGTATAAAGTCTGATTATTGTTAAAATGTATAGTTTTAAAGTTACAGTGCCTCAAAGATACAAATCTTAAATGAATCCTAGCATTAAAACTGTATATTTCAACGAAAATCTGACTTCATACATGCATAGAGTTTAGTTTCTAGATTGTTTCTGCAAAATTTCATGGACTTTAATTGGTTAGTATTGAAAATATAACCAGACTTCGTTTGTATGCAGCGCGCATTAGCGCTTTCGAAATAAACTTCTCTTAAGTTACATACACATACAAATCTTTTGAATGTAGGTACTACTGGTGAAACGTGGATGTTCTGAGGTTTCAGAATATCTATGACTACCCCTCGGGGAATATAGTCGTGAGCATATGCATGCATGCATGTAGGCTCTTTACTTAGGGCTGTCCCTTACATCCTGTCTGTTTTTTTCTCAGTGTAGAGTAAAGAGCCTACATTCAAAAGATTTGTACGTGTACGTAACTTAAATAACTTAGAATTCAATACAACCTTAGTATATTGAAGAGAACAGAACAATAAGATCTTCAAAGCATAAGATATGAACTGGTAAACAGAAGGCGATCTGTACTAGACTGCGGAGAATTGCGACCAATATTGTTCGTTACTTATTAATTGGACGGCTCGAGCCGGAGCAATGTTGAGAGACAATTCTATTACCTGTATCAATTGATTCCTTTAAAGGCTTTGGTAATAAACTGAAGTTGTTGGCATCGATTGTGAAGGAGCGCTCAAACCTGAGCAACCAATGCGACTGCGAAGCGGGAACGTCTACCGCGCGGCGGACGCTGCCCATGTTATCTTATGGCGGTGCGCAAACCTGCGCGACCACGACGCGGGACGGCAGCGTCAGCGGAGCGGGTCGCGCGCGTCTAGTGGTCAGACCATAATGTTACAAGAGTATAAAAAATAATGTATGTATGTATGTATATGCTCACGACTACATTCCCCGAGGGGGTAGTCAGAGATGTTCTGAAATCTCAGAGCATCCACGTTTCACCAGTAGTACCGAAACTCTGTCCAGTGTGACGGGGGGTGAGCCCGTCGCCACTTATAATTGACAGTGGGTACAATACATGCCTCGAAATTGAAGCATGCAGGTTTCCTCACGATGTTTTCCTTCACCGAAAAGCCAGTGGTGTTACAAATCGTACATAAATTCCGAAAAACTCATTGGTACGAGTCGGCCTGGACGGGGATCAAACCATCGCCTCCTGCACGGCAGGCAAGGTTACTCGCCACTGGACCACCACGGCTCACTTACTAAATTTATATTTCACTAGCAGCCCGTCCCGGCTTCGCACGGGGTAGACAATTGTCTATTTTACCAAGGATCCCTAATTTTTTTCAAAATGAAATGTAGCCTATGTCAAATTTGAAGAATGTAGCATTCTATTGGTGAAAGAATTTTTTAAATGGGCCCATTACTTTTTGAGCCTATTCATTACAAACATACAAACATACAAAAATAGGTACAAATCTTTCCTCTTTATAATATTAGTGTAGATTAAATTTTGGTTCTTTTCGATAGATTTGGGTTCTTTTTGATAGATTTGGGTCGTTTTTGGTAGTTTTTCCTAGATTTTGGTTGTTTTCGGTTCCTTTTAGAAGATTTTGGAAATTTTTGGTTCTTTTGATAGTTTTTAGTAATTTCTGGTAGATTTTGGTAGCAAAACCAATAAAAACTTAAACACTAAAAAAAGAAACAAAATCAAAAGAACTAGGTAGGTTCTAGAAACTACCAAAAAGTAATAAAAACTACCAAAGAGGTCCAATGTACTCTAGATGTTCAACTTAGTTAGACTCAGGTGTTAAAACGAAAATCACATAACCACAACAATAGATAAAGAAGTGTAATGATAGTGAATCCTATGAATCTGATATAAACAATACTATACGTGAGATCATAGACTGGATGAACACAAATGGTCTTCATATCAACTTGTCAAAAACGCACATCATGCAATTCTATTCCAAAAGAAGACATCCATTGGACCTTGCTATTGCGTACAATCATGAGTCTATTGACCAGGTTAACGAGACTAAATTCTTGGGACTTATGTTGGATAGTAATTGTGATTGGAAGGCTCACATTCGGACTATGTGTGACAAGCTTTCACGATTTGTGTACCCCTTACGAAGGATTATTTATAACGCATCAACGGGGGCGGGACTGTCTGCCTATTATGGATATGTTCAGTCCACGCTTAGCTATGGTATAATTTTTTGGGGGAATTCTGTCGACAGTATTCACGCCTTCAGACTCCAGAAGAAATGTATACGGGCACTTTGCGGCTGGGGTCAGAGAGATTCTTGTAAACCACTCTTTTCTCGGTTCAAGGTGCTGCCTCTCCCTTGCCTGTATATCAAAGAAGTCGCCGTATTTGTCAATAAGAATTTGACCCTTTTTGATACTGTGGGTAAATTCTGCAGAAACTTCAGACGAAATGAAAGGCTAATACGTTCCGGATCCTTTGCAACAACTTTTTTCCACAAAAGTGTATATTTTATGTCTGTGAAAGTATACAACAACATTCCAGACCGTTTCAAACAGTATAATGACTTGAGATTTAAAAAAGCCGTTAACGATTGGCTAAGTCAGAAACTCTATTATAGTGTGCAAGAGTTTCTAGATGACAAGAATAATTAATTAATGACTGGCAAATGTGTTATGAACTAGCTGTTAGTGGTGTATTTTTGGATGATCTAATTTAATTGTTAATTTAATTTGTTATTGGACTGGACTCTTATTAATGCTATTGTTACAGTGTTTGGCTTGTATTATTACAATTATGTTATTATAATATTTTTAATGTATTGTAGGACAGAGTTGAGAACCTATGTTAGTAATGATATTGATACATGCTTGATAACGCTATGCTTAAATACCTAATTGTATTGTTTTAATCCCTATATATTTAATTTTGTTCGATGTGTGTGATAAAATGTACCTAGTTGATAAGATTATTGTACACCTTTAAAGGTAGACTATATGGGACAATACTGTTAATTCTCTCAACATCTTGTAAATACTTACCTATAGTTATTCAATAAAGTACTTTGACTTTGACTTTGACTTTGTTGCAATGACTATTCATCAACCAATGAAGTTCGCGTCCCGCGTCGCAGTCGCGCAAGTTTGGAGGCCGAGTTTCGCGTCATAGACACTCCCGCTTCGCGTCCCGCGTCCCGCATCACAGTCTTCCAGGTTTAAGCGCTGCTTTAATGTAAAAACTATACTTGACGGTTCGATAGCACAGCTGGTAGTGCTACTGTGCCAAGCCGATCGTAGCAAGAAAAAATCTGCTGTTGCAGATGTCTGCTGGGACATTTGAGTCGTGTAGGCATTGCAGTATAGTATGGAACAGCTGATATTTTTTGCTCCGATCTCTTTGCTCCCATAGTAAAAGTGGTTCAGTTTGATGGGTGGACTCTTAGTTTAAAAGGGTGCACTTAGATAGTGATAAATAAATTCGAGATTTTTTATATGAAACGTTTAAGGGATGTTTATGAGACAAGAGTTGTGTCAGGAAGTGGATAGTACAAGGCAGCAATCAATAGTCCCTGCCTACCCCATGGGACATATTTTACGTAACGTGTCATAAAGAATATTCTAAGCACATAGAACAATAAATCATAGAGTAAGCGGAGATATTTACCGCGTCTGGTTCAATTACGCGATTCAATGACTTCGTAGCTAGGTTTACTAGTTAGAATATCTTGCTTGTTAGGGTTCCGTAGTCAAGCAAGGAACCCTTATACTTTCGTTCATTCTGTCTGTCTGTCTGTTTACCCCGCCTCAATAGCTCGCTCATTTTTGTACGTATTGAATCGAAATTTGGCATGAAGACAGATAACTGTAACCCAAAAACAGAAATGTAGTAAACTAAAGTTAATCATTTTAACGGGTTCTTACCGCGTTTTTATTGTTATTGGAGTTCCCTATATTTCAGCAGTGTTGCAAATACCATGACTGTCGAACTGCAGGTAGATTTTTAAGAGGAAACAAATCTGTCTAATGATTAACTTTAGCTTAATTAATAACCGCGTATCTCTCAAAAATTGTGAGAAATGTAGTAGTTATGAAGGAAACAAATTTTTTCCACTGTTTCCCATACAACGAAAGAGAGTTGGATTTTTTTTTAAATTATATATATCATTAGATAGGTCTTGTCCAATGAAACAAAACTCCCATCAAAACTAAATCAATATAATGCTTCTGTCTCGATATATAAGCGCTCAAAGTCAAAAATGCTACATACTGCATCTCAACCAGTTTCGGAAAAAAAACAATAAAATAGATTTGTTCTCTAAGGACAAAATAGATGGCGTTGCACGAAAATAAATCGCGCTATCATTGTGTTTCGCGCTATCATTATAATGGTTCAGAATAAAGCTACAAACAACACTTGTATGACAAGTATATCACTAAACTCAGTACCAACGGAGATAATATAAAGGCTTGAAAAACTTTATAAATATATTATCAACTTCAAGACTTTTATATCTACGTTTGGACTGAGTTTATGTTTTGTTTGTTACTTTAGTTTGAACTATAAAATATTCAAGTTTGGTTGATGGCCGCGTTTAAAACAACATCGAAAAATAAGGCGCCAACCTCCCATACAAAACCCGCATTGTCTTTTCCCTCAGATAAGGCATTACGTAAATATACTATAGAAAAGGGCTTAGGGGGTTCAAGGGTACTTTTGGATATGCATTTTATTCCTCTTCCCAATAGGTATAATATAACTTAAAAATACATAACATAATGAATGAACGAGATAAGTAACTGGTTGAAAGGGGACTGTGACAGAAATAAAGGTGACAACCAATTTGGATCATTAAACTAAGACAGTATAGCATAATGCTCGTGACTATATTCCCCGAGGTAATTGGAGACATTCAGAAAACAGCAAATGCCCCGGGCGGTACTTTACTAGGGGCGGTAAATACGGGAAAAATATAGATTGATCGAGCTTATAACCAATTCGTAGAGCGAAGAAAAGTCGAGCTCGCTTCGCTCGCTCTAAGTTTCTGTTTCAATTACCGTTCTTACACTACACATAATCCTAAGAGTTCTGATCACAGCTAAGACGTGGTGCTAAAAATGTCGAGCTTGCTTCTATCCATAGCTTTTACTTAGGCTACTTTGTACATGTTTGGTACGTAAAAAGCTCTGGCTCTAACCGATTCGTATTGAGAAGAAAAGTCAACTCGCTTCGCTTGCTCCAAGTTTCTATTTTTGCATGGAACCAAAAGATGTAGTATAGTTCCCGGAAAAGAATAGGACTACCCCATTTCTACTCATGGGTGTCGTAAGAGGCGACTAAGAGAGGGGCAAAGTCCCCCTTTTGACCTGGACTCATACCATCTTGTCCTTGGTCACCCGGATAGTGGCGAGGAAACCACTACAATTGCATTCCCAAAGAGGGTTAGCGTCAGGCAGGCGGCCGGCCGTAAAATATAAGCCAAAACCGTAGCAATATGAGTCTTAGTGGGAGGAAGACGACATATTGCGCCGACCCCAAATAATGGGATAAGGGCAGGAAGAAGAAGGAACCAAAAGATGTCTGACCACAACCCGAATCGATGTGCAAAAGATTGCGAGCTCGCTTTGCTCGCTCCGTAATTTTTTGTGTAGTTGAGATAAAGGGGCGGCAAAATCGGTCTGTGCCCCGGGCGGCAGAAACCCACGCTACGCCACTGGCTAACAATTCACTCTATAACCTCATTAATAAACTACAAAATAACATAACGTTATTTCATCTCAACTAGAATAGAAATCAGTATATAAATCTGTATCCAGCAGGAATGTAGTTAAACTACCATCTAAATAATACAATTACGATCGGAATGCGGTCGTGCAATAGTTCAGTGCAAATGCGGTGGAGTAGTGGAGTGGTGGACCGGTGGAGTGGGGGGAGGAGGGGGGGGGGGAATACCGCATTGAGTAGCCGTTGTTTAATTATTGAAATGTTTTGTGGCTATGGTAGTGTTGATGCTTCTAAGTCATGTTAATTAATCAAGAGAATATACAACGTGTTAATGAATAAGCGCAAAACCTCATACACTTCAACTGATTTATATCAAAATAATTCGATTGAATCAATAATTTCATTATTTTGATAGTAAAAATTTAAAGTTATTTGCATTTTAAGTATTCAGGCTAAAATTATTTGTTAACATTTCAGCAATGAATGAAAGTGCTAGCGTGCTCGTGGATACTTTTTAAGAATCTTGTTTTGGTAGTAAATAGGGTAAGAGTGCCCGTGCGGTGGGTTGAGATCGAGTTCAGTAAATTTTAAATTTTACAAACAAATTATTTAATATTTTGAAAAAAATTTCCTTTGTTGAAAACACGATAATTCGATTCGGCTCTCGATTCTAATCAAACTACTTTCTAGTTTTGCGTTAATTCATTAACACGTTGTATAGGGTCCTTTTTAATATGCTGACACTTTTTTAAGGGCATGATCAGACTGTCAAACTGAACAACTTTCTATATGGCACCAACATCGAAATAACGAAAAAAAATCTGCTCTTCCATACAAAACTGCAAACTTACTCAAGCCAAACTTCTGGGACAACATTTTTTTTTTTCGCGATTTCGATATTGGTCCAATAGAGAATGTTGTTCAGTTTGATGGTCTGATCATCCCCTTAAAAAAGTATCAGCATATTAAGAAGGACCCTGTATACAAACGAAGTCTGGTGATATTTTCAATATTAACCCATTAAAGTCAATTACATTTTTCAGAAACAATCTAGAAACTAATATGTTTATATTGTGTCAGATTTTCGTTAAAATTTATAGTTTTAAAGTTACAGTGCCTCAATGATTTCCATATAAATCTTAAATTAATCCTAGCATTGAAACTGTATATTTTAACGAAAATCAGACAACATACAAGCAAAAATATTTTTTTCTAGATTGTTTCTGTAAAATGCCATCAACTTTAATTAGTTTGAAAATATAACCATACTTCGTTTGTATGAATAAACTTCTCCTAATAAAGCATTCTAATAGGTATCCTTCTTAAAATGCTGACACTTTTATGGGTTTGATCAGACCGTCAAACTGAACTACTTTCTCCATTGGACCAACATCGAAATCATGACAAAGCAGCTGATTTAGAACAGCTGATTTTGTTCGCGATTTTGTTGTTTGAGCCATAGAGAATGTTGTTCAGTTTGAGGGTCTGATCATCCCCTTACAAAAGTGTCGGCAAATTAAGAAGGATCTTGCACTGAGAAAAAAATGCTCCGTATACGTAGCCCGTCGCAGCTTATACGTACAACGTAGTTTACGACGCGATACTGAATAAGAGTGTTGCATCAGTATTTATATTGTCTCGTACTTCATAATGAAGCTTCATCGTTACTACTACTACTACTACTATTACTACTTATAAGGCTACTTATAAGCTGCGACGGGCTACGTATAAGCTGCGACGGGCTACGTATAAGCTGCGACGGGCTACGTATAAGCTGCGACGGGCTACGTATAAACTGCGACGGGCTACGTATAAGCTGCGACGGGCTACTTATAAGCTGCGACGGGCTACGTATAAGCTGCGACGGGCTACTTATAAGCTGCGACGGGCTACGTATAAACTGCGACGGGCTACGTATAAGCTGCGACGGGCTACGTATAAGCTGCGACGGGCTACGTATAAGCTGCGACGGGCAACGTATAAGCTGCGACGGGCTACGTATAAGCTGCGACGGGCTACTTATAAGCTGTGACGGGCTACGTATGAGCTGCGACGGGCTACGTATAAACTGCGACGGGCTACGTATAAGCTGCGACGGGCTATGAATACGTAGCATTTTTTTCTCTGTGAAATATTGAACGTGTAAAGGCATCCGTCGCGGTTCGAAACTCGTCACGAGAGACAAACACCAACCCATACAGTGTCGGTGCATTGCAAATAACATAACGTTACTAAATATCGATACTGTAGGGTGATGGTACCGGTTGAGGACAGGATAAATAAAATAGAAAAATAAAAATATATTTATTCATCAGATACAAGGATTAACTCTTGATCTGAATGAACAGGTTGAGCCTCAGCACAAACACCTTATAGATAGAAGAAGGTATTTAATCAAAAATATTGATGAAATAACAAGTATGTTAAAGTTGTAAAAGAAAATAATTAAAAAATTCTGCATACATTTGAGTCGAGACGGTACTGTAGGTTTGTATGAAAGAGAGAATTTTTTATTGCGATTTCGATGGTGGCTCCATAGTGAAAGTTGTTCAGTTTGATGGTCTGAAGCACCCCCTTAAGTATTACTCGGGTATTTTGTTACACCCTGTAGAATCGAAGAAATCAGTCGGAGGTGCGTTGTTTAAAAGTATAGGCATTCAATCATAAGCATCCGTGTTCTTACGAACGACGCGACGTGCCATAAACCATTTAGGTTTTCTAACTTATGTATGTAATACCATCAGCTCTCAAACAGAAGGAAAACAACGGAAGGAAACCTTTATAGGCTGAACCAGAAATGCTAATACATATTTATCAAAACGTTTTATCCAAAAAAGGCAACATAGAAAACATACATTAAATCAGTCCGCACAAGCGTCGTCAAACAAGAAAACACTCAGGCCGAGATTCAGAGACGATTTTTTTATTCATACCTCAAGCTTAGCGTGGCGAAAATGTATGGATTTTGACATACGGGAGTTTGAACTATGACTTAAAAATCGTCTCTGAATCTCAGCCTAACAGACATAAATCAGCAACATGCTTCGTCAAAACAAAGATATCGTCGATGCGCTTGCCACTCCTGACATGTGCAAAATGCAAACTTTTCTACAGGAACAAAAAACTGTTTTATTCTTCAACCAATATGTTTCTTCCAGATATAGCAAACGTATATGGTGAAAAAAAAATCGACTAATTGCATGGCCATATGTATGATAAACAGAATATAAAGCTCTACAAGCAAGAATTTTTTTTTTCCGATTTTTGTGCACATATCAGGTTTGGTCGTCTGTGTAATGTTCCGTAAGTGGAACAATGACACATAACAGTTTCGGATAGATCCTTTTTTGCTCATACTACTGCGTTCGTTTTTTGTCATGTGTGTAAATTTAGTAATTTAAATAAATTATTTATCGGTAATAATAGGAATTAAGTCGTCCAATTACTCAAATTATCCCAGGAAATAATAAAATTACGATAATGAACGAAAAAAGCATATGTTTATTGAATAACATTATACTTCGATATACATCTTCTAAAAAAATAATTATTATTGTAATAAACGACCGTCTCATGAGATATGCAGATACTATGTATCTACCAGTTACAAGATACAATTAGATAGTCTTAAAATCTATATAAACTTTTCAAAAAATTCTAGAGAGCCACTTGACTGATCATTGAGCAGCTGTTAGGTACTCAATGAGTGGCGAATAAACTTATACCTAAAAATATTTACTTACTTCTAAGAAACGAGCAATAATTATAAGGCACATAATCAGTCTCAAAAAGTTAACAGAGATCTATTAAAATCTAATATCAATTTATGTAGGAACTGACAACATTCTCTACTAAGTTGGCACATTTTTCTCAAGCCAACCTAATTACTATCTGTGTTTATTAATAACATTATTGGTCAAAAACTACATACTTACTAACACTTTGAAGTATGTACCTAATATTTTATGAGATCTTAGTAATTCTATTAAAGTTTTAACGAACCATGAATTTTAAATCAAAACAAGAAAGTATTATAATTTGCAAGAGTATTTAAAACCTAATTTAGTGACGAAGATTGTCGTAAAAGTGGTGATTATCTTTGTGTATGTATTTTTTTAACGCTTGCAAGCATTCGTATTTTGAGTTTTCAATCTTTCTCTCAGCAGAATATAGAGATAAAAGTTTGCTTTTATTACATTGTAAGCGCTGGGGCAATTTAGCCCAATCCTCTGGATGACGCAGTTTGTAGAATATTTCACCATTTTTGTATAACAGGGCTCTAATATTTGTCACTACAGGATCACCAGCCTTTTTACCCGGTCTTATGGAATCAAGTTTACATATTTTTGAGTAATTTTTAAAGAAAGTATAATCTAAATGGTGGATACTATACGGCTGTTTCGGACGAGCTTGTGCCATCAGATTTAAGTAGTCGCTGGGTAGGAAAATAGGGGGGTTAAAGAGTCGTTCCAAAGTAGAGTGGACACTATCGGCCTCCATCATTGTATGGCCTTTTTCAAGAAATCTCTGTTCAATTTCAACCCCTTTATGTTTGGCAAAGTCATTGAGTGCAGAAGCAAGTACTTTATTTCTATTTTGATACCCACATCCATCTGAAAACATCAGCACTCTTTTATAGCCTTCTGTTTTAATTTCTAAATAATTTAAAATACACGAAGTAAACTCGTTAGCTGTTACATCACCATGGCCTTCGTGCCAGACAAATAGGTCCACATCCTTATTATTACTGCAGTAGATCGTGTAATTATGGATTTGTAATTTTTGCTTGTAATATTGTTCAGAAACAAGAAGTTTAGGACACAAAAGCACACTTTGAGTATCTACAGTAAATACTAGCACTTCAGATGAGCATAAAGACAGTGCTTCTTTCTTTGCGGCGTATGCTTCTTCTTTCATCTCTTGGTGAACTTGATATTCTTCAAGTGTGACATTATTTTCCTTGAAAGCTGTACATGTATCACATTGATCTTTTCGTGGTTTATATATTGATATTTTTTCACTCTTTAGTGTTGAACAAAACAGTTTACGTCTAGCCAATGGTTTACTTTCTTTAGCACACCAGTCTTTATATGTTTGAAACATGTGCGCCTTGCTTCTGAAAGTATCTTCAACGTAGGTTCTATTCGTACTCGATCTGCAATAGTGACTAGGCACTTTTGGTAACAATGCCAACCATTCTTTGACTGATGCGCATTTTTCGGAGACTTTGTTGACTTGAGATGCAGATTTCTCTGTAGATACTTCTTGTTGTAAAGGTTTTTTATTAAGAGTCTTTATCCAGTCCGATAATGTTTCATTATTCATGTCCAGTGTGCTAAGTAAAAAATTTTTGCAAACTTTTACGAATTCGTTGTTTTTGGTAGGTAGATAACAATCATAACCGATTGTCTTTTTGGTAGAATCACAATTTTTTCGTCTTCGAATTATAGGGCGAATGCGTACTAAGTTTTTTAAATATGCCTTTTTAGCATCCCATGTCCCTAAATCCCA
This sequence comes from Agonopterix alstromeriana, assembly GCA_963924505.1. NCBI lineage: Eukaryota > Metazoa > Arthropoda > Insecta > Lepidoptera > Depressariidae > Agonopterix > Agonopterix alstromeriana. The sequence continues at coordinate 416,361 of OZ004686.1, read as the reverse complement.
ATAATATCTGAAAATACATCGCCTTTGATCATCTGATATCATACCACAAAGACATGTCCTTGATGATTTCATGTATGTAGAATTATGTGTGCAAGGCTTTTCTTTTATAATTTTTTGTGGTCTAGGAATCAAAGTTACTTGTGTTTTGTCAAGTTTTCTTTTAAGATATGGTTTTCCGAGTACTCTTTGCGCTTTATTAAATGATCTGCTGCTTCCCTGAAAAATATCAGTGTCATTGTCACGTTCTTCCTCCAACATATTTGTTTGATCCTGTGCAACTTGTTGTTCAATGAATTGACCAGTTTGCTCATCTAATATAAGATTTGACACTAATTTACTGGACTCACTATCTTTCTGTGTTTGTTCAATCATCATACCAGTTTGCTCATCTAATATAAAATTAGTCCCATTTGAAACCAAATCATTATTTACTAGCGGTGCTTGCTGATGATTTGTACATGATGTATCATCATTTATGAAGTGTGTCCAGCACAGTAATATCTGACACTTGTGGCATGAGCTAAATACCTCTTTATCACACCCATGTACTTCACAGGATTGAGCATGATGTGATTCTTCTTTTTGATTGGAGCAGCTGTCAGTTTTTGAGGGATAAACATTATTAGTCAATATGCTCTGAGACTCAGAGGAAATATTTTGTTCATTGAATAGTTCATCTGCACATACTGTTGCATCGCTTGACACAGAGTTAGATCTTGAACGAGACTTTAAATATATTTCACCGGACTCAAGCTGTTGTTTAGGATAAATAATGTCAAGCTTATCATGAGTATTTTCAGTAACTTTTTGTTGTGGTTCAGTTATGGCATCAATATAGTTTGCAAACTGGTAATCTATTTCCCCATATCTTAACTTGGTTTGGTCTTGGTGTGATAACCGTGTTGGATCAGTGGCAGTAGATATAAATGGATCAGAAGTAAATTCACTAGGTTTTTGGATAGTAATTTTTCCTGTACTCATGTCAACCAATAATTTACCTCGCTTGTATTTTGATTCCATTATGTATAAACAAACCTTCAAAGCTTAGTCAATACCTGCAAGAAATTAAGGTAAAAAACGTTTAGCAATGAAATAAACAGCTTAAAAGGTTACTGTAGCAAATGTAGGCAACATTTGTTAGGTTAGATTAGACAATTTCGTTAATAAGCTCACACCCACGTCTATATGGTAGTCAAAGTATATACACGGCCTTAACATAAATACAATAACATTAACTCTTACCTGTAAAACCAGTTTTACTATTGTAAACACATTTTTTTCACTTTTAAATAACCTCAAATTTTAATTTAACCACGCGGTATTGTATGTAATGACATAATCTGATATGTGTCGTTGCTATGGTGTTGCTATGTGAATAAAATCACATGTCAGATTTTAATTTGCTATTTGGAGGTTAAATTAACACTTAAAATAATTGGCATCTCTGTTTCTAGACGGAAATTGCACATACGTATTATTGCATTCGATCCGCCTTTCAAAATTGAAAACAGCTATGTGAAAAAAAATATATCGAAAAAATGCACATGTCAGGAGTGGCAAGCGCATCGACGATATACAGGCAGTGATCTGCAACACGCATCGTCAACAAGCTCAGTCAAATAACACGCCCCTAGTCGATTCCGGCGCAAAGGAGCCCATAACGCAAGCAGCGTTGCCACGTTGAATTGCTACGGCTAGCCTCTGCACCAGAAACGACCTGGAACGGGGGTCACAATTTCGCTGACCCAGTCGACGGCCAATCTACTAAGCTCTTAGCCTTGGCACCCTAAAACCCTCCTGTGGTCTCAACGGCGACAGGAACAAAAAGATAATCAGCCACCACAGCCGAGTAAATTACCCTTTTTGTAACATACGGTATATACAACGTGGTAATGAATAAGCGCAAAACCAAATACACCTCCACTGATTTACAACAAAATAATTAGATTGAAACAATAATTTCATTATTTTTATAGGTAATATTTAAAGTTCTTTACTTTTAAAGTTTTCAGGCTAAAATGATTTGTTATCATTTCAGCAATGAATGAAAGCGCTAACGTGCTCACGGATACATTTTAAGAATCTTGTTTTGGTAGTAAGTAGGGGACTGTGCCTGTGCGGTGGGTTGAGATCGCGTTCAGCTAATTTTAATATTTTCAAACAAATTATTAAATATTTTGACAAAAATTACCTATGTTGAAAACATGATAATTCGATTCTGCTCTCGATTCTAAACAAACTACTTTCTAGTTTTGCGTTAATTCATTAACACGTTGTATATTTCACATACGCATCAAAATGCTACCAATCCTCATTTTGCACGCATGGTCAACTAACGTACGGTATACACACGTGTTCTTATGAAAAGGTTTTTTTCTGGGTGAGCTCGTTACTTCCTCGGCTTCATCTACACTTTCCATCAAGTTGCTGAAGCCAAGCGCAAGCCAATGGGCTTGTCAAATAAAATAAAACTGGTCAAGTGCGAGTCGGGCTACTCGCGCACTGAGGGTTCCATACCACACCAAATAAATGATCAAAATGCTTGGGTCTGAGGTCACTAGCTTGTAGTTTATTTACTTTACTGTATAGTATCAATTATTTTATTAAATAGACTATGTATTATTGTATACATAACTTTAGCTTAAGAATTTATATTGTAATAGTTATTAAGTCGTGTTATGTTGTAGAGTTTCTGGCCGCATCTTCTCTACAGCGACAACACGTTCCGACGCGGTGGTAGCTTTAAAAAGATTTGACGTTTGATAAGTGTGCTGTAAGCTCCTATATTGAATAAATTATATTGACTTTGACTTTGACCACCACACAACATTTTAACTTAGAAAAAAGTTTTGTTTTCCCCGGGACCTTTAGCGCAAGACCGACTCACACTTCGCTGGTTTTTATTATTTGTTGTTATACTGTAGAGTTTGCTCTATAATTGCACCAAGTTTGACGCTTGTATGTATTACCGTTTTTAAGAGAGAGCGAGAAAAAAAAACGTTGATTTAAAATCTGTTTCTTTTATGAGGACCCCCTTAAACCCTTAATTTTTAACTTTTTGATATTTTTAATATTTAGTAGCAAATCCGCCATAATAACTCACATTCTGTGATATGTGTAAAATTTCAGCTGTCTAGCTATTACGGTTCAAAATTTACAACCCGAAATAGGTAGGACAGACGGACGGACGGACAACCTATTTATGAATAGGGTCCCGTTTTCACCCTTTGGGTATGGAACCCTTAAAAATATTTTTTTGTACTTACAGATTTTTACGTTAGAAAAATGTCCACAACAGGGCGGTTTACCCTACAGTACTCAGTTTAATAGTTAATAAGGTGGTCGGTGTTGATTTGACGTTAGTTAGTTGATTGGTTACTGCAAATTAAATCGTATATTTACATTCACTAATTACTCTTTTGTTTGCTAAATTTAATGTGTTGACGCTTTTTTAAGTGGATGATCAGACCATCAAACTGAACAACTTTCTCTATGGCAACAACATCAAAATCGCGAGAAAAAAATCTAGTTCTAGTTCTATACAAAACTGCAAACCTACTTGAGCAAAATGTATGGGACAGTTGGTATTTTTTTGCGATTTAGATGTTGGTCCAATAGAGAAAGTTGTTCAGTTTTATGGTCTGATCAAAAAGTGTCAGCATTTTAAGCATATTAAGGACCCTGTATACCGACAGACAGAATTCACAGAACCGATTGTATGTATGGAGTGCGCTCCGAATTATATTCCCTTAAAGGGTACGGAGGCTTTTCGAGCTTTTGATCTGTTAAATTGTTTTATATTTTCATTTCAAATACTCGAATTTAATAAAATATTTATTTTAATTCCAATATGGCCGTCTACAACCAACAATAGGTACCTACAATGGTTTTCTATAATTAACGTTTGCCTTCGAACAAATAAAAAAGTTGCTTTTGTTTTTACAAAATCGTAGTCCCTATTGTGCGAGCCTGTTTTGTTTTTAATTTCATGTAAAAAAAGTTTTATTTTTAGGGTTCCGTACCAAAAGGGTGAAAACGGGACCCTATTACTACGCCTACGTTGTCCATCCGTCCGTCCGTCCTTCCGTCCTACCTACTCGTATTTAGAGCTGTAACTTTTGAAGCATAATAGCTATACTTTCATTCAAAATAGCAACGACATTTTAAGGTTATTTTGTATATCAGAAACAGAGATTTGAAACACTTCCTCTCACTTATTCTTACAACAGCTTTAGTAACGTCCAAGATATGTCGGATAGTATATATATCCAATAAATTAATTACATTTGGTAATCAGAATTAGCCAGAAACCTCAATTGGAATCGGAAAATCTCGACGTCCTTATTTGGAATGAAGTATAGACAGTTGAAATTTTTACAGAATATGCGTATATATAATTTTTACAGCAGATTTATTAACAAATATTTTAAAAGGCAAAAAGTTAAAAATAAAGGGAGAGGGGGGGGGGGGGGGGGGTTGTCAACAAGAAACTAGTTTTTATCAACGTTTTTTCTTCTCGCTCTATCGCAAAAACGGTCATACATATTGATACAAACGGTCAGATCATAAGCTATTAAACAAAAATAATCAGTTTTCACGTGTTGCACAAACATACACACAAACAAACAGACAGACAAAAATTCTATAAAAGATGGAATTGGAGTCGGGGACACCTACAAACCGTATCGTCATAAATTTTTAGGGTTCCGTACCCAAAGGTTGAAAACGGGATCCTATTACTAAGCCTAAGTTGTCCGTCCGTCCGTCCGTCCGTCCTACCGATTTAGGGCTGTAACTTTTGAACCGTAATAGCTAGACAGTTGAAATTTTCACAGAATATGAATTATTACAAAGGATTTGTCAACCAATAATAAAAATGTCAAAAAGTAAAAAAATAAGGGAGTCCTCATACAAGAAACTAGGTTATATCAACGTTTTTTCTTCTCGCTCTATCGTAAAAACGATAATACATACAAGCGACAAACTTAGTGTGGATTATAGTGCAAACTTTACAGTATAACAACAAATAATAAAAACCGGCCAAGTGTGAGTCGATCTCCCGCTACAGGTCCCGGAGAAAAAAAATTGTTGTTAGTTAATATGTTGTGTGGTGGTGTGATACGGAGCCCTCGGTGCGCGAGTAGCCCAAATCGCACTTGACCGGTTTTTATTAATATTAAATGAGTTATACCTTTGGCATCAAACTGGTGTATACAGTGAATGTTTTAATTCTAAACATTCATTTCATCCTGAAATCTAAGGCGCGGTTTATAACCTTATAGTACGTAGCATAGTGTCGTTTGGAGAATTACGCCCGCGCCTCCAGGCGACGTCACATGGAGGCGCGGGCGCGATTCTCCTTTACGACAAAAACGACGCTATGCTACGTACTATAAGGTTTATAATTGTGTTACTTTGACTATCCGCCACCGCCACACGTCTCTTCTGCGTACACCGTAGCTAATTGTGCTAAAAGCACAAAATTAATGATAATATACACTAAACAGGATCTAACTTAATATACTAGGTTTTTTAACGGGATGACCATCAAACTGAGCAACTTTCCATTATCGAAATCGCAATAAAAATGTCTGCTGTCCCATACATCTGGGTCGAGTAGGATTGTTGTCAAGAGAAACTACATAACATTATTTCAGAACTATTTAAAAATAAATCTATCTTGCTGAGGTGAGCGGAAGTGTTGGGAGAGGCCGTCCGAGGAAAACATACCATGATCAAATCAATGATCTTTTCCGAAAAGGACAAGTGCTTAGCACGTCAACACGTCTTTCATGGGTCACTGATCACTGAAAGATTTGACGTTTGATAAGTGTGCTGCAAGCTCCTATATTGAATAAATTATATTGACTTTGACTTTGCATAACGTGCGTTCCCTAAATCGACGGAAATGCATGAAAAGATGTATAAATGTGAATGAGGCTAAAGAGGTGTGTCAGAGTCGTAGCGTGTGGCGCTCCGTGGTCTCTGCCTTCCACCATGGGACAATGGCGTGAGCTTATGTATGCACCTTTACAATATTCACAGACAAAACTTTTATTACAACACATGACAAGTAAAAGTAAACAACATTAAATAACTACTAAAAAAAAATTACTAAAGAAAACACAACCTTACAAAAAAGTATATAAGGATCAAAATTGCAAAATTAAATTCTTTTCTCGCCTCATATAACGGGGCCAAATATTGCCAAAGAAAAGAAAATTTTACTATTCAAACTATAAAGTTCAAAATTGAAATGTGATGTTTTTCTGCCGTCTCGTCGCGCAGTGGAGACAGAGCGTATCGTGCGTGGTAGTTAATAAAAACATCTCCTGCCCTTTGTCTCGGAATTTTTCATTTCCTTTCAAAACTGGAGTGCGGACGGAGTGTTGCTTGTACCACGATGACTATAGACTTGGCCAACATTACGTTAAAGCAAAAAACCGGCAAAGAGCGTGTCGGACTCGCCCATGATATTTAAACGTTTTTAATCTGTTTATCTTTCCTAAGAGAAATTTAATATAATTTAAGATATGAATTTATAATAGTAAGGCAAATTTAGCATTTTATTTTGTCAGGCTGGACCAAGTGACAATGAATTTGTCTACTCTCAAAAATCTATCTGCAGTACCTATCCCGTGATCATGGCAGTTGTCATGCTATGTTATCTTAGTAAAAACTGAGTGGAACGTTGATTTTCCATAGACAGCTACCGACATCTATCGGTGAAGTATCGAAGCACTATGTATTGAAGTTCGTATCTAAATTGGTGCAATAGCGCGCTACACCTCACCCCTGTAGCACAGGCTATAGTAGTGAGAGATTTTGCTCATATTAATCACTGTCTTGTTGGTCTATTGGTTTAGACAACCGGCTCACGTTTCGGTTGGTTATGGTTTGATCCTCGTGTCGGCCGACCGTCTTGTTCAATTTATTTCACACGTGGCTACCCCTGGTGCTAATAAGCCGTAACGCTAATAATTAGACGTCCTAAAATCCCAGGCGACTTACCTATCTATAACCAACACAAAAGATCACACTGGGTCGAAGTGTTGTTGGCTTGCCAGCCCCCACAACAAGATCACCAACATACATATTAATCGTATATCATTTTCTGATATAAGGGTTGTTTTGGTTATAACCACAGAACCTTATAAGAGGGGTTAGAAGTGCAAAGTAGGCGTGGAACGTGTCGCCACAGGTTATGCAATGATTTGCATAACACCATAAGGCGCGCGGCGTTGTGCGAGCGAGAAGGCATGAGTAATTGTAGCAGCGTGAGCGGGAAGACAAGTGGAGACAGCCGTCTCACGTAAGATCACCAACATACATATTAATCTATGGCAGTTGTAACACTGCCAAAATACCGGGAACTCGAATGATAACGCGGTTTAATTCTAGATTAGCATAACTCTCAAAAACTGTATCACTTTTAGAATTGATGTGCAAGCAATAGGTCTTTCGCCCAGAAAAACCATTCATAAGAAGAAACCCTTTTCCCATAGTCACATCATACGAATTGGTGGTCCATTCGTAGCTTAGTAGGCACTTTTACGTAGTTAGTAAGTATATCTAGTATTTTTTTCGAAAGGCATTAGCCTAACTCTAAACTATCAGTGGTGTCAAAGTAAACAAGGCACCCCCATTACTCAATTTCCGATTTAGCGTGGGTCTTCGATTGACAATAAAATGAGTGAACAATCAAATATAATGCTCTCGCGCCTGCCTCCTACAGTCTCCAGTAACAAATTAGAGAGGAGACTAACTTTCCGACTCAGAACGATTTCAATTTAAACAACATTTTATATGGGTCGAAATAACAATAAAATTACAGCAGTTGTCAGAAGGGGAGGGTGGGAGGGGTCACGAGGGACATGATTGATGATGAGTTGATTTTATTTTTGCGATTTCGATGTTGGTGCCATAGAAAAAGTTGTTCAGTTTGATGGTCTGATCATCCCCTTAAACAAGTGTCAGCATATTAAGTTGGACCCTATACAACGTGTTATGAATAAGCGAAAAAACCTCACACACCCCAACTGATTTATAACAAAATAATTAGATTGAAGCAATAATTTTTCATTATTTTGATATTTAAAATTTAAAATAAGTTTTGAGGCAAAAATTATTTGTTATCATTTCAGCGATGAATGAAAGCGCTAGCGTGCTCATGGATACAATCTTGTTTTGGTAGTAAATAGGGTGAGTCTGAGTATGCCTGGGCGATGGGTTGAGATCGAGTTCAGAAAATTTTAAATTTTACAAACAAATTATTTAAAATTTTCAAAAAAATTACCTACTTTGAAACCATGATAATTAAATTTGGCTCTCGATTGTAAACCGACTACTTTCTAGTTTTGCGTTTATTCATCATCACGTTGTATAAGGTCTAACAAAATTAGCTGAAACTATTTTAAGGGGACGATTTTCTCGATTTCGATATTGGTTCCATAGAGAAAGTTATTCGGGTTGATGGTCTGATCATCCCTTTAAAATAGTGACAGCCAATTTTGTTAGACCTTATATATTAAATTATTATTTATTCAACAACTTACACTAACAGTACAAACACTACACATGTTAGTTATATTCATATGATAATTTAAATTTCATTATTTTATACAACGTGTTAATGAATTAACGCAAAACTAGAAAGTAGTTTGTTTAGCATCGAGAGTAGAATCGAATTATCATGATTTCAACATAGGTAATTTTTAAATAATTAGTTAGTAAAATTTTAAATTTACTGAACTCGATGTCAACCCACCGCTTGGGCACTCTCACTCTACTTACTACCAAAACAAGATTCTTAAAATGTATCCATGAGTACGTCAGCGCTTTCATTAATTACTGAAATGATAACAAATCATTTGTGCCTCAAAACTTAAAATGCGAATAACTTTAAATTTTAAGTATCAAAATAACGAAATTATTATTTCAATCTAATTATTTTGTTATAAATCTGTTGGGGTGTATGAGTTTTTGCGCTTATTAATTAACACGTTGTATATTAATATTTCGAGCGGTAAATTTTTAAATTAATAAAACTTTATAACATTTAGAATTAGACGTGCATGTTAAAGAATATTAGATTACATTTATAGTCAGTTTCATAATTATACATGTAAAAATATTAATCATAGTTCCGAACAAAGGGGGAAATATCCACCACAGAGCTACTAGCTGATACTGAGCCTATATCGTTGTCTAATCTTATAATCTAGCTTAAGAATTTATATTGTAATAGTTATTAAGTCGTGTTATGTTGTAGAGTTTCTGGCCGCATCTTCTCTACTGCGCCAACACGTTCCGACGCGGTGGTAGCTTTAAAAAAAAATTTGACGTTTGACAAGTGTGCTGCAAGCTCCTATATTGAACAAATTATATTGACTTTGACTTTGAATCATCATACACAACAAGTCCGGGCTAGATTCTGGTTCTTTAAATGGGGCTAGGGGAGTCGCGCTGCAATTCTGGCGGAGTACGGACGCGTGCGTATCGGCGCGTTGGGATTGCACGTGGCTCCACCATTTTATGAACTCTTTTGTGTTTTAACCTTAAAACAATCACTTGAGATTATAAACTACTTACATTGGCAAAAATGCCACTCTAGACTTAATAAATACTACTGATCATTTTCCTCCATATACTATCCACATAACGAGACATTGGCTGACTTGTGATAACACATCGGATGCCACTAAACAAAAATTGAATTGAATTAAATGGGGCTAGATAATCTGTGTGTTCAGTCCAAGATTTTCATTTATTATTTATCAATGTGACCTAATTATGTTATACTAACTGCTGTTGTCTGGGTTGGGGAAGCCTTATCCGCCCGAAAGCGTAATTTATTTCAACAACAAAACGAATAATTGTGTAATTATAACACGCCATGTTAGTTTTGTGCTGTCTATTTAACGAAGCATAAAACACGCATAATTTCATCTCAATTATTCGGTTAATTATGCACACTGTGAGACCGAAAAATTTATCGTTAATGTCGAATTTACTAAATGTGTACATCTCTATTTTAACAAGTAAATAGGGGAAATTATTTTTTGTTTGGCAGTTTAATAGGAATTTCCACTTCTACGATAAATAATGGGATTCTATTGTCGTGTTTTATCAAAAGGTCAATGACATGCATTTTCTGATATAAGGGTTGTTTTGGTTATAACCACAGAACATTATAAGAGGGGTTAGAAGTGCAAAGAAGGCGTGGAACGTGTCGCCACAGGTTATGCAATGATTTGCATAACACTATAAGGCGCGCGGCGTGGTGCGAGCGAGAGAGCATGAGTAATTGTAGCAGCGTCCAAGACAAGTGGCGACAGCCGTCTCCGAAGCAAAAGCGCTACTTTGCATTTCTAACCCCTCTTATAATGTTCTGTGGTTATAACAGCGTCGGTGGCGCGTGGCGGAAAGGTATGAACACTCAATCGTGAGTTCGGGTTCGAATCCGCACGGACGATAGTCCATGTACCAAAGAGTTTTTCTAACTTATGTACCTAATACCGACTGTAGTAAGTAGGGTGAGAGTGCCCGAGCAGTTGGTTGAGATCGAGTTCAATAAATTTAAAATTTTATAAACAAAGGATTTATATTTTGAAAAAAAATATGAATGTTGAAAACATGATAATTTGATTCTGCTCTCGATTCTAAACAAACTATTTTCTAGTTTTGCGTTAATTCATTAACACGTTGTATAAAAAACTCCTAAAAATTTCTAAGAAACAACTATTGTGGATCTGGAATCTAGATCTACAATACAATGTTATGCTGTTTTTGCTTTCTAGGCTAAAACCATAAATATTTACTTGACACTGTAATCGAATGCCCAAAACCAAAGCTAAACTGTTAACATTACAAATGAAAACAAAACTTTGTGACCAAACCCAATTCAAATAAATCGCCGAGACAATACAAGGTCTAAATCAAAACATAATAGTACAGGGTGAATGGAAAAATAAGAGAGAATAAGCATTTTATACAGGGTGTGGCTGGAGCGGCCATTGGGCGTTACACCCGCGATAACTGTGTTCACGCCAGATAAATAAGTGTTCACACCATGCCACTTTGTTTATATTTTCGGGCCCACCACACATTTCCACTCTCGTTGGTGGTACGGTTGACAATAGCCCCCCGATTGCACTATAAGTTAAAACTTCGAAGTTCTATACTTATCCAATTTCAGTTCTAAACACATTGCAATTCAATTAGTATTCAATTCAGCATAGCGCTAAACTCTATGTAACTGACAGCCTTTAACGTCTGAGCGATCCGTCAAAACGGCTCTAACGGCTGTCATGAGCTGTACCGCGATTAGCGCAATACCAAATGTGTCAAAAGTTATCGTTCGTTCGTAGTCCAGTCACGGTTCAATTACCGAATATTTACCGCGATTGCAGCCCAGTAAGCTGTGGTGTATCTGTACTCTTTCTCACATTCACTCTGCATGCTTGTGCTAACTTATTCTAGTTAGGTGAGCTTGAGTAACGTGAGGGTAACCAACTTTTTAGGGTTCCGTAGCCAAACAAGGGATCCTTATACAGGGTGTTAGGGTATACAGTTGCATTACTATAATTGGGGATTAGACTCATGATACTGAACAACTTTCCCCAAGAAACATGAGGGAAATTAGAAAAATAAATTTACCTTTCATACTAAATTACAAATGTTCGACTCGTTCGTTCTTAGTACTGAAACCCCAAATATTTTATTTTTGCAAATTTCCTATAGGTTTCTGTGGGAAAGTTGTTCAATATCATGGGTACAATCACACCTTAAAGTAATGCAACTGTTTACCTACCCTAACACCCTGTAGGTGCTTTTGTCCATTCTGTCTGTTTGGTAAGTAAAGAACGCAAAAATATTGAGTGGTGGTACAGAACCCTCAGTGAGCGAGTCCGACTCAAACATGGTTTAATTGAAGGGACTCTTTAAAAAAATATGGAACAATTAATATTTTTCGTTCATCAATCGCCGCACAATATGAACACGCCTAACCCTTTGTCCCTAAATCGGTAAGGGATGAATATTTAAATTACGAACGCCATTCACCCCCTATTGGCCTCTTTTTAACATTTGTGTAGTTTGTTTAACGAACCATGACCCGTGGATCAAGCCATTTTCTACTTTGCCTCCGAAGACTTGAGGATTATATCAGGGGACATCAGACATTGAATTAAGATGTATTTTCGTGGTCGCAAGCGATTCTAAAGGCTTATTTTATGACCATACTTGCCATGTGTCATATTTATAATAATATGTGGGTAACTGTGGCAAGGGGTAAAATTGCTAGGTAATTTTGGAAACCGTGGTGGTCCAGTGGCGAGTAATCTTGCCTGCCGTGCAGGAGGCGATGGTTCGATCTCCGTCCAGGCCGACTCGTACCAATGAGTTTTTCGAAATTTATGTACTATTTGTAGCACCACTAGCTTTTCGGCGAAGGAAAACATCGTGAGGAAACCTGCATTCTTCAATTTCGAGGCATGTATTGTACCCACTGTCCATTACAAGTGGCGACGGGCTCACCCCCCGTCACATTGGACAGAGTTTCGGTACTACTGGTGAAACGTGGATGTTCTGAGTTTTCAGAATATCTCTGACTACCCCCTCGGGGAATATAGTCGTGAGCATATGCTATGCTATTTTGGAAAATGGGGCAAATTTTCATGGTCGTGGTTAGATGATGCGGACAGATTATCAATAGTTACTACTACTAACAGATACCGCACTCTCCCGATTCCGCGCCCTTTTTCATATTTCGAACTTTGCCATTCACGATTAATGAACTAAAATGCGCTTTAAGCTGCGATCAAACCTGGGTGTCTGCGACGTGGGACGCGAAGCGGGAGCATCTACGACGCGAAACTAGGCCTCCAAACCTGCGCGACTACGACGCGGGACGCGAACTTCATTTGTTGATGAATAGTCATTGAAGCAACACTCCGACGTTTTCAGTAAAAAAAAATTATTCAAAGAAGTTTTTTTAGTTAGTTATAATGTCTTTAACGGCTCTGGATACTAGTCCTTTTGAGCCATTCTATATTTTTTTTTCTTTATATTCTTTATTTTGATGATGGGATGATAAATGACGATGAATCTGTGGTCGATTTCGTAAGCTCGCGCGTTGCTGCCAAAATGACCATGTATGAGTTAACTTGAACCAATACTTATTCGCTTTACGCAACTGTTTGGTACACAATCCGCACGAAATTATGTCACAAATATCACAAAACCATTTTTTACGAATTTCAAATAACACGAAACACAGCAAGAGCAATGGCGCCAAGCAAACTCCTATTCAAAGAAGGATGGCGTTATAATGTTGCCAATTCAGCTGTCAGATCGAATGTGTTACGTGTTTGTCTCGATTTATTTTTGATTTATTAATAAGATTATTATGGTTTTAATATGAGAGTCGTTTTGATATCTCAAATTGATGAGCTTTTTGTGAAGTAAATGTTCGTTTTTGTAAACAAACGAAAATTTTCGGTGCTATTGCGTATTTATTGGTAGTGAAAAATTATCCATTATAATAATAATAATATAAACGTTTATTTGACACATAACAGTTACAATACATCAATGATTGGCAACGCCACCACTATCAAACGTCATTTGAATGATGCAAACCATAGACAATAAAAAGCACTGAACTTTTAATATTGGTATCTACTGACTTTTTACCCGACTGCGCCAGAAGGAGGGTTATGTTTTTCGAACGTATGTATGTATGTTTGTTTGTCTATTTCTTTGGCACGGCCCACAGCCTAAACGGCTTGATGGATTTTAACGTATGAGGTATCATTGGATTTGTAAAAATCGTGAGTGACATAGGCTATATTATTTTAAGATGGCGTCTACGAATTAAAAAAGAGAGAAGAAATAAAAATTTTTTTTTGTAAAAAATTACAATATGGGTATCAAATGAAAGCTAGTAATCAGAAGATTCCAAATATATAAATATTATAGTACTTTTATGTTACCGTTTCGACACAAGACTAAAAAGTATGAAATAAACTAAATTATTAAGAAAAACAAAAACCCGACTGCATAAAAAACCTATTAACTGAAAAGAGAAAAACAAGCTCTATAACCTTTGTACCCGTTTGCGATACCTACCTAATAACAATCAAATTATATTAGCTCAAACAAAGTTGTTATTGCTGATTAGTGATTATAGAGCTTGTTTTTCTCTTTTCAATTAATAGGTTTTTTATGCAGTCGGGTTTTATAGTTTTCTTAATCGATTTACTAGTCTAGGAAAACGCCTCATTAATTACATCTTTTGTGTAAATTTTGTTTATCAAAACCTAAATTCTTTCATTTATCTTTTCCATAATCAAATGTCAAAAACATTAGCTAATTGTCAGAAAAAATAATTTTTACAATAAAAGGAGAATTCAAATTTCCGACACATCTCGGATCAAAGTGAAAGGAATAAAGGATGAAGGGCAGCCTCGGGCAGGGCAGGCCCGGCCCTAAACAAAGAGATAACCTCTGTATACACTTGATAAATAAATTGTTAAGATAAAATATGACTTAAGGAAAAATATGTAAATGGTGGAAATATTTTGTGAAGGGTAAATAAAACGGTTATTTTTTTACTGTTAGTCGTTCGGGATTGGAATTGGTGTCGCTTTTGTTTTTCTTTTGCGGTCAGAGTAGGGTCTGGTATCTAAATTAAGAGGATATCAAGATATGTTTTTGATCTTTTAGGTCAAGTCTAGGCCTTAGTATCTCAGTTTTTAGGATTAGATTTTATACAGTATACCGGCAATCTATCTGTGCAATAATTATAAGGAAAGAAAAATAATATGACGTACAAACAAAGTAAGAAAATATCTTAAAAAAGAGAGTTAAGAGTAAAACATACATTTGCTTTACATCAAAAATAATAGGTGACCGAATTATTTTTCACTATTTAACTATTTGTTTTTGGCGTTGGGGGTTTTTTAAATTTATAATTTAATGGGTTTAAGTAACTTTACTTAAAAACTGCTAAACCTATTATTCATGAAACAAAGCTAAGAACTCTCGCAAAAATTAGTTTTCTTTAAAAATCGGAATCGGTCCACCCGTTTGGGAGCTACAATGCCACAGACAGATAGACCGACATAGGCATCAAAGTTATAACACCTCTCCTTTTGCGTCGGGTGTTAAAAATAAAGTAAACAAACCTAACAACCATCTTATCGAATAGCCTGGGTCGAGTCTTTACTAAACGTACCCATTTACGCACGTAGCATTGCCACGTTGGACGGCCAATGAGATACGCTGGACGAAAAAAGACCCAGAGACAAAGAGTCCTTTTCTACCGCAAGAGGCACAAACAGATATGAGCCTTCCAATAGTTGGTATTTTGTGCTTGTTTCGTGCCACAGTTTCTGCCGCTGATCCATCCAACCGCATAGATTTAATTAAATTATGAAAGTATGACTTTGTTCAATATTAAGTATCCAATCCGTATGGTTGTGAGCGTCGGTGGCTTGTCTGAGTTCGAATCTGCACAGACCACACGCCATGAACCAATGAGTTTTTCTAACTTATGTTCTTACTTAATACCGACTGCTCTCAAACGGTGAACGAAAACATCGTGAGGAAACCTGCGTACGCTGAAGAAGAAATTCCGATGCGTATGTGAAAGTCTACCAATCCGCATTGGGCACGCGTGGAGGACTAACGCCCATACACCCTCCTTGATAGAAGGCCTATGCCCTGCAGTGGGATTTGTATAGGCTGATGATAGTTTGTACGGAACAGGAGATTTTTTAAGCGAATTCGACATTGAACCCGTATGTATAAGTGGTGAGTATTGCGGAAGATCTTCCCTTTTCATTCGAGGAAATTTCCAATCAGTGCACACACACCAAAAATTCCAATCCTGAGTTGCCTCACACTACACCCACAAGAAGAAAAGTGATGGTTCATTCCAAGCCTGGAACCACATAGTCAGTTAGTTGAGTAGCTTGATCTCTAGATCAAATTATACACAAGCAGTCGATGGTCAGAATGGCATAACATTCGGAAAACTGTGCGTTTGTGAATACATACTGTTTACTACCCGTACTACTGGATAGAGATAGTCACTTGTGTTTCTCACTTTTCATTAACGTACCAAACATCCATATTCTTAGTTGCGTCCTTGATATTTGCTCAGTCGAGTCGAGGACATTTTTTGAAGCGATTAAGAATACAGGTACCTATTATTCTTCTTCGGCCAGCGCATCAGCGACGTGGCGTTTCTTTTACCTATTGTAAATAATTTAAAAACAAAATTATCCACTCCACTTGCTCTGATTTATAGGTCTTTTGGTTAGATGCTTGACCGTTCTTTTCTGATGGCTAAATCCTAACCTGTGTTAACAAGGCAGCGAGACATAGTAAAGTCACGCCATATCTATCATTTGTCGCGTGAGAGTGAGACTTAAGAGAAATGTCGCAGGATAGCGTTGTCGCGCAGTGCAATATGCTACGCACTCTAGCGCAGATTACTAAAGAGTTACTACGTAACAGATATATCACTTAGAAAACGATAAATTCCCACGCATTAATTACCTCTCTTCCTCGCTGCGACATTGTTTTTGGCCGACTTGCGAGGGAAGAGCCGGCTCCCCCCGAAAGTGCAGGCACTTATCGCGTTAGGTGCGGTTGAGTGACGGAGACCTGCGTTGGGTTTCTAAGATAGCTAGGTAAGCTATGGGATGCTATTTTATTATTAACGCTATTATATTTGGTCAACAAATTTACTATCACGATTTGACTGATAGTACCGGATGTAAAGATGATATGCGTAAGATAGGATTGAGTGCTGAAATGACGGCGAAGAGAGATGAATGGATGAGGATGACATATTGCGCTGACCCCAAATTATGGGAAATGGACAAGAGAATGATGATGATGATGATGATGATGGTAATTTCTAAGACCACAGCGAGAATTGAGTGAGTATGCGGAGTAGTTGAATCTCAACTCAGATGCCAATAATACAAATGGGCTCGGAATAATGTCGGCCGCGGCCCGCGTTATCTTATCGGTTTCTACCCACTGCGCGGGTTAGTGCCGGCGCGGCGCCCGGCGTCGATGCCCTACCATTCTACCATTTTCTACCATTCTACCCCGATTTCTGGCATCATTTGTATTTTCCCTTTTTTTATTTGTTAAGTTATGGGCGGACTTATTTTGTTTTGGGTTTTGTTTCTTAGGGATCCGTGACCACGAAAAGAGGGTAAATTTTTTTCTGTATATCCCAACGTATCGATGTGATTTATGACCAATAGTTTCCAGCCAGCACCTAGTATAAACTCAAACAACAATATCATGATCAGCCTCTATCATTCTCGCAATTGGGGACAGGCCCTCAGGTAAAGTTCGAATATATACAGGCTGTAAAATTAAAGCCGGCATCGAAAATTGCGTTTAAAAAATCTGCTGTTCCACAACATTTGGTTCGAGTAGCGATTGACGTGAACAGCTTTTTTTCGCGATTTCAGTGTTGGTTCTACAGGGAAAGTTGTTCAGTTTGATGGTATGACCACCCCTGAAAATTTTTACAAAATTACCTAGTTTAAAATTGCAGAAAATATTGCTGTAATCATGAATTAATGACATTGTCTTTAGGTTTCCCCTTTAAGAAAATTTCTGCACCTGCACAAATCACCCCTAAAACGGGGTAAATTACTAACATTGCCACCCCGTTATCTTAAGTAAGGGAAGGGTTTTTGCGTACGTTCGAACGGACGGACTAACGTATAGATGTTCTCTATCTAAAGTCTCTTTGATTAAAGACCTAGTCTTAAGATTGTTCTGTTTGGATTCTGTTCTGGGGATAGATAATGGTTTTGGAATGTAATGTCTTGTGTTTTCATGTTTAAGGGATATGATCTCTTTTGCAGTATTTTCGTGGGCGAAAGACTATCAATCAAGCAACATTTTACCACATTCGTAGCGTGCTCCATACAAACGAAGTCTGTTGATATTTTCAATACTAACCAATTAAAGTCAATGAAATTTTCATAAACAATCTAGAAATCAACGTCTATGTTTGTATGAAGTCAGATTTTCGTTAAAATGTCTAGTTTTAAAGTTACAGTGCCTCAAAGATTGCCATACAAATCTTAAATTAATCCTAGCATTAAAACAGTTTATTTTTAACGAAAATCTGACTTCGTACAAACATAAAGATTTCTAGATTGATTCTGAAAAAATTCATTGACTTTAATTGGTTAGTATTGAATATATCACCAGACTTCGTTTGTATGTAGCGCGCATTTACGCATTCGCAATAAACTTTTCATATATTAAAAAGTGGAGCACATGGAATGAAATAGAGCGAGGTCTGCCATAATTCGGATGATGATATTAAGAATTTATTAACATAAAACAAATAAATGTTGTAAATGTAAATGTAATGTAAAAGTTACGTGAATCGGAACGTAATTTCAAACACCAATCAGCACAAAGTGACGAAGCGATTCGAAACTTGCGTGCGTTAGAAGAGTACGGAAACATATAATAGTGGATTATTTGTGATGAGCTTCACGCGTCATGAAAAGGAGTGACGTCACGTAATGGCAGTGAGCGTTTTGGCGCGGAATTTGAAAATTCAACTTTTGATTTGCAATAAATAAATGATTTGTGCATATTTTACCATTGTTATTGGTATTTTTATGTAAGCCTTAAATCTTTATGATACACTAACAATATACAAGGTGTGAGAGCTAGTCTGCTCTCTGACTTGATATGCTAACGGATAATGACATCCTTATGATGCGCTGGGTTACTGAGTGCTGAAGTATACGGCCGAAGGAATGAAACAGCTGAGAGTAATGGTCGTATCCACGTATATTCGAACACTAAAGTTAATTAGTTAAATGTACTTATAAGGTAATGTTGAGCGCTCTACATTCGATGCACTTTTATTGATGTACGTGCATCGTACACAAGGTGTTACAAAAATACAAATAAACATTTAAGGGGGTGGTTTAGACCATCAAACTTAACAACTTTCGCTATGGAACCAACATCGAAATCGCGAAAAAAAAATCTGATGTTCCATACTAAACTACAAATCTACTAGAGCTAACTGTATGGGACAGGTGATAAATTTTTTCGTGATTTCGATGTTGGTCCCATAGTGAAATTTGTTCAGTTTGATGGTCTAAACAACCTCCTTAAAAGTTTTGAATGTTTATTTTTACTTTTGTAACACCCAGTAAAACTGTTCTTCATTTTGAATTTTTAGTCTAGGAAAAATAAGGTTTGAGATTGCAGTAAAGACACTTTAGTAAATTTTGTTTGAAATAATATCACTGTTAGTTTATAACAGTTTTGTCGAGATTTCATGGTTATATTGGCTCAGTAACCTGAGAAATACCTTAAAATCGATATAAATGTAAAAAGGGCAAGCTTTTTTCGAAAGATATTTCTTCCAGCATACTAGCAAAAGAGACAGTTAATTATCACAAGGCAAATTTAATGTGTACAAACAAACAGTAAATAATTCAGTTTTGAGGTTATAATTTTTGAAGACTTACAAAATATTTACTCAAATTTACGATATTAACCGGGGATTATTATTGTTATAAGTAAAACGTATTGAATGAAGCCATCCTGTACAAAATCACCAGCTTTCCATTTTTTGTTCACACCTAAATTTAATGTTTTGTAAATGTCTTAATTATTCAATAATATACAATAAAAAATTGGGGATTATTGAGAATTTATGTTTTTCAGGTATTTATCTACTATATTCCAAATTATCACCAAAAGTGCAATTAATGCAACCTTCTCCATACAAAAATCCGTAGATTTCCCCGACTATTTGTCCATAGTCAGCAGCACGCACCATACCTGTATTTTCCATCCATCAACAACGTGTCACAGAAACCTTTAACATCTAGGGAAGATTATAGAAACGTTAGCCACAGATTAGTGATCCGATAATCGACGCATTACAACTGTAAGAGGATTTGTAACTCAACACGTGAAGTTGTACAACTGCCGGCGACGCAGGCTTGATGGTACACGTTGGGGTTTTATTTTTTAATCTGTACGTATCATTACGTTCGTGGTATGGTCACAGGTCCGGAACTCTACAGAACTTTGACTAATTATTATAAGGACCAGCCTTGCGGTAGCATTTCACCTCTGCCACGGTATAAGCACAATTGATCTTGTGCATTTACATTCAATTTTACACCTTATCACTAAACGAGACAGCCTATAATTGCGAAATAATAACTTCGAACTTAGAACGTTTGGGGTTCACACGAGACTACTTTTCATGATTTTTTACATTCAAAATTAGAATCTAAAGTTATGGGGAATAAAATCCTAAGATGCGGATTTCATGTTACCTCGCCCCCCGCAAAAAGTGGCAGAAATGTTTATTAGTAGAATAACACGCGTAACCAGTCCACATATAAATAGTCAAAGGTACAGAACGTTTTTGAATTTCGAAATGGTGTCTACACATGCGTGCATTGCGTGTGCTTAAATGCGCGCTGCATACAAACGAAGTCTGGTGATATTTTCAATACTAACCAATTAAAGTCAATGAATTTTTTCAGAAACAATCTAGAACTTAATGTCTATGCTTGTATGAAGTCAGAATTTCGATTAAACATACAGTTTTAATGCTAGGATTAATTTAAGATTTGTAAGGAAATCTTTGAGACACTATAACTTTAAAAATATACTTTTTAACGAAAATCTGACTTCATACAAGCATAGACATTAGTTTCTAGATTGTTTCAGAATTTCATGGTCTTTAATTAGTTTGTATTGAAAATATCACCAGACTTCGTTTGTAAGGAGCACGCTCCGAATTATATTTCCTTAAAGCAACACCGCTCCTGTCAGCGACCGGAGCCCGTGAGTCCTCTTGCCTTGCAACTTCGTAAAGACATTAGAAATAGAAATACCTATTCTTTATTGTGAATCATAGGTAAACACATATTAGACTCAAAAAAAGACAAAGTCAAAGTCAATATAATTTATTCAATATAGAAGCTTGCAGCACACTTATCAAACGTCAAATCTTTTTAAAGCTACCACCGCGTCGGAACGTGTTGTTGCTGTAGAGAAGATGCGGCCAGAAACTCTACAACATTTGGATCAACTGTTGTGCTGCTCGATGCAGGCGAACTGACGTAACATCAAAAATTACTTTTTAACCCCCGACGCAACAAGAGGGGTGTTATGAGTTTGACGCCTATGTCAGTCTGTCTGGGGTGGACCGATTTCAATGCGGTTATTTAAATAGAAAGCTAATTTTTGCGAGTGTGTTCTTAGCTTTGTTTCATGAAAATCGGGTCAGTAGTTTTCAAGTAAGTTTAAAAATTATGGAATTACATTAAATAACACATTTAAAAAACCCCCAACGGCAAAAACCAACATTTAAAAAGTGTAAAATAATTCGATCACCTATTATTTTTGATGTAAGAAAATGTATGTTTTACTTCGTAACTCTCTTTAAGATATTTTAGGTCAATTAATGTGCCGGGGACCACAAGTGATTGTACAGAGATCAATGGTCACTTTATATAGCGGTCCCCTACGCATTAATTGACCTAAAATACCTTAAAGAGAGTTAAGAAGTAAAACAAACATTTGCTTACATCCCCAAATAGGTGACCGACATATTTTTTACATTTTAAATGTTAGTTTCTTTTTCTCATACACATTTCGATATACAACGTGTTAATGAATTAACGCAAAACTAGAAAGTAGTTTGTTTAGAATCGAGAGTAGAATCGAATTATCATGTTTTCAACATAGGTAATTTTATTCAAAATATTAAATAATTTAAAAATCTATTTATTTTTTAACAAGAGAAATAATACACATATTATATAACACTTAACCTAAAGAACCTAAAGAAAAAGCCGTGGTAGTCCAGTGGCGAGTAACCTTGCTTGCCGTGCAGGAGGCGATGGTTCGATCCCCGTCCAGGCCGACTCGTACCAATGAGTTTTTTCGGAATTTATGTACGATTTGTAACACCACTGGCTTTCCGGTGAAGGAAACATCGTGAGGAAACCTGCATGCTTCAATTTCGAGGCATGTATTGTACCCACTGTCCATTATAAGTGGCTCACCACCCGTCACACTGGACAGAGTTTCGGTACTACTGGTGAAACGTGGATATTCTGAGGTTTCAGAATATCTCTGACTACCCCCTCGGGGAATATAGTCGTGAGCATATGCTTATGCTTAACCTAAAGAAAAAAAAACATCCTCTAAATTACTGGCTGGCTGGTTACGAGGCTGGCAGCGTTGCCTCTTTGTATGGCCAGACTGTTTCGCTGGCCGAGGTAGCTGCCAGCCAACTGGTTACCCGAGGCCTCGATTAGGTGCGCCGATAATTTTTTAAATCTGCGCGCCTCTGGTCCCCACGGACCCAGTGTTTCAACCCCAAACGGTGCTAGTTATTCGTTATTAGAACATTATATAACGTGTTAATGAATTAACGCAATAATAGAAAGTAGTTTGTTTAGAATCGAGAGCAGAATCGAATTATCATGGTTTCAACATGGGTAATTTTATTCAAAATATTAAATAATTTATTTGTAGAATTTAAAATTTACTGAATTCGATCTCAACCCACCGCTCCGGCTCTCTCACCCTACTAACTACCAAAACAAGATTCTTAAAATGTATCCATGAGCACGTTAACGCTTTAATTCATTTCTGAAATGATAACAAATCAATTTTGCCTCAAAACTTAAAAATAATGACATTATTGTTTCAATCTAATTATTTTGTTATAAATCAGTTTCTCAAGCGCAAAACCTCATACGGGGTGTATGAGGTTTTGCGCTTATTCATTAACACGTTGTATATTCTGTACGGTAGGTTTCATGCTATTCGTTATTAGAACCTTATTTATCCTAAACTAAAATATATTTCATACAAAGTAGCTCGTAACCGAATGGTCACGATTGATTAAACCCATGATATGACTACCAAACTAGCTATTTGCCAGGTCACTCGTGTTGTTACACTATCGTACACCCTACCTGTTTCTGATAAGGTTCAATTCAGCGTGAACCTCGGTAGGTAGCATACAATTAACAGAATTACATCGTAGGTAAATATTTGATTGGCTGGCATACGCCGACCCTGTTATAATCATAAAACCATTTTGGGTTATTGGGGTATACAGACGGTTAGGATTGCTAGCTTTTTATTAAGTCTCGGACGGGACTTGAACACGCAACCTACCGAACCGGGGCTGAATCAACTATGCCTGTAGATGGACGGAATGGGTTCAAGAGTCAAAGTCAATATAATTTATTCAATATAGGAGCTTGCAGCACACTTATCAAACGTCAAATCTTTTTTTAAGCTACCACCGCGTCGGAACGTGTTGTCACTGTAGAGAAGATACGGCCAGAAACTCTACAACATAGCACGACTTAATAACTATTACAATATAAATTCTTAAGCTAAAGTTATGTATACAATAATACATAGTCTATTTAATAAAATAATTGATACTATACAGTAAAGTAAATAAAGATAAAGAATTTCATACTGTCCAATTTAATACTTTTGCGAATGTCTTCAATTGTAAACATCCACGCCAAGTTTACAATTTGAATTATACTTACTTGATATAATTTGCATCCTTTTAAACTGAGACTCTACAATAAAACACACCTGTTCCATACTAAACTGCAGTGCCTACTCGACTCAAATGTATGCAACAGCAGATTTATTTTTGCTACGATCGGATTGCTCCTGTAGTAATAGTTGTTCAGTTTGATGGGTAGACTCTTATCTTAGTTTAAAAGGATGTCAATGATATCAATTTCACCCTTTAGATATAGATTTTATAAAATTGATTGTGTCCTCACAACGTAGTATAAATATATATATTTTTAACTGTATTCTGGACATGCTCGTCTCTCCACCCGACCGTGTGTCACAGTATTAATCTTTCATGATATTAAAGAGATAGTATTCAAAAAAACATTTTTATAAATTCCTTCAGTTGTGATACTCTCTGCTGAACAGTTATCTGGTTTATAAGGTCCAACTTAATATGCATAAGAAGATGATCAGACCATCAACCTGAACAACTTTCTAGAAGATACCAACACCAGAATCGCGTAAAAACTATTTTCTGACCCATACTATGTAGTACTAGATCTTATACTGTGCTCATACACTCGGGTCTAGTACGTTAGAAGTTTTGCATGGAACAACAGTTATAAGTTTCAGCATAGGTAGCATGACACCGTCATACACGCGCGAACGAACGAGATACAGCCGTATCACGTGTAGCATGCTACGCATGCAGCTATTGTTAGACATTTTATTCCAGTGTTATGTCTTTTCATTAAAAAAAAAAAGACAAATAGTTTCATTAAAAAGAAGCCCGTAGTTTTTGCATGATGCTCAAACAAACAGACAGACAAAAAATCCAATAATCTGTGATTTGAGAGCTTAAAGCGCAACAGTAGGACGGCCCGATAGCACAGTCGGTAGTGAACCTGCCTGCTGTGCCGAGGGTCGCGGGTTCGAATCCCGTAAGGGACAAATATTTGTATGATGAATATGAATATTTGTACCCGAGTCATGGACGTTTGTATCTATATATGTATTCTGTCTCGTTGTCTAGTCATCATAATACAAGTCCAGGCTAGATTCTGGTACTTTAAATGTGACTAGATAATTTGTGTGACAATGTCCAAGATATTTATTATTATTATTATTAAATACCTTGGAGGCATCCTTTATTTTTCTTTTTTCGACTAGATTTATACAATTTACTGAAACCTCAGTATTCTTGGATAGTTTATCTAGTGAAATCATAAATTGAATACAAGATTGGAATTACTTCACTTGATAGAAAATCGTCACAAAGATGACGTACGAGTATTTTCATGTATTTTTAATAATTTTTTTCATTTTAGAAAAACTTAAAATAGATTCAGATTTTTGGTATATATACTCACATATTCACCGTTAGTTTTTTATCTAGGGAAATCATAAAAAAAATTCATACACTTTTCGGAGGGCTGGGCATTCGCGTTTCTCATAGAAAATATTCGTCTGAACCTATAGCCCCTTAAACCTAAACACCGTATCGTAACTTTTCTTTGTAAAATATCTTTAGTGTACAAACACGAAGTGTGTTACATTTTTATATTAGTGTAGATGTATATCGTCGGCTAAAGTGTCAGACCTCGTAACTCCATTAGATCAAATTTTACAGGAGGCACAAAAAACGTCACCACGAACAATGGCAGCCCAGAGTTATAAGGTTTTCTATTTATCATTTTAAATTATAACGGCTTTTTAAAAGGATTTAAGAGTTGTGCCATGGATGCATTCAGAAATTAGTAATAAAATTGTATCAAAATGTAATTTGAAGAATAAAATGGAGTTACGAGGTTTGACACTTTAGCCAACGATATGACGTCGATACAAGCGAAAGATTTCTATTCCGGAAACGTCAAGCAAAAGCAAAACAATCAGTTTAAGCAAATCAAAAATTCTTTCCAGTATAAGCACAAATAAACTCCCCAGACAAAACTCTTATACCAAAGCTATAAGTATCATAATAGCATGATCTCCAAGACTTAGTAAGTTGAACAAACGTGTCAGATGCACAAATGTATGTGTCAATCAGGTGGTCAGAGGATGGATAGGAAGCTCCTAAGGGGTGACTTGTGGCTTTGGCTTGATTGCTTCCAGATGCAGGCGAAATTATGTGCTATTTCTACTTCTATAAGGATTATTGTACCGTGTTCTCGAAGTACAGGAATGATTATAGGTCGCGTATTTCTTGGTGGCAGTAGATTGAACTGTGTACGTCGGAGATAAAGTTTACTTTAAGATATCATGGATATCATGGGCAAGATGTAGTTGTAGAGGCGATAATTTCACAGAACATCTTTTTCAGCCACTTTTAGCGGGTGAAGTAAAAAGTAACAGCACTGCAATAAATAACATGCACAGATACGCTTCATACAGATACAAACAAACACAAATACATCTAAAAGCGACACCACATACTAAACGACTGGTTACTGCGTGCGATCTACCTCTGTACCACTGTATTTTTCTGTCGTTTACTTTTCGCAACTGCTTTCAGGTTATTTGGAGATTTTATTTAAATAGAAACTTGGTAGGTGTAGAATACACCTTTTCTACAGGGTTGGTTGAGGTTGATGTATAATAATAAAACACAGATATAGTATTCACTAGTGAATGTGGCTAGGCGTACGTCCGCACGGCACGGCGGTCGGTGAGTGAATACCAAGCGAATACAAGATAGATATTCACCATAGACCGCACCTGCCGATAGATGGCGCTAACGGCGCTTTCCACATTAACTACTCTTTATTGCTGTACACTACATCTCTTTCTTGTTTTAATTTAATTTTTATATTTACTCGAATCTGCCACCGCTTCGGAAGGTATAACCGTGGAGAAGAAGCGGCGCAAGAAACTCCACAGTTTAACTAATTTCTTAAACCATATTAACAATACATGTTGACTGTTATCAATGCTATTACATTCAAACAAATCACTGAACATTTATTGAGACTACTTTGTTTACAGAAAATAGATTTTTCAAATATTGATTTGAAATTGTCAAACACAAAATTTAACGATAAACAATGTCTACGGAATATGCAATCTCATCGTATCAACACATTTCAATTATTTGTTACTTCTGTTCTATATTACCCATCCTTGTGAAAAAAATGTTTTTTTTTCTATTGATAAGTAAAGTATACCTTGTTTTATAATAATTCTGAGGTACTTTAATGTAAGTAAACATCTAGTTGATCATTAAGTAAATTTCAGTTGAATTAATTCTTAATTTGAAATAAATTCTTAATCACCACAAGATAGACAACATAAAATTTAAATCCAGAAATAAATATTAAGCTAGGTTTGGGAAGAAACAGAACCATTCTTAAATGAGAAACCTTTTTACTTATCCTAATCTTTATCACTAGCTTTTCCAGGTTTTATTTTTTTATATTTATTAACCTTTGCGAAGACTATTAGTTATCAATACGACTATTCCTGGCTATTCTCTGAATTATTGAATATTGTTATTGGTTATAATAAATATAAATACTTGATGTGTATTATACCTGCATGAATGCTGATATAACTTTGACTAACAACAATACACGGTAAGGTACACTAGGTCGATTTTGTTGTCAGCTATGTTCAGTAGTTACCTTCATACATAATACATAACTAAGGAATCATAAGAAGTACTGTATAATACATTTTCATTCATGAATGTTGCATTGAGACTAGTTTTGACAAATCAGCAGTATCTATTTATTGGATCAGTTTAAATAGGTACTATTTTACTCAACATATACAAATAAAATGCTGATACCTAAATTGAAATAATAATCGTAATAATTTAACTTTTCATTAAATTCAAAACATTAAAAAATATTGACGATATCAACATCGCGATTGAATGCTCTTTGACCTTTGCTGCTGTTCTCTGACAGCGTCGCAATTACTTAACAGATTCGCAATTTAATGCGCAGTCGCAATTGAATGCTCTTTGATCCAATTTAATGCTTTTCTTTGACAGCGACGCAATTACATAACAAATACATATTCGCAATTTAATGCGCAGTCGCAATTTAATGCTCTTTGATCCAATTTAATGCTTTTCTTTGACAGCGACGCAATTACATAACAAATACGCAATTAAATGCACCCGTAATTAAATGCATGGCTACTTTTAATTGAATACACCGCACATTCGTAACTAAATTTTCCGGCTGGCTTCTCGCAATCTAATGCGCATGTCTCATTTGCTTCTCCTGTGCCCCGAGTTCCCCTGCCTTGGGCCGAATTGGGCATCCATAGTGAGATGAATTTCGACTAAATCTTATTCTTCTATTTCCCCTTTGGTCTGTAAAAGATCTACCCCATTAGATATGTTATGCTTTGGTTGTTCCTGAAATTGGACTGAATTTTATGTGGATGAAAGGCTTGTCATTCTTTTACCATTTTTTAAATCATTCCGTCCATAAACACCTAAAATACAAAAGAAGTCTAGCCTACTACAACAGTCTGCTAGACTAAAAACCTGACATTTTATTCCGCTATCTTGGTACCTACTCGGAGGAGGGAGTTATTTTGTCTACAATACCTATTCAGTCACTAAAGCAGTATTCTGAATCAGATTTATAAATGGGCAATATAATTACTACAGTTCAACAATGATTAACTTGGTATAGTTAATTACTCCTATACATACATTTCAACAACTTCATATCAACATCCGTTAGAGCAAAACTGTATCATGTTATCTGTAGTTAAAATGTATCTCGGTCATTGCATTATTTATTATTACAATTCCAATGAAGAGATCTTTGGTAATTTACAAAGAGTAGTTTTGTAATTTGGTTTGTTTACATACCTCCATATTTCTATAATAACATCAAAATTAACGCGACATGATGACCAAATTAGGAACTAGTTTTTAGCTACATGATACGCCACGAAATAAAAAGAAATGTAAGATATACCTATACTCCATTCAAAACAGCTACGAAATTTTAGGGCTATTTTGCATTACAGAAACAGAGATTTGAAACACTTACTCTCACTAATTCCTAGAACAGCTTTTGAACCTCCAAGATATGTCGGATACTTTGACTATTTATATGTGGACTGGTTACGCGTGTAATTCTACTAACAAACATTTCTGCCACTTTTTGCGGGGGCGAGGTAACATGAAATCCGCAACTTTGGATTTTATTCCCCATAACTTTAGATACTAATTTTGAATGTTTAAAATCATGAAAAGTAGTCTCGTGTGAACCCCAAACGTTCTAAGTTCGAAGTTATTATTTCGCAATTATAGACTTTCTCGTTTAGTGATAAGGTATGAAATTGAATGTAAATGCACAAGATCAATTGTGCTTATACCGTGGCAGAGGGGAAATGCTACCGCAAGGCTAGTCCTTATAATAATTAGTCAAAGGTCGGATAGTATATTTATCCAATAAACTAATTGCATTTGGTAATCAGAATTGACCAGAAAGCTAAATAGGAATAGGAAAATAATTAAATATTGTCCTCCTTTCTTGGAATAAAGTATAAGTATATACCTAAAATATTAGTTACTTTTAAATATATTTACACTAATAATGTTTTCCTTCTAAAAACCATAAATATATATCATTGGGTAAGCTTTAGGAAAATAATACTATTTTTAATTAAATGAACTTGAATTATGTGCAACTGTTGTTTCGACTTTATTGCGTGGCGTAATATTACAGAAGACTATTTGGCACTAGAAATATATTGTACATTCAAAATATGATAATAATTTATCTATATAATCGTATACCTACAGGTAGGGTACTGATGATTAACCGATTTGGTTCAAGTACAGTATAGTGTACTTTAACACATACAAATGAATAAAGTAACAGTGCAGTGAAGTGCCTGCAGTGACTAGGTAAGATACATAATTAATCTATACAAACAAGACCACACCACATAAGTTACCTACTCATTTGTAATGTTCATAGTTGCTGTGCCCTACAGGGTCCATAATGATCTCATAGCTTTTAAGTTAACATCTTGTTGTACATTATGGAATGCAATAAAATATTGAATATTGAGTATTGATATTGCAATACGTCATTAATTCCTTTAGAGTTTCCTTGCGTAACTAAGCATAATCATGTATAGCATAGCACAATTAATGTCAATTGAATGACCAACTATGCAAGCTGCCAATAATTATTTATATATAATTATATGACTTGTCATTTGAATGACCAACTACAAGCTGCTGATAATGAAATAAAAGTTGTTTGATTTGACAGCATTTGATACCCAGCTAAAAGTTGCTAATGTCAATTGAATGACCAGCTGCAAGTTGCTAATAATTATTTTATTAATTATTTGACTTGTCATCTGAATGACCAACTACAAGCTGCTGATAGTATAATTGTTTGATTTGACAGCATTTGATGCCCAGCTAAAAGTTGCTAATGTCAATTGAATGACCAGCTACAAGTTGCTAAATCGAATTGAATGACCAGCTAAAAGCTGCTTATGTCAATTGAATGACCAGCTGTGCGTTGTAATAATTATTTGTTATATATGGCAACTGATTAAACAGCTACAAGCTGACTGACAATATGAGAGTAATTGCCCTGACCATTTCAAAACTCTTAGCTATTAATTGAAGACATTTTCTCTTTATTATGCACTGAAGCAAGTAGGTATGGTTCAATCGGCGCCTTGGCAGTGGTCCTGTTGGAGGCTGGTTTCCCTGTGACATCTAGGAACATACAATCTGAGAACAAAATTTCGAAGCAGTATTATCGGTTCAGTTATGATGCTTGAATCATTGAGGTTTATCTGTAATCTACTCTCAACAGAGATGAGTGTTCTTTGTTAAAATGTGGGTAGGCAGGTACTTCAGAAACACTCAATTTAATATGAAATCACCTGATCATTTTCAGGCCGCAATCCGATCTTCAACCTTAAGTTACAGTACGTTTCGTAATATAGGTTTGATCATAAGATTGGATAGCCTTTTCGTACCGTTTGGTATTATAAGAGGTACAAGATTCAGGTTGACTGAAAATCGAATCGATCGAACATCCAATTCTTTGCTTAAATAGCAAAAGAAACGAATTAGTTTCACCTGTACTGGGGTAATTGTATCCATATGACCCTAACAACAGATAAGATCAACGTAAGGTCACTGAACTGAATTTAAAATTTATAAAGTATAGGATACGACAAATAAGTTCCGGTAACAAATTATGTTGGTACTATTGAGGTTTAAATTGAAATAGAACAGACGATTACTATTTTTATTTTGTGAAATCTGTATGTTCATTATGCAGAATGTTCGATCCGTAGAATATTAATACGTAGAATGTTCGATCGGCATAATGCTCAATACGCAGAATGTTTAATTCTACGCCAATCTGGTATTATGGCATAAACATTGGAATAATTTCGTAATGCGTCACTAGGCATAAATAGCTATCGAAATAAACTCACTTAGCATATCATGGTTACACTACAACATGACTAGCCTGTTCGATTCCCACGGGGGACACCTAGTGACATCTCAATTCGTGCGTTCCTTCCCAGTTGGTTAGGACATTGCAGGCCGAATCACCTCATTGTCTAAAAAGAAAGATGATTCCGTGCTTCGGATGGCACGTTAAGCCGCTGGTTTCGGCAACTATCTCTCATGGTAGTACTCGTTACAAAAACCCATGTAAGGCCGTAAGGCGGTCTGAAAAACTCGATAAGAAGAATAAGGAATGATTACATGACCTTAAAGATTGATGTCCACAGCTGGCGTTCGTTTGTTCGTCGTAGGCGTCGTCGTCACGTGTTGTCCCACACCTTCCTCCTGTTTGAGTCTCCCCTCTTTCCTCCAGCACTCGGCAGTCGACATCCGGGAAAAAAAACACAGTATGTAGGTCATTCCAAATAAATCGATTTAACGGCTCGGGCTCACTCACTTCCCGTCACACTGGACAGAGTTCGGCGCCACTAGTGAAACGTGGACGTTCTGGGGCTTCATTCAGAATAACTCTGACCACCCCTACGGGGAATACAGTCGTGAGCATAATCAAATCAAATCGATTTCCAATCGGGATTGAAAACTATATTTACTTTTCTTTTTGAAATATGTTTTTAACACTGTGTAACTGTAGGCAACAAACAAAACAACGCTAGGAGACACCGTCTTCGATGGTGTTGCAAATGAATAAAACGCTTAGTGGCGTTTATATGCAAACGCAATTTGAATTTTTAAATTTTTCAACACTCAACAAACTAATAAGCACTTTACTCACGTGAATTTCGAATCCCGTCGTCGCCAATGTAGAATACACCTTTTCTACAGGGTTGGTTGAGGTTGATGTATAATAATAAAACACAGATATAGTATTCACTAGTGAATGTGGCTAGGCGTACGTCCGCACGGCACGGCGGTCGGTGAGTGAATACCAAGCGAATACAAGATAGATATTCACCATAGACCGCACCTGCCGATAGATGGCGCTAACGGCGCTTTCCACATTAACTACTCTTTATTGCTGTACACTACAGTAGGGATACTCATAAATGATAGGAAACGCCACATTCCTGCAGATTTCAAGTGGCAGATCCCCTTTAACATGAATTAAAATTCCCCGTTGAAATTCAGTTCCTCATTGAAATTCAGCTTTACAAATTTCTCCATACGACTGAAATTCGTTGTACTTGCTGAGAGGTATGGACACTCAATCATGAGAGTCTAGGTTCTGTACGGGTATGTACTTATATACATTACTAGCAGCCCGTCCCGGCTTCGCACGGGGTAGACAAATAAATTTTAAGACTCATTTTTCTACACCTTCGGTTACATTGTTCAAATTTTACCAAGGATCCCTTATTTTTTTCAAAATGAAATGTAGCTTATATCAAATAGGAAGAATGTAGCATTCTATTGGTGAAAGAATTTTTTAAATCGGCCCAGTACTTTTTGAGTCTATTCATTACAAACATACAAACATACAAAAATAGGTACAAATCTTTCCTCTTTATAATATTAGTGTAGATGTAGATAGGTCAGCACTTTTGTGCCACATCGTTTTATGGCGCGCAGCGATCGCCATTCGATCCCCGCGCGTCCCAATGTAAACACTCGTATTTATATTAACGTAGATTCATGTAAATCACTGTTTTTGATCTGACAATATATTCGGACTTTCATGAACTGTATACCGTCTCTTCATTGAACTCCCTCCTTCTGATACCACGAACTTTGGAGTCTACGAACACACATTCCTCGGACAGTTCTAATTCGCACGGAAGACATGTCATATACCAATATGAGAATTTCTATCTTACTCGTATGTACGTAATACCGACTGCTCTCAAACGGTGAAGGAAAACATTGTGAGGAAACCTGCATACGCTGAAAAAGAAATTCTGATGCATATGTGAAGTCTATCAATCCGCATTAGGCAAAAGTGGTGGACTAAAAGGTCCATATAGCCTCCCGAGGGTAGACCTATGCCATGCATTGGGACGTTTATAGGCTGATGATGATTGTTGGGTCAGATCCGATGGATGGAGTGGCGGCGTTGCGAATAATTTAGTAATAATTGAAATTCAACTTTATGATTATTATTTATGAAATTAGTATCATCATGAGCCTATACAACGTGTTAATAAATAAGCGCAAAATCTCATACACAATACTTACAAATAAACGATAATTTCATTATTTGACTATTTCCACTAGTTTCATTAGGTTAGGTATTATTTAGATTCTATTCAAAGTGTATATGTCAATGTTTGTTGTTGTGTAAATAAAGACCCCCGTAATTAATAAAATATTATTCATTAAAAATGACAAGTGTATTTTTATCTTTTTTACTTCTTCTTAAGACACCCCAAATAAGATTTCTTGCAACATTTCCTGCAGCAAGGGTAACTTTTCCCACTTATCTTCTTTGCATTTCTCCCTCTTTTCGACTTCTTATTATTCTTCTGATTTTCTAATCCGTAGTTTGGACACTTCTCCTTATATATCATCTTCTTCAGTTTTATCTCTCTTATTTTCTCCTTTTCTGTTTCCCTCTTTTCGATCCATTTGTCCAGTTTCTGTTGTATATTTAATCTCGCTTCGTATTTCTGCCTCCACTTCTTAGACTTGTCTTTCATAGCCTCGAAGTAAGCTAGTTCTATCTTTGCTTTTCTTTTTTCAGCTTCAGCGATGTCTTTTAGA
This sequence comes from Agonopterix alstromeriana, assembly GCA_963924505.1. NCBI lineage: Eukaryota > Metazoa > Arthropoda > Insecta > Lepidoptera > Depressariidae > Agonopterix > Agonopterix alstromeriana. Next base: position 382,583 of record OZ004686.1, on the reverse strand, counting down.
AACGGTCTTCTTTCCAAAGGATCAACAAATTTGTGTGCGTACTTTTCTGTATTAATTTCAATCGTTCCTTCCATCCTTCTGTTTTCCAAATCGGATTTATTATCAACAATAACACCTTCATTTTCGTTGACTTTATCTATGGGTTCAGCTTCATTTATATCTATTATTTGTTTTTTGAGATCTTTTACGTAAGAAATGCCAAGTTGTGAATCGTTATTATTGGATTTTTTCAAAGATACGACACTGTCGTCTATAGCATCGTTTATTTGTTTAAAGAGTTCACTCTTTTCGCTTTCTAGTTGTTTAATTTTGTTTTCGAAGTCTTGTGGTGCTGCTATGTTTTGATTAAACCATTGTAGTAGTAAAATTAAGATCAGTTGGTTTGGCATCTGTAAAATTACAATACATGGATTGTCTTATAATACGTATAATATGGCTTTGTGACTATGTCAGGTCGTTTTAGAGATGTGAAACGTCCACTTTTACTGTTATTCAAAGTCAAAGTCAAAATTGTCCATTCAAGTAATATCACATAGATAACTTTCTGACGTCATGTTTTTGAATCTACCACCGCGTCGGAAGGTGGTCCGTTGTAGAGAAGATGCGGCCAGAAACTCTACAACACACTTCTTTTAAACAAAACAAAATATACAAGTACACACATACATACATATATATTTAAGATTTGTATGGAAATTTTTGAAGCACTGTAACTTTAAAACTATACATTTTATCGAAAATCTGACTTCATACAAGCATAGATATTAGGTTCTAGATTATTTCTGACTGAAATGAAATTTCATTGACTTTAATCGGTTGGTATTGAAAATATCACCAGACTTCGTTTGTATGCAGCGCACATTTACGCATTCGGAATAAACATCTCTTAAATTACATAGTGTAACATTGTCAAGACCAGACATTTTGGTCATTCAAATAATCATCGAGTTATAGTAACCTTTTTTACATGGGTCTTAAACTTTTTGTCTGGCAAGTTTAGAATATTAACTGCTAATACTTGTATGGTACTAGCTCCTTCTTAATATGGTGACACTTTTTAAGGGGATGATCTTGAAAATATAACCAGACTTCGTTTTTATGCAGCGCGCATTAGCGCTTTCGGAATAGACTTCTCTTAATAAATATTTACCGTTTATAAATGTCCCATGTCACGTTCCAGATTTCAATATGGACGTTTATGAGATCGAATGTAGAATTCAATATAAAACATTTCATAATCATATTTTACGACGAAGTTTTATTGCAAATAATTTTATATTATTTTATTCACTCTTGCATTTCATTTAAATAGGAAAATATTAATATTCGTAATGAAATCCTGAAACTGGAGCTCCGGAAGACAAACAAAAATTTTAATAATGCATTTAACCAAGATATTTAATATCTTTTTTTTTGTTGGTTCTGGTATATTATTAGTTGTAGAGTTCCGTTACCAAACAAGCAATATTCTCAACACTTTTTACCTTGTCGCCACTTAAATCGCCCTTCAAGTGCGAGTGAAGACTTTAGTACAGATGATGTCCTCCTTGACTGTATTCGTCAAGAAATGAAATGAAATATCTTTTAGTACATTCTACGTATCGAAATAATGAAATTATTGTTTCTATCGAATTATTTTGTTATAAATCAGTTTGGGTGTATGAGGTTTTGCGCTTATTCATTAACACATTGTATAAGTATTTTCATATTATAGCATAGCATAGCATATGCTCACGACTATATTCCCCGAGGGGGTAGTCAGAGATATTCTGAAACCTCAGAACATCCACGTTTCACTAATAGTACCGAAACTCTGTCCAGTGTGACGGGGGGTGAGCCCGTCGCCACTTGTAATGGACAGTGGGTACAATACATGCCTCGAAATTGAAGCATGTAGGTTTCCTCACGATGTTTTCCTTCACCGAAAAGCCAGTGGTGTTACAAATCGTACATTTCCGTACAGTTCCGAAAAACTTATTGGTACGAGTCGGTCTGGACGGGGATCGAACCATCGCCTCCTGCACGGTAGGCAAAGTTACTCGCCACTGGCCACCACGGCTCTTATTATATTATGCACACAGATAATGCTCATATTATACACGTAGATAATGTCAGATGTGGACGAACCCTTAGAACGCGGAACCACAGTGTGCTGTGACAGCGCATTGCAAATGGCAGAATAAAGAGCATTATAAATGAATCGTCTGGTTGCAGAGTAAGAGAAAACTTTCCCTCTCCACTAAGAGGGCAGATAGGCGTAAAATTAAACTAATCAGAGTGAAATCACTTCGCCTCAGTGGACTACTTTTTACCTTTTTATCTCTCCTCTCGCCAGTTTGCTGTGTTACTACTATATGTTCTCGACAAAGAGATTATACCTTATAGAGTGAGCCATACCAATTGTAAAGTGTCCACTTTTTTTGACGTTTAGGTTTGAGTGTGTGGTGTCAAGTAGTATGGATAAAAGACACCAAGTGACATATGGCCTTATGTTTACGGTCACTTTTCACACACACTAGCTCAAAAAAAAGTAGACAGCCGCATAAACAAATATCTATAGTTCCATCTCCTTCTAATATTAAAGGTACGTCATAAGACAAAAGAGACCAATTACAATCGTAAATTTATGCGGACTCTATGGAGATCCTTCCTCTGAGGTTCTCGATCGAACTTTAAGATCGAATGAGATTGTACATTTAGACATGTGAATAGATAATAATACTACAAAAACGAAACTCACGTGTTAACGCCTACCAATCTCATGTTGGTTTAACCATAGTTTCGCTTTTATAGTGTACTATTATTATCTAGTCATATGATTTAGGGACTAAGACCGAAATCGCAAATAAAACAGTCCTATTATATTTTGATGTAGTAGGATTTCCAGTTTTTGTATAGAACTGCTGTTTTTTGTGTCATGATTTCGATACTTTACCCTTTTTGTTTTGTCAGAATATTACAAAGGACCCTGTATATAAATTTTTTTTATTTGAATAAAATTAAGGTATTATTTAATTTATTCAACGCAGCTTTTTCGTAGTCTCAGTCGGATAATACGGGTTCTCCACCTGGGTGAAGCATGGGATACTTATATAGCCAATACGAGTTTAACAGCTTATTGTGCTTTCCGAAGCAAAAAAGACATCAAACTCACTACAACGAGAATATTTCCGAAAGCCATTAAAAAGAAAAATAATTCCAAATAGCTCTACAAGGTGTTACAAAAAATTATTTATTTCAATCAGTGGCTCATAGGTATAAATAACAATAAAATATAACTGACTTAAATATAACTAACTAAAAGACAAAAATAAAAATAAACATTTAAGGGGGTGGTTTAGACCATCAAACTGAACAACTTTCACTATGGAGCCAACGATGAATTTTTTTTTTGAAAAATCAGCTGTTTCGTGAAATGAAAACTCCCCATTCCAAATCGAGTTTCGTTCGAGTTGTAGTTAAACGTGGTAGGGGTAAAAAGAGCCATTACAATGATGGCCAAGCTTATCGTTAGAGCTTCGGTCTGTACCCACTCCACCTTTTATTTACCCAGTCTTATCCCCCCTCCCCCAGTTACCCATTACGCCGGGGTAAATTACCTACTTTTGAGATTTTTGATACTATTGTTAGTTATACAAATAAGGATATTAAATACCCTATTATTATTATAATATAAATATTTCTTTTATCTGATCGTTTATGATAGGATAAAATAAAATAATAAAAATAAAGTCTAGAATTCTGTTAAATAATATTGAAGTGATTTTAACAGGATCCATTAAAAATTCTGAACCGGATCAAATTTTCCCACTAATGGGCCCCGACTGTTAATGTCGCTTCAATATTAGGTACTTAACAGAATTCTAGACTTGTTTTTTTTTTCTTTTAAGTTTTTATTTAAAGTTCACTTTTTACGCAGACGGTTTTTTTCAATTTACTTTCTTATTTTACACTTTTAAGGGTATATTACTATTGGCGCGCTCCATACAAACGAAGTCTGGTGATATTTTTAATACTAACCAATGAAACTCAATGATATTTTGCAGAAACAATCTAGACACAAATTTCTATGCTTGTATCTTGTCAGATTTTCCGTAATATGTATAGTTTTAAAGCTACAGTGCCTCAAAGATTTCCATACAAATCTTAAATTAATCGTAGCATTGAAACTGTATATTTTAACGAAAATCGGACACGATACAAGCCTAGAGATTTGTTTCTAGATTGTTTCTGCAAAATTTCATTGAGTTTAATTGATTAGTATTGAAAATATCACCAGACTTCGTGTGTATGCAGCGCGCATTTACGCATTCGGAATAAACTTCTCTTAACTTTTTTCAACTTGAAATCGTTATAGATTCTAAATGGTCATTCGATATGAAAAATTATAAGAAAAACCTGAAGACGATTTTCAAATACCTATTCAATACCAATAGTTCGTCAACAAAAATTTTTTTTTATTCTCACAATATGGCGTCCGGTTCTCGCCATATTAAATTTGGATTACTGTCATGTCTTTAGTGACACTCGCAAGATTAAAGACAAATAGGAGTCACGTTGCAGGTTCTGACACGAGGCTCTGCAATCCTCAATCTCTTCTTGTTCTTGATAAAAAACAATCCCTGAGATTGGGATAGATACTCCCACAAACTACTTGACATTGACAGAAATGCAGGGCTAACGCACAAGCAAGAATCAATCTATATATATAAAAATGAATCCCTATTTCCCTTGGTCACGGCATCACGCCTGAACGGCTGGACCGATTGCGATGAAACTTTGGTGGGTTGTTGTGCATATGCCAGGGAAGGTTTATAAACAAAAAAAACGGCCAAGTGTGTCTCGGGTAGGTGTAGGGTAGGTGTAGGGTAGTTGTAGGTGTAGAGTAGGTGTAGGGTAGTTGTAGGGTAGGTATAGGGTAGTTGTAGGTGTAGGGTAGGTGTAGGGTAGGTGTAGGGTAGTTGTAGGTGTAGAGTAGGTGTAGGGTAGGTGTAGGGTAGGTGTAGGTGTAGGGTAGGTGTAGGGTAGGTGTAGGGTAGTTGTAGGGTAGGTGTAGGGTAGGTGTAGGGTAGTTGTAGGGTAGGTGTAGGGTAGGGAAAATGGCAGAACAACGTCTGCCGGGTCAGCTAGTTATAAATATAAAAAATAGAATCATCAAAATCGGTCGATCGGATCGACAAATAAGCGTTTCCGTATATGTATATCGGTTACTGATTATAGTGACTACGTTCTACTATCGGTTTTCAACGCACATAAAAGAATTAAATCAGGCAAATATGGGATCAAAACATCCCCTGGGATCCACGTTTTATACTTTTATTGCCTATTTTCACGTAGAAACGCGTTTTTGTTTTACGTAATATTTTGCAAATAGGCCATTTCTGGATAAATTGGTTACAAAATTCATATCCAACCGCCTACGAGCGTCCGATCTGAGTTAAAAGCCGGGCTAGTTCAAACGAAAAACTTAGGCGATCATATAAAATCATAAATCCTTTATATTATAATCTAAGACCATGTAAAGTGCTAGCATAAGAGATAATAAATACGCTTAAAAAAATCTGGTGTTTCATACAAAACTGCAGTACCGACCGACTCGACTAAAATGTATGGAACAGCTTATGTCTTTTTCGCAGTTTCGAATTTGGCTCCATAGTGAAAGTTGTTCGGTTTGATGGTCTGAAGCACCCCTTTAAGTATGACGAGGGTGTTTCGTTACACCCTGTATACATACAGAAATAGCCTTTTTAGTGGCCACAAAGTAATAGAATAGAAACCACTCTCGTTAAAAAGTCGATAAAAGCCATAATCTAATATCGACAACGGACATCACTATAATCGATGTCGATGCTCCATTCCCATCACTAATAAATTAAGATTGATGCTGATTTGTGTCCAAAGAAACCATTTTATAGTCAATACCGATTAAGCTGATATAAACCGGAGCGCGCTTTATACAAACGAAGTCTGGTTATATGTATTTTCTATATTACTTAACTAATCTCAATGCTTGTATACAGTGTGTGCGTAAACAGTTGCATTTACTTTAAGAGATGATTGTACCCATGATACTGAACAACTTTCCCTAAGAAACCTATAGGAAATTTGAATTTAAAAAAATCTATTTTCAAATAATAAATTCGATTAGCTGATTGCATTTAGTATGGGAAGTCAGACATTATATACAAATTCCCTATAGGTTTCTAAGGGAAAGAGGTTCAGTATCATGGGTACAATCTGTTTACCCTAACACCCTGTACTGTCAGATTTTACAGTTTCAATGCTAAGAATAATTTAAGATTTGTATGGAAATCTTTGAGCCAATGTAACTTTAAACTATAGATTTTAAGTGGATATAATTCGGAGCGCGTTCCATACAAATGTACTATGGTGATATTTTCTATACTAACCAATTAAACTCAATGAAATTTTGCTGAAACAATCTTGAAACAAATATCTATGCTTGTATGGAGGCAGATTTTCGTTAAAATATACAGTTTCAATGCAAGGATTAATTTAAGATTTGTATGGAAATCTTTGAGGCACTGTAACTTTAAAACTATACATTTTAACAAAAATCGGACTCTATACAAGCATAGAAATTAGTTTTTATATTGATTCTGAAAAATTTCATTGAGTTTAATTGGTTAGTATTGAAAATATCACCAAAGTACGTTTTTATGGAGCGCGCTCCGAATTATATCCTCTTGACGAAAGATATAAAGCTTTGAACTTATCCATAGAAAGTTTCAAAGCTTGAAATCTTCGTAATTATATTATAAATTGAAAATGTTATATGATACGCGGCATCTAGATTTTCTAAACTATTTTTCCATGTATAAAATGTTACTGTTATTAATACCGTCTACTCGTATTACGCGTCAAACGTTTGTATGAAATTGACAACTCGCTAACCACCTTAATTAGACCTCACTCTGAATCACCTCTGAGATCTTATTCTGAGAAGGTATGTAAAAGATTTCCTTCTACCCCCTTTTCATTGCATGGGAGAGGAGTCAAAACAAATTAGTTACTTCTTATCACATTTTAGTTTTTGAGTTATTACTGCCTTCGTTTTTTGTATGTATATGTGCAAAAATGTAACAAACAGAATCAAACTAAAGATTGAAAAATTAAGTCTCGGGCGGGACTTGAACCCAACTCTGGTTGGTCGGGTTGGTTAGTTTGTAACAACTGCCAGTAAATGGCGCTCGCGTCCCCTTAATACGCAATAGATTGTAAATTTCCTTCTCTGGGTAGTGGGCTCGGTGGCGAAATTACATAACGCAATTCCCCGGTTTGGAAGAGTTCGAAATAGCACACCATGGATATGCTAAAAAACAAACAGATTTGTACGAAATTGCAAGGGTTCCTTTAACTACGGAATACTAAAAATCTGATGTTACATGTTAAACTTGAATGGCAGCTCTACCTAAATGTAAATAGAATATTGCAGTATCGTACATAGCCAAGACTGCAATAAACCAGCGGGGGTGAGGCAAGCGTCTGGGACGCGCGGGGGGAGGGGGTATGCAATTATCGGAATGCAATTAGTGCAGCTAGATGACACAAAAGCGCATCTTGTTCGGGACAGCATGATAAGAAGCTATGGGCTTTAATTATCTACCTGATTAGATTCTTGAGGATACATTTTTAGGGTTCAGTACCCAAAGGGTGCCAACGGAACCAAATTGCATAGGCCTACGCAGTCCGTCCGTTCGTTCGTCGGTAAGTAGTTTGAATTTTCTCCGAATATCTTGTGGTATTGTTTTGGATCCTTTGACTATTTATATGTGGACTGGTTACGCGTGTAATTCTACTAACAAACATTTCTGCCACTTTTTGCGGGAGGCGAGGTAACATGAAATCCGCAACTTTAGATTTTATTCCCCATAACTTTAGATTCTAATTTTGAATGTTAAAAATCATGAAAAGTGGTCTCGTGTGAACCCCAAAACGTTCTAAGTTCGAAGTTATTATTTCGCAATTATAGGCTGTCTCGTTTAGTGATAAGGTGTAAAATTGAATGTAAATGCACAAGATCAATTGTACTTATACCGTGGCAGAGGGGAAATGCTACTGCAAGGCTAGTCCTTATAATTATTAGTCAAAGTTTGGATCTGCTAACAAATAATTTAAAAAAAGGTAAAAATGCAGGATCGCTAGGCTGATCCTCTGCGCAAAATAGCTGCCAGCCCTCCTGTCGCCTGTCGCCTCGAATAGGCGCTTTGAGAGAGATTTGAGGAACATTTTCCCCTCAGGACCCCAGCAGCCTAGAGTCTCTACAGCTAGACTCCACTAAATTTCTATGTAAATAATCAATAAATCGATTAGTTTTGAAAGTAAGGTGGTGTATTGAAAGTAATAGGTGATGACTAGTAAGGGAATATAATTCTGAGCGCGCTCCATACCAACGAACTCTGGTGATATTTTCAATACTAATCAATTAAAATCAATGCAATTATTCAGAAACAATCTAGAAACTAATATCTATGCTTACATGAAGTCAGATTTTCGTTAAAATGTATAGTTTTAAAGTTACAGTGCCTCAAAGATTTCCATACAAATCTTAAATCCATAAAATAATCCTATCACTAAAACTAAGAGGAAGGATTTCTATAGAGTCCGCATAAATTTACGATTGTAGTTGGTCTCTTTTGTCTTTTGACGTACCTTTAATAGTAGAAGGAGATGGAACTATAGATATTTGTTTATGCCGCTTTCCACTTTTTTTTGAGCTAGTGTGAGTGAAAAGTGACCGTAAACATAAGGCCATATGTCACTTGGTGCCTTTTGTCCATACTACTTGACACCACACACTTAAACCTAAACGTCAAAAAAGTGGACACTTTACAATTGGTATGGCTCACTGTCTTAAAGAGAGATCCTTCCTCTTAGCACTAAAACTGTATATTTTAACGAAAATCTGACTTCATACAAACATAGCGATTAGTTTTTAGATTGTTTCTGAAAATTTTCATTTACTTTAATTGGTTAGTATTGAAAATATCACCAGACTTAGTTTTTATGCAGCGCGCATTTACGCATTCGGAATAAACTTCTTTTAAGTATATTTCGTCCATTCATTCTATTACGCCCTATATAATACTGTTTCCTCAACAATAACATTCGTAGCAAGGAAGTGAGGGAGTCCTATCAATAGTGGGACGTGACGGACGGAAGGACAAACGTTCTGATTAGCTATTGTAATTCTCTGACCGGCCGGCGCGGAGCGGGCGTCGCAAAAACGCATCTCGTTAACAGTTCAGTGCCTCGGGACGCGACCGGTTCACTATTGAACCTGACTAGTAGATAGAAAAGGACTGGGGATGTGACGACTGTTGTCAGTAAATAATAAAAAATACAATATACTCCTCATAGAATTTCAAACTTAAAATTTTTCAAAAAATTTCAAATACTTTATTTCTGAAAATATGCATACATAGGAAAGTCCCATTATACCGTTTCATCGGTTTGTTGTGGTATCGAGAGTTTTGTATTCCCTTCCTCCCTTCTGAAATTAAAATTAAGTAACATCATCATCATCATCCACTGCTGAGCACAGGCCTCAAAGAGGTTGTATGGGCGTTAGTCCACCACGCGTGCCTAATGCGGATTGGTAGACTTAACATACGCAACGATATGCTCGAGTCGTCGCTGCGCTGCGATCTGTTCGCTGACAGGTTGTCAGACCTACTGCGTGATTGAGAGTTTTGTGAGAGTGTTATAAGAGTTAGCCAAAGAGATTATACCTAATAGAGTGAGCCATGTTTGTCCACTTTTTTTGACGTTTAGGTTTGAGTGTGTGGTGTCAAGTAGTATGGACAAAAGGCACCAAATGACATATGGCCTTATGTTTACGGTCACTTTTCACACACACTAGCTCAAAGAAAAGTGGACAGCCGCATAAATAAATATCTATAGTTCCATCTCCTTCTACTATTAAAGGTACGTCATAAGACAAAAGAGACTAACTTCAATCGTAAATTTATGCGGACTCTATGGAGATCCTTCCTCTGAGGAGTTAGCTCTATAACGGGCCAATGAGCTGTCTGTCTGCGTGTTGTTGCTGTCTGCTTTTATTAATTTTATTTTCAATTTAAGTACCTACCTATAAGTTGCATTGTGAAAAGGTGTTAGCTGTGTAATGCAATTCAAAGTCAAAGTCAATATAATTTATTCAATATAGGAGCTTGCAGCACACTTATCAAACGTCAAATCTTTTTTAAAGCTACCACCGCGTCGGAACGTGTTGTCGCTGTAGAGAAGATGCGGCCAGAAACTCTACAACATAACACGACTTAATAACTATTACAATATAAATTCTTAAGCTAAAGTTATGTATACAATAACACATAGCAATGTAATACATTTATTAAATTGAAAATTAAATTAAACGAAATCTCAATTTCTTCTTCAAGCGTATGCAGGTTTCCTCACGATGTTTTCCTTCACCGTTGACCGGTTACCGGGTATTTTATATTGAAAAAAGAATTTCAATAGTTCCATTGCTTTTAGTTTGTTTACGTTACTATAACGTACTTACGTTTACGTAAGTTAGTCAGGGACACATATTTCGAGAATTTTGTATGAGACTCGGCGTCCATTAATTTGTAAGTCAATGGTCAAAACACACAAATTTGAAATAGAAAATATTACGGCCACCTTCACATTTATATCGATATTCTTAAAAATTTAATGTTTAGAACCTATAAAATATTTGTTGCCACAACTTACTCCACATGCGAGCAAACCATCTGCTACAAACTATATTCCGGTTAGTGACGTATAATTTAAATGAGCACATCTCGTGTAGTAATGCGGCGGAAGTCGTCACTCTACGGAACAATTCAATAACAAAACAATCTTGAAGCGAGCCGCGCCGGATATAGACCAATTATCTATAGTGATGTTCTGGGCTGCAATCGCGGTAAATATTCGGTGATTGAACCGTGACTGGACTACGTACGAACCATGACTTTTAACACATTTGGTATTTCGCTAATCGCGGTACAGCTCATGACAGCCGTTAGAGCTGTTTTGACAAATCGCTCAGACGTTAAATAGAGTTTAGCGCGAGGCGGAATTCAACACAGTTGAATAGTAATTGGATTGCAATGTGATTAGAACTAAAATTGGATAAGAAGAGAACTTCGATGTTTTAAATTAGCGCAATCGGTCTCCTGTACTATTATTAAAAATAACAGTGTTATCACTGTTATTTTTACCGACCGACTTAGTTTGTGTATCTAGTATAATTTCTATGTATTTTACTCATTGACTTACCACTACTGGACGGAGGGTCCGCGCTCAAAAGTGTCCGAATAAAAAGAGAACGAAAACGCAAAAAAGAGAACGAATTATGCAACAGTCTTCGTTTGATCGGTCGACTACGCGGAACAGAGTGGGACGGAAAAGAATTTCAGAATTTTCAATGTTTTTAGTTGGTTTACATTACTATACGTACTTAGGTTTACAGTAAATTTGAGTCTCGGACACTTTATTCGAGTATTTTGTACTAGACCCGGCGTCCAAAATATTTTACGTCAATGATTTTACTGATTAGTTTTTGGTGTGAAATAACGTATATTTGATTTTATTTAATGTCATGGGTATTGGCACTGAATATTTTAATGGGGTAGTTTAGACCATCAAACTGCAGTTTATTGATTCGACTCAAATGTATGGAACTGCAGATTGTATGGATGTATGGACCAAGTGAAATTTGTATGGAGAGCCATTTCTGGGGTTCCGTAGTCAACTCTAATTTCTAAAATACTGGAGTAAAAAAACTGAGAAATGCTATAAAATATAGATTTCGGTAAGTACTTTCAGTGAAAATTATAACGGATACTGTAGCCCAAACGGTTTCTGAAAATAAACCTGTAACATTAATATATTTTCTAATACCAACTAGATGGCATTGCACGAAATTAAATCGCGCTATCGTTAGGTTACAAATTTTCTTTTAGGTACGATAATTTTTTTTTGCATGTGCTCATGACTGCACTCCCCTACGGGTAGTCATAGATATTCTGAAACCTCAGAACATCCACGTTTCTCCAGTAGTACCGAAACTCTATCCAGTGTGACGGGGGGTGAACCCGTCACCACTTATAATGGACAGTGGGTACAATACACGCCTCGAAATTAGGGCATGCAGGTTTCCTCACGATGTTTTGCTTCACCGAAATGCCAGTGGTGTTACAAATCGTACATAAATTCTGAAAAAAAATTGGTACGAGTCAGCCTGGACGGGGATTGAACCATTGCCTCCTGCACGGAAGGCAAGGGTACTCACCACTGGACCACCACGGCTGTCATGACTTTCTTTTTGACGGTAAAATTAGGGCTATAATAGACTAACACTCAGTTGCAGAAACACTCATTAAAGTTAATCCTCCATAAAATCTCTTGCTGTCACTTTTTGTCTTGTTTGGACCACCACGGCTTCAGTAGGTTTTAATTAAAATTATAATTTAAGACATGCAATTATACCTAAATCAGTATTATTAGTAAATCGATCCCTAACCGTTTGTCAAATTAATTTCAATTTCACACAGTATATTATAACCAACTATGAATGATAGAGTAACCAAACTTAGTACTCTACTTCATTGCAATAAAGGCGACTTTAGAATGTGCACTTAACAAAGGTCTATCACAACGATAGAGTTCGTAGCACCGTAGCAAGAGCCGTCTACGTGTCGGCTACGACGCTACAAGGCCTACGGCTACGAGCTACGAAGACAGCTACGACAAGTAACTGACTATATGGTTTGGATTCTGTTTATTAATTTGTGAATTAATTTATGCGACGCACTGAGCTGAATATACAGGGTGTAACAAAACACCCTAGTAATTCTTAAGGGGTTGCTTCATCCCATCAAACTGAACAACTTTCACTATGGAGCCAACGTCGAATTCGCGAATAAAAATCAGGTCTTACATACTAAACTACAAATCTATTCGAGCTAAATGTATGGGACAGCAGATTTTTTTTCGCGATTTCGATGTTGGTCCCAGTTTGATGGTCTAAACCACCCCCTTTAAAGTTTTAAATATTAATTTTTACTTTTGTAGCACCTTGTATACAGGGTGTCAGGGTAAACAATTGCAGTATTGTATCCACGATACTGAACAACTTTCCCTAATATCTCCTTATATTCCTTTTATAGCAACGAAGCCAACAGATGGCGATACCGGTTCTTCTTATCGTGTGGACAAGTCCTGGTGTCAGAGTTTTTTCAGACCGCCTTACGGCCTCTGACTTGATTTTTATGTAACGACTACTACCACCAGAGACAAAGTCACTTTGTGCGTTTTTCCCCAGTTGGTTAGGACATTGCAGGCTAAGTCACCTGCCCGTGGCAGGTGGGTCTGCTATCGGGCGCGTCCCCCGGGTGGTGGATAGGGGAATGCCCCCCCAGAAATGGGGGGTACCGGCTTGCCGGCGTGAACCAACCCTAAGTGGGGTGGTCGCATCACTGAGATGTGACCACAGGAGGGCGGCGGGTCAGCTTGACTCGTCCGCGGTTCGTTTCTCCACATGTCCCTCTGTTTATCGGAGGGCACTGTGGAGGAGCAAGGGCGGGCTCTGTGTGTACTCACCCTACCACAGAGCAGGCCGGGAAGGAGTTCCTTCCCCGCCACCGCCAAGCGGTATATCGTTATCGTCTGGCCTGTTTCCAGGCGACCGAGGGCCTTGCCTTTATTGGCCGGGCCGAGACAAGGAAAAGTCAATAACACCCGACAGTGAAGTCGTTAAAACCGACGGTGGCGGTTGGCAGCTGCTTCACCGCAGCCGCCTTCAGCCTTCCAGTGGTGAGTAGCGGGCGATAGGTGCGGGGGCGCCTTCGCCTGCATTGCACTACTCACCACCCTTGCGGGAAGACATTCTCTGGTGGGCCAGCCGAAAGGCAGGCGATCGCCGGTGGGGGACTGGATGTAAAGGCTCTGCCGGTCTCCCAGTTCCCTGCCATCCGGGCGAAGCGGGAGTGCCGCTGGGTTATTTTAGTGGGTATACCGGTGACTCGCACCGGGGAGTCCCACATACCCCTCCCGTCCCCCAACGGGGGGGGATGCGTAATGCATTTTTTCCCAGCGTCAAAAAAAAAAAAAAAAGGCTAAGTCACCTGATTGTCCGAATAGAATGATGATTCCGTGCTTCGGATGGCACGTTAAGCCGTTACTCCCGGCGATACCTGTTGCACTCGCAATATTTATACAAGTAATAAATCGCGCAAGATTCGATATACAGGATGTAGGGAAAAGTTTTATTAACCTTTAAACTACATACTCTACCCATCAATCTGAACAACTTTTACTATATTTGCTATAGTTTCATACTAAACTGCAATGCCTACTAGACTCAAATGTATCAAACAACAGATTTTTTTTTTCGATTTTATGTTTGCCCCTCATATTAAAAATGGTTCAGTTGTCAAAATCATCACTTGGTGATTTTGTTATTTCCCTCCTAAAATGTATGGGAATTTAAAACGTTTATGTCGCTATAATGCTTCTGGTAGCTGCCCTTTGTGCCTCATCTCAACTTTCCACATACAAGGTCTAACTAAGAACTGTTAAACCACGGCCGTCACGGATCACACCTAGCCTGGCGGAAGATCTTCCCCTTTCAATGGAGGAACTTCCTAAATAGTTCCCCCACGTACATAACAGCTCAATGTTCCAGACCTCAACCATAAACTATTTCCGATAGAGTACTTCAAGATTCAACAATAAACAAACACAATGTAACTTTACAACAAACTGAAACGTTCCTCCAAAGATTAAAAAAAATACTGAAAAAAAAACTTTAGTTCATTCCACCCACCAAGTCGTTTAAATCAAGCTATTTTGATCCTTAAAACAAAACTTCAAAGGGTCATTGTATGAGACTTTAAGTAGAAAGAACTGTTTTAAAGTTACTTTGTCAAAGGCAACTGTCCATAAGAATCTTTTGTATCTGGAGCTTCGATACGGAAGAAAGAACTTTATTCGATAGACGTTAAAGATGAATCTTGTTTGCAACTAGCTTCCTTGTTGTAAAAATTTAGTTTTCTTTGATCAAAGTTGAGTTTTTTTTTTCATAAAACAAAAAGGCTCTTATTAAATTGTTAATATCAGTACCTAGTACCTATACTTCATTCCAAATAAGGACGATGAGATTTTCTGATTCCTGTTTAGCTCTCTGGCCAATTCTGATTACCAATGTAATTAATTTATTGGATATATATACTATCCGACATATCTTGGACGTTACTAAAGCTGTTTTAAGAATAAGTGAGAGGAAGTGTTTCAAATCTCTGTTTCTGTAATGCAAAATAGCCTTAAAATTTCGTTGCTATTTTGAATGGAGTAAACTTTCTTTTTTTTTTCAATGGAAAATTATCAGCCGATGTACAGGGTCCTTCTTAATATGCTGACACTTTTTTAAGGGGATGATCAGACCATAAAACTGAACAACTTTCTGTATGGGACCAACGTCAAAATCGCGAAATAAAAATCAGCTGTCCCATACATTTGGCTCAAGTAGGTTTGCAGTTTTGTATGGAAAAGCAGATTTTTTTCGTTGTTGGTCCCAAAGAAAAAGTTGTTAAGTTTGACGATCTGATCATCTCCTTAAAAAAGTGTCAGCAGACTAAGACACCTCGCGTGCCCAAATGCGGATTGGTAGACTTCACATACGCATCAGAATGTCTTCTTCAGCGTACGCAGGTTTCCTCACGATGTTTTCCTTCACCGTTTGAGAGCAGTCGGTATTACGTACATAAGTTAGAAAAACTCATTGGTACATGGCGTGTCGTCCGGGCGGATTCGAACCCGAAGCTTTATTACTGAGTGGTTATACATTAATTATTCATTGATTGAATAAAGCATAGCATAGCATATGCTCACGACTATATTTCCCGAGGGGGTCAGAGATATTCTGAAACCTCAGAAAATCTACGTTTCACTAGCAGTACCGAAACTCTGTCCAGTGTGACGGGGGGTGAGCCCGTCGCCACTCTTGATAGAATATTATTATTTTATTTTATTATACACTAGCTGTTGCCCGCGACTCCGTCTCCGTAGACCTTAAAAAAGTATCCTATGTTAATCCAGATCATATTCTATCTGGGTGTCAAGTTTCATCAAAATCCGTTGAGTAGTTTTTGCATGAAAGAGTAACAAACATACATTCATCCATACAAACTTTCGCATTTATAATATTATTAGGATTGATTATTCCTGATTCTAAATGTTTCTATCTTAGATTAATTATATGTCTAGATTGAGCGTCTCGCTTCTACCGTATAAAACAAAAGTGGACAACTTGCTTAGGTTGGTGTGCGTGAGGCGTCATACAACTTATATCTGATCACCGAGAGTTCGGTAAATTTTTTTACGACGCGTTCGTAGATCCGACTGTCTATCTAGACATATAATTTATCAAAGGTTTCTATTTAACTTTAAAATACGACAATATTAACGCATATACCTAACCTAACCGTCACTCATTTTTCAAAATCTGTTATTCCATACATGTATATCGACTAGCCATTGACATTTTATTTGAAACAGCAGATTTTTTTCGCGATTTCGATCTTCGTTCCATAGTGAAAGTTGTTTCGTTTGATGGTCTGAAATACCCCGTTTAATATGTAACGCATTTAATTTTACACCCTGTATAGGCTGATGATGATGATGATGAATTAAAGTACCAGAATGCAGTGTTCAAAGTAATGGAAAACAGAATATTAAAGTTAATTTAAAACGGGTAGAGATTCCCACCTGACGCGGTCATGTCACTTCGCCGCCTCCATATTCATGACGCAACCCGAAGGTTTCTACTACATTTAACTTATTCCTTACTAACCTACTGCGAGAAATAAGAGGATTATTTTAAATAGGATCAAATATAGAGACTCACTTTACTAACTTAAAGAGAGTTAAAAAGTAAAACATACATTTCCTTACATTAAATATAATAATAGGTGAATGAATTATTTTTCACTTTTTAAATGTTTTTTTTTTGGCGTATGGTTTCTTTTTAATCAGTAATTTAATGTTATTTCGTAATTTTTAAGTTACTTGATAACTGCTGAACCGATTTTCATGGAACAAAGCTAAGAACACTCTCGCAAAAATTATTATCTTTCCAATAAAAAAAACGCATCGAAATCGGTCCATCCGTTCGAGAGCTAAGATGCCACAGACAGATAGACAGGCACACAGACATTGGCGTCAATCTTATAACACCCCTCTTTTTGCGTCGGGGGTGAAAAACCATTTTTCCTATAGTCCTTCCTAAATTTAAAGGTCTGTATCTTTTAAACCGTAATAGGTATCCAGATCAAACTTTCACAGAATATGTGTCATTATGATATTGGATTTAATGACAAATAAAATAAAACCGGTCAAGTGCGAGTCGGAATACTCGCGCACCGAGGGATCCGTACTACAACATACACACAACATATTAACTATAAAAAAGTTTTGTTTTCTCCGTGCCGTGCCGTTGTGGTCCAGTGGCGAGTAGCCTTGCCTGCCGTGCAGAAGGTGATGGTTCGATCCCCGTCCAGGCCGACTCGTACCAATGAGTTTTTCGGAATTTATGTACGATTTGTAACACCATTGACTTTTCGGTGAAGGAAAACATCGTGAGGAAACCTGCATGCTTCAATTTCGAGGCATGTATTATACCCAATGTTCATTACAAGTGGCGACGGGCTCACCCCCCGTCACACTGGACAGAATTTCGGTACTACTGGTGAAACGTGGATGTTCTGAGGTTTCAGAATATCTCTGACTACCCCCTCGGGGAATATAGTCGTGAGCATACGCATGCATGCATGCATGCATTGTTTTCTCCGGGACTCCTTTAGTGCGAGACCAACTCACACTTCGCCAGTTTTTATGTAGAATCACACCAATAGAGAGAATATAGAGTTTGCTTTATAATCATATAAATTTTCACTTGTATGCATTATCGTCTTTGTATCGATAGATCAAAAACAAAAAAAAAACGTTGAATGAAACTAGTTTCTTGTATGGGTGTTGTATGTACTCCTAGAAATGAATTCATTTTTGTTCTTTTTTCTCTTTTTCGATGTTGGTCCTATGGTGAAAGTTGTTCAGTTTGATGGTCGAAACCTTAGACGATTTATATACGGACTCGCCTCGCCTTAGCATTTCCCCTCTGCCAAAGTACAAGATACATACAATTTTATACCTTATAACTAAACGCGACAGCCTATAATTGCGGAACAATAATTTCGAACTAATCACGTTTGGGGTTCACACTACACTGTTTTTCATTATTTTTAACATTCAAAATTAGAATCTAAACTAATGGAATAAAATTCAAAGTTGCGTATCGCATGCTACCTCGCCCCCGGCTAAAAGTGGCAAAAAGTTTGTTAGTAGAATTACACGCGTAACTTGTCCTCATATAAACCCCCTTAAAAATTTTAAATGTTTATTTTTACTTTTGTAACACCTTGTATGCTGTGTTGTATTGATGCTGATGAACCCTCGGTGCGCGAGTACCCGACTCACAATTGACCGGTTTTATAATTTTTAATAACAACGTCTACCCAAACTCTTCCGCACAAACTATTCTTACAAATAGTAACACAGTAATCTCAGTGACTTCACAACACGAAGCTTTACAAAGAGGCTGACAAAACAAAGGTAAATCTCATAAAGCATATCTCAATATAAGACGCGTTCACAAAGCGGCGGGATCAAAAGAGAATACAATTGCCCTCAAGTTGTTTAAGATACGCTTTCATCTGTTGCAGTGTGTTGACGGCTTTATGAAATAATTTTAATTAATTTACTGCCTTATGAAGTTTTGAAATGTTCTAGCTACTTACACGCGTATACAGGGTGTTAGGGTAAACAGTTGAATTACTAGGGGTGATAGCACCCATGGTACTGAACAACTTTCCCTAAGAGACGTATAGGAAATTAACAACAACAAAATTGTGTACTTTCCATACTAAATGCAATTAATCGATTTATTTATTTCTGAATTTCTCTTATGTTCCTGTGGGAAAGTTGTTTAGTATCATGGGTATAATCACCTTTAAAGTAATGCAACTGTTTACCCTAACACCCTGTAGAAACATTCATACATACAATTTTCATCGTAGATTAGTTTTGGCGAGAGTATGGTGTTCCAGGTCTTCGAGGTCAGTTTGACGGTCTAATCCTCCCCTTAAAAAAACCCGACTGCATAAAAAACCTATTAACTGAAATTAGGACTTGGTTATTGATTGGTTTGTCCCCGCCTGCAATACCTACCTACTAAAAATAAAATTATATTTGCTTACACAAAGTTGTTAGGTATAGCTGATTAGTGATGATAGAGCTTGTTTTTCTCTTTTCAGTTAATAGGTTTTTTATGCAGTCGGGTTTTTTGTTTATCTTAATAATTTAGTTTATTTCATATTTTTTAGTTTTGTGTCGAAACGTTAACATAAAAGTATTCTAATATTTATAGATTTGGAATCGTCTGATTACTAGCAAAGTCAAAGTCAAGTCAAAGTCAATATAATTTATTCAATATAGGAGCTTACTGCACACTTATCAAACGTCAAATCTTTTTTAAAGCTACCACCGCGTCGGAACGTGTTGTCGCTGTAGAGAAGATGCGGCCAGAAACTCTACAACATAACACGACTTAATAACTATTACAATATAAATTCTTAAGCTAAAGTTATGTATACAATAATACATAGTCTATTTAATAAA
This sequence comes from Agonopterix alstromeriana, assembly GCA_963924505.1. Lineage (NCBI taxonomy): Eukaryota > Metazoa > Arthropoda > Insecta > Lepidoptera > Depressariidae > Agonopterix > Agonopterix alstromeriana. The sequence continues at coordinate 362,840 of OZ004686.1, read as the reverse complement.
ATAATTGATACTATACAGTAAAGTAAATAAACTATAAGCTAGTGACCTCAGACCCAAGCATTTTGATCATTTAAATAGCTTTCATTTGATACCCATATTGTAAATTTTAACAAAAAAAAATTGTTTCTTCCCCCTCTCCTTTTTAATTCGTAGACGCCATCTTAAAATAATATACCCTTTGTCACTCTCACGATTTTTACGAATCCAATGACACCTCCTACATTAAAATCCATCAAGCTGTTTAGGCTGCAGGCCGTGTCAAAGAAATAGACATACAAACAAACATATATACATACATACATACATACGCTCGAAAAACATAACCCTCCTTCTGGCGCAGTCGGGTAAAATGTGTCAGCATATTAAGAAGGAGCCTGTATACGTCCCAGCAGGCCTACCCTCAAGAATCAGCATCTATGTTAGTCCACCACGCGTGCACAATGCGGATTGGTAGACTTCACATACGCATCGGAATTTCTTCTTCAGCGTATGCAGGTTTCCTCACGATGTTTTCCTACACCGTTTGAGAGCAGTCGGTATTAAGTAAGAACATAGCATATGCTCACGACTATAATTCCCGAGGGGGTACTCAGAGATATTCTGAAACCTCAGAACATCCACGTTTCACCAATAGTACCGAAACTCTGTCCAGTGTGACAGGGGTGAGCCCGTCGCCACATAATGGACAGTGGGTACAATACATGCCTCGAAATTGAAGCATGCAGGTTTCCTCACGATGTTTTCCTTCACCGAAAAGCCAGTGGTGTTACAAATCGTACTTAAATTCCGAAAAACTCATTGGTACGAGTCGGTCTGGACGGTCTGGTCGGTCATATTAAGTAAGTAAGAAAAGAAAAGAAAAACTCATTGGTACATGGCGTGTGGTCTGTGCGGATTTGAACTCAGACAAGCCACCGACGCTCACGACCATGCGGATTAGATACTTAATATTGAACAAAGTCATACTTTCAATATTTAATTAAATCTATGCGGTTGGATGGATCAGCGGCAGAAACTGCGGCACGAAACAAGCACAAAATGCCAACTATTGGAAGGCTCATATCTGTTTGTGCCTCTTGCGGGCTTGTCCCGGTCCTCAAGATTGAGTTTCCATATCTTATAAGAGATAGACTTACTTAATTATAAACTGTAGCTATGAGAACAACAGTACAAAAAAGTGCATGTTCTGTCAGTAAGTTTTAGAGATACAGCCGTTCAAAGGTCGGACCTTTGATGTTCCATACAAAACGACAAATTTACTCGAGCTAAATGTATGGGACAGCAGATTTTTTTTTCGCAATTTCGTTGTTGGTCCCATAATGAAAGTTGTTCAGATTGATGGTCTAAACAACTCCCTTAAAAGTTTTATATGTTTATTTTACTTTTGTAACATCCTGTATATACAAAAGTAAACGTAAAACATTTAAAACTTTTAAGGGAGTTGTTTAGACCATCAAACTAAACAACTTTTACTATGGGACCAATATCAAAATCGCGAAAAAGATTCAGCTGTCCCATACATTTAGCTCGAGTAGATGTGTCGTTTAGTATGGAACATCCGTTTTTTTTTCTCGATTTTGATATTGGTCCCATAGTGAAAGTTGTTCAGTTTGATGGTCTAATCCACCCACTTAAATGTTTATTTGTATTTTTATAACACCTTGTATACAGTTTAGAATAACTTTGATTACCCCTTGGGGACTATAGCCGTGAGCATGTCTCTGATAGATGCAGGTTGTCGCAACGTCTCCTTGACTACGACACTAGGTACATTAGAGTTGCGACACTGGGTACGTTAGAGATGGTGTACAAAATAAACATTGCCGAGCCGGTCGATTACTCGAAGGATATCCTTAGAGGTAGGGACAAGATATACATGTTCTAACGGTTTTAGGATTCCATTAGGGGAAACTGTAATGGTTCTTTGTTTGAATAAACAACTCAATTAATCGCCTTGTGCACTGATTGAAACAAAGTTTGAAAAAAAAACCGGCCATGAGCGTGTCACACTCGCTCATGATTGGGTTCCGTAGCCCTATTTTTGACTTTGAGCGCCGATATTTCGAGACAGAAGCGTTATATCCATTTAGTTTCTATGGATGTTTTTTTCCATTGCATAAATTGGACAAGATCTATCCAACGACACCTAAATCGATTAAACATTTTTTTTTCTATCCCCTCTTTCGTTGTATGGGAGGGGTCGAAAAAAATTGTTTCTTTCATAACTACTACATTTCTGTTTTTAGGTTACTGTTATCTATCTTCATGCCAAATTTCAATTCAATAGGTGCAAAAGTGAGCGAGTTATTGAAGCGGGGCATACAGACAGACAGACAGAATGGATGAAAGTATAAGGGTTCCTTGTTTGACAACGGAACCCTAAAAAATGTTTGTTCCATGCAATGAAAAGGGGATTGAAATCTTTATAATGTTTTTATCTCGAGATATTTGCCCTCTAAGTTAAAAATAGAGCGTCGAGGTAGGCTACGCGTCAAAGTTATAAAATAATCAAGTAAAAAAGAAAAAATCTTTAAACCAAAATTGTTTTATTACCATAATTTAAAGGATGTATTCAGATAATGACTAAACAACTTTCCCTAAGAAACACTCGACCACGGACGGCAAATCCCCAGGCTTCACACCTAGCCTGGCGGAAGATTTACCCTTTTCAATGGAGGAACCTTCAATCTCGTTCCTCCACAAGTGAATCGTTGCAGTACTGTTCAAGCATCGAGAGCCCGTTCTATGGAGTGCCGGCGATGGGGCACTGTATACGCTATTATAATAAGATACCAGAGAATATTCTAAACTTGACAGACAAAAAGTTTAAGTCTCATGTTAAACAAGTCCTCTGTAAAAAAGGTTACTATAAACTCGATGATTATTTGAATGACCAAAATGTCTGGTTTTGACAATGTTACTCTATGTAATTTAATATTGGATTTTTGTAATTGTACTTTGTATATTTTGTTTTGTTTAAAAGATGTGTGTTGTAGAGTTTCTGGCCGCATCTTCTCGGTGGTAGATTCAAAAACATGACGTCAGAAATTTATCTATGTGGTATTATTTTGAATAAACAATTTTGACTTTTTGAGCTGTGAGCTGATGATGAACCTATAAAAAAAACATCTACCAATTTTTTTATTTTTTTTCATTTACTCTTTTATTTCATACTTTTTAATTTGTCATTTCTTTAGTGACACTCGCAAGATTAAGACAAATCGATTGACATAAAAATCATCAAAATCGGTCCACGCATTTATTCTCTAGATTGCCACAAAGGAACAAACATACCATACGTAGGCGAATAAACACGTTACCTTCCTTTGCGTCGCGCAGTCGGGTAAAAGACATCACCACAGTTTATATGACCCTTCAAGTTTAGTTCAATAACTCCACCGACGGGAACAAACAAGCTGTACCTACTCCAACAAATAACTACTTGAAAAACTAAACAAAACCGCTAAGAATAAAAACAAACGGAGGACCGGACCTCCCGAGCCTCCCGGACTCTATTTACACCGATGTTTGTTTAGGAGAGGGCTCTCTAAGGGTTCGTCCACATCTGGCGAATGCGCGGCGAATGCGAGCTGCACACGTGCCGTTACTGCAATTATTAAAATAAATATCAAAATAAATAAATAAATATCTTGGACATTGTCACACAAATTATCTAGTCACATTTAAAGTACCAGAATCTAGCCTGGACTTGTATTATGATGACAGATAACGATATATAATGCATATATGGATACAAACATCCATGACTCGGGTACAAATATTCATATTCATCATACAAATATTTGTCCCTTACGAGATTCGAACCCGCGACCCTTGGCACAGCAGGCAGGTTCACTACCGACTGTGCTATCGGGCCGTCAATATTTCGTACTCTTTAGTGAAAGGCTTGTATAGGAAGCACGCGCGACACGGGATCTGCGCGCGTGCAATTAGCGCGCTTACAGTCCCGATCACTGTCATACTGTGAGCTTCAATTGTTGGGGAAACAGGTGCAGCGCGCGGCTATTGCACTGCTCGCGGGCGGCGCAGGAGCGACCCACGAGCATAAAATACACGCATTAATTAAGAAATGATACGCAGACTTACGGGAGTATAGATTTATTGTGGATCGGAGATCGTCCGCCAAGAGTAGGGGATCTTATAATAGCTTATATACTAATTATAAACTACTTTAATGTTAACTAAGCATCGGACGCTGGCCCAGATTAATAGGCAATGGTGCAAAGTGCATCAGCAGTTCCGTAGTGATCTACTTTACTTGAACTGGATGTCGGATGCTGGGTCAGCAACCTTAACTCGTGCAGCTCGCGCGCAGCTCGCAAGCTTTGGCCAGATGTTGACGCACCCTAAGGCTGTCTGTCCACCAGAGACGTGCGATGTAGCCAAGCTGTGAGCGAGGAAAAAAATAACCAATCAGGGGTTTTATTGTGTAACTACCCGATTAGATCGATATCAAATCAAACTGCATAGCTAGCACGGCAGCGTGATATAGCACTATCACACCTTCGCTCTCTTTGCATTTACGTGCGAACGAGCAAGATAAAAGGCGTGAGATAGCCGTATCATAAGCCGAGGATGAGTAATAGGGATATGTGATACGTATGCGTAAGAGGTACGACAAGAGTAGCGTAGCTAAGCCAAGCTACGTACGCATCTTCACATCGCTCATCTACCTCGCACAGGTTTGCTGGATGCGGGAACATAGCTTCATAGCTCGCACAGCTTAGCTACATCGCACATCTCTGGTGGACAGCCAGCCTAATACTGCAAGAGGAAATCTCTACAAATACGCCGTGGGTACTCGCTTAAGTTAATGCTTGCGTATACATCCTACAAACAAAAAAACCGGTCAAGTGCGAGTCTGGCTACTTGCGCACCGAGGGCCCCACACCGCACCACTCCACCACACCACACCATTTATTAACTTACAAAAAAGTTTTTTTTCAGCGGGACCTTTAGCGCGAGACTGACTCAGTAATTAAAATTGTTCCTTGTAGGTACACTTGGAAAAATCAAAGTTTGGAAGCCTCAGTATAATTCATCAATCTAATGATGAAATGGCGAGTCAATAAGTGATGACTGTTAAGTGGTAACTATAGCTTGTCGGACTATACGGAATGATTCACGGTTTAAGAGGATATTATTCGGAGCGCGCTCCATACAAACGTACTATGGTGATATTTTCAATACTAACCAATTAAACTCAATGACATTCAGAATCAATCTAAAAACAAATTTCTATGCATGTATAGAGTCCGATTTTCGTTAAAATGTATAGTTTTAAAGTTACAGTGCCTCAAAGATTTCCATACAAATCTTAAATTAATCCTAGCATTGAAACTGCATATTTTAACGAAAATCTGACTCCATACAAGCATAGATATTTGTTTCAAGATTGTTTCGGCAAAATTTCATTGAGTTTAATTGGTTAGTATTGAAAATATCACCATAGTACGTTTGTATGGAGCGCGCTCCGAATTATATCCCCTTAAGGCTCGACCGCCCGATTTTACCGTAAAATTGGGTAACTTTGTAACCATTTTATACATTAACTACGGCTCTTTTTAAGCAGAAAACAAAACTGAACAATCTACGAATCTATCTAATCATGAGATTCTTGTGATTTGGTACTTCTCAAAATCTATTTTAATTAGTAAAACTGAAGAAAAAGGAATCTAATAACACCCCTTTTTTCCAGTTGTAACCATTTTACTCTTAAATTGTTGATCGAAAGAAACTGAAAATTTACAACATACTTCACAATGCAACATCGAATGATTTTGTTTTCTTATTTTTTGAAAATTCATAAAAAAAATCATCAAATTTTTCAAAGAAAACCGCTAAATTCTGACCGAAACCACTCGCTCGTTCACATCGATTAGTATTGAGAGTCGTGTTCCTGGGCGGATACGCCTTAAAAGATGTTCTAACAATGCGTAATGCAAAACTATAGCCATACAAACACAAATTTAAACATTAATAACAAAAGAGCGTCGGATGGAGAGAGGGGACACAATAATATAACAAACCGCGATGTCGATTGTTTGATTTCCGGCGAGCACTACCTGTGTCACTAAACTGGTTAGCTATATAGAGATGGGAAAATCTTTATCGATAACTAATTATATTCTATTTTTTAAATTATGGCGTCCATCTTGGTTTTAGATGATTTAGCGATTAATATTTGCGACTAGCGGCGCCCGCGACTACGTACGCGCGGACCACTGACTTTAAATACTCATTTGGTTGAATGTACCGATTGCGATAAAATAAAGCCTACATGGTAAGTCAAATTAAGCCCTATGCTTTTGTAAAAACCCCATCTCAATCAGTTCAGTAGTTTTTATGTGATGCGTGCATAAACAAACAGATAAACAGACATAAATTCTAACCATGTCCCGTGTCCCGCTGGCTGGAGGTTTTTTCAAACCCATGCCTCCTTCCATTTTGACGGAACAAATTTTAATTCTGATTGGATTTGATAGAACAAATTTGGAACAAAATCCCAGACATACTGGCATCGTTCTAGGACATGGGGTCCCGCTGAGTCCCATTAATTATTATCTAAAAATCTGTTGGGGTGGTTTTACGCTTATTCATTAACACGTTGTATATCTTCGAATAAACATTTTGATTTTGCATTACGAATAGTTACACTGCCATCTGATGGACCTAACGGGGACTAACTAACACTTCTGTAGCACAAAGGAAAAATATCGATAGTCGATAAAATTATCTAAGTGTTCAGGTGCATCACTAAGATCAAGGCACATCTCGGCACCCCTTTGTTCACATTTCCCGCGTCTCTCTCTCAGTTGTCGATTTATATTTCAATTTGTATCCTAAAGTGAAAGAAAATTGTTTCCTACAACATTTTCTGTTTAAGTACTTACGTTAAGGGGATATTACCGTTAGCACGCTCCATACAAATGAAGTCTGATTAGGGTGTAACAAAACACCATAGTAATACCAAAGTGAATATAATAATAATAGTGAGCGCGCTCTCGGTTCGCGACAGGTCTATAATGCGCGGGGTGCGGAGCGAGGGAGGAGCGCGTCTCGGCCAGCTCTGCTTACGGGCAGTACCCTAAGTCAACAGAGACTTAGGGTACGCGCCGGCAGCAGTCTCAACGTTTATACTTGCGAACGCACACGTACCACAATGGTTCGAACTGATTGTATTGTGTACGGATGTGATTCCACATTGAATCAAAATAAAGATTTGTTGGAAATAAAGTGGTTTGGAACATTTTAACGCGATTTGAAACTTTGTTGTTTTCACTGTAGATACCGTTTGAAACTGCAGGTAATACTATAAATAGGCAAGCAACGCTGCTACATAATTGTTTTTGTACATAATACATGTTATTAATTGAAAAATAATGTGTTTTTCTTACAACACGTTGAATTAAAAACGTTAATAATAGTTCATAACAAAAATAAATACCTAGGTAGATATTATGATCACTACAAATTAATAAAAATATTTAACGATTAGACTTATATCAATCTTTTTCGAATTAAATATTGCTATCTACAGATTATTCGTTTTATTAATCTTGGAAAATACCTCATTATATCAGGGCGTAAGGAAAAGTATCATTAATCTTTAAACCACATACTCTACCCATCAAACTGAACAACTTTTACTATGGGAGCAAACCTGTTAGAGCAAAAAAAATATCTGCTGTCTAATACATTTTAGTCAAGGTATTTGGAACTGGTAATTGGTATCGTGCGTCTAAAACATTTTTTTCTTATGCGGAAAATTCCTAACGAATACCTACTATGATATCAACACTCAATACATCTCTCACACTCACTCATTTATCTCCACTCCTGATATAATAACCACGAAAGTATTCGCAAATTATCTTAACTGGCCTATCCCCTCCCACTCTTACAAGTTAATTAACGCGCTTGCGTGAGAGAGACGGAGGTGTTTATTTTTCTGCCGTTGATGGGGCTTGTGCTGGGTGATATAGGGCGTTATAATAATTAGTGGCGACCTCTGTAGTGTCAGATAAAGTTAATAGATACATACCTACTGCTGTATAAATACAGTAGGGATGGAGTGAGTTACTTAGTGGGGGTCAATATTTTGTTTTCATATAGGCACATACGAAGTACAGTATCTTTGTGTTTTTAACCACCGACGCAAAAAGAGGTGTTTATAAGTTTGACGCCTATGTCGGTCTGTATGTCTGTGACATAGCTCCCAATCGAGTGGACCAATTTCAATGCGTTTTTTTTTAAAGAAAGCTAAGAGAAAAGATGTCTTAAAGAAAGATCATTTAGATAGAAAGCAAATTTTTGGCTGGCATTTCAGTGATTGAAAACATCGTGAGGAATCCTGTATGCTTCAATTTCAAGACATGTATTGTACTCACTGTCCATTATAAGTGGCGACGGGCTCACTCCCCATCACACTGGACAGAGTTTCGGTACTAGTGAAATGTGGATGTTCTGAGTTTTCAGAATGTCTCTGACTACCCCGTGAACATGTGCTATGCTTATATGCAAGTTTTTACGAGAGTGTTCTTAGCTTTGTTTTATGAAAATCGGTTCAGCAGTTTTCAAGTAACATTAAAAATTACGAAATAACATTTAATAACAAATTTAAAACCCCCAACTTTAAAAGTAGATATTTAAAAAGTGAATAATAATTAGATCACCTATTCTTTTTGATGTAAACAAATGTTTGTTTAACTTTTTAACTTCCTTTAAGATATTTAAGGTAAATTAATGTGTTGGGGACCGCAAGTGATTGTCCAATAAAAAAATCAATAGTCATTTCATAACTGTCCCCTCCGCATTGACCTTAAAAATATTTTTAAATAGAGTTAAAAAGTAAAACAAACATTTGTTTACATCAAAAATAATAGGTGACCGAATTATGTTTTACTTTTTAAATGTCCGTTTTTGGCGTTGGGGGTTTTTAAAATTTGTAATAAACACGTATTGTTTACTAGAACATTCGAAAAGAATAGAAAACGAGCACACACACATACACTCCAAACATACAAATACATACACACACACCACATCGGACGCCACTACAACACCGTACCACCAACATTTAGTGGATATTGGAGTCACGTTGCAGTTCTGTTACTGGGCGGTCGCGTATCGGTTTTTTACTGCCACGAGAACGATGCCATGGTTGTTAACGAACATGATAAGTAGCCTTTATTTTAGTCTAGGTATTAGTGAAAATCGCATCAAAATCGGTCCAGTAGTTTTCAAGATTATAGAGGACAATGAGACAGGTTGAAATTTTGAAATTGACTTCTCTGGACTCTACTGTAGAACTGTTATTGCTTCCGTCTAATCTAATCAATGTACAGACACACAAATTTCACTCTATTATTTATACATGAAATGACAGCATACGTCCATGTACGAACATGGGCCGATAGCTTTGCTATACGCATTATAAGCATATGCTCACGACTATATTCCCCAAGGGGGTAGTCAGAGATGTTCTGAAACTTCAGAACATCCACGATTCACCAGTAGTGCCGAAACTCTGTCCAGTGTGACGGGGGGTGAGCCCTTCGCCACATAATGGACAGTGGGTACAATACATGCCTCGAAATTGGAGCAAGCATGTTTCCTCACGATGTTTTCCTTCACCGAAAAGCAAGTGGTGTTACAAATCGTACATAAATTCCGAAAAACTCATTGGTACGAGTCGGCCTCGATGCACGGCAGGCAAGGATACTCGCCACTGGACCACCACGGCTTATACGCACGCACGCATTATAATATAGACGAATATGATAGAAATACAATCCAATTGCAAAAATAGCCCCAAATAACGTAGTTTTGTGTATAAAAGTACTTAATATTATGGAAACTCGAAGTAGTTACAAATAGTGCAGTTAGCGATACAAAATCCGATCCGATTTTTTTCCGTCATTATTGCACAATTTGAACAAAAATATACATCATGAAATTCATGACATCTCGTTTGTACGACAAAAGAAATATAAAGTTATAGTAATATGTGTATGCAAACTATTTTTACCTTTGAATATTACCATATTTTTTATGATGCCGTACATAACATTCGGTAGTACAAAAATTACCCGTTTTGGAGGTTGTCTTTTTGCTTTAAAAATCCTGATGACTTAGAAAACAAAATGGTAATAGAAAGTGATGGGAGGATGGAAGGAGAGATTCTGTCAAGTTAATTCCGTGGGACTTGTTATCGGTCAATAAATCTTTATGTAATAAGGCTGCCCGCAAAATACCCTGCCTTGCTTCCAGTTAGAACCTTGTTTAACGCAAGGTCGTTAAATCAACTAAAGGCAGGTTTATACGATGACAATTTTGCGGTGGCAATTCTGCGGCGCCTCAAAAAAAGCACCGTATAAACACTTTCCGCACGAATTTTTCAAGGCATGCAAACGATAGCAAGGAATAGAGCATGCGTCTGTTTTTCGGTGCTAGTGACCTCCGTCCGCGTCCCTCGCATCCCCCGCGCCAATTTTTCGACTCGTGTAAACACGTCGTGCTAACCGCTGGCACGGTTTTCTCAAGCAAATCCATTCGCATGCGAGCATGATTGGCACTGAAAATTAGCATCGCGTAAACGACCGCGCGCCGTGCTTTTTTTTCGTTCGAAACTTTTTTTAGACCTGCCTTAAGTGACAATCAAACTTATGAACTTTCTTTATGGGATCAATACTGCGATATGGCTATTTTAATTCAGCAATTTTGTATAAAACTTCAATACAATCAACGACATTTATTTATTGAATTTACCATTTAATAAGAAGTACTTCGCTCCATAGCTCTTTTAGAAACCTGCCCACTAGACAAAATGACATTCTATTGGCGTTGACGCTAGTAGAAAATGACAGAATGTATGGATTTGACATTAGCGATCGAAACATTGTGACGTTTACTTTCGTCACCATACGTCAAGTCCATACATTTTTTTGTTTTCTACTGTCGTTAAAGCTAATCGAAAGATACTTTGCCTATAGGCCTTGTTTTAGTCCGGGCGTAGAAGCCGTAAAATAACCACTTAGTAATAATAATATTAGAGTTGATGATGTGTCAACAATATATATGTTAATATACATATTTATAAAATGTTATAACACTTTCTAACTTACGGTAAATACACTTTAGGTATTCTCGTTATCTCATATTAATATTGATCTAAAATTGAATATTTCTGGTTTCAACTGTCATTATGTGTTGTTAGCTTCATATTACACAGTTGTTATAAATGTTAGATATCGGCGAACCAGGTTACGAACTATTATCTAAAGCAAGTTCTAGTTTTTTAAATTTTTTTGGAGTATAACTCTACATCATATACCAAATAATATAATCAAAAATTTCAGACTTTAATAATATAAAAACCAATTTTTCTTTAGCCGGTGGACTATTTGGACTTTTGAACCTTTTGTTAGTGACCAATATTTGAAACAATACAATTTATTTTTTCTAAAATTTATTTTCTTTAGACTTCATTTTCGTTCGTGACGTCATCACTTGCCGTACAATCGAAGAAAACAAGTAGAGTTTTTTTCGAAGATGTCAAGAGATTGAATTTGTTCGCCATTTTGTATGGTAATCAGACTGTTTCATTTTACTAAAATATTTGCAAACATATTTTGTGTTTCCTACTCGTATTTCAGAAAGTCGATTCTCTGTTTTTGTAACATTTATATAAATTTTCATTTTGCGTAAACTATAAATTCAACACCTTGTAACCTTCTAAATGTTCCTAAAATAACTCAATTTTTACCACTTTTTCGACAAACAGTTTCCGGAATTAACGCGATTTTAAAATCAATTAGGTATTTATGAAACATACAAAATAACGATATGCTGAAATTATAACAATGAAAGTAAAGTAATGTTAGGTCCTTTGTAATAATTATAAACTGGATATACAATACCATATCACTGAAAAAAAATGCTCCTAAAAGGTGGGGTTTTTGAAAATAATGCCTAATTTAATATTTTAGCCCAAAAATAAACAGTTTTTTTTTCGCTTTTGTTTTTTATTTTTTAGTTTGATGGTCAGATAAACACGCACGTCATAAAACGACCTCACAATGTTCACCTAGGTACTCTAGACAAGAAGTTGTATGCTCACGGTCACGCGCATTTATATCGCGCGTCTTTCAGTGTGCTCTTTTCCCTCGCTCGCCTCATTCTTTCTTGAGGGATAGAGTATATTCTATACGTCATTCTATACGTAGTACTATTATATATTCTGTGCCACGACTTAAAATCAACAGTTTGTATAAAATAATATCCGGAGTCATCTAAAACCTATGAACGGATAATCTGATCTCGTTTGTTAGATTCCGACTCGAGTCTTGAACATTTAGCGAGTTGTCGTAAATATCGTCGGAGCCAGCGATAGGGCCGACGGATCACCTCGTTGCGGTGGAGGGGGTTTAGGAAGGTTCTAGCGAATGTACAACATTCGCATAGCGTCGTTTGGAGAATTACGCCCGCGCCTACAGGCGACGTCACCTGGAGGCGCGGGCGCGTTTCTCCTTTACGACATAAACGACGCTATGCTACGTTACGTACTATAAGGTTTATATTGTGTTACTTAGATTATTCGCCACCGCCACACGTCTCTTCTGTATAAACCGTCTTAGAGGGACTACTTGTTTTGCCTACTCCTCCTATTTACTCTTCAACTCAAAATCAAAGTAAAAATAATTTATTCAAATTAGTCTGGTCATACAAGGAGGCAACGATGCCAGCCTCCTGGGCATCTTGCCGTTAAGCGGCGGCAATTTAGAAGATATTTTTATTAATAGCGTAAATTTTGTTTCTCTTTAGGGGTTATGTATATTTGTATCTTTTTTGTTGTAAAGGAGTGTTTATATATAATAAAGTCTACACGGCTTGTACATATTGCAACTTGAACCCCACTTATTAAATGTATTTTTTTGAAGTTATCACCGCGTCGGAACGTGTTGTCGCTGTAGAGAAGATGCGGCCAGAAACTCTACAACATAAATATAAATTCTTATGGTTATGTATATAGTTATACATACGGTCTATTTAATTAAATACTTGATACTGGTTATATCACCGTTTTTTTGTCTTATTTTTTAAAGTCGTTGCAAGTCGAGAAGATTAGTAGAGTCCTCCCCGGGCTCGCTGGACTATTTTTTTTGTGTTGTACGTGGTCGATACTGTCTACTGGTTTACACGAGTATAGCAGTGGTAGGTTTTGAGTTTCTGGCCGCATCTTCTCTACAACGGAACACCTTCCGACGAGGTGGTAGAGTCAAAAATGACGCCAGAAAGCTATCCATGTGATATTATTTTGAATAAAACATTTTGAGTTTTGAGTTTTGGACCGTTCAAGAGGCCACTTTTAACTATCACCGCAATCGTTTGTTGCCATGTTTATAAGGTAGCCCACATTTCATATTGGTTGACTATACCTACGATCAACTTTAAGTATATTACAATTACAATGGGATTTTAGAAGCGTTATTAAGCGACACTATTCGAAATATATATTAGCGAATATTAATATTTATGCATAAATTATTCAAAATCCATTCAGTTGTTAATGCGTGATTAGTTGATTATAAACATCATCACAAACTTATATAAATTTCACAGGTAGGCCTAGGCACTTGTCTGTAGAGCATTCGCCAAACCTGTCTTCAATCCATTCGTGAAAAATACGTTAGACAGCTCAAATCCAAACATTCTAAACTCTTCGCTAGCGATTCTATTACGCTGCAGCTCCTTCCTGCAACCCCGGAGCAAACTCTAAAGAAATGCCGTCCAAAGACAAATGTCGACTGGTATTATTCGGTACTTACGCTCTCTGAGATATTATTGGCTTCTTCTCTTATTTGTTACCTACCCTGGATGTAATGTTTTGTTATTTTATTACGTTCTCTGTTCTGCGGATTGATAAAAAGACATAATAAATTGGCCTTTGCTCAAAATGGTATCATATAGAAACCAAAAAATCATTTTGAAGACGAATTAAATATGTGAAGAGCCCGCTTGTTAAAATATGCAACGTATTAATTAACGCAAAACTAGAAACTAATTTGTTTAGAATCAAATTATCATGGTTTCAACATAGGTAATTTTTTCACCAACGTAAGGAAACCTGCATGCTTCAATTTCGAGGCATGTATTGTACCCAATGTCCATTTAAAGTGGCGACGGGCTCACTCCCCGTCACACTGGACAGAGTTTCGGTACTAGTGAAACGTGGATGTTCTATGGTTTTAGAATATCTCTGACTACCCCCTCGGGGAATATAGTCGTGAGCATATGCTTAAGCAATTTTTTTCAAAATATTAAATAATTTGTTTGTAAAATTTAAAATTTACTGAACTTGATCTCAACCCACCGCTCGGGCACTCTTACTTACTACCAAAAGAAGATTCTTAAAATGTATCCATGAGCACGTTAGCGCTTTCATTCATTGCTGAAATGATAATAAATCATTTTTGCCTCAAAACATAAAATTCTAATAATTTTAAATGTTAACTTTGAAATTATTGTTTCAATCTAATTATTTTGTTATAAATCAGTTGGAGTGTATGAGGTTTTGCGCTTATTCATTAACACGTATTCATTACGTTTACTTCAAGCCTTTATATCTCCGTTCGGACTGAGTTTAGAGATATACTTGTTTTAACAAGTTTCGTTTGTTTCTTTATTTGGAACTAAAATATCTTAGTATGGATAAGGCCGCTCCAAAAAAAAGACGAAAAAAGGCGCCATTGTTAGGGTTCCGTAGTCAACAAGGAACCCGTATAGTTTCGCCATGTCCGTCTGTCCTCGGCTTAGCTCCGAGACGCTTAGTACTAGGGTGCTGTTATTTGACATGGGTATACATACGAGTATTTATCACGCCGACAAAGATGCATTTTTTTTTCTTGTCTATCCCATGGCGTGGGGTATCGTTGGATAGGCCTTTACAAATATTGTGAGTATGGGAAAACTATTTTTCGATTTATATTTTTTTTTGGGATCCGGTAGCGAAATATTAAGCTTTAAAGTGAACATTTTTGTTAGAATCAAGTGCCACGCCCCCCTCCCCCTGCCAGCTAAGCGGTTGTTTCTGGATACGTGTAAAAATCAAATATATAACGAATTTAAAAGGACAACTATCACCGCTAATTAGGCTTTACAAGTTAACGAGTCATAGTCGACCAACTGGTAAAATGTACTTTTTAGAATTTAATATCCGTTAAACCGTAGTCTAAAACAAAAAACCCCGTTCTAAGTCCGTATATTGTGACGGGCAACTACGGAACCCTACCCTGCGCGTGGCCCGACACGCACTTGGCCGGTTTTTAGGCATAGGCTTTTCGAACTTCCGTCACACAAAAAGGTTGCGGATCAGAATTTCAAAGCCCTCCCATAAGAAATTTTCACTTCAATAAATTTTTTTATTTTAATGGCAATTGTCAAAATCGTGTGTCACGCTGTGGTCGTAGTCTCTGCCTATCCTCGTGGGATGACTATGTTGTTACTAATTTAATAGTGAATATAATAATTAAATAATGTTAAGCTAACAGTTATTAAGGTTATTTGGTTGGTATAATTAAGTTAGTTTCCACATTGAGGGCTGCAGCTCGTTTAGTGACCTCTGGGGTATAGTTTGTACCAACTACATCAATATATGAAAATAATAATATATGTAGATATACTTTCATTTATTAGGCCGTGCAGATGTTATTATATAATTTCTGATGCCATTCAAAATTTTCAAATGAGTACTTTCAACTAACACTTTGTAACACTACTGGCTTTTCGGTGAAGGAAAACATCGTGAGGAAACCTGCATGCTTTAATTTCGAGGCATGTATTGTAACCACTGTCCATTTTAATTTGACGGGCTCACCCCCCGTCACACTGGACAGAGTTTCGGTACTACTGGTGAAACAATTTCGAGGCATGTATTGTACCCACTGTCCATTATGTGGCGACGGGCTCACCCCCCGTCACACTGGACAGAGTTTCGGTACTAGTGAAACGTGGATGTTCTGAGGTTTCAGAATATCTCTGACTACCCCCTCGGGGAATATAGTCGTGAGCATATGCTATGCTACTTTCAACTAAAAGCTTTGCTCGGTGTTTTCGAAGTTAATCCATATAGGTGTTTTCTTCTTTCCCTACTCCTCCTATCTTCTTTGATTAAATCATTGCGGGTTCCAAGACATTAGATATGGCTACACCACTACCACCATCAACCACCAACACCACCGCCGCCACCACCTACCACTATAATCGATTATGAGTAACAAATCGAAATGAGTTCCATAACTATACGTAAACTACACGCTAATATTTTTTGGTGGCCTATTTCCCATATCCGGAGAAATTGACTTCTTTGTTAAAACTATTCTTCATGTATCCTTTATTACTTACTAATGATTTTCCTATTGAAAATCGGGTCACTACCTATTAGCTTATTGAAGGATTCCTAAGACCATATGTAACTAGGGACCAGCCTTCCGGTAGCATTTCTCCTCCGCCACGTGACAAGATCAATTGATCATGTGTACTTACATACAATTGTATACCTTATCACTAAACGAGACAGCCTATAATTGCGGAACAATAACTTCAAACTAGTCGCGTTTGGGGTTCACACGAGACTATTTTTAACAATCAAAATTCGAATCTAAAGTAATGGAATAAAATGCAAAGTTGCGGATTCCATGCTACCTCGTCCCCCGCAAAAAGTGGCAGAAAATGTTGTTATAGGTGGACCAGAGTCTGATGGTAAATAGGGAAATCAAATTTAGAGTAAGCAACACTGGGGTAATTATATTAGGGCCCTTTACACACCGCCACTTTTGTGCAGCGCAGAAGTGCTGCAAAAAGCATCGATTGGGTCGCGATACAGCCACGATGCAAAGTTTTCGTAATATTTGATTATTGTTATTCGTCGACAGCCTTTGCCACAATGCACACGGCGTGCGTGTCTGTACGGGGCATATATTGACTAGACAGATGACAGTTTGACACTACCATGTGAAAATCTCTATTTTTTTACTTTTTTTATGCCATGAGATTCTGGTCGTCTCATAGTGGAATCACACGCGTTACTCGTCCATAGTTATATTGTCTAAGAAGGATTCAGATTAGATTGACAGTAGGTACCTATTTCAAAACGTGGAGTTATCTGCAAATCAGGCCACCTCGGCTGAATGACCACGTAATAGTAATTACTAAAGGACCCGCATCCGGTACGGCGCCGGACCGTCCGGCATTTTGTCCGGCATTTCCGGAATTTACCGGTATAGTAATTTTGGGATATTGAAGGACGCTGCTCAGTTACTTAGAGAATTTTAAGGTTCGTTACTGAAATTGGAAAACAGTACTACAATATGAAATCGCCCTATTTTTTACTTTGAGCCCAGATATCTCGAGACAGAATCATTAAATCGATTTTGTTTGTATGGGAGTTTTGTTCCATTGAACAAGATCTATCCAATGACACATCAACTAATTTTATCCAACCGTTGTTTCGTTGTATGAGAAAGGGGTCGAAAAAAATGTTTTTCTTCATAACTATTACATTTCTGTTTTTGGGTTACTGTTATCTGTCTTCGTGCCAAATTTCGATTCAATAGGTGCATAAATGAGCGACTTATTGAGGCGGGGCATACAGACAGACAGAATGGACGAAAGTATAAGGGTTCCTTGTTTGACTACAGAACCCTAAAAATTATACCAAGCTTGACAGCAACTCCGATAGTACATTTTTTTTTGCTTTGTCCATAACTGCATTTCTGCCAATGTCAACTATTTTGTAGGCGTATACAAGATGTTACAAATATACAAATAAACATTTAAGACCATCAAACTGAACAACTTTCACTATGGGACCAATATCGAAATCGCGAAAATAATATCTGATGTTCTATACTAAATAACAAATCTACTCGAGCTAACTGTATAGGACAAGTGAATTTTTTATCCGCGATTTCGATGTTGGTTCCGTAGCGAAAGTTGTTCAGTTTGATGGTCTAAACAACCTCCTTAAAAGTTTTAAATGTTTATTTTTACTTTTGTAACACCTTGATATCCCAATCACAAGAATTGTTTTTTAAGTTAAAACACATTTGAGAATAGAGATGGCGGTACGATAGCAAGCTCAGATGCGAACCGCCTGAACACTGCGCCATTAATACAACCACTCGAGGTCAAACTTGCAACTTGACTCCGATAAACAATTAATATTATTTATGCGAACGTAAAATATGTTGGTTTGGTTATATTATTATTTTTAATATCGGTTTGAATTACCTATACTACATTTCAAATAGCAACGAAATTCTAAAACTATTTTGAACCAGAAACAGAGATTTGAAACACTTCCTCTCACTTCTTAGAACAGCTTTAGTAACGTCCAAGACATGTCGGATAGTAGTATATCTTTCTGATAAATATATATTTGCAAATCAGAATTGGTCAGAAAACTATATAATAAGTTATAGCTTGTAGAATCCCAATGCAGGGCAAAGGCCTCCGGTCACCCATTCAAAGACTGATCGGACCTGACGTTGCTTAACTTCGGTGATCGTTTCCAACAAAGAAGCTCCACTACGCCAACGAGCGCTTCAAAAGCTATCGGAATCTAGGAATCGGAAAATCGTTTCGTCCTTATTTGAAATGAAGTATAAGTAGGTAGATATTGTTTGCAAAATTTTAACACAACATTAAGGGTAACTTTCAGTATTGAATTGTATCAATAGAGGTGTCATGTGGTGTCACAAAAATCCCTTAGTTGCCTCTTACGCACTCAACAACAGGAAAAATATGGTCTATTCTAAGCCACACGATATCGACATGGTATAAATAACGATATAAAACGAACACAAACGGTGTTAATTACGTGGCTGGTTACTTGAACAAGTTAGTTCTACTTTGTTGCCGATAGAGCGAGCCGCTTGAATGTTAAGTGGCGATGGGCATCGAAGTTAATAGTAGAATTTGAGCCTTATGTCTATGGCTATAAGGTTCGTCTGTAATATTAGCAGAAGAGCAAAGCGGTCAAAATGTTAGAGGTGAAACCGTGAAACTTCTTTTGTTATCAAGTTTGTTGGACATGTATAGGATGTTACAGTACTGTTACAGCACAGTATAAAAAGAGTAGAGTTTCTGGCCGCAATATCTCTACAAGGTGTTACAAAAATACAAATAAACATTTTAAGGGGATGATCAGACCATCAAACTGAACAACTTTCTCTATGGGACCAACATCTAAATCGCGAAAAAAAAATCTGATCTTCCATACTAAACTACAAATTTACTCGAGCTAAATGTATGGGACAGTTTTTTTTTTTTTCGCGATTTCGATGTTGGTCGCACAGTGAAAGTTGTTCAGTTTGATGGTCTACAAAACCCCCTTAAAAGTTTTAAATATTTATTTTTACTTTTGTAACACCTTGTATAACGGAACACCTTCCAACGCTGTGATTAGAGCCAAAAAATGACGTCAGAAAGCTATCTATGTGATATTATAAATTAAGATTTTGAGTTTTTGAGTACTACCTGCGTTCAGGATGGACGTTCCCTTGTCTCCATAGTGAATGTTGTTCAGTTGAATGGTATAAACGACCACTTTAAAAATTAAGAGGTTTCCCTGACTGAACGACCTTGACCCTTTCAGAGCCGCCACACCTCTACTAAACTACGTCATTTTAGTAGGTATACCTATTTTTGACTGACTTGTACTTCATTATGTCACTAATGGTGCCTTCTAATCCAAGGATATCAAATTCGAAAATCATAAGAAGACGCACCAAATTTTACAATTATCTAATTAACTCGTTAAATGTTGGTCTTAAAAAATTTACTTCTTAGTATTTTCAGACCTTAATATTGTCTACACAATGGTGTGTGTCGCAAGTAAAAGTGACTTCAACTTATAAAGTAGATGCACATAATACAGATTTTTTCCTATATTTAGGCTTTCCTTTGAACACAGGTTTCATAATGTATATTATAGAAAAATAAGAAATTTACTTCATAGCAAATAAAGCCGAGATGTTGAAGATCATTGCTATATTTGGCTTATGGCTACTCTATAGATGGCGTCGATCATCCGTCAGGCGCGAAATCAATCGACTAATTGAACTAGATCATTTTTAGCTCGCAACCTTGAACTATCTTGTTTGGTTGCGCGGTTTTAATAATGGTCAACTGCGCAGATACATCCATAAGCATTATAAACTTGGTACTACTTTACATACAGCCCATGTGGTCAGACTATAACAAGCTCAGAGTAGGTAGGTAAATGACATAACCGCAAACATTAGTGCCGTCAGAATAGTGGGGCTCAATCACTCGCGTCACATTGCTCTATGCCTCTCTATATGACGGTAATGTCGCTGTGAGCAGGGTTGTCTCTCGTTGACAATAACTGGTTTAAATAGGCAATTTAGGAGACTTAAGAGAACTATCACACACTGATTGATCTCAGAAATATCGCAGCGAATACGCGACGATATCGTTCCGTCAACGCCTACTAGCCCAGTCATTTTACGAAGTTTTGTTAGGAGGGGTGGGGAGTAATTATGAATGGGACTTTTAAACTGTAACCGGCACTATTTAATGACAAAAAGACTATCCAAAAATATATTTAAAAAAATCGCTACGCAACATAGAAATTTAAATTTTGACGAAATAATAATAATACCAATACAATTTTAATAAGATTCAACAATATAAATTACATTTGAGCAATAAAATATCCATCGAAATTTAAAAAATGAATTATTCATTAGAAAATACTAATGTATTTTTCAGAGACAAAAATAACTACTCCGAGTTTGAAGTGTGTATAATGGTAAAGCCTTAAAAATGTGAAAAAAATTAAGTTTCAGGTTTTTTAGAACGATATAAATGCAAAATTTAAAATTTGGGGCTGTTGCTGACGAGGTTTTATTAAATTTTGGTATCATTCTAGGCTCAAATTGGCTCTTAAATGGAGTACCGAAAAAAAAACCAATTCTTAATTAGTTCCGGCTCAAACCGTAAAATGGCTGGGCTATTCGCTCAAAAATCACTTGTGTAATATGGCTTGAGATGCAAAGTCATAACACAATAACACTCCATTATGCAAAAATAAATTAAATTTGAATAGCAGATATTTTTTTCGTCATTTCGGTGTGCGAAAAATTTTACTAGGTACAGTATACCGGATTTATAAGTTACCCCGATGTACCTGCGCAATTGACAAATTTTAATAACGCGCTAAATTATATAGACCAATCATGAAGGAGGACAGGAAACCTTCATTCCCTTGCCACGATTACTGAATTGTTTTCGCTACCTTTTCGCTGCTATCAGACTTTGCAACCTTTGATTACTAAACGACTTCGGGTTTTGTCGGGAGACTGCGCAAACGAAGATTGACGAGGTAAATTATTTTCCTGGTCGTAATGTACTACCTGCATGCTTCAATTTCGAGGCATGTATTGTACCAACAGTCCATTAAAAGTGGCGACGGGCTCACCCCCCGTCACACTGGACAGAGTTTCGGTACTACTTGTGAAACGTGGATGTTCTGAGGTTTTAGAATATCTCTGACTACCCCCTCGGGGAATATAGTCGTGAGAATATGCTCGTAATGTACTACACTTGTAATAATTTTTTTTTACATTCCATTCTAATTCTTTCATCAGCCTCAATTCAGTATCTTCACGTCCCAAATACCGCAGTGTCTTAAAACGGAAGTCTTCGTGTGTTGCCAGTGATGGCATCTGGAACAGAGACGTGGTCGTTCACTCAAGGCCTCATAAAAAGGCTGAAAGTCACGCAAAGGGCAATGGAGAGGGCTGTTCTCGGAGTTTCCCTGCGAGATCGAATCAGAAATGAAGAGATCCGCAGAAGAACCAGAGTAGCTGACATAGCCCAAAGAATTGCTCAACTAAAGTGGCAGTGGGCGGGACACATTGCTCGCAGAACCGATGGGCGATGGGGCCGAATAGTTTTCGAGTGGCGACCGCGTACCGGAAAGCGCAGTGTGGGTAGACCCCCCACACGGTGGACCGACGACCTGGTGAAAGCGGTGGGAACCTGTTGGATGAGGGCAGCGCAGGACCGGTCGTTGTGGCGATCCTCGGGGGAGGCCTATGTCCAGCAGTGGACGTCCATCGGCTGAGATCATGATGATGATGATTCTAATTCCAAATGTTCGACAGCCCTATGACAATATTTAATCAGCGTGTTTCAAAGCTTACGCATGTTTGTATCCGATCTCATATCAATGCGAGTCTGTTCTGAATCAATACACTATCGATACTTCGATAATATCGATGCTAAGTGGACGCTGATGGACTCGAGCTAGGCGTATCCGCCCGGGAACACGACTCTCCATACTAATCGATGTGAACGAGCACGTGGCTGGGAAAATGGGATGAATATTTATGAATTTTCAAGCATTAGCATATGCTCACGACTATATTCCCCGAGGGGGTAGTTAGAGATATTCTAAAACCTCAGAACATCCACGTTTCACCAGTAGTACCGAAACTCTGTCCAGTGTGACGAGGGGTGAGCCCGTCGCCACATATAATGGACAGTGGGTACAATACATGCCTCGAAATTAAAGCATGCAGGTTTCCTCATGATGTTTTCCTTCACCGAAAAGCCAGTAGTGTTACAAATCGCACATATGTTCCGAAAAACTCATTGGTACGAGTCGGCCTGGACGGGGATCGAACCATCACCTCCTTTAAGTTAAGAGTTAAGTAACATTTTTCACTATTTTGTTTGTTTCTTGAACCGTATTAAACTTGCTTAATTATCTCGTATTCTCGGCTTTTCGTCGAGATTTACTATACCCTGTATACCTGCAGTAAAACATTAAAAGATCCTTTTTATTCCAAAGGTAGTTTAAAACTAAGAAACTTCAACTGAAGACGTTACACGAACGAAACAAGAACACCATCTGATAGAGCGGCCTTATCACTGCGGGCGATCTCCTCCATGCGACACGAAGCTCTTTGAAAACTTCCCCATTCAGGCCGGGCATCTTTTGAGTAATTCTGTTTAAAAGATTTCGAGATATTGAAGGCAAAAGAAATGAAAATACATTCTACAAGAGATCGGTAACCTACTGCGTAAAATAAAATTATACCTACATTTCATTTGAATCAAATGAAACTCGATAAACTCGCTATTTCACTTCATCAGTGGCGCCCTCATCACAATATTAAAGATTTCTCAATAAAGAAAGCCTAAATTAAAAAGTCTGCATACTATATTCCCCGAGGTGGTAGTCAGAGATATTCTGAAACCTCAGAACATCCACGTTTCACTAGTACCGAAACTCTGTCCAGTGTGAGACCGTTGCCACTTATAATGGACAGTGGGTACGATACATGCCTCGAAATTGAAGCATGCAGGTTTCCTCACGATGTTACACGAAACTAAAAAGTATTATTCCAATAAACTACAAATACAATATAATACAATATAATACTTCTATAGGTTTTTTAATAGGTCTACACCTAAGGTCTAAAAAACTTTGAAAAAATAAAAAAACTGCCTCTTTTACCTATATTCGATATTCTTAAAAGTGTAATGTTTGGGATCTATTAAATGATAATGTACGGGCAATGCACGTACAATAGGTATCATTTCTGCATCATCATCACTTTACCTTATTAACCTAATTATTAGCACGCGTCAGTTCGCTAGCTAGTACTAAAACTATATATTTTAACGAAAATCTGACTACTTACAAACATAGAGATTAGTTTCTAGATTGGTTGTGAAACATTTCATTGATTTTAATTGGTTAGTATTGAAAATATCACCAGACTTTATTTGTATACAGCGAATTAAGAAATGATACGAAGACTTACGGGAGTATACAGGGTTCTTCTTAATATGCTGACACTTTTTTAAGGGGTTGATCAGACCATCAAACTGAACAACTTTCTCTATGACACCATCAACGAAATCGCGAAAAAAAATCAGCTCTCCAATACAAAACTGCAAACCTATTCTAGCCAATTGTATGGGACAAATGATTTTTTTTTCGCGATTTTGATTTTGGTCCCATAGAGAAAGTTTTTCAGTTTGACGGTCTGATCATCCCCTTAAAAAAGTGTCAGGATATTAAGAAGGACCCTGTATGTTTGTTGTGGGTCGGAGATCGTCCGTCAAGAGTAAGAGATCTTATAATCGATTACAATAGCTTATACAACGTGTTAATGAATAAGCGCAAAACCTCATACACCACAACAGATTTTTAACAAAATAATTAGATTGAAACAAAAAATGCATTATTTTGATAGTTAAAATTTAAAGTTTTTCGCATTTTAAGTTTTAAGGCAAAAATGATTTGTTATCATTTCAGCAATGAATGAAAGAGCTGACGTGCTCATGGATACATTTTAAGAATCTTGTTTTAGTAGTAAGTAGGGTGAGAGTACACGAACGGTGGGTTGACATCGAGTTCAGTAAATTTAAAATTTTACAAACAAATTATTTAATATTATGAAAAAAATTACCTATGTTGAAAACATGATAAATCGAATCTGCTCTCGATTCTAAACAAACTACTTTCTAGTTTTGCGTTAATTCATTTACACGTTGTATACTAATTATAAACTACTTAAATGGTAACGAAGCAACGGACGCTTAAGAGGCAAAGGTGCAAAGTGCGTTCTGTGCATCAGCAGTTCTGTGTTCTACTTTACTTGAACTGGATGTCGGATGCTGGGTCAGTATCCATAACTAGCATTTACGCATTCGGAATATACTTCTCTTCAACAACATGACCAGGGTGTTTTATTAAACCTTGTATGTGTGTTAAAGATCTAGATAGCACAAACTGGCGGAGATAGTATCCAGGTCAAAGATAACAGGCGGTCAGATAGCAGCCGGCCAGTTAACTGACGTTTTAACCAATGGTTTAACCTGCAATTTGCTCCGAGTTTGACTTTAATAGTCGCTTAGTTTGCATGCTAAATAGTTTTAGGTATTCACTTTAGTTGTGTTTGGTATTCACTTTTGCCTGCGACTTCGTCTGCATCGACTCCCGGCATCGTGACGGAATAAATATAAAGAGTGAAATTGATATCATTAGCATCCTTTTAAACTAAGAGTCTACCCATCAAACTGAACAACTTTTACTATGGGAGCAAACCGATCGGAGCAAAAAAAGTCAGCAGTTCCAGACTAAACTGCAATACCTACTCGACTCAAATGTATGCAACAGCGGTTTTTTTTGCTTCGGCTCCGCGCCGGCGGTGTACTTACGTTGTCATGCGCAGATATGCAAGTCAATCCCGACCTCTTCATAGAGAGCTCAGGGAGACCCCCGCTGCCCGCTTCTCCGCATGGCCCCTCCGTTGCTCTGCGCAAGTACATCCGTTGCTGTACTGTACGGAAGGTTTTTTTCTGAAAACACGGTAATAACATATAATATCATCGGGGAAAACCAACAACTTACGATAATTTAGTTTACAGAATATGCACCACTAGTTTTTAATTACTAACAAAATTTTAAGGGTGTATTCAGACAATCTTCTTATCGTATGGGCAAGTGTCAGACCGCCTTACGGCCTCTGATGTGGTTTTTATGTAACTACTACTACCACGAGAAATAGTAGCCCGGACCAACGGCTTAACGTGCCATCCAAAGCACGGAATCATCTTTCTATCAGACAATGTCCTAACCAATTGGGGAAAAACGCAAAAAGTGACATATCACTAGGTGTCCTTGTGGGAGTCGGACCCACGACCTCCGTGTCAAGAACACAATGGTCTTAACCATTAAACCAAGGAGTCAGTTGACAGTGAAACTATACAACTTTCCCTAGGCAACAAGGGACATAAAATGAATTAACAACAAAAAAAGACTACAAAGCCTACCCGATCCCAGCACCAGCATACACAGTGCGGTATAGATCAAGTGACTGGCGTCTCTACGAACACGCCTCTTTCGTGTAGCGGGTGGAGCCGCTTAGTTGCCTCGTCACTCGGTTTCTTTCGAGCCTCTAAGATGCTTAGGAGCTGTTTTTAGGCTTCCGTAGTCAAACAAGGAACCCTTTATACTTTCGTCCATTCTGTCTGTCTGTCTGTCTGTATGCCCCGCTTCAATAATTCGCTCAGTTTTACACCTATTGAATCGAAAGGGGTTTGGACAAGTGGCGTAATTTTTTTTCCTGCGGCCACTTATAATTTTATTTCAGTTTTGTAGCATTACCTCAAATTAATATATAAGTTGAATAAAATTTCCTGTATGTTATATCAGACCCGAGATATACAGGTTGAATGTTGGACGCAGCAGTAGGGTAGGTACCTTAACCTTTGTAGCTACAGGAAAACGTTCATAGAAGACTATCCTTAACTTTTATAAAGACAGATAACAGTAACCCAAAAACAGAAATGTAGTAGTAATGAAGAAAACAAATTTTTTACCCCCCATACACCGAAAGAGGAGGAGATTTTTTTTTTTAAATCGAGTGAAGTGTCGTTGGATAGTTCTTGTCCAGTGGAACAAGACTCTTACGGCAGATTTTTAACAAATAATAAAAATGTCAAAAGGTTAGAAATTAATGGGGGTCTTCATACAAGAAACTAGTTTTATCAACATTTTCTTCTCATTCTATCGTAAAAATGGTAATACATACAAGCGTCTTCTCTACAGCGACAACACGTTCCGACGCGGTGGTAGCTTTAAAAAAGATTTGACGTTTGATAAGTGTGCTTCAAGCTCCTATATTGAAAAATTATATTGACTTTGACTTTGACTTTGACGTCAAACTAGGTGAGATTATAGAGCAAACTCTACAGTACAACAACAAATAATAAAAACCGGCCAAGTGTGAGTCGGTCTCGCGCTAAAGGTCTGGAGAAAACAAATCTTTTTTTCCAATTTAATATGTGGTGTGGTACGAAAACCTCGGTGCGCGAGTAGCCCGACTCGCACTTGACCGGTTTTTCATTTTTATTGAACTCTTCGCGGGCTACCATAAAAGTCGAGACAGTCGATGTCTTTGCCACCTCAGGTGTATTCCATACACAAAGGTTATAATGATAATAAATGTATGGTAATCTAAACCTCAATCCCCATACAGTGTATGGGGATAGAGGTTGGTGAGGCACGTATTATCAACTCGTAGTGTATCACGTACGCGTCGCATTTCTCGGCAACTATCGACCACTCGATAAATTTCACTATCGCACGTTATTGTACAGTCACCGACACCGACACGTCGTTTATTTTAAAGTCTATTGTTTATTGCATTCTTTAACTTACCTTGAGATATAGTAAAATACAGGAGTAAACCACGAGCGCGCTCCATACAAACGAAGTCAGGAGATATTTTCAATACTAACCAATTAAAGTTATAGCAATTTTTTAGACAAAATCTAGAAACTAATCGCTATGTTTGTATGAAGTCAGATTTTCGGTAAAATGTATACTTTTAAAGTTACAGTGCCTCAAAGATTTCCATACAAATCTTAAATCCTAGCACTAAAACTGTATATTTTAACGAAAATCTGACTTCATACAAACATAGAGATTAGTTTCTAGATTGTTTCTGAAAAATTCCAGTGACTTTAATTGGTTAATATTAAAAATATCACCAGACTTCGTTTGTATGCAATAAACTTCTCTTAAAATTTTAAAGTTGATTGGGGCAAGTGAGTCAACGGGGAAATTCGTCGTAAGGTCGGCTTCAGCATAAATTTAATTTTTTAATATTTTGAACATTGTCAAATATATAGTCTGTTCCCATTTAAAGTAAAAGAATATAGCCTGGACGTATACAAGGTGTTGCAAAAATACAAATAAACATTTAAGGGGGTGGTTTACACCATCCAAACTGAACAAGTTTCACTACGAGACCAATATCGAAAACGCGAAAAAAAACGGATGTTCCATACTAAACTACAAATCTACTCGAGCTAAATACCCTTAAAAAAACAAATGATAGGACAGCAGATTTTTTTCGCGATTTCGATGTTGGTCCCATCGTCAAAGTTGTTCAGTTTGATGGTCTAAACAACACCCTTAAAAGTTGAAATTTTTTATTTTGTATCCATGCCTCAGGACAGGGAAGCATGAATGGAGGATAAAGGTCACAAAGATGATGTATTTTCATATATTTAAAAAAAAACTCGTTTTAGAAGAACTTAAAATAGTTTCAGATTTTTTATATTTATACTCACATATTCACCATTGGTTTATCTAGTGAAATCATACAAAAAGTCTGTATATAAAGTACTTTTTTAAATTCTTTTAAATCGAAAATACAGCACACGCACGCACTTTGCGTAGGGCTGGACAAACGCGTTTCTCATAGAAAATATTCGTCTGAACCTATGACCCCTTAAACCTAAATACTTTTTGGTGCAATCCACCCATAGTATGTTACCTAATCCTTTTCACATTCAGAATCACCCGCCTCAGGTGTCGTACATCCATAACAGACTAACTCAATACTGTGACGTATTGTACATACACAAATATCACACCAAACATACGTAATACGTCATGCGAAAATATGGGCCAAGTGAAGATTATTATTTATATGTGGACTGGTTACGCGTGTAATTCTACTAACAAACATTTCTGCCACTTTTTGCGGGGGGCGAGGTAACATGAAATCCGCATCTTTGGATTTTATTCCCCATAACTTTAGATTCAAATTTTGAATATTAAAAATCATGAAAAGTCGTGTGGACCCCAAACGTTCTAAGTTCGAAGTTATTATTTCGCAATTATAGGCAGTCTCGTTTAGTGATAAGGTGTAAAATTGAATGTTAATGCACAAGATCAATTGTGCTTATACCGTGGCAGAGGGGAAATGCTACCGCAAGGCTAGTCCTTATAATAATTAGTCAAAGGTTATTGGTATATGTTGTGACTTTAACGTCGATGATCTTGTGCACATTCTAGACCTGTTTTTTGACTGTTCTCTTTGTACATAATTTGGATACACTATGAATGAATGAATGAAATGAATGAATTAATTAATTAATTAATTAATGAAATATACTTTTATTTACACCAAAACACAGATACAGCATAGAAAAGAAACAAAAAAACGATAATGGTACAAATAAGGCGGTCTTATCGTGAAAATGCGATTTTATTAAAGTATATTTCATTCATTTCATTCATTTACTATGAGCGATTTTCTTGATAGATGGCACCACAGAGCTGTGGCAATCTACAGGGTGAAATTAATATCATTGGTATCCTTTTAAACTAAGAGTCTACCCATCAAATTGAACAACTTTTACTAAGGAATCAAACCTTTCAGCACAAACAAGAAATCAGTTGTTTCACACGCCTACACGCCTCAAATGTGTGAGACAGCAGATTTTTTTTGTTCTCACTGGTTTGCTTCCATAGTAAAAGTTGTTTAGTTTGTTGGATAGAGTATGTGATTTATAGGTTATTAATACTTTTTCTCATTCGATTCGTATATCGAATTTTCAAAATGTAGTTCCTTAAGAAAAATAGATAATGCGTGATTGAGTCACAAATATCCATATATCATCACAAACTTTCACATTTATAATATGTATGTATATGTATATGCTTACGACTATATTCCCCGAGGGGGTAGTCAGAGATGTTCTGAAATCTCAGAGCGTCCACGTTTCACCAGTAGTACCGAAACTCTGTCCAGTGTGACGGGGGGTGAGCCCGTCGCCACTTATAATGGACGGTGGGTACAATACATGCCTCAAAATTGAAGCATGCAGGTTTCCTCACGATGTTTTCCTTCACCGAAAAGCCAGTGGTGTTACAAATCGTACATAAATTCCGAAAAACTCATTGGTACGAGTCGGACTGGACGGGGATCGAACCATCGCCTCCTGCACGGCAGGCAAGGTTACTCGCCACTGGACCACCACGGCTTTTTAATATAATATTAGTAGGAATAAATAAAAATAAGACTCAAAGGCACATACACATACATACATTGTAATGATCCCTGACATAAGCTACTAAGCTCTTTAATATGGAAACTATACAACGATGTCATAAACACATAATATCCATGATCGAACTGGGATTCGAACCCGACCCTGGGTCTCAATTGCACTAAATAAATCTTCACTGAACCGTGATTGGACCTCGTGCGAAACTCAACTTTTTACACGTTCGGAATCGCGCAATTTTTTTTATTATTTATAATTAATTGACTTTTTGCTTGTGCGTTAGCACTGAATTTCCGTCAATGTCAAGTAGTTTGTGGGAGTATTGTTTATGGTCAAGAACAAGAAGAGATTGAGGATTTCGGAGCCTCGTAACAAACAAAAACGCGACGCGTGAACACCACGCGAGAAAAGTGCTCGTGTCAGAACCTGCAACGTGACTCTCATCGCGCTAATTATTTGACAGCCATTTGACAGACGGCTCAGACGTTTCAGCTGTCAATCCCATAGTAAATAATTCAAGTTTAGCCAAAACACACTTAAATAGTAACTGGATTGCAATGTAATTAGAACTTAAATGTAACTTCGATGTTGTTAATTAGCACGATCGGGGTCTTAGTTCCGGGGTACCGGGTCGTCCGGATCCATAACACACGATTATTGCGTCGTCCTTATATCTCGAACTTGGCTGTCCCACTGCCGCGCACATACACGACGTATACATTAATATAATCTATAGTATATGTTGACACGCTATTACGGGCTAAATTAATTAATGTCCGTATATAAAGGGAACACCTGATGCTTTGTAATTATGTTTGTTATTGGTTCGACGAGGGATTGACGGATAAACATTTGATTTTATGTTAGTAGGTAGAAGTTACATATTTAAAAGGAAATGCTGTCTAAAAAGAAATTTGAAGAATAGGTTAAACCCTTGGAAAAAGTATACAACGTGTTAATGAATAAGCGCAAAACCTCATACACCCCAACTGATTTAATAACAAAATTTCATTATTTTGATAGTTAAAATTTAAAGATATTAGCATTTTAAGTTTTGAGGCTAAAATGATTTGTTATCATTTCGGCATTTAATGAAAGCGCTAACGTGCTCATGGATACATTTTAATAATCTTGTTTTTGTAGTAAGTAGGGTGAGAGTGCCCGAGCGGTGGGTTGAGATAGAGTTCAGTAAATTTTAAATTTTACAAACAAATTATTCAATATTTTAATAAAAATTACCTATGTTGAAACCATGATAATTCGATTCTGCTCTCGATTCTAAACAAACTACTTTCTAGTTTTGCGTTAATTCATTAACACGTTGTATGGGGTTTTAATATGATGACACTTTTTAAGGGGATGATATTTTTTTCGCGATTTCGACATTGGTCCCATAGAGAAAGTTGTTCAGTTTGATGGCCTGATCATCCTCTTAAAAAACGGTCAGCATATTAAGTTGGACCCTGAATATCTAGCATGAGCCTAACGCTTCTACCGTATAAAACAAAACGGGCCAACTTTATTAGGTTGGTGTGCGTGAGGCGTCATACAAATTTTGTCTGTGTGCATGTATATGGATAAGGTTTGGAGGTCAGTACTGGTTGTAATATTTTTTTCGACGCTTTCTTAGCTTCGACTGTCAATCTTGACTTATGACTTATCCAAGTTTTAGAGTCGCGTCGCGTGTCGGTCGTCGGTTGCCTCATACCCGGCCGACAACGAAAAATACCGAATCGGAGCGTGCTCCATACAACCGAAGTCTAGTGAAATTTTAAATTCTAACCGATTAAAGTAAATGAAAATTTTAAGAAACAATCTAAAAACTTATCTCTGTGTTTGTATGAAGTCCGATTTTGGAATAGCTTACGTAACCCGTAGGAGTAAACGGAGAAAGGATTTTAAAGGGATCCAACAGGGTGTTGAAGTTTTATAATCATTTTATTTGACACATACATAAACTCATGAGCGTAAGTCATAAACACCTTTCGGGGTGGTCAGAAACATTGTTACAACTACCAACTTTCTGTTTAAAATCGTAGTTCTGTTGATCACATTTAGCAATTTAGGCTTCAGGATGGAATGACGAATGATGTTATTTGAATCCTTTAATTTGATCAGCGTACGTACATCTAGAGCGACCACATTCAACCCACCAACCATATTCAACTAAATCGAATACGTGCATCTACCCCCGGGAATCGAATTCGTGCACCTACATTGAAAAGCGAAGAGAGGTAACGCGATTTCTCCCGCTTCCCGATAGTATCAGAGCTTCAACGTGGCATATGCTAAGATAGCTGCATATGCTAGTACAGATAGTGTTGCATATGCTGAAATTGCTCGATAGATAGTGGAGCTCGCTAAGTGTGTTGGAGGTTGGAGTATAGAATTGGTTGGAGGCAGGTTAGACTGCGTATGATAGGGCCTTGGGCATAAGAATAGTAAATACTCTATAGAAGCAAAACTCGCGCGCCAGACGCGTTCAAGGTCGCCTCTGTTTAGCAGAGAAGTCAGTCAGGGCTTGCGTCGGCCGTCTCGCGCTCGCTAGAGCACGTTCCTTCTGATTTTTATTTTCTAGTTTCGTCATGCCTTCTTATTGCAGTGTTTTGGCATACCCCGGACACTGCGTACAAAAAACAGAGATTGACACGATGACGTCAAGACGAATCGGAGTCTAGGGCTACAAATAACTAAACTAAATAAACTCATTGACACACGTCTATTCAGAAAGAGTATTTATCCTTTATCCTGAGATTATACACTCTTTGTTTCGAAAACATAAATGTGTCAATTGTGGTGTCAGTCTAGGCTACAGGTAACCGCCGAGGAAACTAGAGGGCAATAGAGGGGGTGAGGTAAAAACTTCGTTGCAGACAGGGAGTGTCCATACTGTATGTAGTAATACATACTCTTTCTTTCTTTCTCGTGGTTTTGATGTATAAATGACAGATATCTCAGTCGATAATATTACTTATTTTACTACTGAAAATCCTGAAATAGAATGAAATCATTGAACCTTGTTCTTTTGTTGAATTTGGTCAATAAGTTGTAACATATCATTAAATACATCGTAGATAACGTACTACTAAAATACGAAGTAAATAACAGCCTAAGAAATTAATTATTTTATGTAACAGCCCTAGCGGTGTCCGTGGGCGACCGCGGGGCGTTGCGGGGTGAGGGGGGAAGTAGGTGTTTATAAGGCGGCATTTGGAACACGCACAAAAGAGATTCCATTCTAGTGTATTCGTTATTCTATGCCTTGGGTTTCTTTGTTTACTTTACATTTATCTTAGTTGATGTGGCACGAGTTTACTCGAGTGATCACGAGCTTACACGAGCGCATCTACTATTGTACGGTATTGTACTATTGTATTTAGCTTTGACTAATTATTATAAGGACTAGCCTTGCGGTAGCATTTCCCCTCTGCCACGGTATAAGCACAATTGATCTTGTGCATTTACATTCAATTTTACACCTTATCACTAAACGAGACAGCCTATAATTGCGAAATAATAACTTCGAACTTAGAACGTTTGGGGTTCACACGAGACTACTTTTCATGATTTTTAACATTCAAAATTAGAATCTAAAGTTATGGGGAATAAAATCCAAAGTTGCGGATTTCATGTTACCTCGCCCCCCGCAAAAAGTGGCAGAAATGGTTGTTAGTAGAATTACACGCGTAACCAGTCCACATATAAATAGTCAAAGGTATTTAGAGATGATTAATACATACATACTAAGGTGTTACAAAAGTAAAAATTAACATTTAAAACTTTTAAGGGGGTTGTTTAGACCATCAAACTGAACAACTTTCACTGTGAGACCAACAAGAAATCGCAAAAAAAAATCTGCTGTTCCATACATTCAGCTCGAGTAGATTTGTAGTTTAGCCAAAGGCAAAAATGTTGGTACCTTAGATTTTTATGGTTTAATGCTGTTTTATACAAGCGATATTGTCTTATTTTCAGCAGGTATATCGTGGTTTAGTGGCGAGTAACAATGCTTAGAGGTGATGGTTCGATCCCTTTGCATGCCAACTCGTACAAATAAGTTTTTTAGAATTCATGTGAAAAAAGAGTGGTGAAAAGCCAGTGGTGTTACAAAACGGTGAAAGAAAACATTGTGGCGAAACCGGCATGCTTCAATTTTTGAGGCATGTATTGTACCCACTGTCCATGATAAGTGGCGACGAACTCACTCCCCGTCACAATGGACCAGGGTTTCGGAACTACTGGTGAAACGTGGACGTTCTCAGTTTTTAGAATATCTCTGATTATCCCCTCGGGGAATATAGAGCATAATCTTAACTAACTATTATAAAACTGTAATATAAGTGTGTCTATTTTCAGATAATACAAGAAAAAGATTACGATACGGTTTCTAGGCATGCCTAACTCCAAATTAACCTTATTAAGAATTTTTGTCGGGCTGTCTGTTTGTTTGAAATAGCATCACGCAAAAACCGATACTGAAGTGATTTTAATGAAACTTTTTTTGTTTGATAGCTTGTGATTTGACTTTAAATCTGATATAAAATTTGTGCGGACGAAGTCGCAGGTAAACTCTAGTATGCTTATATTCCTCGAGGGATACGCAGAAACATAAGTTTAGTTCATTCAGAATAATTACATTTCACTCGCAATGTCAAAACTCTGTCCTGTCACAGTTAGTAAGCCCGTCGCCACTTTTTAATTGACTAAAGTTTTTATTCTCACTTTATTTCAATTTCGATTTACGGATATTTTTGGTTACGGATACGCAGCTTCATGACACCTCTAGTTCAAACAATGGCGGACATTGGGGGAAAGCGGATGTCCGCGTACAATGCGGATATCGAGGTACAATGCGATGGCTAGTTGCGTGGATTACAAGAAGGGTGAATTATTCTATTATGTTAATGGTTCATTTTAGTGCCATATTATACGCCCTAATTTTGACTTTGAGTGCAGATATCTCGAGACAGAAGCTTTATAAAGATTGAGTTTCTATGGGAGTTTTGTTCCATTGGACAAGACCTATCTAACGACACCTCATCCTATTTAATTATTTAAAAAACTAATGTTTTTCAACCCTCTTTCGTTGTATTGTTTGGAAGGTCGAAAAAAAATAATTTCTTCATAACTACAACATTTTAGTTTTTTGGTTACTGTTATGGCAAAATTCGATTCAATAGGTGCAAAATTGAGTGAGTTATTGAAGTGAGGCATTCAGACAGACGGACAGACAGACAGAATGTACGAAAGTATAAGGGTTATTTTTACAATTTAATTTACAAAAACGCGTGCGACAAACGGACAGACAGACACCGAGGTGATTCCATAAGTATTACGGTTTACCAACTTTCATCCGTTAACACTACAAATCAGGCAAAAGTGGTTTTGACCGGTTATGAGTTTTTAGACCCCAGATCTAACTCGGTCCGTTAGGTTAGCGAGGAGCGCAGCGATGACCTTGTTAGGTTTCTTGTGACCACAGCGCACGAGCCGAGCGAGCGCAACGAGCGAGCCGCGGCAGCAGCGGCCGGCGAGTGCCTGAACCGAATTGTTATTATTTACTCAAATACTCGTATACAATTATGACTAATAGTACTTTAGCCCCGGGACTTTTTAATTACCTTTTTAATTCGGTTTTTATATGAGTAATTCATCGTAAGGGTTGCGGGTCGTACATGGATCAAATTGGCACAGGACCGTGAGGAGTAGCGCAATAAGAACGAGAGAGGGTTGATGTGGGCTGATTTGATTGATTGATAAGTAGTTTCATACCTTACAACAATTTCTAAACGGCAGTCGTTAATCTTTTTATTAATTAAAAAGTCCCGGGGCTACAGTACTATAAGGGCATCAGTCAAAACCACTTTTGTCTCATTTTTGCAGTCAAAAGAGTTTTTGACCGGTTATGAGTTTTGACTGTAACAGAGTAAATGTGAACGTTCGAGATCAAAGTACCAAGCAATCATAGGAAGACAGGAGCTTACAAAAGAAACGCCGATAGATAATAAACTCACTCGCTGGTGGAAACCTCAAACAAAACTCCATTATTGAATCCGTCCCTTACAGATGCTGGCTGAAAAAACTAGCCAAGCGCGTGCCGGAGTTGTTAAAAGGGGCCCGTACTACGTGTGATATTTTGTCTTCAACGAATTTATAATGCATTTTATCCAGATTGACTCTTGGTGACGGGCTCACTCCCCGTCACACTGGACAGAGTTTCGATACTACTAGTGAAACGTGGATGTTATGAGTTTTCAGAATATCTCTGATTACTCCCTCTCGGGGAATATAGCCTTGAGCATAATGCTATGCTAAAAGTAAATTAAAATTTTTAACAATTTCAAGTTTTGAGACCAAGGTATTTTTGAAGGGGACATTCTTCGTGCTTGCGTGTTTTTTATAAAAAAACATTTTAAGTGTCATTTGTAAAATTTTAAATATTTAATAGAACTACCTTATTTGTTAAACTGTAACCATTCCTTTTATAAAAAGTACCCAAATGTTTTTAAAGATATATTCGCTCACTCACGATAATGTTAACGAATTAATTTTTTTTTTAATTATTTTGCTGCATCGACGCCGTAACAAAGAATGTAATATAATAACTAAACTCCAGCTATACATTTAAAAGAGTTCAGGAAAAAGCGAACGACAGAAATAACACCGACCCTACAAAATAAAGTTTTTAAAACTTTATTGCGGATCACTAAAAGAAATTATAATTCTTATTGAAATACCAAGGTCCTCATACAAAGTTGAAGGCAAGCCTGTGTGGAGGGGCGGTGTCAATAAGGTTCAATATTGTTCGGATTATTAGCTTTTGTTATTAAGATTTTGACCCTTTATTACCTGTACCTTTTGGAAAATTTTGACGAATTTAAAGCCTGACAGAAAAGTAAAAACCCTCGCAATCGCGGAAAATTATTGGAACAAATTTTTGAATTTGAAACATTTATCATTAAGAGGATAGGCGGGCTGAAATGCAAATTTGGAAAATAGGTCACTTTTCCGACCGCCCCACCCATACACCTAACCGACTAGAGTGCGAAAGAGAAAACTGCAGCTCGGACCAATTTTATCTAAATAAAATCGACGAAAACAGCATTTCGTATTCCCCTGTTTCCTCCTCCGATACTAAACCGATTTTAATAATTATTTCAATAATAATATAAGAAAGACTTTGGCTATGTCTGTATGTTTTGCTTTTTTTTTTTTTTTTCGTCATATTTGTTTGCTGGATGTCTGAAAACGGATAGTAAAATTGGTCATTTTCGAAGGTCCCTAGTTCATACAGTAATTAATTAATGCAAAAAAGCAAAACATAGCAGAGGTAACATAGATTGTATGGTAAAAAATATTTTGCTCTAGTGTCAGTATCCAGGGAGGAAACAAGGGAATACGTTTGTATGGAAAAAACGGTACTCGCCTATCCTCTTAAAGGTTTTTTGGGGTTTTGAAAAATAAGTTTTGAACTCGCAACCTTCGGCTTCACAGCCAAGTTAACTAACAACTGAGCTAAGATACTTTCTACTAAAGACTTGATACCTCCCCCCCCTCCCGTTCCTCCCCACCCCGTTCACCCCTCCACGCATAACAATCTCTCCTTCCAATTTCATATTTCCATTCATCGCCAATAGGTTTCATATAAGTAAAGTGTCGACTCATTTTTTTCTATTCACCGGTGTTCAATGGGGGGTAAAATTACCCCTTTTGTGGGTAAACGTGTTGGTAAAATGAGGTGAATTGGTGAAATATGTCGCGTCGCGTGTGACGTCATAACGAGCGTAGGTAACTCGCGTTTGAAATTAGAATGCGTGTTTATCTTTTTAGAGTTTCGCACCGGAAAGGAAAGAAAAACCATTATACAGGGTGTAATCTTAAATGTGGTATACAGGTATAATTAAAATCGTTACATATCATATATAACAAGATGCTTCAGACCATCAAAGTGAACAACTTTCACTATAGACGCGACATCGAAATCGCTTAAAAAGAGCAGGTTTATAGAAAACGTCAACGACTACCTACTCGAGCCAAATGTATGAAACAGCAATTTTTTTTCGCGATTTTAATATAGTTCCCTCAGTGAAAGTTGTTCAGTTTGCAGGGTGTAAGGTACAGCTAGGCAAATACAGAAAATGGCGAATTCAGACAATCAAACATTTGAGTCGAGTAGGCTTTGCTGTTCAGTATGGAACAGCTGATATTTTTTTGCTCCAATCGGTTTGCTCCCATAGTAAAAGTTGTTCAGTTTGATGGGTACACTCTTAGTTTAAAATAATGCTATTGGTATCAATTTCACCCTGTAAAATATGCTCACATATTACCTATAGGGTTCCTTCTTAATATGCTGACACTTTTTTAAGGGAATGATAAACTATATATACAACGTGTTAATGAATTAACGCAAAACTAGAAAGTAATTGGTTCAGAATCAAGAGCAGAATCGAATTATCATGGTTTCAACATAGGTAATTTTTTTCAAAATATTTAATAATTTAATTGTAAATTTTAAAATTTACTGAACTCGATCTCAACCCATCGCACGGGTGCACTCACCCAACTTACTACCAAAACAAGATTCTTAAAATGTATCCATGAACACGTTAGCGCTTTCATTCATTGCTGAAATGATAACAAATCATTTTTACCTCAAAACTTAAAATGCGAATAACTTTAAATTTTAACTATCAAAATAATGAAATTATTGTTTCAATCTAATTATTTTGTTACAAATCAGTTGGGGTGTATGAGGTTTTGCGCTTATTCATTAACACGTTGTATATATAAACTGAACAACTTTCTTTGTAACACCACCATCCAAATGACGAATAAAAATCAGGTGTTCCATACAAAACTGAAAACCTACTTGAACCAAATGTGTTGGACAGCTGATTTTTTTTTCGCGATTTCGTTGTTAGTCCCATCGTAAAAGTTGTTCAGTTTGATGGTCATCCCCTTAAAAAAGTGTCAGCATATTGAGAAGGACCCTGTATATTCCCCGAAAAGGTAGTGAGAGACAATCTGAAACTCAGAACATTTATGTAAAGATATTAATTATGATTATCACGAAAGGAAAGTTAAAGATAAAATACTTAGGTACAATGAAAGTAAATGCAGTTATTTTAACGACTTGTATTCGACGTGTAATCAGCTATAGACATTGACATACAAAATAATGGACGCCGGGTCTAGTATAAAATTATCGAAAAAAGTCTAACCTACACAAACCTAAGTACGTGTATAGTAATATAACCATTGAAAATGCTGACGTCGTTTTTACCTCATCGCTGTACGGCGGCGTGCGCGAAGTCGTTCGATCAAACGAAGACTGTCGCGTAATTGGTTCTCTTTCTACGATTTGGCGCGCGGATCCTACGTCCAGTAGTTAGTAAATAAATGGCTATAGATTATTAAAAGCAATAAAATAGTTTTTCAATCACAAGCAAGTGAATAACAGCC
Source organism: Agonopterix alstromeriana (assembly GCA_963924505.1). Taxonomy (NCBI): domain Eukaryota; kingdom Metazoa; phylum Arthropoda; class Insecta; order Lepidoptera; family Depressariidae; genus Agonopterix; species Agonopterix alstromeriana. Next base: position 323,447 of record OZ004686.1, on the reverse strand, counting down.
GTTGTGTTAGACGAGAGTGTAGACACGAATGTAAAATGTGACGTGACATAATGTTTTTTTGTGTATTTCTTGTGATCGCAGAAACATACGAAGACATTATTAATTTGAGACGAGGTATTGTCATCCTGCCTTTCCGGCTTCATCATCATCTCCTTCAAAAGTGCACCACAAAACCGCTGTATAATGAAGGGAAGCGCATTTGTAGGGCGGGCCAAATTGGGGTCAATCTGTCCATTACAAGTGGCGACGGGCTCACTCCCCGTCACACTGGACAGAGTTTCGGTACGAGTGAAACGTGGATGTTCTGAGGTTTCAGAATATCTCTGACTACCCCCTGGGGGAATATAGTCGTGAGCGTATGCCAAATTGGGGCGGAGCGGGCCGGACCGTGGAGGACAGAAAGGAGCGGAGGTGACGCAAGGCAAAATTAGGTCTGTCGCCATTATATTAAGCCATGACGTCATCACAGTGAGCGTGCAGAAGCAGCCAAAAGATTTTCCAAAAAACGGTAACATAAAAGTACCATATATTTGGAATCGTCTGATTACTAGCTTTCATTTGATACCCATATTGTAATTTTTAACAAAATAAAAATTGTTTATTCCCCTCTCTTTTTTAATTCATAGACGCCATCTTGAAATAATATATTCTATGTCACTCTCACGATTTTTGCGAATCCAATGACACCTCGAACGTTAAAATCCATCAAGCCGTTTAGGCTGTAGCCCGTGCCAAAGAAATAGACATACAAACATACATACTTACATACATACATACATACATATATACATACATACATACATACATACATACATACATACATACATACATACATACATACATACATACATACATACATACATACATACATACATACATACGCTCGAAAAAGTCAAAATTTTTGTTCTGTTTTTATTTCCATGTTCCTCAGGAAAAATTGTTTATGTTTAATTTCTTTGTCTGAATACACCCTTAAAATTTTGTTACTAATTAAAAACTAGTCGTGTATTTACAGTGAATAACCAAGACCATACCATGCTGGAGAACCTCAAACAGAAACTAATCTCCAACAACCAAGACTACGACATACAAAACGGAAAGCAAAACCCCGACAAATTACAAATAGCACGCCCTTTCGACGAGTCCCGCCAATATGACTCTTATGCCGCTGGAGATACGGCTAATGAAGTGGCTGATAAAGTTTACATGAACAGAAGAGTTGATACACGTAGTGATGAGACGGAAGAGGTCTTGCTGATGACGTCACGAGGGTTCAGGGAGTATAAGTTAGAAGAGAGGAGGAGATTACAGCCTAATGTTGAATAGAGAGGTAATTACACCAATAGTTTTTAGTGTTTCGTACCCATAGGGTGAAAACGGGACCCTATTACTAAGCCTACGTTCTCCGTCCGTCCGTCCGTCCTACCTATTTAGGGCTGTAACTTTTGAACCATAATAGCTAGATAGTTGAACACACAGAATATGCGTTATTATAGCGGATTTGTTAACAAACTAGCAGCCCGTCCCGGCTTCGCACGGGGTAGACAAATAAATTTTAAGACTCATTTTTCTACACCTTCGGTTACATTGTTCAAATTTTACCAAGGATCCCTATTTTTTTTCAAAATGAAATGTAGCCTATGTCAAATTGGAAGAATGTAGCATTCTATTGGTGAAAGAATTTTTTAAATCGGCCCAGTACTTTTTGAGCCTATTCATTACAAACATACAAAAATAGGTACAAATCTTTCCTCTTTATAATATTAGTGTAGATAATAAAAATGATAAAAAGTTATTTAAGAGGGGTCAATGTTTTTTCTTCTCACTCTATCGTAAAAACGGTAATACATACAAGCGTCAAACTTGATGTGATTATAGAGCAAACTCTACAGTATAACAAGAAATAATAAAAACCGGCCAAGTGTGAGTGGGTCTTGCGCTAAAGGTCCCGGAGACAAACGTGTTTTTGTTAGTTAATATGTTGTGTTGTGTGGTGGTGTGGTACGGAACCCTCGGTGCGCGAGTAGCCCGACACGCACTTGACCGGTTTTATTAATTACTAACAACATTTAAACTGTATTTTAACGGAAACTAAACAGCTTTTCCTAGGGAACATTTATCGGAAAAGAATTGTTGGACCTCCGATAAAAAATCGATCGGCTAATCCGCAATTTTGTATAGGAGGTCTTGTATACAGGAAAATATTCATGTTTGTCTACATATGTTCCTTAGGGAAAGTTGTTTAGTTTCATTGTAATGTGTGTTTCAATACACCCTTGAAATTTTGTTACATTCAAAACTAGTGGTGTATTTGTGTCGATAAAATAAAGTGTTACTCTTTTAGTGTTTTTGTTATATTGATAGAAAATCTTTTACTATCTACTTATTCCTCGAAAACGTGTTTTTGGAAATATTTTTATCAATCACGCTTTTTTTTCAAATTTGTATGTTTAGACCTATAAAAAACCTAAAAAATTTTTCTATAAAATAGCTTGAAGGCTTTTTTAGTTTATTGGAGTAGCACTTTTTTAATTTAGGTTTTTTTTTATTGAGAAATCTTTATTATTGTCACAGAATAGGTAATAGTATATAGTTTTATATACAGAACGGCCACTCTCCGCCCCCTCTGACTTCAGATCCCCCACCTCACCTCGCACTTTCTGGGAAACTTGAGGACGCCGATTAAGGGAATGCAGTCAGACGCGTGCACCCGTAGTATTTGAATACATAAAATTGAGTCTTTTCAGTGCATAAAAAACGTTGAAAAATAACGCTAAATTCGCATTTTCAGTAATTCTTTAGCTCAAGTACTATTTTTAATGACAGAACGAACAATAAAAAGTAACGAAATATAGATTATGTTCATACGATGCGTGGTAAGTCAACCCTACAATGTCAAAGACAATTTGCACCAAGTGCGCATGTGCGAACGCCATCATATCAAATCCAAAACGTTGTTTGAAGTGCCGGACCTGTGTTATTGCGATGAGAGCACCACTGAGCTTGTAATAGGCCTCTTAAAGGTCATGTAATCTAAACTATCATAAACCTGTAACAGAACTGTGTCTGTACATTGAAGATATTTACAAGAAAAAGATTACAATATTGTTTTCAGGTATCCCTGACTCCAAATGAACATTTTTAGAATTTTTGTTTGTCTGTTTGTTTGTTTGTATGTTTGTAACAGATTTTGATGAAACTTTTTTGTTTGATAGCTTATGATCTGACTTAAAATCTGGTATATAGGGTCCAACTTAATATGCTGATACTTTTTTAAGGAGATGATCAGACCGTCAAACTGAACAACTTTCTCTATGGGACCAACATCGAAATCGCGAAAAAAAAATCTGCCGTCTCATACATTTGCCTCAAGTAGGTTTGCAGTTTTGTATGGAAGAGGTGATTTTTTTTTCGGAATTTCGGTGTCGGTGCCATAGAGAAAGTTGTTCAGTTTGACGGTATGATCATCCCCTTAAAAAGTGTCTGCATATTAAGAAAGACCATGTATAATTTGTGCGGACAAAGTCGCGGGTAAACGCTCGTACTGTATAAAGCGATACAACGCGATGATATTAACGACAATGAATGTGTCCTTATTTTTATACGTTGACGATATCTTTATCCAAAAAACAAATATCTTTAAGAGCCGTCCAAACAATTCCATTTGAAACATTTTTCAAATCACCGCCAATTTCTCTTCAACGCTAGATTGATGATAACAAAGGGGGGTTGTCCCCCGGGGGTGAGAGGGGGGAGGTGGATGGACCCGGAGGGGTGGGGGGATGCACTCAAATCATTAAGTTGAAATAAATACAGTCCGTTTGAATTAGCAGCACCCGAGGGATGAAATGCTTTCACTGATTGAAGACTTTTCGAAATTTATTTTTTAAGTTACACATTTTTTTTTGTATTTGATCATTGTCTATTACCAGAGCTTTTAATGTTAATTAATCAAAAATTTTGTGAGATATTTCATTTTTATTTTTAGTCCCATTTTGTAAGTTAAGAAAAAAAGTTAAAAGTCTTTGAGTGCCTTTTTGTTCTACTAAACCAAACATACATAGAAACATACAATTCATTCCTTCATTTTCATTCAGTTTTGATGATGTTGACTCCATAGTGAAAGTTGTTCAGTTTGATGATGTGAAGCACCGCCTTTAGTATTACCAGGGGGTTTTGTTACACTCTGTATACGGAACTATGGAAAGTGATATACCTATGTACAAGGTGTTACAAAAGTAAAAATAAAAATTTTAAACGTTTAAGGTAATTATGTAGACCAACAAACTGAACAACTTTCACTATAGGACCACTAAAAATCTGCTGTCCGTTTTTTTTTTGACTGACTTATACAGTATTGCTCAGGGAGCAGCTACTGCTTGTAACTGCGGACTACGGGGGGACCACACCAGTGATGGCGATGCGCCTTGGTAGGTCTACCGAACCAGTGAATGAACTTAAGAGGATATAATTCGGAGCGCGCTCCATACTAACGTACTATGGTGATATTTTCAATACTAACCAATTAAACTCAACGAAATGTTGTTGAAACAATCTTGAAATAAATATCTATGCTTGGAGTCAGATTTTCGTTATAATATACAGTTTCAATGCTAGGATTAATTTAAGATTTGTATGGAAATCTTTGAGGCACTGTAACTTTAAAACTATACATTGTAACGAAAATCAGACTTTATACAAGCATAGGAATTTGATTTTAGATTAATTCTGAAAATTTTTATTGAGTTTAATTGGTTAGTGTTGAAAATATCACCATAGTACGTTTTTATGGAGCGCGCTCCGAATTATATCCTCTTAAGGAACCTGCCCAAGGGGTACGGACCTCGGCAATTGGCGTTGCTGGGGCTACGCGGGGGATTGGGTAGCGGGGATCGATGAGAGCTGTCCTAGTAGATTTGGAGTTTAGTATGGAACATCAATTTTTTATCGCGATTTCGATATTGGTCCTATAGTGAAAGTTGTTCAGTTTGATGGTCTAAACCACCCCCTTAAATGTTTATTTCTATTTCTGTAACATCTTATACAGGGTCCTTTTTAATATGCTAACACTTTTTAAGAGGATGATCAGACCGTCAAAATGAAAAACTTTCTCTACGGGACCAACATCGAAATCGCGAAAAATCTGCTGTCCCATACATTTGGCTTGAGAAGGTTTGCAGTTTTGTATGGGGCGGCTGATTTTTATTCGCGATTTCGATGTTGGTGCCGTAAAGAAAGTTGTTCAGTATGATGGTCTGAGCATTCCCTTAAAAAGTGTCTGCATAACAAGAAGGACCCTGTATTGTATAAAACAGTAAGTCTATCGAAGCACTCATATAGCTTTGTTTAGAGCATGCATAATGCAGAGTAATAAATAAAACATTTGTGTCAACCCCTCAAACGTTACCTTATCGAGTATCGGCATATAGTGCAATATGAACAGTATGACAGCTTAGCAATAACGCTGCGATGGTCATTTTGTTAGTAACTTAGTACTTAATATTTATTCTGTTGGAATGCTCGTTGGCATAGTGGAGCTTTGGTATTGGAAACGATCTCCGAAGTTAAGCAACGTCAGGTCCGGTCAGTCTTTGGATGGGTGACTGTTTAGTGGTATTTCATCTCGAGCGTTTCCGTGCTTCGGAAGGCACGTTAAGCCAGGCTAGAGGTCTATTGAGGCGGCTTCAAAATTCTCAGTATAGTAGAAAAGACTATGTATTATTTTATACATAACTTTAGCTTAAGAATTTATATTGTAATAGTTATTAAGTCGTGTTATGTTGTAGAGTTTCTGGCCGCATCTTCTCTACAGCGACAACACGTTCCGACGCGGTGGTAGCTTTAAAAAGATTTGACGTTTGATAAGTGTGCTGCAAGCTCCTATATTGAATAAATTATATTGACTTTGACTTTGACTTTCTCTGACAGCAAATTTACTACTAACTAGCCTCCACCAATCTGCACTGGACCCGCGTGGTCGAGTATGGCCCACTCCCTCTCACCCTTATTCATGAGAGGAGGCCTTTGCCCTGCTGTGGGATTCTACAGGCTATAACTATGAAAAAGAAAACGAGCAAAGGGGGTGACTCTAATCTGTCTTCGACCCCGCAATTAATTTTGACTATGAGGCCCTATTTTTGACTTTGAGCGCAGATATCTCGAGACAGAAGCATTATATCGATTTGGTTTCTATGGGAGTTCCATTGGACGAGACCTATCCAACGACACCTCACTCGATTTAACAAATTTTTTCCAACCCCTCTTTCGTTGTATAAAAAAAAGGGTTTTTCTTTGTAACTACTACATTTCTGTTTTTGAGTTACTGTTATCTGTCTTCATGCCAAATTTCGATTCAATAGGTTCAAAATGAGCTAGTTATTGAGGTGAGGCATACAGACAGACAGAATGGACAAAAGAATAAGGGTTCCTTGTTAGACTACGGAACCCTAAAAATGAGAGAGTAGATAATTGAGATGGGGCATATAGCATGTACGTGACAATACGTGAGCGTTCATGTAAGAGAATTAGAGGCACTTTGGTAAAAACGTTGTTGCGCATGTAGGCGTGTACTGGGCGCCGCGAGCTTGTGTGAAGCAGTTTTTCTGGTAGGATAATCTATGGCATTACTGCTGTGACTCAACGGTGTCGGTGCGGATCCGTCACGCGGCGCGACACGACTATCCTTTTAGAACAATATCAGCCGCTGACGTAACGTCGTAGCGCGCCGCACTGTACTAGCCTTACTATCTTTTACTGCCTCCGTTGTCTAATGGCTAAGAGCATTGGGCTCTTGACATGGAGGTCGTGGGTTCGATTCTCACGGGGGACTCCTAGTGACAAGTCACTTTGTGCGTTTTTCCCCAGTTGGCTAGGACTTTGCAGGCTGAATCACCTGATTGTTTGAAAAGGAAGATGATTCCGTGCTCCGGATGGCGCGTTAAGCCGTTGGTCCCGGCTACTATCTCTGGTGGTAGTAGATAAAAACCACGTCCGAGGCCGTAAGGCGGTCTGAAAAACTCTGACACCAGGGCTTGCTGCCCACATGATAAGAAGATTATCTTTTACCTATAAAAGATGTGACATAACACCTCAATAATATTTAAAGGGGTGGTTTAGATGATCAAACTGAACAACTTGCTTCGATGATGTCAGTTCTATACACTTTATAAAGTAAAATTCAAGCTAAGGTTTATAATGTAGTTAATAAAACCGATCAAGTGCGAGTCGGGTTACAAATACTATAATACCTTATACAGGGTTACAGGTTAAGTCGACCTAAATCCTTTAAGAGGTGATAGTTTCCATCATTCCTGACTGATTTGACTATGGGACCCCATACCCTAAACTTAACCGTTCTCAAGTTATGGGACTTTGAAGTTTTTTTTAAAAAAATCCAGATTTTTTTGTCTAATGTCCCCTTTTTTTGTGTTTTGTACATCTAATGTTTTTGTTTTTGTATTTTTTGTGTAGCAGATTAGCTGCTTCATTATTTTAAACACAAAAACTGCAAGTAACTGTACCAACTGAGTCGTAATAGACGATTGATTGTTAAAAAAAGAAATAAATTTGTGAAAAGTTTATTTTTCTTTCTTTTGTATTTTAAAAAAAGTCTAAGACAGTTGTGCTGCAGATGTGTTTAAAAATATCTACGGTTCTTCAGCTTTCCGATAAGGTATAATTTGCTAGGGTGTTATCAGGATTCTCGGAAAAAACATCGATGAAAGACTCCCAGGTAATAACAAAAATAACGGTATTTCGTAAAGTTGCTCGCAACGCCCATTGTCTTGCAATGGGTACAATGGGTAGCGCGTCACGTGCGAGCGGGATATCATACAATGTAAACGGGTGCAAGAGAGACAAGTTATTTCAAACGCCATTTTGTTGTTATTGTGTTTGGTTATGGTTAGTCTGCTTACGCCATTCGTCCGTGGTAGATGCGATACTTGGTGCTCTTCGTTTTTTACTCGACTTAGCTTGTTTTTCTGGACTGTTTCCTCCTATTCGTGACTGTGCTTGTTAACTGGACCTTGATTTGTGCTTCTGATTTGGAACTGTTGAAGATGGCGACCTTTACGAACGAAGAATATGCTGATATTTTGATTTGTTATGGGTACTGCAACTGTGTATCCTTACAAGCTCGTCAAGAATACATAGCACGTTTTCCTGACCGCCGAATTCCGGATATTAGTGTCTTCGACGGAGTTTACCGACGAATTAGAGAGACTGGCTCTGTTTCGAGGCGACGAACAGACCTGGGTAGACCACGTATTAATGATGATGATGAAGAGGAAGATAATGAGATTGTTCGACGATTTCGACTGGATCCGACTACGTCAACCAACGTTGTTGCCCGAGAACTTGGAATCTCACAATGGAAAGTGTGGTTTACTGTGCATACTGCCGGTCTCTACCCCTACCACTACACGCCAGTGCATGTTATCGAAGAAGGAGATCCTGTGAGGAGGCTGGATTTCTGCAGGTTTATGTTGAATGCAGATTTGGAAGATCCTTCGTTTTTTCGAAGCATCTTGTGGACTGACGAGTCCAAATTTGATCAAGATGGGATAACCAATTATCATAACGCCCATCATTGGGCTCCGAAAGCAGGAAGAAATCCTAATAAGAAAAGGGTAAAGGGGTCACAGAGACGTTTCAGCCTTAACGTATGGATGGGAATAATTTCAAACCATCTGGTTGGGCCTTACTTTCTTCCTCCAAATTTGGATGGAGAGACCTATGAAAATTTTTTAAGGCAAGATTTACCCGATTTGCTCGACGACATACCATTAAACCTCATTCGAAACATGTGGTTTCAGCACGACGGGTGCCCCGCGCACTTTAGAAGGAGTGTCAGAGAGTGGCTAGACACTAATTACCCAAATAAGTGGATCGGGAGAGGTGGGCCTACACCGTGGCCAGCTAGAAGTCCAGATTTGACACCAATGGATTTTTATGTGTGGGGGCACATGAAAAGTTTGGTTTACGATGAACCTAACCCAATAACATCTGTTGATGTTTTGAGGCAGAAAATAATTGATGCTGCTAATGAAATAAGAAGAGGACTCACAACTGGGGTAGTGAAAAGTGGCTTAAGGCACAGAATGCGTGTATGTGTGCGAAATAGGGGCGGACATGTGGAACATGTATTGTAAAAATGATTAATAAACCTCATTCGTTACCTATTTGGATTGTTTTATTTTGTTTTCTGAGTAAAGTTAAATTTGACGCTTAAATATCGTTATTTTTTACTACTACCTGGTAGCATATCATCGATGTTTTTGTTATAAAATTCCAATAATACCCTATTGTATTATACCTTATCGGAAAGCTGAAGAACCGTAGATATTTTTAAGCACATCTGCAGCACAACTGTCATAGATTTTTTTTTAAATACAAAAGAAAGAAAAAAAAAACTCTTCACAAATTAATTTCTTTTTTTAACTATCAATCGTCTAATACGACTCAGTTGGTACAGTTACTTGCAGTTTTTGTGTTTAAAATAATGAAGCAGCTAATCTGCTACACAAAAAATACAAAAACAAAAACATTAGATGTACAAAACACAAAAAAAGGGGACATTAGACAAAAAAATCTGGATTTTTTAAAAAAAAACTTCAAAGTCCCATAACTTGAGAACGGTTAAGTTTAGGGTATGGGGTTCCATAGTCAAATCAGTCAGGAATGATGGAAACTATCACCTCTTAAAGGATTTAGGTCGACTTAACCTGTAACCCTGTATAAATTGGTTTTTTCTCCTACACCTTTAGCGTCAGACCAACTCACACTTGGCCGGTTTTGATAAATTTTTGTTATACTGTAGAGTTTCTTCTACAATCACACCAAGTTTGACGCTTGTATGTATTACCGTTTTTACGATAGAGCGAGAAGAATAAACGTAGATAAAACTAGTCTCTTGTTTGAGGACCTCCTTAATTTTTAACTTTTTTACATTTTATATCGCACATTCTGTGAAAATTTCAACTGTCTTGCTATTACGGTTCATAAGTTATAGTCCTAATTACGTAGGACGGAAGGACGGACAACTTAGGCTTAGTAATAGAGTCCCGTTTTTACCCTTTGGGTACGGAACCCTAAAAACGTAAAAAATAATATTGACGATGACTTTTACCTTCGTATCTACAGGGTGAAATTGACATCATTAGCAAATTTATATCACCGTAATAACACACACTCTGTAAAAATGACAACTGTCTAGCTATTACCGTTAGTCTAGGAAAAATAAGGTTTGAGATTGCATTAAAGACACTTTAGTAAATTGTGTTTGAAATAATATTACTGTTAGTTTATAACACTTTTGTAGAGATTTCGTGGTTATATAGGCTCAGGAACCTGAGAAATACCTTAAAATCGATATTAATGTACAAATGGCAAGCTTATTTCTAAAAATATTTCGACCAGCATACCAGCAATAGAGACAGTTAATTATCAAAAGGCAAATTTAATGTGTAAAAACAAACAGTAAATAATTTAGTTTTGAGGTTATAATTTTTGAAGACTTACAAAATATTAAATATCTACCCAAATTAACGATATTAACCGTGGATTATTAGTGTTATAAGTAAAACGTATTGAATGAAGCCATCCTGTACAAAATCACCAGTTTTCCATTTGTTGTTCATACCTAAATTTAATGTTTTGTAAATGTCTTAATTATTCAATGATACACAATAAATAATCGGGGATTATTGAGAATTTATGTTTTTCAGGTATGTACGAGTATCTACTATATTCCAAATTATCACCAAAAGTGCAATTAATGCAACCTTCTCCATACAAAAATCCGTAGATTTCCCCGACTAAGATTGTTTCTGCAAAATGTCATTGAGTTTAATTGATTAGTATTGAAAATATCACCAAACTTCGTTTGTAAGGAGCGTGCCAACAGTAATATACCCTTAACGAGCTGGTGGGTTTCCTGGAGGACCTGAGATAGCGGAGTAGTCATTCCCACCTCACGCAAGATAGGACGTCGATTTGCTGAAAAATAAAAATAAAAAATAAAAAATAAAAATCATTTATTTCAGGATACAAGGTCCCATATACACAAGATTTCAATACAATATTAATATAAATTATAGGATATCACATTAAAATGTTCGTCAAAAATATAAAAATTGTCATAGATCTTTCTTATTATTAAGTTCGGAGACGCACGCGCGCGCTGCTCGAAGGAGGCTCTCGCGGTCCTCATCACTGCAAAGAAATCATTGACCCTGTTCTCAGCAAACATACCAGATGCGCTACACCTCCACGGCAGGCCCAAAATGCCTCTAAAGGCGTTGTTAAATTGTACTCTCAGCGTGTTGTAGGCGCGCTGTGTATAGGAGTACCACAAGTGGCCGGTGTAGAACGGCTGGCAGTACGCTTCGAACAGCGTCACCTTGGCGTCCTTCCTTGAAAACGAGACCACTCAACTAATCGCAATACCAAAATGGCTGGACACTGCTGCATCGGGTTAAACTGCAATTAATTAATCTAAAGGCATCTAACACACAGTCAAACATTGAAGCGTGACTTCACATGATCGCACTCTACAAACACACTAGTTATGATTGCAATCACACTCACATCTCCTATTGCTCTAATATTGACGTTATAGTTACTGTATTTGCTCTGTTAAGCATCATAGCATATGCTCACGACTATATTACCCGAGGGGGTAGTCAGAAATATTCTGAAAACTCAGAACATACATGTTTCACTAGTACCGAAACTCTGTTCAGTGTAACGAGTAGTGAGCCCGACGCCACTTGTAATGGACAGTGGGTACAATACATTCCTCGAAATTGAAGCATGCAGGTTTCGTCACGATGTTTTGCTTCACTGTAATGCCAGTGGTGTTACAAGCATGCATAGCATATGCTCACGACTATATTCCCCGAGAGGGTAGTCAGAGATATTCTGAAACCTCAGATCATCCACGTTTCTACTGGTAAAACGTGGATGTTCTGTGGTGTTACAAATCTTACATAAATTATCTATATCTCATAAGTCCGTAGTGAAAGGTGAAACCATGGTGGTCCAGTGACGAGTAACCTTGCCTGCCGTGCAGGAGGCGATGGTTCGATCCCCGTTCAGGCCGACTCGTACCAATGAGTTTTTCGGAATTTATGTGCGATTTGTAACACCACTGGCTTTTCGGTGAAGGAAAACATCGTGAGGAAACCTGCATGCTTCAATTTTGAGGCATGTAATGTACCCACTGTCCATTATAAGTGGCGACGGGCTCACCCCCCGTCACACTGGACAGAGTTTCGGTACTACTGGTGAAACGTGGATGTTCTGAGGTTTCAGAATATCTCTGACTACCCCCTCGGGGAATATAGTCGTGAGCATATGCTATGCTATGAAAGTTGTTAGTAAATAGTACTAGGGTGTTTTGTTACTTCCTGTATACATAAATGATTGTCATGTCGTGTGTTCATTTGTGAACCCCTTTTAATAAAGGTTCCTATATGTAATTCGCAATCAAAACTACATTCTTACAAAACATTACAAAGTTGTCCATTAAAGTCCATTACCGAGAAATATTAATCAAACTAAATATTGTACAAAAAGTTAATTGTAATAGTACGTCCACACGCACGACTTCGCGACGGCCTTAAGGCTGCCTTTACACCAGCGCTGAGCGAAGCAGCGAGGCGATGGGCAAGGAAAAAATACTCCTGTACACCACTATTTTTTAATTACCATACAAATTTTAAGGGTTTTTTCAGCTAATGAAATTTTTGTATGAAACAGCTGATTTTTTAAATTTTATTTCAGAGTTGGCTCCATAGTGAAATTTGTTCAGTTCGATGGTATTAACCACCCTTTAAAATATTATTAGTGTGTTTTTTACACCCTGTATATCCGCTTTGTACCTGTCTACAGTTCTGTAGAATAGAAAATAACTGAACGGAACGGAACGGAATTGAGCGGATCGGAACGTCACGGAAAGGAACGGGACGGGACGGGACGGGACGGGACGGGACGCGACGGGACGGGACGGGACGGGACGGGACGGGACGGGACGGGACGGGACGGGACGGGACGGGACGGGACGGGACGGGACGGGACGGGACGGGACGGGACGGGACGGGACGGGACGGGACGGGACGGGACGGGACGGGACGGGACGGGACGGGACGGGACGGGACGGGACGGGACGGGACGGGACGGGACGGGACGGGACGGGACGGGACGGGACGGGACGGGACGGGACGGGACGGGACGGGACGGGACGGGACGGGACGGGACGGGACGGGACGGGACGGGACGGGACGGGACGGGACGGGACGGGACGGGACGGGACGGGACGGGACGGGACGGGACGGGACGGGACGGGACGGAACGGAAAAATATTATTATTTTGCAGTCGACATCGATTGTGAACATCTGTGTTTCATCGCTCACCGTTCTATTTGCTCCGCTCGGGTGAACAGGCGTTATTGTACAAAAACAGGACATTGTGAAAGTGTTGAGATTGTTCGTAGAACTCGCCGTTCAGTCCACACCCTGTGGTGTGTTCCAAGTCGGAGGAAGACGCGGGTTCGACTTGCGACTATTACTAACCGAACAAATAAACTTTTAAGACTAGGTTAAGTGGAAGTACTGAAAAGCAAGCTCGAGGCTGTTTTTACCACTGTTTTTACCACCTACCCACGCTGCGCTTTCCGGTACGCGGTCGCCACTTGAGAACTTTTCGGTCCCATCGGCCATCGGTTCTGCGAGCAATGTGCCCCACCCACTGCCACTTTACTTTAACAATTCTTTGGGCTATGTCAGCTACTCTGGTTCTTCTGCGGACCTCTTCATTGTTGATTCGATCTCGCAGGGAAACTCCCACACGGCCCACACGATGAACCGACTACCTGGAGAAGGCGGCGGAAACCCGTTGGATGAGAGCAAAACCGGTCGTTATGGCGATCCTTGGGGGAGGCCTATGTCCAGCAGTGGACGTCCATCGGCTGAGATGATGACTATCTATAACACATTGTGATATTGTGGCACTGTGACCGATATTTCATTTCGATCTCCATGTTTCGGGAAGCATAATGATATTCCTAATCGTTAACCTATATCAGATACAAATTGAGGAGGTTTGAAAATACTCTGACAGGAACAAAATTGTCTCTAACTACTCCGCAATGGGACCGTTTTACTGCAATTATGAAAGCGTTCATATATGTGTATCTCCGCTACCGCTCATGCCTTGTACCACTAAAATGCTGAATATGCTCAGAGACTGTCATTAAACCGCCATTATCGACCGCTCGCAATTATATCGAGTGCCGGTCATTCGTGCGATGCCGTGATTGGCTACCTCCCACCATCATAGTTTGATTGTTCAGTGGGTATTGTTATGTTTACTTTCTATCATACAGGCAGTGGTCGAGACCAAATATTTTTTGGGGTCTTGGGGCTTGTCAGGACCAGGAAACAACAACAGTTTTAGAATTTTTTATGCCGTGTGTTTGTTTACTTATTAACTGTACTTTCTGTACAAAAAGACCGACCAAGTTCGTGTCGGACTCGCCGGTTCCGTAGCCATTGCATCTACCTTTTTTCAGAAACCGGTTGGGCTACAGCATCCGTTATCATATTCAAATCCCTCTTTCGTTTTATGGGGCGTCAAAAAATTTTTTTTTTCTTCGTAACTACTACATTGTTTTTGGGTTACTGTTATATGCCAAATTGCAATTCAATAGGTGCAAAAGTGAGCGAGTTATTGAGGCGGGGCATACAGACAGACAGACAGACAAAATGTGTACAGCACAAATGGTAAAAACTAGATACTTCGATGTTCATTAATATATATAACATATACAACGTGTTAATGAATAAGCGCAAAACCTCATACACTATAATTTCATTATTTTGATAGTTAAAATTTAAAGTTATTCGCATTTTAAGTTTTCAGGTAAAAATGATTTGTTATCATTTCAGCAATGAATGAAAGTGCTATCGTGCTCATGGATACATTTTATGAATCTTGTTTTGGTAGTAAGTAGGGTGAGTGTGCCCGTGGAGTGGGTTGAGATCGAGATCAGTAAATTATAAATTTAGAAAAATAATTATTTAATATTTTGAAAAAAATTACCTATGTTGAAAACATGATAATTCGATTCTGCTCTCGATTCTATACAAACTACTTTCTAGTTTTGCGTTAATTCATTAACACGTTGTATAAATATTAGATAGATAGTAGGTAGATTGTGAAGGCATGGTAAACCGGCTGTCAGAAAACTCCCCATTGCAACCATAAAATATTACCTGATCCCCGAGGTTGTTCTAACCATCCCCGAGGGGAGCAAGGTCGTCATCATCATCATCTCAGCTTATATACATCCCACTGCAGGGCACAGGTCTACCCTCAGGGAGGGCGATAGTCCACCTCGCGTGCACAATCCGGTTTGGTAGACTTCACACACGCATCGAAATTTCTTCTTCGGCGTATACAGGTTTCCTTACGATGTTATCCATCACTGTTTGAGAGCAGTCCGTTTTACGAACTTAAGTTATAAAAACTCATTAGTACATGGCATGGATTAGAACCTGGACCCTCATGATTGAGTGTCCATACCTCTCCGCAAAGCGCCACCGACGAACAACAAATTTCAGTCGTATGGAGTAATTTGTAAAGCTGAATTTCAATTGTTACTATGTTATAGTCGCTATGCCGCCATCCGTCCAATGGGTTAACCTAAAAACATTTTGAAATACGATTTGTATCACCACTGGCTTGTCTTGCCCTAAGATCATATAACAATGGAGATGTAATAGTTAGGTAGGTACTCATAGGTACTAATAAATAAAAGCGCTGTCTAGCCCCGCCCTTTGATGAATAGACCAATTAATGAATAGTTTCCAAACAATAAATTATGATCGAAATTATGCGAAAAAAATTTAAGTGAACAGGCGGAAGACCGCGATAGTACATAGCATATGCGGATTCGAACCTGTACCTCAAAATTGAGTTTCCATAGGTCTCCGCAACGCGCCACCGACGCACGGTTGTAAGTTTATACAGGTTGTAAGTGACAGCCTAGCAAATACTAAAACGGTGAACTCAGACCATCAAACTGAACAACTTTCAATATCGAGCATACCTCAGGAAAAGCGAAAAAAAATCAGCTGTCCCATACTTTTGAGTCAGGTAGGTACAGAAGTTTTGTATAGGACAGTTGATTTTTTTTCGCTTTTCCTGAGGTAGGTTCCATAGTGAAAGTTGTTCAGTTTGATGGTCTGAGTTCACCGTTTCATTATTTGCTAGGTTGTCATTTACACCCTGTACATAGACGTTCTTTTTACGAACTAACAACCAGCAATAAAATCAAAGTTATTATAAAGTGTAAAGTATTAAAGCTTCTCGTTGAGAGTACAGCGCACCTCGCGGGTTGCACGGCTACAGCTACGTGTACCTTTGACTGTTAGTTACAACTACACTCCACGGGTGTACTGTATGGGGGTACGTGTACGTTATCTTATACGACACGGTAGTTGTTAAACTGTTGTGGAAGAACACAAACCCACAATCATAATTCCTGATGATGTCTTCCTCGCCGACGCGGCTATGGCGACTGCTGCTGGTTCCAAGCCCATCATGGGCTTCGCTAATGTGCCCGGGTGTGGCTAATATAACCAATCTTTGCGGTGAAAATACGTCCATCATCATTGAGCATCGCATTCTCATAATTATATAGGTACTTTAACTACCTACAATGTTTTTAAGTATGCAGTTAGAGCCGCATCAGCCTATATACGTCCCACTGCAGGGCACAGGCCTACAGCTCTTTTAGCTCTGCCATTTTAGGAGCGTTAATTGCTCATCTAATTTTGTAAAATATATATCAATGGTTAACAGGCAGTGGAGCCACGCGCAGGTCACTCTCAGCGCGTCGCTATAACAACTCATTCACTCACTCACTCGTTCACTCACTCACTCGTTCACTCACTCATTCGTACATAGCTCTCCTAATCTCTAGCTAATCATTACAATTATTTTTTTCTTAGATTGTTGTGTATTTGTGCAGAATGAATGTCGTATCGTGGTCGACAGTGGATCCACGCACAGGTCACTCTCATTCACGCCCAGCGCGTCGCTCTAACGACTCACTCACTCACTCACTCGTTCACCGCTCCCCGGTGTAAACTCTATGTAATAATTACAACTTCAACGGTCCTCGACACTAGTTGGAACACATTTTATTTTTAAAGTACCTCCTTTGAAGGCATTTTATGGATTTTAGAATATAAAATTCTCCTTAAAATTTCAGCATCCTTTTAAACTTAAGAGTCTACCCACCAAACTGAGCAACTTTTACTATGGGAGCAAACCAATCGGAGCAAAATAAAATCCAAATCCAATCCAATCCATTTGAGTCCAGTACGCATTGCAGTTTAGTATGGAACAGCTGATTTATTTTTTCTCCGATCGTTTTGCTCCCATAGTAAAAGTGGTTCAGTTTGATAAGATAAGATAAGATAAATATTCTTTATTTTCACTCCAAGAATATAAATTTTGATGGGTAGACTCTTAGTTTAAAAGGATGCTAATGATATCAATTTCACCCTGCATAACCTACTTATATTTATATTTATGTTTGTATGTCAATAGTTTCATTAAAATACCAGCCCGCGTCCAAGGCATGCAATGACAAGATGCGTTGCATTCCGCGTCACGTGTCAGTAATGCACCGTGCGTGTGTCACACAACATAACATAACATAACGCCGCACTATGCGCGTCGCGTACACACGTGGCGCTCGCTAAGAATGTAATAACGAACGCGTCGCGTGTCGGTATGCTCGCTCTCTGTACGTACATTATGATTAAATAGATATTATAGAATCCTTCTTAAGAGGTTTCCCCGACCGAACGACCTTGACCCTTTCAGAGCAGCCTGACCTCTACTAACCTACGTCATTTAGGTATACCTATTTTAGACTGGTTTTTCCTTCATTATGTCACTGTGGTGCCTTCTAATCAAATTCTAAAATCATAATAAGAATATATCTTATTATCTTATTAAATATGAGTCTTAATAGTTAATTGTTATACAAGAGTGCAAAGTTTCTTTTTAACCGCGTGCTCAATTTTGATGACCGAGCAAGCGAAGGATTCTAAAATCACGAGTGATTCAAAAATTAGAATCCTGAGCGACAGCGAGGGAATCAAAAGAGCACGAGGTGAAAAATCTTTGCACTCGAGTGCAACACGTAACTTTTCATCCCACCTCAGCGAGGAAAAAAATAAATGAAAAAAAAAATAGCTATGATAAATTCGGCATCATGGAGAGAAAAGCCAATAGGTTTAATGATGTTTTGAATTCACAAACTTATTGCAAACGATCTTCTAAATTCAATTTACTTTATCCTCTAGTGGATAAAAACGGTTTTGGCACTCAGATATCGAAGAGCAAAAATACTCTTTCCGAGATGGGGGGATGAAAAAAAAATTACTTAATAGCATTTTTAGATCTTAATATAGTCTACACAATGGTATGTGTCGCAAGTAAAAGTGACTTATCTACACTAATATTATAAAAAGGAAAGATTTGTACCTATTTTTGTATGTTTGTAATGAATAGGCTCAAAAATTACTGGGCCGATTTAAAAAATTCTTTCACCAATAGAATGCTACATTCTTCCAATTTGACATAGGCTACATTTCATTTTGAAAAAAATTAGGGATACTTGGTAAAATTTGAACAATGTAACCGAAGGTGTAGAAAAATGAGTCTTAAAATTTATTTGTCTACCCCGTGCGAAGCCGGGACGGGCTGCTAGTATAAAATATTTTCAGTATTTTTTCCAATATTTATGCTTTGCTTTAAACACAGGTTTCATATGTATTTAATAGAGAAATAAGAAATATACTTCATAGCAAATAAAGCCGAGATATTGAACATCTTTGCTATATTTTTCATTAATTTGTATGTCTTTCAAATAACGAGAAGATAGCTTCAAAAAGCAGCAAAATATGGCCCGGCCCTTCGTTTACCTTGATAACGGTTTTTTAAGAAGGTGATCAGACCATCGATCGTACTAAACGACCTTCTCTCGGGACAAACATTGAAATCGGGGAAAAAAATCTGCTGGCTCATATAAAACTGCAATCGGACTCGACCAAAATGTATGGAACAGCAGATTTTTTTTTCTAGATTTCGATATTGGTTTCGTCGAGAAAGTTGATCAGTTTGATAATCTGATAAATCCTCTTTAAAAACCGTCAGCATACTAAATTTGACCCATTGTTAATGGTAACGTCGATAACGTATTAATAATCTCGACATATTTAATTAACCATTTTTAATTAGTTCGTGGTGGTCCAGTGGTGAGTAACCTTGCCTGCCGTGCAGGAGGCGTTGGTTCGATCCCCGTCCAGGCCGACTCGTACCAATGAGTTTTTCGGAATTTATGTACGATTTGTAACACCACTGGCTTTTCGGTGAAGGAAAACATCGTGAGGAAACCTGCATGCTACAATTTCGGTGTATTGTACCCACTGTCCATTACAAGTGGGTACGGGCTCACTTCCCGTCACACTGGACAGAGTTTCGGTACTACTAGTGAAACGTGGATGTTCTGAGGTTTCAGAATATCTCATACTACCCCTTCGGGGAATACAGTCCTGAGCATATGAATGCTTGCACATATTTAATATCAAAAAGTCTTATCGTATAGCCACTAGAATCAATCACAACTTTATAACTTAACAGTAAAGTTCAAAATTAGCTAGCAATTAAGCAAGCAGAATATATATTAAGTGAATGTAGGTAACCAGGCCGCGGCGAGATAAAACTGCGATTTGTTTTCATTATAATGCAGTTTAATATGCATTAGCTACGTAACGATGTTTTTAATCAAATCAACGCTACGCCGTAGCTTGCTCTACGGGCGTAGCGCTACGGGCTACGATCCGTAACTGAACCGCGTGTTGGACGCCGGGTTCCGTAGATGTACTAAATGTTTATATTTTGTAGTTAAAAAGGTTAATTTTCATTGTTTCTGTTCGAAGTATTTGTGATAACGTGGTGTGGGTGGGTTTGTTTTTAGGTTTCGGACACAAAGGGTGAAAACGGGACACTATTACTAAGCCTACGTTGTCCGTCCATCCGTCCTATCCATTTAGGGCTGTAACTTTTGAACCGAAATAGCTAGAAATTAGAAATATTCACAGAATGTGATTTGGTAACAAAATAATAAAAATATCAAAAATTTGAATATTAAGGGGGTCGTCATACAAGAATCGAGTATTTATCAACGTTTTTTCTTCTCGTTTTATCGTAAAAATGGTAATACATACAAGCATCAAACTTGGTGTGATTATAGATCAAACTCCACAGTATAACAACAAATAATAAAACCGGCCAAGCGTGAGTCGGTCTTGGGCTAAAGGTCCCGGAGAAAAAATATTAAAAAATAACGTATGTGTATAGTACGGAACCCTCGGTGCGCGAGTGTTTATGATTAGTTATTTTGAAGCCTGAATCATTATTAATAGTCAACCTTTATGACTACGCCTTCGTCCGGACATATTCGTAGTCATTTAGGTTGACTACGTCGTAATTTTGACATGCTTTACCCACGTACCTACTTCCGTCGCTTTATTACTTGCAAACTACATATACCAAAAGGTCTGCTTTAACTCACAAAACTGAACTAAATTTATTTAACGATCAATCTTGAAATTTTTAATAATATAGACACATAAAAAAACTTACAGACGATTTGATAAACACCCTCTTTCTGTGAAATCGGTAAAAAATCTGTTATGAAATAGAAAGACAATGAACCAGATTTATAAACGAATAGATGTTTCTCCGATGGCAGTTGATCTAATAATCATGAAGACGATATGCCCTCTAGCGCGCGCCATATAAACCAAGTTTGATTTAAATACATTTTTAAACACGTTCCAGAATCTGTGCACGTGGTTGGTCAGATTTCCGTTAAAGTGTATAGTTTCAAAGTTACTGAAGTTCAAAGATTTCCATACAAATCTTAAATTAATCTTAGCATTAAAACTGTACACACAGAAATCTGACAAACCACAGCAACAGAGAATCGTGTTTTAAAATTTTCATTGACATTAATTTGTCAGTATTGAAAATAGGGTCTAACTACGTTTATATAGGTATGTGCACACGCTCGGGCGCTCCGCAATGACTATCCTCTCAAAAAGCTAAGTGCCCGTTTAATATACCACTTCAGGTGTCATGTGGTTAAAATGAAATTGATGTGTGAAGAAAATTATAGGGTTTCATATTTCGCCTTTGAACTGCGGTACCCTGAAAATGAGGAATTTAATATGTAAATGTGTAGGTATGGCGGCGGCGGTGTAGTCACAGACCACCGCAGACGGACAGACAAGCGTATTGTACTCGTTACATGTATACATGGTGAAACTTGCTGAGATATATGCGCGGAAATATTTAGTGATTTGTGATGGTTTCATTTTGAGCGAATTTTGTTTTTTTGACGTTAAAATATACAGTTTTAGGGCTACAATAAATTTAAGATTTGTATGGAAATCTTTGAGGTACTGTAATTTTAAAACTATACATTTTGATGAAAATCTGACTTCATACAAATCAAAATGATCATCAATCAATCTGATCATTCATTCAGTCAAATCGCTTTTTAGCAATAAGACCGTCTGTTTTTTGTACCTTTTGTATTTCCTGTTTGTTTGCTCTCTGTATACTATGTTTTTTGGTGTAAAAAAAAGTATAATTGATTGATTGATTGATTGATTGATACAAACATAGATATTAGTGTCTAGATTGTTTCTGAAAAATATCATTAACTTTAATTGGTTAAAGTCCGGCCGCTGAAAGATTGCGTTTGTCAGTTACCATAAAATTGTAAAAACTGAATGAAAATATTGTTTACCTGTGCTCACTCTAGTACACGGGGCACTAGCTGCCCTTTTAAGTTCAAAAAGCTACTAAATAATGATCGGCATTTATAGTTTTCATTCAGTTTTTTACAATTTTATGGTAACTGTCAAACGCAATCTTTCAGCGGCCGGACTTTAGTATTGAAAATATCACCAGACATCGTTAGTATGGAGCGCGCTCCGAATTATATTCCCTTAAACGATCTAGCAAAATAATTGCTTATTATAAATTATTTCCTTTCGACCCGTATTTTTACTGGGCTATGAGTCTATTTAAGCACCTCCAAATCGTCCTGGGCAGCTCTTGGCCTGGGTTTCTACATGAGAGGGACAAACAGTTCAGGGAGTTTTATGAAAGTGTAAAAAAAATAGAAAGTGTAATAAATATAATATAATAATAAATAAATATCACAAATTATCTAGCCACATTTAAAGTACCAGAATCTAGCCTGGACTATTATGATGACGAGACAACGATATGCAGGGTGAAATTTATATCATTAGCATCCTTTTAAACTAAGGTTCTACCCATCAAACTGAACAACTTTTACTATGGGAGCAAACCGATCGGAGCAAAAAACAGCTGTTCTATACTAAACCACACTAAACTGCAATGCCTACTCGACTCAAAAGTATGCAACGGCTGATTTATTGTTTGCTCCAATCGGTTTGCTCCTATAGTAAAAGTTGTTCAGTTTGATGGGTAGACTCTTCGTTGAAAAGGATGATAACGATATCAATTTCATCCTGTAATATAATACATAATTATACAGATTTAAACATCCATGACTCGTCATGATGACATACAAATATTTGCCCCTTACGGGATTCGAACCCGCGACCCTCGGTACAAAAGACAGGTTCACTACAGACTGAGCTACCGAGCCGTCTCTTAATATAAGTTGTTCAGTTTGATGGTTTGAAGCACACCATAAATAATGTGACATATTATCATAAACAACTTCAAAAGCTATAGAAACGATAGAATAATCGTCATATTACCAAATAGTTACCATTAAAACAATTCAAACACTTATTAACTCTATTACCATCATAATAACGATGTAATTCGCTCGTCACTATTGTAGACTATTATCAGAACAGCTGTCATAGTTCGGACAAGTAACGAGTAGTAAGGGCTGTGTTCACACATGCACGCTTTCTTCTGCGATTATTAATATAATTTATAAAAGTATTTTAATCTAAGGCGCTATCTATACAGAAGGGATGCGTGGCGGTGGCGGATAGTCAAAGTAACACAATTATAAACCTTATAGTACGTACGTCCAGGCGACGTTATCTGGAGGCGCGGGTGCGATTCTCCTTTACGACAAAAACGACGCTATGCTACGTAATATAAGGTTTATATTGTGTAACTTAGATTTTCCGCCACCGCCACACGTCTCTTCTGTATAAACCGTGGCTACTATGTTAGCTCTAGCGTTCGAAACTATTAGTTTGATTTTTTAAATTGTCAAAATAATGTAATTTGCTAATTATTACAACGTGACATACATATTTCTACAGTTGTCCGATTCCTGTAGCCTCCTGCACTTTGAACATCGAAATAAACTAATTTTCTATACCAACCGAGTTTAAATGATGGGCCTGACCTGACCTGGAAGACCT
Organism: Agonopterix alstromeriana; assembly: GCA_963924505.1. NCBI lineage: Eukaryota > Metazoa > Arthropoda > Insecta > Lepidoptera > Depressariidae > Agonopterix > Agonopterix alstromeriana. The sequence continues at coordinate 299,912 of OZ004686.1, read as the reverse complement.
GATGACCTGCAACACCATACTCTCGCCAGACCTGATCTACCATGGATAACCCTCGTTTTATTACATATACGCAATTCATGTACTCACACCATTATCCTATGGGAGTAGCTAGAGACTACAGCCCACCAGATTATACATCAGATATTTGATATTTTGCTTTTTATTTATCCATGAAAATAAATACTTATACCAACCACACACTGCCTAACAAAAATTGTTGTTAATCGTCTTTTCAGCAAGAAATCTTCTAAAAGATAAAAGAGAGCCTGTCTACTACTGCACGCTATAAATATGGTAGTTGTAGGAAAGTTGTTGACTCTGTATATGGAATTTTAGCCGTGAATTAATTGCAATTTATTTATAACTAGAGTTAACCCACGACTTCGTCCGCACAAATTGTATACTATGCTAGTTCCATCTCAGTTCCATGTTTCCACTGACTTCAAATATACAGGGTCCTTCTTAATATGCTGACGCTTTTTTAAGGGGATGATCAGACAGTTAAATTGAAAAACTTTCGCGATTTCGATGTTGGTCCCATATAGACAGTTGTTCAGTTTGATAGTCTGGTCATCTCCTTAAAAAGTGTCAGCATATTAAAAAGGACCCTGTAGAACAGCGGCGGCGTCAGACATCTATACGAGCTTTTACCCGCGACTTCGTCCGCACTAATTTTATACCAGATTTTAAGTCAAATCATAAGCTATCAAACAAAACAAGTTTCATCAAAATTGGTTCAGTATTTTTCACGTGATGCTCGCTCAAACGAACACACAAACAAACAGACGGACAAAGATTCTAAAAAAGGTTGATTTGGAGTAAAAACCATATCGTCATCTTTTATTTTGTAAATATCTTCAATGTACAGACACACTTCTGTTACAGTTTGATTCACATACATAAAACGCACAATCGCTCGCGCCACTGTGCCTACACCCTACAACACTCCGCGCATCGACGGGCACGTGACATGACGTCACCGAGTGGACGGACGGCGCGTGACGTCACTGAGTAGTGACGTACTGACGGTATCACGTCACGTCACGTCACGTCACGCAGGTCGCGGTTATTAACGCTCGAATGAACTGTTTGCGTTATTGGACGGGCTTTTGTTTTAATTACTTGTTATGTTGTTTGCGTTGCACCACAGGATTACCTACCCTAGTATACAACGTGTTAATGAATTAACGCAAAAAAGTCAAAAGTCAAAACAAAACATTCAAAATAATTTCACATAGATAACTTTTTGACGTCATGTTTTTGAATCTACCACCGCGTCGGAAGGTGTTCCGTTGTAGAGAAGATGCGGCCAGAAACTCTACAACACACTTCTTTTAAACAAAACAAAATATACAAAGTACAATTACATAAATTCAATATTAAATTACATAGTGTAACATTGTCAAGACCAGACATTTTGGTCATTCAAATAATCATCGACAGGACTTGTTTAACATGGGACTTAAACTTTTTGTCCGTCAAGTTAAGAATATTATCTGGTATCTTATTATCAGTCGACGTCGATGCGTCAGCGCAATCGGTCCTAAGCGCGGCTGTCGTGATATTTACGCGAGCAAAATGACGAAAGTTTTGAAATGTAATTCGTGTAATATTGTCATAAATGAAATTTTAACGTTTATTGATTGTAAAGTGGCAGTGATGGATAACGAAAGTTTAATTCGCCTTTGTAAATCGAGTTTTTCAGTACTAGAGATCGAGGAAGCCAAAACGTTACTTTTTGAATCTGTGCGCACCGACAAACGAAAAATTACGCGACGAAAGGATGGCAAAGCCGAACGTGATTTACAGGACATTATCACTGTGTTTAAGGAAACTGATCCTGAGAGGATACCAGTGTTCGTAGCGCGCGAGTTACACAGATTACCACCGGTTACTTTCGACCACATTGATGCTACCCGACTGTTAAAGGACTTATTAGTACTGCGAGAAGACCTCACAAAACTGAAAACCGAGTGTGTTACCAAGGACGAGCTGCAGGAGGCCCTAAAAACATGTGAGATAAAAACGACACCATCACCACAACGCCCAAGGATTGTACCCCAATATCGAGCCTTGAACGTTAACATGAAGAGAGGTGCGTTTCAAACCTCATTCCAGTTTGAAAGCGGCCCTATCGGCTTGATCAACCTTGATAACACACTGGAAAACTCAAAGGAGCATACACAGGCAGATGAACGGATATCATCAACGCCCGTCCAGGAACGCACCAAAATTAGTGGTGATAAAAATAGCCGAAGCAATTTAGAGGGTGGGTTGAAAAATCGAACAGCGACTCCGCAGTCATCGGAAGCAAGCGGTTCGTTCCGGAAACGAATAGATCGACCGGGCAGCAACCAAACCGGTTACGCTAGGAGCCCCCCGCCACCGCCACTGTCGCCACCACCGCACGATAGCGAACGCTTGCAGCATCATTCCACCTATGTAAACAAAGGCGAGTCAGATGATCGAAATCAAAATGACGACTCTCGACTTGACCGCAGGACCGTAGCGGAGATATTGAATGATGGTAGGGAATGGAAAATTGAACAACCAAACCAGCAATGGATTAAAGTGCAGAGGAAACGGCTTAAAAACCGTTTTATTGGGCTAACGGGCAGTGGGGCCATGGAGTCAGGAAAGTTTAGAGCGGCAAACACCAAAGTCCCATTACTTGTTTACAATGTTGACAAGGAAACTACGGAACAGGATGTTATGGACTACATTCAAGGGAAGACGGGAGAGAGAGTGTCACTATACAAGCTTAGTACCCGACGAGAAAAAAGCTATAATTCCTTCAAAGTTTTTGTAGATAAAAGTAAGTTAACTCATTATCTCGACGATAAAATGTGGCCTCCTAACGTTAGGTACCGGCCGTTTGTCAACTTTGAGGAGAATCGTATAGAACAAATGCAGCGTAAATAGAAATAGCGCAGATGGTATTTGTATCTGTCTATGTACAAGTTTGTTTGTTATTTAGTGGTATTTGCAAGTAGGTAACCAATGATGGATAAGTCTGTAATGAAATTAATTAGTTTTAATTGCAAATCCATTAAGAAATCTATGGATTGTGTACGTAAGCTGTGTGCGAAGGGGGACATTATATGTCTTCAAGAGACGTGGCTTCTACCACACGATATCCCACTGCTGGGAAACATTGATGGCGAGTTCAGCGCGACAGGGGTGTCTGCGGTAGACACTGAAGCAGGCCTGCTGCGTGGGCGGCCGTACGGGGGCGTGGCTCTGCTGTGGCGCCGCGCAGCCTTCCCTGACGTCACAGTGATACAGTGCGATAACGTTAGAATATGTGCCATAAAAGTTTGTTTACGTGAAAGGACTACCTGCCTACGGACTGTACGGAAAACCTACACATTTTTACGGACTGTATGAGTGCGATCAGTGCCATTATTGAGAGTGTTGGAGTGGATTGCGTTTATGTGTTGGGAGACTTCAATGCCCACCCCGGACAATCATTCGGTAAGGAACTTTTAGCCTTTTGTAATGAGCAGGACTGGTTATGCGCAGACTTCGAAAAAATCGGGTATGATTCTGACTGTTTTACGTTCGTAAGCGAAGCCCACGGCTGTCAACGGTGGTTGGATCATTGTGTCGTTACTAAAGCGGCGTGGAAAACTGTTATCAACGTGCATGTTTGTTGTGATAGCTACTGGTCAGATCATCTCCCGATGATTGTCGATTGTAACATAGATATATTGAGACCAAAATGTAGTGAGATTAAGAAAGTACGTAATCATGTTTTATGGGGAGAACGGGATGCAAAACAGATTCTTAATTATACCAAAATGTGCCATAGAAACCTAAGTAAAATTGATTATCCGTTGCAATGTATTGAATGCGGTGACTGTATGTGTAAGAATGATGACCATAGAATTGTTATAAATGAATTGTATCTTGACATAATAAAGGTTCTTTGTGAGGCTGCAGCAATGACTGGTAGTGTTTCTGAAAATATATCTAGTAAAAAACCTTATGTGACTGGATGGAATAAGCATGTCAGAGGGGCTCACAGGCAGGCTAGGCTTGATTTTGAGATGTGGGTGTTGGGCGGTAGACCGAGAGTAGGAGAATGTTATGTAAATATGGTAGAGAGCAGACGTATATTCAAAGCTAAATTAAACTGGTGTATCAAACACAAAGATCAAATTAAAATGGACATTTTAGCAACTAGTCACTGTAATAAAAGATTTAACAAATTTTGGAAGAATGTAGGGAAGATGAACACTAAGCCTAGACTGCCTGTGAGTGTCAACGGGGTAAGTGAACCTGAAGCGATTGCCAACCTATTTAACCATTTTCGGGTGGCAGCGCAGCCGGTGGCGCCAGCCGAGGCCACGCGAATGGCCCCTGAGGCCCAATCCCGTAACAGCCAGCCACCGCTGCTCATCACGGCCAAAGAGGTTAAAACGGTGATCACACACATGTCCAGGGGCAAGTCGCCAGGGCATGACGGGCTTAGTGTGGAACACTTTAAACACGCGGGGCCTCACTTGCCTCGAGTCCTGGCATTACTGTTTAATCTTTGTATACGACACTCGTACCTGCCGCCTGAGTTAATGAAAACAATAGTTGTACCGATTATTAAAAACAAGACGGGAGATTCATCCGATAAGACAAACTATAGGCCCATTTCGTTAGCTACTATAACAGCAAAAGTGCTTGATGGTGTGCTTGATAGGCATTTAGATAAGCATCTAGACTTGCATGACGCCCAGTTTGGGTTCAGGGCAGGTCTCTCTACTGAAAGTGCTATCTTGGCGCTCAAGCACACCGTCAGATACTACACTGACCGAAACACACCAGTATATGGGTGCTTCTTGGATCTCTCTAAAGCTTTCGATCTGGTATCCTACCCGGTGCTATGGGAGAAGTTGGAAGGGATAAATCTGCCGTCTGAGCTCATCGGTATCTTCAGGCACTGGTACGGCAACCAAGTAAACTATGTGCGGTGGGCGGAGGAGCGCTCGGAAGAGTACAGGTTGGAATGTGGCGTGAGGCAGGGTGGATTGACGTCTCCAAAGCTTTTCAACCTGTACATGGACCAACTGATCCGCGAGCTCAGCAGCATGCATGCGGGATGTTCTATCGATGGCGTTAACGTCAACAACATCAGCTACGCGGACGATATGGTGCTGCTGAGCCCGTCGATCAGTGCGCTCAGGGGGCTGCTGCAAGTATGTGAAGCCTACGCACAGACTCATGGGTTGAAATACAACACCAAGAAGAGTGAGCTCCTGGTCTTCACCGCGGGCAGCAGCACCCCACAGGTCGTGCCGCCGGTCAAGCTGTACGGGACTGCTTTGGTGAGAGTCAAGCAGTTCAAATACCTTGGTCATGTCGTGACAGAAGACCTGAAGGATGACCAGGACATTGAGCGGGAACGTAGATCGCTGGCGGTCAGAAGCAATATGCTCGCCCGTAGGTTTGCTCGTTGTACAGAACAAGTTAAGATCACCCTCTTTAAAGCATACTGTCAATCTTTCTACACGAGCAGCCTGTGGGTGAGATATACGCAGAAGGCCTACAGCGCCTTACGGGTCCAGTACAATAACGCTTTCAGAATGTTGTTGGGGCGGCCACGGTTCTGCAGTGCATCAGTCATGTTTGCCGAGGCGCGTACAGATGGCTTTCACGCTATAATGCGTAAAAAAGTTGCATCTCTGATGAGTAGAGTCCACGGCGGCTCCAACAGCATCCTGAAGGTGGTGGGGGGCAAGTTCGAGTGTCCCATCGCCAGTCGTTGGTCTGCGCTTATGACTAGATATAATATGTAGATAGGCAAATTGATTTATTTATTTATTTTTCATCTTAAATTCAAAATTATTGTAATTTTTGTTTTTCTTTTGATTTGTTTATTTGAAATCTTGACATTCAATGTAATTTACTAACATAGGTTGTAAGATGACACTATGTACTACTAATAAAAATTTTATGGAACTTGTTTTCCGAAATAAACGTATTGAATTGAATTGAATTGAATTATAATAACGTATACAGTGCCCCATGAAAGATGTGTTGACCTTACTAAGTCGAAAATGTGAGAATACTAATTTATTTGTATTTCTTGTATTGTAATTATGAACGTCACTATTTTTGGGAAAGAGAGAAAAATTTTTGCGAACGTATAAAATATTTTCGTAAATATATTGACTGTAGAAAGTCAGAATATTGATATCTTTGAAAAGATCTCGTAGTGAATCTCGACAACGCAGATTATAAATAGCTCGAATTGCCCGCTTTTGAAGGATAAAGACAGACTCATCTGTAGCACGGCCCCACAGCAAAATACCATAAGACATGATACTATGGAAGTAGCTGAAGTACACCAGTCTCGCAGTAGCTATATCGGTAAGCTGTCTAATTTTTCGAACTGCATAGGCTGCCGAGCTCAGAACATCGTGAGGAAACCTGCATGCTTAAATTTCGAGACATGTATTGTACCAACTGTCCATTATAAGTGGCGACGGGCTCACCCCCCGTCACACTGGACAGAGTTTCGGCACTACTGGTGAAACTTGGATGTTCTGATGTTTCAGAATATCTCTGACTACCCCCTCGGGGAATATAGTCGTGAGCATATGCTTAGAAAGTAGTTTGTTTAAAATCGAGAGCAGATTCGATTTATCATGGTTTCAACATAGGTCATTTTTTTCAAAATAATATAATTTGTTTTTAAAATTAAAAATTTTCTGACTTCGATCTCAAACCACCGCACGGGCACACTCACCCTACTTACTACCAAAACAAGATTGTTAAAATGCACGTTAGCGCTTTCATTCATTGCTGAAATGATAACAAATCATTTTTGCCTGAAAACTTAAAATGCGAATAACTTTAAATTTTAACTAGCAATATAACGAAATGATAGTTTCTATCTAATTATTTGGTTATAAATCAGTTGAGGTGTATGAGGTTTTGCGCTTATTCATTAACACGTTGTATAATATAATATCCTACTATATTAGGGGCCCTACTGAAATGCTAAAAAGCTGCTCATATTCTAAGCTCGAAGCGACACAGTAAATAAAAGTGTAGTTATGTTACATGGAGCTGTAATGAGGGACATTAACTGAACTTTGCTTTGATAAAACTTTGTCCGCGCTCCTCTCTCGTGACATGAGAGGACGCGTGTCCTAGTATACACAGAACAGACAGTAGTGGCACAGACAACATACCGTGCAACCACAGAATAAATACTAGTACTACCCGTACAGAAGAATTACTTCGAAAACAGATTTAAATAAATAGCGACTCTACCTACACGGCAATAGGGTGCAAAGTTACTCGCACCCGTCCTATCATACAATTCGCGAATAACCTACCAAATGTCACAACGGCGCGCGTGCAAACAAAAATGAACCGAGTCATTAGACATGAAAGCTTCCTTTACATAGTCTCCCTTTTTCATTCTTTCACGTGCTGGCAGCGTGACATCGGTAGGGTTTTCAAGGCTCGCATTGACCAAGAAGTTTACACGTTATACCTAACCTATTGCCATTCACCCCTCGGTGGGGAGGCCGTCAAGCGTACCTGAGCTGTGGAGTTAGACAGGCCTGGTGCAACTAGTGCAAGCTCTCGAATCAACGCACGCACACAGCCACAGCCCGCTAAGGTATTTCTAGTACTGTAGCCCCGGGACTTTTTAATTACCAAAAAGGTTACCGATTGTAAGGTATGAAATTACTAATATAAAAACCAAGTGTTAAAGAGAGAGTTTTGTGTAAATTTCGTTGTGTACAATTTTTTCCCAAGAATTCTCGTCAAAATACGATCATTTCAGGCCTATTATACGATCCACGTCAAAAAAATATTGGCAACACTGCTAAAAATCATTGTATAGTAGCCGCGAGTGCAGTCAGGCCGCTACATTAGTGCATCATAGAATCAACGCGAAGTTAAAGTAATCCACAAATGGCAGAGTCATTGTTTGCGACGGAGTATTGTTTGTTTGTCACTGAAGAGCTCCAGACCGCTGGATGTGGCTGAGAGGAACACTGCATAATTGTGGATTGACTTTAAAACTAAAAAAACCGGTCAAGTGCGAGTCGGGTACTCGGGCACCGAGGGTTCCGTACCACAACACCACACAATATATAAAGTGTTGTTTGCTCCGGGACCTTTAGCTCAAGACCGCACATGGTGGTACATAACTATTACATTTCTGTTTTTGGGTTACTGTTATCTGTCTTCATGCCAAATTTCAATTCAATAGGTACAAAAATGAGCGAGTTATTGAGGCGGGGCATACAGACAGACAGACAGACAGAATGTGCGAAAGTATAAAGGGTTCCTTATTTGACTACGTTACCCTAAAAAATCAGCTGTGCCATACTAAACTGCAATAGATACAAAAATGAGCGAGTTATTGAGGCGGGGCATACAGACAGACAGAATGTGCAAAAGTATAAGGGTTCCTTATTTGACTACGGAACCCTAAAAATTTCATACAGCCGAACATTGACTGATACTTGAAAGGGTATGCTGCTCAAATCAGATCCGTACGTCATCATCAGCTTACATACATCCGACCACGGGTGTATGGGCGTTAGTCCACCACGCGTGCACAATGCGGATTGGTAGACTTCACATACGCATTAGAATTTCTTCTTCAGCTTATGCATGCTTCCTCAAGAAGTATTCCTTCACCGTTTGGAAGCAGTCGGTATTATGTAAATAAGTTAGAAAAAACTTGTGGAGGAACTACTGTGGAAGGTTCCTCCGGTGAAAAGGGAAGATCTTCCGCCAGGCTAGGTGTGAAGCCTGGGGACCGGCCGTGGTCCGACAGATCTTAGTTGGACCTTGTATATATATCGAATCTCTGTGATTATTTCTCTTGCGCGATTCATGTCTTGTATACGATTGTGAACCTTACGTGTAGCGGCTAACGGGTTACCAATGTGACGTCGCAAGTTGTCTTACGTACACATTTGCGAGTGCGACCGTAGGCGCCATCTGTTAGCTTCGTTGCTATAACTTGTGGGTGTTGACATCTGTGGCAAGTCCCCACAAACTCATTGGTACATGCCAAGTCGTGCGTGCGGATTCGAACCCGGGCCCTAATGATTGTGTGTCTATACCTCTCCGCAACACGGTATCCGGAACTTTCTGACCACCACCAAGTGCGGTCGTGGGTTTATGAACGTTTATGATGTGCATTGCAGAAAACCGGCCAAGTGCGAGTCGGGACTCGGGCAATTAGTGTTCCGTACTATCAGTTGTCTAAAATGGGTCTTTGAAAACCACCACTATAAATTGACACTTACGTAGTATGTGGTCACATAGTAACTGAAGATCATTTTACACTGGTGGTAGTTTATGGCCATAGAAACTATCAAGTTAGTGCCAGCCTGATAATTTTCCCGCCATCTACACCTTATTTCTAATGTGCGTTGTTATTAAAGATTTTACGTGGCTCTAGTTTTTGAAATATCGGTAGAAGTAGTTTTTCGGGGTTTACTGAACAATTTTGTAAAATATATTTTTAGACTGGTATTTTTATTAGCTTTCATTTGATACCCCGTGCGAACAAATAAACTTGTTATTTATTCGTTGGATACCCCACACGATAAAGTAGAAACAAAAATTTAGTTTTTCATCTCTTTCCACCTCCTAAAACTCAATATAAACCAATCAATCAATCAATTATACTTTATTTTAAACCAAAAAACATAGTATGCTGAGAGTAAACAGACGGTACAAAAATATGCGGTATTATCGCTAAAAAGCGATTTCTTCCAGACAACCTTAAACATTAAGCATTGACTTTATTTATGTCATTAGACCGTTAATTACTATAACTGTGCCAAGTTTCAGCTTCCTGTGTTTTTCGGTTACCGAAAAAAATGCCTGTGACAGACGGACGGACAGACACCGAGGTGATTCCCTAAGTGATCCGTTTTGCCAATTTTGGTGCAGAACACTAAAAACTGACGTGTATTGTATTAAGAAAATATTTTTATTTTAGAATCATTTGCTGGTTATTATCTACAACTTGTGTTTCTTAACAATATGTTTATATTTTCTTTTTTATTTTAGTTCACCTCAGATCGCTCACGGCCAAGTCAAACAATGCATGTTTTATTTATAATATTAATATTGCCCGCAGCTAAAACTCTTCCAATTACTGTTGATTTTTTGATTTTTTTGCAAATATAATAAGTTTAGATATCTTTAAATAAAGAGCCTTATTTGTGTTTGTGTCTGTCTGTGATACCTGTACCTCTACCACAGTTAAAGTACGGACACATGCCCCCCCCCCCCCCCCTGACAGCAGGGGTCGATGCCCACACGATAAGAAGACTATATTTTACCTATAAAAGATGTGACATAACACCTCAATAATAGTGGTTTAGATGATCAAACTGAACAACTTGCTTCGATGATGTCAGTTCTATACACTTTATAAAAATCAAGCTAGAAAAGACGGACGGACGGACAGCGTAGGCTTATGAATAGGGTCCCGTTTTCACACTTTAAGAGTATTCAGAATGCGTAAATGCGCGCTCCATACAAACGAAGTCTGGTGATATTTTCAATACTAACCAATTAAAATCAATGACACTTTTCAGAAACAATCTAGAAACAATATCTAAGCTTGTATGGTGTCCGATTTTTGTTAATATGTTTAGTTTTAAAGTTACAGTGCCTCAAAGATTTCCATACAAATCTTAAATTAATCCTAGCACTAAAACTGTATATTTTAACGAAAATCTGACTTCATACAAACATAGAGATTAGTTCCTAGACTATTACGTTTAAATTATTGTCCTGACCACCATGGAAGAATCTTATCGCTTCTTAGCTATAAGACCATTTTATTTTGGGCCTCTTGTATTTTTTCTCTGTATTTTACTGTTTTTTTTTATACAGGGTGTAAGGAAAAGTATCATTACACAAAACTGAAAAACTTTTACTATGGGAGCAAAGCAGTTAGAACAAAAAAAATATCAGCTGAAATACGTTTGAATCGAGTAGGTTGCAGTTTAGTATGGGACCGCAGATTTTTTATTTTCTGACTGCTTTGCTCCCATAGTAAAAGTTGTTCAGTTTGATAGAGTATGTGGTTTAAAGGTTAATCTTCTTCTCATCGTGTGGGCATGCCCTGATGTCGGAGTTTTTTCAGACCGCCTTACGGCCTCTGACGTGGTTTTTATGTAACGACTACCACAAGAGATAGTAGCCGGGACCAACGTCTTAACGTGCCATCCGAAGCACGGAATCATCTTTCTTTCAGACAATCAGGTGATTCAACCTGCAATGTCCTAACCAACTGGGGAAAAACGCATAAATACCTATATCACTAGGTGTCCCCCGTGGGAATCGAACCCACGACCTCCGTGTCAAGAACACAATGCTCTTAACCATTAGACCACAGAGGCAGTAAAGGTTAATGATACTTTTCCTTACATCGTGTATACAGGGTCCTTCTTAATATGCTGACACTTTTTTAAGGGGATGATCAGACCATCAAACTGAACAACTTTCTCTATAGGACCAAAGTCGAAATCCGAAAAAAAAATCAGCTGGCCCATACATTTTGGTCGAGTAGCATCACAGTTTTGTATGGGGCAGCAGACTTTTTTTCGTGATTTCGATGTTGGTCCCATAGTGAAAGTTGTTCAGTTTCATGGTCTGATCACCCTCTTAAAAACTGTCAGCGTATTAAGTTCGGGAAAAGGGCCTTTGGAAGATTATTCCTTATCCACGGTGGAACATTCCACCTCGTGTCTCCATGACCTCATCCAGTACCTACGTTCGGGACCTACGTTTTGGACCTACAATCTTAAGACGGGTCTTCTTATTTGCAACAATTCTCTAGAACAAGAGACAAAACGAAACAATGTCCTAGACAACCCTCCCCCCCTCCTCCCCCCTAAATCCCCTCCGCTCTCATGCACTGTAATGAAGAGCTTTCATTTATTTACTACTACTGTACGAATCGCTGGACATTTTAATGGATTCTTACTTACCGCGATGTTGCGGCAGAGTTACTGATGTCATAGTCACACGGTCACATCGCACACACACACAGAACGGTCACATCGCCATAACACAGTATAAGTCAAAGTCAAAGTCAAAATAATTTATTCAATATAGGAGTTTGAAGCACACTTATTAAACGTCAATTCTTTTTAAAGCTACCACCGCGTCGGAACGTGTTGTCGCTGTAGAGAAGATGCGGCCAGGATATAAGAAAGAGTATGTAGACAATACAACGTGTTAATGAATAAGCGCAAAACCTCATACACCCCAACTGATTTAGAACAAAATAATTAGATTGAAACAATAATTTCTTTATTTTGATGGTTAAAATTTAAAGTTATTCGCTGTTTCAGTTTTCAGGCAAAAATGATTTGTTATCATTTCAGCAATGAATGAAAGCACTAGCGTGCTCATGGATACATTTTAAGAATCCTGTTTTTGTAGTAAGTAGGTGAGTGTGCCCGTGCGGTGGGTTGAGATCGAGTTCAGTAAATTTTAAATTTAACGATCAAATTATTTAATATTTTGAAAAAAAAATACCCATGTTAAAAATATGATAATTCGATTCTACTCTCGATTCTAAACAAACTACTTTCTAGTTTTGCGTTAATTCATTAACACGTTGTATAACTAGGGACCAGCGTTGCGGTAGCATTTTCCCTCTGCCACGTAAGAAGATCAATTGATCATGTCCATATGCATACAATTTTAAACCTTATCACTAAATGAGCATAAGCATATGCTTACGACTATATTCCCCGAGGGGGTAGTCAGAGATATTCTGAAACCTCCGAACATCCACGTTTCACCAGTAGTACCGAAACTCTGTCCAGTGTGACGGGGGTTGAGCCCGTCGCCACTTATAATGGACAGTGGGTACAATACATGCCTCGAAATTGAAGCATGCAGGTTTCCTCACGATGTTTTCCTTCACCGAAAAGAAAAGCAAATAAAGCCCAGATGTTGAAGATTGTTCGTATATTTTTCAATAATTTGTATGTGTTTCACACAAAAGAAGATAGCATCTAAAAACCTATGAGGAGCGTCCTAGGTCCTGCATTTACCTATGAGGATCGCCGGCGCGGGTCGCTAGTAGATAATAATTTATTTGTACACTACAGGGTCCAGATGATCTGACCACAAAACTGAACAACTTTCTCTATGCAAAAAAACAACATCAAAATGTCCGATACATTTTGGTCGAGTAGGATTGCAGTTTTATATGGAACAGCTGATTTTTATTTCGCGATTTCGATGTAAAAGTTGTTCAGTATGATGGTCTGATTGTTCCCATAAAAAACCGTCAGCATATTAAGAAATACCATTATAGGGTGAAATTGATCGGAGCAAAAAAAATCAGCTATTGCATACATTTGAGTCGAGTAGGCATTGCAGTTTAGTATGGAACAGCTGATTTTTTTTTTGCTTCGTACAGTTTGCTCCCATTGTAAAAGTTGTTCAGTTTGATGGATAGACTCTTAGTTTAAAAGGATGCTAATGATATCAATTTCACTCTGTATATTTGAATACATCGACAAGTCAAGAGAGCTCGTCGATAGTGTCTAGTTCAACAACAAAACTGTTATAATGTAAAAAGAGATGTTTTTAATAAAAGTGCATCTTCTCGGCTCACTCCTCCCATTTGTACCGCTCCTTATTTACATTTCGCTTTGTTCTATGTACAATACACCTGGCACATACTATATTTTATTATTGTAAACTCCAATGGATTTTAAACTTTAGTCCTTTGACGACAAAGTTGAATTTGATATTGTAGTAAAGTTGTAGTTAAAGAAAACTCGAGAGGTGGTTTGTACGTAAGGTCCAAGTACACTCTACCTCAAGATTGTTGCCATCTTTTCAGAGAATTGTTAGTTAAACATCAACCTTATAACTCATAGAATAGAATACATATTCCGATGTCAAAAAATTAGTAGTGTAGACATATTTGTGTGTCTGTTTGTACGCAGAGAAGCGGTGTTATCTGTTCAGTGGATGGTTGAGACGATTACAAGATCCCGGTGCACGTTGTGATAGTACACGGTTGTTTTATTTTGTACTTTGTGGTGCAGGTGATAAGGTTTAAAACGTTGACTAATTTTATACTTGATGTTAAGTTGTTAATTTAATGTCAGCAATTTATTAAAAAAGTTATTTTCATCTTTTTTTTAACACACACGTACCTATACGCACACTTGTTCAGCTCTCAAACACATACATGAAAGTGGCCAGGTTATCCGAGTGCAAGCTACTCTTTCATACAAGCATAAGTTTGCAATTAGCCATCCCGCTTCAATTGAAAGCAGAATCGCAAAAAAAAAAATTGCATGTTTCTAAGCTGCAAACTCAGCGAATGTGTCTAGAAATATTTTAGGTATTAATACTTCATTCCAGATAAGGATGACGAAATTTTCCAATTCCTATTTAGATTTCTGGCGAATTCTGATTACCAAATGTAATTAATTTATTGGATACATATACTATCCGACATGTCTTGGACGTTACTAAAGCTGTTTTAAGAATAAGTGAGAGGAAGTGTTTCAAATCTCTGTTTCTGTAATCCAAAATAACCTTAAAATGTCGTCGCTATTTTAAATGGAGTATATTTAAGTACAATAATGTAAAAAAAATCTGCTTTTTGTAAATATATCTTAATGGCCAATTCTGATTTGCAAATATAATTTATGTATCAGAAAGATATATTATCCGACATATCTTGGACGTTAGTAAAGCTGTTTTAAGAATAAGTGAAAGGATGGGTTCCAAATCTCTGTTTCTGCAGTTCAAAAAAGCTTTAAAATTTCGTTGCTATTTGATATGAAGTATAAGTTTATTGAATCAAATACAACGTATTAATGCCACTACTGGTACCCAACAGCATACTTGGTTTGTTTGGGTTATTTATTGAGTCAATTCCAACAAAAAAAAATTTAAGAGGATATAATTCGGAGCGCGCTCCATACAAATGTACTATGGTGATATTTTCAATACTAACCAATTAAACTCAATGAAATTTTTCAGAATCAATCTAAAAACAAATTTCTATGCTTGTATAGAGTCAGATTTTCGTTAAAATGTATAGTTTTATAGTTACTGTGCCTCAAAGATTTCCATACAAATCTTAAATTAATCCTAGCATTGAAACTGTATATTTTAACGAAAATTTGACTCCATACAAGTATAGATATTTGTTTCAAGATTGTTTCAGCAAAATTTCATTGACCTTAATTGGTTAGTATTGAAAATATCACCATAGTACGTTTGTATGGAGCGCGCTCCGAATTATATCCCCTTAAGATTTTATATTAGATTTGGAGTCTATAGTGTTTGTCAATGGAAGCACCCAACAAAACTCCGAGGTAATACTTAAGGGGATGGTTTAGACCATCAAACTGAACAACTTTTACTATGGAGCCAACATCGAAAAAAAAATCAGCTCTCTCATACATTTTAGTCGAGTCGGACGGAACTGCAGTTTTGTATGGACAAGCAGATTTTTTATTTTTTCTTGATGTTGGCTCCATAGTGAAAGTTATTCAGTTTGATGGTCTAAAGCAAATATAGTTTATTAAGTATAATCATTGCAAAAAATTTTAAAGTATGTAACGTATTTAAGTTAACACCCTGTATAATTCCGAAGCTAGATGTCACCTGTTTGTAATAACTAATATCTCAGTGGTAGAGCCAAGGTAGAGGTAAGAGAATAATATCCGACTTGCAAATTATACTGCACGCCGCAATCGCAGCACGAGCTGCTGCATCAAGAACCTTATTACATTGTATTGTATACCAATTCTAATGAATTATTCTCCTTGCCGATTTCACTACAGAAGACGGAAAAGACAACCTCCAAAACGAGTCATTTTTGTACTACCGAATGTTATGTACGGCGTCATAAAAATATAGTTATAATAGTTTACATAAACATATTACTAAAACACAATATTTCAACAATTATTTTGTCGCACAAACGAGATTTCTTGAATTTCATTATGGATATTTTTGTTCAAATTGTGCAAAAATCGGATCGGATTTAGTGGGAAGATTGTTTTTTGTACCTACTTCGTACTATGCGCGTATTATGCGTCAAACTTTTGTATGAAATTGACAACTCTGCAACCTTAAACTGGCTTGTAAAAGAAAGAAGTACCTAGGCACTAACATAAATAAAATGTCGTTTCAGCTTTTAATAACAATTTTATCGATTTACAAGTTGAAATAAATATTGTTAGTGTTAGGTGCAGTGTTCCAGTGGCCACAGCTCGTTCGAAAGGACATCTGTGATCAACTAAGGTATATTACTACGTATATCTTTTATTTAAATGATCAAAATGCTTGGGTCTGAGGTCACTAGCTTATAGTTTATTTACTTTACTGTATAGTATCAATTATTTTATTAAATAGACTATGTATTATTGTATACATAACTTTAGCTTAAGAATTTATATTGTAATAGTTATTAAGTCGTGTTATGTTGTAGAGTTTCTGGCCGCATCTTCTCTACAGCGACAACACGTTCCGACGCGGTGGTAGCTTTAAAAAAGATTTGACGTTTGATAAGTGTGCTGCAAGCTCCTATATTGAATAAATTATATTGACTTTGACTTATCTGTAGAACTTTTAGAGCTTTATATATTATGTGTTATTATTTCACTGTTTGTTTCCTGTTTTGTGTACTTACCAAATAAATAAAATAAACTTACAACGACAAATATAAACGTCATGCTCCACATTTGAAGAGCGCGGGCTGGATTGGCGGGACGGACTGAATTTCGACGGACACTACTTCGGAAGAATTGCTAAACTAAAGTGGCAGTGGGCGGGGCACATTGCTCGTAGAAAGTACTCGAGTGGCGACCGCGTACCGGAAAGCGCAGCGTGTGTAGGCCCCCATATGGTGGACCGACGACCTGGTGAAGGCGACGGGAACCCGTTGGATGAGGGCAGCGCAGGACCGGTCGTTATGGCGATCCTTGGGGGAGGCCTATGTCCAGCAGTGGACGTCCATCAGCTGAGATGATGATGAAGATGGATACTTCAGAAGACTGATCTTCGACGAGACAAAAGATCGGTGGATTATACTGTTAGCATCAGACACAAAATTATAGTGTTGTGAAACTGTGCCCCTGTGATTTCTAAAAAGCTGTGATACCAAATTAGTTGGGCAATCTCATAAGCTTGTAACATCTTCTATGCCTTCTTATTCAGTTCTAGCTAAGGCCCTGGTCCATCGAGGCAATCGCCTTTGAATACTTACTTATGTAACTACAATATGAAACGTTTTGCAGATGTGTCCGGTGCTAGTGTGAAAGGATCGCCTCGGCGCCATGTTACTGCTGGCAGCCCTGAGCGCCGCCACTTTGGCGGTGATGGTGCGCGCGGCCCTCCTCCCCTCCGGTTACATTACCTCCTACAATCTAACTAGAATGGACATTGTAGAATACAGTCCGCTCCCTCACGAATAACGTGTTGTGGCTTGCGTTTTGCAGGACGTATATAAACTCATAGCGTCCTCATTCTTTTGCTGTGATTATGATGATGATTCTGCATCTTAGGCCTCGTTCAGGGAGACGCGGGGCGTCGCGTGGCGCGTTGGGCGGCGCGTACAATAAATATATGACATTCTGACGCGTGTGACAACGATTCTGCATAAACGCTCTCATACATCGCAGCAAGTTTGTGCTTCTGGCAGCCCGCTCCGCGCTCCGCGGCTCCTGACGCCCCGCGTCTCCCTCCCTGAACGAGGCCTTACACCCTATTACCACGAGGTTTATTGTAGTATGTGTGAGACTATAATATAAATAAGTATAATGCAGTGTAATGCATGTAAATCTGATTTATTTATCTAAATGCTCGGGTTGTGTCGATTGTAACAACTACATAATTCAATCTTTCCTTCTAGTAAGTAGATTCGTTTCTAAATTTCAAAATAATAAAAGCTTTCTAACTGTTGCAGAACTCAAAACCAATAAGAATGAATCAGAAGTACTAGCAAATGCGCTTCGGAATAAATTGATGACAGAAAACTATGACTACATGCCGCCGGCGAGTGGCGAGCCGGTCCGCTCTGCGGCATCTTACGAGGAGCAAGAACCGAAGGCAGTCCGTGACGTCAGCAATACCAGAGAACAATATGAAGACCAAAAACAAGAGAGTTCCAAGTATATACTGGAAACAGATGATGGACCGGAGGATAATTTAGTGCAGATACAAAGTGCTCTACCAGGTGATGTACAAGATGACCCTAATGCTATGATGCGACTCGACGATTCTAAGCTGGGTCGTAATGGAGGCGATGATGTAGGTAAAAATAAGATTTCATCGCACGTCGATGGTAAAATTAAGAAGAAACGCGATGAATACAATGAGAGAGATGAACGATATAAGGAAAGCAATAAATATAATAAGCTGAAGCAAAGACAAAATGATGACAAACGTGCTAAATCGCAATACAATGATCCTGGAGACGATAACCCACCCAAGAGGAAAGACAGACGTAATGATTTTAAACATATCTACCAAGAACCAGATAATCCTGCAAAGATAATACGAGATACAGAAAATTACCATATTGATACCGACGCAGAGATGAGACGCGACCAAATTGATAAGTATAAA
This sequence comes from Agonopterix alstromeriana, assembly GCA_963924505.1. NCBI lineage: Eukaryota > Metazoa > Arthropoda > Insecta > Lepidoptera > Depressariidae > Agonopterix > Agonopterix alstromeriana. The sequence goes on along the minus strand of OZ004686.1, from coordinate 281,297 downwards.
TACGATAAACACGGCGATCAACGGCTTGATAGAACTGACGACGGACAGACGACTTTCGATGACATGGAAAAAAGACATGGAAATCAAGACCGACCGGGTAATCATAGATACGACGAGGTAAGTAAATTGAAAAACAGTAAAACTTCAGGTTTTTTACAATCAGAGCGGAATAAGCGTATCGATATAAGATACGGAAAGTCTGTCGATCCACGATACAATGATTTGGAAGCCCCCAAGGATGCTAAGCGAGAGCACGATAAGAGAAATAATTTGCGGTTTGATGAGAGTGACCACAGACGGCCTGATAATTTAATATACGACAAGAAAGACAATTTGAGACAAGAAGAACGTGAAGAATTTAAACTAAATAGCCAGGAAAATGATCGACTTCATGAATTGAGTGGAGACAGCCGTGATAAGATCAGATCCGATGAAGATAATAACAACAGACCGTATGAATCGAGATTTCAAAAGCTAAACAACGTTCGTCCCGACGACCTGAGACAAAGCAACTCCGATAAAATGACACGTGATGAAATGAGACAAGGAAAATCTGACAAGTTTAAATACGATAAGCGCGCTGATGTAAGACATGAATATCTGAACGAAAATAAATACCATCAATTGAAAGAAGACGAGAAACATGGTGACAATAAATACGACAAGCGAAATAAAATGAACGAATATGATCGTGATGTCTTCCCTCAAGGAAATAACAAATCCAGTAAATCTAATTTGAAATTAAATAAATACGATGGTTTGCAACAAGATGATCTGAGATCATATAACAAGGTCAGACGTGATGAAATGCGAAAAGATCAAAAGAAATATGATAAGGCTGATAAGCGAGACGACTTTCGACATGAAAACCATGACGGAATAAGACATTATGATCAGAAAATCCGAAACTTACAAGTGACAAATGTTAAGGAGATGAAAAACAAACATGAACCCTACGTAAACGATAACAGACAAGACAAGTCTTTCCATAAACAAGAAATAAAGAAAATGGGACTTGAACATGATCAGATTAAAGAAAAAAAGTTGAGACAAGACTACGGAGTCGATGAGGAATATAATAAAATCGAGGATAATAACAGACAGAGCTCAAAACAGAAACTGGACAAGCCTCGTGACAAGCTAAATGAAAATCCACGTTACAAACCACCCCATGGCAGTGGCCTCATGCACAGCAAGTTAAACACAAAACTAAAAGAAGTACCACTGAAATATGATAAATTGGAACAGCAGTTGGAAAAACAATTTCAACGTATCAACCCAATCACAGAAAGCGACAAGGAAAACAATAAGTACAAGAACAGTGAGAAAAAAGAAGACCTATATATGAAAGACAGGTACGACAAGTACAAGCGTGTTGACAACGAAAATAAGTATAATCACAAACAGTTCAACGAAAATGATAAAAACAAAAGGTATCGCAGTAACAGCCGGTACAACAAGGGTCGCCGGTACCTTCCTCTGCTACGCGCACGAGTCGTCACAAGACATCCAAGCGAAGACTACATCTCAGAACATGGGAATGTCAAATACGCATCTGTCACAAAAGGCATCAACAGCGTATACGTGCCTAGATCCCGAGACATCGGTAACAATACCAATGTTACCGTGGATAACGTCGGTAACTACAACGATAACTTCGAGCAAAAGGAGCCCGGCGTGTCGCGGAGGGACCTCCTCTACTACGTGGACCACGAGAAGCTGACCGGGCTCATGAGGACCGACGATGCCGTCGACGTGGCTGATGTGCCCACTGTCGAGACTCGAAGGAATGCTAAGAAATATAAAATGTTGAAGGTGAGATAGAGAGTTCAGGTCACTCTTGGAATTGTTGATTATGATTTCGCAGCATGCTTACCTGACGCACGATATCGTATGCGCTATACACAGGTGCACTATCACCCTTCCCTCCTGAATCCGATATAGCGTAGCAGGAGACTGCTACGGTCAGTGGTGAGGTTGGATGCAGTATTAATTGTAGGGCAGCGAGAACAAAGAAAAAAGTCCAGTATGAAAGCTAATTTATCAAAGGCTTCGTAGTCGACCTACCTAAATCGTACAATTCGACGACCCGATAGCCCGTTTAGGTAGTGGACCTGCCTGCTGTACCGAGGGTAGTTGGTTCAAATCGTAAAGGGGCAAATGTTTATATAGTCAATACGAATGTTTGTACTCTAGTCGTGAATGTTTGTATTTATCTATGTATTTTATATCGTTGTCGGGTCAAGGTCAATACACGTATGGACTAAATTGCGGAACTTTAAAAAAATGTGTTTGACAATTTCCAAGATATTTGGTTTGGTTATCTTATCACATAGTGGACAAGACTTTAAGAGTAACTTATTATAAACGTCAATGTCACGTATCTAATCATTGATCCTATGTTGCCCATGATTTAGATCACATCAGAAATGAAGTAATACGTCAGAGAACTAAATTGGTTGATATAGCTCCGAAAATTAGCAAGTTGAAGTGACAATGGGCTTATCTACCGAAAAACTGACAACTGATAAGGTGTCAGTGTTCTAGTATGGAGACTACGAACTGGTAGGCGTAGTGCAGGACGCCCTGCTGCCCGCTGGAAACAGGACAAAGAAGATAGCGGGGATCGACTGGACCGAGGATAGAGTTTTGTGACGCGCCTTGCAGAGGCCTATGTTTAGCAGTAGGCGATGATAGGCTGATAATGACGATGTTGCCTAATATCTCCCCACATGACCAGACGGTGAGGAGTGGCAGGCGGGCGGGTGGACAGGCTGAGCCGGCGGGACGCGTGGTGCAGGAGGAGGGCGCGGGCAGCGTGGCGCTGGTGCCGCTGGACGGCGGCGCGCTGCCCTCCTTCCAGCTGCCGCGCGCGCGCCGCCAGTACATGCCCTCCGACCACGACTCCGACTACCAGGTTACGTATTCTTGTTCTTGGGATTGTGACGAGATGGGTGGCCTAGCATTGATCATTGAATTTGACACGGTATCGTTGTGAAGATCATTGTTAACCGAGGCTCGCAGCTCGCTGACCGTCCAGGGTGCGCCGGACATAACGTGGGTTCTGTACGTAGCGAGGATAGGCTTTCTAAGTGCACCCCAACCGTAAATAACTAGTACACTGATCTATGGTTTAGAATTCCGTATAGGAAGAAAGGTCAGAAAATTGGGGAAGTATTTTCGAGATAACCTTTTAACCGCCATGAAATATAAGTCTCATAAGTAAGACGACTCATATGTTTTTTATCCTATAATTTATAGTAACATTGTATTGAAATCTTGTGTATATGGGACCTTGTATCCTGAAATTAATGTTTTTTTTTTATTTTTAAATAGATCCATCTGCCTCAAGATAGGCCCCCCACGCAAGGTGTCGGGAACCGGGCGGGGTGGCGTTGGATGTAGGCAGCGCAGGACCGGTCGTTGTGTCGATCCTTCGGGGAGGCCTATTAGCCCAGTAATTTTACAGTTTGAGTCGGGACTAATTAAGTTTTTTTTTTTTCGGTGTATCATTTAAGAGCTAATTTTGGCCTAAACCCACCAAAACCAACCAAAAAACCCAAACTTAAAAAAAACACTTCAGCAAAAGCCCCAAATTTAAAATTTAGCATCTATCTCGTTCTAAAAACCTGACAGTATCTTTTTTTTTCACATTTTTTTAGGCTTTACCACTATCACGGACTCAATATTTTTGTCTACTTAGAAATCTTTGAAAGATACAATGAATAGCGATTTTTTTTCATTTCGATGGCTATTTTATTGCACAAAAGTCATTTATATTGCTGAATCTAATTAAAAATTGGTATTAATATTATTAAGCTAAAAGCCTTCTGTAAGGTTCGGGTTTCTATGGTGCGTAGTGATTTTTTTTAAATATGTTTCCAGGAAGTCTTTTTGTCACTAAATGGCGGTACCATTTTAAAAGTACCATTCATAATTACTCCCCACCCCTCCTAACAAAACTCCGTAAAATGACTGGGCTATATGTCCATCAGTGGATGTCCTCATATGTTAATGGTGATGATCTGCCTCAGGCGGGGGACCTGCTGGACGACATACCGGGCCTCAATGAGTACCCGGAGCTGGACCTGGCGCACATGGACCTCACGCTGCTGAGTCCCCCGGGCCTCACCGCATCGGTGCAGGGCTCCTACAACCAACTGTACTCGCCCTCCGTCGACGGACACATCACACCCGACAAGGAGGAGGGACATGGAGGAGCATTATTTGAAGCTATGAACGTTCAATCTACTTTTAACGAATGATACAGTATTCTTTATTTACTTCTTATACCATTTTACTATGGACGAGTTACACGTGTAATTCCACATTATGTGCGCATGTATCGCTTTAAAACAACTGACTCCATGCAAATTAAAGCCTTAAGAGGTTTCCCTGACCGAACGACCTTGACCCTTTCAGAGCCGTCTCACCTCTTGTAAACTACGTCATTTTAGTAGGTACACCAAATTTTGGCTGTCTTGCAATTCATTATGTCACTGTGGTGCCTTCTAATCCAAGGAAATCAAATGCGAAAATCATAAGAATTCACACCAAATGTTAAATTTAATAATTTAGTAAACTCATTAATATACGGTCTTTTTTGTAATTCGTAGCATTTTTAGATCTTAATATTGTCTACACAATGTGTAACGCGTGTGTAGGAAGTAAAAATGACTTCAACTTATAAAGTAGATGCACATTATACCGATTTCTTCCAATATTTAGGCTTTCCTTCGAACACAGGTTTCAAATGCATTCTAAAGAAAAAATACGAAATATAACAACTTCATAGCAAATAAAGCCCAGATGTTGAAAATCTTTGATATATTTTTCATTAATTTGTATGTCTTTCAAATAACGAGAAGATAGCTTCTGAACAACAACAAGTACAATTGTAATATCTTGTTTTGTGACTCCGACGAAGCTTCTTATTAAAAACAACTTTATTCTTTTTACTTCGCTGGTTTTATTACTATTTTTACTTTTAGTTACTCGTTTAACAAACTGCCCACAAGATGGAGGTCCGGGCGGACGGGGACCTATGGGGAGCGTCTTAACAATAATTAGACGGTAAATGCAATCATTGGCTTACTAAGTTATGGCCGACGGGTCTATTACAAAATTCTCGATAACAAAGTTATATAGTCTACTATAATAACAAACTTTTTTGTCCCTTTTTGCGGGAGACGAGGCAGCATGAAATCTATTCATTTTCATGAAACGAGACGAGTTTGAAGTTATTGTTCCGCAATTTTAGCCTGTCTCGTTTAGTGATAAGATATAAAATTGTATGTAAATGCACTTGATCATTTGATCTTGTGCCTTGGCAGAGGGGAATGCTAACGCGAGGCTGGTCCCTAGTTAAATGGTCTAGGGTTACTTGCATCTTGTTCGCTGTTGTCTACATACATTATTTGTATGTTCAGTTAGTATTGTAGAAATGGGTATTGTTTCGAAACTTTTCGATATTGATTGAATTTTATTGTATAGTTTATGATTGAAAACAACTTATAGATAAGGTTTCAAATTATATTACAGTACGGAATATAATATATTTTTGTTGTTTAGCAGTATGTGGACATGATATTAGTATTTAGTTTCAAGCCATGTGCTTTTTTTTCTTGTTTTTATATTTGAATGTCATTTTGTATCACTGTGCGGATACCGATGCGACTTCGATCACGAGATCACAGGGTAAGCAGTATTTTGAAACACTTCGTCTCACTTATTCTTAGAACAGCTTTAGTAACGTCCACGATATGTCGGGTAATATATCTTTCTGTTAAATAAATTATATTTGCAAATCAGAATTGACCAGAAAGCTACCTGTACAGTCATATAGGGTCTTTCTAAATATGCTGACACTTTTTTTATGGGAATGATCACACCGTCAAACTGAAAAAGTTTCTCTATGGGACCAACATCAAAATCACGAAAAAAATATCAGCTGTCCCATACATTTGGCTTGAGTAGGTTTGCAGTTTTGTATGGAACAGATGATTTCTTTTTCGTGATTTCGATGTTGGTGCCGTAGAGAAAGTTGTTCAGTTTGACGATCTGATCATCCCATTAAAAAAGTGTCAGCATATTAAGAAGGATCCTGTATAGGAATCGGAAAATCTTTTCATCCTTATTTGAAAAGAAGTACTTACTTATATTTTTATAATAAATACAGATAGATTATAGTTTCTAGAATGATCTAGAAACATGAAGAAAACATGAGTTTAAAAAGTTACATTGGCTTAAATTACCTAGTTAATATTGAAAATAGGACGAAACTCCGTTTGTATGCTGCGCGCTCGATAGCCCTTGCAGTTTATGTCCTCTAAAGGTACCTACATGCCTTCCAATCCAGAAGCATGAAGACAGTTAATTCTTCTTCTTATCGTGTGGGCAAGCCCTGGTGACAGAGTTTTTTCAGACCGCCTTACGGCCTCTGACGTGGTTTTTACGTAACGACAGTTAATTAGCTCGCAACACTAATCTATAACTATTACAGGTATCCACAAAAGTTTAACGTTAAAGGTAAAAAACAAGAAATTCGTGGAAGACATTAAACATGAACTAACAAACAACAACGATGACTACCTTGAATCCAGCCCCCTCACCCCCTCCCCGCCCCACGCGCCCCTCCTAAGCACAAGATACGACCGGAGACGATTCCTCAACGCTAACAATACTACCAACAAAACATCCCTTTCCACTTCCCTTCCCAAGGAGATAAAAGATGAATCATCATACAGTATAGAATTAAACACAGTTACCAGCCAAGAGAAAATATCGATAGATGCAAGGGAACTCCGAACTTCAACGTTCGGAAGGAGTGTAGACACGGCTACCACACGGAAGAAAAAACGTCGCAAACCGCGCAATTTTAAGAGTAGCGATCTGCTGAATTCGCTGCTGAAGGACCCGTCGATTACAGGGGTGAGGGTCAGTGGTGCTCCCTCGCCAGAGCCGGTGCGCCCCGTGATGCGCGCCAGGCTCGCGTTGTCGCGCGAGAAAGTCCCTGACTCCAGGCAACTGGATATGGCGCCAGCGCAGGGCGGCCGCATTGAGACCATGAGGTTTAAGGTACACTATGGCACACCATAACTATACAGGGTGTAAGTGTCAGATCATCAAACTGAACAACTTTCACTATGGAGCCTACCCCAGGAAACGCGAAAAGGCTGTCACTTACACCCTGTGTAGGGTCCTTCTTAATATGCTGACACTATTTTAAGATGATCAGACCGTCAAACTGAACAACTTTCACTATGGCACCAACACGAAATTGCGAAAAAGAAACTAATAATGTAGCTCGCGACCCGCGTCGCAGTCGCGCAGGTTTTGGGGGGCCGAGTTTCGCGTCGTAGACGCTCCCGCTTCGCGTTCCGCGTCCCGCGTCGCAGTCGCCCAGGTTTGATCGCTCCTTAAGGGTATATTACTGTTGGCGCGCTCCATACAAACGAAGTTTGATGATATTTTTAATACTATCCGATTAAACTCAATGAAATTTTGCGGAAACAATCTAGAAACAAATCTCTATGCTTGTATCGTGTTAGATTTTCTTTAAAATGTACAGTTTTAAAGTTACAGTGCCTCAAAGATTTCCATACAAATCTTAAATTAATCCTAGAATTGAAATTGTATATTTTAACGAAAATCGGACACGATACAAGCATGTATATTGGTTGCTAGATTGTTTTTGCAAAATTTCACTGAGTTTAATTGGTTAGTATTGAAAATATCACCAAACTTCGTTTGTATGCAGAGCGCATTTCCGCATTCGGAATAAATTTCTCTTAAGCCACTCGTATAAGTATGTCCGATGTATTGTGCAGAACCGCCTGTGCCAGCGCAACGTGCTGATGCCCGAGGGCCCCAAGTACGACAGCCGGGGCCGCGTGTACCTCGCGGCCTACGTGGCGCGCGGCCCCGCCGCCGACTACGCGCGCACGCGCCCGCGCCGCCTCGTGCTGCCGCGCTGCTGCAACTGCTGCAGGAAGTCCGTGCTCGGCTGCGAGTGACCGCCTCATCTATTACTCGTACCACTATACCTGCAATTCTTCTAACCACATCGATACTAAGAGGATATAATTCGTACGGCGCTCCATGCAAAACGAAGTTCCGTCTTCGATTGAACATTTTATAATTCAAGTAAATAAAAATATAAACATTGAATTCCAAATATCTCGAAAACTATTGATTTCTGACCATACATATGGGGGTTCACATTTGCATCTTGGCTATTAAAGGAAAGCTGAGGTGAAGCTTGAATTGGCTTTTAGTTTCTGGAAGGAATACGTCGAATTACAAGTAACCCTGTAATATCTTTTAGGTGCAGCGTTTTTTTTAAATTAATGGTTTTTTTGTTCTAGAATGTTTATTTATAGCAAAGCTTTATTAAAATACTGTAGTACAAATTCTACAGATCTTTATTCTACGGGTCAGATCTACCTGTAACCGACGAGCATGTATGAAAGGACTAATGAATGTGGAGGAAGCTAGAGAGGTTTGTCAGGATCGTAGCAGGTGGCGTTCCGTTGTCTCTGCCTACCCCAGTGGGAGACAGGCGTAAGAATATGAATGTATGTAGTACAAATTAATATGATAAATAGAAATTCCCCTTAACCGCTCAGTACCCAGCTGAACTAGACAATAGATAACATGGAGCCGGCGATTACCAAAAGTTTGAACGGTTAATTATGAATTATACTTCTATTATAACACTAGAGTTAACCCGCGAATTCGTCCGCACAAATTATACACCAGATTTTAAGTCAGATCATAAGTTATCAAAAGAAAAAAGTTTCATCAAAATCGGTTCAGTAGGTTGCGCGTGATGCTCGCACAAACAAACAGACAGACAAAAAGGTTGATTGAGGTAGGTTGAGTCAGGGACACCTAAAACCATATCGTCATATTTTTTTGTAAATACGAGTATCTTCAATGTACAGACACACTTCTGTTACAGTTTTATAATAGTTAAGATTAAATAAAACAAGAGTTCAATAATGAACTAATTAGTTTATTTAACTGGTTTGTTTGCTCCATCGAGTCCGGAACCTTCTCCTGAAAAATATTACTATTTGCAAATATTATTGATTATAAACATGTTACACCCATGTTGTGATATTTCGAAGCAGATTAAAGATTAAAAAATTAGGTCTCGGGCGGGACTTGAACCCGCACTCTTCCAAACCGGGGAATTGTGTTGTCCAATTTCGCCACCGAGCCCACTACCCAGAGAACGAAATTTTCAATCTATTGCGTTATACAACGTGTTAATGAATAAGCGCAAAACCTCAAACACCCCAACTGATTTATAACAAAATAATTCAATTGAAACAATAATTTCATTATTTTAATACTTAAAATTTAAAGTTAATATCATGTTAAGTTTTGAGGCAAAAACGATTTGTTATCATTTCAGCAATGAATAAAATCGCTAACGTGCTCATAGATACATTTGAAGAATCTTGTTTTGGTAGTAAGTAGGGTGAGAGTGCCCGAGCGGTGGGTTGAGATCGAGTTCAGTAAATTTTAAATTTTACAAACAAATTATTTATTATTTTCTAAAAAATTACCTATGTTGAAACCATGATAATTCGATTCTGCTCTCGAATCCAAACAAACTACTTTCTAGTTTTGCGTTAATTCATTAACACGTTGTATATTACTTCATATTACTATTGTTCAATATCTTATACACTAGCGACCGTATTCCTTAAGGGGTGATGAGAAACCATCAATTATCACCTAACACACCTTCCCATCCGAACACCTTGGATATGCTAGAAGGGGTGAGAAATGGGTTACAGCAAAGTTACTGACCACTCCGAAACGGATTATGGTTGTGAATTCATATACAGGGTGTAAGGAAAAGTATCATTAACATCTAAACCACATGCTCTACGCATCAAACTTAACAACTTTTACTATGGGATTATATTGTCAGAACAAAAAAAAAACAGCTGTCCCATACTAAACTGCAATAACTACTCAATTCAAACGTATGGGACAACTGATATTTTTGTTGTTCTGGCAGGTTTGCTCCCATAGTAAAAGTTGTTCAGTTTGATGGGCAGATTATGAGGTTTAAATGTCAATGATACTTTTGCCGATTACATAGGATCCTTCTTAATATGCTGACGGTTTTTAAAGAGAATGATCAGACCAACAAACTGAACAACTATCTCTATGGGGCCAACATCGAAGCCGCGAAAAATATCAGCTGTTTCATAATACATTTGGGTGCAATAGCCCTCGACGTTAATTTCTATTAAACAGCTGTTTTTTTTTTTCGGCTCAGGATTATTATATTTTCGCATGGGCGCACTGGGCAAGTGCCCAGGGCCTCGCGATTCATGAGGCCCCTTATTTCCTACTACTATTGTGTTTTACTGCTACACAAAAGTTGGTTATATTTTCAATACTAAACAATAATAAAGTCAATGAAATTTTTCAAAAACAATCTAGAAACTAATATTCATTCATTAAATATTAATTCATTCTTCATACAATAAATATTCATTCATGCATTAATTCATTAGTATTGAAAATATAACTAGACTTCGTTTGTATGGAGTGCGCTCTGAATGTCGGCTCTGTATTGGGTCCATAGAGAAAGTTGTTCAGTTTGATGTTCTGTTACGATACAAGGGTCACTCACTCTCTGTGGTCGAGAGCCAAGTTCATCATCTGCTGCATCCTGCGGACGGGCGAGAGAGAGGACACTATTATTATAGTACAACGACTAATAACAACGACGACCATGTTAATACTATGGAACTACCATCTCAGTTCTATGTTTCCAGCACTGACTTCAAATATAGAACAGCGTCGGCGTCAGACATATACTATACGAGCTTTTACCCGCGACTTCGTCCGCATAATTTTTTTACCAGATTTTAAGACAAATCATAATCTTTCAAACAAAAAAAGTTGCATCAACATCGGTTTCGTAGTTTGTGCGTGATGCTCGGAACAAACAAAAAAAAACAAACAGACACACTTTTTTACAGTTTTAAAATAGTTTACATTAGATTATATAAAATACACACATAGTGACCCCTCCCCACCCACAAACACCTCCGCTCCTTTCTGTCCTCCATGGTGTATTCAGATACAGTAGCGTAGCGAGGGGAGGGAGGGCAGGGGGGGGCAAATGCCCCGGGCGGCACTGTACTAGGGGCGGCAAATTTGGGAAAAATATAGATTGATTGAGCTCTGTCTATAACCAATTCGTAGAGCAGAGAAAAGTCGAGCTCGCTTCGCTCGCTCTAAATTTCGGTTTTAGTTACCTACACATAACCCTAATAGTGCAGTAGAATTAGCACGAAATAAAGCATCATTTCACATTAATTGTGGTACTAATGATAATTTCCCCATCAACAGAGTTATGTATGGATATGATTACCTTAAATTTGCAACCGATTTGGAATTACGGAAAATGGTGAAAATTGTGAAAAACTTTAATTATTTAATAACTCCAAAACAAAAATTGTGGTACTAGTTGCGATTATACCATTTATTTAGAGAACCAGTACCTACCTTCTCAGGAAATTTGGAGCGGTTGCGACATACGGAACCTACCTAAACTTGTAAAACAGATTTTTCGTCTTTAACTCCTAGGCATAATTTGTGGTACTAGTTGCGAACTCTTTGACAACTTGTATTAGCCTTCGACATTTAGTTTTAAGTTCGCAACCGGTTGCGACCTACGGAACCCTAAAAAAATACTTTTTTCGAAATTCTACTTCGGGCAAAATTTGCGTAGTCTGTATTATTGCTTCTATCATATTTATAAGTCGAATTCTATCTACCTTGTAATCGCAACTTAAGAAAACATTACGGAACATTGTCTATTTCATAAATAAAAACCGCGGGTGATGCGAGGGAAACGCGGGGGTAGGTCGCAGATTGTGCGTGTACGCGGGTGTTGTGAGACGCGCGGGATGTCGCGGGGGTTCACGGCTCGTTACTACTACTCGTTATTGCCTATTCTGTGACTTTACTAGACTTACCTTATACTACACATGGACGGATTAAAACCGTTAGTGTACACAGCCAGCACAAAACGTTCGTACGTATAGTCAGTTACAGAAAACGTGTACATAGTCACATTATACAACGTATTAATGAATTAACGCAGAACGAAAGTAGTTTGTTTAGAATCGAGAGCACAATCGAATTATCATGTTTTCAACTTTTCAATTTTATCAAAATATTAAATAATATGTTTGTAAAATTTAAAATTTACTGAACTCGATCTCAACCCACCGCTCAAGATCTTCAGAGCAAGCTATGCCTGCGGTCACATACCGGAACAGTGGAGTAAGGTTATAGTTCTATTCATACCTAAGGCTGGAAAAAAAGACTTCTCATTGCCGAAGTCATTTAGACCAATAAGCCTCTCCTCTTTTCTTTTGAAAACAATGGAAAAGGTACTGGACAGACACATCAGAGATGGGGTCCTAATTAGCAGACCCATCCACCCCAACCAACATGCCTACCGCAGAGGTAAATCTACGGAATCTGCTCTGCTCGACCTGACCGACAGAATAGAAAGGGCACTGGAGGACAAACAAATTGCACTGTGTGCATTCCTAGATATTGAGGGAGCTTTTGACAATACACCGATCAGAACACTGGTCAGGGGACTCGAACTGAAACAGGTAGACCCGATCACGATCAGATGGGTTAAGTCAATGCTCTCAAACCGAAGAGTAAAACTTACTCTTCATTCTACCACGGTGGAAGTGGCCACGACAAGGGGCTGTCCGCAAGGTGGGGTGTTATCGCCCCTATTATGGACCCTTGCTGTGGACCAGCTGTTGCATAAGATGGCTGACCTCAGAATTGACACTCAAGGCTACGCTGATGACTTAGTGATCACAGTAAGGGGCAATAGCCAATACATGATATCAACCATTATACAAAGAGGTTCTCAATACCATAAGTGCATGGTGTAGAGAAAACGAATTATCGGTTAATCCTGGTAAAACTGTTATAGTGCCGTTTACGAACAAGCGAAAGCTTGACAGGCTTGTGCAGCCTACACTGAATGGCAATCAAATACAATTTTCCACGGAAGTTAAATATCTGGGCGTAACCTTTGACCAGAAGCTTACCTGGAACCCTCACTTAGAAAATGTACTGCAGAAGGCCAAAATTGCCTTGGGCACATGCAGTCGTATGGCAGGGCTGAACTGGGGACTAAGACCCAGAACAACCTTGTGGCTGTACACCACCATTGTGAGGCCGGTAGTAACATACGCCTCTGTGGTATGGTGGAGGAAGACAAAACAGCGGACTGCAATGACCCAGCTAAGCAGTCTACAAAGAACCGCTGCTTAATAGCAACCAGAGCCATGTCCACCTCGCCTGGGGAGGCGCTAAATGCACTGTTGGCGCTGCCGCCCTTGCATTTACACGTGCAAAGAGTGGCAATGGCCAGTATGCACAGAATCGCCTCTCAGACCACAGCGAACTGGCTTTCCGAAGGATTGAGATCTTTTAAAGACTCAGTCATGGCAATTCCTATTCTAGGCATGATAACAGATGTTATGAAGCCTAAGAACATATGTATAAAACGCTTTACTGTGGAGCTACCATACAGAACTGACTGGCTAAGTGACAATGTGCACTGGAAAGCCGGCAGTCTTGTATGGTTCACTGATGGCTCCAAGTCTAGAAATGACGTAGGCTGTGGAGTATATGGAGAGCGTCCGAGGTTTATGAAAAGAACAAATCTTGGAAAGTACGCTTCAATATTCCAGTCAGAGGTATATGCCATCCTAGAATGTGCGGAGGTAAATCTGCAAAAGCGCTACGTCAACCATACTATCTACATAAACTCCGATAGTCAAGCAGCTCTATTAGCGCTGCTGGCTTCCGACACAATATGTTCGAAGCTAGTGGAAAACTGCTTGACTCTCCTCAATACCTTGGGTGCATTGAACAAGGTAATTTTAAGATGGGTTCCTGGGCACTCGGGCATCGTAGGCAATGAAAGGGCTGACGAGCTAGCGAGAGATGGTGCTGGTGACACGCAGTATGGACCAGAGCTGTTCTGTGGGGTCCCTAAAAGCCTAGTCAATTTAACGCTTAGGAACCTATGTCTTAAAAAATCGACTGATCACTGGATGGATACGCCAGGATTAAACCATTCCAAGGCACTAATTGCGGCGTACGACTGCAAAATGGCAAAGGAGAGAATCGCGCTCAGCACGACAAACTGGCGCATTATAGTGAGGGCGCTGACGGGGCACTGTAGGCTGAACAAACACCTTACAATCCTAGGCATCAGGGACACGAAACTCTGCAGATTATGTCTGGAGGAGGACGAAACCCCCATTCACATCCTTTGTGAATGTGGCCCACTAATGCACAAACGATATGCACACTTGGGTAAACACTTTGTTCATCCGAGTGAAGTAAAATCTTTCACTGCTAAAGAAATCCTACAATTCCTAAACGAAGTGGGTATTAGCAGTGAACAGTAACTATTGTGGCGATCACAAAAGATCTACATAAGGTCGAAGTGATACTAGTCTGCAGAAGACTCAAATAGCCGCTTTACAAGAATTAAAAAAAAAAAAAAAAAACCCACCGCTCGGGCACTCTCACCCAGAGGTGGGCGCCGACCTGAAATTTGCCGGCGGCGGCACGGCGGCTCTACGCCGTGGAGACAATATTTTTTTTTGTTGAAAATTCACACTATATGTGTTAAATGTTTATCTAGAAGCTCCAGGAGCCAGAAATATAACGAGAACAAAATGAAAAAAACGTGCTCATGTTATTACAACTACAAACGCGATCTCTCAGCATTCAAAAAAACCAATCTGACTGTAAAAAAAATAACGGGGTTCGTATTAGCAGGAATCGCTAGACTAATCCCGGTATGTGTAGAAACCCCGCTCTACAGTTTAAACCGGTAATAAGCGCTGGCTTGGCTTGGCTGTCAGCGCTGGCAGCCAGCTCGGCAACCCGCGCCGCCGGCACTTAACTCGGCAACCGGGGCGCTGCCAGCATTTAGCTTGGCAAGCAGCGCCGGCACTGATATGGAAAACCAGCGTCGGGAACCAAATGAGCGACTGGCGCCGTCAGCGAAGAGTAGCCCTTGTAAAGTAGTTTAGGCCTGTAGCGAACTTGGCTGTTGGCGCCGGCAGGTATCTCGGCAACCGGCGCCGCCGGCACCTAACTTGGCAACTGGGGCGCTGCCGCCAGCTAGCATGGCAAGCTAGCTATATGGATAACCAGCGCCGCACACTGTTTTCAAATGGATAAAAAGTGGACTTAGGGATTTTGAACCTTTTTTTGGCTGGCATCCTATGCAGTTTATCATTTCCTACGTTTGTATGACACACTTTTCAAAAAAGCTACAGTTTCAAAGATATTATAACTTATAGGATTTTTTTGTATTAAACGTTAACTATTTATTACATTTCAGAAAAACTGATTCATTTGGGACGCCTCTCTCTTAAAGTAGTTTATAGACGGACTTTTCCAGAATCTATCACAATAAGAACTAAATCCCAACTCTCCCGGTTCTCATGATATGGGGCGAAGAAACATACAACAATTAAAGTGTAACAATTTCAATTTTAAATGATAAGTTTTCGCATGTGGAGTAGCCCATGTAAAGTACTGGAGCCCGATTGCGCTAAGTTAAGAACATCGAAGTTCTATTCTTATCCAATTTCAGTTCTAATCACATTGCAATCCAATTACTATTCAACTGTGCTGAATTTCGCATCGCGCTAAACTCTATGTAACTGACAGCCTTTAACGTCTGAGCGATCTGTCAAAACGGCTATAACGGCTGCCATGAGCTGAGATGATGAGATGTACCGCGATTAGCGCAATACCAAATGTGTCAAAAGTTATGGTTCGTACGCTGTCCAGTCACGGTTCAATCACCGAATATTTCCTGCGATTGCAGCCCAGTTTAGGCATGTAACTGTTATATGATTTAAATTGGAGATAATTATTAAAACACCATTGACATGTTTGAAGTCCAGTTCCAGAAGACCTTTATTCATTTTAAAAACATAAAACCTCATTTAACATTATGACAGTAACTAGCACCGACACCCAACCTGGCTGCCGGCAGCAAGCTTGGCAACCAGCGCCGGCAGCTAGCTTGGCAACCAGCGCCGGCAACCAAATGAGCGACTGGCGCCGTCAGCGGAGAGCCCATGTAAAGTACAGTTTAGCCCGGCAACTAGCGCCGGCAGTACCTTAACTCGGCGGTGCGGCGGCGGCGGCACGGGTAACCCGGCGCGGCGCCCACCTCTACCCTCACCCGACTTACTACCAAAACAAGATTCTTAAAATGTATCTATGAGCACGCTTTCATTCATTGCTGAAATGATAATAAATCGTTTTTGCCTCAAAACTTAATATGCGAATAACTTTAAATTTTAAGTATCAAAATAATGAAATTATTGCTTCATTCTAATTATTTTGTTATTAATCAGATGGGGTGTATGAGGTTTTGCGCTTATTCATTAACACGTTGTAAATGTACGCACGTACAAAATGTATATACACACATACATACATAATAACATACTCGTACGTATACATAATTAATTAATTACATTATGTTTATACGGACATAATGTGTACACGGTGTCCCAAAATTCAACGTCAAGCCGAATACAGAAGATAGGTGAGTTTATAACTGTTCAGGGAAAAATACAATAAAAAATCAAAGTTTAATAGATTTCAAGATTTTGAAAAAAAAATTACATTTGAAAATTTCGCCACCCCGCGCTCAACTTTTAGATGTAGTTACTACAAATTTGTAAATTTTTTCATGAAAATACTTGTTACGCATTTCAAGAAAAATTCATTCATTTCATTTTAAGAAAGGTATCAAAATAAGGAAACCGTTTGGAGATTAAGTGATTCAAAGCTTGTATCAAAATTATCAGATTTTTCTATCCATTATTTTACTTAATTATTTTAGAGGTTGAATGAGATTTTATTCCTTTGCCTGCTGGGCTTTTCTATTGTATTTGACAGTTTTTATTTTTAATGTTATTGTGGCCAAGGTATCTCTTAGCCATAAATCCTACGTTTTTCATAAAATTCAAAAATAAATTAAAAATAGAAATATCGGTCAAAAATAAAATCAGAAAAGTACGTATCTCTTATTTTTTAACCTATTTTATATTTTTTATTAAAAATAAGTGGTTAAAAAATTTATATTGTCAATTCTGAATAAACTTTACAGTCGACAATTCAAAAATAAAGAATTAGTTCCATACTTTTTACAGAAAACACCGTTTTCCATCAGACCTCTGCGGTACATTTTGTTTTCTATGTCAACTTTGAGTTTACACCCTGTATCAAAATCGTCCTAACCTGGCAAGTTATTTTAAAAGGTGGCCAATTGCGTCGAGCGCTCGAATCGAGCAATTTTTGTTAGAAATCGAACGAAAACCGGTAAAAATCGAACGAAAATCAGTAGAAACACCCGCGTACACGCACAAGCTGCGACCTACCCCCGCGCGCCGCACGCATTCCCCTCGCATCACCCGTGGTTTTTATTTATGAAATAGACAATGTTCCGTAATGTTTTCTTAAGTTGCGATTACAAGGTAGATAGAATTCGACTTATAAATATGATAGAAGCAATAATACAGACTACGCAAATTTTGCCCGAAGTAGAATTTCGAAAAAAGTATTTTTTTAGGGTTCCGTAGGTCGCAACCGGTTGCGAACTTAAAACTAAATGTCGAAGGCTAATACAAGTTGTCAAAGAGTTCGCAACTAGTACCACAAATTATGCCTAGGAGTTAAAGACGAAAAATCTGTTTTACAAGTTTAGGTAGGTTCCGTATGTCGCAACCGCTCCAAATTTCCTGAGAAGGTAGGTACTGGTTCTCTAAATAAATGGTATAATCGCCACTAGTACCACAATTTTTGTTTTGGAGTTATTAAATAATTAAGGTTTTTCCCAATTTTCACCATTTTCCGTAATTCCAAATCGGTTGCAAATTTAAGGTAATCATATCCATACACAACTCTGTTGATGGGGAAATTATCATTAGTACCACAATTTATGCAAATTGATAATTTAATTCTACTGCACTATAAAGAGTCCTGACCAAAGCCACAGATTATTTAATAGTTACTACCGTAAGAAGTGGTGCTCAAAATTTCAAGCTTGCTTCGCTCCATCCATAGCTTTTGCTTTGGTTACATTGCACATGTTTTGTAAGTAAAAAGCTTTGGCTCTAACCGATTCGTATTGAGGAGAAAAGAAGAGCTCGATCTAATTTTCTATTTTTGCATGGATAAACCTAAAGATGTCTGACCACAACCGGAATAGGTTTGCACAAAAATTTCGAGCTCGCTTCGCTCGCTCCGTTACAAGCTACGCCACTGTTCAGATATGTAATTAAACTAAACAACTTTCTCTAAGGAACATGGGTCTTAAATCGAGACCTTTGCATAGTATCCATGGACCTTCTATACAAAGATGCAAATCAGCCTATAAATTTTCTACGGGAGGAACAGGAAGCTGGAAAAGGTATTGTCTATTTGTTTCTCGTTTTAAGATAGGAAAAGTTTTTATTATTCATTACCTGACTACACTCTTTTTTTTCTAGTAATTTAAAAATAGGGATGTATAAAATTAGAGAATTCAAGTACATATTAATTAACTACCTCCGTGGTCTAATGGTTAAGAGCATTGGACTCTTGACACGGAGGTCGTGGATTCGAGTCCCACGGGGGACACCTAGTGATATGTCACTTTGTGCGTTTTTCCCCAGTTGGTTAGGACATTGCAGGCTGAATCACCTGATTGTCTGATACGAAAGATGATTCCGTGCTTCGGATGGTACGTTAAGCTGTTGGTCCCGGCTCCTATACAAGGTGTTACAAAAATACAAATAAACATTTAAGGGGGTGGTTTAGACCATCAAACTGAACAACTTTCACTATTAGACCGATAGCGCTAGGTTTTGAGGTTTCAAAAACTCTAAAGTTTTTTGTTTTTTGCATATAGGTTCCGGACCATTTGCAAAACCTAATACATAAGTTTGTGTCATTTTAGGTACTTGCATAGGTAGAAATTTAGGTATTTGTATTTTCGATCAGTATTGGACGAAAAGAAAATCATAGATGAAGATTTTACTTTCAGGATAATAACGAAGTAGTAACTGATGTACATAGGCATTTTGTGTCACCTCTGTCCACGGAAATCCAAATATTTAACCAGTACCTAACATGTCGCCCAACTAGCTCAAAAAAATATTACAATAGGTTAAATAGGTGTTACGCGTTTTAGAGTACTGATATCTGTTGTTTAAAATATTTTGTGTCGAATTCATCCACGAAGTTTACAGATATTTTATTTTTTTATCTCAACACCCTGTAAAATCTACAAAAGAAAATGCAAGTTCTTCGAGTTTACGTGTTTTGATTATTATAGTGTAACAAATCACTATTCATAATTTGTGCTGTTTTTATCCACGAAATCTTATTATTTGAACAAAATACCAGAATACCAAATACTTCTTCGCACGAAGGGCGAACGCGGGGAGGAGCGCGGGCGCGGGCGGCGGGCGCCGGCCGGCGAGACGAGCGGCGCGGGAGAGGGTATTTGTTTACATTATTCGTATTCAGTGCAAGTTGCGACAAACAAGTGCGTTCGTTTTTCGACCCACGTTCCTTAGGGTTGTTTAGTTTATTTTTTTTCTCGTACACATAATTCATTAACAATTAACATTGTAGGTATTCGAAATTAAATAATTGTACATACATTGTCTGAATACATCCTTAAAAGAAAAGTCCCTCGTTCAGTGCCACCCAGTATACAGGGTGTTTAATAAGTAACAATTTAGAACTTCGACCGTCAAACTGAACAACTTTCACTATGGGACCAACATCGAAATCGCGAAAAAAAAATTTGACTTAAGTATATTTCTCACTCAAATATGTATAACAGTTTTTTTGGACTTCATAGACCAAGAGCTAGCTGTTATTACCTTTAAGTCGTCGGTCACGTAATTCTTCAAATAATTATATTTATTTGCCATAATGGAATCTGGTTATAAACGTATTTATGAACCGTTGTCAGTATTTTTACCGAGTTGAAGGATTCTATTGCTTCGGAACATCTTGCCTGGTATGAGAGTTTGTAAACTCTGTGGCCCTTAATTGTATGGGTCGTCAGTATGGTGAGCCAGGCTGAAGGGCAGGGTAGGGAAGGCGAGTGGTCGCAGAGAGTTTCTTCTTCCAAGTTGTTTCTTTCTTGAGTGCTGGATCCGGAATGAATCTACGCCGATTTGGCGCCATTTTATATTATTTTCAAGCGACCACCCCTCCTTACCCCGCACTCTTGCC
This sequence comes from Agonopterix alstromeriana, assembly GCA_963924505.1. Taxonomy (NCBI): domain Eukaryota; kingdom Metazoa; phylum Arthropoda; class Insecta; order Lepidoptera; family Depressariidae; genus Agonopterix; species Agonopterix alstromeriana. The sequence goes on along the minus strand of OZ004686.1, from coordinate 260,942 downwards.
CTGAATACAAATCTCTTTATTTCTCATACAATCTTAATTTCTACGCTTACAAACCAATATAATTATATAGTTAAGATACTTATTTTCTTATTCTAAAAATAGCATGTGCATCATCCGCCGGTGCATAACAGAGTGCAGAACGAAATGGAAAGGTACAATATTTATATTACCCCGGCCCCCGCTTCCTCATAACACAGGTTCCGGACGCCGGGGCCCCCCTCGCTCGCCTGTATGCGCTGACAGAGATGGAGCGTTCTGTCTCTTTCTAACACTTATTTCTAATAGGATTCTACCCCTTCTAATGAGGTAGTGAAGGTTATTGGCGTAATTTCTAATTGGAATTTATAAGTTCTAACTCGATTCTAATTGTTTTATTTACTTGTGCTATGCTTTAATTTTAATAGGGAAGTGTACCTAATCTAATCTGGGGTAGAAGTCACTAGAGAAATCAAATAAGACTCCTATTAGAACTATTTACATCACTTATGTGCTAAGCCCTAATTCTAATAAGACAATTTTATTTATTGAAATGAACACTTAACCTAAACTTATCCTACTAGTATAAAAGGGTATATAAAACGAAATAAACGAAGTAATGTAAAAAACTATGTACAAAGGTAGTCAATTCAGGTTCTGTCGTGCACATTTCTCCTGCCGTCGCAGCTCTGCGATCCAACCTGTAGCACGACGATCCTCTTGGTCGGTCTCCGGATGACAAGCCCGTTGCTGGTTACGACGTCCACGATCCTCACCTCGCCGTCTCGCCCTGGGTAGACCGCGACGATCCTTCCTGTCGGCCATGTGTTGCGGGGCAGGGTGGGGTCGCAGACGAGTACCAGGTCGCCGATAGCGTGCGCTGGTCGTGTGAGGCTCCCGCCGGTTTTGGAGTAGAGGCTGGTACTCTTTGACCTAGCGGCTCCAGAAGACGTCCGCCAGGCGTTGAGCGCGCTGCGCTTGCGCGCGGTGAGGTCGTTTGGGTCCCAACAGGATGTGGTTGGGTGTAAGCGCCTCCGGTTCTTCTGGAGTCACCGCCACGTGTGTGAGTGGGTGGGAGTTGACGGTGTTCTCCGACTCGACGAGCAGGGTGAGCAGTGTCTCGTCGCTAGGGTACTGCTCGTGGAGTTTGACGCGCAGTGCCTCCTTCACAGTGCGTACCATGCGCTCCCACACGCTGTCCATGAAGGGGGAGGCCGGGGGTACGTAGCGGCAGGTGATGCGCCGCGCCGTCGCCTCCTCGCTGACCGCCGCCAGCGCGGCCTTGGCGAGCTCCTTCTCCGCAGCCTTGAAGCACGTCGCGTTGTCACTCCATAGCTCCTTAGGCACTCCTCTTCGTGCCACGAACCTCCTCAGGTCGCCGGTTGCCGGAGAAGTAGGCTTCGCTCTTCGTATCTTGCATAGTTGATAGTGTTTGATGACGTTCACGCACCGTGGGTCGTATCTTCAGTACCCATAGTCGCTGCTGTAGCTCATTCACGACGGTTTCGATACCGCCATGTAGTCGCTCGTGTACGTGTTGTATGTACAGTCGGGCTCGCAGTGTCTTCAACGATGTCAGGTGCTACGTGGATTCTTCCTTTGAGCCATCTTCGCCGACGACCACTGATAGCGCCGACAGCTTGTCTCCTGGCTGAGGCGCCGCGCCGCTCCTTACTCGACGTAAATCTTCGGAAAGACAATCTTCTTGTACAGGTTTCCACCATAGTTTCTCAGCGCGAATGAGTTAGTGCGCTTCGATACCGATGGCGTTGCTATCTCATTTCTTCACGTACGGTGTCTCGCTCTTGCGTGTTTTCTTATCAATCTTTCAATCATAGTCGTTTTTATTGTTTTCTTTCGTTCGTTTGCGCTTCGTAGCCAATACTGTTTCATTTTTCTTCTTTCGACATAAATTGACAAACTGTAGCATGCGCACCGTAGCTCGTAGCAAAAGTGGGAACGACGAAAATCGCTCGATTCGAGGTAGGTGAGCGTGGTCAGGTCGCTGGTGGGTGACGTGACAAGTCCCCTCTCTTCTCCTGTCTTCGGTGCTTCTGTCTTCGTCTCTTGTGGCCATTCTCGTTCGTGGTTTCGTAGGAAGCTCGGCCCGTTGTACCATCGGACCTCGCTCCCGCCGATAGAGACCGTGGCGCCGCCCGAGTTGGCGGAAAACTGCTGTACTACTGAATTTGTATTGGACACCCATCCACATAGCTCGAAGCCGGCTTGCCGATGAATGTAGTCGACTGATTTCGATACTTCTTTGGCTTCTTTTTCGGTCGGAAAACTTGTTATGTAGTCGTCCATGTAGTGGTTCTTTTCAATGACTCGTGCGGCTGCAGGATACTTTTCTTTGAAGTCTGAATCATTTCTATTCTTCACGTATAGCGCGGTGCATGGTGATGACATCGCGCCGAAGATCACCGAAGTCATGCGGTACTCTCGCGGTCGCTGGTTCCCTCTCTCGTCGCCCCGCTATAGAAATCGTAGTGCCTCTCTGTCGTCCTCTTGAACTCATATTTGCATAAACATTAATTCCTTTATGTCAGCTGACACGGCGTGTTGGTGTTGACGAAATCGCATTACAACTCCCGGCAGAGATTGCACCAAGTCAGGACCGCAGAGTAGCATATCGTTCAGGCTGCGTCCGGCTGTCTTCGCTGTGGCGTTGTGTACTACTCTTATCTTCGGTTTCGCGGGGTTAATGACCGCGAAGTGGGGTAGGTACCATGTTTTATTTGGCACCGTCGGTGTGGTAGCTTCCTCGGCGTAGCCCAAAGTGAAGAGGGTTTGCATTCTTTCTTCATATTTCTTTTTCAGGTCTTCATCTCGGTCTAGTTTCTTCTCTAGGTTGTGCAGCCATTTGAGTGAGTTTTTGTAGTTGTTCGGAATCTTCATGTCGTCTTCTTTCCATATAAGTATTATTTTGAAGCGTCTGTCGGGCAGGCGGTGACTGGTTTCATTCAATATCTTCAATGCGCGCTGCTCAGGGTCACCATTCTGTACTCGTTTTTCTATCCCGATTGATTCAAACTCAAAATAATTCTTCATCATCTTCTTTCGTGTATAGTTATTGAAATTATATATTTTCATTAATAACGCCAAATAATATTATACAGGGTGTAAGGAAAAGTATCATTTTACTATGGGAGCAAACCGTTATGGGAGTTACAACTCTTTGCGTTCTACCTATCTATCTCAAGAACGGTTAACTATATTAAATATTATAAATGACCAAATTTAAAGAAAATCTAAAGTTCTACAATTTTTTTTAAAACTTCAAAGGTCATTTAGAGCATAGAAAAGAAGATATTTCCTAAAGACCTGTTTTTTGACATTTTACCTTGAATCTTTTGACCTGCATAAACGAGATTTTATGTGACATTTGACCTAACGTATAGGATGTCATAACGATGATTTAAAGAAGTTTGTAGCTTATTATCTCTCATTCCGAGGTTGACCCTTTTTTTCACCTAATTTTCCTGGGGTACTCGGAGAAACAGTGATAATGAAAAACAAAACGGAACAAAACATTAAATTTGAAACGTAGGCAGGAACATACCAGAAGTATGAGAGAAAATAAAAGGTAATAAGTTGTAAATAATTTTCCAGCACTCTGTAACCTAAACCTGCATATACGTTTAAGACGCTGTGCAATAATGAACTACTTAAGTCACACTTATCGTAATGTACTAATGTAAATAAATGTTGATTTTAGGTCGTAAGATAAATATTATTAGTGATTTTGTAAATAAATGTTGATAAAATTCATTCATACCTGTTATAATATCCTGCATCATCCTCATCCTTCAATGCTATGCCATGCATCTGAGGGATGCGAGGTATTTTAGAATTACCTATGGATTTTCAAAATAGGTTTATGAGTGTTATACAACTTCTCAACCTGAAAGTTCTTGTGGTATCGAGAATAACTGAGATTATTGCAGTATTACGAAACTTATTTTTTCACGTTCTTCTTACATTTTTGTTGACGGCGTAAAATAACTTCCAGGTTTCATCTAGATAGTCGGTATGTTTTGACCATAGAATGTTTTGACTTGTATTATATCAATTACAAGTACAAAATAAGAAGTTGAATTGATTTGATTACGGGACCTAATGACGTAAAGTTACCAACAGGTAGCTCTCGTACTATAAAGTAAAACAAAATCCTGTAATGATAGTTTTTTTCCTTCTAGATAGGTACAGTGATTTTCGGTATGATATTTATGAGTTTTAAGTTTTTTAAGTGAAATCAATTAAAGAGTATCGTTAGTTAGGTATTGTTTCTATCTATAAATTGGTTGTCCGTAATTGATCCTGTAATAAATTAATAATTGATCAAGGAGGATAAATAGAACGATACTTAATTATAATATATTGTGTTTTTTCATACGACAAAAGGTACTAATAATATATTAACAGCGAAGCGTCTTCTATGCATTTTGAGTGATTTGATTTTCGCGGGCTAGTGCGCGACGATGTTCGGTAGCGGGGCGCGGGGCGCTTGCTGCGACTAAGCCACGCCCATTTCGCTTCAATTATTTTTCGACATAGGCCCTTAACGAAAAAGCGGTAGGTAGTTATGCCGTTATATTAGTTCAGAAGCACGTTACACGGCTTTATCACGCCTTTTATCTCGTTCGTTCATGTGAAAATAGAAAGAGAGCGAAGGTGTGTTAACGCTATAATATCACGGTGCCATGCTACCCAATAAATCCGAAGCGAATCGAAGAACGCTAGAAATCGTAGGTACCGAACGAACGTGTGTGCCGTGCTGTGCGTGCGTATGCCCCCCGCCTACCGCGCCGCGCCTCCGCGCTTCGACCGCAACCATTGTTTTTGTATTTTTATATTCATATAAGTAAATATCGTGGATGAAAATGACACAAATTTACAATGTCGATTTTTCATGCATTTATGATATTGAATATAAAACTCGAATAATTGTAATATTTTTTTGAAGCGATTACAGCTTGGAAACACAAAATAATTAAAAATCTTAAAATTGCGTGCCCTAATTTGGCACAAATTTGATAAATAGGCATATGTAAGTGATCTGAGAAAGGAAATAGCTATTTCACTAATTTGAAATTTTTTTTTGCTCTGTTTTTACATGATGACCCTATGTCAGTTTGCACTGGACGAAGATGACACAAACTGTGTTTTCACACTCCGCAGGTTACCCTAGATATGATACCATAATTATTTTAAACTTTAAATAAATTTTGCCAGTTTGGATTTGAATAAAAAGAATCAACCACAAATCATCAAATTACTGAAAATGCAAGTGACAGAAGTGACACAAAACTCGATAATAAGCTTCATATGTACAACTGTATCCACAGGCAAGAAATAAGCAACTTTAGAATTATTGAAAGTTATGACATCAAAATAGGCCAGCGCTATCGGACTATATGGGACCAACATCGAAATAGCGAAAAAAAAATCTGATGTTCCATACTAAACTACAAACCTACTCGAGCTAAATGTATGGGACGGGTGATTTTTTTTTCGCGATTTCGAAGTTGGTCCCATAGTGAAAGTTGTTCAGTTTGATGGTCTAAACAATCCCCTAAAAAGTTTAAAATTTTTATTTTTACTTTTGTAACATCCTGTATATAATGGTAGTAGTCGTTACATAAAAACCACGTCAGAGGCCTTAATGCGATCTGAAAAAACTCTGACACCAGGGCTTGGTGCCCACACGATAAGACGAAGAAGTACATATTATAATTATACAGTACCTACTGTATACTTCACTCACTCACATTCCTGGATAATCCTCGTGCAGCACACTCCACTTGCGACCGTTCAATTTCCCGAACCAGGGGTCAGGCAACGCGGCCGCCAGCTTCTGCTTTTGGGGCGTGGGGGTCGGAGGGGAGGCGGAGGGTGGTTTAGGGGGGGCGAGTCCAGTGGTGCGCAGGAGTGCGCACCACGTACATCCCTTCTCATTCTCAAGATGCGCTTGCAGAGCGACCTTCTGCACATCCGCTGGTAGCTGCTTCAAATGATCGTTCATCCTGTGACCCGGCTGAAGCTCCTCCAAGCTCAGTAGTGGTTCCGGATCGTCGTGGTAGTTCTGTACACTTTGGGACTGGTCTTCGTCGTAGTCGTCACGTTCCTCAGCGTCCAGCAGGTCCTGCAGATACTCCTGGAACCTCTGCTCTTGGTCATCATATGGTTTGTATCTCTTTTGTGAGCGAGGTGGTGTGTAAGGGTGACGGAAGTCGCGAGTGCGTTGGTTTTCGTGGTGGTCTCGTTCGACGTAGGGAAGCATGGGGGGGAGGTCCTCGTCCTCGTCATCCCCTCGCTGCTCCACGTCCCCCTCGTCCTCGTCCGCCCGCTCCACCACGACGGTGATGAACTCGGGCTCACGCGCGTTGGGTCCCTCGATCTCCGCAAGGTCGTCAGCTCCGTTTTCGTACAAATTGCGGTGAAGCGCTCCCAGTAACCACTTTACAATTTGCACGTTGTCGTTTGTGGCGGCGGATGTGGAAGGTGGAGGGGATAGCCTCGGTGTGAGAAGCTGCAGGTTTGAGATGGGTCTGTTCTAAGGAGGGGATGGAAATAATAGTGAGTTTTGGTTAATAATTACGATTTAAAACGTTATTTTAGTACGTAACAAAAATTTACGAGACGTTATCAAAAAACCACATATCTTTCCGTGGGTGTCTTACGAGGTGACTAAGGGATAAGGTTTCGTCCATTTTTTTTTGGGCGAAAGGCTACGGCACCTTCTATCACTATTTGACACATTCCATCCTGAAACTTAAAGAAACGCAAATGCTAGAAGTGAGCCTGGCTACAATCGTGATCGTGAGTTTATGTATGTATGTGTAACAAGTAATCGGTGTATTAAAGCAATATTTTCAGACTATTTGTGTTCTTCACAACAATAAAGAAAATATTAATGAAGCGAAAGAAGTTTGTCAGATCTCGTACGTAGCGTGTGATGAACCATAGTGTCTGCCTACCATAGTGGGATAAATGCGTGAGCATTGTGTGTGTATGTACTTAAGTAGAAAAAGTTTATTTGAATACTGTACAAGATCTAAGAAAGCATCCTAGTAATATTTAAACGCGGGTGGTTTAGACCATCAAACTGAACAACCGCAACTTTCACAACCTATGGAGACAACATCGAATTTAATTTAAAAATCTGCTGTTTCATACTTCTGAGTCGAGTAGATAATGCAGTTTTTTTAGAGGAAATCGTGAGGAAACCTGCATGTTTCAATTTCGATTCGAGGCATGTATTGTACCCACTGTCCATTACAAGTGGCGACGGGCTCACTCCGCGTCACACTGGACAGTGTTTCGGTAATACTAGTGAAACGATTCTTGATTTTGTTTTCATAGTGAAATATAGTACCTATACATACAGTATGATGGCCCCATTAAATGTTACTAGGGTGTTCTGCACGTCTAGTATGATTTCTCTACACGCGCGCGACGCGCCTTCGCTGCATAGAAAATAACCTGTTCCCGCGCTTCTCGGAGAGCGAAAGCCGCGTTTGCCGCGTATGGGAAGAAGCCGAGTCGCGCGCAAGTAGAGAAATCATGCTAGATTGAAGACAACACGTGTACTCACCTCGCCGGCACGCTCGGCCAGCACCACCACGCACTGCAGACAGACAAACAAACACACATTAACAATGGCGGAATAAGGGTTAGTTTTGAAAATATCACCAGACTTCGTTTGTATGGAGCGCGCTCCGAATTATATTATATTCCCTTAACATAACATTTTTACGCATTGACGTAGAATAATCGACTTCGGGTCTAGTACAAAATTCTCGAAAGTGTCCGAGACTAAACTACACAAACCTAAGTACGTATAGTAATAATATAAACCAACCAAACACATTGAAAATGCGAAAAGTGCGCTTAGTTGGCTGTTCAAACGAAGACTGTCGCGTAGTTAGTTGGTTCTCTTTTTACGTTTTGGTGTTCTTTTGGTTCGGACACTTGAGTGCGGACCCTTCGTCCAGTTAAGGTCCAGGTAATTCAATGGTTTTACGGCTCAAACATTTTCAGAGAATAAAATAATCGCACTAAAACGACCTGTTAAAATCACGGAGCTATCTTGGAAGCACTATAGCGCGCACGAGCGCCCTGACGAGTATATTCTCTTAAAGTAATGCAACTGTCTACTCTAACATCATGTAGGTGCTTAGACGAATTATATGGGCCCGCTTCGCCTAAGCATTTCCCCTCTGCCAACGTGCAAGATTAAAAGATCTTACGCATTTACATACAATTTTATACCTTATCACTAAATCCCACAGCCTATAATTGCGGAACAATAATTTCGAACTTATGACGTTTGGGGTTCACACGACAGTTTTTCATGATTTTTAACAATCGAAATTAGAATCTAAACTAATGGAATAAACTTTGACTATTTATATGTGGACTGGTTACGCGTGTAATTCTACTAACAAACATTTCTGCCACTTTTTGCGGGGGGCGAAGTAACATGAAATCCGCAACTCTGGATTTTATTCCCCATAACTTTAGATGCTAATTTTGAATGTTAAAAATCATGAAAAGTAGTCTCGTGTGAACCCCAAACGTTCTAAGTTCGAAGTTATTATTTCGCAATTATAGGCTGTCTCGTTTAGTGATAAGGTGTAAAGTTGAATGTAAATGCACAAGATCAATTGTGCTTATACCGTGGCAGAGGGGAAATGCTACCGCAAGGCTAGTCCTTATAATAATTAGTCAATTCAAAGTTGCGTATCTCGTGCTACCTCGACTCCGCAAAAATTGGCAGAAAAGTTTGTTAGTAGAATTACCCGCGTAACTTGTCCTCGTATAAGTAGTCTAAGTGTAGGTGTAGCTGGTGTAGGAATAATTATAGTAATACTCACAAAGCTGACTATAGAAAGGACGAGAGCGTACGCGCGCATCTCAGATGCTGTCTGCTGGGAGCAGGCGGTCACACGATCACCTGCCTTATATAATCCTATGTACCTCTTTACCACTACCGCCAAACAGATAATGTTATTGTTTCATTATAAATCGGATGCATTAATTAGCAATTATCATTATAGATGGGTGAGATGAATCGATTATGATAAGGTTCAATCAAAAAGACAATCAGCGTCAATGCAGTATGTCGGATGCATGTCACGCTTCGGTATCTATGTGTAGCTTAGACCATTTAAATATGGACAAGTTACGCGTTTAATTCTTCTAACGAACTTATCTGTCACTTTTTGCGGGGGACGAGGTAGCATGAAACACGCAACTTTGGATTTTATTCCGTCACTTTAGAGTCTTAATTTTGAATGTCAAAAATCATGACAAATAGTCTCGTGTGAACCCCGAACAAGACTAGTTGTTCCTCAATTATAGGCTGTCTCGTTTAATGATAAGGTATAAAATTGTGTGCATATGTTCATGATCATTTGATCTTGTACCTTGGCAGAGGGGAATGCTAACGTAAGGCAAGTCACTAGTTAAATAGTCTAAGATGTGTAGGTATCCTAGGGCAGCGTGTCATTTCTCTGTGGTAGGTTCTGGAACACTCAACGGCATCAAATGTATGGTGACGGACTATTTCGCCACCCTCCCACGTCATTCTAAGGCTTGAGCCTCATCTGCCAGTACAGAATAGAATTTTTTACGCTCTATCCTTTTCTGTCGCTCAGGAACGCCATTTGCTAGAGCGAGAAAGATAGAGGGAATGCGATCGCACGCGGCATCACTGGCAGTTCTGCGACCTTTCTCGCTCTAGTCAACGTTCCTGAGCTGCAGAATAAATACTAGTACTAATCGTACAGAAGAATCACTTCGAAAACAGATTTAAATAAATAGCGACTCTCTCTATAACCTACCAACCGTCACAACGGCGCGCGTGCCAACAAAAATGAACAGAGTCACTAGACATGAAAGCTTCCTTTACAATTTTACATAGTCTTTCGTTCTTTTACGTGCTGGCAGCGTGACATTGCTAGGGCTTTCAAGTCTCGCATTGACTACACACAATATAGCGGCAAGTCTAATGAGATTTGACTAAGAAGTTTACACGGTATACCTAACCTATTGCCATTCACCCCTCGGTGGGGATCGGCTCAAGCGTACCTGACCTGTGGAGTGAGACAGGCCTACCTGAGCGACAGAAAAGGATAGAGCGTGAAAAGATGCTTTTCTGTACTGGCAGACGAGGCTCAACCCTTATTTGTGATATTATCGATTTAGACATAAGTACCTAACTATTTGTATGAGTTGTACAGTCGCCGTCAGATATACAAAGTGTTAATGAATAAGCGCAAAACCTCATACACTCCAACTGATTTATAACAAAATAATTAGAGTCAAACAATCATTTCATTATTTTAATAGTTAAAATTTAAAGTTATTTGCATTTTAATTTTTCAGGCAAAAATGTTTTTTTATCATTTCAGCAATGAATGAAAGCGCTGGTGTGCTCTTGGATACATTTTAAGAATCTTGTTTTGGTAGTAAGTAGGGTGAATGTACCAGTGCGGTGGGTTCAGATCGAGTTCAGTAAATTTTAAATTTGACTAACAAATTATTTATTATTTTGTAAAAAATTACGTATGTTGAAAACATGATAATTCGATTCTGCTCTCGATTCTAAACAAACTACTTTCTAGTTTTGCGTTAATTCATTAACACGTTGTATAAATATTTCTAAGAAGTTCTTATTTTCAATACTTTCTTTACACATAACCAATCAAAAATATCTGAACGCCTAGAACATCAAATATATCTAGGCAGTCAGGGTGATCATAAACATCTGAGCAGTTTAGGAAAAAAGACAATAACATTGTAAAGAAATAATTGAAATGTAATTGAATTAGCTGTTCACATATTTATGACACAATACACGTTTCGATATAATCGGTAACATTTACTGGAAAGAATTTATTGAACATTATCACTGCTCAGAAATATTTGAACACCTTGTATGTTACGATACATCCGATGCTGATGGCGACTGTAAGTAGGTAAATAAAAACAAAAATTAGACAATAGTATGTTTATTGGCTAGGAGGTAATATTAAACTTAACGTACACAATATAATAGCAACAATGTACCGGAAGTAACCTCTCACACACTCACTCACTCCGTCACACACACACGCGCGTACAGTCAAGCGTATAGTCACACATTGTCACTTGCTATTCGTAATAATTTACAAATACAATATGGCCAACACTCCCCCCTGAACACTATATAGGTTACCTCTTTACTAAATACAAACTATTATAGTACTGTAGCCTCGGGACTTTTTAATGGCCAAAAAGACAACCGATTGCCGTTTTGATATTGTTGTAAGGTATGAAATTACTAATGTAAAAACCAAAGTCAAAAATACAAATTAAAAAAATTCTATTGGCCAGAAAGCTATATAGGGTCCTTCTAAATATGCTGATACTTTTTTAAGGGGATGATTAGAACGTCAAACTGGACAACTTTCTCTAAGGCACCAAAATCGAAATCGCGAAAAACAAAATCATCTCTTCCATACATAAATGAAAACCTACTTGAGCCAAATGTATGGGACAGCAGTTTTTTTCGCGATTTCGATGTTGGCGCCATAGAGAATGTTGTTCAGTTTGATGGTCTGATCATCGCCTTAAAAAAGTGTCAGCGTATTATCCTGTATAGGAATCGAAAATCTTTTCGTCCTTGTTTGAAGTGAAGTATAGTGGTGAATAACTATCGTTTGTCAAAGATTCAGAAAGACGTATGAGTTTATATCTATAAGGTAACACCCTGCATAATACAGGAGGGGAGTTAGCTTGGAAAAGCCGGTGTCTTTCGTCTCGTACACAAATAGCGACCTTATTGCATCGACATACGAACTAAACGACGCCGGCAGCAAGGACCGGTAACCACCAGAGCGAAGATATGAAAAATCTACCAAAATATAAAACGACATTTTGAAAATTCAACATTCAGGAAGTAGAAAGTAGTGTAAGAGATGTTTGATGGTGAGAGGAATTTTGGAACGGCTGCAACTCCTAAACCGACTGGAGTTATGCAGGCAGACCTAGTCCATCTCCAACACAGAGATGCTCTACACCCTATGAATACTAAATCAGCCTTGCAGCTGACGATTACTAAAATTCCTCTTATCTCTTATACTAAAAAAAATGAAAAAAAAAATTAAGCTATTTTATTGGTTGATTTGACACATCTCCGCTTTGGTGGATACTGGTCCTAAGGGCCATATCACACAAGCAGTTGTGCGATTTCGCAACCGCACCGCAACAACGTCGCAATGGAATCGCCACGATTTGATTTCAGCAATATCGCATCTATAACCCGGCGATATCGCTACGATATCGCGCACTCAAAGTCTACGCTCAAAAATCGCTTCTGTGATATATCTCTACGTCACGATACTATCCAATAGTCGCCGCAAACTTACAGTTATATTATAACTTTTACAATTTAACAATTATCTTTATATGGAACAAACATTTTATATGGAAGTAGATGCATCGACTATTGAATAACAAAGATAAAACATTGCTTTTCAGACCTTACCGTTATTACAATAAAGTACAAAACAGTCTGGAGACTGTTCTAAACATCGTAGTGTAGTTCACAAAATGAACTCACACTGATTTCATTAATCACCATTAGTTTTTAATTGCTAACATAACTTTAAGGGTTTATTCAGACCATGAATCTAAACAATTTTTCCTAAGGGACATGGGTCGAAAAATGAGAAAATTGTTGGTCCTGCCATACAAAAGTGCGGATCGGCCGATCTATTTTCTGTGGGCGGTCCAAAAAAATTTCGATTTTTTGACCCATGTTCCATAGGGAGAGTGGTTTAGTTTCATGGTCTGAATACACACTTAAAGTTATGTTAGCAATTAAAAACTAGTGGTATTTATTTACACAATCACTCGGTGATGTATACACGGTGTTAGGGTGACTGTACCCATGATACTGAACAACTTTCTCCAAGAAACCGACAGGAAATTAGCAAAAAAATATCTTTTCATAAAAACGTTCGATCAGCTGATTGCATTTAGTATGGATTTTTTTTTGTGAATTTCCTGAGGGTTTCTTTGGGAAAGTTGTTCAGTATCATCGGAACAATCACCCCTTAAACTAATGCAACTGTTTACCCTAACACCATAACAATTATTCGTAAATATGTACGTATGAGAAGAACAGTACATTTCATGAGCATTTAAATAGGATTCGCCTGTCGGGTTAAATCGGTTGCATTCGTAATTGGGTGTTTTAAAAAAAATCATTGGCAGCGATTTCATCTATTATAAGAATAAAATCGATTTTACCCGACAGCCGAACCCTATTATACGTGTTCACCATGGAGGACAGAAAGGAGCGGAGCCGCAAAGCAATATTTATCTCTGTGTCACCAAAATGCATGGTCGGGGGACAAAACGGGTGCTCAGTTCCGCCCCTAAAACCGAATCCACGAACAGCGCACTTCACCGTTTTAGATGTATTTTATTGATAAAATCCCTCCCAGCAAAAAGAATGGGGAACTTGCACAGTTTTATATTTTTAGTGTATCATAAAGATTTAAGGCTTACATAAAAATACCTAAAACAAAAATGGTTCAATATTCATAAGTCATTTATGCATTCCAAATCAAAAGTTGACTCACTGCCATAACGTGACGTCACTCCTTTTCATGACGCGTGAAGCTCATCACAAATCATCCTTTATAATGTGTTGCCTTACTCTTCTAACGCACGCAAGTCGCTAATCGCTTCGTCACTTTGCGCTGATTGGTGTTCGAAATTACGTTCCGATCCACGTTACTAATAATTGAAATATTTCGTAAAAAATAAAAGCTTTAGAATAAATCTTGCAGTAATGTTCTACTCACAACTATTATTATTGAATTATTAAGATAATTTCTCATCATAATTTTGGTGCAAGTTCCCGTTGTCTTGCCACACCTCCGGTCCTTTCTTTCCACCGTGGTGCTCACGGACAGCAGGTATAAGGTAGGGTCTTGTCGAGTAGTATAGCATAGTATAGTATAGTACAGTGGTCCTAGCGGCAGACACATCAGGGCCTGAACAGTGTGTCGGGGCGCGGGCGCGGGCGTCACTTGTCGGGCGCGGGGCCCCCCGCGGCGGGGGGGTCGGCCGGGGGGCCCGCGGGCGGGGGCCCCCCCGGGTGCAGGCCGGCGCGCTTGGCCTCCAGCTCGTATATGAGCAGCCGCCACATCTTCACCACGAACACCTCCGCCTCCTCGTCCAGAACCTGCGGCGACACATACCTCATCACTTTCATATTATCGCACCTCGTTGACTAAACATGCCACGTTCTCGGAGCGAAGGGACCTTGTGGGCTATTAATTAGGGACTTAGTCGTTGTGTTGACGAAGCGTGTCGCCGATGATACTGGGATACTGTTTATACAAGGTGTTACAAAAGTAAAAATAAACATTTAACTTTTAAGGGGGTTGTTTAGTCCATCAAACTGAATAACTTTCACTATGGGGCCAACAACGAAATAATGAAAGTTGTTCAGTTTGATGGTCTAAACCACCCCCTTAAATGTTTATTAGTATTTTTGTAACACCTTGTATATTTATCTTTTACGAAGCATATTGCAGCTACAGACATTTTGTCATTTTGACGAAGCGTTTTGAAGAGTTGAAGTTTGATCTTTTTTATGCATTTAATTTATACATCTAAACTATTATAAAACTGTAACAGAATTGTGTCTGTACATCGGTAAATAACATTACGATATGGTTTCTAATTGCCCCTGACTCCGAATTAACCTTTCTTAGAATGTTGGTCTGTCTGTCTATTTATTGGTTCGAGCGTCACGCAAAAACTTCTGAACCGATTTTGTTGTAACTTTTTTGTTTGATACTCAATATATTTATTGCACTCATGTGATTATTTATAATTTAATTTAAAATCTGATATTCAAGGTGAAATTGATATCATTACCATCTTACCATCATCCATACTAAACTGTAATTTATACTCGACTCAAATCTATGCAAAAGCTGATTTTTTTGTTCCTCCGATCAATTTTCTTCCATAGTAAAAGTTGTTCAGTTTGATGGGTAGACTCTTAGTTTAAAAGGATGCTAATGATATAAATTTCACCCTGTATGATTTGTGCTGACGAACATATACCTACCAGATTTTAAGTCAGATCATAAGCTATCAAACAAAAAAAGTTTCATGAAAATCGGTTCAGTAGTTTTTGCGTGATGCTGTTACAAACATACAAACAGACAGACAAAAATTCTAAAAAAGGTTGATTTGGAGTCCGCGATACCTAAAAACCATATCGTAATCTTTTTCATGTAAATATCTTCAATGTACAGACACACTTTTGTTACAGTTTAATAATAGTTAAGATAAGATATGTATAGGTACCATCTGTACGTCGTCCAGGATGCCCTGCGGCTTGGAGCCGGCCAGCACCTTGCTGCAGATGAAGTCGACGAGGGTCGGCTCCGGCTCCCCGATGTACTCTATTATCTTCTTGTTGATCCACGGCCGGATCTTCTTCTCCATCAGCACGTTGTCGATCTGCACACACACGGACGAACGAGCGATATAACTATGAAATTCGATGCAGCACGCATGTTACATACTGCAATATTTTTTTCACCGTTCCGAAACTTTCAGGGTGGTTCAGGCCATCAAACTGAACAACTTTTATTATAGGACCAAAGCAAAAAAAATCTGCTGTTCCATACTAATATACATATGTGACAGCCGTTTTTTTTACGAATTCAGGCTTGCTTCCATAGTAAAAGTTGTTCAGTTTGATGGTCTGAACCACCCCTGAAAGTTATACGTATAGTCGTCGACCTAGTCACAGATGTATGTAGGCCGTCAACTTGGTGCGCGGCGCGCCCTCGGGGTACAGACGCAAGGGGGGGGGGGGGGGGGGGGGGGGTCGACTCCTGACGGGTGAGGTCAACGGCTCGCGGAAACTATGAGGGCTATGGACCTCAAACAAACAGCGAAATCCAAGATGGCTGCCATGAAAATTCTAAATGCCAAAGAAGCTTTGTATGTGTGCGTGTGCGTGTGTGTGTGTGTGTGTGTCCTCACCTGTGCCGTGTCGAGCTTATACTGGAACAGCTGCTCCTTCTGTGTGGGGATCTTGTCGATGAGACTCTTTATGTGCTTCCTCTTCTCCTCTGCGGACTTGCTCTCCTTGTCACTCTCGCCCTTGTCACTCTTTTTGCTCTTCTCTTTATCTTTCTTATCTTTACCTGTACACAGATACAATACAAAACTATTCGTTTATCTGCTGATCACATTTGAATTTTAATAGATATTGACATTAATTATAATATTATTTTATTGTTTTTATTTGCAAGGCTATGTCAACACTTAAAACGGAAAAAGAAAATTATCCTAGTAAACATGATAATAAAGTTTTATATTTAATAAAAGTTTTTGACGACGTTTGGGACTAACTATAAGCGCATAACCGGCTGATGAACGGTTTTGAAAGAAGATTAATACACAGGATACTTTTTAAAGTGAACACCGATGAAGTCAGGGGCAAAAGATTGTTCTAAATAAATTATAAGTTTAATCGGGTACTGACCCTTGTGCGAGGACTGGTGATGATGATGATGGTGGTGGTGGGGCTCCGGCTCGTCGTCGTCGGTGGTGAAGGCGGCGTGGGTCCTCCCCACGCGGCTCGGCGCGCCCCCGCTCTCGCGCGGCTCCACTGAGGGGGGAGTTACTGTTACTGTATTATGTATGAGGCACGTTACTGAGTTTCTGGCCGCATCTTCTCTACAACGGAACACCTTTCGACGCGGTGGTAGACTCAAAAATGACGTAAAAAAGCTATCCATGTAATATTATTTCGAATAAAACATTTTGAGTTTGAGAGTTTATGCTCTCTAGTCAACTCCACCGAGTGACTTGACTTTGACTTTGATATTTTACACAAGATAACCTTAATAGAATATGGCGCGTAAATTTGCTCGCTTGTAGCATTGCTTGATGCGGAGTATTGAAAGAATATCTAATTAGGTCTTTTTCGAGTCGACTTTGCGCGCGATAGTAACATATCTGCTTCTTTGTGGTATAACATCATTGGTTTTAACCCATTAGCTCACAATGCATTTAAAGCCTAACCCCTACTTCCTATAGGAATAGATAAATCCAGATTCACGGGAAAACCCTCTATCGATTGCAGCGCCTACTACAGTTTTTATTTTTCTGGTCAGGCATCAGCTATGACATAGCTACGGCATAGCGTAAATGAGGGTAGCTATATGGATGAAAAGATAAAAATGTACAAGGTTCTCGAAAAATATCGAAAATAAGGATAGCTAGATGACATGATGAAAATGTTCAGGGCGCTCGAACAATTATCGTGAATGCGGGTAGCTATATGGATGACATGATTGTAATGTACAGAATGATCGAAAAAAACATTGGGAATGAGGGTAGCTATATGGATGACATGAAAATGAATGATACAATAATATGGTGGCCATTCGTTAACTTGCTCCGATTCGACAGAAAATTCTTATCCGGGGGTTTTTGGGGCCTCTGATGGTCTCGCCAGAGGCCGTAAGGCGGTCTGAAATAACTCTAGACACCAGGGCTTGGTGAAGAAGAATGAATTGACTTGAATTTTCGGGCGTGTTGAAGTAGTTTTGTCGTCGGATGATGATGATGATGTACATACAAGTGATCGCGGGCTGGTGGTGCTGGTCGGGCTGGTTCTTGAAGCTGATGCTGATGGGCGAGCTGTTCGCCGAGGTGCCTCCGCCGCCACTCGACACGTTGTTCTGTTACATACCAACAACATACAGGTTTCAAATTGATAAACTGAACAACTTTCTCTATAGGACCAACATTGAAATTGCAAAAAAAAACCAATAGTTCTAGATATTTGTGTTGAGTATGATTATAGTTTTGTATGTAGTAGCCGATTTTTCATTCGTGGTTTTGACGTTGCTTCCATGGAGTAATTTGATCAATATGATTATTCGATCATTCTCTTAAAAAAATATTTAATAATTATATGATTTTAACTTAAATGTGTTCCATTCCAGTAATCAACGTTGAAGTTGCGAAAAAAATTATATATTTTCCCATACAATTAAGTAAAATCAAATTTTTTTGCAATTTCCAATGTTGTTTAGTTTGACGGTCTCAGCTACACGTTTAAATAATATTATACTTCATTTCAAATAAGAACGAAACGAGTTTTCGATTCCTGTATAGCTTTCTAGCCTATTCTGATTAGGAAATGTACATTATTTATTAGAAAGATATACTATCCAACATATCTTGGTCGTTATTAAATCTGTTGTAAGAGTAAGTGAGAGGAAGTGTTTCAAATCTGTTTCTGTAATTTAAACTGGCCTTATTTCGTTACTATTTGTAATGGACAAAAGTATATATTGTTCGACTCATACACTCAGTTGCAGAAACGCTCCTTAAAGTTAATTCTCCATTAAATCTCTCGTTGTCACTTTCTGTCTTGTTGACGCAGTAAAAGCTAGTGAGAGATTTAATGGAGAAATCAGAAAGTTAATTCATAGAAATGGGTACATAATACATTAAGTTGACACATTTATAAATAAAGTCTCTCCAAATCAGTAAGAATGAACAGTAATGATAGTTTCAGCAACAGAGTGTGTGTGTATACTCACGTGCTTGTGTTCGTGCCTGTGGGCGCGGTGCGCGTGCGCATGCGCGTGTGGGTGCGCGGGCTCGGGGGGGGAGTGCGCGCGGTCGCGGTCGGGGGGGGAGAGGTCGCGGGAGAGGGAGAGGGGGCGGGGCGGGGCGGCGTGGCGCGGCGGCCGCGGCGGCGTCGCGCCCCCCACGGAGCTCTGCGGCGACCTCTGCGAAGTGCACACACTGTTACAGTACCAACATCATTACGCTCCTCTATGCTAAAACCCGCGGAAAACTGCGCCAGATTATGTCTATGCGCTATACCCTAAGTTAACACCTTACTGTACCATATTCCTGCAAATAAATGAGTTCTACTCTATTCTAAAGACGTACAAATTTTCATCCCCTTTATCACACCTTTGAAACTTGAATTGCGCAAAACCCTTCTTTTAGTGAGCACCTAGATGCCAATACAAACGTTCGAAATGAATTTAAAATTCGTAATTTTTTTTGTTGAGATTTCGTGTTGAATTAATTTTGTATTTATTTTATTTTTATGAAATTTATAAACAAATTTGACACAGCTTGTCCCACAAATGTTCACATTTCTGCTCCAAAGTGCGCTGCGATCCAGTTAATGGTTCCCGACACCCACTGCCCATATAACCAATATGTGAGTATTCGACGAATTAACATTATATTATCTGCTAAATTTGGCCCACAATTTCGTCCACACACGATTCCCATCATCGTAGCGACATCAAATATAAGTTTAATCCTAAGTTTTCAAACAAACAAAAATTAATCAAAATGAGTGATTTATTTTTTAATTTAGTTCCTAAAAAACTCAACAGACCGATACAAATCCAAAAATGTATGGAATAGTCTTAGACAATAAACTATGGACGAGTTACACGTGTAATTCTACTAATAAACTTATCTGCCACGAGGTAGCATGAAATCCGCAACATAAGATTTTATTCCATTACTTTAGATTCTTATATTCATTATTAAAAATAGTCTCACGTGAACCCTGAACGCGACTTCCACGCGGCGCGGCTGTCTTGTTTAGTTATATGATATAAATCATCATCATCATCTTCCTGCCCTATTACTTTAGGTCGACGCAATAGTGATAATCCATAGCATAAGCATATGCTCCCAACTATATTTCCCGAGGGAGTAGTCAGAGATATTCTGAAACCTCAGAACATCCACGTTTCACCAGTAGTACCGAAACTAGGGATAAGATATAAAATTGTATGTAAATGTACATGATTAATTGATCTTATAACACGTGGCAGAGGGGAAGGTACCGCAAGGCAGGTCCCTAGTTATATGGTGTAAGGGTATAGTATACTAACGGGCGTGGCGGGTCGGGGAGGAGTGCTGGAGTCTGTCGGGGAAGCCCCGACTTGTGCCGCGTCCGCGCCGCCTCCGCTGTAATGTTAACCGTACATTATATTATAGTACACGCTTCTTCACCAAACTCAAAATCTGACGTCATTTTTGACTCTACCACCGCGTCGGAAGGTGTTCCATTGTAGAGAAGATGCGGCCAGAAACTCTACAACGCACTTTACAAAAAAAACGGAATACACCATCATTTTTATTAACACATGGAGTTAACCTGCGACTTCGTCCGCACAAATTATATACCAAATTTTAAGTCAGATCATAAACTATCAAACAAAAAAGTTTCATCAAAATCGGTTCAGTAATTTTCGCTTGATGCTCGCACAAACAAACACACAAACAGACAGACAACAATTATAAAAAGGTTAATCAGGAACATATATATCTTCAATGTACAGACACACTTTTTTTACAGTCTTATAATAGTTAAGATTTTTCCGAGTGGTTTAGGAATTTTATTAACCTCAAGGGTGTTAATTAAATGCGTTACACATCGAACAGAGTGCTTCAGACCATCTTCATCAGCTGTTTCATACATTTTGGTCGAGTAGCTAGTGAAAATAAATATCTTGGACAAGATTCCATTCTATCAAAATGTCGATAGAAGATATATTTGAATAACTCTTTCTATTCTGGTCGCACTCGGCCGGCTCCCTAGCGCTCCGTCTCGCTCGCTCACCTGTCGTCGGAGTCGATGGGCTCCGCTTCGTCGGGCAGTTGTCGCGAGGCCTGCGCGCGCAGATACCTGTCCCGCTCTCTCTCCGCCCGGTCCCTAGCCTCCCGTCTCGCTTGCTCTCGCTGTTGCGCCCGCTTTAGCTCCTGCTCCCGCTGTAATTCAGCCTAGAAAACATTAAATATTGTATCATCATCATTATTAGCCCATACAAGGTGTTACAAAAATACAAATATACATTAAAGTGGGTGGTTCAGACAATCACACTGAACAACTTTCACTATGGGCACAGAATAGGTAACAGTATATAGTTCTACATACAGAACGGCCACTCCTCGCCCCCCTATGACTTCAGATACCTCACCTCGCACTTGAGGGGAGGCGAGCAAGGGAATGCAGTCAAGCGCGCGCACCCGTTGGATTTAACTACATAAAATATATTTTATTTTTATCCTCGCAGTAAAAATTACGGTGGAAAATAACGCTAAATTCACATTTTCAGTGATTCTTTAGCTTAAACACTATTTTTAATAACGGAATGAACTATTAAAAGCAATGAAATGTATAATGATGTTCATACGACGCGTGGTAAGTCAACCCTACACATATGTGCGAACGTCATCAAGTCAAATCTAAAACTTTTGAAGTGCCGGAACTATGGAACCAAACTCAAAATCGGGAAAAAAAATCGGATGTTCCATACTAAACTAGAAATCTACTCTTGGTAAATGTATGGGACAACAGATTTTTTTGTGTCCCATAGTGAAAGTTGTTCAGTTTGATGGTCTAACCAACCCCTTTAAAAGTTTTAAAAGTTTATTTTTACTTTTGTAACACCTTGTATACGTCCCACTGAAGGGCACAGGCATACTCTCATGGGTGTATGGGCGTTATTCCACTACGGGTTCTCAACGTGAATTGGTGGACTTCACATAAGCATTCGAATTTCTTCAGCGTATGCAGGTTTCCTCACGATGTTTACCTTCACCGTTTGAGAGCAGTCGGTATTACGTACATAAGTTAGAAAAGCTCATTGTTGCATGGCGTCCGTGCGGGTTCGAACTCAGCTAGACAATCACTTCAATGTAGGTATTAAGAATCTACGAAAGATTTAAGATCAATTCCATCAATTGACAATCTTTAAATCTCGCTTCTCTCATTCTAGCGTTTAAATCACATGATACGTGTGTAAGTTTGTATTTATATAGTTTACAGAATTGGTAACGTATTATGACTGTACTTAGAAATTCTTTATTTCAAATGTATGTTATGTTTTTAGTATGGAATAAAGTATAATTGAATTGTTTATGATATATTTTGCTTCTCTGATAATCATATTCGTTGTCTGAAATGAATAAATTAAATATTAAGAAGCCGAATCGCTGTGATTTATTCAAAAACAGCATGTTACACAATAAGACCATTAACCCGAGCAATAGAGAATGTAATGTCATGAGCGCGACAACGTCGCACGCGCAGCGACGTTTCCAACAAACTACTGCACGTGTACGTGCACGTGTCGGCGCACGCTGCGCGTGTAGGGGTGTAGCGGCCGCCGCCACCTCGTATGAAGAGGTCGTGTGTGTATACACGTGTGTGTGTGTGTGTGTGTGTGTACCTGCAGGCTCAGGTCTATCAGCAGGCGCGGGCGGTAGAGCAGCTCGGCGGCGGCGGCGGCGCGGCGCCAGGCGGCGGGCGCGAGGTCGTGTGTGTATACACGTGTGTGTGTGTGTGTGTGTGTACCTGCAGGCTCAGGTCTATCAGCAGGCGCGGGCGGTAGAGCAGCTCGGCGGCGGCGGCGGCGCGGCGCCAGGCGGCGGGCGCGAGGTCGTGTGTGTATACACGTACGTGTGTGTGTGTGTGTGTGTGTGTGTGTGTGTGTGTGTGTGTACCTGCAGGCTCAGGTCTATCAGCAGGCGCGGGCGGTAGAGCAGCTCGGCGGCGGCGGCGGCGCGGCGCCAGGCGGCGGGCGCGAGGTCGTGTGTGTATACACGTGTGTGTGTGTGTGTGTGTGTGTGTGTGTGTGTGTGTGTGTACCTGCAGGCTCAGGTCTATCAGCAGGCGCGGGCGGTAGAGCAGCTCGGCGGCGGCGGCGGCGCGGCGCCAGGCGGCGGGCGCGAGGTCGTGTGTGTATACACGTGTGTGTGTGTGTGTGTGTGTACCTGCAGGCTCAGGTCTATCAGCAGGCGCGGGCGGTAGAGCAGCTCGGCGGCGGCGGCGGC